>BQMI01000334.1:5760304-7083506 GCA_026005395.1 Asobara japonica
GAGTGGAATATTTCTGAGTGCAGGAATTTTCCTTCTATCAAATTTTAGCTGTCCAGAAATTTGGAAGCGGTTGAAATTTATGTGGCTAAGTTGTAATCAATTATGTACAATATATTAATGGAACAGCCTTAGGAATTACTAGGCTCTAGATGAATTTAATTAAGTATTGGTTGCAGTGTAAATTTATGAAATTAAAGTATTTTCTGAAATAACTATCAATTGTATCAAATTCCTCAGTTTATCCACTACATTATATTTTTATACTTTTCATATCTATATCATACTAAAAATTAATTGCCCATTTTTTCATTCTGAGAATCGTACTGTCAACTGGATAAAATATTTATTGACATGCAATGTGATAATTGACTCGACATACCGAACAAAATTTTGATAAAAAGAGCGCAAGGTAGGAAAACAAAGAACAACATAAAATTAATATTAACCTTCAATTGAAAAATATTTATTAAAATATATCTTTATGTATACTTTATACACTTTTTAATGGGACATTGAACTTGAATTTACATCAGCACAAATAATTAAATTTTCTCACATTAAACATAATACGTAGACACTTGGCCATAAATAGTGATTATTTATTATGAACATCCCCATCCATAAACATTATTATTATCACACAGTTTATTATTTCTCATTTACAATTGGATGTTCGACAATCGTATTATGAATTCATCATGGGTATTGTCTATGTGTGCTACTATTGAAAGTACATAATATTTTTCATTTTGTCCCCCTTCAACACCATCTCGTCCTCACTAAATTCAAGATTTGAATAATCTTAACGTTTTTAAACAGTAAAAAAAATGTGGAAACATGAAAAGGTCAAACAGCCAGTTGTCACTTCAATAGCAAAGGGGTAAAACAATTCAAAATCAATGAAAGTCAATGTGGCTTATCATTGGTATCTTGAGCCAGATGGGCCAATCAAATCGATTTAATGCCCACAAAATTGTAACAAAAATCGACTCTAACCGTTTTACCACTTTACTACCATCATTCTCCTAAACCAATAGACTACAAATATAGTGGCGGAATGATAAACCGCAACGAAAACATGAAATATACCCAATTCGCCCAAAAGGAAAAGGCGAAAGACCTGTTTTAAAGGAAATTTCAGATATAAAAGAGGTCCTTCGAGCTTCCCCCCCAGAGTCCCTTATCACTAAACTCACCCAAAAAAAAAAAAAAAAATTCAAAAATCATCATCACGTTTCTCCTTCGCCACTAACTTGAATGATTCAACAGGAAAGTGATAAAAAAAAAAAATAAATCGACTGATATCGTACATGATTTTTTGAACCTTGTTTCAAAATTTAATCCAGTCATTCCATAAACGTACATGACCATATATCTCAAAATCCAACAGAGCTAGACCAATTTTGATGAGCGCCTTTTTTGCACATCTCACTCTGCTCTACAAAAAAGGCCCTCATCAGAGTCCAGCTATCTTGGCTAGATTTACAAATATTTCAAAAAAAGTCATCTACTATCAACATCGACTTACCCTGTCTCCTCACTTCCCTACTGAATGATCGGCAAGAAAACAAAATTGAATGAATATATTGTAATAACAGCAAAACTAGGTCAAAGTGAATGGAAACCATCTACAAACTTAATAATTAAAACATACAACCCTGCAGAAGACGAAAGCCATGGGAAGAAACATTAATGGAAAAGAAAATTTGACCCAAAAGAAAAAGAAAAATGAATGACAAATCACAGTCTAAATATGAGTATAATCAAAGTGTGGATGAATGCTGTATTGAGTTTCCTTATCATAACCCAGTGCTTTGGCAGCCTCTTCCTGATTTTTAGCAAGCTCCATGAGTGCCAATGCACCCAGCCACTTCTGATTGTCCTCAGGTGGTGGTAAATTCAGCAATTGCTCATCATGTCTTACAACGACCACTTTGACTTTGGTCTCATCAGGAATTGTCGTTCTCATAGGCTCGGCAACGCTATTAGCACCAGCCAGCATGAGCACCGTGGGCCTCAATTCATTTTCCACTTGTCTCACTGGCTTCAACATCTCCAGGGTCTCCTCCGTTGGATTCTTAGGTGAATTACAAGGTCCTGTCCAATCACACAACTCAGGACACTGACTATTTCCATTACCATCCACATCGTGATGATCAACATGTAGATCAGGGGAACCACTCGACAGGAGACAATTGTCCCAATTGATCTGAGTTGGATTATTGTACACGCAATTGGAAGGTGAAACCTCGTCGTCATTTCTGGAAAATTCTGCATGATTCGATAGATCTCTCGCTGTAAATCTCGAGTTAAAGATCCCTATGCTAAGCTGATGCTCTTCAAGATTGTCAGGATTGTCTGAGTTGTCAGGGTTATCGCTGTTCAGGGGTTCGACACCTCGCGAGTCCCATCTGTGGAAATTGCAAAAGTGAATTTGAATTTTCGGATGAGACATTGAGAAAGAAAGGAGCGTTTTAAAAGCAGTGTACTCTGTGGGTGAGTAACGGTTTTAGACTTATGAGTTTGTAATTGAAAGAAAGAGTTCCAGAAGCTATCCCTTATGAAGCATTAAAATCCCCTACACACCTGAGTGGTTTAGCCAGTTGTTGCTCTAGGCATGCTTCCCTCAGCCAGCGTTTCTTCGGTTGCAGCCTGTCCAGTGGTCGTCTCACAGGTGTCACTGGCAATTTCGTCATAGCCTCCTCGTCCTCCGAGTGCTGGAGTACGGAGCAAGCTTCCGCTGGATCTTCATCATCCTGACTCTCCTCCTGACTGCTCTGACTCTCATTGCAGTATAATCTTTGATTTGCGGGTTTTCGGACGAGATTCTCCTGTTCACCAGCTGCATCCATCATGAGGCCCTTGCGTGATTTCACTCTCTTGTGATTCTCGGAATTTGTCTTCCAGGGCTTTTTCTTTCGATCTTTACCAGTTGGTGTTCTATCCTCGCGCTCGCGGGCCATTTTGTAGCGCTCAAGCCAGCGCGTAACGTCGTGGGGTAGATCGGTATTGCCTGAGACTGGTTTGAGTACGAAGTCGTCGGAGCGTGTTAGGGTGGCATAGGGATGGTCTGGGCAGTGGCGATTGGCGTGGGTGAAACGCATCTCGCAGCCGGACTCAGTGCACAGAAAGGGCTTTTCGCCGGTATGCAAACGCTGGTGGGTCTTCAACTGGCCGGATTGGGTGAAGGCCTTCGTGCAGCCTGGGTAGTCGCAGGGGTAGGGACGCTCACCTAGAACAAAAATTGAGAGTTGACTTTTTGCCTGGAATTTTTTGTCAAATTTAATAAAAGTACACGTTTTTGGTGTACCTAGCTGAACGTTTGGAGGGAAACTCTGGAGACTTTGATTATTTATCCATGCATCGCGAAGTGGAAAGAGTTCATGATAAATTTGATAGAAATATATCCCAAAAGGAAATGTGAATAAAACACAGCAATTAATGGAGTTAACCAATTCCTATGATAGCAAATTGATCCTATTTACCATGTTGGGTGATGTTTTCGTACATTATTTTTATAGAGTGGTGGTTAGTCAAGGAACCATTGATTTGAGTTAAATTGATGTCTAATGACATTGATATCTTAATTGATGCGTAATCATACTAATCTTTGTTTTTTGCCTTTCAATATTTTTATCATTTCTTTTCTTGCAAATGTGGATATTAGACTGAAACTATTGGCAGTAAATCAGCGTGACTCATTGGATCCAACTGAAAAGTTTTCGACCTGTTTGGAGCTTCAAATTTGTTCTTCAGATGTCAATGAAAACCGGAATATTTGTTTGAAGTTATTGTAATTCTATTTTTTTTCTTATGTTTTTTGTATTGATATTTTTATGATGTTATTTGTTTTCACAGGTAAATACAAAATTTCTGTAAATTTCTCATTATTGCTCTGTTCTGATTAAATAACTGTAGGATTATTAGAATATACTCGAATTAAGTTGAATTATAATTGTTCATAAAGTTCTACCAGAAAGTTATTACATAATTTTGAATACTCAAATGAATCAGCCACACATTGCCATAATTTTCTTAAGACATCCAACAATTTCATAAAATATCAGTTCTACTACTAATCTCCACTGAAGAAGCGACGTTGGTGAACTTCCTCGCGCTTATATTTACGGGCCTAATGACTTTATTACTTTCCCCGTTATCTTCAGTACATAAGATTAAACCAAGTTTTGGAATGGTCCATTGATAAGATGAGGCTCTCAACCAAATCCTCGAAATTATTCTTGTTCTACAATTTTTAATCGATTTCCTCGAAGTGGATTTTCCTAATTCCCAAGCATTTTTTCGACAATCAACATTTGTTCATAAGACCTATTTTTGGAAAAAAAAAATCAAGCATTTTTCAAAAACTATTTTCATTGATTCACATATTTACATATTTATTCAACTGAAAATTTTAATCGAATTAATTAAAAGGGTGGCATGAATATTTTCCAGATGTAAACATTGGACTAAATCTCATTTTCTTAAGATGACAAACAAGTACTGAAGTTATCAAAGTGCTATAAATATAAATACTGCAATACTGTCATCTACGTAGGGGAAGTTGTGCCCATTATTTTTTCCAGCTCTCAGAAACTTTGTCTAACACGGTCCCAAACATCAGATTTTCCGGGAAAAGGACAACGATAATTGCAAACGCAGAATTAGAAATTGTGAAAATCTAAACATTAATTCAACATTTGTTGCAGTAGGAACGGGTTACAATTCTGAGTTGAGATAACAAACTAAATTCTAAAATTTACAAAAGTTTGATTGAGATTTACTCCAACAATTCTCATTCACCAAAAAAATTCAAATGACCAAAACTTCGAAACTGCACACCTCAAAACCACCTAAACCCACCCAAACACGTTTTCTCTGTTTCCATGTGTAGTAGTGAATGAATGACCTGCCCCCACCCCAAAAAAAAAACAAAACCCAGTGGAAAACAACGGAAGCCCCCGCGATCTCCCCACTCCGAAACCTCCTCAAAAAATTGAAAATCATGTTCCCCCAACAGGCATCGAAACGCTATCTCCTAAAAGTAGCGATTTAACAATTTAAAGCGCGCATGATGGCGGTTGGCGGGACGCGTGACCACGCGTGACCGTTACTACACATCTCCCATCGGCACACGCTTTAACCCCTACCCAACCATGCGCTATTATCCACAATTTACAATTCCCCAAACATCACTCAAAAATTATATTTTCAAACAAAAAAAATTTTCTCAGTAAAATTCACAATTTTTTTTGTTTACATTTTTCCCAAAATTCCCTCCAAAATTGCCTCCCTCAATTCAAACATCAAATGGTAGAAACTTCCATGCAAAATAATACCTAAAAAATAACAATGAATTTAAATTGATTTAAATACCTGTATGGGTACGTAGGTGTGCTTGTAAACTTTTTTCCCTGGGAAAGACACGATTGCAGAAAGTACACTTGATGCTACTCGGTGAAGTACTGCCTTGTTTCATAAGATTAGTGAGAGCATCGGCTCTGGGTCTACCCCGTCGATGGCTCTCCCTTTCTGAACCACCCGACCTGATTCCTGGTCCTCGCATCACACCAGATCCATGATCTCGATATTCAGGTGATGAGCAAGAACTAGCTGGACTTAAATTAACATTTCTCGCCTCGTCACCCCAATTCCATGGATATAACATTGTATCGCACATTGGTGGACTCCTAGGACCCGCGTCCTCCGGACCCCTTGCATCTCTCTGCGGTGTATGCAATTCCATTGTTCAAACAATTAACAATTTTAATTTCAATTGTTTCTGGTATTATCACTGTCAATAAACCCACACTTATAACCTTCTTCTCACCCCCCCTTATTTACCAATCAAAATTCTCCCTTTATTGTCAACTTTTTCACTGTCAATTGTTGATAATTTCACTGAACAATTGTCTCACACATGCAAACACGAGCTTTTAGCAGATTAAAGCCGCGTGCAACTGATTTCAACCGCCAAAATAATGTGGCGCCTCAACGACGCCAACTGGAAACGCGTGAGCGGCCCTTTTGTATCGAATGTTATCGAATGGTATCGAATGTACAGTCATGTCACAGACTATTTCAATTTTTTCGTTAGGTATATTACGTCTTTTATGCCTGTCACATGGCTTTTATTCAATTTCTTCACACTTATTAAATGCATTTTTTTTATTATTTTCCACTGTCAATCGAGCAACATGCGAATTAATCCGTTTTTTTTTACAAATCAAACTATCGAACAATACTGCCAAGAGTATAGATATATGTACAGTTCAAGTGCTGCGACAAAGGATGTGGCGTCTCATTGGCCGAGAAAATGAGATCGTCCAATTGGCGGTTCGCCTTAAATCACATTTGCACTATCAATCTCTATATTTATGAATTACACACTAAAAAAACACCCAAAAATTAATTTTCTATGCATATATAATTTGAAAAAAAATCTGATTCTCCAGAGACAAGGCGATAAATTAATTCTAGAATCGTTTGAAATTCATAATTTGCACAGTCGCTCATGAAAATGGTGGCGCATTGAATTTAGCGACAACTCCACAAATTGTTTATTTATAAAATAATTCAAAAGTAATTAATCATAATTTTATTAAATATAATAATGAAATATTTTTTCACAGCAATTTCAATTGTTTAATGGATTAACAATAGCGGATAAAATGAAAATAGTGGGGGTATGAGGCGCTGGGTGCAAGACCATAATTCCACGGTCCCTCCCCAAAGCGGCGGCAGACCTCGTGGTAGTCGATTCCACGACCAACGGCCATATTGGAAATATTGAATGTCTCTGTTACACAAGGGCTCAAAAGTAGCCGTGAAATATTCTCAAAATCCTCATTGTAAAGAGGATATCATCAGCCATGGAGAATTCGTACAGTATCACTGTAACCAATAAATTTTTATTGGCACTTGACGAGGATGAAGATCCACTGGAATTGCTTAAAGTGAGGGAACAGGAGAAAGAGGCTAAGAAGAAGGAAAAGTTGTCCGAAAAGGAGAATAAGAGCAAGCAACCGGAGCCAACAAAGCCAACCGGTGTTAAGCCACCTAAGCCACGTGTTATAAGAGATAATCAGGAGCATCAGAAGCCCCAGAAGCCTCAGGAGAATAAGAAGGAACAAGGTCAGTTCATTGATTATTTTATAATTTTTTTTTTTTTTTGCGTGGGACTTTAGAACTTGTGTTTGCAATGAGGCCGCCTCGTGCTCGCTATTATGGCCGCCAACATCGAGGGAAAATTGCAACCTCGTGGCAAAGCACTTTGGGGATGACAATTTTCGGGGGTTATTGGGGAAATCAAGGGATTTTAGCGAATTCACGCAATTTTGTGGGATGTGGATTAACACGCGCGGTTCATAATAATTGTTTTTTTCTCGATCACGAACAATGCGCAAATTGGCGGGTTTTCAGGGAAAATTTGTTTGAAGCTTTTAAAGGATGATGAGGTGCTGCAAAATTGTTGAATTTTTTTGGGAAAATTGTGGTGATACCGGGGATCTTCGAGGGCTTCGTAATCTGCATGCCTATAGCTCCTTGTCCATATATGGAGTGCAGAGGAGGGATATATATATGAGTGGGTATATATATAGCGATTCTATGCTTGCTCGTTTTTTGGGGAAAATGAAGTTGGGAGGAATTTTTGTGGAGTATTTTAAGGGGTCGAGTTTTTTGGGACAGTTTAGGGAATATCACGCGATGTTAAGTTCAAGAAAAGCCACATGGTTGCCATGTGCTCTCGATGCGGCTAGCCAATATGGAGGCCATGGGGAGCGATAAGCCTATGCTTGTGGTCATGAGGTGATTGAGTAGCACAGAGTGAAAGGTAAATCTCGAACTACAGTTTGGTGATAATTTCACTACACATTTCGATACTTTCAATCTTCAATTTTTACTTGACTAAAAAAAGTACATATATTAAAAAAATCATTACGCATAAATTGTCGAAACTTTGGATGAGTACATTTGAAATTATTAAGTAGAACAAAGATTTTAGTTATTATGTTATAACATGGGGCTAATAGGAAAATTTGAGGCTGTTGAATAAAATCGTATTTTTTTTTCACAGTTGAGAAGAAGCCCCCACAGCAACGATCCGGTGGAAATGATCGTAACGTCAAGTTCTCTGCTGAATCGCGGGAAGAATATAACAACAGGCGCAATCGTGGTCCTGGTGATCAGGATGGTGAGCGACCTCCTCGTGGTCATGCCGGTGATGTGAGAAGAGGACCACCTTCTGGGTAATTTATCCATTTTACTTCATGATTAGCAAAACGAATTATATTCGAACATTTTTCAATTATTAAGAGGCAAACATAACAATTTAGAAATAAAATTAGATTTTAGTTTTTAGAATCATATGGAATCCATCTTTTTTTTCTATATAGGATTGATGAATATTTCACAAACCATGATTTTTTTCTCGTTGGGAAGATGTATAGAAATTATAATTCGCACATAATTTGCATATGATCTGGGGCAATTTCGTGAGTTCAAGCCCTTGGTGATTATCCATTTGGTTTTATTACCAGTAAAATTTGATGAATAGAATAATGAAACAAAATATTTGATCCATGGTACCTTAGTGCCTACTTAATGTCCATTTTGAATAGGATTTTAGAGTTTCGTCATTTTGAATTTAAAATTTCCGTACGCTTTGCATACTTTTCGGGTATTCGTCGAAGTGCAATACAGTTGAAGCAAAAACGGTCGCATCTCACAGCGGGGGTGGGTCCTTTCCTAGAAGGTCAAGGTCGAGTACATACCTGCAGTCATACAAAGGCTGAGAGGTCATACGATGAACTACCTGAAGTTATGAAATTTTTCACTTTGAGTCCTATTCTTCAAAATTTGCGATAAGTCGACGTGCATTTGGCTTTCCTCAGAAATGGATGCTCAGTCGGCAAATATGAGAATTACAGGCAATCCTTTACTTTATTTTGTAGCAATACGATTTTGTTTTTTCACATTTTTTTCTTATACATTCATTTCCAGAATGTATGGCTTTTTACATAATTTTTTTCTTGGATAATTCAACTAAAAACTTTTTCAAGTTTTACATTTTTTGGCCGCATATCTATGCTACAAACTTTTTTTTTCTATTTTTTTCCGAGTAGAGATAATCTGTTAAAATAAATGATGGAATTTCAACTGAATTCTAGCTGGTTTCAATTTTTTTTTTTTCAAATCCGCATTGCATCTTCTACGATTCCAATATATCATGAAAAAATACAATTTTTTTACTCAAAATATTTAAAGAACGTGCATAATTGATAGTCTTGAATCAACAGCTGAACCAACTGTTCGATAGAATGAGCTCTCGAACAATCCATTTCATATTTGAAAATCTATGCAAAATATTCGAAATTCTAAATCATCACAAGTCTTTTAAAATTGTGTTACAGGGAAGGCCGAGACCATCGAGAATTCCGTAATCGTGAGTCTGGTGATGGCCCACGAGGTGAATTTGGCGATCGTCGTGGTCGAGGTGCTCCACGAGGTGCCGGTAGCGGTGGCCCACGTGGCGGCAGTCGAGGCGGTTCACGAGGGGCCCGCTCTGGCTTCGATGGCCGAGGAAAACGTGAATTTGATCGTCAATCAGGCTCTGACAAAACGTAAGCTACTCGACTCAATTTGTTCAATGTCGAACCTCATTGTAATTACATGAATTAACAATAGCATTAATTATATATTTATTCCCTTGTACCTATGTTTGCAAGCAGGCAAACGAGGTAAGAGTCTTTTGGCTCAATTGCATGGTATTTATTGTATCGTCTATTATGTGTGGTGATTTGTTGTCTCAAAGTGGGTAATATTTTTTGTGTATTGTTAATGATAACAGGCATAATTACAGCGGGGTAAAACCAGTTGACAAGAAGGATGGCGCTGGCAGCCACAACTGGGGAACCCACAATGATGAAATTGAGTACGTTTTTGTTTTATTTTTTTGATTATTCGAACAATCGCTTTGAAGCTTTATTCTCCTGTTATTAAACAATTTTGAATAACAAGTTTTGTTCCGTTGCGAAAATCACCGAAGATAGATGCACAAAGATCATTTTTTAGAATACAGGTTTTTATGTTCCAAAGAGAGAATGGCAATTTGAAAATTTTATTAGCATAGCTGTTCATAATTCAGCAAACTCTTTTTCTGTTATGAATCAGCTGAATACATTTTTTAAGGTAATCTATAATTGATAGATTGTTGACACTTTTATTCCATTATTGTTCAACGTGAAATAGTTGATCTCGTAAACTAAAATTTTTATTTCTTGTATGAAGTATTTATGGAAAAAAAGGTTTCAAAATTTCGCAATGAGCTACAGACACGAAATTTCGATCGCACTTTTTTTCGATATTGGAAATAAATTTTCCTCGTTTTCATTCCACTATTCAAATGTAAATAATATTTAGGAAAAAAAAAATCGCCTCGAGTCGGGTCGAAAATCAAAGATAAATTGAAAGATATAAGACACTAAATTTTTACCTGTTCAAATTTGGCAACGAAGTGGTAAACTAGGAAAGTGCATCTGTACTTCAATGATTGGATGTGTGAAAAATTTTATAAAAAGACTTTTGATACAATTTAGTACTTTAACAAGTACTAACATAACTGTACGTTCATTGAGAGTTGTCATTAGCTATAGAAAAGAGACACGTATAGAAGAGAGACATACATTAATCGACCTAAGAACATGTGATTTGAATTTCGTGCCTAGCTCATTTCGACACATCTGACAATATTTTTTCCCGAAGGATGCATCTTAACAAATTCCTCAATTTCTTTAGGGAAAGCCTCAACAACGATCACCAGGATTGGAACACTGAAAAACAGGAATCTGAAAACCCAAATACTTCGACTGAAGTGAAAGAGGGTGATACTCAGGCAGCTGATGGCTCCACCGAGGACAAACCAGCCGAGGAGGAAGCCAAGGAATTGACATTTGACGAATGGAAAGCACTGCGTGGCACTCGTGCCAAGCCAACTTACAATCTTCGTAAGGCTGGTGAGGGTGAGGATTTAACTCGCTGGAAGAAGATGTATGCATTGGAGAAGAAGAAGGAGGGCGCGGAGGAGGACGATGAGGAGGAGGAGGATTATGATGCAGCTGTGGAATATCCACAGCGTGTTGGAAGGCAAAAACGTGTTTATGATATTGAGATACAATTCACGGATTCACGACGCGGTGGTAGTGGACGTGGTGGACGCGGCGGACGTGGACAGCGTGGAGATCGTCAAAATGGACGTGGATTTGGTGGTAATCGCGGTGGCGCCCCGAGGGAGGGCGGACCAGCTGCTGAGTCTCGTGCACCGGCTGTAAGTGTTCCAGGGGTAAATGAACATTTTTTTTTTTTTTAACATTATTTTTCCGTTTTCTGAACTTCTCACCCTATTCTCCTGTCGGTAATATAGACCATGGCATCGGGCCCAAATTTATAGAGATAGATGCTGGTTACACTATGCGAATTTAATTTTTTGAAAATTTTTATTTCTCAAAAATGGCTGCTGTGAAGCTAGAGCTCTATATTATCAAAAGTTTCAGGGCCTGGGCACGTGAAATTTTTGAAATATTTTCCCTCCACGAGCTATAATGAAGGTTTTATTGCGATTATAGAAAGTGTATTTGTAAGTAGCTTCAAATGGTCAGTCGGTTTAAATAGATTTTTTTTAGCAATTTGCACTGATACTAATAACACTTCTTGAACATATGATTTTGGTAAGAAATTAAGGGTCAGAGATTTTGCCATGCACACTAAGGATCGAATTAGACTCACTGCAAACAGGTCGTAATCTTCCAGATATTGTGCGGTTCCGGGTGAGAAATCTGGGGGACTGCTACTGGTTTTTATCAGTCTAATTACGCCATTAGCACTTATTATCTATCGCACAGCGATAATCTCGGGCTTGGCTAATTGGAAGACTTGTAATTTGGTACCAAAATCAAATTCTTTCACACATTTTACGAAGCGTCATTAGCGTAGGCGTGAAGGGCTATAAATTAACGAAATGTTTAGAGAATCTAGGGATTTTTTTTTTATTTGCTTTTTCAAAACCAAAAAAAAAACAAACAAAATTCAAGAACCTTAATGGAACATCGATATTTTGTGGTTTCTTCACATTCCTACTCAACCGGTAATACCGAAAAGATACTAAATTTCTATGCCAAATTTAACCTCATGTCTGACTCGTATTTTTAGAATTAATTTTTGTTGGTTTGCTTGTAGGCTAAAGTTTGGTGGCGAGCCAACTCATTTTTTTTTTGTTTTGTTTTTTTCACACATCGGTATTCTAATTAATGTAAAAAATGCGTGCATTTTTCATATTGATGACAGCATGGAGATAAACTTTAAAATATGTGGAATTTATCACGTGTTTAGTGATAAAAATAGCTCCGAGTGGTTGCAAAGGTTCAAAATCGTCTTCGTAACGTATCTGCAAATTGTGACGTATAAATGTCGTTCCCAATGTTTCAAAAATAAAAAAATGACCAAAAAAACTTCTTCAAAATTTTTAATTCGGAATATCTGTTCGTTTTTGCGGACTTGAAAAAAATGTAGGATTTATCGGAACCATCTCCGATGGTTCAACATTTTGCAGAGGCTATGACGACTCTAGGAACAATCCTGAATTGACCATTTGGCTTTAATCGCAGTGATTAGAAAAATCATAAAATCGTTTCGTTCTTTTTCATTCTATGCTATATCTCATTGCTGTCCTGCAAATAACTCCATTCCTTATATTGTTCTCTTATTCAATTAATCTAGGATGCCCCAGCAGCTGCCATCAAAGTTGCTGGCCCCATCGCTGAGCAGAGATCTCCACGTGGACGTCAAAACGCCCCCAAGGTTGACGACGAGAACGACTTCCCCTCTCTGGGTTAGATCTCATCCCTATCTACAACAACACATACCCCTCCAATATGCATTGGAGGTGTCAAAAAAAAAACATTAACGAAAAACAACAAAAAATAAGAAATTAGTCCCAGCCATTTTACCACGAGCTATCGTAACAACACAATCATCGACAGTTTAAAGAAAAAGTTAAAGACAGTTAAAAAAAAAAGTGAAAAACAAAAGTAAACTAACAAAAACCCATCGTAATCACTATCTTTACTAGTTCTCCTTGCTACTTTAATCCTACAGTTGCCAACAAGTCGCGTATGATACATACAATCATGCATAATACACGACATGACACTTAATGCATACACGTTTAACTATTTATGTACTTGACATAAAACTAAAAAAAATACATGGGCATGCGAAATGTTCCAAGTATGCAGCCCGAGCCTATTAAATATCAGACAAGAGACAAGTGAACCAATATCTACCACAAGAAGAAAAACGAAGATTTAAAAAAATCGTGTTGGTATAACGTTATTTGTTTTTTGTGGATTTGCCACAATTAGTTGTCTACGATTACGAGAAAAAAAAAACAAAAAACTTAAAAGAAAAACAACAAGCAAATGAAAAAAGAAATGGTATGAACGAGGAGTGTGCGAAAGTGAGATAATGCAAGTGTGTATGTGAGAAAGAAAATGTGAATGCATCTTTGTTCCTTTTAAGAGGAAAAAAAACACATATTTTTTTTCCTTTTCTTGTTTAAACTTTGATATGAGGATAAATAATGAAACGATAGTGATGCACACGAGAGAATTTTTCATTTTTCCTTTTTTTTTTTTTGCTAAATGAAAATGTCTCTCTGTCTTTTGAAAATAATATTTGGAAGTAACTCAAAAGCGTTGAGTGTGTTGTGATTGATTGCTGCTTTTTTTCGAAATAATTCCAATCTTAATGGCACAACTGAGAGAAAGCAAATGACGGAGCAGGAGATAATTTTTACAATAAAATGAAACTGATGAGAAAAATGAAATACTAAACTTTTTTTGTTTACTTTTTTGTCAATTTTTAATCTCTGTTGATGTCAATGCAAGGGCCTATTATTGAGGAGATGATTGAATAGGAAGGATGGTCATGAATTTCGCACACCGTGTTTTATTAACTTTTTTTTCGTTTGAAAAGAAAACCATCAACCAATAAATTTTAATGTGTGTTTGGAAGCCTTCCTCTGCGATGATTGAAAAAAAAAGTGACAAAAAAAGAATAATTTACGGGGGGACGCATAACTCCTGCCGTGCGGAAAAAAAACTTAAGGGACTGGATTAAATGAAACAAAAAGATTTAATGTATTTCTATATAAGAAACAAAAATTGGATATTTCGTTTTAAGAATTATCTGGATAGACTAAGTTTTGCTTATATAGAAATATATAGCGATGAGTTTTTCTTTTGAAAAATTAATTGTTCATTCATGTTTATTTCAACCCCACCTTATAATTATACAATCCTTGTTACGCAATTATAAGTCTTTGAGGCTCTGCACTCATGTTCAACATGTTCTTAACTCTCGTTAAATTTTTTTTAATCGCTTTTGGGTGGTATGATAATATATCAATAACTTGGGAAGGCCCATTAGTATTTACACATCAAAACCATCGAATAGATCGCAAAACTCATACACATACAATGACAGATGCGCCTCCGTAGCAATAGTTCTCCATTTCGAAAAAAAATTTAACTGGCCCCGTTACGAACTTTCTAAAAAGTCCAAATTTGAAACACTGTGATGCCCTCGTGACGCCATTGAACGAGAAGTGCTTGTTCGTGAGCATCTATTGGCGGCGCTCCTTCCATTCTCAAAATGGCCGCTCATAGGGCAAAGATAACGCGCGGTGCTCACACATCACATGATTCACAGGAACTGAGAATCCGGAGAAATTAACGAAATATTTCTGTACAATTATGCAAAAATTGAACGTGATTTTACTAGTAACGACTTGTAATATTAACGAAATTGCAAAGCGGGGTTAGCTGTGGTTCCGCAAGGTGCCATCTTGTTCTCATGAGAAAGACACTATGACCCATGCACCCGTAACTCAAATAATGGAAAAAAATTGTGCAAGTTCTCTATTACAACGATTTTGCATTTCGTAATTAGCCAACGAGTTGCCAACTTCATTTTCCGTATTAGCAATTTCGGTAATTTCTTCGGAAAATCAATATATTACAAAGAAATGAAGAAATGTTTTTTACGAGGACTGCCCTTAGAGACGAACATTTCTTGCAACAGCTCAAGGTGGAAAGACGGTGAGATTTTTAATCAAGTGTTGAAAAATTAAGAGAAATCTTACGGCGAATAATTGATAAAACTCACTGATAAATCCCCGAGGCACAGGTCATCAATTATTCCTATATTGTTAGATAATCTCCAGGTCTACTAGAGAGGATGAAAACTAGGAAATCCGATTACCGTGATTTTAAAAGTCCCAAGTGATTATATTAATAAATTATTTAAATAAATAAAAAAATAAATACATAAACATTCAAGTTTTTCATGTGTAAATAATCAAAAATCTCAAAATAAACTATCAAATACCAATTTCTGAAACAGAAAATCAATTATATTCATTGTTATTCCAGAGCTTGGGCTACTGTTCACCATTCTGCTTCTCTCATTTTTTTCAATGGCATGAAGAAAGAAAATTTTCACAAATAGAAGCACATGTGGCATTATCTCATTGCATTTTTGAAAATAATGGTTTGGCCCACAGTCCGTATTTTTTTTCATTTCCGAGAGGACGAACGTACTTTGAATGGATCTAAGTCGCGTTTGCACTTTCGCTAAGAGCAAACTGTCAACCATGTCGCATGATCCTGCATTGGTTGCTATATTCGTTCGAAGGATCAAGTTGTGCTCCGGCTTCTGCATCGAAGAATTTTTAAGAAGCTCTGCCTGCCGACTAGTTCACAGCTCCATGAATCCACTTCATTGCAAAATCTCTCGATTTCCTTTTGGAAGTACATCCAGATGTGCAGGAGATTGCCTAATAGATCTGAGGATGCCCATTTTGTAGTGCGCACTGACAGCCATGTGTCCCCATATGTATTCCAATAAACTGAAATAATCACATTTAAGCTATTAGAATTTTTTTGGCTTTAATAAACGATTATAAAGAGGTGAAAAATGGAAAAAAGTCCAATGGTTTGCATTTCGGGGGAGGCCAAATGCTCACGCCATCTGGCACGTTCGAGACGCGTCGATCTTAGAAAAGATCGACGGCGCATGCGCATGACCTAGGTAAACATCGAATAAGCGTTATTAAGGATGTTCGACCGATATTTCTCACTTTTGCTAATTTATACCAAACTATTGGTTTGATAGGCGGGAAAAAATGTACAATTTTTCTGTCGCTTTATTCTCTATCGACTCCTAAAATTTCATTGTCGCAGACCCATTTTTCAGCGTTGTGTCTAAAGTTTTATGAATTTTCATACAAGCGTAGAGAAAAAACTCAAAACTAAGTTAACGGTGATGAAATTTTGAGAGTCCATAAATAATAATGTTATGCACAAATTGTACATTTTTTCCCGCCAAGAAAACCAAAAGGTTGGAGTAAATCGTCAAAAGATAAAACATAAATTTGACGATCACATTCAGAACCGTGTACCACGCGTATATTCTAAACATCCCACAAACTATAACTTCGCCCTGTAAAAACTTCCAATCTCCGATTTCGAAAAATCTGAGAAACAACAGCTCGATTAAAAAAAATCTGATGCACGTGAAGAAGTAATTACACAATCAACGTTCCTTTTTCCTCGACAAACATTTAATTTCAAACTGTATGTAGTTTCAATCAGCTGTCGCACACTACCTATATATTGCCATTTAAAAAAACCCACTCCACGAGAATTTGTTAATATAAAAAATGTGCGTGTTCTTTAAATGTGCCCAGCCCTCAAGCAGCTTTAAAAAGTCTATTTAAAAATTTAGGGATTTTAATGCTCGTCTAGTGATAAAGGTCACAAGGGTCAGAGGGCGCTGTAGCCGGTGGCCAGCCTGTAAAGTTCCTTCGCTTTTTCGGACGATGGGAATGTGGGCAAAGGGAGCAAATCGTCTCGTGGATTCTGTGGGCGGGGATGGGGGTTTTTGAGCCGCCGTGGAAGTGCAACGGAGAGAGCAAATACCGACAACTGCGGCCAACTGGTGTACATTACTGAGCGCGCGTGCGACAGAGACAGAGATAGATTATCCAGTAGGTGAGAGAGTGAGATGACTATCGCGTCGCGGTGGGCGCGGGGGAGGAATTGAGGGAGATGGTAAATGTGAGAGAGCCATGTAGCGCACTCCGTGGTGGCTCGAACCAACCAATCAACCCCCATGCACACACAGCCCAGCGCCCGTGTCCGTCGTCCGTCGAATTTTAATGGCGGCCAACTCCGTAAACCCCGCTTACTATTATTGTCAATTGACGAATAATCAAACTACCATTCACCCCTATATTCGTCTAAACAATTAAACATTATAATCAAACAATTGTGCATATTGAATGAATAGTGATAGACAAGTGGTGGATTTATTTATTTGTTGGTAACCAGTGGCTGTGGAATAATAAAGAGTGGCCCCTGGACAAAATAGTCCCTAAAGGTATTATATCCCAGCAACGCTTCAAACCACAAGGATTACTCGCGAGTGTATTCCAACTTTGGAAATTGACCGTAGTGCGCGTGCAACCATGATGAATCAAGATGTACCGTAGTCTAGTGTACATCATTAATTTACCCACAATTTCCATACCGAAAAGGTAAACAATTAATTTAACAAAATTAGACTTATTTTGCCACAGTGTGACGTCACTTCTTTGTGTAGCATTTTGATTAATTGATCGGTGGTCAGGATTTTGTAAGAAAAAATGTGCTAGTGATAGTGCAATAGTGTAGAATTCACGGGAAAAGCGCATTTCTTTGATAATGCTGAGGATTGTAAGGAATAGGGAAGGCGAGACAGAGAGCGAGAGAAAAAAAGCTGGGAAATGAATTGACGTCGATTTTCCCTTTTTTTTCTCTCACTTGTATATTCAAAGGGAAAATATTTTTATTCGCCATCTCTTGATTTTCTCATAAAATCTCCTTTGATGTATGTCCCATGAAAAAAACGTGAAAATTTTTCCATCGAGAAAAAGAAAAACATGTACTCATAAAGGATCCACTAGAGCACCCCCCGCTCCCATGCCTTTGTGTCGAAGGAGACCGCAGTGGTATGGCCTTAGCTGTCAAGTGTGCCTCTATATGCCCCTCTTTTTTTTCCGTCTCTATTCCCCGTTTCTTTTTTTTTTATTCCCTTCTTTTTTTTTTCTTGCCCTCCCCTCGACCCCACCACCCCATGGTGTACGAGAGGGTACCGATATAACACTGCAAAACCCAAAGGGCGTATATATACGTATATGAGGTATCATATATACGTATATGTAAGAGCACTCACGAGAATCATGGGGAATAGAGCCATCTGGGCCCGTTTGTCATTTACTTTACTACTACACCAAACAATCTCTTCTGGGTACTTCTCTCTCCTCTCCTCTCTCATCGCCGTTTCTCATTAGTCATTATTAATTTACGGTGCACCAGCTACTAAAGTATCAGTAACTCTCCCTCGACCTCCCCCCCCTCACCCCCCACCACTTTACCAACCAGGCGAGACAAGCAGAAAGGATATTGTTGTTTACTCCTTATTTATGATGTGTTAGGGGGGGCATGAGCTATACGGGCTTATCGCATACACATACACACACTGAATTTAAATTTCAATTGGCCGGGTGGTATATACCTCATGTGGACTTGAGGTAGAGTACGTGCTGGACAAAAAGATTGGGGAAATAATCTTTGAGATAATGCTTTTGTGAAGAAAGTTGGAAGAACGTTGTCTTCGAGCAGAATTTTCATGGGGGCTGAATTGATTGATCAATTGTATCAGTTTACGTTGCTAAAAGGGCCATTGTTGGGTGGGATGATGAAGTGCTGGGAGGGTTGAGATAAAAGTAGAGGACAATAATTCATCTTCGATGGGAGATACTAGATATGGGAACAAATTCAAAGTTTCAGGGAATTCCAGTGGTCGCTATTTAGAATTGTTGATTCTTATCTCTTATGTCGTGTATGTGGAGCAGTTGAATAATTCGTGAAGTCTATCACCATGGTTTGAAGATGTGCTCAGCAGTCCATAAGCTGGTGACAAAGACAGCTCTTGATGTCATTGATTTGACTTATAATGTGGCATTAGTGATCTATTCCACTTGCTTATGTTCTTTTTCATGTTTATTGTAGCGTTTTGATTTACCAATGCAGAATTTTTTTGATTAATTTATTATGAGTAGTAGCTAAGGAAATGTCCTGCATTTGCAATTTCCATCAACATAAATCTTCGTACTTCAATATTTCAATAATGCTCAAACCTCTGCCTGTTAGATTCACCATCTCTATTATTAAACACTGTCGAGTCCAGAATGCTATTATCACAAGAGCTGAGCTCTTTTCTCGAGCATTAAATGTGTATATCTTCTTGGTGTTATCGATATCACATGGAAGACTTCTATTATCGAGGCAAATGTGGGTAATATTGCTTTACTATTGCGTTCGTATTTGAACTTTCTGGGGTTGTGGTATCCAGAAATTTGACCTCCACAGAACAATATTTGCAATATTTGCTACATGCAGATTTAATCCTTATGCAGCTAGTTATAATAAAAAGGGGGAATGAGCACTTGTTGAGGTGTAAGGATGTTGGATGAGCGCAATTTGAGAATATCTCCGACAAGGTGCTTCCCGTACGTGATGCGGTTGGATGTTTTTAGGGAACTAATTTGAGAAAATGGAAATTTGAGGGACGTTGGGAAATTTGAAAAGAAGGGGTGGGCCTTGAGGGAGGTGTGTACTTGTTCTAATGTTGCAAAAAGATTGGTCAGGAGGATTTGAGATGGATGGGCCAATTTCGTGATTGGAGAAGTGGGATGTAGCTGGAGTAAGGTGTCATCAGTGTTGGGCCTTTACCCAGCTTGCGACGAGTCCAATTATCGTGAGGAATGAGTGATACAATGGATGATTCAGGGCATATACGAATAAAGGAATTTACTAAAATTGAAAAGAAATTATAGCGTCTAGTAGAATTTTGTGAGAAATATTATCAATGAACTTTACGATGTCTAGACGTCTGACAAATCTGTTTAGAATTTGAGAATACAAAAGAAGGAAAAGTACGTGGGTCTAGACAACAAAATCATCTAATGACTCAGGGAAAATTGAGATTAAATCAAATCATCTTTGCATCTTCCATACGCAACAAAATGTATTGGTATTCCCCCATCAAAAATATCCCAATTGCATTCCCGAATAATCCTCTCATCAGCTCATCCACATCTAATAACCCCTAAGATTATTAATAAATCTAGATTTTATGAGAAAACCAAAGATGTAATATTCTTTTTCCACAAAATCGCTTCTATTAATAACTCCCGCGATTAAGAAGTTATTTATGACCTACATCATCATTAAGTCACTGTTTGATTAACGACATCTTATTTTACAGGGGCTGGAAATAGTGAGGCATCATGTTGTTGTACGAATGGGCGCACCGCTGTTAGCGCCAATCGGACGAAGCCCTCTCCCAAATCCTCTTTTCTCAAAAAAAAAGAAGAAAAAAAAACCAATAAAAACCCATCAACAACAACAACAACAAGAACAACAAAAACCAGCATAAGCCCACACACACACACACACACACAAAATATAACTCCGTTTTTCCCCCTTTTAACGAGCCAACCAAACAGCCGCTCCAGAACATAACAAACAATACGTTACCTCTCTCTATTCCTGCATGTTTCATCACAATTCACTGATACGAGATGATATACTCTGGACTGAGACCCTTTCCCATACTACTGGCAGTGCCGCCTCCACCACGGTTGCAAATGCCACCGATAAAAGGACGCGGAGACAATGCAATAGGGTTGTTAGTTTGGTCAATAATATTTCTCGTTATTGTTTTAATAACGAATTCAAATGCAACAACTCTACCATCACCAGTATCATCATCCCCCTATCTCTACTCATCACCAACTCCATCCGTAGCTGGTCCACTTGTCTCATCCTCATCATCCACTTCATCATCTCTATTGCCCTCACAACAACATCAATCCCCCCAAGATGAAAATCCCCACGTTGTCGCACGCTTTCCATCTCTACACCAGCGCATCGAGCTCAGTCGGATAGATCCAAATTTCACACGTGAGGGTCCATTGCGCTTCAATCATCTAACCATTGATCCAACAACTGGTCATCTATATGCTGGTGCCATAAATCGTCTCCTACAATTGGATAAGAATCTACAATTGGAGGAGATTGTATCAACTGGTAAGTATTAACATTACAATTAATGATCATTGTAATTGAAAGGAACCCCCTCTAACCATGCTATATCAAATGATTTATTTATGGTACAAAGGTCCCAGACTGGACAATCCCCAGTGTCACGCAACCGGATGCATGTCCAGGGAGATGACTACATCGCTAATGGACAACGTGAATAAACTTCTAATAGTCGACCTTGAGTCGAGTACACTGATAGCGTGTGGCTCGCTACTTCAGGGGGCGTGTGAAAAGTACAAAATGTCGAATATATCGATAAAACCGGAATTTTTACCGCAAGGTGTAGCAGCTAATGATGAAAATTCTTCAACGTATGCATTCATTGGGCCAGAGCGCTATAATCCATGGGGCAGATCCAATGTACTATATGTTGGCACAACATTCACTAATAATGGCGAATATCGTCATGATGTACCGGCAATATCGAGCAGAGATCTTTACACACTTGAATTCGCTAAATATACATTTAATAAACAGTCAATACTACATATTGACGTTAAATACAGAGATCATTTTCTGGTTAAATATGTTTATGGTTTTAATGCAAGTGATTATGCATATTTTGTTTTGGTACAAAAACAATCATATTTACCTGAACAAGAGGAGCTCGGCTATATATCAAGATTAGCGCGCAGTTGTATAAGCGATCCAAATTATGACAGTTATACAGAAGTTACATTGCAGTGTTCAGTTGATGTTGGTAATGGTACACAACAGATATATAATCTTGTTCAGGATGCTA
The DNA here is from genome assembly GCA_026005395.1 of Asobara japonica. Classification (NCBI taxonomy): domain Eukaryota; kingdom Metazoa; phylum Arthropoda; class Insecta; order Hymenoptera; family Braconidae; genus Asobara; species Asobara japonica. The sequence continues at coordinate 5,782,313 of BQMI01000334.1, forward strand.
AAGTTGCATCGGCTGGTAGTGATTTAGCAATGCAACTTGGTATACCAATTGGTGATCCAGTATTTGTATCTGTTTTTTCACCAAGCAAAGGCATCACCAATGAAGCACTACCAAAATCAGCAGTTTGTGTTTATTCACTCCAAGAAATTGAAACTAAATTCAATGAGAATATACACATGTGCTTCAATGGTAGTATTAAATATCGCAATATGGGATATATAAGTGGACCTATACAAGACGGCGAATGCCCAGTAGCTGGCACTACTGGCAATATATTAAACTTCTGCGAAGTTGGATTAAAAATATCCGGTGTATCGCCTATTGTTGGTCAAGCGGTAATCGATTTTACGGACACCTTTGTAACATCCATAACTGTTGCCAACACGGAAACCCATACTGTGGCATTTCTTGGTACCCACAATGGTCTATTGAAAAAAGTACTTTTATCGAGCACTGAGTCATCAGTTTACGAGAGTATAACTATTGATGATGACCAGAAAATACTTCCCGATATGGTATTATCACCAAATGGTGATTACATACATGTACTATCAACAACGCGAATAACAAAGGTCAGAGTTGAACATTGTAGTGGCTACACGAGTTGCTCCAGTTGTTTGGATGCTAAAGATCCATATTGTGGCTGGTGCTCCCTTGAGAAAAGATGTACAGTCAGGGGTGCATGCCAGAAGGCAAGCAGAAGTAGTCCAAGATGGCTGTCCCTCAGTACTGGTCAACAGTGTATCGATTTTGAGCAAGTACTGCCTGACCGTTTGCCTATAAAGCAAATGACATCGGTCCAATTAACCATTAGAACTCTACCAGAATTGCCCGCGGGGACTAATTACAAGTGTGTCTTTGGAAATGCTGACCCTATTAATGCAGTCATGACGGGATTTGGATTATCCTGTCCAGCTCCACCAGTCTCACAACGACCCAATATTCCCGATGGTACAGATCATATTCTGGTGCCCCTATCGGTGCGCTCTAGCGAGACAAACAAAGACTTTGTATCACGCAATTTTGCCTACTTTGATTGCTCGAGACACACTGTCTGTTCAGAGTGTGTTAAAGCCCAGTGGGCATGCAGCTGGTGTGTCTACGATAATAAATGCACCCACAATACCAGTGGGTGTCAGGGAAATATCATCTCGGGGGATAATCATAGCCAGGCAACATTAGCTGCCCACGGTGTCCAGTACTGCCCACGTTTCTCACATCGTGATGAGCCCCTCATGCTTCCTAATAATGTACCCAAGGAAATTATCCTTGAAGTTGAAAATCTACCCCATCCACAAATTGGACACACTGGCTTTCAGTGTATTGTCACTATTGAGGGTGCCAATTTGCGTGTACAAGCGCGTGTGGACAGCAGTCGTTTTATTGTTTGCGACAAGACAATATATTCTTACGAGGCACTCAGTGGTGAATATGAGGCGGCTGTTACAGTCGTATGGAATACAAATCATCATGTTGACCGTACGAAAATTATTCTGTATAAGTGTGAAGTGCTTGGATCACATCGTGAACACGCCGACTGTTCTTTATGTATGACAAGGGATCAGAGATTTGAGTGCTCATGGTGTGGTAATAGTTGCACGTACAAACACTCGTGTTTATATTCACCATTTGCTGAATGTCCAAAGCCAAGGATCGACATGATAAAGCCATTGAGCGGTCCTATTGAGGGTGGTACACTGGTTACAATCGAGGGTAGCAATCTCGGGCTTAAAGAAACTGATGTTTCTGATAAAATTCACATTGGTAATACACCCTGTACATTAGTTGATTATGAGGTGTCAGTTAAAATAGTATGTCGTACTGGTAAAAGAGAAAATACTGATACAGTTACTGTTGTCGTTGGTAATGATGCTGGTAATACGGAAAGTGCTGTTTTATTTCACTACAAAGACATTAAATTGTCCGGTATATATCCGTCCGTTGGGCCACAAAGTGGTGGTACACAAATTGCTATTACTGGCAAATACTTGAATATTGGCAGCACGATATCAGCTTATCTCGATGAATTACCTTGTCACGTTAATGCAACACAAGCGAGTAGTACGAGGTTGACGTGTGTTACGAGTAAATCTGGCCGTGTCAGGAGAATACAAAAATTAATACTCAGTATTGATGGTGCTAATCGTACATTAACTGTTAATCCATTAAATGGTAATCCATTTAACTATACCCAGGATCCAACGATAATGGAGATAAAACCATTGCGCAGTTTTGCATCTGGTGGAAGAATGATAACAGTTCATGGGACTAATTTGGACACCATTCAGAAGCCCGAGATGGAGGTGTATATTGACAATGAGATTAAACCAGTGAATAGAACAGTATGCACTGTATTGAATCCAACTCAGATGGAATGCCCAAGTCCAAGTATAGCGGAGAAGTTTGCTAATAGGCATGGAAGAGCTAGAACAGTGAGATCGTTACACAAACATGGTACAACGTATTCATCATTGCGAGGTGGAAATAAGGAGAATCAATTGTCATTGAAGATAGCATTTGTTATGGACAATGTGGAGAGTGTAAAAGATCTTGAGAAGCACTTTCAGAATCTTCGCAATCGCCTGTTGTACGTGGATGATCCAAAATTCTTTGCATTTCCACAAATGATGAAGAATTACAAGGGTGATACGCTGGTCATTGAGGGTGAGAATCTCAACTATGCTAGTGATGAATCTGATGTTAATGTAACAGTTGGTACTGCATTATGTAATGTAACATCCTTGGCCCACACCCAGCTTGTTTGTACACCACCAGATCAGCAGCCAGCTGCTACAGATGAAATGGGAATTAAAACGGAAAGTGGTCTGCCTTTAGTTGTCGTACGTGTTGGACGTACACTACGCTTTCCAATCGGTTATCTACACTATGAAGTGATAAAGAGTTATCCAATACCACCTGAAGCAATAGCTGGCATTGCAGCTGGCACATTTGGTCTTGTCTTTCTCTTTGTTCTTGTCCTGGTTGTCTATAGAAGAAAGAGCACACAAGCTGAGAGAGAATACAAGAGGATACAGATACAAATGGATACACTTGAGAGTAATGTTAGAATGGAGTGTAAGCAAGCATTTGCTGAATTACAAACCGACATGACAGATCTCACTGCTGATTTAGAATCATCGGGAATACCCACCCTGGATCACAAAAATTACATCATGAAAGTCTTCTTTCCCGGTGTCATTGACCATCCCATATTGAATGATCCACGCTCCAGAAACAATACAAGAACAAACTATGATGCTGCTATGATACAGTTTGAAATGCTCGTTAATAACAAGTGTTTTCTCCTCACTTTTATCGATACCCTCGAGACACAGAAAGACTTTAATATTAGGGACAAAGTGAATGTTGCTTCACTGCTTATGATAGTACTCATGAATAAAATGGAATATGCAACTGATATACTGATGAGTCTACTGATTAGGCTTATTGAAAAATCAGTTGATACAAAGTATCCTCAACTAATGTTAAGACGCACTGAATCTGTTGTTGAGAAGATGCTTACTAATTGGATGGCACTCTGTATGTACAATTATCTTAAGGATTACGCTGGTTCGTCATTATTTTTATTGTTTAAAGCAATTAAGCATCAGATTGAGAAGGGGCCAGTTGATGTTGTGACACATGATGCTAGATATTCATTGTCCGAGGAAAGATTATTGCGCGAACAAATTGATCACAGTGTTGTGACATTGCATGTTATGCAGGATGATTTGGATGAAAAAATTCAATGTAAAGTGTTGGATTGCGATACAATAAGCCAAGTGAAGTCTAAGATTCTCGATGCATTGTATAAAAATACACCATTCTCACTGAGGCCATCGATACACGAAGTGGATCTCGAGTGGCGTCATGGCAGGGGGGGACATTTGACACTGCAGGATGAGGATCTTACGACCAAGTGTGCTGGTGATTGGAAGAAAATCAATACATTGGCGCATTATGGTGTCAAGGAGTCAGCAGTTATGTCACTTATACCGAGACAGAATGATGCATTCTCGGTGGGATGCAAGACTTATCACAAGAGCTCGTTGAGAAATCATCATCATTATCATCGACAATCCATGAATCGTCTTAATCACTGTTCAACGGGACACTTGCCATCAACACCAAGTCATGGACTTATTAGCCCTATTATGTATCCACATCCGCCGGGTATCTACTTTGATGCACAACATACGCCATCACTTATAACAGCCAATGGTGATATCGAGAGTGGTGTTAATCAGAGGCTTTGGCATTTAGTTAGACCAATTGAGGATAGTGTTTGTCCTCAAACTATTGGATTTACTAATAGTAAACATCATCATCATCATCATCATCCGGAGAGAATGCATAAAGCTATACCAGAGATATTTCTAACGAGATTATTGTCGACCAAGGGAACTGTACAGAAATTTGTCGATGATTTTTTCAATACTGTACTCACAGCTAATGAGGCATTACCATGCGCTGTTAAGTGGCTCTTTGATCTACTTGATGACTATGCCAAACAACATGCTATTGCTGATCCCGAAGTTGCACATGCGTGGAAATCAAACAGTTTGCCCCTTAGATTTTGGGTAAATTTTATTAAAAATCCAGACTTTATGTTCGATATTAATAAGTCAACGACTGTTGATTCGAGTTTGTCTGTTATTGCCCAAACATTCATGGACGCTTGCTCCACTACTGAGCACAGGCTTGGCAAAGATTCACCATCTAATAAATTGCTATTTGCTAAAGATATACCCCATTATCGGGAGAAGGTCGGACGTTTTTATCAAGATGTACAGAGATTACCAACCATAAGCGATCAGGATATTTCTAGTGCCATGCAGCAGTTGAGCGATTCACATGCCAATGAATTTGATGTTATTGCTGCACTCAAGGAGCTATACATTTATGTCAGCAAATACTATGAACAGGTGAGTTGCATTTTATACTTTAATATGATGGCTATTTTTGGTGTACAAATTGAAGGGAAACAAGTTTCTCAAATGCGCAGTGCAAAATATATTTTTTGCTAAAATGTTTTTTTTTTCTTGTTTTCAAATTAACTGATCGAAATTCCATCTCTTTTCCACTATTAATACCTCAATTTTTTTCCCCACATTTTTCATTCCTCCAGAAATATAGAAAACTTCGAAAGGCCCATTTTGCCCCACCCCACCTCACAATTTACCGTAGTACTTTATTCACCATTTCAAATATTTTACAATTGTCGAATGAAATTCCTATAAGTTAGCTCATTTCAACTTTTGATACACTCAACATTTTTATATCATTGAATTTATGACTGGACTGAAAGCTCTTGGCTCCACGAGTGGAAGAATAACTCAAGATTTTTCTAAACGAGAGGGGGTAGATTGAAGATTTTTTAGGGAAATATATGGGATATTCTGGGGGGCACTCTGAGCAGAAAATTCTCCGTTGAAATTTTCATCTTCATTCATCTAATCCAATTCTGGGTTAAAGAGGTGAAAGGAGATGAGCTCAGAAGAGGGTCGACGGATTATTTTGCAAATATTATTGGTGGGAGGGGAGGGGGAGGGAGGAAGAGATTTTTGAAGAAATTTATGGAGGGAATTTGATAAATTGAGATAGAGGCTTCTTGTATATTTTCTCATCTACAGTTTACACTTTCATTTTTATTCAAATATGTTGAGAGCTACAGTATTCGATGGCGTCGAGTAGGCTATAATATTCGCGAGGGCCGTTTCCTAGAAACTTTATGGGAAGAGTCGGGTAAATTGTGAAAAATTCCTCACGTGTTTTCCTACTTGGCAATTTCAACATTATTTTTTATTAAGGAGAGAAAACTCCGAGTTTCTAAAGTAGCAGAAGATTTCCATGACATCTCCTTATCGTCTCTTGCCATTAACTATATGTGAAAAAAATAATTTATTTCTCGTTTGACCTACAAATGTTTCCAAGTGATCAAACTTTGTTCCTCACTCCTTGAGCTATGGAATCACTTCACAAAATTGGAAAAAAAATTACAGAATAATGATCTCTATCCATAATTATTTCTAGAATTTATTTGAAAGCCAACATTTTTTTTTTGCAGAACAATAATTATAAAAATCATATGTAAGCAGAGTCACATTCCCAAAATCTGTAAAAAATCAGATCACGTTATTTCCGAAGTATAGAATCAATCAAAAATTTTGGGGAGACAAACGATACGTAGAAATTCTGTTTCATTAAAATATCTCAAGAGTAATGTTGAACGGGGAATAATTGGCTTATCTCGAGTCTCATGATAGTCAATGTCTCAACACTAAGGCTTTGAAACGTCCATTCACTATAACCAGTAACTGCTAAATGATATAGCTAATGAGTGATATTCCACAAAATCTTCCCAACTTCACAATCACCAATTTGCAACCCCTCAACAGTTGTTCATCCAATTTCAGATTCTCGAGGCCTTGGAATCGGATGCAGGCTGTCGTCAGTTGCACCTAGCCCACAAACTTGAAAATGTAGCGTGTACAATCGAGGGCGAAGAGACGAGTGCCTGCTGACACAATACCCCCAATTACATTGCGTGAACCGTCAAAATTTTCAGATAACAAATTTAATAAGAGTGAATAATAAAATAAACACTGACCAGTGCCTCGATTTTGCGCATCAGATACACCTCGTTCATATGTACAAAAAAAAAGAAAGAAAGAAATGATGACAAAAAAAAAAGTAAGAGAAAAAAAAACCTATACCGCCATATAAATGATTTTACAAAAATGAGAGAAAAAAAAAAGTAAAGAATCAATGAAAAAAATTAAAATAGTCTCTGCACCTTCGGTACAATACGAAGTAAAGGGAAAATGAGCAGATAAAAGAGCATTGACTCAAATGAAATACAAAAGTACATGGTCTCATTTTAATTCAATTTTTTTCACTGCCAGTAAATACCGTAGATAAAAAACAAAACTAAAATTTAAAAAACAATACAAATGCAAATAAGGAGATCTAATCACCGCACAAAGTGGGGTGGGGGAGGTGACGATAATGAAAATAGAAGAATGGATTTAAAAATGAATTAGAAATCTTGACTAAGTGACAAAAAAAATAATGCATTTTAAAAGAAGAAAATTAACTGATAAATTTAAAGAATGAAGCCATAGTGCGCACCAGACTGTTTGTACTAGGAAAAAAAAAAAGAGAATTGTCAAAAAGGAGATAAAACCCAAGAAGGAGGTGTACGGCAGAGCGAGTAGTCTGTGATTTGAGCATGCGTGGCTATGCCTATTATCTTCATTGCGATATATGAATTATTATTAATTATTAACATGTTATATAGGGAATTGAGATGTAAACAAAGAGTAACAGTAGCGCTACTCATATTCCATACAGGTCGTAATTAATTAACCACTGTGATCCACATGATAATGGCCATCCAACATAACACAAGATGAATAGCAATGTTTTACAACACATGCTACTCTTTGTTTTCATATAAATTCTGTATGTATGATATACATAAAATATATATATATATATGAGTGATGGGGCAGCAATGTGAGATGACCTCCGGTAGTGGGCTAGTTTGGGAAGAGTAATGTATTATGTATAAAATGATGTGTAAGGCTGAATGGTAATGCTCGAGTGATTGAGGGTGACAAATAGGTACAGAGTAATGATATTACTTTAAGGGATAAATAATGTGACTTGTCAGAGGGTCATTTCACGAGAGTTTGGGTGAATTTTTTTTTATTTTTTATTTTTTATTTTTTTCGTATTATGAATGAAGTTCAGCACTAGGCCTAGATAGAGCGCTACGTACTTGTACGTAATTCTGTTATTTTTCTGTTAGTTGTAAAGGCTTTTTCAGGTTCGTTGTTAAGTGGGAAAAACATATAAGAGGAATTGCTTTCAATGACAAATTTTTGCTGTAATGAGTGGGGGAGGGGGTGGGGGGAATGTCAAAGAATGTTTTTTGATGCCAATTCAAATCCTCAAGAAGCTGTTTCATGTTCCTTCATATGTCTCACTCATTACCGCAATATTCTGCCCAAGAGGAAAAGGCAATATTTTTAACAATTTTTCCATTTTACAACTGAGTTGAATTCATAATCCAGTGATTGCAATTAATTTCTCTGTTTTTTTTCGTAACAGAGGCATTTGGAAATTCCTAGAAATCACGTAGATTGATTATCAGTTTTTTTTTAAATATTTGATTTGTGTTGATTCTGTTGGTTTTTTAAAATATTTTGTGAATTATGTAATTTTCATTTTGATACTGATCATCTTCATCAATTTACCAATTAACTCATTCCATGAATTACTGCTATTGTCCAGTCACACGAAACAATTATCAATTGTACAATTTTCATTAAGAAAAAAAAACAAAACAGATGAAAAAAGAAAAAAAAAAGCAAATGGTTAACGAATATTTAGGGTATAAAAGAGCGGCAGTTTTGTACCAGGTTTCCAGGAAGCATGATGATGTGCCTCGAGGTTTTGTTATTTGTCGTTTTTCATTTGCATACACCATGACGTAGAAAATATTACTGTAAAAATACTCTAGGTCTTTCATAAGTTTTTTTTTTCTCAACGTATTTTACCAAATTATTGGACTCTAATTGGTCTCTAGACGGCGCTAATGAGGTCTCAAAAAAAAAAAAAAATATGTAGCAACAGGAAAATGTGGTTACGTATTCAATTATGCAATACTGTTTTTTCATGGTAAATTAACGTTAACATGGACTGAATGAAATACTCAACTATGCATTTTTTGCAAACAACTATTCAATTGACTGATTAAGATTTTTTTTAAAACTATTTCTTATTTTTTTTTTCTCATTACTGTATGTCCATGTGTTTTTTAATATAATTTATGCCATGCAATTATCTAGATGACAAATATTGACGCTTTGGTGGGGTTTAAGTTCCTCGGCGTCGATGAATAAATGTGAATAGAATTAAATTTCAGTCATCAAACTGCAAAAAGCTGTAGTGAAATGTTAAAACACAGTGAATCAAATCAATTTAAAGAGAGTGCAAAATTTAGGAAACTAAAACTTATCTTTTCCCCAAATGTTTTCCACGTCTATGAATTTAATGGATTCTGCAGAGGCAGCAAATGATTCATCTGGTTTCACCAATTCACTCTTATCGTCCGATCGATATAAACATTCAATTTACGAAAAAAAAAAGGAAAAAAAAATGGAAACAATGGTTGATAGAGTTGGAGACAGAGTGGATAAACGTGCTCTCTACAGTTGCCAATAATTTGTACTTAAATCCGTGTGTTCAATCTGTCTGCAATTGTATCAATACTAACCCTCTTTATATATACATATTATACATAAATCTATATATATATATTGTATTTATTTATATTATTAATTGACGAGTGTACGTCAATCTGTGCATTGTAATCTACTTAGCAACGACGGAATTCCGTCCTGGCGCGCCATAAATTTTTTTGTAGATATAGTTGGGAAAAAAGGAGCAAAGGGTGGAGTGGGGGGGGAGGGGGCAGAACCGTCTATTTCATAATTTTAAGTTGATGAAAGAAAAAAATTAACGTAAAACAATGTTCTCTCATTAATATCTATGCACTCGTGTGCTTGATGAAAGTACCTCATTTACGTAGGTCTTCCTTTGTGAGAAAACGAGAAAATGCGCCTTGTCCTGAAGCAATTAAATTAGTGATATAATTATATGTATGTGTTGTTCATAATTTTTGAGTTCTTTTTTCAACTCATTCCACGTTTTTTTTCCTCACAATGTTAAGGAAAAAAAAAATGAAACGAACAGGAAAATGCCGATAATTTTTCTCGAGTTAATGGATCATATTCATTTTCCACTGCTTAATCCCTTTTGGGATGTTTTTGTTTTTAATTTTGTTCTTGCTCGACTTTTACGGCTTTTTCCGGCTAGAGTGCTCATTAAGAGTAATATTCTCATTACTATGCATTTATTAATTATGGAAAAAATTGTACATTTATAAAGTGAATCTCAATTATTGACTAGTGCAGATTGACGTACCCCGTGAAGAAATGTGCGTGCGCACACATGAGTAATAAGCAGCGTAATCCGGCCTCTTGTTTCTATACTAGTGCAAATATCTTCTTATTTTTTTTTATTTATAATGGTTTTTTAATTTTTTTTTTTTTTTGTGAAAAAAGAAAAAAAACAGTACATGTTAATAAAAGTCACGTGAAAATATGTGAAATATTTGAAAGTACTACCTACCCTAAATTAGTTTGCATTTTGTTTATTATATTGGTGAAAAATGGTTGGACATTTTTGGGAATTGAAGGGTTCAATAATGTACCACATGATCCAATTTTCGTACCTCGCATTTCAAGCAATTTTTCCCGATTCTTTTTGTTTGCTTCGGCGAAACATAATTGTACTTAATTGTTGCTGTTAATCTTTGAGGATTTTTAATCAAGGGGGAGGGGCATGTTCGAAAGTCTATTTCTGTCAAAAGCAAAATTTTATGATACTACCTGGTATGGACTTAAATCCTCGTCACTGATAGAATTATCCAGTTTATGAGAAATTGCCAATTAATTAATTCACAGGAAAGTTTTCAAAGATTATGTTGTGGAGAAGGTTGTAAATCAGTTTTAAATGCGAGTAGATTCAAGAAAGGATCTCGTCTACTATATACTTTACGGAATTTTAGATTATACTTCTTTTTTATCAAGCGATTATCTGATTATACTTACTTCTTGGACAATTGAACATTTCAAAACATTGAACTGTTCATTTAAAATGTATGAAACAATTTGCAAAACATTGCACAGAATCAGTATCATACAATAGCTATTTGGGTCACAAGGCCGGAAAAGTTTTTACGGCCGTGTAACGAACTGAATTTTTCTTCATGCTGAGAGTAAAAGCCCGTTGTACGGACGCGAAGCGTCCTTCCCTACGTGCTTGCCATCCTTGGCTCGCCTGGAAATGTACAAGTTCGTCTGTTCATGTGTCAAATAATATAAGAGCCTTTTGACACTAAATGCGTGACGCCGGGTTTCACGCCCTTCCTGTCAAAAAACAATGTTCGTTACTCGGGCAAAAAAAATTTTTCGGCGATTGTGAATGCAATTGCTCCTCAGCTTCGCCTCGGACTGCAACATCAGAATCGCCAAAAAAGTTTTTTATGCCGTTGTTACGAAAAGTACTATTTCGTACAAGGTGCGCGGGGATGCCCCGCGCACGCGCAGCGTGCGTGAAGCGTCGCTTTACGCACAGTGTACTAAAATATCTATTGCCGTATAGTTTTTCGTCTTCTGCAAATGGGTATACGTTCTAAAGACAAACAAACAAAGCAAAAATCACTGGGCCAGAATGCAATGTGACAGACTTCGCCAGTCCTCGGTTGCGCCGATTATAGTACATTTTGACACAAGGGCATAAGCAAATTTTCTGGTGATTGTGAGTTTGAAGACGTACCTAAGGCGAGTTTTGCAACACAAGGGACAGAAGAGTTTATTCCCCACGTGTGTCGAACAATATTTTTTGATACAATGTGCATGGGCAGGGGTTCACACACGCGTAGCGTGCGGGAAACGTTGCTTTGCGCACAGTGTGTCAAAAAGATCGTTTTTCCTTTAATCTTGGACGTTTCATATGTCAAAAATGAGGTGATGATAGTAACTTTAATTTTGTTTTCAATTAATCTTTAACGCTTGTCGTAGATCTTCCTTGAGATATTCCCGTACCTTAAGACCTTACGTACAGTGCACGATCCTTAGGAAACGGATCCGTATCTATACTTCAAAATGTCGTAATTTAAAAAAGACTCGTCAAGGAATTTGAAAACAAATTTTTGCCATGTCAATTCAACATCATTAGCTGGATCCAATATGTTGTTTGATAAATTCTTTCCTCATTCTGTAAGATAATTACGGTGATCATAGCCCGTTACAAAAATATTTCGGTTTTCGAATATAAAAAAACTGTGTAAGGAATAAACGTTTAGTGAGGCACATTATCTAATGGAGTATTTGAAGTATTTCTCGGAGAGGGTTAATGCCAGACGGAATGTGTTAAAAAAAATGGGAAATTTTTCTTATAAATGCACAAGGCACAATAATTGGATAAACGGTGGGCCACAAAACAGGGCATTTTTTTTTTTTCTCTCAAAAAAAACTACCGATTCTCCATCGTTTTCCAGATTTCGTTAACGATTTTCCACTCGAATCGTTTCGCGAGTAATTCCCCCCATCCCCCTCCCAATTCAACCAAAATTTATAATTTACTGGAAAGAAGCAGCAGGAAATAGAATGCAAGTGTCAATTCACTCTGTTTTATTAATCCACTAGTTAGGAATGAAAAAATTAAAAAACTTCCCACTATTTTGCCTATTCTTGAAATGAGGAACGCAGCTCTATTTATCGTAATGATGCTAATGCTTATTGACATGTAATAATGCTGATAAAATAGCAACAACTCAATGGATAAAAATTTACAATTGGTAATAGTAATTTTACGAAATTTTGTAATTCATAATTTGTGCCATATCCAAAATGCATAGAAAAAATGGCAAAAAATGACATTTCAGTCAAAGTGAATCACAAAAAAAATTGATCTTAACAATTTCTCCAATTTTTCTGAATTATTGTTATGTTTTTTTTCAGAAGAATTTGTTTTTCAATGTTTCGAAAGATTTTTTTTTTCAATTGTTCAAAAGAATTGTTACGGCTAATTGTTCCTCGTGAAAATCAACATGAGTGCATTGTTGTGACAAATTGAGAGTAATAAAATGTAAACACAAAAACAAACAAGAATTAATGAACAAAAGGGGGACAATACGTATCCTTGCGTTTGTCTTTAGGATATTGTTATACGTACACGTGTGTGCGCATGCTTATGTAATCCACACAATTATTTCCATTGTAAATATCATCTGTTCCACCCCCCCCCCCCAACCCCCCACACCACCACCCCCTCACACCCACTAAATTTTAGATATTAAGTACACCAGCAATGACGAATGAAGGTAAACGAGCAAACGAAATGATTCTTGCCAAATTTTCCATGAAATAGTAAGGAAAATACAATTGAAATGCATGATATGAAAGAAAGAATTAAGGAAGTACTGATGAAAAAAATAAAATTATAAAAATATATTGGTATTATAAACAATAATTGTGTGTTTATTACGCACCTCATATTATATCCCCATTTAAATGCCCTTCTTTTCCCAAACGTTTATCAAATTATTTCAATTAAAATTTTACACATATTTACCAGGGAAATTATTTGCTTTTATTGTTTTATATTTTTTTCATTGGTTTATTAGGGCAAAGTGACTTAAATTTAGGTATTTTTGGCAGTGAATTATTGTTTACGTCCATTAATATCACTTGGTTCCCCTGTGTCCAATTCAATTTGTTCATCAGTCATTCTTACGACTCGATTTATCAGAACTCTTGGAGGACGATGAGGTTGATGTGTACTTGCTGGAGGAGCTCGACGTACTACTACGTTTATCGCCTTTGCTCTTTTTTGTCACGTCCTTCAATCGTCTGTCACCAGAAATTATGTTGATACTTGGCGTTATCTTTGTATCTGTTATCACTGAATGGCTCGAGGAGCCTTTGTACTTGTCAGAGTGTTTGGAGCCTGTGGAATTGATAAAGTTCAAGCATTGAATGCACATGTTGGTTTTTTGTATAAATTGGCAAGGAGAATTTTCACAAGACACTTCTGCAGTGGGTAAAAGGAGGCGAGTACTTTTATCAATTGACTCCGTATTTCATAGATATGTCAGAATGTAGAGGAATGGAGATAATCTTCGTCAGACCTTCTTCGGAGCACTTCAATCTATTTTTTTTAGGATATTTGTGACCTAATGGTTTCCATTAATAAAATAAACGACATCCTTAATGTCACGATTTGAGATTGCAATTAGATAAAAACAGCAACAACAAAAATGTCGAATATCACAAAAATACTTGTCAGGAAAATTCCAATAAATCTCTTTCTATTTTTAAGTCAGTTTTTAATTAAAAATAAATACCATCACTCCAGTTCTTAATTGGACACCTTGAATTTTAAAGTAGGCGTTTCATTAAAAATCCTTTTATTATTTGTAAAGGAGAATGATGGGATACAATGAACTTTTGAGGAAATGGACATATGAAAAATTCACTGAGACACCACTAAAGATCGTCCAGCAAATATTCAACTTGCATAAAAATATTACGAGGTATGGAATCTGACATAGCTTCAGGACCCTCTTCATGCTATGATATTCGAGCAGGTTATGCCGATATGCGTGTAAAAAATGTTAACTGTGATGATCCTTATGCTATGCTTAGTCAGCTGAAAATAATACTCACTAGAACTCGACTTTTTCACTTCCTTTTTAGTGTCTACAGGTTTTGATGATGGTTTATCCTTGACGGGCTGAAAAGTAACAAATTATTTCATAAATACGTTGAAAATTTTTACAATCTGTTGTCGTGATTGTTTCTGGAGTTGGACCATTTACCGTTTGTTATTTAACTGATTAAATTGAAAAAAAAAAATAAATATTAGGAAACGAGTTCAATGCGAGAAGAGACATGATTTTAGTTTGATAGATAGACCTATATCGAAAATCTCAGGTAAAGTTCTTTTAAAGTTTTTTGACAGTCAATAAAATATATAGTTTATCCTAAGCATAAGGAGTAACAAACCTGATGGGCTTTGATGCAATTGAAGCAGTACCATAGTAACTTGGGTACATCAATCTGCGAGTCCTGAATATGCGGAGTGTGACACTCCTGATGATACAGTGCATGACAATCAGCACATTCGACAAGTCTGTTCCTCGCACCTACGTCCATACCCTTGCAGACAACACAAGTTAAGTCGTCCTCGAGTATCTCAGCTAAAGGATCATCACTCATCAGCAAATCTGGAGGTGACCTGGCTATTATTTCCTCGGGGGAGTCACTTTTGCTGGATTTGTTTGAGTGCTTGGAGGAGCTAGAGCTTTTGCTTCTCTTGCTACTTGTGCTGCTGTGGTCACTGAGGACAGGCTCTTCCATCGTATACTATATGCAATCAATTGTGGTAATGATTTCATTAGGAAGGTGCAAATTGTTGATGAAAATTTCTTACTCTTCTTACTCTTATTTTATGACTTACTATGACTTTCTGATCATCAAAGTAGTAATTGCAAATTTGATTGACTTTCCAAGCTAAAATTTTTGGAGTAAATCTTGAACTTAAAGAGGAAGCAAAGTTACCCTCAGATCTAGATTCAATTACAGAGAACTATAATTGTACATTACTTGTGATATTTTTTTTAGCATAAGGGCAATCAAAAAGTCAAATGAAAAATAGCATAAAAGATTTTTTCTATGAAACAAGAAAATTTTTCTTTTAGTCGGATTTTTTTCAATCTGCAATTCGAGTGTTCAGTCATATAACATACTATTGTATTTTTACTAAGATCTCAGGTCTTGATAGGATTATATATTGAGAAGTGGCTTTCACATATTGACCACGAAAACTTCTGAAGAAATAATGAACCAAGAAAAATCGATGATGTCAAAATCGTACAAAACTATATTCATTTCAATCGAAAATACTATTCTTTAATTATTAATAGTGACCTTCTATATTGACTCGACGTCATTTACAACTACTTTGAAAATAATTGAAATTACGGGGCAATATCAATAAATTTCTTCATAAATTCTGGAATTTTCTTCAAAAAAATTTTTTGACAAATGTCCAGTACGAAAAAATATTACTAAACCACTTTTATAAACTACGAAATTTCCCCAATAACATTTTTTCAATTAACGTGAGCACCCTCGCTCCAAAATTGCACGTGTTCTAAAATGTCAAGACCCATCAATTTTGTCGATACACAGCTGACAAGTTATTCTCATAAAATCTCGAAAACTATAACATTTACAAACAAATGCCTAATAACTTTTTTGTAGGCTTAGAAACGCTCTACAAAAAAGATCTTATAATAAATTCTCTTAAACCCCTTCACTCCAAAGATACTCTCAAAATAAAACACTCCTAAAATTACGCTTACGCTCCCATGAGCCTAGATAACCTTTTTGTGGAGAACATTGCAGAGCATTTTGGATAAGCCATGCTTCTGCTTGATTGTTTCATCCAGGAGATTCCTCAGCTGGTCCATGGAATCCTTATTAGACGAATGGAGAAGTCTAAGGCCCTGGACAAAGTGCGAATCCAGCTCCGAGTGTGTCATTTTTTTGTGATTCTAGGTAATCGTTGCAGCACTTCTGTAACAAAGATGAAGATAATTTAGATCAATATCCTTCATAATCAGGAAAAAACATATATATATATATATACATACATATACACATAAATATATATGACATAATGGAATAAACAATCGTGCAAATAAACTAATAAAACAAAACGTAAAAAATTACACAAAATGGACCCTCAAAATCCCCCCACGTTTTTGTCAAATATCTCAAAATCTACCGAAGCTACCAAAATTTTCATAAAAATCTTTTCCCTAAAGCAAAATATGAGTAACAAAAAAGATTTTTACAAAAATTCAGCCACCTCCTTCTCTTGTCAAGATATTGCCCAAAAACCGTTCCCAGAAAAAACCCTCATACTATCCTTCAATGACTCCACTACTAATTACTATACTAACCCCCTAAAAACGCTCAAAATAATATTTCCCTTCGTCCCGCAAATTCCCTTCATTCACAAGACTCAAAAAAAATAAAGTTCCTCAATCATCCAAAACATCGCTCGCTGCCAGAAATAGTCATCGCAAATGAACCCAACCCAGCCCATAAATCCCCATACCCCCCTCCATAACCCGATGTCCCCCCCCCCCCCCCCATACCCCAAAAAACAAGAATTAAAAAACGTGAAAAAAAGAAACGAAATTTACAAAGAAAAAAAAAACTCCCTCTCTCTCGCTCTCTCGGCATGTATTCAGCAATCCCCTGCACGTCCCTCAGGTGCATCTGTTCGCTGGATTTTCTCCCTTGTAAGACGGCTAGCCAACATGGTACAACGTTGCAGTTGGCAAGCTTGGATAAAAGAAATAAATAATCAAAAGTCGACCATGAAGTGACAAATAAAATGTTGGCCCCGAGTTTCATCCAGAAAAAGTCCCAAAAGTCAAAATTTACCCAAGGCAATTATCCCCCCCTACATTAATCAATCAGCCCGCGCTCCACCCCCCCACTCCTAAAAATAGAAATTTGAAAATGGCGCCTTTTTTTCAAGCGCCAAAAAAAGTAAATTTTTCAAGCAATTAAACAATTTTTATGAAAACGTGGATTGTGGGTAAAGACGCGCGAGATTGGGTTTTCGTGGTAAGAGAGAGAGAGAGAGAGAAAGAGAGGGAAGTTGCTTAAATGTGCAATTGGTGCAAGTGAGATAACAATATTTGGTGATATTATAGGTGGCAATAGAGGTGGGAAAGAGAGAGACAATAAAGAGAGGAGGCAAGGTTGCAAGGAGGCCGCCGCCACAGCCGCGCGCTTTAATCCCCAATCGTCGCCTTCTATCCCGTTTTCTGAGGGGGTGACATTTGGAGTAACACTTGCATATTTCCGTAGCGCAAAAGGAAAATTGGGGGAAAAAAAAAAATTCGACAAATACTGTGAGTGAGAGAGAGGCAGAAATTGGGGAGTATGTGTGTGTGTGCCAACTTGACAAGAGTTTCCATAGATCTATGAATTTTTGGATTTAGTGATTTTGTGTGGGCTTACCATTGTGGTATATTTTTGTTGCTCATGATTTGGTGATTGTAGCAAAAGTCAATTGGAGGATAACGATAACGCTCGTTTAATTTTACGTGGATCTTCCTCTTTTTTTTTTTGTCGTGTTTTGGAGAAAATTTAGAATGTCTGGAGCAGGGGCGGCAGTGTGAGTTGAGGGGAGGGGGGAATTGTTGACTGTTGAATTTTACAAGAGGAATTATCAATTATTCATGCTGCATGGAATAGTTGTGGTGAGTTGTTTTGGGTTCAATCGCACAACCAAAACTTGCCAATCTGCTCCATTGGCTCAGATACTCAGCATTAAAAAGTGTTTCCAAGTATTTGGTGGCATTCCATCCATTGATAACCTCACTATTCTGTGAGGCTACCTTGTACATTCACCAAACATTGATATTGTAAACAATTGATAAGAGTGTAGTCAACAATATTGAATAACGGGGTAAAAGTTATTGTGAGTGTTATTGAAAATGATTTTGTTTTTTTGGCGGTTTAAAAGTTATTAGCAAAAGGTAAAAAAATGAAAACAGAGAAAAAACAAAACGAACAGAATTGCATACCTAGTGCGGTGGTTAAGGAGGAGACTGAGGGGGATTCGGTGAAGATTAAGGAGGAGGGCAATGGTGGTAATCATGAGGATGCAACTGGTGATGAGGGCAATGAGGGTCAGCGAGATGCTGGCTTGGATCAGGGCAATGGTGATGGTATGCCCATTGACAATCAGAATGGCACTGGTGGACAGCCAATATTGAATTCAGTTAAGCAAGAAACTGAGCATAATAATCCCAATGATGATTTGACCAGTGGTGAGTTTATTGTTTTTATTTATTGCTGTCAGGAACACATGTTCCATTTGGAGGGAAAAGTGCTATGGGACTCCTGTAGGAATGCTATGGGACATTATAACCACTACTTTTGAAGATCTCCTCCACAAAATCCCACTAAAGTTTTAGAAAATGTCTTACAGGAAGTCTCTGGGAACATTTAGTTTTTTTTTAAATATCTCATATCACGAAAATTTTCCCAAAGAAATTTTGGTAAAAAAAAATAATAGATTAAACAGAATATTGAAGATATCCACTGAAAAATTTGTGTAAAAAAAGAGTTTTTTTTTGTGATTTTACAACGCATTTGAATATCTGAACATTTTTTCCCATGATTTTGGTAATTTACTGAACTTTTTGTTACAGATAATATTCAACCTCTGGTGAGCAATGTGCTTGGTAAACAAATGGGTGGTAGCGGCTGCGGGGAAGCCCAGTATATGCAACAACAGAGCCAGATTTTTGTATTCTCAACGCAATGGGCTAATAAAGGTGCTGACGCGGTTTTGCAGGGACAATTTCCCTCGATTGTTGCCTATCACTGTTCACAGCCACAGACGAAAAAATATCTCGAGGTAAATAGGGCTAGAAGATAATTATTTCATTGAAGATTGTTTTTGTACAACAAAACAAATTTTAAGATATTACAAAAAAAACTATAGAGTGAAAAATGTGAAATCATACCTACGCAAATGCGGTAGTTTATCAGGAATGATACAACGTTTGTTTACTATTATAATCTTTGAGATAGAAATAACGATAAAGTCATCGCACTCCACTTCGCAGAAATTACCCTATGAAATTCTGAGGAGCATATCTGCAATTCACATTGTCTTTGTGACACCTCCGACTATGATCGTCCCATCTCTTGATAATTGCCTCTCTTTGACTTTCTGAACCTCATCATAGAGTAGTTTTTCAGCATCTTCCTTTCGTAAAAAAGGATTTTATTTAGTTGTGTCTGACATCCGTTACAATTACTCTTATCCTTAATGCTGTAATCAACATTTGTTTCTATTCCATTGCAGAAACATCCAAATAAGATCAATCAATTCCGTCAAAATCCCGCCCAATGGCTGAACAACATAGCAGTTATGAAGCAGAAAGGTCAGCATCAGCCGCCCCCATCAAACTTTCCCCCGGATCAGTCGACTGATCTGCCCCCCTTGGATCCCACTGCACCATTTTGGAATGACCAGCCAAATTTGCGCAATTTGAATGGTGGTAATGCTGAATCCAGTCTGGATGATACGAATATAGATGTGCCTTGTCTCGGTCCTAATTCACCGGTTAATCCTCCGACGAATAGTCAACCACCTGGTAATCCAGCAATGGGACAGAGTCCAAATTTGCTCGGTAGAACGAGCCCCGGTCTTCAGCCATCACTTCAGGGTGTTAAAGTGCCAGATGAAAATTTGACACCACAGCAGAGGCAACATCGAGAATCGCAACTTGCGACAATAGGCAAACTGCAGATGATGCTATTTCCAGAACAGAAGGATGAAGCTGGTGGACTTATGGATCCAGCACATGTACCTCCAGCTGGTAATTGTCCTTCCAGTAATGTACCACCTGTTAGTACACCTGGGGGACCTTGCACGGGCAATATGGAGTGGCACAAATTGCAGCATCCGTTTTTGGATGGGAAAAATAAGGTAAATTAGTTGAAATAATTGGTGTTTTTACGAATTTATGATTTTGTAAAGAAGTGGTAAAAGCAAGTATGTTGACTGAGTCACGGGCTTGACCTCATTGGTGAATATCTGGAGGTCTAAGAGAGTTTCAAAAATTTCCAAAGATTGAAAAATTCAATGTTTCAAACAAGCTGAAAATTCCGAAAGTTCAACATTTTAAACTTTTTTCTCAATTTCATCAAAATCGTCACAATTTTGGAAAGTTCCAAGAACAGCTTGAACAGCTTCAAGATTTTTAAAAGTTGTCGTAGAATGAGGAAGTAATGAGTGACTAGTTGAAGAGAAAAAATGAGTTCCAGAATAAGAGTGAAATTCCTCCATCTTCTGTGGATGTATACATATTCATTAAGAAAAAGTGAGCCTGGCGATAAACCAACATACCGAGTTTTATTTCTTCATCAAAGAACGCGGCCCAAGTCATCATCCAGAGCAATTCACTGAGAATTTTTTTTCCTATTTTGAACATTCAAGTCTCTCATAGACGGGGTCGTTTTACCCGTGCCAAATGCGTCATACATAGAATATTACCGAAATATCTAGCCACAAATATATATGCGAAATCGTGAAATTAGGAGAATTTACCACGAGTATCAATCATGATATGTGTACCTTAAATTTTGAAATTTCGAAAATTCCAAATTCCTTAACATCCGTTAATGTCCTCAAAATTCAGAGAGTCGTAAAATGGCGCAATTTTTCGAAATTCCCAGTATTAAAATCACCAAAGCGTTGGGTATGCTAAAAAGAGGTATTGACCTCACGCATTTTAAAACGAATGAAGTAGTCGAAAGCAGGGGTAGTTCATTAAGCGCTCGATGCCTGGGGCTACCTCGCTCAAAAATTCGACTGTGCTCATTTCTTTTTATATTATACATATACTGAGAGGAAAATGTATGAATATGGATGGCTTACTCCTTCATTCCAATGTCTCAACTTTCTTAACAGCTAACTAGTTCCATTAAATTGATGGAATGACCTCTCAAATCCGAATTGCAATCATAAGAAAAATCAAGTTCATTTTAGGTGAATATTTCATTGATTTTAGTAACTCACCCGACTTGGTTTAGTGGATTTGAAAGTTGAATCAACGAGTTTGATTACGCTATCGCGCGCGCTCCCCAATCAACCCTTAAAAATTCTCAAAATTTCCAGGTTGGCGTAGGGAGTCCAGGTTCCCTCCGTGGCTCCGGTATGGTCGGTGGTGTTCCCCGTAGCCAAGGTCCACCGCCGCCCTATCACCAGACAGCCCGTTCAGCGAGCGTTCCCATTGCCATCCCAAGTCCCAATCCCTCCTCCCCCAACAATCCCACCTCAAATCTCTCACTTCCATCACCACGTGCCAGTTCAGCCCTAAACTCACCAGCGGACTGTACCCGCCAATTCCAGCTGAACCCACCTCGACCAGGTCACTTGCCAGGTCAAAGTCCGACTAGTCAGGACTCACCAAATCCCGTATCCCAGTCATCATCCGCCGTTCCATCATCTCGCCTCAACCACAGTAATCCAGGTACACCAGTCTCCCACTCTCACTTATCATCCCTCAGTCCCAGCAACACACCACAAAAAGATCCTCAACTTGACTACCCCTCGAATCAGTCCTCCAACGTTGACGGAATGTTTGGCAGCACTCTTCGAAATCTCGCCCAACAAAAACAGCAACAACAACAACAACAACAGCAACAACAACAACAGCAGCAACAACAACAGCAGCAACAACAACAGCAGCAACAGCACGGTGGTGCTGGGGTTAAGGAGGCCAATCTCATGCCAGTACCAAGTCCCCAGCAGATTCAATACATGAATACCTTTGACGGTCAGGAATTGACAATTCAAAAGCAGCCCAACACTAGTCTAAAAGACAATAGTCTTCAAAATACTGGTACTTCCAATAATAATCAAGATATGTCAGGTCGAATGCTTCCAACAGCCTTAGACAACAACAATCAATTTCCAGGTAGAACTGAGGGAACAAGTCCCACGATAGAGAGTATGAATCGTGGCTTTGGTGGTACATTACATTCACCCCATACACCACATACACCTCACACACCAGGCGCAGCACCACAAACACCTGTTGATAATAAACAAAATAATAATAACAATAATAATAACAACAATAATAACAAGACTTCCGCGAGTGCACAAAGTAGTCCAGTACCATTGAATCCAAGTATTGGTGATAGTATGGGACCACCAAGAACAATTCCAGCATCGCCAAGTACAAAACAAGAGACATCATCGCCATCTTCCAAGGATATAAGTCAGCCACAGCCACAGCAGCAAGTCTCCCAGTCGCAAATGCAAACGCAAATGCAACAAATGCCACCACAACAATCACAAGCACCCCAGAGTAATCAAAATCAAATGAATCAACAGAGTAATACAGGACCAATGGGTCAAATGAATGCATTCCCATGTAGTAGAGCATCAGTAAATGTCAGCCAGCCGGACAATGTGCCCCTAAATCCAAATAATATTGGTGGTAGAATGGGGGGTATGGGTGGAATGAATACCAATCATTTTGATCCAATAACATCTCTAGCTCAAATGAGCCAACAATTAACAAATACAGCGAGTAATGCCCTGGGAAATGACGGTCCAATGCATGGTAATATGATGCCATTTGGCAATCCCCATGGAATGCACATGATGCAAATGGGTGGAGGTGAGCTGAATGGTTGTCATTTGGGTCCCAGTGGAAATGATCCTGATGTTGGTATGTGTATGGGAATGCCAGGTCCACCAACAAGTTACAGTCCCACCACATCACACACTGGCAGTCCCACGATAGGGCCTAATAAAATATCTCATGGTATCATGGGTCATGGTATGATGCCTGGGCATAATGTGCCGGGTGGCTATCCAGCCAATGATCATGTACCACCTCCAAGATTGATGGGCCACAATGTTGGACCCAGTCCTTATAATGGCGCTAATATACAGGTGAAACCCAATGCACCCAATACGATACAGTACTTACCAGCTAGACCCAATGTTGCACATCCACCCAGGGGCCCATCCAATCTTGATCTTAATTTTCTTCAGAGATTTACTAATCCACCAATGCAAAATATGGAGGCAAAAATGTCATCTGGGGGAGTAAATTTGCCCTATTTTCCAAATGGCTGTATGCCGAATAATATGGGGCCACACTCGGGAATGAATATGGGACCAGGGCTTCCAGGAATGGGTGGTCCCAGAATGGATGGACAAATTAATAATCCACATGGGGGTATGAGGCCGTCATTGGGTAATATGCGACCACAGCCGAATATTATGAGAATGCAGCATATGGTTGGTGGTGGGGTCTTTCCGGGCAGTCCCATGGATCCTGATAAAGTCTTCGGTTCTGATATGGCACAGGCCAATCAGCAAAATCCTGGCATGTATGTGCCCGGTAGTAAGGGAAGTCCTATGGGACTTGGACCACCAGATACCAGCCAACCATTGCCACCGAGTATGGGTGGGGGCAGTAGTAATTTTAAAAATAGCCCATTTGCTGGTGCACCCAGTATGGCTGATCCTAATTATGCACAACAGTTTCATAATTTTCAACAGCAACTTTATGCCACAGGATCTAGGGCAACTGGACCACCACCCCCGCCACCACCACATCCCAATATTCATCCACCTGGAAATTCTCATTCGCATCAGCAGTTCTTCATGCCCAAGTAAGATTGTTTTGTAATGAGAGATTGAGGAGAGGCAGCTGTGAGTTTTAAGTGATGCAGAGTATTTGGTCGGTATGCCCAACCGGATTTCTTCATATTTTAAGCCCAAAACCAACTCGATATTGTGAAAAATTACATCGGTACAAAATATTGTAAAAAAAAAACAAATTTACATTGGTTTAAATGAAACATGGAAAGAGAAAAACGTGAATATAAAATCTCAAACTCGGAAAACAAAATCGACAAAGTGGCCCCGTTTCATATGGACGACCGTTAATTGTTCACGTTCACATATTCTCTCTGTCCATTTTTTTCAATATAGTAATTTGCATCATCGACTTCAAACATAAACATGAGCTTTCTAAATTTTCAAAAAGCACACAGGAGGTTTCTAATAGAAGGAAGACTTCTGTGAGTTTCAAAAGTGGCGGGATATTTGAATCTGTCCTATGATAAAAGGTGACCGTGAACATTTGTGGCATCCATATGAGAAGACCTTATTTCGATCTTATTCTTTGATTTCATAACTTCTAATTAATAACTTCTATCTTCGAAAAATTGACAAATCAATCCATCGAAAATTGCTTACGTACGAATTTGTCAAATAATTTTTTATAACATTTCCTTTTATTATGTTCCTATCCTATTTGTGTAAATAGGCTCAATTCAGAACATTATAGGTGAACCCATTTTTGTTTTTGAAAATTTAGACAAAATTCTGATTTTTTAGTGAACTTAAAGATACATCTCCCACATTTTTCGTTATGCAAATATGAAATGTGTTAATTATGTAGAAATATATTTGAAAAATTCGTGTGATGGGCATTTACGATTTAGGATGGTAAAAAAAATGTCTATTCAAAAATTAAAATTTTCGTTCCTGGTGTAATTTCCACGTAAGGTAAACTCATTCAGGGATCCAAAAACTTGGAAAACTCACAGTAGTCCCTCGACTTTTTTTTATTTTTCAGAAGGAAAGTGGTATAAGAGAAAGAAGTTTTGTTCTAAAATCACCCGTGTTCGGAATTTCACAACATAGTTCTAAAAAAATGGTCAATTTCTATCGGCATCTACCACTTTTCGACTGACATCTCGCTCCTCTAATATTGACGATATTTCCTGTAAAATTATGAATATACAAAAAGAAGAAGAAATTTGTAAAATTGTGTCGCCCATAAATGTCCTTGTTTCGTATTTTTCGAGACTCCAATTACAGAAACAATGGTCCGTGCAATATATAACTTTGTATGAAATTAAATGCGATGAAATTGATAAACAAACATAAGTCAAAAAAAAATTTGCCGGTGCGATGAGTGTAAATTATTCAGACGAACGAAAAAATCAGGCAAACAGAGTGGAACGAGAAGAGTAAAAGAAAAAGAAAATGGTGTAAATATTTGTGTAAAATCAAGTTGTTTTCAATTTCTGTCATTCTCCTCTTTGTACTCCAACTGACACTTCCTATTGGGCCAGGAATAATCGTATGTGAGCAAGAGAGAGAGAGAGAGAGAGAGAGAAAGGTGTTAAAAGAACAATTGTGAATGAACCCGATATTGGAGTAATTATTTTACGGAATGTTTATTCATTACTAACGCATGTATCGTTAGATGAAAAAACTCCAGGTGTTACTGAAGCAAAATTGAAAACTAAAAAAAAATGGAACAAATGTAAACAGAATAACAAGTTGTTTTTTGGTGCTAATTGCGGCCTCAACTGTGCACCATTAATAAAGAACAATATTTACGGTAATTTATTCTTCCGTTGTCGCAATACAAGAGGGAAAAGTAAAAACAAAATCACAAACAAGAACTTGAAAAACACAAAATGACGCAGTCACAAAAGCTCAAATTCATAATTGTACATATATTCGATTATAATTGTAAGCATTCAATTGAGCATAAATTCTTTATTAATCCCCCCTCCCATTTTTTTTTGTTTCTTCCACAACAGAAAATATAAATAAACAAAAAAAAAACACACAAAAACGACAAAAACATTTTAACATAATGAAAAATGAACGAGATGAAAAAAAAGGAAAAAAAAGTAAATGAAAAAAATACTTTGTGACCAACTCTGTGCATAATCATGACTTCACTTAGCCCATTTAATAATCCTTTAAGAAAATTAAATAAAAAATAATTAATTATAGTAATTAATATTAATTGACTAATAACAATTATGTTGTTGATGAATGATTTTTATTATGAATGAAATAAAATAAAGATATTTACAAGAAAATTCAATACGTGAAAACAATTTTTTTTTTGCTTCTTTTTTTTTTACTTTTCATTTTCTTTGCACTTTATGCAAATAGTTAATCGAGCTTTTGAAAATTTGTGGCTTTTCCAAGTAAAATCTACTGCAAAATGTTGTACCTATTATTACAGTTTAGTTATTGATCAATTTTTCTACTCTTGAGTCAGTCCAAGTGCAATGAGCAAATTTTAATTTTATCTCATGAAAGCGCACATTGATACATTTCACCTAATTATCCTGCCTTCCCCTAAATTATTTCCACGTGTTTTACATAAATTTGGGATTCTGATTTTTCGTTAATATCTCGGAATTTAAGGCAGATGGTGAGATTTTTTTCCTCTGTAGAAAAAAAATACCTACAGAACAAAATTCCATCTATTAATGATTCTTCTGAGGGTCGCTAGGATTTTTCTTCACTTCAGAGATATTCACGAAAAGACGAATTTTCGTGAAATTTTACCACACAATTCCATACTATGGAATTATTATTTTAACTGATATTTCTCTCATCCTAGTGAAAAGTGAATGGAGATATCTCAAAATCAGATAAGTCAATAAAGCGTTGGACCAATGAAGGAAGCGCAAGAATCATAATTAGCAGTATCTTCTCTTTAGTCTCTTTCGAATCTATAATTAGCTCAATTGCTATATTCATTAGCCCATAATGTAGCTATGGGCTCTCTTGTTGTCTCGTTGAATTCTAGGCATTTTCAAGTGTTTTTCAAATACTCGTAATTATCTAGACATAACTTTGGAAAGTAACTAAACGTGTTGCGCAATTGTTGACTGTTGTCGAGCTTCCAAACTCACAGTTATTCACCCAAGGACTTTCACCTGAAATCATTTAATCAGCTTGAGACATTGATCAATCAATGGTGTTACGCTAAGCTGGAAATGGGGAGTCGTTTATCTTTCAAAATTGATGGAACGTGGTAGAATTGATTTTTTCATTTGCATTTTTTCAGATTGTTGAAATTCATGACACGTCAAAATTTTTGTAAATCTTCAAAAACTTGAGAACCGTGAAAGTTTTTCGAATTCTAGAATATCTGACGTCAATGAAATTCTTGCAAGCAATTTGCGAAATGGTTTTAACTCTGCACAGAAAATGCCTTTGGTGAATAAATATTTCCAAAGTGAATTTGTGGCATTTGGTACTTTTGCTAACTGATGGAATTTCGAACAGGAATTTTCTTTTATCGATCATTTTACGATAGCAGGGTATTTACAAGTTACAACAGTAGATTTTAATCGTGAGCTTTCATCTCTATTTTCTGCTAGATCGTTCAATTAATTTGACGATATGAAAGTTTAGTAGACATTGCAAGGAGGTAATGGTATGGTAATGATCATCTCCTGCAGATGGAACATTACCTTTTCTTCTCTGGCACATAATCGTCCCATTCGCTGAGGTCGTATTTCGATAAATCTCCATCACCATCGTCCTCATCGTCCTCGTCCTCATCGCCCAGCTCTTCCTCCTCTTCGTCATCATCTCGATTTACTTCCTTCGAATTTTCGTTGCCATCGAACTACAATTCAATTGAATTATTTGTTTAATTTCCATTAAAAAGAAATAATCAATCCCTACGACAGAGTTTTTTTGAATTTTGCGAATTTGAAAAATTCTAAAATTGTCAAATTGTCAAATAAAAACTCAAAATTTATGGAAATTTTGTACGTTTCCGAATCTTGGAGAATCCTTGGAAGGTTTGAACGGTGGACGTTGTTTAGATGTCTGATGTCTTGAAATATTCAAACTTTTTCGAGTTTTCAAACATTTTGAGAAAATAAGGAAAAAAAAAATTTTTTTTGACGACTCATGAATTCTGCAATCTTTGAGTTTTGGATGTTTCAAGGCTTCCAGCATTTGGAATGTCTGCAAGTTTTGCACACACGCCTCTTTCATTTTCATCGAACTCTCAGATGTTCGGCCATAGGAAATATTTTTTGAGCACAACCGCAAGATGGAAATATTTTAGTACTATTTTTCGTTTAACAATATAAATTTGAATGTTTGACTGGATTTTCTTATTTGTCTGGACGAGTGCATTCGATTATTATTGATCTTCTTGTTTGTCGAAGGTGCTGAGATTGGACCGGATAAACGTTGCTGCGTAAAGAACCCATTTCATCCATTTCTTCATAACAATGCATGCGCTCAAAATAAAGTCGTGAAAAACGGTTTGCAGATAGCTAAAACTATATTAAAGAGTTGTTGATGTGAAAAGAGTCAGATTAGGTGACATAACATTTTTTTCTTATCTGTCCTAGTTTCGGTGTCATTGTGGCCATGCACTAAACGCCGATCGTTCGCGCTCCCATCTCTCATGCAAGCTAGTTCGTGAACTATAATAGCTACGCAAAAAACATACACCACAGAATTCATCTTTTTTTGCATGAGCTACCTTCTGTGTTAAAAAGTTTATCTCTACGTTACACATTGAAACATTCGAAAATCTTAAGGCAATTCTCTTCCTGCAGTTGCGCTACAAAAATTGGTTTGAGTAAAAATATAATACTGATACATGGTAAATTACTGAAAAAATTTTGTTTTAACAATTTGAGATCCCCTGCAAGTTTTTATATATGCAAAAAGCAAATCGAAAAAATTCAACAACTTCAAAAAAACATGTCTCAAAAGATGAGTTGTTGCAAAAAATTTGAAGCGATGTGAATTTGTGGTGCTAAAATTGTGATGACTTTCAGTATTCTATAGATTTTAAAGAAGTCGTTACTAATATAAATGTGAAAAATTCATAACATGATATAAATTACAAAAAATAATCGTGGAAAAATCCTACATACATGATTCTTAGCATCACCATGTACCACAGGATTTTCAGTAGCCCCAAATTTCTCCTCGGAGCTGAGTTTCCGTGGTGGACTACTATATTTCGAGGACTCCTTGGAGTCATCATCAGACCTATCCATTTTTCGTTTCTTCCTCCGCCTCCCAAATTCATCATACTCATCATCATCATCATCTCTTCGATCCTTGTACTCAACAATACCTCGATCGTTGTATCCCCCTCCATACCCAGTTCTTTCTTCCACTTCCCCAAATTTTGGTGCATTACACATATTACACTGCTGTCGTCTTGCCCAGTTTACGTTACCACACTTGCTACATTGCCAATCGTCCGCACTAGAAAAAAATTCAAAAAACTGTCAGCAAAAATTACTTCACATAAATCAGATAAAATTCCACAAAAATAAAGCTAAAATTTTTTTGTACAGAATATAATTTCCTCCAAACAATACATTGATGATCTTTCGACAAAAAAGTTTGTATGGAAGCTAAATGCAACAAATGAATGACAAACAATAATTTTCAAATTTTTGAAGGAATGAAAAAGTGTACGAAATGGCTTTGAGAACTTGTCCGCACTATGTGGAACCACTTTATAAATTTCGTTTTCGATGATCAGTGTGACGAGAATAATTTCTTCGTGTTGGGAAATTAATTATTATCGAGGAATAATTTTTCTTTAAGATTACGATATACAATACCTAAATAAACCTCGGCTTTTTTCAGCGGCTACTTTTCCTATCTCTTGCCCCAATTTTTTCTTCTTCGAGGACTCTCCCCTATCTGCAAAAAAATTTATGTTCAAAAGCATTCAATTAATCACTCTAGCCATTTCACATCGCGAAATGACATTATAAAAGCGATAGTATTGATGAATTATTCTGTACCTTTTCCACATCGATTGCAGGAGCTTCGTCGGGCAAAATTAACGTTTGCGCATCTGGAAAAAGGAAGTGAAAAAGTGTGAAAAAAGCAAGGGTAGTATTAATACGTTTCCAAAAATATTGTAAATGTAATTGATGAAAGTATATCAAAACAACTCTATTACATTTCTGAATTTTTAATGAGAATTTTATTCAATGTGTGCATTCCAGTAATTACATTTGAATTATTAAAATTTAATTCCAATTTTCAGTCGCCAAATAATTATATTTGCAGAAACGAAGTTGCTCATAAAAAGAGTTAGCCATGGTGTGAAGCTTGGGATGTGGCAAATATGTGTTGCAAAAATTTAGTACGTTGTGTGTAAAAAAAATTCTGATTTTTACTTTTACCGTTACAAAACCCATTTTAAAATTTCAAGCATATTTACCCGTCCTTTTTTCGGACCTGAGACATCAAAAATTGAAAATGAACGCGATCCGACTCTTCATGGGTCAAACCATTTCTCAAGGAAGTTTGACCATGAAGTCTTTTTCAGACTTTTTATAAACAATAACATCTATTATGTTTTTCTAAAGCAATTCACCCACGTGATCAAAGCTAGTGCGATGACACTTTCAACCTGCAATGTTCCTGCAATGACGAGTATCAGCGACAAAAGTTATATGATCGAAAATGTGTATTATGGAATGCAAAGGAATATTTATTACAAACATATTTTTTTATCTTCAACTGTTTTTATGCCAGGTCGTTACAAATTGTTGAGGTAAAAAAATTGCACACCCACACACACCCCATAAAAAACAGTGTGAGGCCATGAAGAGTCGAGAAAACTCAACACTTCCATTCCATTTTCCAAAAGTTCACATGCAGTAATTTCAGTTCTCAAAATTAATGTCACAAAAACTTTGGACGTACTAAACGTACTTGAGTTTTGAAATTGTCATTTTTTGTCCAACATCCTATCGCCTAAAGTTCCTATCACTAACATGTTAAGTTGTACCATAAAAATGAATTGAGAGACCAGCTTTGAGGAAGCTTTAACTATGAATATTCGTCCAACTACCCCAGACTGAACTCATACAATTGTCCTAGCATCTCTTACTGTTCTCCAAGGATCAGAGCTCTCAAAAACATGTCACGACTTTCGCCGAGTAATTGAAATATAGAAAGTGATGACCAAGTGAAATTGATGAATCTCATTATCTGAGTAAGTGACTTTGAATTCATTGATGAATTAATATACATACTGAGTGTCTGGGCAGACCCAATCTCCATCGTTGATCCGCTGATGGCTGTCCTCTTCAACTTTACCTCCATCCATTTTTTCTGTCAATGAATGATTTTTTTCTTTCTCCCCAATAATACTTAGAAATGGAGTGAGCACCAGCTTACACTGTCATCTTTCAAAAAGCACTGTGCACTTTTGAGTACCTCACCTCGAATAATCTTCTAAAGCTCCAACCACCATCAACCGCTTCTCCCTAAAACTGAAATAAAAAATTTCTACAAAACAAATAATTTTCTGATGGAAAAAAATGCACTTCCATTCCTAAATTGTCAATAATACATTCTCAATAAGATGCGGCTGAATGAAGAATAAATATCCTGTGATTACCTGCATGTGCGTGACAATTGTTGTAACAATCGATAGTATGAATAAATTAGTTGATGCTTGATATGTGAGAGTAAGTTGGTGTAATTTTCAGGATAATTCAACACCGGTATCTGGATGAGAAAATAATCCCTACCCCGCAGACGTCAGAGTGTTTTTGCCCATCCGCCATGTTAGATTTAGAGGGTAGTTTATCGCTGCACATGTAAGTCTGCCGTTTTTTTTTTGCAAATTGACTTCGTGACGACAGTTCTCATGGAAACTGTTGGACCTTTAGAGAGAGCCTGTACAAGGGTTTTTAAATACCAGACTTGAGCCCCCTTTGGCTCATAAATTGATTCATTATCTATGTCCTTTCGAGTTTTGACATTTTGCATCCCCCTCCACGTGCCACAAAGTGTAGACAAATGCACACCACGTGTACCCGAAATCAAAAATATAGATATAACATTGTGGCGTAATATGGGTACAGCTTCCTTATATATAGATTTTTCCAAACTGCTTTCTCTTGTGTCAATGTTGTAGAATTCCGATTTCCGATGATTAACAAAATAACTTGAATATAGTTATAGTCCTGCGTGCAAGTTCCCTATTTAAAATGACCTCATTCAAGATGGCGACAGGTTGTTCGGCTAACCAACTGTGATCGGTTGCCAAAATTCGAACTAAGCCATGCGAATGGCCCGCGTTAAATTTTCGACCAATCAGAAGCCTTAATCCGCAATTCAAATATGGCGCTCAGAACAACTGGCGCTTATTGGTGGTAACATAGCTCCCTAACGCACTGCTCGATTCTCGACCATCGACTGGGTACACATCGATATATGTGAGTATCGCTTCTGCACAAGAAAAAAAATACTAAACTCACTGACAAGTACCAGCTGATGACGAATTGAGATTACCACCGCAAGGAATGGCGTTTTTGTTGCTGATTACTCCCCTGAGATGAGTCCAGTTCCGCATCATCATCGCTTTTAGTGCAACGCAGTATCTACTTAATTCATTAACCTAATTTTGATAAATGTAAAGTGTTGAAAATGTGGCGAAATTATTTCAACATTTGCACAACTCTTTTGTGTGTTTGGCAAGGTGACATATAGTGACGTTTTAAAAATTAATTGCATGCTTATCAACAAATTTGTTTCATTTTATTTATTCATTTTCTAGCTCAAGCTTTTAATGGCTATGTCAAGCTGACTGACGATGGACCAACGGTGCAAGGTGGCAGTATCACATTTCAAGCTGACATTTATAACCATGATGGATCCAGACCTACCGGGGACTTTTCATTCTGGTGGGATGATAGCGGCGTTCCACAACACTCTTATCAGGTACTTGAGCCGTTGTTATTGCACACTTTCTTTCGGGGGCTATCGTCAGCATTTTTCAATTGATAACTTAGATGTCAGGGTTAAGGATCCTGCATTTGGGAGTTTAGGATTTCTATACACGTATAAGAAAGTACTTCATGATCTGGGAGAGATCCTACATGAGGAGATGTATTAAGAAACGAATTCCCTCTGAATAGATTATAGCAGAGCCCCAACGAAGAAGTTCCCTCGATATCTCTCTTTCTTTCGTATTGAATAATCAATTAAACCGTTTTCAAGGCTAGGCAGGAGATAAGATGACTGATGAACAGATCTGATTTTTTTTTCAGTCTCCCGAAACAAAAAATACAACGAGTATCTGGAGAGTGGATTATCCAGTGGATTCCTATCCAGTTGGGGAGTATTCAGTCCAAGTGATTGTGAAACAATTTTCTTTCGTTTTTTGGTTTGTTCTGAGCAGTCAGCACAAGAGATTCCGCATTACTGGTGAGTATTGTTACGAATTGGTAGATAATTATGAAGTACTCGATTATTTCCATACACTTTTGCTATTTGGTGACACAAATGAAGATTGTCATGGAAAGTCCTCAATTCGAAAAATTCTTTCATAAGAAAATCTCGTTCCAGAAATTGGTCCAAGTATCGTAGTTAATTTCAAACGCTAGAATAATTTTCTTTCTATTGCAGAGCTCTTGAACGGACAGATGTCAATATCTCAAGCAAATCACACATTAGAGAGCTCCTATGTTTCATCCGCGATAGAGTCCGAAATAAAAATTGATCTGCGAGCAGGCGATGCGGATTACATCATCAAAAATTCCACTGAAATATCGACCTTCTGGTTCGTCGACTGTAAATACTACGGTCAGACAAATGACTTTGCGTTTAAATACAACTTCACTAGCCCCGATGAAACGAGATCCATCGAAGCCCTCATCGTGGCATCCCACGAGCCCCTCACAACCACGACAATAGCACCCACGACTACATCTACAACTCCATCTCCACCGTCGAACAGTACGACTACTAAAGCCCCAACACCAACAATAACAACAACAACAACACCAACAACAACAAAGTCAACAACAACAACTACAACAATAAAACCGATGACGACGACGATGAAGTCTGCCCTGCTGGATCATTCATCCATTGGAGTTCTTGATGCGAGGAACATGTCTGTTCCCTATGTTTGTGTTAATAGCTCCCTAGTACCCCCTGATCCTAAGAAAACCTATGGATATTTTCAGAGGAATGTCCATGTTCGAGGTGAGTTCAATGAGATCCAAAAAACTTATTCCTTCCGTTAATTTTCCACAAATCTGAAGCATCAGTGAAACAACCTGTTCTCCAATTTTCAGCTCCAATAAAAAACATCACAGTGGAAGGAACTAACTGGATAAAGCCCTGGGATATGCTCAATCTGAGTGTGAGTTGTCACGGCTCAGGACCATTCTCAAAGTGCTTGGAATTCCATCGTGGCACATACAACGTAACTGGAAACGAAACTTGCGACAATCCCGAAGTTATTCCTGCCTGTAATTTTTCCATCATTCATTTCTTCCTTGAGCCAAATGTGTATACTATACTAGTAATACTGAAGAACAATGTCAGCACGACAGTCTATCCATTAACCATCAACATTTACGAAGGTGAGCAGCATGTAGAAATGGAGTTTTTACATAAAATTTCATGATGTCTTTCAATAGCATATAAGTTTGATTCGATTCCAACATGCAGTATCTGCATAGTTCTTCATAATTCGGTCAATTAATCAACAGACCAACTGAGAACTCCAACTTTTAGAGTCGTACTCAATTTAATCATCTCACGTGTTCAGTTCTTCAAAAAATTGTCTAATTTTTTTTTATCCATTTTCCAGTGACTGCCAAGCCTCAGCTATCGGTCATCGTCGTACCCGTATCTTGTTCATTGGCAGCTGTTGTCCTCATAGTCTTTGGCATAGCTTACTACATTCAGAGTCGGGCAAGATTCACCGTGGAAGTGGCGGACTTTGACTTTGGCCAGAATAATCCAGACATGGAGTATAAGACCTTCAGAGAGCGCTTGAGGGACTCACTGAATAGCACTGTAAGCCATGCTCGAGGGATTTACAATCGACCACCTGATTATGGAAGCATGAACCGATACAATATCAACACCTCAGTAATTTTCAAAAAAAAAATCATTGAAAATTTTGGCGAAAGTCTATGTAGGCGCATCTAATTCATTTGTTCATTTGTCCTTGTTATCTAAATCTCTTATTCCATCCAAAAACTAATATATCGGTTATCTCAGATTGTTCAGTATTGGTATTTAATAATTATTGACTGGCAGAACGATGGTGAAGAATGCCTTTTTGGTCAAAATGTAGTGCACTTCAAAAGGGTTTTCTCACATTTCTTCTGTAATAATCAGTACATAATTTTGGTACTAACAGAATGAGATAACAATTGAATTATTGCAAACGTATCAAATTCATTTGTGAGTTGCTTCACGCTTCTTTCATATGCTGCAACAATCGGCAGTCCTTCAATCAGTGGAGTGGTGAAAATAGATTGATTCGAGTAATTTATCTTGTTTCACCTCTTCAACTTTTGTTTTTTCACTCAACTAATTTATTCTAATTTTTCAGGGCTACAAGCCGTTGACAGACCCTACAGCTACACAGACCTAAATTCTATCAAGTAAAGAAACGCATCAAGTGATAAAAATTACCCGCAGGAAGGCGTACAGAATTTATTTATAGATATTGCGTTACGATAAATCACTTGTAGAGCAAGTCCTCATTCCAGGAATTACGAAATTATAATTGTCGTATGTATTACGATAATCGGCTGTGAAAACACGGGAATGCATACAAGAAGATGGGTATCACTCTCATACAATCAATCATCAATTACGTTCAGCAAAAAAGACTCATTGAAAAGGATAATTATATAATTATTTCACCTAAATAATCACTTCAATTACTGTTATCTTAATTGATTTGCATTACTTGAAAAATTGTTATGTAAAAGAAACACAATTTTCATTTTTTTGTAGATAAGAAAAAAGTCACAAGGTTCACTCGATGCTTATAGTCATATATGAAAGTTATCTTTCAGTATTTTAATAATATTTTCATTTTATACACTTCATCAATTCTTGAATTGATTTTCTTAATAATCTATCAGCAAACATACCATGAAAAGTTTTTGATATTTCAGAGAATAAAATAGAGAATATTTTACTATTAATTACACCTAAATTATACCTAATTGCTTAATTGCGTATATTAAGCTACTACATGATAATGCCAATTTACATAATTTTGTGTAAATTAAGTCAATAAATGATTGTAAATATAATGCACGTTCCCCAAGTGTCTATATGCGATTTTTTTCGCAATGTTTTAGAATTTAAAAATTTGGTTCATGTGTCAGGCGCTCCCAAGGCGAGGAAAACATCGGTTTCCGGTCCGGCGCAGACGGAGAGAAAGATTTTTGTCCCGCGCAGAGGGAGGGAAAACTTGTTTTGCTGTCGCCAGGGCAGAAAAATTAGTTGAATGCCAGTGTTAAGACGCTCCATCAAAACGAGTTGGCAAGGGGGAGGTTCTCCCCCACGTTCAACGTCTCTTATTGGTTGATGGTATTACCACCAGTCCAAGTGGAAGATGCATCAGTCCCAGACTCCCAGAGTGCGTAGAACTCGTTCTCCCGTCAGACGGCACCACTATCTATTCCATCAGCTGCCCCCTTCCCACCCACACTGTATCACTTCCGGTCTACGAAATTCGCACCTGGGATTTTGCCGCCCACTCGGTTAGCATAGCAATTGAATAACTGGGGGGGGGGGGGGGGGGGGGGGGGGTAATGGTATTTCAAAGTATCAAATCTATGATGAGGAGTCGAGCTAATAAGGAACGAAGAAGAAATCTATTTCATAATGCATCTTGCTAAAGTTTTCGTGTCTTAATTCTTGTAGACTGAGTGGCGCCGGAAATGAATCTCGAAATTTGTACATAAGATTGTCAATTTAAAAAAAAATCAAATATGATTGGCAGCAATGTTGTTGACAATATATTATCAATACTCAAATGTCGCGTTTTTTATAACATGCAAATAAAATAAAAGTATATTTTATAATGAAAAATTTACCTATTCAATACTTCCTCAAGAGGTCCACCACGATTCATTTATTGACACGTAAAAATCAAATGTGCTCCAATTCCTGTTTTTACCCTGGAAAATATGGAAATTTACACCACTAGAAGAATTCCATAAAGCTCGATAAACTCTATCGATAATACAGATGTAATGCTCAACATGGCGACAAATGGTGGGGTGAATTGTTGTGAGACAGCATGTTATTTCGTTCAGAAAAAATTACGAATAATCCCCGAGTGTATGATAAGTCAATAATTATTTTTACGGAGAAATGCGTGTTGATGAATGACTAATGCGGTGTCACAGACATGCTTGTGTGACGTTATTTAGTGGCTGGTGCCGGGGCGGGGGAGGATGTTGATAACAATTCCCAGTGAAGTTTCTAATTGTTAATCTTCTATTTAAAATGTCACTTATGGTAACAATGAGGGCGAAAAAAAATGAGGACAATGATGGGGTTACTGGGGATAATGAGGAGGTCAATGACATTGGAAATTATGATAATGGGGATTGGAAAATGTCAATTGCGTTTAATAAACCACGTCACGTTGCAAGTATTGAGGGTGTCAATTGCATCACACAGTCCTGGCGAATGAAAGAGCGAGTGAGTTGTCAAAAATCGACATATCCTCATTTTTCATAATTTTTTTTAAATAAAAAATTCTATAATACAAATTATTCTTCGACTGACTTAATTTTAATTTACAGATGAAAACTGTCAGCGTTGCCCTAGTACTCTGTCTCAATGTTGGTGTAGATCCTCCGGATATCGTTAAGACACAACCTTGCGCCAGACTCGAATGCTGGATTGGTAATTGAAAACATTTTTTCACGGCATGTCTACTCCACTCATCAGCATGCTGCATCATTCCTACGGATTATGTAACGTGCCGTTTTGAGGTTAAAGATGACCGGGGGGGGGGGGGAGGTGCTCTGTCGATAAATAATTTTTTTGCAAAAGTTGCAAATTGTAAAGCGTTGCAACATTTATAATTTTAGAACGAAGGAAAAAAAGAGATAGTAAAGGGAGTAGATAAGAGTTGGTCACGTGTGCAATCTCTTCTCTTACCACCCCCGGCACTTCTCATTCCGAAAGCTAATTAGTGCTGGTAATTTCTCGTAAATCTTAATAAAATTGTTGCCTTCCGCAGATCCTCTATCGGTGAGTCCCCAGAAAGCACTCGAGACAATTGGTTCGAATCTCCAGAAGCAATACGAGCGTTGGCAACCACGTGCACGCTACAAGCAGAGCCTTGACCCTACTGTGGAGGAAGTGAAAAAGCTCTGCACCTCCCTTCGTCGAAATGCCAAAGAAGAACGCGTACTATTTCACTACAATGGTCATGGCGTGCCCAAGCCAACGAGCAACGGTGAAATATGGGTGTTCAATCGCACCTACACTCAGTACATTCCCCTATCTGTTTATGATCTGCAAACCTGGATGGGAGCGCCAAGTATCTATGTGTATGACTGCTCAAATGCCGGAATTATAGTCGATTCATTTCAGCAATTTGCCGATCAGGTATGGACAACATATGTTTTAAGAACGATGTTTTTTTATAGGAATATTTTTTTTCACAAAGTCGGAGCTTGTTAATAAGGTTGTGTTCATCACGTGGAACACCTCGTTTCATCTAATTTAATCTTGGAAATTCCTGATTAGCACGAGAAAGAATATGAAAATGAGAAGCAGACGTTGCAGCAGAATCGAGTGGCAGGTGTGGCGGGTGCTACAATGCCCTCTTACAAGAACTGCATTCAGTTAGCAGCTTGTGCAGCCAATCAAATTCTCCCAATGAATCCAGATTTACCTGCTGATATTTTCACCTCTTGCCTCACAACACCAATAAAAATTGCCCTGCGATGGTTCGTTATGCAGAACACTTCGAAGCTAGTCCCAAAAATCAATCTCGATCTCATCGACAAGATCCCAGGACAATTGACTGATCGGCGTACGATGCTAGGCGAATTAAATTGGATATTTACGGCAATTACGGACACCATCGCCTGGAATACCCTCCCCCGCGACCTTTTTCAACGGTTGTTCAGACAGGACCTATTAGTGGCCAGCCTTTTTCGTAATTTTCTCCTTGCGGAGAGAATTTTAAGGTATCTTACGAATTGAAAATTGATAGTTTCATTAGGTTATATATTTTCATAGAATAATTTTGGAAAACCCTGGACCACAATGTGACTTTTATTTTTAGATGTTGTTCCTTTTGCGTACATACTTTGGTACATACATGAGAATTGCTTACAGTTGAATTTTTAATGCCTATCTTTCTAGTTAACAGAAATAGGGATAACGTGTTCTAGTACCAAACAATTCAAATTATCTAAATCACAAGATACTGACGTGCTGTTGAAAATGAATGAAATTTGCAGCAAATAATGAAATGTTTGAATGAACATGAGGAAGAAATTTCATTTTGCAGGAATGTACTCACGTACAAAATATAAAATTCATATTAGTCGACAACGAAGTTTATACCAAATGAAAAAAGATTGCCAGATAAGCCTTACTCCGCATGCATCAATAGTTTCTTATTACAAGTAACTGATATCCTGCGCACAAATAGAGGATCATTCGAATAGGAGACGTCAATATTAATAGCAAAGATACGCACTTTTTCTGTCTAAAGTTTACAGTTTTTCTTCATCAATATTTTTGTCAAGAATATCAACTTTTTCCTGTGAAATCTCACGTTCTTTTTTCAGTCTTGCATTAAATGTATTCACGAATAGCAAGGCTTATCTGGCAAGAATGTTTTTCTGTGCAGTGTTCAACTCATCGTTTGCACGTCATAACATAAAAACAATTTGATCCATTTGGTCGATTATGCATATCCATTATCCTCATATTTTTTGAAAAAAAAAACATTGCATAGGATATAAAAAAAAAGTTATTGGCTACACTTGGTTGATTAATATGCTTTAAAACAAAATGTCTACAGGTCGTACGACTGCGTCCCAGTGTCCTGCCCAAAGCTCCCAGCGACCTATCAACACCCAATGTGGCAAGCCTGGGACTTGGCCCTGGATCTCTGCCTGGCACAATTGCCTGCCATCCTCGAGTCCGAGGATCAATTCGTACATTCCCCATTTTTCGAGGAGCAACTTACTGCCTTTCAAGTCTGGCTAACTCTGGGATCCAAAAATCGCAATCCCCCAGAACAACTGCCCATTGTCCTTCAAGTATTACTGAGTCAAGTGCACCGTCTACGAGCCCTGGAACTCCTTGGTAAATTCCTGGACCTCGGTCCTTGGGCTGTTAATCTTGCCTTGAGCGTTGGAATTTTTCCTTATGTCCTAAAACTACTCCAGAGCAATGCCAGGGAATTGCGGCCATTATTGGTCTTCATTTGGGCGAAAATTCTCGCAGTGGACAGCACTTGTCAAGCAGATCTTGTGCGTGATAATGGGCATAAGTATTTTTTATCGGTTCTTCAGGATGTTACGATAGCCAGCGAGCACCGGACTCTTGCAGCGTTTGTCCTGGCTAGTATTGTTCACAATTATCCACCCGGCCAGGAGGCAGCACTACAGGGAAGCTTAGTCTCAATTTGTTTAGAACAATTGGGAGATGCTAATCATCTGCTGAGGCAGTGGCTGTGCCTCTGCCTAGGACGATTGTGGCATAATTATGATAAGGCAAAATGGTGTGGTGTTAGGGATATTGCACATGAAAAATTGGGAAGCCTTCTTCAAGACCCTGTACCTGAGGTGAGGGCCGCTAGTGTTTATGCACTTGGAACATTCATCAATAGTGTCACTAAACGAAGTGAGCATGCAAATAACATTGATCAGATGATTGCTATGACACTTATAAATACAGTGACACATGATATGTCTCCGCTCGTGAGAAAGGAATTGGTTGTGGCATTGCAATGGATGGTACTGCATTTTGAGAACTCATTTGTCACACTTGCTATTGCTGAGGAGAATTCGAGAAAGGATCTTGTTGTTGAAACCTTTTCACCGTTTAGTGGAATGCGGAGAATTGGGTCCAGGGATCGGCTCAAGGTCATGCCGAGTAACACTTATATCGGGGATGTGACGGATATGGGACAGGACAGGATCAAACGGGTCTCTTCGTCCTCGTCAATTAGCAGCTTAGGTGAGAATTTTTTTTATTTTTGTTTATTTTGAGAGCATCTTCCAGGAGAATAAAATGTTTTTTTGTCATTGCACTCTGGACATCAGGCAATAATTGGGAGTTTGTGAGGAAAC
Organism: Asobara japonica; assembly: GCA_026005395.1. Taxonomy (NCBI): domain Eukaryota; kingdom Metazoa; phylum Arthropoda; class Insecta; order Hymenoptera; family Braconidae; genus Asobara; species Asobara japonica. The sequence goes on from BQMI01000334.1 coordinate 5,823,466, forward strand.
CCTGCGAGTCACTTGGTAATGAATTTATTTTTTAGATTTCTTGGTGGTAATATGTCATTTTTTGGTTTTTCGTTATGAGATTATTAATTATTTTTCACGGAAGAGTGCATAATTATATGAAATCAGTCGGATCCCCAGAACGGATTAAAGCTTTTGAATTTTGGAGCGAAATTTCTTCAAGGGGTTTAATGACAGAATCGCAAATAATTAGACATCTAATTGTCTATGATTTGAGAATGTTGTGCATGAAGCAGTTAATTTTGTATATCAAGTTTGTTCAATGTATATATTCTATATTAATTCATGATAATACGTGGAAATTCAGAATGTGATACTCCTTCATGAATTTTTGTAAAAAAATTTAGTGGCTTGAAAATTGTTTTTATCATGATCTCCATCGAAAATTGTTATCATTGCGATTAGATGTTCGCGCCAGTGATAAGCCGAATTCTGCACATATTTGATGATTTTTATCTCATTAAACGTTAGCCGGCTCCACGAATCAGGGATGACATTGGTGGAAACAACATTTACAAGTACAGAAATAATCGAGAAAAATATTATTACAAGTCACAAAATAACTGGTGACGAAATTTCAAAGACTAAAATTATGATAATTATACACAGGAATTTCGTGTCCACGATATCGCGATATGTTTTACATATTCCTTGTCAACGAGATACAACCTTAAAGTGAACTCGGTTTGCCCCCAATATTTCAACTTTTGATACATTCGTCATTCATAGTGACGGGCTATGACCATTTGCAATTATATTGCCGCTCCCTGTTGTAATCTAAATGAAATCAGAGAAGTTACTGCAATGACTGATTACAAATGATGCGAGGTTCTCTAATCATTTAATTTCATCAAAACCTGTATAAAACGGTAAAAGCAGCTGAGGTCATTTATTTCCTAAATTTATTTTCCATGGAAAAAACGGTTACCGAAGGATAACAATTTTTTCCGTTGAAATTGAAGATTTCGAAATTCTTGCACTTATCTTATCAGCTCGTTATAAAAATTTCACTAGTAAATGTGTTCGCGGATTACAGATGACTCAACTTTCTTCAAACCACTTTCTGTATACAGCCGCTTTTTGGCGCCAGCCTCGTTTACAAAATAGTAACAAAATTTTCTTTTTTTCAATTCGATACCGAGACAAAATGCAAAAAGTGTTTGTAACAAATTTTAGAGGATTTTAGAATATCCCAGAAAATCGCGAGAATGGAGCCAAACTCCATAACTTCACTTAACATTTATTTCCAAGAAGTTTAAAACTTTTATATATTTTTTTAAGCAAGCACGATTTGAAAATATATATCTTATATACAAGGTTCTACAAGGTTCAACAAATTTTTCAACCTACAAAAAAAAAAATTTTTTTTTCAATATAACAATGGTATTATCCATTGATCCGACTCACTTCATTCCAGTAGTGCATTCAAAAGTCCTTCCCCCCCCCCCCTCTCTCCCCTCATCCGACAAAGAAAAATACCCACATCATTGCTCTCCCCTCCCTCGTGCTTCGACCTCTGTCCGCATTCCAAAGAAAGCTAACAAAAAAAACATTTCGATCCCCCAGGCCACTCCTCCCTCGGGAATCTGCCGAGTCTCTCCTACGGCTCCGTCTACATGAAGCTCTGGCACGGTTTGGGCAACCTCGACAATGATCCCCACCCAGGTGTAGCGGGTATGTCGCAAAAGGTGACAGGCCACATCCGCCATCAGATAAAGGACTCATCCACCCCGAAAGAGGTCACCGACGCTAAATATACGTCCTCCCTCTCCTTGCCTCCCTCACCGTCCAACCGGACTAGCTACCTCACCAAAAGTGAATCTCCTCCAACAACAAATTCCGCGGATCTCCTGCGCACTCGACTTCCACCCCACACAAATCGTGGAAGGAAACCAATACCTAACACAATATCCGAGGAAGCTGATGAAACACCTGGAGGTAAAAGCCCCCTAATAACCTCCCAATTCGTCGATTGGAGTTGCGCCCAATTTGCCCAGCCTGTATCCTTCGAAACAGAGAACGAAGCAACAAGTGATGTTGAGAGTCGTGCGCACTATGAGCGAGAATGGCGTTACCTGCGGAACACCCGACAGCGAAAAGAAGCGCGTGAAGAAGAATTAAGAGCTCCAGACTCGCGAATTGAGTGCCAAGTGTTTCATACTAGGTGTCCACAGCAGCCAGACGTCATAGCTTTTCATCCCTTTGATGCGCACTTGGCTGTAGCATCAAAGGATAGTTTTGGTATTTGGGACTGGCACAATAGCACGCGACTTACTTATTGTGCAAGTAGGGGAAGTCGAGGTAGTAGTAAAGTTACGGCACTTGAGTTTATTAATGGCCACGATGTTTCGTTGTTAATGGCGGGTTCGGACGATGGGTCTGTTAGAATTTGGAAGAATTATTGCAATGTTTTGGGGAGAGAGCCGACGTTATTGACGGCTTGGCAAGCATTGGTGGATGTACAACCAGCGGCTAAAGCGTCTTCCACGTCGCCTGGGCTTGTTACCAGTTGGGAGCAGCGTTCGTCGACCCTAGCTGTTACTGGAGATGTGAGAATTGTGAGACTGTGGGATGCAGAGACTGAGCTCAAGAGGCAGGACATTGCCACGGGGGCTGATTGCTGTGTTACGTGTTTGGATACTGATGGAACTGGGGCGGTGATGGTGGCGGGATGCGGGGACGGATCGGTCAGGCTTTTTGATCGCAGATTACCCCCCAACGAGGCGAGAATTATGACCTGGCGAGAACACAACAACTGGGTCCTCGGGGCGTACCTACCCAGGAAATCGGGGAGCGCAAATCGACTCGTTACGGGATCCATTGGCGGCGAAGTTAGGATCTTTGATCTTAGAAAAAATTCGTCGGTTAAGGTCATTCAGACCCATACACAACTTACTGCGTTCGCTGTTCATCCAGCTGCTAATGTTTTTGCTTGGTAAGTTTTCTCTCATTTTCTGTTTTTTTAATTTTTGCGACGTCGTGCTCTAACTTGATAATGTATTACATAGCTATGCGGAAAATAGGCTTGTCTATTCGATGCAAATTGTATAGATCATATTTCGTTCACGCTTACCCTAAGTGATTTTGCAACAAAATTTCGCGAGTTTTTGTAATTTTTAAAATTATTGCAGTCCCAGAATTTCTGTCATCGTGAACTTCTCACTTAAAATATCATATTTAATGTGACAATATGAGATGGAAAATTAAACAGTATTCTGTTGTGCCCCCCCCCCTCTCTCAATAAATATATAAAACTGTAAAAGTTCTGTCCATAAAGAACCCCACGTTTCTACTAATTGCGAGGCATCTTCAGGGTGTAGTTATTGCTGTAATAAAGGTCGAGAACAAATAACAATTTATACAAATTTTGAGGAGGTCCGTAGAACCTGCAATGGGTTACAACGTCGGCTTCTTTAAAGCCCGAACTCTTCTCTAGTTTTATTGGACCGCAAGTCCTCACTATTGTTGATGCCTCTTAGGAACGAATTATTCCGGAGGAAAACTGTGTAAAAAGTCTTTTGGAATCAGCGTAAACACTTCTTCGTAATTCTCAAAATCATTGAAAACACTTGAACAAAAAATTTCCGGTCCCCCCTTAATTTTTTACCTCCAGATATTTTTCTCAACACAATCAGGCAAACGTAAAAATAAAAAAAAACTTTCACTCCATCTCTTAATTCTCCGTATTTTTTATGGGATAATCGTGGATGTAAAAAAATGACGCACTTGAAATTATTCATGTATTTGAGAGTAAGTAATTTTCAAGCAATTTCGCCAATAATTTTTACTCCACCTAATTGAATTACGACCAAAAGTTCTCTTTTCACACTTTCCCTTAAAACCTATCATTCGCCAAATGCTTCTCGATTTACGAAAACCGCAATAACCGCATTTCTTCAACTGAAATTATGCAACCACCGCCAGACCCTTTTCTCGTTTCTCCTCACGAATTCCAGGAACATTCGTGATCCCCCAATTTTCGTTCCCATCCTCTTCACGATCTCTGCAACCTCCACAATGCCCCTGATTTTCAAAAAAGATAAAGTCCAAAAAGAAAAAAATTGTGAAATATTCCTTTTGTTCCTTTTTTCCTCAAAGAGAAAAAGGGAGAGATTTCTTGGGAGGTAATTCTTTATGGTTTTCTTTTTATTGTTCCAGTGGCTCATTGAATCACAGTATAAGCGTGTACAATACAACGGCAGGTCAACACTTGAATACGATTAAGTTTCATGAGGGCTTCATGGGCACGCGAATACCGCCGGTTGGATGCTTGAATTTTCATCCTCATCGTGTTATCCTCGCTGCTGGATGCATCGATAATTCCATCACGGCTTACGCCTCCGAGCCACGCAGATGACTGTCGGAGATGGAGTTTGTTTATGGGGCATACGTTCTCTAACGAAAACTCTTTGAAAGACCATACTCCCTCATGTGATGCTTCGCGCCTTTCTCACTCTTTTTCTCATTTTTTTAATCCCTCAGAGTAAACGCGATATTCGAGGGGGAATCGCGTGACTCAATCGCCTGGTGATGATCGAAAATAACACGTTAGATTCTTTTTTTTTTCAACATCACAAACAATCAGTGTACATAATTAATTGAACTTATGTGATGCGATTAGAAATGCAGTATCAATTGCTACTTCAGTGAGTATGTAGGTGTACATAGCAGTCTTTTTATTCCGACAATTTGGGTATCACGTGGAACACTTACTCTGTATCCGGTGATTATTGTGATATTCTGCAGAAAAAATTGTTGCACAATTTACAGGCCCATTCTCAATTTTTCAAGTTAAACAAAATTGCTAAAAAATTAGAAGAAATAAATGTAACAGATTTTGATGAGGACAATTGTATGCATCTCCTTCAACAGAATCTTATTTTCAATTTCTTCTTTTGTAAATTCTTCCATTCACTTTTTTTTATTATAAAGACATTTACCAAAAATGCGAAAAATTGATAAATGGACGCTCAATTGTGCTGCAACATTTTATATATATGTCTCAGCCATTGTCAAAAATTTCGGAGACCATTTCTGTAGTCCAGTGAAATTATTGAAAGCTTCAACAATTTTATTAAAACTGTCGTATCAAGCCTACCAAAAATCATGTAGTTATATTTTCCACTTCGCTATTTACCACAAATTTTGATGAACAAAAATCAGTAGCTCGGTCCATCAAACTTAGTGAATGTAAATAATTTTTTCCGCTACAAATGGTCTCCGCAATTTAATCTTAAATCACCTAAAATTGTCCGATAAACGTAAAGAGTTTTTTATTTAACCGGCCCAATCGGCGTTCTGCCGGATCCCGCGATTTGCGCGCCTGATAAGCGCATTAGATGAATGATGCTTGACCGCGTTAGAGCCCAGAGGGCAGAGGCAGGAAATTCTTAAAATTGGATGGAATAATTCGAGGAGTAATGCAGGGGAAAAGAACATTTGAGGGTAAGCCCGAGGCAGTAACTCAAATTTGAAATGAAAAAAAAGCCGTGAAAAAAGCTCTTGGGTGGACGTCTCTCAATCGTCGCTCGTTCGAGAGAGCCTCGAAAACAAACTGGCGCCGTCGGGGCTTTCCCCTGGCGTTGACAACCAGTCCATCTTTCCCGGTGATTCGAAGGGCTGTATTTGTGGGCGAACCGTGAAAGCGGGAAAAAGAAACGAAATCATGGAATAAAAGAGTTGTAAAAATCTAGACCACTCAACCTAAGATGGGCGCAAATGAAGCACACTGAAATGAGGATGATTCATTCTCATTCAAGTGACTCAATGCCGCCGTTGTACATAGTTGTCCAATTACAATAAATAAAATTTATCACGCCAATAAAATCTTGTTGTCTGCATCATTTCCTGGATGTATGGATCTTAGTGGAGGAATTAATTTTAATCGGAACTATTTTCTTAAGGTGAACTTGTGAGCATTTGAATTTGTTTTTTGGGGGAACAATTGCAAATGGCTTTTTTGCTTATGCATAATTAACTTCCCGATATTTTTCAGTTTCAGTTGTGGTAGGTTAATTAGTACTTTGGACCACCCACATAATGCGCGGAATTCTTCTTGGACCTAATTATTCTGAAGCCAACGTCAATAGTGAACCCAAAGTACCGAAGCTGTGTGTCATGTGTTTCCCCGGGTTCTCCCGTGTGGAACACACAAAATTGCTACATTTTCTAGAAACTCTGTTCTCGTCTTTTCCAATTATTCCCAACTAAAATTGACTACTGACTTGTAGAGGGACGTTGGAGAGGGGGGGGGGGTGGAAATAGGAGTGAAATCGGAACCAGAAATTCACTTCGAAAACTTCTCAAAGCACAATCCCCGATTCCGAATTCTGACATATGTTTTTCCCAAGATTTTTCAAGCTCTGAAAGACCGCGGAGTGCGCGAGCGCAGGATTCAAACGCTCAGGTATCATCCGCAGATTCCGCTTGCGATTGCGCATTAATTATGCAAGTGAGGAAGACAGTTGAGGAACATTTTTCTTATACAGTTTTTCCTATGTGCAACTATGCTTGCGATAAAGCGTTATAAAAAATGAAAAAGTTTTGTATCTGCAAACTTGAAACAAGAGCAACGTAAAAATGTAACTTCCCGAAAAATGGAAAAACAGAAAATTAACAAAAAAAATGTTGACAAGAGATTTACTGTACTTTTCCCTGGAATTCCTATATTTACAATCCGCAATATTTATCTCTAAATTGCCTTCTCAGCCGCCAAAAAACAAAGCCGAAGACGTCCAAAAGAGTGGAATCAAATCTCCCAGACCCCGAAATAATAAAAAAAAACACGGTCGAAAAATTGCTAACAAGATTCTAGACGGCTCCTCTCCTCGCAGCCTCCCATCGCGTGCATATAATGATTAGGATCATGGGGGTATCATCCTCCCCCTCCCCTCCCGTTTCCCAGTTCATTGAATATTCAGTTTGTTGAGTCTGAGTGAGAGAATGCCTGCATCAAGGCGTTAAAAAACCACGAAGAATGCCTTAAAAAATATGATATCTCTACGGCTGCCCTACATGGAGTCTTCACCGAATCAGAAATTGTCAGTACCAGTACTTCTGTGATAGTTCAATGATGTTTCGGCATGTCTTCATGGAATGGAAAAATGAAGGTCGTTCTGTAGTGGCTATATATATAGCTATATTGATTTTGCTATAGATTTTTTGCTATTGATTTTGCTATAGATTTCAAGATTGTCAATCAACTGTGCAATGAATGGGGCATAAAAAACAGTGAAATTAACTGGGTGGACTCCATTGGGGCCACACCAAACCTTTTCGTTTCGTAATTCCTACCTAAGACCACTTTTCTCAAAGATTTTCATGAATAATCAATTAACACCCTACGAGATAAACCCAAAATTTCGATAAACGGGATATGGCTGTGACATTGTACGGGCCGCATCAATAATTAGGTGGTTCGACATGTTTCCTCAATATTTCACCTCACGTCCGAATCATATTAAAAGTGTTTGTCTATAAGAAGGGAAATCGTCATAAATTTATGATAAAAATATGAAATAAACGAGTTCGTATTTTGAATTTAGTTGTTTGTTTTTTTTTTGCCTCCGTTCCGCTCTCTTGTGATCCACGCGATTCCGGCTCTGGAGAAATCCTTCGGGATGAAGAATCCTATGGTTCTGGGACAGACTTTTGCCATTGTATTCTAAACACCGATGGACCCCCCCCCCCCCCCCGATGGGTAGGGTTACCGTCCGGTCTAGGATTATTATTTTATTGTGGCTAGCCCCGCAAGATGCGCGCGCAACAATTTTTCTTCAGCGCCTCATTCAATTGGTTTTTTTCCCTCCGAAAATTATGTCCCACCGGAAGTTTGACGTTTGAAACGAAAGTTTTTGGAAATTAGCCGGCAAGTGTTTTATGGGTTTCATTTTGCAAATGATTACGTCGGAGAAATATCATCCAAAATTCTTGGCAGAATTGAAAATGAAATTTGGTATTAGCATATGAGTGACTGACAGAGGACTTGGAATGGTAATAGTCCATACGCTGTGCCCTTTTCTGTGACAAAAATGATTTTTGAATTCGCAGTGGGTTTTATTATTGGAATTTATGTTTTTGGGGCCGCTGAACACGAATCCGATAACCATTAACCCCAGATGTGGTAACTTTTATTTGTTTATAACAATTTAATTGTTTATAACGCGATTCCGTCGAAACGGTAAAAGCTACAGGAAAATGTTTGGTACAAAAAGTGTTCCTTATTTCAAAATGCTTCGATTTGTATTTATTACTTTTTTTGGTACCTCTCATATTTATTGCATAAATAATACTCGAAGTGGCCCGGAACACCACTAGTCGCTCCGGCGCAGTCCGCGCTACACGGGAGACAGTGAATGTCCACAAAACTACCGTAGACAGAGGCAAAAGTTTAGAACGGAAAATGTTCGTCAGAAAATGCTCTACAAATTAGGCTATGGTAAAACCCCATTACCCCATTACCAGCATAAATACCTCAAAATCTCCAAATCGAAGATATAGTCACTATATGAAACCGAGTTGCGCGCGCATTTTTAACTGGATGCTATCAACAATTTTCACTTGCGGGTCACATGGATTGAAAGTGTCATTTGCATTAACAAAATTTCTCCCGAATATTTGAATATTTATGTCAATTTACTCGACTGTTTTCTAAGCATACGTTCGATAATATAAATTTTTTTTGTGAAAATCTCATAACCCAACTACTGATGCGAAAACTATCCATGTACCCGTCTGTTTATACCTATATCGCTATATCACGGGTAAAAAAAATTCAGTAACCGATGAGAGAGGAAAAACGCTCAGCTGGCGAGTGTGGTGGGGGCAACAACTGACGATTGGCTTGGACCGCGCTGTTTGTCTCAGTCAGTCAGACTCAGTCAGACTGTCAACATCGCTGTGTCAAGTTGTGTGTGGATGGAACGGGTGTTGTCATCAAAAGCGCGCTCTTTTAAGCCACACAGTAGGTGGACTAGGAATCGATAGTGACAGTCTACCACAAAGTCCTTGAGTAAGTAATATAATAAAACACCTGACAATCACAACAACCTCACCTGACACATTATTTTTACCTCCATTTTCCAAGCCCACATTTATTGTTTCCGCGAGCCAATCCCACGTCCCTCTCATTTATCTCAAAATACATAAACAACAATTCCGCATGCCTCCCCTCAACTCCACAATTATTGTGTTATTGACCCCGCAAATTTTTCAGATCGAGTGCGGATTTTTCCCCATTAATTTCATCGGTACCAATTGGCCATTATCATGGATAGAACATCGAGAGTTCTACTCACCAAGATTATCATCGATCTCATCTGCCTCTGTCTCGGTATGTTTTAATATTTTTCTTTTTTTTTCTCAATCAACAAAATCGTAATTTTTCTTATTTACATTAATATTCATTGAACTCGTTTACTTGAGGCATAATTTACGGATTTAATGTTTACGCTAATGATGATATTAAACGACAGGTTAGGTAGGATAAAACAGGTGTGCTATTCGCGTATGTTGTGTATGAGGGAATCGATAAAAAATGCGTCATCGAGTGGGGAGAAGGAGGTTCTCTTTTTGCGGTGAATTGGAAACATTGCATGGATATTTTTTTAATGGTTATTATCGCGATGACGGGGACTATTAGCAGTGTAAAATGGGGGGTATTCTTCCGGGTATGGGTTGACGAATGATGGCTTTTGATTTAACGGGTAGACCCTCTTTTCCTTGTGCCTTCGTTACGGTCATTATTCGAGTTAATAAACCGCGTGTTTGGTGGAATTAGGTGGAGGGGATTGCAGGAAGGATGGCAAAATGCATCGATTTGTTTGGAGGTTGTTTGTCGATTTCGGGGGGAGAAAAACTATTAAAGTCCAGGGTTAATACACGATTTCCGTGTACCTGAACTTTCTAGAGACATTAACGGTTTATGACACTACCTGACGGGTATTTTAATCCTTAACACTATTTGAGGTATTCCCATTAACTTTCGATTGATAGAGGAAAAAAAAACTATCTCTTTTGTGATAATATTTGAAGGGGATTTGGTATACCTTTTGGAATGATTTTGTCATAGTTTTTGTGGAACACTTCTTTTTATTGCAATGGTATCTCATGCAAAAGCTTCTCATTAAGTTTGTAATTTTGGGGGCATATTTAAGGTGTGAATTCCTTTACTGAGGGTTTTTTTTGAGCATTTTTTAATTCTGGTTAGTGTAGTAAAATTGTTTAAGGATGGCATGGACATATTGGAAAATGAGATTTACAGTGTGCGCTGAAAAAAGCTTTCGTTATCTATAGTCTAGGATTTGCGATAATGAAGTGTGAATAACCCGCGTAGAGTATCAGTGGATATTAGGAAAAATTTAGAGTTCTGCGAAATAATGTATTGAATGCAAGAGTGGTAAGAAAAAGTGGTGCACGGATGCCAATATTCGGAATATTTGAATTTCCCGCGCTTATGTAATCGAAAGCTGGCGTGATTTATTTTCGTGCTATTTGCATTAGATGAACATATATATATATATATATTGTTTTCACTGGTATAAACAAATTTTTGTTGATGTTTTTACGAAGGATTAAAACTCCTTGAGGAACGACTGTAAGTCGCGGGGTATTTAGAAACTCGCTAAATATATTTTTATGTTTAGACATAAATAAATCGGAAGTATGTAGCTGTACGTAACAACGAAAGATTAATCTGAAATATCATCATTTAGTCCTCCTACGCTTCACTCTGATGGAAAAATATAGAATGTATATCCATAGATTACGCCGACCGCGCATTCGCTTTCTTTTTCACGAGTCTCAAAGGATTTAGGACGAGGGGCTATTCACATTCGGATTGGGTGACACCATGATTTCAAAATGCAATCATCGACCCCGTGATTTCAAGGGTGATTTCGCTGATTTCAGTGAATAATTTCTACAGTGACTTCAAATGCCGCAGAGCGTGATTTCACTGATTTCGAATGATATCAATGATTACCAAACATTTACAATCATTGAAATGACGTTCGGTAATCATTGGCAATCACTGAAATCACAGAAAAGATGAATGGTTATTCAAAAAAGTAAAGAACCGACAATAAGGTTTTTGCGCTACTATTACTATTATTTTATTGTTGAAAGCCATACAATATGTCTAGAACTAAACAAATCTAAAAATACGTTTTTAATTCTTCGTATATTTCAGCGAGAATCGCTAATAATCCGTTTTCTGTCACTACGGGGGCAGAACCTGTCTTCCGATGTTGCTGAATGGCAATATATCCGTGGGAATCCATTGGTTGTGATAACAAAGAATTGGAGTTTTTGTCAAGGATATACCACTGGCAAGAAACTCCAATTTTTCTCGTATTTCGCGAGATACGTGCGTAGGATCCCGAAAATTTCCGACTTTTCGATGTTTTTCCCCCGTAATACGCAAAGTGTAATACTAACCCTAACAAACACGACTCATAATCCGTTTCTTTAAACAAACACCATTCCCTTTTCTTTTGATTGTTCCCTGTTCTTTTTATATGAGGAATATATATACAATTCATAACTGTTGGACATATTCTCAAATCACGGCCATTTAAAAATAGTATACTGATTATAAATGACTTCAAATGATTACACGGATTGCGAATGATTACAATGTGATTTCAGAAAATGATTTCAATTATTGAAATCACGTAAAATCACATGATTTCACATGATTTTACGTGATTTCACGTGAGTTCAACTGACTTCACTGATTACACGCTGATTTCATCGTGATTGCATTTTGATTTCATCAGCGAGTGATACCATGATTTCGAATATGAATAGCCCCTCAATTTGGGATGTTCACATCACCGTATCTCGAGAACGGTTAGAGATAGAAAAAACTGTATTAAAAGGAAAATGTCCCTTGCACAAAAATACACATTTTACGTTTTATGCCTTTTTTTCCTAAACTGCATAATTAAGGAGTTACCGCAGATTGAATAAGCGAATGGCACTGTAGTGTTCCAATCTTGCGCGCAGATTACCCACAGGTACTTGAAGCGCTGGAGGCAAGGGAAGCAGGTATCAGGCGATAAGTTGAAATCGGGTTTTTTTGTCTACCCCGTGGAGCTACAAACACATTTCGCATACTATTTTATGTGAGCAGGTCGAATGAAGACTAAGCAATTATTGCTTTTACAAATTGAATGACAATTAGAGCAAACGCAGAGTCATCATCTTGCTTGCTGTCTATCTTTCCTCTCCGGAAGTCTCCTTTCGGTATAGTAGGGCACAATTGGGCAGGTTCTAATCTATACGGATTCAAACGGCTGTACAAATTGAGGTTTTCCATACATTTCTTCGAGTAAAAAGAAAAGTACAACGCGATGCGGAAAATGTTTTGGTTGAATCCGCAATTTACAATATCTTCACTTTCAACAAAATCAAAATATTTCGTTTTTTTTTGTAACAATTGGATTATGCTGATACCCTTCAAGTTTTGTAAGATTCCTGGTCATACAATTTGAAAATAGGATGAATAAAAAACCTGAAATGTATAGTGAGATCAGTGATCAATCCTAGGTAGCAATTGAGTTGTCTGAATAAGGTTGTAGTTGCGAGTAGGGGGTATTTAAGGATGAATGAGTATCGAAATCCATGGCTTCATTTTGAACGTCTAGCAACATGTTATTTGGGCGGGGGCAAGGGGATATTTTACGAAGCGTTTATACGTTTAAGACTGGTGACTTCATTCGCCATGCAGGCATGAGTAAACGTACAAATTTGAGGAAATGAATACACCACGTCATTGTACATGTCCCAATTCAGCAGGAAACAAAATTGGAATACATTGTCTTAGAAGAAACGGAAACAATGCATCACAATTTGTTAATTCCACGAAATACATGTGGCAATTTGGTTTCCAGTATTGTTTGTATGAATCGGTGACAGTTTTGTTTGCCGTGTTGCGTAAGAAAAAATTAGTTCACAATTTCACCATGGCACAGCGGATAATTTGGTTGTTGTAGGAATTGAACATTTGTTTCAATCTTCGAGTTTCCCATTCCGAGAAGTTACTGTAATGACCTGGAATTCCAAAAAATTTTGTCTTTTAATTATACTAAGATAATCCTCAACGACTCCCCAGGCGCGCGCGCGCACGTGTGTGTGTGTGTGTGTGTGTGTGTGTGTGTGTAACAAAAATATTTGAGTCGCTATTCAGTAGGTTGATGCTATTGAGGTACTTGAGGTGATAATCAAAAGTGCTTTCATGTAGTTTCAAAGCAATGAGACGTTTGATAAAACACTCAAGTATTTCTATTGTAACCAACAGGAAATGTTTACGTCGTATCCCAAGAGTGGTTACAGATAGAAAAAAAGTTATGGGAAGAAAAATGTTCCTCACTTGAAGATCTGCAATTAATGTTTTAGGGTTTTTTCCCTAACTTGCATAGTTTAGACGTAATTGCAGGTAGACTCGTCAGACGGTGCTTTGAATCAGGCGCGTGCGCGCGCAGGCGGTGTTGCCCAGCGGTCCTCGGCGGTACTCGGCGGTTTAAAAATCTGGCGGGGAAAAATTGCCAGACAAGAATTAAAAATCGGGATTTTTTTCTGTGTTTTTCATGGGCAAATACATTTGGCCCATTAGATAAAACATAGTCTTATAAATTTGAACAAATTAGAGGACAAATCTTCCGGAAAAAACTTCAAAAAAATTTGGATACTGCTCTTGTATTTTTGTTTTAACTCAGCTCATTTAATGTAACTTGCAACGGTCTACCACTTCGCCACGGATCCCATCAAATCCCAACACACAAATTACATTAAAATATTGCGTAACGTATAAAACTTACAGTAGTTCAAAGTTTTGCCTTCAAAGTAAAGGCGCGTAAGTGCCACGAAGAGTCCTTAGATAAAAATTGACGTTTCCAATTTTTCTTGTCACATTCACTCTGCTTGCCCATTTCGAGGGTCCCTCTGAGTTAACTCGGCAGAAGAAGGCAGTAAAAAAATTTCACAATATGCTAAAAACATTAAATTAAGATAACCTACATACTTATCGAGGCTGATTTCAAAATTTCAGATACCAAGACATTATTGATCAATGAAAATTTGACAAATAAAATTATTTTCCAATATTTTTTCCAATCCTTTTGCAATGTAGTTCATACGCTCTGTCACTTTTTCCAACCAAAATTTGCTTTAGCTCTCCAAGAAACTTTATGATTGGAATTTGTTTTGTGGTTTATAAGGTGATTGCTAGAAAACGGCTGAAGTTATAAAAAAATGGTTGGTACAAAAAACGTTGCTTTCTTAAAGACAAATAAATTCCCATTTCTCACCTTTTGTCCTATCTCGCATATTTAGCCGACAAATTGCACTTGGCGCGACCCGGACCACGGCTACGGGGCTCGGCGCACTCCGCGCTTCACTGCAAACGGCGCACATCGAAAACCGTTGAACATACAGCAAAAAAGTTTATACAAATAATTTTCGTCGTGAAATACTCTACCAATTCTATAGAGCTACTTTTTTCTGTATCTCTTAAGGTTCACGCACATTACGCAATAATGTGGTCGCGAGAGACAATTATGCAAATTTGCTTCCCATGCCATATCAACCCACAGCTGTGGACAAAAAAAAAAATTGTGGCAATTTTACCATCGCTTAATATTGAGAGCACTTTCTGGTGAACATTCTTGTGGTGTGTGTGTGTGTGTGTGTGTGTGTGAAGATTTTTTGCCATGCCCCTCATAGTGTCAATTTTTCCGAGGCGCGCCAAAAATATAGTACACAATATTCTACGGTTGTGATTGAGAGCAAAAAATGATAATCAATTTTTAAACACACCAGGAAGAGAGCATGTCAATTTTTTCAAATTTTTATTAATAAGAATTCGCTCGGAAAATGGAAAAAAAAAACAAAGTACGGCACTGTCCTCATAGCGCGAGCTCTCAAAGCTCAAACCATAATACATCATCTCATGAATAGGCAGTTTATCCTAAAAATGGGATGATCCTGAGGATAACTAGGCGCTTATTATTGGTGAGTGACGAATGGAAGATTGAGAGTTTGGAATGTTTGGTGTGATGATAATTGAATACTTTTTTTCATGGGGCATCATCTTCACACGGCAGATCAAGTGTTATTTTTTGTTCCATGCCCTCCTCGGGGTCCTCTTTCGGAAATAATAGAGCGGGCTTATTCAGGGTTCGTTAGGCTTGAGAGGAGAACCGGTCGACGGGGGTTTATCCAGTGAAACTGACTGAAACTTATTATTACATCCTTCTCAAACACACGGCTGTGAAAAACCGGTACTGTCCGCGTGCCTCAGTCACTCCCACCGCTTAATCTTTTTATTTTAATTTTACTACTGTTTTCTTATTTCGGACAACAAATGAAATGCCCAGCGCACTCATGCCGCTCAGTCCACTAGATTTTATCTCGTTTAACAACACAAGGGAAAATTAATAGACCTTCACTGATGAATGAACGAGGAGTGGATGAAATATTGGAGATAATTCTTGGGATTAATTTTGTTTATTGGCCAATCTGATTGGGGAGGACATCAGTTTTTGATGGGTTTTCCTTTGCCATGGTAAAGGGGCTTTGATGAATGGCCAATTGAGGTACAGTTATGAATGAGATAAGGAACTGTAGTAGCAAAAGTTTTTAGTAGTTGGAAGAATTTGGAGAGTTTCAAAAAAAAAATTTCAAAAAAAAATTGGGTAAAAAAAAATTTAAGAAAAAATTGGGTAAAAAAAAATTTAAGAAAAAATTGGGTAAAAAAAAATTTAAGAAAAAATCATTAAAAAAAAATTAAAAATAAAAATGAAAAAAAATTTTTATTAATTCTTCTTGAGAACATAAATCCAGAATTCCAGCTGATGGGAAAACTCATGGAATTCTGTACTTAATGGTGTTTTTTTCGGATTTTATGTGAGAAAAAAAAACAAAATTTATTACATCAACAGTTGACTCGTTCCGCAATTACAAAAAATTATCCACTCCGCAAAAAATAAAGATTTACGCACTCATCAGTGTCTGTAACTAATGGTCGACACTCATGTAAAATGGGGAGAATCTACCATTTCTTCCCCAAATTTATCGAACATTAATTGCGGTAAAAGTCGGATAACACGCTAATGTAATGATAAAAATAATTTTTACCGTAAAATTTAACGACAAAATAAATTATCAGCATGTTCCTCCATTCAGTAGTTGAGCGCCACTTCTCTAATTTTATTACCCCGAATGAAGTATGATAAAACCTCACAGAAGCCGAGATCAATGAATAATTCAATAAGGAATAACAAAAAGAAACAGAGAGTATTATCACAGTCATGTTTCTTGTACTAATGCAATTGATGTTTCTCCATGTGTTACATAGTGGGATTCTCAGTACTAGGCTTTTACTTGTTTGGTAAACCATACCCCCGAGGATTTTTCTGTGGCGATGACTCGATCAGCCATCCATTCAAGCCCTCAACGGTGACGAGTCCGATGCTATATGTAGTGGGAATTTTTTTGCCCATATGTGCGGTGAGTAGAATTCAATTTAATTTCTAATGGGGGAATTTCATTTTTAATTGATGCGTGTGTGCGTGTGGAGGTTGGTGGGTGGGTGGGTGAATGAGTGGGTGGGTGGGTGAGTCAATGAGTGGGTGGGTGGGTGAGTGAATGAGTGGGTGGGTGAATGAGTGGGTGGGTGGGTGAGTGAATGAGTGGGTGGGTGAATGAGTGGGTGGGTGGGTGAGTGAATGAGTGGGTGGGTGAATGGGTGAATGTTTGGGTGGGTGGGTAAATGGGTTAGTAGATGAGTGGATGAATGTATAGGTGGGGGGGAGGGGTTGAGTGGGTGGGTGATCGAATAATGAATTATGGTGGAGTCGCTGAAAAAGTTTTTTTTAATACGTAAATACAGGTTATAGATTAGCTCCATGGTCTCTCCCATAACTAAGAAGAGTTATGTGGTCCTTGGAAGAGAGCCATTAAAAGTCTCT
Source organism: Asobara japonica (assembly GCA_026005395.1). Taxonomy (NCBI): domain Eukaryota; kingdom Metazoa; phylum Arthropoda; class Insecta; order Hymenoptera; family Braconidae; genus Asobara; species Asobara japonica. Next base: position 5,840,454 of record BQMI01000334.1, read on the forward strand.
TAAGTTTCATAACACACTTTCCATTATATGAAAATTTTGGGGGAGATAAATTCTCACAGTGTGCCTATACTGAGGGGTTACCCCTGCTTGATCATGTGATGTCTGTACCTTTCGTTCAAGTTATTTGGCTGCGTTCAATATTTTCAAGAATGCATTGCAGTTTGCTGTTCATTAGTAGTTAATGCTAAATGAAAAGAAAAAAAAAAACGAGCCAAACCATAGTTGCTCAGATAAAACGGTGAATACCACAGAACCAAGAATCGACAAAGTGGTCCCTTTTCGTAATGTCCACATTCAATCAACCTTTTCCTCCTTCAGTCCGGTGTGTTTTTTCCCATCTGTTTTTAGTAACGAAGCACCTTAAGGTGAATTGCAAACCGAATGCTTCGTAATAATGCTCCCCTCTCAGGGTTCATTGAATACGTTGGGGCGGGGAAAGTAAGTCCAAGTGGAACCGAATGAAAAAAAAACTGCGAGAAAGCCCAAGAGGAAGAGAATAAAAAGATTAAGAAACGGCGCCACCGGACTATGGACAAAGGAGACCGGGAGCATGAGATTCCCCTGGCCAGATAGAACGACATAAAAGTGCGATAGAGGGTGAATGGTTCATGTGCACGTGCGTAGCACGTTATAGATTGTTGCAAATGCCAAATTATGTTTCATACATTTTTGCCATATTGGAAGGTAAATTATAATCCAGAAAGAGTTTTTTTTCTCCCTTCCTCGAACACCATTCTGGAGCAACATGTTTTCTATTACAAAAAAAAACCTATAAGTGGTTCTTGAGGCTATATGGTGGTGACATCGACTTCGACTCTGGCAATGGCTATATCGACAGAAGAAATTAACCAGCAGTGATCTGGTTTAAGGAGTTTCATCTCAAATATATTTTTTTTACATCATTTGGTTACACCAGATATTGCCTTGAGCCGTCATTAGGCCCGAATATTTTTTAGGCTACTGGAATATTTAGAAGACGAGGGTAATGACCCTCCGACCTGCGCTAGATTGCCATCCGGGGATGGCAACCATGCGGGGGCGGATGATTTTTTGTGCATGATGTGTCCGGGACAATATTTGTCCGGTCACGGACCTCGCCAATCGGAATTTCACGCCGGAAATGGCGGTTTTCGGCGCCGGTACCAGAACCGATTTTTTTGGCGAATGTGGTTGCATAATCGGGGCTCATTGACGACTCGGGCTACAATGAGATTCACCAAGAAATCTTTTCCGTCACAGTGAGAACAAAGTAATCCTTTCCCGCGGGGATGGAAACACTATTCTGCCTTCATGATCATATTGCCCCAAAAATCGATCTCGATCTCAATGTCATACGATATTTGGTGGTATTTGACCTGAAAATTTGCGATCTCACCGATCGAAGCGCCTTTACGGGTGCTAACTTGTGGATCACCACCTGAATATGCAGTTCCTATGACGCCAGCCTGAAGACAAATCATTGATCATCTTGACCGATCGTGATCGGCTAAACAAATTGGATTTGCTGGTACCACTGCCTTGAAAAGTTGCGCTGTCTGGAATGCCATAGAAGGTGGAGATAAACTTGATTATTCACACCTCCCACATCACGTGAAACTTCTAAAAAAAAACCATGTGATTTTTGTAAAAATATCACAATCTTTCATCGAGTGTGATTCCCACAACGTCTCCACGATATTTTTTTACCAAGACCACTCATCCCCGGAGATAATATCACGATTAATAGAATGAGATAAGTCCACTTATGGGTGACGTTCCGTCACTTAATACAGAAAATTTAACCGTCATCGTCTTCCTCGAATGTGAATTCTCGTGTTAAACAACTAGATATGACGCCTGCATATGATGCATCAAGATGATGTGATGTATAGTGCTGACGAGGGTATAATAAAAACCTATAATCACAGTTTGAAAGAAGATAACACGTGCGTTATATTAGGTTCTAATGTTTGGAGAGTGCGTACGTTGGTGCACGTGGCGCTTGTTGGTGAAGGCTTATAAATATAGCAAGCTACGAGACCTGTAGAGGGGGATCTCTCTCTTTCTCTCTGTGTCTCCCCCCCCCCTCCTCCTCTCTGAATGAGATTTCTGATGTTGTAAATAATATGTGTAAAAGTGGATTCAGGAGATAAATGATAGCACATGTAAAAGCCAAGTATCCTGTGAGGAAAATGTAGCGAGGAATCGCAAATATTAATGTAGCGAAAGCTAATAAACACAATCTCTCTCTCTCTTTCTCTCTCTCTCTTTTCATGTGCCCGTCTTAGTATCATATTTTAGCATATTTATAACATATATTCATCAATTTTTATGTACAAATTGACTATAAGACTGATTAGCATGAATTGGAAACCGAACTGTGATAAATGAAAGTCTCAGAAAATCATACCTCTGTGACTATCAACAAAATATTTTTTTTTGGTTTTTTCCCCCGTATTCCTGGAGTTGAATACTACAAAAAACCATCATCAAATCTTGGTATCGGAGAAATTGCTGTCTTGGCTTATTCTTGAATCGCCTGTTCGAAATATTGTCAACCATATCGTATGTGTTTTCGTGGTGTAGTCGGTTATCACATCCGCCTAACACGCGGAAGGTCCCCGGTTCAAACCCGGGCGAAAACAATTTTTTTTTTTTTTTTAAATCTTTATGATGCAACAGACATTCGAATATGACTGCACAACCTGAAAATGTGAAATTGATGGTAATTAGTGAGGGTGGTAGGCTATTTTAATTACGTTCTCCATTATACTTCGGAGTTTTAGTGATCGTGTACTTTCGGAATTTGAAGAATTTTTTGGCTCTTGTATATGGGCTGTTGGCCCTGAGTTAATTGGTTTAATAAATGAACGAATAAATAGATAAATAAATAAATGAGTAAATAAATAAATAAACACGTCACAAATTTAATTGCGTGCTTGAGAGAAAATATTTATGGTATACATTGGAAGATACTTTTTTTTTATTTCTTAGGAAACTAAATAGATTCAAAAAAATGATGAGAATGAAAACAGATTTTCCGTCAATTTCCGGATGCTGACATAAATGCATTTGGAATACTTGAAAAAAATCATTCTTAGAGTATTTTAGATTTACAAGAAAATTAGTTATCATGGTTATGTTATTTTAAGCTTCAAGGTTAAATTCGGAAGTAAATTGTTCTTTACTGGTTCTAACGTTTTTTTCACTGCCAATGTCATTTTTTTCAGTACAGAAATGATAAGGAATTGCGGCGTGCAATGGGACATGAGAATTGACTCATTTTTATGCTCTATGTTCTTGATACATTTGAAGTCGCGTATCCGTTTTTATCGGCCGCAAGCCACTTCTTATCATTTCTAATGCAATGAAATGAGGTGAGCTGTGCAATAGAAGAGAAGACAATTTTTTTTAACTTCCTCATCTACAGAAGTTAACGTAATGAGTCGGAAAGTGAAAGTCCCAAAAATCTAAAATTTTCCTTTCTCTTAACGTCTGACGTCATTATGACACATTCTTGATAATGTGCGTGTGTGTGTGTGTGTGGGTGGGTGGGTGGCTGAGTGAGTGAGTGAGTGGGTGGGCGGGTGTGTGAGTGAGTGGGTGGGTGGGTGGGTGGTTGAGTGAGTGGGTAGGAGGATGGGTGGCTGAGTGAGTGAGTGGGTGGGTTTGTGAGTGAGAGGGTGGGTGGGCGTGTGTGAGTGAGTGGGTGGTAGGTCTGTGTGTGAGTCAGTGGGTGGATGGGTGGGTGTGGTCGTTGTGAGTATAATCATAAAAAAATTTGGGATAATTAGGGAATCGACTCGATACGGTCTACTGCATTGATTTTAAATTACTTCCCTATCCGGAGAGTTAAAAATTGAGTTGTGAGGAGCACGCGTATCAGGATAGAGGTTGAAGGGTCTGCTGTTAGTCATTACAAAATCCAAGTTTATCCTTGGCCGAACAAATTTTTATTACACCGCGAGGTCACAGCGATTTACCCCGTTATATACCAGCGATATCATAATGTCATTAATTCGAGAGAGGCTCCGTCGGTTTATTTTGATAAGAGGGAAAGAGAGACAAAAAAAGAACACGTTGAGAGCTATTTAGAGGTGGAATGTGTGTAAATTTAGGAGATGGTGCACCTTTCATCGGATCAAGGCGCGTGATTCATAAAATTTATCTAAGATCGTTTTTTTCTTCTCAAGACATTTTACTCAATTTCGAAGTTTTAGAAATGCCCCGGGTTTTCTTTAAACTATTCTCCCATTTTTCGCCATTTCATTTGAGCACTTTAAGATGCCGACGAATGACTTTTAAGGGTTATCTCGAGTGGAGGGGAGTTGCAAGAATTACGCGAAATAATTGGTAATTACCGTGGAGATGGTCCGAGATACCGTAAAAATTTACTTTCGCTTAATTTACATTCTTTTTCACATTTATTAATGGTACTTTCATGCTGGAATAATCCTAATTAGCCGCGTTAAATTGAATACGAATGCTAATGGATCCCGGTATCATTGTAGCTCGCATTGTAGATCCCTATGTAGGTCGGAAATTATGCTACCAAAATTCTTATTTCAGTTAGTGCCTAATTTACGCTGCTAATTATTATTATCACTCCTATCATACAATCAATGAATTCTTGCAAGTGGTTTGAATCAGGCGAAACAGGGAACCTTTAATGGTTATTTGGGCGTGTCAAGAGCAATTACGAACTCTCAGACGTAATATTACCCTCTCCCTATCCATTCAAGGTAATGGTCGAAAAATGGTCCATCCATGCCATAAATAACGCAAAAAAATGTGATGAAATTGCGGAAGCATTTAAATTATGTAAATCTCTCCATGTACACCAGTTTCTGACATGACATCGCTTTCTGGTATAATTCAGAATGTAAATACAGTTATTATCCAGCATACAACTATTTTTGTTATCAGTATCATCATCTGCAAGCAAACACCTGGTTTTCATGGAAACAATATTTTTTGTCGCTCATTTTTATTAGCAACCCACTTGTTTTTTAGCTACGAAAATTCATAAAATTCTCGTCGAAATTTTGCACGATGTATGCATACAGATAGGCATATTCCAAGAACATCATATCTCGACAGTTCGCATTATAACTAATTTCCAAGTACGATTTTAGAATCTCGTTGTTATTTTTAAATGGTCGTCAGATTTTGATTGTATTATTGTGCTAGAATTTTTTTCCGGGGAATTTCACACAACTACCTGCTCACACCCACCCACCGCTTCACCCGCCCACACCAGCCAACCCACCTACACCCACCAGCCCCCTCACCCACCCACACCCTCTGACCCACTCACCCGCCCACACCCACCAACCCAATCACCCGCCCACACCCCCCAACCCGCTCACCCGCCCACACCCCCCAACCCGCTCACCCGCCCACACCCCCCAACCCACTAACCCACCCACCCGCTCATACCCACCAACCTGGCCACACCGCCCAACCCACACTCACCCAGCCACACACACACACACACACACACACACACACATACACATACACACATCGTCAATTTGGTGATGCGTCCAGGGTCACACGCACTTCCGGTTAATTTCAATTTTTGACTTGTAACATAGTATTGTGCTTGGTCCTTGGTAATTCCTCATTGCAAGTACGAAACATTGCACTACACATGACATACAAAAATAAGGAAAAGAAATGTAGGCCAAATTACGTCAAAAATTTTGTGGTAATGTTATCATTCATCTTGCTGGATGAGCAAAAAAATTCAAGAAGAACAATTTATTTGATTTCAGATGTTAGTAGGCGAATATTTGTACGCAAGAAACAGCAATGGGCAATCGTCAATTATGCTATTTGGCAAGGTGATACCTCCATGGGTGTCATTGGCCTACAATAAGGTGAGTGAAACTGGTAATAGTGGTGGGTGAGTGATGTGAAGAAAGTAGACGTTAGTAAATAAAGTATTAAGATTCTCCGAATGAACGAAAATTCACGAATGGTAGAATTTATGGTGTTGTCCGTTTTTTTTTCTTTTGGTCCACCACTCAAGTAACGGGGTAATAAACTGTGCGCCCTGCAATTTGAGGCGTACAAGAGGAGTCTTTAAGTTTGTCATAAAACATAACGGATTCCGTAACTTTTTGGCCATTTTTTGAGAACATCATTGATCTTTTTTCACAATGTCATACTGTAGGATAGTGCCAAGGCTTTCGAAACACAATTGTAAGTGTTATTTATGGTTACAGTCTAAATATTGAGGCGAGCAACATTATTGATACAGCTGTATTGTGTAGAAGAGGAATTTCGTGAATTTTCGATTCGAATTGGTCGACAAGTTCTTTGCTCATAATAATTTTTTAAAGACACTTTTAATTACCCACTAATTAAGACTATTCCCACAACTATTTATAATTCCATATTTTTACCTTTTTTTCTTTTTCTTTTCAATGCATTTAACACAACTTTCTCCAGCAATTTCTAATCTACTGGTTGATTATAAGATGCTTACCATAGATGAATACTCTTGATTTTTATGATTTTTTTTTGCCAATAGTGATGTGTTGATTATTAGCAAAATTTGTCTGACTTCAATATGACAGTTCTATGCAAAAAGTGCAAAAATTCTGACTAATGCAATTCTGCTTTGTTCATTCTACCATTCACCCTCAATTTCCGAATTCTAGATCGGCCTATTCGGATTTGGAGCAGTAGCATCGCAACTAACGACCGACATTGCCAAGTACACGATTGGCCGATTACGCCCACATTTTATGGACGTTTGCAAGCCACACATCGACTGTACGCTACCCGAGAATCAACACTTGTACTTCACCAATTTTACGTGTACAGCAACTAGGTCTACAGTGAGAATGCTGAAGGAAGCCAGGTAATGGCCACTGCAGTCAATGACAGAATTACCGATTATTTATGTAGGAAAGCTCCAACTAGAGCAGAGTTACTCCCAACATTGGATTCCAAGGATGACCATGGTTACATTTTTGGGGAAAGGTCACCAAAGCCAATCAGTTGAAAGCTTCTGAAAAGAATTGTTCCACAGAACCAGAATTGGTGGGCCAAAACTTGGGAGAGACATACCAACTTTTAATTTTGAATTTCTTGTCAGACATTCTCAAACTTTTTTTGAACCTGTAGGAAAGCTCAAGTGCAGTAGCTCTGCACCACCCGCGTCTACCTGTGGTTACACCTTCATTATGCGAGTTATGGAAAAAAGTTATGAAACATAATTTCCGTATTTTTTCGTGGGCAAGATTTTTCTTCTCATACAATTTTTTGTATCTTCAACTGTTCTTGAGATATGAAGTTATAACAAGAGAAATATTGGAGCCATTTTATCTGGGTTCAAATCGCCTCTATGTTGCTTTTTTGGATGGTCTTGCTATTCCAATCTGAATGGACTCGCACCATCAATTGCCGCATAATTGTTTGCCAAAAATTAGCGTTATGCACACAAACACACACATACACTGTCAGAAGATTTTTTTTTTCTTCATTTAACGTTCCTATAACGTCGGAAGATTTTGCTTCAGAGAATTTTCGTAGCCGCAAAAAACTCACGCAGGGGACCCACGATTTTCGAAATGGAGATAATCACTTTTCAAAATCGAAAAAAAAAAACGGAAAAGTGACTCCAGGCCTGAAAAGAGTTTCGCTTACATATTTCAATTTTCCACATTTATTATATGAAAACACATATTTATTTTTGATTAGCTGACCATTTTGTTATTTTGATAAAATACCTTGGTACCACGTGCTTTTTTTGTAAATGTGCAAATCAAGGACACAGGGCTTACTTCCGGTAGCTATATATATATGCAAGTTTGAATGGGGGAAAAAATTGTTCTTGTTAACCTTTCGGGTAAATGGATTTTTAAAAAAATTCATAACATTCTCATCATTCTGCGAGAAAGATCTCAAAGATGTTTGCACGGAAGTTGCAAATAACGATCGTACCTGCAAGTGTTTGAAACAATATCTTTAAAAATTTCTTGAGTTTTCATCTCAGGGTTAGAACATAGTTTTTTCCTTGGAAATGTCTACGGACAAGATCAGATATTTGCTGATTGATTAATGATTGCAGTGTGAAACGGAAGTGGGTTCCCATAGGAAGCACTAAATATATGCTGGGCGTAATACCAGCACACACACATTTTTTATTCTACCCTTTTCGTAACGAGAGATAACAAGGGGGCGTAACTTAGACACATACGCCCCTCTGTTGAAAGAAATAAAATTAACAATCTTGAGGATTAATCGCAAAGAGGCGTAACTCTCAAACACAACCAAAATGAAAACCACAATGGAACTAAAGATTAGGATGGGAAAATCAGATAATACCAATTGTTGATGTCCATTCTGGGAATAGTCATCTGTGTCTTCCGCTATTGAAACTCGTGATTGTCAAAAAACTTACAAACAAAAATTTTAAAACCGGTAGGAAAGTATGCAAAATCTTTTTTGTCGAAAATTTCCTCAAATCTCCTCAACCATTGAAGACGAGTTAGTATCTAACTCCCCCGAGTGCATTGATGCATCTCATCGATGGGCAAGGTCATCAGATACCAAACTCTTGAAAATAGTTAATGGAATTCAAGTGCAGACAGTCGGCTAATGCTAATCACTATTAGACACATATATTGTTCTCAAATCGCGTATGTAAACACCTCAAGTCCGTGACTGAGTCATAGCTTCCTCAGTTTCCTTACTTACTCTAAATTTAGATCCGAAGTACACCACAATGATGTACTGCATTATGATGATGCAGCGCTAATAATTCATGAAACGCTACTAAGTAATTCCAGTTGTTCAGCTTCTCACCCTCATATAGCGTGAGGATCCCCCGTAGCGTTCAAGGCTCTCGATAGTAAAAAGGAGAGACGAAAGAAAATTTCGATATATATCGGAACTGGGGAAACACGTAGGACCGAAACTGACGCGCCACCAGTCAATGCGGCGGAATAAGGAAATGTGCACGCGCAGCCGAACTGGTCCTATAGTAAAAAGGAGAGACGAAAGAAACTACCGATACATATCGAAATTATCGAAAAGCGTAAGACCGGAACTGACGCGCCACCGGCCAGTGCGGCGGAATAAGGAAATGCGCGTGCGCAGCACGCGCAACTGAACTGGTCCTATCTATATAAATAATTGAGAGTTCCGACCAGGAAAATGAATCGATTATCGAATTCGAAAACGCGAAAGTCGAAGGCAAAATCTCGATTATCGATGACAGAATCGAAATCAAACGAGAATACAGACAAGCAAAGGCATGTGGCCGCGTAGCGGCCACCGGCAAGGAACTAGTAGTAAAGAGAAGAGACGAAACAAACTAGCGATATATATCGGAATTATCGAAAAGCGCAAGACTGAAACTGACGCGCCACCACTGCAGCGCGGCGGACAAGGAAATGCGCGTGCGCGGCACGCGCAGCCGATACGCTCCCCGGGTGTGGTCACCCTTAGAACATTAACTACGTATCAAAAATACAATTTTTAACGTCCAAATAAATACAATATTTTTTCGTAATCCGGGAATTTTTTTCCGTGTTTTTTTGTCAAAATTTATTGTATAGACCACGCAAGAAACAAAAATAGTATAGTATATACATATTTTCATTTGCATATATATGTGATTTTATGAGGCGACGATTACGTAATACGACACTCCCCTAGACTTACAACTTGTTAGTGATGCAGCTCGATGACGCGTTGAGGAAGGTCATCAGGTGTAATGGGTTGAAAAGAGTCGATGAAGCCCAAGTGGAGACAGTGGGTCAATGTTAGTGACTCACTGCCATGAAACTCAAACTTATTTTCAATAAATACAACTCTGCTCAACAGCTGATTCACTGCTTTCGCCACCTTAATTACCGATTTTAAATTCTCATTTGGAGAACGTCAGTAAAATACTGCTTTGTAATTTGAGGAACAACAACCTACTTCCCTGTAGACTCTTGCACATGCGATTGTTTAATAAAATTGCAAATTCATAGCAGAAATGCGGAGTGCTTTTCATAATCTTGAATTGCACTGTACTATTAAATTTCAACGGCATAGGAAAAAAATTCCTCGTATGAGTCATAGGACAATAACAATACTATATTTTGAAATATTCAAACTTGTTGGGAATGTCTTGAAACACGGAGATAGCATTGGTAGCATTGGTAGCATTGGTAGCATTGGTAGCATTGGTAGCATTGGTAACATTGGTAGCATTGGTGCCATTGGTAGCATTGGTGCCATTGGTAGCATTGGTAGCATTGGTGCCATTGGTAGCATTGGTAGCATTGGTGTCATTGGTGGCATTGGTGTCATTGGTAGCATTGGTGTCATTGGTAGCAGTGATAGCATTGGTAGCATTGATAGCATTGGTAGCATTGATAGCATTGGTAGCATTGATAGCATTGGTAGCATTGGTGCCATTGGTAGCATTGGTGCCATTGGTAGCATTGGTGCCATTGGTAGCATTGGTGCCATTGGTAGCATTGGTGCCATTGGTAGCATTGGTGCCATTGGTAGCATTGGTGTCATTGGTAGCATTGGTGTCATTGGTAGCATTGGTGTCATTGGTAGCATTGGTGCCATTGGTAGCATTGGTGCCATTGGTAGCATTGGTGCCATTGGTAGCATTGGTAGCATTGGTAAATTTTACCTTCTCCAAACCTTGCAATATATCGCAAAAGAGCATAAATCGATAATCTCAAATAGCTCTTCCAATGCTACCAACTGCTTCACGCTTTGCTATTCAGTTGATATTGACAACTGAGAGTGTACACTTTTTCCTTCCAATTATTTCGAAATCAGTTCAAGGTTGTACACGCCGGAGAGGCAGAATTGTCTTTCCAGAAATTTGTTTTCGAATCACGTACCAAACGTACTAGCTTGCCTAGATTCTAAACACCAGCAGAAATCGGGTGACCAATAACGGGCGAAAGATCCGTTTGGTACCAATGGCATGTTGAGGTCATCAAGTGTCATTGCTTGCAATAAAAAAAGTTCATGAAATTCAAGTGGCGCTGGTGGGACAATGTCCAATCAATGACCAAAAAATTCACACCCATATCTTCCTCAAATCACCTACTCAAGCACCTCAGCCAACTCACTGGATGATTCATCGCTATCTACACCCTGTAATCATCCATTCTAAATTCAGATCTGATGAGCAACACAATGACGTACTGAATTTTAATCGTCCACTGATACCAAAAACAGTGAATTCATTCAACTTTTCTGAGCCTTGACTATTCCCAACTTTTAAGGGCAATTGCCATGTGACTATTTCTTCATTTTTTACACATTTGCCATTCACTCTTTTAACGGTCTTCCAACGACTGTCCGTAGAAGGGTCGGAGTTGGGGAGCAAAAAAAATGTTGGAAATAAAAACGTGCTCCCTTTCTCTCTCATCACTGGATCTATCTTTAGCGTCTCCAGATGGGGAGGGGGGGGGGGGGGCAAAAAATATTGAAAGATTCGAGTGTTTGAAATGGGCCGCGGAAGATACATTAGATACATTAGATTTAAGCTAATTGAGTCCGCCAGTTATTCACAATTTTTTTATAACTCCTTTTTTTTCTTCCACTTTACAGACTGTCATTTCCATCAGGCCACTCCTCGTTCTCAGCTTACGCGATGGTCTACCTCGCTGTGAGTGACTCTAAAATTACAGTGTCATATTTCAAATTTTTTTTTGAAAAGAAAGATTAAAGTCATAATGAACTCGTTAAATTTATCTTATTTTCAGCTGTACCTGCAATTGAGAATAACGTGGAAGGGTAGTAAGCTACTTAAAAATGTGTTACAATTGATATGCCTGTGGATGGCGTGGTTCACAGCAATGTCTAGGGTCTCGGATTACAAGCATCATTGGAGTGACGTTTTGGCTGGTATGCTACTTGGAATCAGCGCTGCATTCATTATGGTAATATTCTTTGGTATTTTTTTGTTCCTAAGCGTAATCAGACGAAGGAGAGACATGATGTTTTATAGAAAAATTGAAACAGTGATACGGAACGTAACGTTCCATTTTTTCTCAATGAAACATTCTTTATGATCTGGCTTCATCTAACATTGTTTAGAAAAGTTTTGGAGATTATCATGAATTTTTTTCCAAGGTTCCTCTTCAACTTTCTTGCCTCCCCCCCCCCCCCCCACGAAGTTATTGAAGTTTGAATTTGATGGGTTACAGCACTGCTAAGCCCACCGGAAAAGTGCTTCGGGGTCCAAGAACGGTTGCAATGTGAACGAACAGTTCCAGGAATTGTTCCACAGGAACGGTCTGTTCTGGGAGCTGTTCCAGGTGGGAATCATTGCCGGAACGGGCCTTTCACATAGAACCGTTCCTGATACAGTTTCACCTGGTTCCACCTGGAACCGAAGTTCCACCGGGAACCGAAGTTCCACCGGGAACCGAAGTTCCACCGGGAACCGAAGTTCCACCTGGAACCGAAGTTCCACCTGGAACCGAAGTTCCACCTAGAACCGAAGTTCCACCTGGAACCGAAGTTCCACCTGGAACCGAAGTTCCACCTGGAACCGAAGTTCCACCTGGAACCGAAGTTCCACCTGGAACCGAAGTTCCACCTGGAACCGAAGTTCCACCTGGAACCGAAGTTCCACCTGGAACCGAAGTTCCACCTGAAACCTTTCCCAGAACGCAACTTTTGGAACTGCTCCGTTTACTAGAAACCATTCCCGGAAGTACTAGACTAGTGGGCTAAGCCGTGCCCTGTCTGTTCAATTGCAAACTTTAATAACATGTGGTCAGACAGAAAAGTTGAAGAGGAACTTTCGCCTTGAATTTGAACCCCGCTTTCACCCTCGAAATTGTACTTATTCGACACTTTTTTTAAACTCTTTCTACCGAACTGTATATAACGGTTCGCCAATATTCTTGAATACATTGCCACGTATTTCTTCTCCCATTTGTGTATTTGAAATTTGTCAATATGAGTTCACACCAAACTGAACTGAATAAAACGTCAGAACCTTCAAAAGAAAATAATAATCGTATTTTTCCATCCAGGTTTTTCTAATCGCGGATTTTTTCAAAACAAGGACATCCTCCACCACACTTGGCACAACAACGCATCCCGAGAAATTAACGGCGTTGCAGGATTACGACGTCGAGCCTGGCATGCAGGTGAATAACGGCACAGCCGATCGTGTCAGATAGAAACAAATTCATAATTATTAAGAAAAAAATTGAAACATTTGCTTGCTTTCAAACAAAAAAAAAAAACAAAAAACAAAAAACGAACAATCGCCGTGACGTTGCTCTTGGCTTTCGCCTAGACTCTGTTCCCGCTCACGAGTCCAGTCTCTGGGACAACAACACCCACCAACAAGTGAGATTGGCAAAAGCCCATCAACTGATGGCGAACGTATGGTGTTTCATTGCTTCAGGAAACTTGGCGGATCTACCGCTTCGGCGTTTGATGTTTGCGCCGCGACTGGCTGACACTTTGCCCCCCTCCTTGGAGCATCACTCGATTTAGGGACAGATCATCTTGGGGACATCTGAATTTTATTTATAAATTCTCCAACGCTTATTTTTTTCCTTACACTGCTTCATACCACCCAGAGTCTGCGTTTCCAATTTGTTTTTTTTTTTTTTTTTTTTTTTTTTTTTTGTTATGTTCAGTCACTGTCCTAGTACTGGCCCATGATGCTATGGAATTCACGTGTTCATCAATTTTTTTTGTTCTGTTTTTTTTTCCCCTTTGATAAGCTCAATTCCGACCCTTCAATGTATTATTGTACATATAATTTTAAAATCGCCACAAGCAATCGTACAAGTCTTTTGTGCTTGTTGTATGTAATTAATCGTACTCTTTTTCTTTTTATTTTATTTGGACATCTTTGAGAGGATTTCAAAAGACTAGTATTATTGTGTACCTTTGCTCATGGTATTAGGTTGGTTTCAGAGGTATTTATTTCAAGCCATGGTTAATCACTAGATTGTTACGAATATTTTTTATTCACAAGTTATTATTAATTATTTTATAATTGCACGTATGGTGGCTAATTGTGAAAATGTCGTGTATGATTTTTCAATTGGCACGAAATTTTTTCACAAATTTTTAATAGATAATGAAAGGAGGCTTTTCATTTTTAGATAAATCTTATATATTTGATATGAATATGTGTATAGATGAAGTTATTGACAGTTTTCTATTGTGGAAATTGTATTTTTACGTTACAAGGCCTCGATTATTTTATACTAAGCCATTGTAAACGAGTTGTAATACATCGCGACAGTCATACCCGATGATTATTTGATACAAATCAACGTTGATAAAAAATTTTTTTTCTTGTATATAAATTCTTATGATAAACTGAGTTCAATGATGTAGTGACTATCTTCCTATCCCCATCCTCTGTTATGTCTCGTCTTAGGGTATGGGGCAATTTAAAATGTATGGAGATATCGATAATTGAGTGAATTATTCAGCATAAATTATGGATGAATTATTTCAGATTTTTTACAGTCTTAGGTACTTGTTTAATTCGTAAAAATGTAATGAAGTTTGTTCAAATTTTTACGATTTTTTTAAACACCATTTTGAGCGTAGTTCTCTGAAAAAAGTACCGCATTTGAGAGCCGTAAAGCCTCCTTTACAGCCTTGTGATGATAGCACCTTACACAAGAGTGCGCGCGCCTTTTTTGCCGGCTGTGAGTTTGGAAAACGAGTTCAATTAGAGTTTCGCAACATCTCAACCAGAAACTTGACTTTTATAGATACATCGAACTAGTGTATTCCCAGGTTGGCCTTGCAAAACTAATTGCGCTTCCGCAAATGCAGAATTGTCATTCGAAGTGGAAGCGCGCGGGGGGGGGGCGCGTAGTTCTATGTCACGTGCTTCTGTCACGTGACTGAAAACATTTTTTCCACGCCGGACAAAATCTCTCTTCACTGGCACTCTATATGTCCGTAGAGTTTCGCGCATATGGAAAGTTGAGTCTAGTATATATTATACTTTTTTTCGGCCCATTTTGCCCCGCGGTCTTTTTTAAAAAATATCTTACATGTATACTTATTCTTGTATACTTCAGTCAACTATATATTTACACTTGATCCATCCATGTGAATTACTGTCTCCACAATCTCCACATGTTAACTATCTTCTCAAACTATTTCATACAATAAGCCTCATTTTCCAATATATCCTCTGCACTCATTACCCCTGCACAAATTAAAAGCCCCTTTTATTTATTCTAGGATGAGCGAAGTCCCCTGAGACGCGGGGAGCCACTTTACGGTGGCATATCAAGGACTCAACACTCACAGAATGAGTGAAACACACGAGGATTTACCACTCAATTCCAGTATTTCCATTCCAAAAGTATTGACACATTGACAATAAATAATCTACCAAGTATAAATTATTCATCACTAGACCTTGAACACAACTTCCCGTCCACTTCACTATAACAATATTGTCCACGTGTCATAGATCAGTTGATGTATGTGCACAGTGTACATACACACACAGTACTACTGTGCACAGTGGAAGGTACACTAACTATTTGCAGTTTTTTACGTATAAACTAAACTGCATGAGGTGATTATTCGGTGTAGATTTGGTAGCGCCGAAAAATTGAGTATAACGATTTTCCTACAGTATTTTTCCTCACCGTGCAATACATAACCTTGGAAAAAACTGCAAGTTCTCTATTTCTATCCAACCTCCGACTCCATATTGTTCTAAATAATAATTTTTATAACTAAATCTGTCATCTAACTCTCCAAATTCCCTGAAATAATAATTTCTCGTCATGGGTACTGTTGACATTTGAATTGATTTGAATTGCCCGCCAAATCCAATATGGCGGCGATCCTCAAGATTTCTCCCTTATCGACCCAATAAAAATAGAATAAGGATTCGGCTCTCGGCTCTCAGCCACCGTTACGAGCGGACGTGCTCACACCGTGCGCGATTTTCCACCCACCACAAAACTAATAATTCAAACAAAGAAACAGATTGTAGCAAAGCAAAGTAGCCCCGACCGACTTCGTGACTTCTCAAGTGGACGCGGAACCGGACACAGGTCAACTTTTCCGATAAAAACTTCGAAAAAAAAAAAAAAACAGCTAAGTATTAGGTCGAGCGAGCTGCAAAGGATCGCCGCCAGTGGCCGCGGCGGGCATACCTAAGCAGTGCCACACACTGCTCTCGACTACCACCTAAATATGGAGACTCAGGCAAAAAAAAACGCTCTAGGCGCGATTTCTCCCAATCCTCAAACCTCAATTATTACGGGCAACGATGTCTTCCTCTCCACTCAAAATCCTACCTCACCAATCCTC
Organism: Asobara japonica; assembly: GCA_026005395.1. Classification (NCBI taxonomy): domain Eukaryota; kingdom Metazoa; phylum Arthropoda; class Insecta; order Hymenoptera; family Braconidae; genus Asobara; species Asobara japonica. The sequence goes on from BQMI01000334.1 coordinate 5,856,744, forward strand.
TCTGACTTTTTAGACACAAATAACGATAACTACAATGACGTAGACATGACCTTGGTCTCAAAACGTGACGAATACTTCCAATTTTGCTATGACAACAATATTATCCCAGAAACGGAACCGTCAGTCAACACGCTTCTCAACTACAACAACCCATCACCTCAATCTTCAATTAATTCCCCATTCACGGGCAATTCTTCATTTTACCCACCAGAATTCTCCACCACAAATACAACAAAAACCCCATCAGGAAAACGCAGCTTGGAAGAGAGTGCGGGGCAATACAGCGATAGTGACCTTGATCTAGGCAACCCTAAGGGCGCCAAAATTCCCCACAACAGTCCAACTAACCACGCAAAATCACCGACTCAGCCCACACTTACAACAACACCTCAAAACTCAAACTCAAAGACCCCATCAATAAACAACAAGGAAGCAACACCCACAAACCAATCAGGCCAAAAACCAACCCATCGTACTACTATCACAGAGCAAATGCGCGCCAATCGCTACTCTACCAATACCCCAAGGTCAACCTACGAAGTATTTTTCCAAACCGACACAAACAAAACCGATACCCATAACCTCCACCCCATGAACCTTGCAAAAATTGTCTACAAAATCCTCGTTCAGAAGAATATGCCCTACACCTACGGGGATTCCCGGAAAATCGGACAATCGATCCTCATTCCCTTTGCCACAGCTGTACAAGCTAACTCTGTAATGGAACACCCCTCCCTCGCACATCACAATATCATTGCATACATCCCCGAATTTAACCTATACAGACAAGGCGTGATCAAAAACATCCCAACTAACATCACAGATGAGGAACTCAGACATGACCTCGTCAGTTCAATCCCAATCATTAGCATCACACGATGCAATCGATTTGTTCCCCAATCAGATGGTAGCAGACAAATGTTACCATCTCAAACAATTCTCCTTAAATTTGAAGGCCAATTACTCTCTTCCCACGTCAGCATTTACAATGTCAGACCTGAAGTCACACCATACACATCACAAGTAAAAAGATGCTCGAATTGTCTTCGATTTGGCCACTCAAAAAAGCATTGCCGCAGCAAACAAACCTGCAACCATTGCGGGAAGAATGACCATGAAATCCAAAAGGGCCTGATGTGCCCAAGATCCAATGTGAAACCCCTTTGCATTAACTGCAGAGGGGAACATTCCTCAACTTCAGACATCTGCCCAAAACTTAGAGAACAACGAGAGACACACAAATACGCTGCTAATGAGGGAATATCGTACGTCGAAGCTCGTGAAATTCTTTATAACAATGTCCACCAAAATATTCCCTTAATCCCATCATCTACAAATAGTAGACACATAGCTCCTTCCACTCCCCTCCTATCCCCACCTTCCACTCCTCCAGCCCATTATCCTATCCCCTCAACGAGCACCAGCAACCATACGACAGAACTCACCTCAGACACACAAAATCACCCTCATCAGCCAACAGGCTTGCATCCTCGACAACCCTACCATCCACAATACCTGTCTCATGATGACCTGAGCTTCCCCCCCCTGAATCCACAGAATGAAGGGCCAAGAAGTAGAAGGCGGTCAAAACCCAGATGGAATGCTAATATAAACCCCACCACAAACAACACTCAAACACCATGCAATCTCAGCCCCCCAACTATCGACAACCAAACCGACCAACCACTTAGATCTCAACTCTCTTTAACAGCAGATTTGAACACATTAGTGAATCTGATCAGAAACTTCCTAGACACTTTCCTCTCTAAAATGAAACCCCTTGTTGAAGGCTTAGGACTAACTAGCCAATTGGACCATATTTCCAACGTCTTCACATCTGTTCAAGCTACACACGCCAACCAAAACCCAATCCCAAACAACTCCACCTCCCACTCCTCCAACAGCTCATCTAACACACCCAAGACCCCAACTAACTTTGCGATCCCCCCATTTAATTCAGACACCCCGATAAATATACAAATATCAAATAACAGTTCAATATCTAAAGAACCCAGTGACGAACCAATCACTTAATGGCTTGTAGAACCCCCTTAAACATCACCAAAGATCCCCTACGAGTCGTACAATGGAACGCACAAAGCCTAAAACCCAAAACCGCTGACCTACTTAACAGTGCCAATCGACATGATATCATTCTCCTTTCAGAAACCTGGCTAAAACCCACAGACCCAAACTTCCAACTTCCAGGCTTCAACCTTATTCGCAATGACACCCTTGATCAACAGGGAGGAGGTATTGCCATTGCCATCCACAAAACACTCATTTACACCCAGCTTACGAACCTTGATAACATCTCAAATGACATCCACACTATTGGCATTTCAATCCCTACCTCGCAAGGTGAACTAGCAATCTTGTCCATCTACAAGAAACCTCAAGTGTTTATCAGCTCAGCTGATTGGACTAAATTATTCTCCTCTACACATTCCTCATTCGCCACCATTATAGGAGGAGACTTTAATTGTCACTCTGAAGCATGGGGCAGCACTCAGACATGTCGTACTGGACTGGAACTCCTAAACGCCTTATCTAATTCAAACCTAATCCTTCTAAACGACGGAACGCCTACCAGAATATCTCGCCCCGGAGACGCCCCATCCTGCGTAGATCTAACATTAATATCTACCAATATAGCAACTTACACCGATTGGAGGGTCCTATCGGACCACATGGGAAGCGACCACTTCCCCATCGCGACACTTCTTAACATAGTTCCTGAGAAATTCAAGCATTTTTCGTATAAAATTAACAAAAAAAAAATAGATTGGGGCGAATTTGACTCTTACCTAAACCAAAACACCGATCTACTCAATAACCTCTCAGACAATCTTTCCAGCCAAATAGAATACGAAGCATTTATAGATTTGATAATGAAAGCAATTGACTACGCGACTCCAAAAAATAAAAAATTAAACGACGAATTACCCAAAAACGAAAATACGCACAAAGAAAAATCATCACCGCCTGCCCCCTGGTGGAATGAGGAGTGCAGCCGAGCTGTAGCCCTCAGAAGGTTGGCAACCTCGCGCTTCAGACGTAGAATCAACCCTATAAACTACAATGAAATGAAGAGACAAAACGCTCTAACTAAAATCACACTCAGAAAGGAAAAACTTAAAAGCTGGGAAATGTACTGCCAATCACTCAGCAGATCCACACCCATTAACGTCCTGTGGCAAAAAATAAAATGGTTTAAAAACCGGAACAATTATAACCCCACACATATTCCAAAACAAAATAGTGAATCGATCCAAAAAATGAGAGAATTCATAACGGACCTTTGCCCTGCTCTCTCACAAGACTACATCCCTCCCCTTCCCCCAACAATCCCCTTCCAATCAAACCCCTTTCTAGAATCCAGTTATTCGATACATGAATTCAACCAAGCTCTTGCCTCCACCAAAAAATCTTCCTCCCCTGGACTAGACAAAATAGATTATTGCATAATTGATAGACTCCCCCCAAACTATAAAGAAGCACTTCTCGAGATATTCAACAAAATAATTAACTCCGGTCAATTCCCAGAATCATGGCGGAAATTTCTCATATTTCTTCTTCCCAAACCCTCCCCCAACAAATTCCGACCAATCGCCCTGGCTTCCTGTTTCCTTAAACTTTTTGAAAAAATAATCTCAAACCGACTGACGTGGTGGATAGAAACTGAATATATTCTCCCCAATAACCAATTCGGATTTCGAAAAAAACGCTCATGTGCAGACAACCTCGCGATCCTTTCCACAGACGTTCTCACCGGCTTCGCAACCAATCACTATACTTCATGTACCCTTATCGACATAAAGGGCGCCTTTGATCACGTAGATCCCTACACCCTATACCACGAAATTTCCCGCTTAGGAATACCCAAAAAAATAGCAGATTTTGTATATTTCCTCCTTGCCTACCGCCAATCATATTTCGCTATCAATGGACAACTCGAAGGTCCCTTTCCCATGAACGAAGGCACGGGTCAAGGCTGTGTACTTAGCCCGATCCTCTTCAACCTTTATCTCTCCAATACGCCTCTCCTTGAAGATCTAAACACGGAATCCCTTTATTTTGCTGACGACCTAGCTATATACTCAACAAGTCCAGACCTAGACGCAAGCTTATCAGCAATAGAAACTGCAGTAAATCGAATCGCCAACTTTCTTTCGGAAAAAAAACTTCAAATCTCCCCAGAAAAGTCCCACCTCATCATTTTCTCAAAGAAACATTTCTCTGAGTACTCCGACCACCATATAACCATAAATGAAACAACTATCCACGCCGAAGAATCAGTTCGCTTCCTAGGCGTAACACTAGACTATCGCTTCTCTTTTAGCCCTCACATCAATAATCTCTCACAAAAAGGAAATAAAATAATCTCTCTTATTAAAGCTCTTAGAAAAACATGGTATGGCGCGGACCCAAGAAATCTCTTGATCTTTTACAGGGGACTCTTGCGCAGCGCCATAGAATACGGCAGCCACATTCTAAAATACGCCAACGAAACTAACTTCAGCAAACTAATCAATTTACAATCAAAAGCCCTGAGGCTGGCATTAGGCTATAGACTCTCCACACCCAAGAACGTCATGCTTGCGGAAGCAGCGGAAGCTCCCTTAAAATGTCGTATCTCCCAACTATCAGACAGATATTTCCTGAAAACCCTCTCACTCACCAATCACCCTCTCCACGATAAACTACATACCTTAAAGTCCTTTTTAAACAGAAAAATTAACCGTAATATTCACAACATCAGAATAGGGTTCCCTGTATTTAATTCATTTGAAAGACTTATCCACCTAAAAACCAAAATCCACCGCCATGCTCTACCAACGCCCTACCAGTTTCCTTTCAGCCTAATCAACTCACGCCCCAACATCAATGTAACCATAGGTAGCATCCTCAAATCATCTGCCGACCCAAACCTCGACCTCGAGGTCGAACTCAGTAAAGAACATTTATCCTCTCACACCCAAATTTACACCGACGGCTCAAAAAAAGAAGACGGTAATTACGTTGGCTACGCGGTCTCAATTCCATCCTCTAAGACTAGCATCACACATAAAACCTCCTCCTACGCTTCCATATTTACCGCCGAAGCCCTAGCCATCCTATGTGCTCTCCAACACATCCAACAACTTAACATTTACGAATCCGTTATTCTTACAGACTCATTAAGTGTCCTAAAAGCAGTACTACACTTTTCAACTCTCAAAACATCATCACACATTATCTATCAAATTCTCGAACTTTGGTCCAACCTCACTATACACGGCAAAGATATCAATTTCGTATGGATCCCTGCCCATGTAGGAATCCAAGGAAATGAACAAGCGGACTCCCTAGCTAAGGAGGCCACTACAAACGGTGACCTCCAAGACTCAGGTATTCCTTACACAGACTTCAAGGCCTCCATCACGGAGAGAATGAAACACAGAACTTCTCAATCACTAAAAGATATAGGGAAAAATAAAGGCAAACACTATTTTCAAAACTACTACCATGGTTGGAAAAATCCCTGGTTCCATGATTTACGCATAAATAGACCCCAAATAGCAACCATCAATAGAATGAGATCAAATCATTTTAACCTAGGCGAAAGTTTAAAACGCAAAAATATCACAGCTTCCAACCTATGCGAATGCAAACAAATTGAAACCCTAGATCACGTCTTCTGGTATTGCCCCAAATATTCCAGAGAACGGAAAACTCTTCTAAGCTGCTTGAAAAAACTGGATATCACACCTTGCAAACTCACAAAACTATTATCATCCCCTGGTCCTAAAACTGCCTACATCCTACATAACTTTTTAAAAAGCATAAACAAACCAATCTAAAACTATTTCAATTATTATTGCAAAAACAAAAAAAAAAACAAAATTAGATAATTAAACTAAACGACCACTTTTCAAATTCGACGGATCAACTAAATCCCTACAATACCTCAATCCTACATATCCACTTCCCATTCCACATTCATAACTATGAAAAGCCCCGACAGAGGGATAACGGCCGCAAGACATCATAGTCAGTGCCAGAACAATAGAAGAAGAAGAGAAGAAGAAGAAGAAGAAAATAGAATAAACATCGACAGTCTAACATTGTTTTTTCTATGTAAAAAAATCATGATTGTCCAATTATTAATAAATTTATTAAACAAATGACCAATAAGGATAATCATGATTGTCCTCAGGAATTTACAAAGTATAAATGCCCTGATTATGGTGATGGCAATGGCCCTGTGTGTTGTATTTATGGTTCAAGTTAAGGATATTTACACGAAGAGCCAAAAGTACCACAGGTATTTGGGCTACAAGCAGTATGTGAGTACCAATAAATCGAGGTCTTGAAAAAAAAAAGAAATAATGAAACTGTCTGATAAGCTATGATAAAAAAAAAACTTCTTAAATGTACAGATAAGCGAGATATCAGTGGGCCTGAACGAAGCTGAAAGAACAGTAAACAAGTCGTCCACTTACATTCATCAGCTGAGCGAAGCTATCATGAAGCATGAGAGGGAGAGCCGGCCCAACTCCACATCTCGAGTGACATTACCACTTTAAAAAACAAAAAAAAAAAAGAACAAATTTATAGTGTAAGCAAGTTCGACGCAACTCAAAACGCTTGTAATTTTTATACGTCTATTTTTACAACAAAGCTCATGTTCTAACAAAGTGCTTGGAGCAATTCCAATTGCTTAAATGCCTCGTTAATAATTAATACTTTTTGATATTTGCTTTTCTGCTGGGGAAAATCTGGGGGCATGAATTTTTCAATTTTTCTATGAAAATTTTTTATGGAATTCAAGGTGGAAAAAAATTATAACTAAAGAGAGAAATTTCAATGTAAGAAAAATGATTTTTATTTATTTGCGAAATTTAAATGGCCAAGTGCAAATTACATTTTCTAAATTTTTAAACAAATCACTTGAGTGATTTGGTGAAGATAAATTGTCATGTGTCAGCTACTTCACAAGCACTTGAACCAATCAGATAAACGACCTATTTTTCTACACTCAACAATCTCAACGCAATAATTGTACATTAAACTTTTGATACTCTAACACATTACTAATAATTTGTATAAAAACTAAATAGATTGTTCAACATGGGTGGAAAATTAGGGTGATTGCACTTCCTCGTTTATCCTTATTTATATATATGTATATGTGCGACAATATTAACACTGCCTTATCAAAAGATAGAATGAAATATTCTAATCTCCAGAGCTTGGAAATCAAACTGTTACCTCCCTTCGCCCTTGAATTAATTAAAAATTAGTTGTAACAAGAACTGGATTGAATACAGCTTCTAAGCAAGTAAAATTCATGTTTTTAAACGTTTTAAAAAATATATAAAAACTCATATATTTAAACTTTCTTTTCTGAATACTTTATCAGTTTGTTTCCTCCTTCATAATTCTCATTATTATATTTTCTATAATTTTATAAACGATACCATGATGTAAAACAGCTAAAGTCACCATGAATTTGAGTGTAACAATTCAATTTTGGGCATCAGTTAAGATCAAGAAGGAAAATGAGAAGATTGCTCTTCTACATTTTGCAAAATGCATGCGACAAAAAATGGCTCAACCTGATGAACTATTACTGCTAAATTTTCCATGATTGCTTATTCTAACTAGTTTCAATTGTGAAACATGAGCAGGTTCGGGCTTGTACGATCCATCTTCACTAATGCTTCATTGCCGATTCAGAATTTTAAAAGTATTTTGGGTATATCTGCCAATTTCCTACACACCTACATACCTAGAAGTTCGCCAACGATCAATATGTCATTTCCGTTCCCAAATCCTCAAGCTTCATGGAAAGAATTGCAATTGAAAATTTCCACCTCAATTTTTGGGCTATTAGAAGAGGTGAAGATTTTCTTTTTTTTGGTTTGAAGAGCTTGCATTATTTCTGTCTTTAGCTCAAAAAGTTTATTGTGGCTTAGCCGGGTATTGTCCATTGAATGAAGTTAAATGTGCAATTCTAATGAATCGATATTACTTGACTGATATCAATGATTCAATGAAGTGGGCAATTAAAACAACACTTATCTTCAAATTTAGGTGTTTATAAATATTTTGAAATCTGAAGCTGATTTGAGAATCTCATCTAATTATAGAATATTGTTCTCAAAATTGCGAGGCAATTATTCACTTTCGTTTTCCAGGTATACATTATGATTATCATTTTCATACCATTGAGATTCACTGAGATTATAATGCAAAAATACCAGATCCAAGTTTGTAAAAATGACACGGGAAAGCGTCTCCAAATTTTGAGGAGAGCTTAAATTTTGAATGCTTGACTATCGAATCCAAACTTGGTGGCTGTCAATTGTCTTCCAAGTATTCATTCGCAAAGTCAATGTAGACGATCTAGCTCAAACTTTTTTGTGACGATAAACCGGAGAAATTTCAGAGAGTTACTTTCGAAAATTTCAAAGTGTATCGATAATTATCGAAATTTCAAACTTGTAACTAGAAATCCGTCGACATACACCTGAGATCCTTCCTATCCCCATTAAATGGCTCAAGTACCCCATGTGGTGCACACAACCACGGATCCTGTGTATCCTTCTGCCACTGCAGTAGCCTATCCCTGAGCTCCGTGAACACCTTCTTAGCGGACGGTTTGAATGCAAGATTGTTCAATTCTTCAGGATCCATCTTCAAGTCAAACAGCTCCCACTCTGGTCTCTGATAATAGGTCTTCAGGCTTTTGTACCACTGGAGGGGCATATTCGAGCGACTTCTGTTGAGCAAATCCTGGAACGTGGGTGATAGATAGAAATCCTGGTCTATGGGGAAGGGCATAGCATAATTCATATTGTGAATCAATTTGTATCTCCTGGTCCTTGCCACTCTCATGGGGTAGTACATGGTGACCTCATGGTGGGTCTGACTAGCAAAGACTGTTTCATCCTGTGCAGGTGGCTCGGCAATCAGGAGAGGCAGAAGAGAGTGGCCCATGAGCTTTCTGCTAATTGAATATTGTCCCGTGGAAATTTCATTGGACTTGAGGGAATCGCCAATGTTGAACCAGTCGAGCAAAGTGGGAACGATATCCAGGAGAGATGTCATACTATATGTTACCTGAAGTTCACAAAAATTATTGGTATTAAAACTTAATGTGATACACTGATACTCAGACAAGACATTTACCAGAAACATGTATTCATGAAAACTCTCCTACCTGATTCTTTCGTTTCGGGTGTAATGGCGACGAGATCATGAACGGTTCCGTCATTCCAGGATCATAAAGGTTGGTCCTGCCACTGGGAAAGGGGACCCCATTATCCGAAGTATACATAACAAGTGTGTTGTTCTTCAGCCCAGCATTGTCGAGCTCTCTGAGGATCAATCCCACTCCCTGATCAAGACGCGATATCGTAGTGTACTGGGCGGAAATGTCGCGTCGAGCTGCCTCAGTGTCCTGCACGAAGTATGGTACGGGTACCTCATCCCATTGATAGTATATCGGACTCCAGTCCGGGATTGTTCCCATTCCCACGTCCCCATTTCCAAATTTTTCGCAAAAATTGCCGTACTCCGGATTCGTGTGGCCGCATCTATGCGGATCGTGAAAAGCGATGTATAGGAAGAAGGGAGAGGATGCGGACTGCGAGAGAAACTCGCGGGTGAGGAGCTTGATGTTGGTGATGTTGCGACCTACTTGCAGAATTGAGTGATGCTCCTCCGTATAAGCAAAGTCAAAGGGGTAGACTTCGGATGGACCCACGTGCTTTTTGCCGATTATTCCTGGAAAATTTTGGTGCAATTGTCAATGTCAAGACCCTTCTGTTGTCCAATTGAAGTCACCGATTTTGTACCACTCGTTCGCTCAGGCAAATTTATTGGATATTAGGCTACTTAAATAGAAGAAAACGACTTACCCGTCCGGATACCATTGTCCTTCAAGATCTTCGGAAGACTCTGTACATCGTCGAATGACTGGAAGTGGTGGACGCCTTGGTGGAGACCATACATACCATTCTGGTGGCTTGGGAGACCAGTTAAGATAGTAGATCGACTGCATGACATTAGAATAGAAGTTATTTACAAATGTTTTGTCTGTTTCACATCAATACAAGCTTCTTCATCCATCATATTGTTTCCAGTTTGCACTATTGAGTTTTTTTGATATGATATACAGGTCGTTTCAAAAGGTTTTGGATGGAACGAACGGGTAACTTATGGTTAACTGGTGTTTTCATAGAGTGCACAAGTCGCATTGCGTTCTCAATTGATCGTTTGCTAATAGGTCGGATGATCAACTAGGGATTGCCCGTTGGCAACTTGAGGGCATCAGGGCAGTCACAGAGTAGCAAACGCTGGACCCCTTGTTGGAAAATCGAGAGGAATTTTGTTGGTATAATTTCTATAGCGACATAATCTACTAAGGAATTTTTTGAGTTGTTCCCATGTGCGTGCATATATATATATATATAGATAGATATGGATAACCTATAATCTTCCTGTAATAAATTTACCTGGGAGAGCAGCTGCTCACAGAAGTATACGCATTATTAAAAATCAAACTGTCCTTCGCAAGTGCATCCAAATTTGGCGTTTGAGATATTTTGTTCCGGTACGATCCCATCTCGAAACCTCCATCATCCGCTACAGAGAAAACAAAAAATTGACATTTAGTGGAATTATTTAAAAATGCTTTAATCGAATTTTGGTCAGATGAATTTGCTATTAGCGGTGATATGGCGAATAGTTGTTTTCGATCAGTTTCAACAAATATGTGTAGAGAATCACCTACAGAAGTTGCTTCTGGAGCTTTACTTCTTCCTCGAAATACTGAGCTGCCATCGGAGGCGAAATTGGGAGAGCAGTAGAGAAGATGCATATTTTCTATTAATTTGTTTAATATGCACAAAAACAGTGAAAATAACGATGAAGTGTTCAGTAATTCAACACTTCATCCAGCGATTTTTCAAACAACTCAGAAAGACGAATGGCGTTGAGACAGCCGAAGGCCCCGCCCACTGACTATTCCCATAGGCCGAATACACTCGGGTCAGGTTAGTGTCGTTCTGTGATTGGTTCACGCCATTCGGATCGGCATCGTGACGTCATCGCTTGTTTGAAACCGTTCGAAGACCTTCGTTTACTTCAACTACTGATTGTGAAGGAAATATTGATTGCAAAAACGATTATTTGACTTCTTTCGATCACAAGTTATCACGTTTTTGGCAGCAGGATGCATGTTCCCCAATTAATTCAGCAGCAGAAGTAAAAAATCGTGATTAAAATTTCGGTAAGTTTCTGGACCCAGAATTTTCCAACCCGCCAAACATTCATCCAATTATCCCTTACCCAAGATCAATATGGCGTTTCTCTTCTGCACCCCTTGCACCTGGCACTGCCCCCATGTGCAGAGAATCAACAGGAGGAATTGGCACAGTGGTATTGCATTGTGCCTGTGGCGTCCCATCATAGACCACCGGAATTTGTCGACGAAGGTACTGCGCTGCATCGCACTCACACCCCTCACCCCACCAATAGGAAAAGCCTTGTGTTGGCTAAGCTCCTACACACTCCTCTTTCTCCAGTTGGGGAAATTTCGGAGCCGCGCCAGTTGTTGCTGTGCCTCACTGGCCGCTTGCCACTCACTGAATCTCAGCTGATCAGACACTGCCACGTTACCTCCACTGCTTTCACTCCAGAACTCCATACCAAGGTTCAGTTCAATCATCTTAATTTTTTTCTTCTTTCCTTCCATGCTTTTTTTATATCCCAGAATGACGTGACGTATTTTCTGACGTTTTTTAGTAGTTGTTTTTTAGTGAATAGGAAGGCGAGTTCAGTGACGTTTGTACAGGTTAACTGCACATTGTTGTACCCAACTTTCTTTTCTTGTTTTCAATGATTCATTGTGGGACGCATCGTTGCAAATGTGGAAGCATTGTGGTGGACTGCATTGCCCGATAACGAGGGCAGTGATTTTTTTGCCGGCTCGGAGGGTGGAGTGAAAATCAATGGGTCCCGCCTTTCACGTGACTCGGTTTAAAACGTTGTTTTTTTTTTTTTTTGGTACTCTGTGGTGTTAATCTTTTTTTTTCTATATGTGGAACTTTGGTTTTAGGAATTGAGTGTAAAGGAGCATTGCTTCAGGCTCAGTCGCCCTAGTTTAATGATTTTTTCCCGCGAAATTGACTTTCATGTGGCATAAGACACTATATGTGATTACGTCAGATTTTTGCCTCGAGGATTTTGAAGTTTGGCCCGTGTTGGATATTTTTTTTGTGATAATGTTCAGTTCAATTTAAGTTTGGTTTCCTATTATTGAAATTGGATACTTATTTATGTGATTTGTTAAGCTCTCACTTAACAGAGAGCTTAATATATAGCCACGTTAAAAAATAATAATAACAATAATGTAAAAATTTTAACGTTTTGTTTTATTCCAGATTGTTAAAGAAGGCTACAATGTCGGATGAAAAAATTGTCTGTTTGTTTGATGTAGATGGAACCCTTACCAAGCCGCGCCAGGTAAATAAACTTTTAATGAATCATCAGTGAAGAGTCAATATTGAAAATGCAATTAATCTCATTTTTTTATTAATGTTTTTTTTTGTTCAGAAAATTGAGTCACATGTGGAGCAGTATCTCCTCGATTCTGCAAAAAGAGAGGCTTTTGATATTGGAATAGTCAGTGGATCTGATATTCAGAAAGTTAAGGAACAACTTGGGGATGATGTTACATCCAAGTACAAGTATGTTTTTGCTGAGAATGGACTCGTTGCTTTTGTCGATGGGAAAAAACTTCCTAGTGAGGTAACAATATGGGAAAAATATTTTGTACTTTAGACAAGCTTTAAACATTTTGTATTTTCATCACTTGATTTGCTCGTTTTAACTTTTTTTTAATTTAACACATCTTATCAGGTCCCTTTGGCTGATTTTTTATTGAATTGAATTTACCAAAATTGAAAAAAAAAACAACACTTCCAAGATCTCCAACGAACGAGTTATTTAAATATAACTGAGAAACCCTCTCTCCTTCCGTGTTAAAAAAAAATTGACTCATAAAATCTGCTTCCTGAGAAGGAAAATCAGAAGATTGAAAATATTGAAAATAATTTTGTAGCCTCCCCTCAATTTTTGAACTCTGGAGATGATTTGATCAATTCAGAAATGCTATTATTTGTTTTTAGTCAATTCTAACTGTAGTCGGCGATGAGGCGTACCAGGAGTTGATCAATTTTTGCCTCAAGTACATATCCGAATTGACCCTGCCCTTCAAACGCGGCACCTTCATCGAACTCCGAACTGGAGTGGTTAATGTATCACCTGTTGGAAGAAACTGTACTATAGCTGAGAGAGATCAATTTGCTGAGTATGACAAGGAGAATCATATACGTGAAAAGTTTGTTCAGGCATTGAAAAAGAAATTCCCCGATCTTGGATTGACCTTTGCTATAGGTAAAGTAATTCAAATTATTTTTATATCCAAAAGCTCCTATCCATTTACTGCATAATTTATCTCAATGTGGGAAATTAAAATGTTTCATCTCACCATTTGACGTTAAAAAATTACATGTTCATTTGCGTGTTGCAACTGCAATTTGTACATTCAGAAACTTGATTGATAAATTGTTAAAAGCTTCAATTAGTAGCAGATTCGATAGATAAAAAACATTATTCACAATTTCTGGAAAAGGAGAAAACATTCCTTGGGGGGCCACAAATTTGTAAAAAATCAATTTTTTTTCTTTGCTTTCAGGTGGACAAATATCAATTGACGTATTTCCTAATGGCTGGGACAAGACCTACTGCCTTCGTCATATCGTCGAGTGTGATAAAATCCACTTTTTCGGTGATAAAACATACGAGGGTGGGAATGACTACCAGATTTACCAGAGCGATTTGACAGTGGGCCATCGTGTCAATAGTCCCTCCCAAACAATTGACGAGATGAAAATCTTAATTGAGGTTCGCAAAGAACTGATAAACAGAGAAGGCGCAATGCAATGTCGTTAATTTGCCAATGAAGCATTACACATATTAGTCATTCCAAAAAGTCCCGTTAAGATACATTGCCCCGCATATTGTCGTTTTAGTTTGTGTTAATTAACAAGTTTTATGGAATAATAGAATGTCGGGTGCTGCAGTCAGGTATTGCGTGCAGTACTCGTGGGGAAAAAAAACATATATAGAATTGTGAAATATTGAGATAAAAATTGTATTGTATGTTGATATATTACGGAATATACAGAATTTAACTTGACATTATCACAGTGGAGTCTAGGGTAATTGATCATTAGTCGTTTTATATGCCACGATAAATTGGCGTGCGCTTTGCGGAGAATGCTGCAAGCCCCTCCAGTCTGTCCTTGGTTTTGAGGATCTGCGAGTAGCATTCTTTCTCGATTGCCAATCCCTCTTCAATTGGTACTTCAATTCCTTTTGACATCGCTACTTTCGCCATCCTAGTTTAGAAAAAAAAGAGAATTAGAATATCAACTTCCATCACCTCCTCTATGATATCTTTCTTCTTATGGCACTCTTCATTAAGAGCTCATTTGGGTTCGGTCAGTCGAGCTTTTCCCCCGGACCCAATTTCCCGGACATTTTCCTCGTGAAAATTTTCATTGGGAAAAAAATTCCCCGGAATATTTTTTTCCATATTTTTTAAAATTTTTTTTTGGGATTTTGAATGGATGACCCAAACTTATTGTGATCACCACGGAAATGAAATATGACAGATCCAACATAAACGTCAATGCCAAATACATTTGTGGAATAATTTTGCGACCTCTTCTGTGGACCAAGATCTGCATATTTACGACTTGTTTATACAATTTAAGTGGGCGTAAAGGGCAACGAGTCGAAAAATAATGTTTTTTGGGGGGGGGGGCTCTACTGGGTGATTGTGAATATCTGCTGGAATGTATTTCGATGAGGAACTCAGTTTTTAAACAAAAAGTCAGCCCGTTGTCCTTCACTTTGGCCCGACCGAATCAGGTTTTAGTTAAAACGAATTCATTTAGATCAATCAATATTCGTTTTCTAAATTGTACGGGTTTTTCAGTGATCTTACAGTTGCAAATGGTTTAACAATTTTTGTTTTTCGTAAAAAATTATAGAAGTGCAATCAGCTGAAAATCATAGAATAACGTAATTTTAGGTATATAAACTATTTATATAAACGATTATTCCACAAATTATAAATTGCAGCAAAGAATATGTCGTAAGTTTGCAATTTGTAGTGCCCATTCAATCCCATACACTATCCATGTTCGATCGGGGCAGGCGATGCCATTCTCCGTATTTATTTACCAGTTAATTGCGAGTGATCTGTGGAAATTACACGTAAAAGTACACGCTATTCTGGGCTAGTAAACAAGAGATTAATTCGTTAATATTTTTACAAAATTCTAATATATACTCAATCTGTATTTTTTCGCAGTTCATTACAACACTTGAGCGACAATTACACTGACCAAATTTCATTAGCTTTCCGATGGGGAAAGTTATTGTGATGGCCCCAAAAATGAAATGTGTCGGTGAAATTTTCACTCTGCTGAACTTCTTGTGACCTGCTTACAAGTACTGGATGAAATGTGCGCGTATGTCTATGTGTGTGAATCAATTTCACATTTTATGAATGAATTAATACGACCGTTGGTAGAACTCAAACGCCGAAATTTTTCTTCAAGATATTCGGAAAAAAAAACGAGACTGGGGTCAGATTAGATTACCTCCTTCCACCACTTCACGACAGCTTTAATTGCTCCAGTTTTTTTTCATGAATTATTCATCCCGCCTCAAATCAAGTTGAGTAAATACAATGGGTATGTAATGGTCTAAACTCCGAATTGATTTTTTTTTTAAATTCACATCCACCCATTCCACTGCAAAATGCATCGGGATAAATCCCAATGGTCCAGCGACATCGTCTCTCCCGCGTCTCCCTATGTTTTATCGTATGGCAAGTCTTCTCCCATTATTTAAAATCAATATAGAGTGCAATAAAAATCGGCGCATTCTTGGCAAGTCTTGCGATCAAGTGTCCGAATGCGATATCTTTTTTTTACTTTTTTATTAAAGTAGTAGATCTCACGATTTGCAACGCTAATTGTGTCAAAATATCAACTCTTTTATCAGAGACTATTGAAATTCAAAGTTTTATGTCATACTATGACATTGACATGATATGCAGATTTTGCCTGAAAATTACATAGATTATCTGACTTTTCACGACTTCCTGACATTTCTTAGATAAGATGTGTGTGTCTGTGTGTCCATGAGAAATTGGTGACGTTATGGCCCTCACCCGCATTTTGATTTGTCCCACTAATTTTTTTTCCAGACATTACAGACTGCAAGTCTCAATGTAATGGATTATATCTTGAAATTTTTTGCCAACAATTCATAGCTCTACATAAAATATGTCAGGCAATTATTCCTTGAAATCATTCATTTATTCCACAAAGCAGCGATTTCCGACCTCTCAACATATCTTAGCAGGTTGGTTTAGGGGAAGCTGACATGGAGGAAGTGTTGTTGGAACCCGGATTATGTATAACAATTCGTTTGAAACATCATTGCCCAACCCCCCAGCATACCTGACCCCAATAGGTCCATTCGGCAGAATTTCCCTAGCAATTTCCAAAGCGGCCTGATATGCAGCATCACCCGTCTTATTCTGCGGTACAGCCCTATTAACTAGACCTATATCCCGAGCCTCGTTCCCATCAACTATCCTGGCCGTGTAGATCAATTCCTTCGCCTTGGAAATTCCTACGATCCTCGGCAGCCTCTGCGTACCCCCAGCCCCCGGAATAATCGCCAATCTCGTTTCCACAAGTCCAATTTTCGCCTCAGCCGCAGCTGTCCTAATGTCCGTAGCTAAAGCCATCTCCAGACCACCCCCCAAAGCCGCTCCATCGATTGCACTTATCGATGGTATTGATAACGACTCAATTTCACTCATAAGATCTCTCAATGACGTTACAAATTGTCCCACTTCCGTTTCCGTCATTTGTATGCGCTCGCGTAGATCTGCGCCTGCGCAGAAGATCTTCGGTACTAGACTACGTAGAATGAGAACCCTGACCTTCTCATCGCTCCTTATCTTGTGCAATTTTTCGAATAGAAGATCGACGAGATTTCTGCCGAAGGCGTTCCTCGCGGACTGGCGATTTAAACCCAGCACGGCAATTCCGTTGTCCTTGCCATCGAGATAATTAACCTGCACTTCGCGGGATAGATCCTCGGGCTTTTCCAACGGCGCAGGATCCACTTTTGTGGACAGCTCCAATGGCTTTGATCTCATGATACCGCAAGCCAGTAATGTACTTGATTTTCTTCTTATCAAGGGAATGATCATTATCGGTATGGGTTATTGGTCCAGTAGCACAATTTCGTCGGGTTTGTTTGGTCTAGGGGAGGGCAACTCACACTGGGCTTTTTGCTGGTATTTACGCAGAGTCTTGGATCAACACTGGATCCATGAGCTGAGTGTAAAAGTGCTGAGTTATCGTGGCCAGTGGTGTGAGCCGGCTTGCTGGTGGGGGCAAGATTGAGTGAAGTTGGAGGGAAAAAAAGATGTGCGGCGATAAGGGGCCTTCAGTGATGCGCAAGATTTCCTTGAATATGGTGATAGGAGTGAATAATCGGGAATTGATAATGAGGTGGGCTGAATCGTGGTATGATTGGTATTGGACTAGTATATATTTTGCAATTGGAATGATAACGAGAGTTTACTTTAACGATTGTCGATAATGGCGGAAGATTCTCGGGCCAGGTTGAAAAAGTTCGTGGGATAATTCTCAAAGTTGTCAGTTTAAAATCTGTATTTTATCCGATTGTTTATGGAGCTTTGAATTTCTATTTTATGAAAAATAATATACGACAATGAAAATCAGAAAAATAATCTTGTATCTTCTTCCTAGGCCATTATCCTCGCATATGTATTGAATAGATCTTATGATCCTTGTGAACATTCTGGGAAAAGAAATTAATGAATGGGGTGAATGTGTCTTTGGGTATATGAGAAGACAGACAGACTGGAGTGCTTACTTATTGGGAGGGAAAGAAATGTATACCTTCAGTGCCAAATGTATATATTTTCTTTAACAACGTTATTGACAAAATTTATTACTTCATATTTACTCTTCATTAATTACTTCATATTTCTGATTTCTCATAGTTTCAATACAGTCCACGGAGAATTTTCTCACTGTACGTAGCACGATTTCATCAAATTAAATTGTCTTTTGTAACGTAGCATCACATGTCACTTCCATGACCACGCTTTAACAGTAAGTCACATATTTTTTGTATACGTTTTTTGTTAATGTACATTTTGAACTAGTGATCTTATATGAATAATTTTAAAAAATCGATATTCCCCCAATATATTGATGGAGATATTCAGTGTTAAGATGAACAACTGATTGTGGAATTCAAATGAACCAGCAAAGATTGCGTGTGAGCTGTCTTATTGGAGCACTACTAATTTCTTCTGACTGGATGTCCTATCGCAAAGAGCAAATTCGAAATCACTAAGTCTTTGCCAAAAGTGTCTGTCTGACTGTATTTACTAGCCGTTCCAGTGCAGTCAAGTACCATACTACCCCTTGTCTATCCAACAACCATCGAGACAAGTGCAATTGATTAACTTTTCAAAGGTCGTGTGATGATAAAATTTCTAAAAATTAAAATGCTCTTTTTCATATGTTGAGAATTTAATTGTCATTGTACTTTCAATGTCCATCACAACCATAGAATATTTGAATTTTTCGTTGAGAACCATCTGCAAAATTCTGGATTTGGATCCAAATGTCGATGATTCTGGTAAAATGGTACCAATGAAATTTGGAATATTTGGGGAATTTTATCGGCGTAAAATATCCCTAAATATTTTCAATATTCAACACATACTCCATCTTGATCATCTCCAAGTCTACAAGTTGAATCATACATCTCACGAATTCACTTCAAGGAATATTATAAATTCAGGTACGAATTCAGTCAAAAAGCAAATGCCGATGTTATCCACTTGCCAGACTTTTTGAAGGAACTGGTAGCTCACGTAGTTATGCCATCTGGGCTTTTCGCTTTTGAATGCAATAGCACGATGATCGTATGCATTGGGAAAACCTTTGCCTCAATGTCATTGACTCCTTTACAATCTCCCTGCGCCCTGTTTTTTTTTGTAAATATTCGTATTTTTCACCAGCAAAATTATGCCAACGACTTTTACGCCGTTGCCAACCTCTTCGCAACTTTCAAAGGGGCAGTGACTTTGCGTAATTGTTTTTCTTTAGGGGGAGATGAGGCCATTTGACGCGACTTCCACCTGGAGTACCATCCGGAGCTGGCCTGAAAATCAGGATTACCCCCCATTTCTTCATTGAGCTCCAAGGCCTTTTGCCTCACTAAAGAACCATTGATGGGAATTCCTGCGGCTTGTGCATTAACGAACCACTCGTGAACTGCCCTATCAACGTCTTGAGTTGACTTTCTTTTCTTCCTATTGTCACGCATATTTTTATCACAAGCTGCATCCAGGATCTCCTCTCGGCGTTTTCTCCACTTGATCAATAATTTCTTATTAACTTTATACTCTTGTGATACAGATTTCAAGGGCCTATTCTCAAGAGCCTTCAATATTTTACTCTTCTCTACAAATGAATAACTCCTGCGTGTTTTTTTTTCTACATTTTGCGATCCATCACTGGCAACCACCTCACTTATGGGAATTGGGTTTTTACCCAAGTTCCTCATGCTTCGCCTTCTTCTTAGACCGTCAGCCATTTTCAGCCTATAAATAATTTCAGACATTTAGTGGTAAATCACATTCTATACAAAAGCAGCATTTTACAATTCACATTTACTTTTTCGAGTAAAAACCTTGGGTAAAGCTTGACATAAACCAAGGTTAAACTTTGCTTAAACATTGATCGAAACTTCGCGCGCTTTGGTTATTGTAAAGTTGCTTGCAATAAAGCGCGCCAAAAATTCAGGTATATATATGTATATATATATAGTAAATGTTTCGGGAAATTAAATTGAAAATCATTGTTGTCAGGTTCTGTTAAGTTTTAGGTTAGAATACCATGTTTGTTTTTCTCTCATTTTTGAATCAATACTTGTGGAGGTGGTAGTGAAAAATTACTTCTTTAAAATGTAGACTTTTAAGTTTACTGGTGATTGACTTACTTATGGAAACGTATACATCCACTTTGAACAAGCAATTATTGTTGAAACCAAACTGCCATTTGTTCTCAACTCAACCGTGCTTTAGGGTTAATGCCGTTGACGGTTGGCTGTGGTTGTGTTCCAATGATATATATAGATATAGTCGGGAATATCGAACGCTACCTGCGAATATATATATATATATACCCGACCGTTACTCCCACCCGCCATAGCGCAAAGTACAATATTTAAATGGATCAAAATTAAAAGTGGAGACAATTCTCATCTCTTCAGTAGGATTGGGGCAAAATGGGCACTCGATTTGAATGGTATGACAAAATGAATACAAATACCGCAAAAAATTGTCGGAATTTACTTAAGAATTTTCGCGAAAATCGAAATTCAAAAGGCTGGAAAATCCCGCGTAAAGTGGTTAGTATATAGGGGGGCTAGGGCAATATCGACACCGTTTTTAAATAACATTTAAAACAGAAAGGTGATATGGTAAATAAATACCTTGAAGGTAAGGAAATATAACATACATATTATAGGATACATTTGAATCCACGTCTGCATAGTTCATAAAAAATTTAAAAGTGGGGCAAGATGGACACCTTCAGTTTTTATCAGATTTTGAACATTTTTTGTAAGTATTTTTATTTTCTTTATAGGTTTTCAATAACATCAGTTGTAGCTGCAATTGGCGTTTGCAAAGCGATTTTTCTCGTTTTTATGATTTTTATGGTTATGCGCGGTCATGTCACTACTTGGAAATTTTACAATTGAAAAGTGTTGAAATATGGAATTGTAGAAAGTAGAATATCTTTAATTTAACATTGTTGAGATAAAAAAAATTCAAAACAAACTTTTGAAATTTTTGAGATTTTTTAACTATGGAATTTTTAATTTTGGAATCTTTGGGATAGAAATTCATGAAGTCACAGTCCACAATTCAGGAATTTTATTTATTTTGGTCCAGGAGGCAGAATTGGCTGCATATTTGAAAGAGCAAGATGATCTCCTCTGCCGAGTAACTACTACAGAATTGCGTGTATTAGCCTACCAAGTAGCCGAGGTTAATCGGATAGATCATCCTTGGAGTAATGGTGTCGCGGGAAAGGACTGGATGAGAGGATTTTTCAATCAATGTTCACTTCCCCTACGAAAACCTGAAGCAACTTCCATGGCAAGGGCGATGTGCTTCAACAAAATAATTGTCGGAAATTATTTTAAGCTGCTCCGCGGTTTGAATTCTGCTGTTGGAGGTTTTCCTCCTGAGCGAATTTATAAACTAGATGCGACTGGGTTCAGTATCAATCCCAAACATTTGGGGAAGTTAGTTGCAGAAAAAGGGAAAAAACAAGTGGGAAAACGAGTCTCTAGTGATCCGGGAAAATTGGTAACTGTGGAGTTATGTATCTCCGCTGATGGAAATTTCCTGCCACCTGCTTTCGTGTTTCCCCGAAAAAATATGAATAATTTCTTATTAAGTGGAGGCTTAGGAGGTTCTTGGGGTATGGCCAATCCAAGCAGATGGATGACAGCCAATTTATTTGAGCGTTGGCTTGATTGATTCGTCGATACCGTTAAGCCAACGAAAGAAAGCCCAGTTATCCTCCTCTTAGATGGGCATGCTAGTCACAAAGAGAATCATCCTAAACTTGAATCTGCTCAACGTAATCATCTTCGGATCATATGTTTTGGCGGACCGGCCGATTGTAGAATCGACTCCTCAGTATGTCGATTGAGTTTCGAGTGGCGGTCGATTCTGATTTTGATTTTTTTTTCATGCAATCGACCCCTGACTCTGAATAGACTTAGGCCTTGGCCGATTGAGGATCGATTCCATGAAAAAATTCGAAATCAGAATCGACCGCCACTCGAAACTCAATCGACATACTGAGCGACTCGAGTCCACAATCGAAACTGGATCGAAGCCCAATCGACCGGTCTGCCAGGGTAGATTCTAATTCCTTAAATAAAAAATCCAATTCTCAATTTCGAATTTTCAAAATTAACTACTCAAACTCGAGTTCTCGATTCCAAATTTTCCCAATCAACTTTTCAAATTCAAATTCTCGCAATAAAGTTTTTAAATTCAAATTCTAAATGTCAAATTTTCAGATTCAAATTCTCATATTAAATTTTCAAAATTGACTGGTCAAATTCCAATTCATATATATAGTCAAACTCAAAGGCGAATTTGGAAATTCAATGATCCGATTGAATTTTCAGAAGTAACGCTATTACCGCCATTGAGAAATTTCTAAAACGAATGAATTCTATTCATATCAAAAAACCGTGCAATATGTCAGTATTATGTTGATTTTTCATCACCTAGTATCTAGGGGAGTTCATTTTATGCTTTTTTATTTTCTTGCTATACAATGTTGAAGTGTCCATCTTGCCCCACCCGGCCACCCCTGATGCGTTTTGTAAGGTGTCCATCTTGCCCCACCCTCCCCTATATATATACCGATAGATTATTGGGCTGTCAAAAGTGTTTTTTTCCGCTGAAAAAAGGATTATGCGAGCCATGTGCTTATAACAGAACTAATAAAAACATTCTGCGAGTGAAATGTTACGCATGCGCACGACGCATCCATTGGCCAATGGAACTCATAACAATCACCAACTCATAATTGATGAACACTTTATTTTCTCACAAATTCATATTTACAGGTATTCAAGTGTAACTGTGACCCAGCCAATCTATGAATGAATGATTGCAAAAATAAATAAATAAATACATAAATGAATATCAGTGGATAAGTTAATGGCAAATTAAAGTACTAATTGGAGATCTAAGCGGCTGTTGCAGGAGGCGGTCGAAGCATTGATCGTGTTGCCGACGAGAGCTTTTGCGATACGAGATGAGCGATATGTGATGATCGTCGCCAGACAAATTCACGGGTTCTGTCGTGATCGTCTGGGCTATCCACTCGGACCTTGAAAAAATAGTTGCAATGGGTAAGTTACAACTCGAAAAATTTGAAAGAATATAATCAAAACACAATTTTTTAAGCTTTCTGAGATATCCACAAATGTAATAAATTATGGATTTCAAAAAATTCAAAAACTGTAAAAGTTAGCGAAACCTCAAAATTTTTCAAAATTGAAAAAAATACAAATTTGACAAATCACTCTTTTTCATTTGCTAAATTAAAAAAGTGAGAAAACAGAATTTTTTGTTACCTGTTTAGGTTGAGACACCCGAATGGAGTGTAGCGTAGCTGCACCACCATGTAGCACACGTAGACTCAATTTTCCCGACATTTCGGCAGTGGTAGCTGTTGCGTTACGCAGTTCTTTTTTCGCTGCCTTCCCGAATTCTTTCTCCACTTGAAGAATGAGAGGGCCAAGATTGAATTTCGTTCTGATTGTCGTGTGATTGGTCATCATGTTGACGGACACATCGCCGGATCTTTTGAGGGATGACAATCCGTAGAGAGTCGCTTTTGTTTTTGATTTGCTCTTCGGCTTGGTTTGCTTGACCTGGTAAGAAGGGAAAACAATTTAAATTTAGTGCGCATAGAGAAGCTTCTCGATAGTTTTTTTTCCGTCCTAGAAGACATGTCTGTAATTTAACTATTTGAATTTGCTATTTTTCATTTCAGGGTCACCAGTTTTTCCCGCCAGTTCGAGTACTTCCACGAGAAAGTTTAGTGCCCAATTGTTGACAAGAAAATCAAACTGCTTCTACAAGTCTTTCCAGTCAATTTGTTGAGCTAATAACTCTATTGACTCCACTCAATATTCTCACCTTATTCTTATGGGATCCCTTAGTAGATGTCTTCTTCTTGCTCTTGGTCGCTGTTCTCCTTGGCTTGCTATCCTTAGCGATCACCCCAGATGCTCGGCTACCTGCCGATCCCTCAGTAGATGCACCAGCAACAATTGCACTCGCTTCTGTTGACTGAATTTCCAGGTTCGACGTGGTTGTTGATTCCTGAAAATGTTTGCCCATGATAGAGAATAGGAATTAACTGCACGAAGGCGTATTCAAGCCACTGGGGAAGTGGTCAATTGGTCTTAAGTGTTGTGAAAACAATTAATGTTTCACCACTTCACTGTTAATTCCTTGCTTCTGAATTTGCAATTATACAAATGAATTAGAAAAACAATTCATCGGTTGAGAAAAGACTTTTTAGTGCACGAAGTTAGTTTTGCATTAAACAACATTTTCTTGCATATGGTTTTTTATGTTGGTTTTTTTTTCTGTTTGTTTTTTTTTCAGTTTGGTCTTTTTCGTTTTTTTTTTTGTTTTTGCTTTTTTGCGTATAGATTGGAGTCCACATTTTATGTGGCACTTTTCGTAGCACAGTTTCATGATTGCCAGAAGTTATTGAAATGACAACTTTTTAATGTTACTCACAATGTTTTTACCAATTGTTGAGATGATACCGAAATTTTAAAATTTTCCATTTTTGCTATATAACTGGTTTTTTAAATTTTGAGTATAGTATTATGATCCCTGAAAAAAAATTTGTAGCGATGTGTGTTTGGGCATCATTATCATTTATCTGAATATCAAATAATTTTGCTTGAGCCTTCTAGGCTGAAAATTGTTCCATAATAGTCTTTCACCAATGTCTTGACATAGCAATCAAATCTGGTTATAACAAATGCTAAATGTATTTGAACGTTGTATTTACCACCACCAATGGCAAACTTACATCAACATTAGAATCCCTGCTCGTAATTTTGCTCTTGCTCTTATTCTTCTTCTTCTTGGACTTGCTCTTATTAGATTTAACACTGCTCCTGGTGAGTTTCACCGTAACAGGATCGTAGTTGGCCCTCAATATTCTGTTGATTCTCCCCAGTATATTATCCACAAATCTATTGTACTTGGCAACATAAATTGCCGACACATCCGATGCAGTTTCTCCCTCCATAGCACCTATTTAAAAATCATCATTATCCTCTCAATCGCGACCAATTGATGCATATTAACCCCAAAAAAATTGAAAGAGCACCCAGTGGGAATCGATTCACCGATTGCCTCGTGTCCTTGTCCGCATTTTTCGTGAGGTCATTCGTTCAAGCACGATCGACCTCCTTTCGCCCTTGGAAGAAAGTCGGGTACGGGATGGACCCAATGGGGAGTGGGAAAAACGAAAAAAAAAAGAAAAAAAAAAGAGTACGAGGAAGAAGGAAGCGAGGGAGCCTACTTTACGTACTACCGATCTAGGTGGGGGGCAACCGGACAGTGTTTAACGGGCATAATCTCCCTGACCAAACTGGTATCCCGATGTGGGTCATTGGCCCCATATTACAGCTCTTTCAGCCTGAAAGCCACACTGAGCGAGTTACTCACGGATTCGCCAACATTCCCAATATCTTATTTAAAGTAGCTCAGTCATTTTGAAAATTTTAAAAATTGCAGAGAAACTGATGCAATCCAGGTTATTGCGGTGGGAGCGCACAGTGATTTATTTTGGGCAATTGACTTTTTTTTGATGATTTGTCAATGAAAGTTAATGTTTGCCTCGGTCTTTCCCGTGTTGGAAATAATGTTCGTGGAACGTTCTTGAAATTGCAATCTTGTATTGAAAAATTGGAACATGCGGATTTGATCAGGAGCGAAGTCAATTGGTGTAAGTAGGCTTTCGTCTCGCGTCACTTTTCAGCGATTATCCCAGCATTGAGGCATGATAGCAACATTTTTATTTAGACCTTCTTTGTAGAGAAAGATGAGAGGATTAAATTGATGCTATAGGAAATTTTTGTATCTCTTGTAGTTTCTGAGATATCTAGGGAAAACTGACGTCAAGCTGAAAGAGACATAACTCCATTGACCAGCGCCAAAGTCTGTTTCATTCTCAGGAAACTTTTTTTCGGTGTGATAATTTGTGTAATTCTCTTTTACTCGTTTATACTCAAAGACTATTCAACAATAGAGATATCAAATCGAATCCGTTTAAGATTGTCAATTCTTCATTTACAATGTTTACTGTTATATGGGCGAACGCTGATTGTGTATCATGTGTTGTTCTCCAATTTTTTGAACCATTGAAAACTTTTGA
This sequence comes from Asobara japonica, assembly GCA_026005395.1. Lineage (NCBI taxonomy): Eukaryota > Metazoa > Arthropoda > Insecta > Hymenoptera > Braconidae > Asobara > Asobara japonica. Next base: position 5,882,948 of record BQMI01000334.1, read on the forward strand.
ATGTCTAATTAGGTCAGTGTCAAACTGTACGGTACAGTTCACCTATGCTAAAGTAGCTCAGGAACTTCCAAAAAAGTTAAAAATAATAACTAGACATAATCACCGAGATAAATTAATTCATAAATCATCATGTTTGGTCAATTCAATTAAGTTTGGAAAAATAAGTATTAAATATTGCATAAAAAAAAGGGAAACGATTTCAAGTATTATTCGGAAAATCCATGATTTTTCAAGTTACAACATATTCTTGCAAAAAACACCAGAACACCAGAAACACCAGAACTATTCCCAATGTTTTCGACAGTCCCAGATATAAACCAGAATTGAGTATAAACCATAATAGAGTCCCAGATATTCAATCCGCAAATGATGTCCCTAATTCATCAATCAAATTTGCAATTTTTGAAAATTCCAATGGAGCTACCTTAAATAATCCCCATGACATATATATATCGATCACTCCAGAGTTTATCGCCGTAAACGGTTACGACAAAAATTCTGGGATCTCCCTTATCGTGAAAAAGAGTCTCCACTGCTAGAACGATCTAGTCGTTATTAACGAGACACGTTAACTATTAACAAATCGCTGATTGCAACCAACCATTCCCTAATAGTTAACAAATGATTTGAGAGAACTAAATCACTGCAATCTCTCCGCGAACCAAACCGCTTTATCAGTGTATAATTCCTCAATTCATAAACCTGAATTAGCTTCGCTAATTGTCCTCACTTCCTCCCTCAAATAAATTCAATACACCCTCAAATTATTTACCAAAATTGCCATGACTATAGTTTACGCTAATGTTTAAAGGTGAAATGAGTCAAAAGGGAGTCAAGTCACCGGACATGTAATTAACCATCTTCTTTTTTTTTCTGAAACAGGGAGGAGCCGGAATCACCGAGATCTCACTGTGGCTCTTACTGGGTCAGGGTCAGCTTGTTGCTCAGTGCCACTCCGGGTCACTGGCCTCAATTTTGGTTGAAAATAAAAAGTAATGGTACATTTTCGACGACAAAGTCCGATGGCTAAATGCCCGGTGAAAGCCAATTTAATATTCCGTGGCATTCACCCCCCCCCCCCCCTGCCCCCCACCCACCCACCACTCCCAAGTGGTCATCGATTTCCCGAAGAAGAAAACAAAAATCGAGAGAATGGAGTCAACCACGCCCAATAAATTACTTTCTTCCCAAAGACCATAATCTTCGGAACTTTATATCTTCAGCGAATATAAATTGGCCAGGAAAAAACAGACATTATCTCTTTCAATGTTTTGAAAAAGAAAATAAGCAATTAGATGAAGCAACTAAGATTATTTTGTTACAACTACAAGGAGCTTAAAGATAAGTATGACAGGTGGGGGATACGTTGGGATTGATGATTGTCATGATTGGTAAGTATATTTTCATCATCTCATTAGCTATGAGTCGTGTACGGTTCTGTCCAGTTACGCATTGTTACAGTCTACTGTCACCTGAGTATTTAATTGTGCACTAATTACTACTGTGATAATTACAAAAAAAAATATATAGATTGTAGGGATAATGCCAAAGAAATAACGTTAAAATGCATTTGACTTTTGGCGCGTCACGTTTTTGCCAATTATTATTGACTGATAAAATAACTCAAGGAATTTCACTGTAACACCGAGTCTCTGGACAACAAACCCCACCTCGTTTACCAATGAGAATCAATAATAGTCAAAACACAATTTTGTAAAAATCATAAATTATCTATATTTTTCGTATTTCTTTTTTTTTTCATTTTCTCATTATTTTTTCACTCTGCGTTTATGATCAATCGAATGGAACATTGATGTTTCTGTACACTATTTAACAGATTAAGATACACTTTTTTCTCATTATTTCTGTCATGTGGAATTCTTAACCGGTTTTGGCAGCCGGGAGGGCGGAAATGACAATGATTAAAAAAAAAATGATTTTCTTTTTTTTTTTGTGAAGAGGTAGTGATTTTCTCCTCGGAAACAGCAAACAGTCTGTACAAATAATTCTCATTATTTCCACAATTTTTTTAAAGAAAAAAAATAAATAATTAATTCACCACAATATTAAATAAATTGTTTCACGAGGAGAAAATACGTGACGCCACCAAAGCATTTGGCATTTTAACGCAAACTACATTCCATCCACCACCCGGTACAGGAGAGACAGCCAAACAAAAAAAAATTTTCTTTCTAATATTTCCAAAAAGAATTAAAAAAAAAAAAACACTAAAAAAGTTAAATGCGTTAACGTTCCGAGGCTGCAAGACAAATAAACTCATATCCACCCGAGATTATTAAAATGCCACTGAAGATTGCAATGTAATTCAACGAATGACAAAAGCGCGCTCGCACTAACCAGAAAGACTAATAAATACATAAATAAATAATAAATAGCTGAAGTAGATGAGAGAAGTAGAGATAGGATGCGCACGAGATGATTATCATTTTTCCCCATTGAAGAGGAGAAAAAAACAAATTGAAAAAGAGAAATCATGTTCCTCGGACGCTGCGCGTCGATGGACCCGTAAGCTTGACGCGTTCATCCCGCATGAAAAAAAAAGTCCACGTATCATTAATATAGAATTTACACTCGAGACCGTGCCAATTTTATCAATAAATTAAATATTTCTAATAGCTTCTTTTCCATGCGGGATGCCTTCGAATCGTTGGAAAAAAATCAAAAATCATTCGCCAAGTGGTAAAACGAGTTCAGTCAATTTGCGCTCCAACTTGATCATCGAATATCTCGAAATTCAGAAATGGTACAAATTTTTCACAATAACCCTTTTTGTAAAGCTGATTTATCTCCACAAAAACTGTCTATCCAACATATATGCCACTCCCCTCAATTTCGAGATATTTGAAAAAAACATGTCAAATGAAAATTGCACAGATCTCCTTCCACCACAATGCTGCGAAAATAATCTTCTCTGTTTTTGGTCTGGACAAAAAAAAACCTGAAAATAATCTACTTGGGCGTAACGTGCTTCTTGACACTCTTGTGGCCGCGCGCGTGTTTACGCGAGCGTATGTTAGTGTGTTTCTTTGTCTTGCCCTTGAACTCACGTGCACGGCGTGCATCAGCAATGTCGACAATATCTTCAAGCTCGTCAGTCTCTTCATCACCATCATCATCCTCCTCATCATCATCATCCTCCTCACTGTCATCGTCAATATCTAAACCAAGGTCATCGTCATCATCGTCCTCATCGTCATCGTCATCTTCGTCACTGTCAACAGTTTGTGATGGCGCTGATACAACTGGCTGAATTGCAGCGACTGCATTACCGGTATCAGCAGCATCAATTGTGGCGACAGCCTGACCTTCTGGTGTGATGTCATCTTCCTCATAAGAGCCAGTTGAGTCATTAACATCAGCAACAACATGCTCAGCATTGGCTGACACTTCATTCAGATCTGATTGTACAGCAGCAGGAAGAGCTGTTGCTTGACTGTGGACCGGAGCAGCTGGTTGAACTGGTTCGACGACTGCTGGTGTCTCATCATCATCGTCGTCATCATCTCCATCTGTAATGGACAAACCGTTCTTCTTGTAATAATCATAATCCAGTTAATTATTGGACAGTTAAGAGCTGACGGTGGTCGCTTGGGTAGAGATAGTACCACTAAGGATCCAGGATTCTGATTGTGCACATGTTTCTTTTTTGCATAATTCTCATTCTTCTTTAAAAAAAAACTGTACTTCTCCACCATATCCTTTACTCATGTCGATGGAATCCGCGACTCTGGTTTATATCCCAACTTGCAAAAATCCTACCATTCTATGCCATAATCATAATCCATGTTATTATATGTTACAGAAACGGGAATGTCTGAATTATGAGCAGTCCATAGCTGTCTCCCATAGCTTACTAAAATCCATCATCATCTATAAGGTATGTAGGTCACAAAAGTGGAACATGTCGAATTATGGTACCCACCGAACAGCCGCACGAATTATGTTAAATACGTGTGTTGAGTTTAACTTGGGAGAGCTTCTCATACCGTTACATCGTGCGTTAGTACGCATACATGACTAAATAACGGTGCTTAACGATTTAAGTATTTCACATATTTACCCCCAAGTATGTCTTCGATGAAACGCTCGAGGTAGTCATCATCATCGTCATCATCGTCGTCCTCGGTCTCGTCATCATCATCATCATCGTCTTCGTAGTCACCTAAAAATCAATTAAATTAGAGGATATCGCAGGCTATTTTTTTTTACTAGTTATCGAGGTTTTAACGACCCTCTATCTTACCTGTTATAGCATCCAGATCATCGTCATCGTCATCATCATCGTCGTCGTCGTCAGCGGCCGCTGGGGCAGCTGGTGCTTGTCTAGGTGATACCTCCTCTTTCTTAACGTCTTCCGACTTTTCAGGTACGGGCGAAGCATTGGCAATCGCCAAACATCCAATCGCCAGGAGCAATATCACCGTCACTGTCTTCATGCCTCTCTGAAATATACGGAAAAGCCTTTTAAGCTCCAACTGACGGCACAATTGTTCATCACTGATTGAAAAATTTGTTAAACTGCACTTGTCGAAGTTATCGACTTGTGATGGAATCCCGATTAATTGATTTTGATTTTGCTTTTGATTTTGATTTTGATTTTGATTTTGATTTTGATTTTGATTTCGATTTTGATTCTGCTTTTGATTTATTTATTATTGTCATGTATAGCCTAGTGGATCCTTTAGCTGATCTTGATTTGAATGATTAAACTCACCTCCTAGTTTTAACAGATTTCTACCAAAGAAATTGGGTAATAGAGCACAATAACTACAGAATTGACTGATCAGGAAGGTTGGAGACCCTCCTGGCGCGAGGTGAGAGTGTGAAACGGCGAACGACCGGTGTCGACTTGCTCTTATATCTCTCAGCGCTAGCCCCATCCCCATCCACTCCATTCCGCCCATCCTCCAGTGAGCCCATCCTCGAGCCCCCACAAGCCGTTGCCCGTTCACGCTATTGCTTCTGACTCGTTTGTACCTTGTTCATTTGGACTTCCCTCTGCCCCCCCATCCTAACTCTCTTCATCAAATGCGACATTCCGTGAAATACTGGACCACGCTTGTGCGCGGGTATTCCAGATGTTCAAATTTCTCAAATTGTTGATCGAACAAGTGATCGATTATTTTTTTTTTCGCTTCCACGTGGTGAACCAGCCTTGAGGTACTTCTCCAGCACTCACTTGATGGCGAACGATGCGAAAAATTTTTCAATGATTTTGTTACCAAATTTGATTTATACTCGAGCTTATCTGAAGATGATTCTGAAATTTGGAATCGGCCATGTTATTTTTCGAGATTTGCAATGTTAATAACTTGTGTCAGACTTGGGTGATAATGGTTGGTGATGGATGCCTGAAGGGTGGGTGTGGGAAGGTGCCTTGCAATTTTTGGAGATTGGATTTGATTGAGTTTGCTTGAAAGTTCATAGCTTTAATCCATTGTCATATTTTTTATATATTTCTTCAGGAAGACGAGGCTAAGAAAGTGCCTTAAGGTCAGCCGTCTCTGCAGAAAGAAACATTCGAGAAAATTTTGCGGACTATGGACAACGAAGTTACTCTCAAAAAGTGACCTTTTCTTTCGATGTTTGGAGGACCATTCAGCTCTGTTTTGAAATGTATTGTTAGAAAACCCCGAAAAAGTGTAGACGCATTTTGTCTGTAGCATAGAGTGATGTTTTCTGTACATTCCTTCAGTACTTCCGGAGTAAATGGTCAAGGGGATAGATCTAGAAAATCCCGCTATAAGCTGATACATTATGCTCGTATGGCGTATAGTGATATATCACAAGATCGATATGAAAATTTCAGATTTCAACACCGACGTGATGAAGGTAGTTGCAATCTTCGTGTTCCTGACACGTTTTCAACATGATATATACATATATGTGTGTGTGTGTCCAAGCTTTTTTTTAGGAAATCAAATTTTTCGCCAAAACAATCTTATAAATTTTTTTTGCAACATCACTGTGATCCATACGAGCACCAATGTAATTTATTTATAAGTGATTTGTTTACAAACACATCGTAGATCTATATTTGTGGATAACTTTTCAAGAGTAGCATAAACATCCTGACGTTAAATAACAGTGAAAAAAGAGGTGCACAGGAGTAACCCATTATTCCACGGAATTCAATATTTTTTGTGGGGTGGTTTTTTTAGGGGATTCCCCCGACATTCGTAGTTAATCGGTATGAGCTCCGATCGGAATATCATTATTGAAGCGATTTTCATGAGTGGAGACGCGATATCGATTCATCTAACTGTAAATTCGGGTTTGAGAATTGAATAATTTTAGAAGTTCGAGGCAAAGACAAATTCGAAAGGACCTTGAAATGATACATGGAGAATTCTGCTCATCCGTTCATTCAAATCTTCGGGACTTTTGGGTGGTAATTGACCTACTTTGGAGTTTGGGCAGGGCGGCGGGTTTTAGGTATGTAACGTGTTTTGCGGGGGTTCTATAAATTCCTTAGAATATTTTTTTTTATAGGATTGACTTTCCATGTCATCACTTAATTTTTTTATATTATCCTTTAATCTGTTAATTTTTTTTTATAGTTGTTTTTTCTATAGCATGCTTTGGCAGTGTTATTATTTTCAAATATTTGATATGGTATAAGACTTTACACGCTTTCTGGGCGTGTATGTGTGTGTGTGTGTGTGTGTGTGTGTGTGGGTTATGCCCAATTGATAAGTGTTATGTCTTATCAGCAAAATAATGAAATGGCGCTGCATTTAACAAACATTGAGAAAATCATCAGAAATGAACGGTGAGAAAATATATCAGCCCGAAACTATTAAGTGTCATTGGAATGATGTAGATTGGGATTTTACAGCGCTAAAATTTTATGGAAAATGTCCTAGAACGAAAAAGTGAAAGCTTATAGCTGAGAGTGTCGCGCTTCACAGTTTCTATATTTTTCTTAGAAACACTCATTCAACGTGGTAATTTCTAAGGTGCCATCTCCGGTGATGCCCTCGAATGCTAATTTTTGAATCAATTGTTCAGGGGTTTAAGGAAAAAGCCACGTCCAATGAATGTTTATAAAGCAACTACTTATCTCTAGATTACTCGAACTTCAACTTCTAAAAATACCAGATTATTGAACAGTTCATACCATTAACAGCAGAATGCGATGAAAGTTGACGATTTTGAGGAATTTTACAGACCATCTTCACAGCTTTCGATATCAATACGAGACGTGAAAGAGGGAAAGAAGCATCAAAATTTTTTGCGGACCTCATTAGTGTCCCATGGGGCAAAACGGGCCAAACTCTTGGAAAGAGCCTGGTACCACCATTCCCTATACCTAGAGTTTTTCTCAGTTGGAAATGTACCAAAAAAGTTTCGCTTTTGATTTTTTTTCCTTGTTGTTAAAAACTTAGGTCCTACCACTCTGGACCGAAAAATTAAATATACGAATTTTCCCCACAACTGCTAATGTTGTTTGGATAAGAAGTGGAATTGAAAAGAAAAACTGACAGTGTCTTTTTTTTGTAAATCTTAAAAATGTCAGCTCAATAGATGCACAAGTTTGGCACTTGGACTTTCTGCAAGGCTCCAACCCATTTTGCCCCATGGAGATATAAATCGGGGTAGGAAATTATGACCTGCCCTTCCTGGCCCTCGTCACGTCACGAAAATTGCGCGTCTGTACTTCCTATTGGACGCTTCTGGTCGAATCATGGTAGAGGCCGCCCATGATTGGCTGTCGCGGTCCGAGGCACGCTCCTGACGTCACAGCTACTTGCAGGTGGTTCTGAAAAACGATAGTGTTGAATATTCGATAACAGAAAAGGTTGAAAGAAGTTTTTTACTCGAGTCTCCAAACGTGAAAGTCCATAAAAAGTACAAAATATCGAAACTCAAAGTAATTTCTGGTATCTATCCCAACTGTAAACATATATATATATATATATTAAGGCTGGGAATGAGGAACTTGGTTGGAACAAAAAGTTAATTCAACAGAGATAGACTTTTTTACAATTTTTTTGGGGCCGATAGAATGACTCAGGTCTTTGAGGAGAGACAAAAAAATCCTCCCCCCCCCCCCGCCCCATTTGTGGGAGTTTGATAAATGACTCAATGTGATGCATGATAAAGCCACATGCCGATGTCTCGGGGTTTTGAGGCTCTGCTCTCAGCTTCATCGACAACGGTTCGGTATATAGGATTTGGTGTCAGTATGCGAGGCTCGAAGGAAGTAGTCCGCCGTACGGACTGTGTACCGGCATGCCGCCGGGAATTACTAATCAACATGTACGGATGTACAAGGTGGATTGTGACCATCCAAAGACATGACCTTCCTTTTACATACATTATAGTTGGTGTCTCCCTTCAACACTCTCTCGTCAGATATCTATGGCACCTTTCCTCGGTCTTTCCCTATTTTTAGGTTTCCAAGATTGAGACGTTGAATACTGGTTTCTGGTGTGTTGATGTTTTGCAGGAGGTATTTTAGTTTTTTTGCTATTAAGGATGTTTGTCCAGTCGGGTGGCAGGAAAAAATTGCAAGCATGTTCAATATTCAATTCCAGTTTTTCTTGCACGTTCTAGCGTGTGCAATCCAAGCTCGATCCCCATTATTGCAATGACAAAATCCAATTTGTTGAGAAGTACAGTAATTGGATAAAAAAAAAATTGATATCTATAGTACAGTTTTATGGCATTCGGAACGCGAGATTTTTCAAATCTTTCATTATTTTCCTTTCTTCGAACGAAATGACACTTTTCATTTTAGTATACCGTTAGACGGCTACATTGCGTTTTAGAGACAGCGTGAATAAATAGAGATTTTCTGTGTGAGGTCGTAAAGAGATCGGCTTCGCCGATCGAATTTCTCAGTCAAAATCCTACTCAAGAAAGCGCATACACAAACATAAACATCGTCAGAGTCGAAAGTCGCGAGACGATTCCCTATTGGCCAGCATAATGTATTTTTGAATCGTGGTTCGTTCATTGGTTGGTCAGACGAGTCACGTGACATCGTGAAGTTGGATGTTAATGGCGTTTGCGTCGAACAACATCGATCGATGATTAACAGTATTGAACTTGAGAAAAAATATTGTTCGAATTTAAAATCAAGTTTAAAATATTGTTAACTTCAAATCGCGACGTTTAATTTAGCGCGCGAAACTGATATTTTTGATATTTCATCATTCAGATTAACATGCCTGTTACGCACATCGCGAGAACCTAATGAAAAATCACTTGAGGACGATACGTTATCAGCTTATGCAAATGATATAACAATAGACGATATTTGCCACATGTTATGCTTAATTTAACTTGACTCAATCCAAGTGTTTTTCTACTACTTGAACCTGATCAAAATTAGCGGCTTACTTAATCAGCTGTCCAAATAAAACACTTCACTCAATTGCGACGTAGATATTACGCACAATTGATGTCTGCTCATATCATCCCAAATTTTCTCCAAAAATTGAAACTAATTAATTTCACCTCAATACCTTACCTTCAATTGTTTTGAAATTGAAATATAGAAAAGAGAGAAATAAGATTCTCTACATAAAACACAAAACTACATATATGCTATATGTCCCGACCCAGTCCCCGCGCACTTGCCATCCGCGGATGGCAATCCCGCACTTGCGTCAGGATATTTAGTTTTTCACGCCTTGGCACTATTTCTCTACACTCTTCATGAATTCGTCTTTGCCGGGCAAATCCACCAATCCAACCTCACCGCGCCATCTTTCAGCAACTCTCCACACGAGAATTAAATCACCCCGGACTGAGCTGCGAAGATAACCCATATCCATGGGTTCCAACGATGTGGAAAAAAATATGCGCGAGCATCAGCTGAACTCCGGCGGACTCCGGTGTCCCCACAGACTAAATGTCCCCCTTGATTTGATATGACAACGAGTTCACAGTGATCATTATTGACTATCACCTTCACCCTACAAATCACCAATGATCTTAACCAAATAGCAAAAATGTTATAATGTCAAAAATGAATTCTAAAGACAAGGACAACAAGACAATTGACAAGCTCAAGCAATTCTTTCGAATAAACAAAGGTAAGTGATTTGTTAGGTTTAGCAAAAAATCAACAATGAGAGTAATTGAGTTTGGAAATGTATTGAATTAACAGGTAATTTCAAGAGTCGTGAGGATTTTACATTGAGCCAGGATATTGAGAAATTGATCAGCTCAGACAATCCAGTTCATCAACGGACACGAGCTATTAAAGACCTATGTGATCCAGTATTGAATAACCAATGGGAGGACGTAAGTGTTTACTATACTGTTGAATGCTATAAGTAAATAAATACAAATACATTCCAACTCTGAGGACTTGGTAGCGATAGAGCCAGTCACAATAAGTCGATTTAATTCTTGGAATGTATTCACTTATTGCAACAAATAATACCAAGGTAAAGTGTGATATACTTTTCTGGTACATCATTTTCTTCACAAGCATAGCTATATGTTACCCTATTGTTATATGTAACAGAGCAAAAAAATATGGCAATAAATTACTATCAGGGGAACGTATTATCGACGAAAAGTGGAGTAGATTTCGAAGAAGGAACATGTGAAAAATTGAATAGATGTTAAGTAATTTGCTGCGCATCAGTAATCCAAAAAATTACAAATGATTTTCGTTGGTGCAATGGACTCCACATGAGTACAAAAAAAAATTGGAACATTGGATTATAATGATTAGAATTTCACGGAGTCAACTCATCCGCAACGGTGAAATCAAAGTCATAATTTTAGGTCGAAACGTACCTGTTAAATGCTACTTGAAAATCAATTTTGGTAGTGCAATTTGTGTCCTCTTTCACAAGACTTATATTAATGTTAGTAATGTTTCACAACAATTTCCTAGAGATAAAGTCTCCCATTTTTTTCATATAGTTTCCATGACATATAGTTATAGATTAAGTCTGGACATTTGCGTTTTTTAAATAAACTTTTCTGAGAAAACTAACAACCAAAATACGAGCAAAACAAATTGCAATGAGCACTAATTCCTTATTGCCTTAACAGAGAGCACCAGAGCGTCTGTGGAGTCTGGTGGAGGATCTCCTCCACAAGGACATACCGCGTGAGTACCGCCACATCACCCTGACCTTTCTCTGCTGCTTGGTCCAGGGCCAATACACAAAGCTCTCCTCCCTCATGCGCGTCAAATTCTTCAAAGTCGTCAAAGACCATGACATAATTGAGGACATAAGTCCGCGCCTGGAACTCCTGCAGAAGCTCACGGACAATGGCAAGGACATTCTCCACTTGGAGGAAAAGATGGGTCCATTTCTTCTGGAATGGATGCCCATAGTAACAGGCAGTGATGGAAAACGAGGAGCTGAATTTTTATCTCTCCTAGTCAACGTCATAAAATACAATTCCGCTTACATCGATGAGGAAATTATCTCCGGCCTGGTCCAATACATTTGCCACCTGTGTTACTACAGCAATAGCTCAGAAGTTGTCTCAGGTTGTTTAGAGACACTGGACACAATAGTGGGCTATAACATAAATCTCCAATCAGATTCTCTCCAGACTTTCATAACAGCTCTATGTCGAAGTGTCAATGTCGAGGTTTACTGTCAAATTAGCTGGAAAATAATGAGAAAACTTTTGGGTACACACATGGGTCATTCAGCACTCTACACTATGTGCAGACTCCTCCAGGATCCAAATTTTCAACGAGACGTTCGTCTACTTCGAGGTGCAGTTTTCTACGTAAACATGGGCCTCTGGGGCACACACAGAATACCCAAACTCGAGTGCACACCAATATCAGTGCTCCCCTCCTTCATCCAAGCCCTAAACTGCAATCATCCAATTGTCATGTACGAAGTAACACTGTCTATTCAACGTTTGGTGAACAAATTTGGTTCTGATCTGCAGGAGCCCACGTGGAGTGTAATTTTGGATATAATAAATGTGGTAATCGATCATACTGAGACGAGCAACCAACCAGCAACGAGACAGGTGTCCTCGAGTCTCCATGAGACAATAAATAGCATTGAGAATCTGGTGGATACGTCGCAGTTCAACGGATGTCTCAAGTCGTTTTACGAGCTCGTTGAGCGCTGCTCTGATGCAAGACCAGAGGTATCAATTCTTAAATTGATTGATCACAGAGCTGGATCCATTGGACCAACTTATCCCAAATGGCAGTCTAAACTGGCGATTTTGATGGAGCGGTATTATAAGACGGAGACTAGGACGAATATCAGGGTGAAGGTCCTTGACATTGTGATGAAGGTCTTCCAGGTGAATAGATCGAGATACGAGGATGAATTGATCGAGAGAATTATCGTACCATACCTCCAGGTAAATCACTTTGGAATTAATTAGAAAACTGAAAAGTACCTCTTCCCCCACTTGACATCGCAAGGAAATAAAAAATATTCCCCCTTTTCTTTCAGCACGTTGAGCTAGACCCTGACATAACAATTCGTAATGTAGCGGCCAATCTTCTCGTCGATCTCTGCCACGAGTGCGAGACCAAGCGTTGCCTCGAACTCCTGGACATTCTCGAGAAGATCATAAATAAACCCTTCGCCGCAGAAACTCCAATCTCCACTGACGTCGATATCAAAGACATTAAAACATCAATCGTTGGTGTGATTAAGATCCTAGTGATAAAGATCTATAATCTCCCATCGACACACGCAATTCGGGCGTACAGAATTTTAGTCAGCCACCTAGAGCAGCATTACAAAGATCCCCATATTTTTCACGAGATATCAACAATCAGATATCTGGTCTTCGAGTGTTTCCTCAAGATCCGAGCCAATTCACTCTACCATTTGGGATTTCCAGATAGTACAACAGGGATCGTCGCTCATTTCAGTCCTTACCTCGTTCTGGAGCATGCCCCGTCACCCCCAGATCGCTTGGGCTCATCTGGAAGTGGCGGAAATAGTCCTCCACCTCCCTTGAGCCCAGCACCTCTCCAACACATCTCCTGTCAAGTCACTCACCTCTCTCTGGCTCACGCATGCAAAGCTGTGATTTCCTGCATTAAACAGGAAAAAGACTGGAAGGTCCTTCAACTGATCCTCAAGGAAATGCCCCAGGTAATGAAAAATCGGGCGCTAATTCTTTCGAGGCACAGCAATGACATTGATTACCTAGCTGCTGCACTGTGCTCAATGGTAAGTGATAAATCATTGAGACTACCGGAGTCCCTCTACAATGTACCCCAGAAATTCACTCTCTCGGATTTTCGAGGCCACGTATTCCCAGTTTTGGCTTCACTCGCCTCTTATCACGCACATCTGGAGCCAAATCTCCAGCAGAGATTGATCAAGTGCTTGGAGGTCGGTTTGACTGCCAAATGTGCAAGCCAATGTGTCACAAGCCTTACAACATGCACACTTGAAATGAGGGATGCAATGAACAAATTGTTGACCGAGGTACTTCTGAATCTTTCCAAGATATCAGCGACTGTGCACATTGCCATTCCCATTTTGGAGTTCCTGTCGACATTGACGAGGCTTCCAAAGGTATTTGCGAGCTTCATTGGTGATCAGTACATGTCAGTTTTTGCTATTTTGCTACCGTACACCAATCCCTTCAAGTACAATCACTATACGGTCTCCCTGGCCCATCATGTCATTGCTGTGTGGTTCCTGAAGTGTCGTCTGCCCTTCAGACGCGACTTTGTCAAGTTCATCACAACTGGCCTCAAGGCTAATGTCCTGGTGCCATTTGAGGAGGGCCACATCATGAAGAACGACTTCAGTTCTATCAACGAGGATTCTTCGAATAGGAAACGAAGTTCCAGTTTAACGGAACAAGGAAGCAGGGGGCGTAGAGAACGGCCGATGCTGCAGAATCGAATAGTGGGTGGTGATCTCAAGCCAGAGATGAATGATGCTCTCAAGACATTTCACAATGAACTGACTGAGACTTGTGTTGATCTTATGGCAAGGTACACCTTCTCCACGTATACTGCAAGACCTAAACGACTAGCTGCTGCTGACTTTTTATTGAAGGAGGGACAATCCATGACTTGGTTAGTACAAATATTATAATATGTGTTGTAACAATTTTTCCACGGCAGTGTGACTCCCACCCACCCACTCACCCACCACTTCCACCCCCATCCACTCACCCACCTCCACGCCCACCCACCCCCTTCACCCTCGCCCACTCCCTTCACCCTCACCCACTCCCCACCTCCACGCACCCACTCCCCACCTCCACCCACCCACTCCCCACCTCCACCCACCCACTTCCCACCTCCACTCACCCACTTCCCACCTCCACCCACCCACTTCCCACCTCCACCCACCCACCGACCACCTCGACCCCCACCCACCGACCACCTTCCCATGTCTACCCATTTAGCTACCCATTTAATTGAGAAAGAATACAAACCGAAATTGTAAAAATCCCGATACCTTAAAATTCCACGCATTTTGTAAAACATTCTTCAATTCCTTCATCTACAAATGGAAAATCATTTGCAATTCTCAGGTTACTTGGGACTAGACTGATCACGATCACAACAAGTGGGTGTAGCAGTAGAGCCATGAGGGGCGGACTCTGTGATAACTGTTGGGTGGCCTGCAAATCTGCCTCCACCCCCGACTACCTATCGAGGAGTGGTGCAGGCTCTGGAATAACCCGGAGGACATCCAGCACAGAAGGTTCCAAAGAGGATAACAGCAGATTATCAAGACAGTCATCGTCCAACACCGCAGCTAATTCTCCCATTGAAGAGAACAAGAAGTTGGAACTGGATGATCTTGACAGGCAAACAGATAAACGTGAGTCCTTTGAAAAGCTGGAGAGAGCCGATAGCCTAACAGCTACCTTGCAAAATCAGGAGCCTAACAAACTTGAGCAGATACTCAATTCAGAAAAGTCAGAAGAACATTTGCCATGTGCGTGCTGGTGTCAGGGCTGGGCCGAGATTTATGTACGTAGACCAACTGGTGACATGTCCTGGATCATGAGAATCCAGAATTCAATGCAGTTTGATATGCCAACAGACTTTCCTCTTCACGATATTACAGCCTTGTACATGCCAACACCTGAAATGACGAATAACAGAAGTCAAGAGTCAACAACAACAACAGATTCCTTGGACGATGAAATTGATGATCGCTCTGATGGAAACATGAGGAGTTGTGTACTAGAACCGCCACTGCTGAACCTCATGAATCCCAAGTCTTGCAGGTCTGAGTCAGGACCTATCGCGATACCAGGTTCACCAGGCAGGCCCAGTCCCTCTCGTCAAAGTTCTCGGGACAGTACAGAGAGCCTTGAAGATGGTGATGAGGATTCCAGGCGATCGAGGAACCCCGTTAGGAGATCCAATTCCAGTCCGGAGATGAGTGCAAGCTGGAAGAATCCATTCTTGAGCAAGGATAAATTGATCCTCCAGAATGATCCTCAAACGAATCCTGATTTTGATGTTAAGCTGGATGCAGAGCTGAAGAAGCATGCAAAGAATGCATATGCTAAAGACATGAGAGTGAGTTGTGAGGCCATTCCTGAGGAGATATCTGGAATGGGAACAACACCACCCTCTGTAGAGCATCCACCGGAGCAGGTGAATGTCCTGAGGTCCCAGCACTCGTATCCGGGCGCACAGGGCCATCAGACGTCGAGCAGCAGTAGCAATTCTAGCAGTACCAGCAATACTGTTCCAGCATCTCCGACAGCATTAACACAGAGCCAAGCGCCGAGTCACCTGCTCTTGCAGAGCAGACAATCTCAGATGTTGGGGCAAGTGATGGGACAGCATGTACAGTCCAAACCTCCACAGTCACCTACTCAATTGTACTCAAGATCCTCATCAACTTCTGATTCTAGTCTCAAGCAAATTGCTCAGAGTATTGATGCAAAGCCACCGATTGGAAGAATTCTTGATAAGAAGGACGAACGACCAGATCCGTCTTCTCTACCACCTTTTGCTTTTCGAGACAGGGGCCACACAATATCTGTTATGTCCCCGGTGAAGCAGTCCCGGGAGTGGGAGCCCATTAGACGTGGTCCTAATCCACCGACGAGGATTAAGGAGGCACCTAGGACAGGAATCAATCCCAGTTTTGTGTTTCTCCAGCTTTATCATACTGCACATTTTGGCACCACTACTGAGAAGCCCCTGCTGGTCCCCCAGACAACTGCCATTCAGAGAGTAGTGACAAATCTTGATAGGATTCAGCCTTACGAGACACATAAAATTGGAGTGCTGTATGTCGGTCCTGGCCAAGCATCCAATGAGGTGGAGATACTTGCAAATCAGCATGGCTCCTTGAGATATACCGAGTTTTTACAGCGATTGGGGACACTCATCAGGCTGAGGGACACTGACGAAAATGTCTTCCTCGGGGGTTTAGATCGCAATGGGGAAAATGGGAATTTCGCCTACATTTGGCAAGACGATGTGACACAAGTTGCTTTTCATGTTGCTACACTTATGCCCACGAAGACGAGCGACCCCAAGTGCACTTCCAAGAAACAACATATTGGCAATAATTATGTATCCGTGGTGTACAATGAAAGTGGAGAGCCGTATAATATTCAAACGGTTAAGGGACAGTTTAATTATGCTTGTGTTGTCATTCAACCGCTGGATCATGGAACTAATCAAGTGACAGTTCAAGCACGAGAGGAACTCGCTGAACATATTGGGCATAGCGAGCCGAAAATTATTTCTGATCAAAATCTGGCGATTCTGTCGAGGCAATTAGCACTGCATGCTAATGTAAGTGGAGCATTATTATTATTAGCAATAGAGGTTTATTTTTATTTTTGAAAACTTACTGGGAAATTAAGGGCACCAATTTGTTTTCCATTTATGGATTTATTAGCATACATTTTCATTCCCACTTCTTTTCCATGGGATAACTCAGTAGATGTCTATAGTTGATCTATTGATCACATAATTTGATCTATTGATATTTTAATTCAAATGGAACATAATCGGTGCATTGGGGAGGGAACACCTCGAGATTGTCTCACATCTAGCCATTGACCTTTCCCAATTTCATCTATTTTTCAGCTTGCCTCCATGGTGTCTTCCTCCCTTAAACAAAATGGACACAATCCATACGCATCAAATTGGCTAGAGCGTTTGCGTCACATAAAACGACTGAGAAATCGAGTACTCCAAGAAACACCGAGCAATAATCCTGATGGCCCAAATGACGATTTATCATCGAGACCAAATAGAAGAGTTCACATGGACGATTTTACCGAATATACAACATGATTAAGCTTTGTGATCTAATAATGGAGAAATATTTGCTGATATTTTTTTGTGCAAAGGAGCATTCTTATACGTTAATAAATGAATAATACGAATTGATTAAAAATTTATGAATTATAATTTTTTGTTACACACTTATCATTTTTTTGGGGCATTCATTTTTATTCGTTTTATACAAAAAAATAAATTATGGAAAATAAATTAGTAATAGTTATAATACACGGCGGCATTGTATAATTAATTATCATGATAATGGATGATCGGTACACATTCCCATAAGAGCAAGTCACAGGTCAGATGTGGTGCACAGGGAGAGAGAATCCAATAATCGTCTATAGATATCCTTGGCAAGCCGTCTGGATATTGTGTTGATAAGTGATTGTTCCGCATAGGTAGGCAGACTTCACCGTTAGATCTGAGGGGTTTACACCATCCATTTGGGTGTAGCCAGGGATCTGAATAAGGAAAGAGAATATCTTTTCAATTGAGGGTAGTGTCCTAATCCGGACTAGCTCTCAGGAGCTGATCATTCTCTCTCACGCTCAAGTTGCCATCCGCGGTGAAGCCAAGGATGGCAAGTGCGTGGATCATTGATTGAATAATTATTGATCGTTGATGGAAAAAATATCATTCAACGATGAAAAACTCACGCATCACACAACGCTGGTCGCTATCGCAGTCTACGTTGTTCACACAGGACAATCCAGGCATGAACGGTACCGGTGGTTCAAGTAAAGGCAATGCCAGAGAGGGTGCAATGACAAACGATAAGATCATAAGTTTCCATAACGCGATCATCGTAATTGTTGTCTGAAAGCAGCAATAGGTGAGATTATAGCCAGGCAATAATTAACTTCAGGTCACAGATTCTACACTACAGAGTCACCAAGTTGGGCGACAAGTTTC
Source organism: Asobara japonica (assembly GCA_026005395.1). Taxonomy (NCBI): domain Eukaryota; kingdom Metazoa; phylum Arthropoda; class Insecta; order Hymenoptera; family Braconidae; genus Asobara; species Asobara japonica. Next base: position 5,901,087 of record BQMI01000334.1, read on the forward strand.
GCCATGTGGAAAAGAAGCACAAAATTAATATTAGCTTGAACAATGAGTATGGAAATTATTCCAGATACAGAATTGTTCTCTGAGTGTCAAGTGCTTAACCGATTCATTTCACTATTCATGTAAGAGGCATGGTGTCCAATTCTACTGCGAAGCCTGCCACACGATTCCTCAGCAAAACACTCAGAGAATTCAACAGATTGATCTCCATCATTAATTCATTTTTTGCACAGAAGAAAAATTTAGAATTTCACATGAGACGAAACTTGTTCACATGATTTATAAAACTTTCTGAAATTGTTTAGACTTTTTATGCAGTCTCACAATACTTACCAAAATTATTTCTGATCACTGGCGAATTATTATTCGAACACTCCGCACATTTCACAATAATGCGCTGCCATCGCTACCAATATCCGTTTTTATTATAAATTGTGACGCGCAATATTTGCCCAAGTACTGACGTGATTATAAGTAATTCCGCCCACTGTGTACACAGATAAATCACCCAAATGATCTTGTATGTAAAAATCATTGTATGGCGCCATAAGTTACTGAGTTATCTATCCATAAGCTATTTTTAACTTGAAAAGTGTGTTTGTCTTTTCCTTTTCAAAAATTTCATCATCATTCAGCATTCATTAAACTTTGAATAATCAATTATCGAATCTGTAATAGAATTTTCAGGTATGAGACTTGTTAGCGAGCAAATGAATGGCTTTGACTAATCAGCTCATTGATTATCCGTTTTTGGGTATTGTGAGTCCCAGTCGATGCGTGAAAATTGTGATGAAGACTATTGTCCCATTACAGATAACCCTTTTTTTCCTGCAGCTCTTTTAGGTTTGCCAATGGGTCCGACCAATGGCAGAAACATTGCGTGTGGTCTTTTGGCGTTACCCACTGATGAGGTCGCATGGCGGGACGCGTACCCACCTTGAGGCGAGGGGGGGGGGGTAGGTTCTACGGGATTCCTAAGAATCACCTTGGATCGCGGCTGATCCTGGTGCCAAAAACTATACACACATAGACATATTATCTGTCGCGGATTCAGTCTAGTGGGTCAAGTGTCTGCCTACAAGCCCAAGATCCGGGGTTAGCGCCCAGTCTCCGAACTAGGGGCTAGGATGAAAAAGTTTCTCATGGATTCCGACAAAGTGCAGAAACATTCCGTGTATCAGCGGTCTCCATAAGATTAGACGGCAAGGCCGGACCGGAAGTCAAGCCCAGTCTCATTAGATGATTACTCTTTTCCACAGGATTGTCCGCAGGGCGAGTGCGGCGGATCCTGCAGGGTCGTGCGGGTGGGACGATCCAGAAGGGGTACCGGGTATGTATCCTATAGTATCCTATAGTTAATGGGAGAGACGAGAGAAACTATCGCTATATATCGAAATTATCGAAAACCGTAGGACCGAGACCGACGCGACACCAGTCAGCGTGGCGGGAAAAGGGAATGCGCGCGCCGCCGGATTCGTTATTAAGTCAAAAAAGTGGGTAAGTATCCCTTTGTTGCTACACCGTTGGCCCAATGTTCTAACCTTGTGATAGGAATTTTTGCGCCGAGCTTTTGCTCAAGGTATAGATACCGAATTTGAAAGTTGGTGCCTAGCCTCAATTGACCTCTAGTTTCATTTTCTATCTTCCCTATGCTGCACTAATGAACGAAGAGGCATTGTTTTCCCATCAAAACTGACGACCTGATTTATTTGCAAGCTCATTGAGTTTGACCTCGAAACTTTGACATTAAATCATGTAAATAAATATATCACTGTCGATTGAGCGGCAAATCAACTTGAGCTGAAGATATTACTTCTCAAGCTCGAGTGATTAGAAGTACAAGAAAAAAATTGGATTTTTGGGTTCCTCCGGAATCATCTATCCTCACCATCTCTGAAGCTATTCACTCTAGAAAAATTAATTGATATTGATAATTGCTTCACAAATTATAAAAGAAATGCAGGAAAATTATATCTAGCATCATACCTCATTCGTTTCATTTACCCAGCTCACGAATATTAAATATAACTTCTGTGAATTTCATTAACACTAATCGCTACTGACAAGGAGAATGTTAATAACAGTTGATTAACTCTGTAAATTGAATACAGTCAGTGAGCCCCGTGTCTCGCGAAATCCAATAGCGCCCTTGGTTCAAAAGTGTGCCAACTTTTATGTCAATGCAAGGCGATCATATCGCACAAAGTCAATAACTAATAATCTTAATAAATTTGTTTTTTTAGACACTTTAATTGGATCATGGACAATGGGATTCTTAAATAAAAATCGTTCAGTTCAAATATACATGATGTCTAATTCAAATATTGTTTAGTTTCATTTCCGTATTATCGTATCAACTCCAGGGGCTCAATAATGTGTAGCATTTTTAGATATAACAGACTTTATGACATTGGAGTAAATCGCACCGGTTACTCCGATAGTAAATTTGCGTTTTCTAAAATGGACAAATTAGCTTGTTAAATTTCTTTTTTCGTTGGAAAAATGTGCGAGGAGATCTAGCCCGAGACGTTATGGTAAAACACTATTTTATTCGAATGCTGGCCCAGCTAGTTTATACGAACTGGAGAAGAGCGAGCAGTCATTAAAAAAAAAACAAACACACGTGCAGAACCTTCATAAAAAAAGTGTCACAGTGCTGTCAAACCATTTTGTTGATAATACCCCAGAACCTTAATTACATCAAAGCTCATCCGCAAGGACATAATAATGAGCGCTCGGAATTATGCACTTGCCGCTACATTCAAATCATCGCGCCACTGGCGCGGCGGCCTCCCATAGGCGGAGCCAACTCGGTCCCCCCTGAAGTCAGCCAAAGATGGCAACACGTTCGAAACTTACCCCCACTCCTCTTCCCCCTATGTTATGATTCCTCCTACTGCCCTAATCCGAATAAGACACGTCAAGTGTCACGTTATCCGTTTCTCTTATTTGAAAAGAAATCCACTATCAGTTCATCCCTGTTAGTTTTCTCATTTTCCTCATGTTTGAGATATTAAGTGAATGCTAACTCGTGGATAATTAGGGAAAATCACTTGAGCATTCCTGCAGCATTTGTTAATCCAATGTTACGACTAATTTCATTAGGCTTCCTCATTCTCCAGGGCATTCACGCCGGCCCTGAGGAGGACCAAGGAGTCATATATGCCAGTAAATGTGAAGGTAAGAAATATTCGAACAAATTTTTTGTCGAACCAAAATATGATTTTTATCTCTTATTGCAGTTTGCAAAGTGGTCGCTTTGGAGCTGGAAACTAGGCTCAATGAGACTGGCAAGAGTCACGATGTACTCGAAATTGGGTACTCCGTAGACGACGTTGTGCCCAAGAAGAAGAAGGAATACAAAAAATCGTAAGATTATTGACAATTTTTTTTTCTGACAAAAAAAAACATTTTTTTGAGAATGAGGAAAGTGCTAAACTGTTGGAAAGTGAGTTTATGATTTTTTCGGAGCAAAGTGGCCTGGCAATAATTTGTTAATTGTAATTATAGAGAATTGAGATTACTCGAATCCCTCGAGAACGTCTGCGACAGAATTCTCGAATACAACATCCACAAGGAGCGCAAGGATAGCACGAGGTTCGCCAAAGGAATGAGCGAGACCTTTCAAACTCTTCATGGTCTAGTGTAAAGTATCAATTCAGTAACAATAATGGAACTGTTTTCTCGATTTTCTTTTATTGAACTTTGGGTAAATGCAGTGACCGAGGTGTCAAGGTGGATTTGGGAATGCCATATGAACTCTGGGACAAACCCTCAGCAGAAATTACTCATCTGAAAACTCAATGTGAATCCTTGATCGAAGATCATGAGTCGGATATTGATGATTGGTACAAAGAACTACAAGGGCAAGTTTCGTTAGCAAGGTAAAGAATTTTCCAGTAAATATTCGGCAATTTGGTATGGTCAACAACAAATCAAGGAAAGGAACCAACTTGACGAAATTTGTGGAAATGAAACTGAAAACATTTCCATTATGGTTTCCTAACAAAATGATTCATCCACAAATTGTTGAGAACGAATTTCAAGTTCTCAACATTGAACAAAAACTTACTGAAATTTTTTAAAGAATTTTCGCCGTTTTAAATTTCCTAAAGGGGAAATTATTGTATTGCCCCTATTCATTTTATTAAAAATGGCCAATATTTTTGTTGAAATTTGGAAGTTTTTGTTATACCAATTATTATGTTTAGCACCATATATCTCGAAAATGGATAGAAATAGGGAGAGACCAATTAGATAAATTTTATTCCTTCAGAACGTAATTTACATGAGCACTTCCTTAATGAAAAACTGCAAAGTTCAAAAACACAGTCACCAAAATAAATATCAATTTTTTTCAGTCATTTGTGCGAGAAACATGCTTTAGTCGGTGAGGACACATCATGCCTCAAGGAGACATTGGACCAAAGTAAACGGAAAAAGGCTGAAGAAAAATCGAAGAAGAAGGACAAGAAGGAAAAGAAGCAGAAGAAGCAAAAGTCCAAGGAGAAAAAGCCTGATGAGAAGAGTAATGCCATTAAAAATGAACTCTAATCATTTTTACAAATCTCCATTCCGAATTTCCATGGAAGCCATAGATGTACATAACTTGACCAATTTCTTATAGTCCACAGACCATGTTTTAAAATATCGAATGAATTTGTTATTCTTTCGAAAGACAAGAGATTGGAGAAACGATATTACTCGAGTTTTTTTGAGGACATACTCAACAAAACTTTTTTATAATGCTCCCACACCCAAAGACTTGATACCTTGTACAATGAATTTTACTGAATTTTTGAATGATCTTTTTCTCAAATATATGAACGATTTTCTCCTACGTTGATGGCCATAAATCTGAAATGAAGTGAGTCAATAAAAAACGATCTGCAATAACAAATGATCCTCTAAAATTCTTTAGTCATGTATCGAAAATTGTGTTAAGCGGCTTCCTATTCATCCTCGCGCTACCACTCGCCAAATTTGATAGTGGAAGTGGACTTCCACATGCGAAAGTTCAATTCCAAACGATTTCAGCATGTGAGGGTATCTTGCTGAGTCCAGACTGGGTTGTGACACCTGCACAGTGCGTCATGTTCGAGAGCAGTGTAAGAGTCCTCAAATACAAATGAAAATGTGACTATGGAGATCTCTCCGTCAGTTCTTTTGTTAAGATTATCTATCCATGTATCATTTCATGGCCATTTATTTACAAGATTTTATCGCCCTTTATCTCGTGTAACAGCAACAGTTCGCTTGTGGATTGTAAATTAAAGAATTGGAAACTTGCCGGGATATCCAATACATTGAACGTTCCAATCAATAATCATGTTCATCTATCTGGGTAAAAAAGTGATATAATATAGGAAAAACGCATGTTGTGTTTTAACAAAATATTTGCAAGAGATGATTGTCTTTGAAATTAGCATGGGTCCTATGGGGGAAGACATGAAAGGAAATTTAACACGTTCAAAAGCAGAAATACAAATCTGATACTTTTTCAACCTACCGAGAAAAACTAGTAAACTTTTTTTTCAACCTTCCTTTCCTCCTAAATGATCGAATTAGATACAATGCTCCACCTAAGACTTGCACTGTTATAAAGCGACCTTAAATAAAGAGATCCAACGTTTTGTCCTTCCTAATTTGAGAGTCCTAAGGCTTTAGTGACCAATTTTCAAATATTTTTCATTGTCTCTATGAAACGTAGGAAAAATGCGTATGTACGTATACCTTGAACCACAAACGTATTTCCTTAAAAATACAATAATATTTATTGCATAATGGTTCGTTATTCTATGTACAGAAAACATATAGTGTATTCTCATTCTTTTGTCTCGCCTTTTCGAGGTCCTTGGTACCCTCTCCTGGGCTTTTTCCCCTTGAGAATTCTCTGCCTTTCAATTTCCTCCTTGAAATCCAGATGCTCATCGCGGAAGAGCCCGTACTCTCGAAGGTTCGCCATGAGCGCTCCAATTTCCACGTGTCTTGGGTAGTATTTAACTATATCAGCTCGTTTGTTCACTGGCTCTTCACTGAATAGCTTCACAACTTTCATTGACTTATTGTCCGTTGGTCGTAAAACTTCCCCGAAAATGCGATTACTCAAACGATTCATGCGTTTGGCGTAACTTGTTGACACTTTTGCTAAATCAACGTATTTGGACATTTTTGATGCTCTTCAATCCTGGAAAAAAAAACATTTGAGTGGAAACGTACAATTAATTTTCGCTGTGTTTTTAGCTCGTTTTATTGAAATTTTATACGAAATGCAGATGGACCTAATAATGATTTCAACGACACTTTGATGTCCAACACAACACGAAAATGCTGACTACTGCTTCCTATTTACCATATCGAATCCCCAAGATAAATTTTTAATTCCCCCTTTGGAGCCGGCTCTATCGTCAGCAAAATCAAGATCTGAGTGTCTAGTGTTCTGAGAGGTTAACTTGCCCGTTTCCGTTTACTTTTGATTAACAATTCTAATCTACTTTGATTTTTTGCAAAATAATGAACTCACCCTTCTCAAGTCCTTTTCCAACGACTCAGCAACACTCGTCACCCCTCAATTAGCCGCCAATTCCTCATAAAATTCAAAAATTACACTCTTCTGACTTTTATGTTTTGATCTGCCCATGCGTTCGCGTGCGCATGCGCAAACAGCCAGCGGTCTCCCTGCAAAACTTCAAATGTGTGAATAATCCACAATTATGTCACCCTATATAACTATTATTTTCCTTGCAATTAATTGTCTCTTACTGAATTCCGTCTGATTTGTAATACAAGTGCCTCGAGCATTTAAATATTTTCGGACAAATTTTCGGAAAGAAATGACGGAGTTAAGTTCGTCACACGTGACCGTTGCGACACGAAATTTGTGAAAGTTGTCAACAATTCCGCGATATAATATAAATCAACGTCGAACAATATTTGATTGGTAATCCTAATATGCACTTATACATATATAGATAATATAATTATTTCAACAGTAAGGAAAAATATGAAAATTTTATTAAAAATCTTCATCAAACGATTCATCGTCCTAATGCGGATCAATAGCCAGATCCATAGAAAACATCCATGGCTTTTGCTTACTATGGAAAGAAAAATTTGGAGAAATCTGGTGAAAAATGTTTGAAGGTTTAGATGATTAATGTTCGGATCATTGAGATTTTACTGTAATTTGGAATCTCTAATGATATTCAGGGGATGATTTTCTTCCATTCGGACATCACTCAATGAAATTTTCGAAATCATTCTATAGTCTGTGATTCAAACATACCCATTTCCAATTTGAACTTGACTGTCCGCACACTAAAATATGAGTTATCACTTTTAACGCGATTTCACTCGACATACGTTTGCTATATAGATACTATGCGAATTCACAATTATCCAACATTTATCAGTTGACAATCGCCCTGGGTGTACCACGTGACAGCGTACGGTATAATTTCATTGGCCAGAATTGATGAAACGAAACAAAATATTAATAGATGAAAAAATATTGTGCGCATGCGCAAACTAGTTCCCGCTCAATGTTGCCACTTTCATGTAGTTGCAATAAAATTAGAAGTCAATGTGCGATTAAATTTGAAATTTGAGGGGTATTTGTTACATTAATTATGCCATCAAAATTTTAGGTAATGCAACGATGAATTGTATCTCATCGTTAAACAACCGAAAAATGTTCGAATCGAAGTCAAGTAGATTCCGACGCCGGAAGCCAATTACGCTACTGCTATTTGAGACTTTCTATTGGCGATGTTTACCATTTGAATAATATGCAGTATACCAAATAACGGCTGATGTCATAATTCTATGAGCCGAAATGTAAGTGAGAATGATAAACAGTAAATCCACCGGGGCAAAAATCCAGAACGTATGCGTGAAAAGCAAAATAGAAACAATAAACATGAGCAAGATATGCCACGTTTTGAGCCTCCAAAATAATAAGTCACTACTGTCTTTAAACTTCACTAAACGATGACATGATACTTCACATTGCCCCTCACCCCTAATTCCCCTCCCCCGTACATCTCCCCAATTGTCCTTTGATCTTCAAGAGAGGTGTCAAAGCCGGAGGGGACAATGCAACAAAGCCTTTTCAACTTCAAAGAGACAATAAACCGTTTGATCCCCGGAAACAGGGAAAAAAGCCCCCACCCCTCTTCACTTAATCTCCGTACTAACACGTTACCAATTTCGTCCAAAAATCAAAGAACACTGAATTGAAAACAATTACAACTTATATTATATCATATAAGAGCGGCAACTAAATTCAGGGGTTGAACCAGACTTATCAAATATTTTTTTTGCCTTGAACGCCAACTTTGGATGAAAATTTAGAAAAAAACTTTCTGACTGGCAAGACGCTGTCTCATATCACTTTTCTCCCGCCCGTAGATATTGTTAATGAGTAGGTTTAACTGCAACGTGATAGCCATTTAAAGTTTGACTTCAGAAAATCTATATTTGAAATTGTTAAATTCAAAAAATACCGATAGAGTTCAAAATTCCCTCTGTTCATTTTTCCCTCACGAGAGGCCTCTCGCTTCCAAAAACATTCCCCTCCGAAAGCCAGGGCCGTCGATACTGCGCTAGAAATTCCCCCTCAATTCCATAACAAGTTGGACCCCTCAATTTCGGCAATTCAAAAAACCCCGCGAAATACTCAGGTTCCATACATGTAACATGTCAAAGTGATCCTTCAACTGAATATCTCCAGTAACCGATTTGCCGCAATGAATTACTCCTGTACCCCATCAAAATGGACTTTTACGGTGTTCCATCACATAAGCGTAACTACTTATTAATTATATTGATTGAAACGTGGACATCTTTAGTTCCATTTTTCTCATATCTCATTTGAACCTAATTATTGACAAAATTGCATTTTAGACATGGCCTCTTATGGAATTTTCCCTTCAGTTGCAACGAAACTTTGTTATCGTTCCAGTTGGTAACGCAGTTTGATGCTACCTCAAAAATTCACCATAATAATTCACATGTTTGTTAGTGTTAGCAAATTCCCTCCTATCGCAAATAATTATGAAAAATATGAGATGAAATTCAGGCCACGTGATCAATGTTCCATATATATATATATATATATCGTAAAAATAATTTACTTCATTTCAGGTTGAGTATACTTGAAAATGGACAAAAATGTGAAATGTGCGGGGCGCTATATGCACGAAGACGATATTGCGGAGGAGTGGGAGGCGTTGAGGCGGCTCCATGAAAGTCCGCGGATTCTGATGGGGAATCTGGAGAGTGGGGAGAAATCCAAGAAGAAGAGACAGGACAGGAGAGAATAGACCTTGCTGAAGGGAGTATGAGGAGTGGGAAAGAGAGAGAGCCCGTGGAAGGAAAAAAAAAGGAAGAGTGGGTAGTTGATGGCGACTATGTGCAACGGTATGATGTTGCTTGTGCTCACGTTTTGTCTGTGATAACACGGGCAAAAATTTTTCATTCATCCAATTCATATTGAATTCTAGTTAATCACACAGTGAGTTAATATTAATGTGTGTAGTATGTGAAGAAAATTTAACAATTTGAGATCATTATTTCGATATATAATTCAGTGGCTGTGAGAAGCGTTTGGGATTCTTTCGTTAAATTGTTAATGATTCTTCGTACGCTTTTTACTTCGGGTGTTTGTGTGATTTTTTTAAAAAAATTGTGACTAGTTCAATAATGCTAATGGAAATTGTTGGATTTATAACTTGGATAGGTGATTGGAATTAGGGAGGAGGACGCCTCTTCGTGTAACGACAAGTTATACGCGTGCCAACTGGTGCCAAACACGTTTTACATTGAGAAGAGACATCGCCCCAGCCGTCGGACAGGTAATTCTTACTTATTCCCTGCAACATTTTTGGTATATTTATAATACGTGATTTATTAATGTAACACGCGACTTCCGGTTCAAATGGAGTATTTCACTCACACGCCATTCATTCATCATCAATGAATTATTTGTTTATGTTATTTTTCTTATAAACATGAAGCTAGAATTCACTCACTACATTATTGATTGAGTGTGGTAGATAATTAATGAATGAGGTAGAAAATGGAGGAGAAACAAAACTCATAGACTATTTGCTCAGAATTTACAGTTCATTTAATTATCCCTTTTTTGGTTGACACAAGAGGAAAATATTCGACCATTAATTAATTGAAGACAATGTCAGAAAATTGTTTTTATTTCAATGACATATTTTGGTTTTCTTATTTCCACTTTTTTCATAACACTTTATTTTATTCAATCAACAGTCAATGGACAAATGAAAATTGGTTAATTAATGAAAGTCACTGGAGCAGGCGGCGAAAGATAAAAACAGCGAGGCTAAGGAAAATGGGAATGACGAGAGGGGGAAAAAAAGTCGGGTGTGAAAATAATTGTGTAGAGTAATAATTATAGCTGAGTGGTGTCTTTCGGTATGTCTACCGCCTCTCGAGCACGTGGTATGAAGCGACATGATGGCAATAGGGGGAGTGAAACGGCTGACTGAGCGACAGGGGGGATAAAACATAATATATAGCTAAAACGTTTTACCCCTTTCGCCAAAAGCCCCGGGAGTCAATTGAACACATCTGAGTGACTGTTAAATTCAATTGTCATTCATGCTGAGGGGAGTTTTTACCGATTTTTTTTTTGGACAATTTGATGATTTGTTAACGGGTCATGTGGTGGGTGGACTCAATGGGGTCAGGAGATGTTGTTGAATGAAATTCGGGCCATGGCTAACCCGGAAAATTCAAATTTCCCGCCATAAGCGCAGGGGAAAAATGGGGAAATGTCGGTGCAACTCTCGGTTGAAATTGGGGTGTCTTGTTGATGAGAGAATTCTGGTCAACCAATTTGTCGGAAGGGCCTCTTGAACAATGAGGCCAATGCACCCAAGATTGGGGTACAAGTCTAGGAAATTAGCGTGCCACGTACGAATTTTTCGGAGCAGAATCAACGTCTTCTGGGGCCCGTCCTTTATTTTCATCCTGACCACACGTTGTGATGACCTTTTTGTGACCGTTCTCAGGTTTGACCTGAAACTTTCATGTATATAGGCGGTTGGGGCGCTCGGTCAAAATACTGAAAAGTTCGACCCCATGTAGGGTCATCTAGGATTTTGGGAATTTTAAAAATTGGGAGCTTAGGAAAATTCGAAGCGTTCTGAAATCGGCAAGAAGTTTGGACATTTCAGGATTGATCCTTCGGAAAATTGAGAAATTCGGGAATGAAAGTTTCGAAAATTTTGAACTATCCTTATATTCCAAAAGCTCGATTTAAAGTGTTCCAGAAATGTCAATAAATTCAGGAAATCGAGGAGTGAAATAAAACAGAACGAAATATCCAAAATTGCAAAAAAGAAATCAGAAACTTGGTTCATTGATAAAATGAGAAATAGAAAATACTTTCTGAAGGTTAATAAAAAACGAGATGATCTCTTGAAAATTGCGATGATGATAGGTACATTCGTTTAGAAAAATTTTGGAACTTCATAATTTGTGGAAATTTACAAAAATTTCATAGTCTTCAGTAAGTTCCAAGATTCTAGAACCACTCCATAAATGGAAAGAATTATGGAACTTCTGGAACTTTCAAATATTCTATAAATTCCCAAGAGTCCTGGGTATTCAAAAAAATATGAAACTTCTAATATTTCCAACCATCAAAAAAAAATTCAAACTTTTACAACTTTAATATCCCTGAGAATTTTTCTTTAATTCTGAAAATACCAGAAATTTCATAAGTTTGAGCAATTTTATTCACGCAAGATTCTTCCCCCGAGAATTTACTCGAAGTCCCAACGATCTTTTTTTTACTATTCAGAACTCAAGACACCAACTCCATACAGCCCATTTAAAAAAGTGCCAACGTTACGCGGTGTTCCCAAGCGGTCACCCATCCAAGTACTAACCGCGCTCATCATTGCTCAACTATCTCGTTACCCAATGGTTTAAGGGAAAATGTTATACAACATTTTTTGTAGAGAATTTCATTTAAGATAAAAACGCTATCTTATCCATTTTCTCTAAATCACCTCCTTCTTCAGATAAACCCAAAAATTCCATGTTTAAAATAAAAAAACAGGAAAATTATCCCGACAATTTTCATCAAAGTATCATCAGATCTCAGTTGCGTGAAGACTGCACGATATTGCACATCAATCACATGAGGAACACATTTTTCCAACATTTTTGTTCAGAATCCCTGAAACCTGTGATTAAGAAAAAAAACCAGATTTTTAAAATCTCAATCAATATCCTCAAGTCTAATGAATGGTTGAAACTGGCGATTTTTAATCCATTGAAAAAAGGAGATGACGTCAAGCTACTAAACCCAATACACACACACACACACACACGCGTAATCTGCCCTACCTCCATCCAATACTAATACTAATACTCCATTTTCAAATTCCTAAATCCGTCAAAAATTGATAAGCACGTTACCTCCGATCATTCGAAACCAATCCAATGATCATTGATGCCCGAAGACAAGGGGTGTCATCTAATGAATGATAATGAGTGGCTCAATGGGGTCAAAGGGAAATATTCAGGAATCAAAGTGAGAGATCCACTAGTAAGCTTGAAACCAACTGGGGGCTTTGTCTCCAACCAAGTGGGCCAGTTATGTCTGCTATTCCGACACAAACGTCGACCAAGCCAAAGCGCGCTCCATCAATTATCTTGGCCCCCGGGGGTAATGCTTCGTTTATCGGCTCGTCATCCAGAGGAGGGAGAGACACCGAGGGCAAAATGTCGCCAAAGTGCGTTCCCAGTGGATTAACCTAAAAGCAACTTGACTCAAAAACTCCGCCGACTCCTTTTGTCCCGGACTCATGCCACCCCCCGAACAAATACAAGAGTTGAGAGATGAAGAAAAAGGGCGCGGGTGGGTTGGGAGGGGGGGGGGCGATTCCGCGAGGAGGCTTTTACAACTACTCAAAGATTAATCGCCTGTTTCGTCAAGGGTTTTTCTCGGTTTTTACGAGAAAAAATACTGAAATTCCGCGTCCCCCCTACTCATACTTGAAAAATCACTTGTCGAGTGCACTGGTTAAAAAAAGAATAAAGTTACGGGGACAATTTGATGGTTCAAGTTCAAGCGAAAAGTCAAGGGAATGAAACAAATTCATGCGAAGAACTTGTAAACTCGGAGATTTTTAAAATTATGCATATAGAGTGTCAACACGTGGAGGCCCATAACTTGTCTTCTGCCGAAAACATATTAAACAATTCAGAGATTCGTCCCCTCTGCCGTGAAAAATTTCCCGCCGTTTGAAGAATAGGGGAATCCCCTTACTCCGACTTTTCGCACCTGCCCCCCTCTCCCCGGCGACCATGCGAACCAATTTTATTTCCCCCAAAAACGCCAAACGCCAAATCTCTATACTCCCCACCCGATAAATTTGTCTAAAAGAACATGAAAAAACGAAGGCAAGCCCCGAAAACGAAAACACGAGAAACACCAAAATGTAAAAAAAGAAAAAAAAAACATGAAAATAAAAAATAATATATAGGCGCGAGTTGGGACTCCTGAACGATAGTGTAGACTAGCAGCGTATAATGCGGGTTTATCAAGATCTCGCAATGCCAGCAGCGGAAACCATCAAAGAGTCCTTTGAAGTTTCGTCGTGTCCTCCTCGACTAGCTCAAACCTCTCTCTTTCTCTTCGGCACACTCGAATATACTCGGGAGGCCGCTTGGGGCTTGAGACTTGGCGCGACGCCACTTTGTTCCCTCCCTCTTCTCCTCTTGTCCTCCCCCTACTCCTCTTGTCTCTCGGGGTGAACCCTCGGAGCTCGGAACATACGTTTCTTTCGAATCGCACTTGGCCTTTTATGCCACAACCGGGCGGCCTCTACACGATTCCTCTGGTTGTCCCCCCCCCCCCCCCCCCCCCCCCACCTAATCGACATCGGTCAGTGTCACAAAGCATCTGACAATTTTTTTTTTCTTACCCTCAAAGAGAGAAATTGAAGGCAATGGAGGGATACATGAATGGCTAGGTAGATTATTAGAGAGCTATGCACATACTTACACACATGGGAGAGTACCCCGTGTAATAGACGGATAAAAATTCCCTGGAATGAGTCAAATAAAATCGACAATCCACTACTACCGATTAATAATTCGAGTGTGGAGGATCGTCAATTTTTGGTTTGAACTCAATGGACCAACTGGCGGGAACCGATAGCAAACTGGTGCGCATGCGCCAAAAATTGATGTGCCACGAAGAATATGACATACAAAAATTTTTTCCAGAAGCTTTTCTGAAATTTGTCCCTGCACTCTTTTCCCAGCGGAACTTTTCTTTCCGTGTAGATGTTTGACTATTTGGCTCGGGCAAATGTTAAAGCCCACGTTTAAAATTCGGTTCCGGCCAAGCCCTTTAAACAGACCGAAATTTTATGACATTACCTGAAGTGCACTTTAATCGTCCCAAAATCTTCTCATCTCTTTCTAACTGAATGTATTTCACTACATTATTTTTTATACATTTTTTATCTGGATCATTGGACCTCCACGTGTCAAGTGCTTTCCAACAATTTTGAGCAATTTCGAAAGAGAGGTGTGTGTATTCTATTTCCCTCCGTCCCTCTCTCTTGTCCTCTGTACGGTAGCCGCTTTCCAGCCTTTCCTTCGAAAGAGAGTACTTCTAATCGGACGGTGAATCTCCAGAATGCCCCCCCCCCCCTACGTCGGGTTAGGTTCCCGCCCGGCCTTGCAGTCCCAGTACTCAGATACTCTATCCACTACACCAAAGCCCCGATAGGTGTGTGTGTGTGTTGGGTGGGTAAGGGAGCGTGTTGAGTGGGTGGGTGGATGGGTGAGTGTGTTGGGTGGGTGGGCATGTTGGGTGGGTGGGTGGGTGGGTGGGTTGGGTGGGTGGGTGGGTTGGGTGGGTGGGTGAGTGTGTTGGGTGGGTGGGTGGGTGAGTGTGTTGGGTGGGTGGGTGGGTGAGTGTGTTGAATGGGTGGGTGGGCGAGTGGGTGCATGAGTGTGTTGGATTAGTGGGTGGGTGGGTGCGTCAGTGCCTTGGGTGGGTGGGTGGGTAGGTGCAAATTGCAGCATCTTGAAAACAAATCTCTGATCCAATGGATCAGAAATCTTCGTATCACATTTTTTTCAATCAATATAGTCATTAAGAGGTCATTGGTTTGATCCATCGAGGTTCACTCCCGCATACCTTTTACTGCAAATTTCTATGACATTTTATACTTTTTACGATCTCATTCCACTGCGTAGCACACATACATTTACATAAATCGGTTTTATTTCACTGGTTTAATCTCCCGAATTCCAAGATTTGTTGGAGAAGGCAACTCGCGGTATGTTACCAAAATAGTAGCGCGAATATTTAATTACACTATCAAGATAAGTTTCACAATTGCCTTGCAACTTCAGGCATGACTTGAAAGCAAGTTTATGCATTAGATAACTCGGCCGCTGATTCTCGAGAATAGTATAAACTAGTTTTCTTAGAAATAGACAGGAATAAAAAAGTAAAAAGTCTGTCGTTAAATATCCTTCTTATTTCTACCATTTGTGATTTCTTCGGAATTTGAAGAATTCTTCATGTGGTTTTTATGGGCGTAATTGTATTTTATGAATGGTTGTGTAAGTTTTTACGTATACTTCAAATTACGAATTTTCAAAACTTTTGGTAACTTCGGGAACAATTCTGAAAAAAATGCATTTGTAAACTTTTTTTGAAGTTTTCAGAAAAATGTACATTTCACAAATTGTCTCAAATTCTTGGCCTCTTTAACTGTGCTTTTTTTTATTAATTTAAAATTGAAAGAATTATTGAAATTGCCTAAATTGTAATTTGATTAATTGTGAAAATTTCCAAATTTTCTGTTTAGTTCCCTAATGTCGTATTAAAATAAAGCAACCGCAAAATATCTAATTTCCAGATTTAAATCAATAAACTTTTCGAGGGCGCCACGCGAAACCATTGCCCACGTGCTTGCCATCCGCGGGGACACCGCGAGGATCATTGCCTTCTTACCTTTTCCTCGCCCCGAAGCCTACTCTTCCCTAAAGATGGAGACAACTCAAACTTCAAATATTAGGGCTATGATCAGCTTCAAAAATCATTTCACGATTACAATTCTTCAATTTTCCGCAATATCCGAATTTCCCATTTTTCTTCAAATTCCATCGAATGCGACCGTCTTGCTGCTGCAACGGGCTTTCTAAATACTTTTCAAAAAAAGGCTTTGTCAGGATCCCCAAAAAGTATTACTTTTGTTACTGTTTAATTTATTCTTCCTCCATTTACACTTCTCAGGATGAACATTGGTGCCAGACTGACTCACATTCAATTACCATTCAAATGATCCCCAAAAGCGATCGCCATTCTCCGCATAGGCGAGCACTCAGCAGCGAATTCGGCAACGAGACCAAAGAGTCTCATAATGCTTCATTGCCTGCCCTAATGGTTAGATTCCATCCAACTAAAACGATAAAGCAGTTTCCCCAGAACTAAAAACAAAACGGCCAAAACAATAATGAACAACTCGGACGTTAAATATCCTTTTTTATTCCACCCATTTGTGATTCTTTGGAGGCTTAATTGTTCATGTGGCCTTTACGGACATTTCACGTACGTAAATTGTAGGATGATGATCGCGTGCAGAGGTGGTGGTGGCGGCAGGCGGTGGCAAGTCGCCGGTGACGATGGGGCGGTGAAACATCAAAGGCCCCGGACCCCATAAGCCGAAGCAAAAGTTGCCTTTCTTCTTCTTTTGCTCCGTTGCCTCCTCACCACGCACCAACACGAAGAGAGAGTATACCCGATGGCCGAACTACTCGTGTAACATTGAGAATTGACGGCTCAATATGCAGTAATGTTTAATATGTTTTTTTGGTTTTTCACCGCCGAGGCTTTTCCCAGTGTTCATTAATGATTTCCTTTTTCTTTGGTCAATATTCGGCACAGTGGTCTCAAAAGTGTCTAGCTTCAAACGCGTGTTGCGGAGCGCGTCATGAAGATTGTACGCAACACGTGAGTTAAGTGGTTGTTAGCCTTCGGCTCGTGCTACAAACTTCCCACCTACAAAGAACACCTAATCAAAAACTACAAAGCGCATAACTCACTTAAGCTTCGATCACTATAATATCTTTTGAAAAAGTCAGCGGAAGAGATACACGAACTACAAAAGTAACTAACCTCGTAAATCAGCATCGAAGTGGTCAATAGACTGCTGCCGATTTTCGCTGAATATCTCAAAACCTAAAAGAAATGTGGAAATTTGCAGCAGTTCGTAATATAAAACTGATATAGGTGTATCCGAATATTTGTCGTCGGCATCAGGAATGATGACGAACGTATTTAAAAAAATTGCATTCTCCCCAGAAAATCGTTTGGAAAATAGTGTTAATAGTTACGAATCCGTTTCACGTCGCTATTTCTCATCGTGGAACGTGCGCATTACCCCTAGCAGCTAGAAGGTGCGCGTGCTATTTAATTGGACTCGATTTGATTAAATAATGGAGATAAAGGGAAAGGATTTACATATAAAATATTCTCTCAAATATTCTCTATTTTATGGGGTATGATTTGGATTCCGTGAATTGTGCTGCTATCTCTAATACTTTCTGTGAAATTGAAATGGAAAATATGTTCTCAAAAAATTTCCTCCAAAAACGTTAAGCGCAGCTGATCCTAAATTACAAACATTAGGAAACATGTTAGAAGTCGTACATTGTGTATTTTGACGAAACTTGAATTTAGGTTTTGCTCAAAATTATCCGTTTTTCGGTTTCTCATAAACGTAATGAAAGAATTTGTTTTTTGGATTCATGTCACAAATGAGTTTTTTCCCTAAAAAAAGGGGCCAAATTATTTTCCCACGTGTTCTAGAAAGAATCTCTCTCGGAGAAATTACAAATCGGAAAATTTGAATATGATCCTAATGGACAATGGGCTTATTTCATTTTACAATTCATCTCCGAAAAGAGGTAGACTACATGCCCATAATTCCCCAATTTGTGGACTGAGGATTCCGCGTACGAGGAGTTACGGGTTACCCCTTCCGCGCTCGCAGTAGGCGTGTCCGGCGGATGAGAGATCTAATAGAATGCTACGGCGTGCAACGAAGCGGCGCTGCCCCTTAGGCGCTGTGTCTAACGTTACGGGTGGTGGGGACGCATTCCCCTCCACTCGCTGGCGCTCATAGAGTTACAGAAAGTCCAGTGTAGGTGGAGAGAGAAATTATAGAAAAAAATTTCTATTGCAAACAAAATTTCCTAGAGGATTTTCCAGGAGGGTTTCATCAGATGATTGACTAGTAGAATTCGCAAGAACGAATGTCCTCAGCGTTTCCCCCTTCAGGAAGTTGTCTGATCGAATTGGAGTCAGAACTTTGACCAGTACCTCTGCCATCTTGTCAGTGTTTCCGACAGTGATTGCAAATTTACACAAATATATACAAACGCATAAGAACATTGGAAATTCTTTGACACATGGTTAGACCTTAATACATGAGAGCCCTTCGTTCCATATACTGGCCTATAATATACTATATTATATAGTATTTAATAATCTTCTCCAATATTTTAATGTTTTCACTTCAAGGGGTTTCCTCAGTGTTTATTAATGGTCTTTTTTTATCGGCACCATCGGACGTCAAAGGGGACGGTTCCTTTTACTCTTTTTCCTTGAGTCGAAACGTTATCGTGGTCGGAAGATAAGGCAGACGCGGTGTGTACTAATGGGTCGGATTAATCGCGGAGAAACTTGATTCGGTTTTGAGGAATACAAGTTCAATGCCTTCGGCTGTTGTTTGGGAGAAGGGAACTTGTAAGGGAGTAATGGGAACGCTGATTTTTTTTTTCTTCACATTCATTGCGACATCGATTTTTTCTTTGGTAAATTTTCAATATTTCTTATTCGACCAATCGTAATTGTCTCCTGCAGATAGTAAATATTTTATGAATGGGAAACGTATTGATAATTGTCTGAAAATAATGTTTTTCAAAACAAAATTTTTTCAAAACAAAATTTTTTCAAAACACGATTTTTTTGAAACAAAATTTTTTCAAAAAAAAATTTATTATGTATACAACTTATAAGCATCATATTTGGGGGGGGGGGTACGAAATTACATGTTGAGATTATAGGGAAAGGGGGGGGGGGGTGAAAAAAAAGCGTAGAAAATTGGCACTAAATTTCGAATTTAATTGAAAAAAAAAAATGACTCATAGCCCTGGAAAATACTGGAGAAGATCCTCAGGAAATTATTGGCTGAATGCGGTGGTAACCACCAGAATAGTATAGCAGGACAAATAAGAGAAATATTTCAATTTCCGTTTCCCGTTCAATCCCCTGCTTTCTCGATATTCGATATGTCCTTTCCTTCTCCATTTTCTGGATATTTGACTCTAGCTGCTGTCTTGATGTCTCGTCCAATGATGTATATTTATGTATTGTCGGTTGTTGCTAAAGGAAAAGTTGGTGGGGATATTTTTACATAATACCTTGACATTCTTCTGGTGACAATAGTTTCTATTTCGAGTGCGGAGTGGAGGGCATTGGTGGGATAACAAAATATAATTAAATTATGGTTCACAATTCGAAACTATCAGTTCCAACATCATTTGCATGGATGCGAAAAAATCACTTCAACATATGGCGTAATTGTTAGGACTCTCCGAAGTTGGCTAAAATAAAAAAAAACAATACAAAAAATTCTCAACGTTTTCTGATCTGACTCTCAAGGTGTGTGTGTGTGTGTGTGTGTGTGTGTGTGTGTGTGTGTGTGTGTGTGTGTGTGTGTGTTCCAAACAACAGTGAGCAATGAACATTGGCCCTGATTTTACATACACATTTTAGCTTTTATGACTTATCGCTTTTCCAAAGATTCTTCAACAAATTTTCAGAAAATGACAAATTTTGAATTTTCCGATTAACTGTTATGATAAGAACTACAAAAATAAAATCTCACGATTTCACGCTACCCCGAAACTGCATTCGCATTCTCTTAAAAAGCTGTATGTGTATGCTCATACGTGAGGCTAAATTTTGATCAATGATGTCTCGACTGAAGAGCTGGAGCCATTCAATGTTTATTTTCCAATCAAAGCATCTTGATGAAATCTATACGTGATTAGATTTTGAACAAGATTGTTGACAGCGGTTACGGGCATCTTTGATGACCACGAGAGTCTCTTTCTGAAACAGGAAACAGGCACATATAAATTTTTAGTGTTTGCGGTTTTGATGTGCTCAATTTGTTACCAGTGGAAATCCAGAAGAAAATCTCACTTCATTCCTCAAAGCCGTTCCAAATTTTTCTGTTTTTCTCGTATGATGTTCGAAGCACCAGGCTCATTAAACCAATTTGATGAAACGATGCAGAAGAAAGGTGACCACCGACCGAACCAATGTCGTCGGCAACCCCCCAAAAAATGCCCTCATGTCCTGCCCTGTCCTCCACCGTTCCTCACCACCTCCAGCAAAAATCGCCGCAACATTTGCTCCTTGGTCCGAATATTTTTCTCCCCCCCCCCCCCCCCCCCCCCCCCCCCCAAAAAAAAGCATTAACATCTCGTCACCCGTTATACAGTACCTTGGGTATTGCCGGCAGTGCTGTTTGCAGCCTCCACTCTTTTTCTCTCTTTCAACAGTCTCTCCCAGCTTACTACAGAGCTTGACCAAGCGAGGCGTTCCGAAAACCTGTAATTACGGGCCCGGCAAACATCAAGCGATGCCGCCGCCGTACCAGCCGCCATAGTCCCTATACTCCCCGTCTTCTTGCTTTTTTTTTTTTTATTTCTCCACTTCTTTCTCCTCTCGTGTCCTCTTCTCCGGCACTCCTCTCAGTCACACACTCTGGCCATCTCGCTTACATACTCCCTCTTACTCTTACTCTCTCCCTCTCCCTCTCGCCGCCTCCCTCCCTCCCCCTCTCTCGATCTCTTTTTCACTCGTTCATGCTCTCTCCCACTCCCTCACTTTTTCTCTCAATGCCCTTTTCCCTCCCACTTCTAGTTGCGCTCAGACCGTTTCAACTGACACCGGCATTGGATACCCATGCAAGTCGCTTTGGTTTTGTTAGAATCCTCAATATCTCTATCTCCATCTCGCTTCCACTGCACCGTCGGGGGTGCAGTTACCTGCGTGTGCATAGACGTGCAGTCATTCCACCTCACCCCCCTCCAACCCCCCCCCCCCCCCCCCCCCCCCCCCCCCCCCCCCCCCCCCCGCAGCCACCCCACCAACCCCCCTCGCCATTCCCACTCTCCCCTTCCACTACTTCCACCTTCAGCGTCGCCACCCCCTTGCTGAAAAAAAAACCCCGCCACAAATTACATTAAACGTTATACGCGGTTAGACTACTCTTTTTAACAATCTTCATCAAAGCAACGTCGCTCTTTATTTTACGAGGAAATTAAATAAATTAAAATGTTAGGATTTTTACATCAGTCATAGGGGATTAAACAACTTTGCACAATTATGGAGCAATTCGTTGCGTTAGCTTTGATCGTTTAATTGTTGGTGTAATTGGGAGGGGGGGGGGGGGGAGGGTGGAATATAGTTTGCGAATTTGATTGAGTTTATTTATGTGGTGTTAAGCTTGATTATTAATTGATTAGGGGATAATTAATATGAGCAGAGATGAATAATCGGGTTACTAACTGTGAGCAAGTGCAGTTAGCAAATTGTTGCAAACTGTGCTTGATATTTTGATTTTTCATTAATAATTTTGAATTGATTTGTAAGATGGCAATTATATTCATACTGTATATATAATATCGAAAATTCCGGGTTAATTTTTTTTTTTCATTATGGAGTTTCACGTTTTTATCTTTTTTTTATGGTGTTAGATGATAACAATTGGATCATCTCTATATAGGTGAAAGAATTTGTCAATTATATTGAACTTTTATAATTTTATATATTTATATATTTTATATATTTATATATTTTATATATTTATATATTTTATATATTTATATATTTTATATATTTATATATTTTATATATTTTATATATTTATATATTTTATATATTTATATATTTATATATTTATATATTTTATATATTTATATATTTTATATATTTATATATTTTATATATTTTATATATTTATATATTTATATATTTATATATTTTATAGATTTATATATTTTAATAAACAATTATTATTGAGGAGGACTTCACAGAAGTAACCAGTGGGGTAAATGACACACACACACACACACACACGTGCGCGCGCGTGCACTTATTGCAAAGATCATTATTAACCCTATTCATTGCAGCTGAACAGATCATTGCACCCTCGAACGGTCTCACGAGGAGTGCGAGGTCAACAGACTCATATGCGTGAGTGCAAGCGAGACACCAACAATAGCGCGACCGCTCGAGGGTTAACCTCGTGATACCCACTTAACTACGCAAAGTAGACAAAACATCATTCGACATAAAATGTGTATTTTAGCATTAGGAAAAACTTTGGTTTCTTTCACTCTTCCGTTATCTGTGACCGTTCAGCCAGTAGAACGTCGTGAACAGTTGAACTCGTTCTCAACGACGCTTGGATCGATTTCATCCAGAATTGACTTACCTCTAATTTCCATAATGACAGTTGGAAACAAAAATATTTTGCCAGTATTTTTTCAAATTGAGTGCTAAGACCTTGTGCAATTGCTATTACATAGGAGACTACACTAGGAACAAATTAATTCCAAACAAATGTAAATTACCCAGCAAAATTTTCTCCTCAATCTTCATCAAATGATTCAACGGATATTGGCATTTGATGTTTCTGATGGATGTTTTTTTTCGACGCTAATATTCCTGGAAATTTCCGAAGAAATGGGATCTTCAGTGCTTCTGTTTCCTGACATTTCCGTGGAAATGAAATGTGTATGGCTTGAAAGCAACATCTCGGAAGGTTTAGGTGAAAATTTTTACCAGTCTCGATTCGCCGATCCCATTTCAGGAATAATGTGAACGTTTTTCTTTATTCGGAGCCAGGGGGAGGGGGCAAAGTCAAAAGTGTGAAAGGAGACAATACCACTGTTCCAATGGATGAGCACAGTAGCCAGGGCTGAATGTACCACAAATCAAGTATATTTTGTTGGATTTCATTTCGAATTAAAGTTAGAGCCTTAATGTATGAGACTTCGTGCTTTTATGAATTGTTTCGATGCGACGACGATTTAGAATTCGCCTAAATTCCCCAAATTTTATATCTAAGAAGGAGGGCTCGAAAAGAAACGCGCGAACGCAGATCAGCTGCCACACACAAAAAAGCCTAGAACAAAATAAATTCAAATTATATCAAAGTTGAGAATTCAAGTCAATCAACTTGAATAGTGAAAAATACTCTATAAACCTAAACAAATTTTCTTCATAAATCATTCTCCTTCCACTCATTCTGCAAAAATGGCGGGAAAGTGGCAGGGAAACACGAATTTTAATTAACCACTTTTGACACTTCCGGTGCGCCTAAAAATTTCTTTTCAAATCTTTCCAAGTCAGCACTTTTTAATGATCCCCCATATGGATCTCCCCCACAATTATCAGTTGATGATTCTTCCATAGCAGAACAACACAATAACACAATTGTTTGCATACAGCTTATTCACTCGCGCACCGTGATTCGTCGCTCCCTACAAAAAACAATCCCCCCCCCCCTTCCCTCACGTGTTGCAAGATTCAGTCGAACGATGGCGGTGCACGTGGCTGTCGGTAAACTGGAAAACTGTCAAATAAGTTATAAAAATCTATTGCCAGTATGGAGTGGACGAGGCATTGCTGATGTTCTGTGAAAAGAATCTGCATGAAGATATCGTGTTTTACGTGAGTTTGTGTTATCGGCTGTACTGGTTACCTCCTTGACGACGATAAAACAAAAAATCCCAGCGAGCGGCATCCTTATTTGTAAAGTGTGTTCGAATCAACCGATGTTGCTGTAAGCTGTTGCACCCATGCATATTTAACCGACAGAAACGCCTGCCATAAACACAGTACAGTTTATTATTATTATTTTCTTATTTTCGTCTCAACATTTTTCAACTTTTCCTCTAAATCACTCCACTTTTTTCAATAATTCCTAACACAACTTCTCAAATATTTATTCTCTCTGTCATCCATTTGTTTACTATTTCATTTATTGTTTTGTTTATAAACCACAGTATTTATTTTATTTGTTTATTCCAGCTCAATTGATGTTCTCCAATCTCTATATCACCTATTGGTACCCGTGCTGTGGCTCTAACCTCAAGTTGCATGTTACCTCCAAAAAAATTAATCTTCTCCATTTTTCCCTACTTAAACAATTAAATATAATTGTTTCAAAATTTTCCCTCATCATCTCACCGCCCAAAAAAATACTCAAACCTATAAAAACTACTGGAGCACTTTGGTGACATCGCATGTTGGAAGAGCGTTTTTAGGTTAAGCCCAGGTTAGATGGTCCGCACCTGAAAACATCTTCTAAATAACAAATAGTTTGACATTAACAAATTGTTTTGCTACCAACTCTTCTGCTTTGCTTTCCCACAACTTTTCCCATACAGTTTTTTACGATATTCGATTGACTTTGGTTAATGGGGGGAGAAAATGGTCCAGACTGCAGCATCATTTGTTGTTATTTATCTGTAGAAACATTAGGGGTTGAGGGTAAGAAAAAAGCCTTGGGAATTGTTATCTAGGCATCATGCAGCAGTGGTTTACTAATCGATCATGCCGTATTGTTGAATTCTCCCTCTGTTGAGACCATTTGGCCCCTGAACAGAGTGCTTCTGCGTGAATCACACCAGGATGCTGGCCAGGCTCAGTTTGATTCCAACCGTTCGACTGATAGTCTCGGTATCGTACATCATCACTAGAGCCTAAATAAATCAATTGTCAATTTTTAGAGATATATTTATCCCCCAAATTATTCAATCAAAATCTCTTGGACTCTGGATCCCCTGGATCTTCAGTCATTAAATTATCCAGCTTCAATTTCATTCGAAATAAATTTAAAAAATAAGGAAAAAAAATAATAAGTATTTTAGTGCTGCAATAGAACTTCATCACAATGGTACGTAATCCTCATACTAGATGAACAGGTGAAAAACCTTCTGCTCATTCATGTGTTCACTGAATATGACAGACTGGATTAAACCACTGGAATCATAACTGGGGATCATATTTCCAACTTTCCATTGAAATATCTCCATTGTTTTATTCACCACTCATAACTCCATTGTTCCTGCCTTCTGCTCTCTGTCAATCATATTGCTTTAATTCACTTTTGACGTTTAGTATGGTCTTTTTTTTTATTATTCTTCATACTTCACTCTTTAATTTTATGAGGCAGTTGAGGTGTTGATGAGCGTGAGACGTGCAACAGTGTCGAAGCAACAGTCCACCATTTGTTTCAGGGAGACGCTTGAATTTACTCTAATCCACTACCTGTAGCATGTTTAGAATTTTGGAGAGGATTTTTCAAAACTTTTTTTGCTACCTAAAGTATGGGGTACACATGATTATATCTGTAAACGAAAATTAGGGAAATCAATTATTTTGGGGGTATGTAAACTTAAGAGTGAAATTTTTGGGGCTTTTTTTTGTTAAACTTCGTCGAGGACTTGAAGTAAAAAATTACATATCAGCATTTTATTTAGGATTTAACAAATCAATCGAGGGAGAGACTTTTCGTGAACACCCTGATGATATTGACTCCCCTCGAGTTATGAATATGACTCAATACGTTTGAGTTAATATTTTTTGGTTTACGATCAATACAAGACAAAGAGCTGAATGCTTAACCAATGGGAATACATCGAAGATGAATCCTCCCTGCGCAATCTAAAACCCATTAAATCCAGCACCCATTGTACAGCATAGGCAACCAATATGCCAAGACCCACCCCAATCATTTTTACGAAATACTTGGGGGTCTAGAATATTTATAATTGGTTATGATTCATACTCATAACCCATAGAATTCATATAAAATACTCGAGGGCCTTTTGTTATAAGGTACCATGTACCAATCCAAATCTGTTGCTGCGCAGTAAGAGGGATCGATACCCATTTTAAAGGCCAGACTGACTTGTAATAACGCAGAGGGATAAATTTCCCCCTCAAATCAATTCAACCATTGTCCAAAGTAAAAATCCAAATTTTTGGAATAATGGAATGATAATTTTTTTAAATAATCCAACTTTGCAACGTTTACTGCCACTTGCTATGGAGGGGGGTAGCTCATATGGGGGATTGCTCATGGTTTACTTGAATTAGATTTTTCTTTTTTGTTTCAGATTTGGACTAGCCATGTCCACTAGGAAGCGAAGGGGATTAAAGTCTACTATAAAAGTGCAAATACTAATTAACAGCTATGACAGATAGGATGAGTGGAAGTCGGAGGAGTGAATCGCGCTGCTTCAATGAGAACTCTCCAAGGCCTCCAGTGCCTGGTAAGATTTTTTTTCCATTGTCAAAGACAATTTTTGGTTGCTTTGAGGGTAGTTGAGAATTGTCATGGCATACGCGTGCTAATTGCTGATGCTGTTGGTGGCTTTGGGGGCAGTCTTCTGTACTGGGCCAGCGCCGCCTGGCGGATGGTTTTGGAATCAGCGAAGACGCGCCGTGACCACGCGCCACTTCATTTGAATCTACCGTACGATCAGTTGCATACGCTTACGAGGGGGTTGCTTACCTGAAAAGTCTTTTGGACGGATATTGTAGGGAAATTTTTAGAATTATCGAGCAGTGCTACTCAGCTCCAGAATCATTTACAGTTCTAGATGACGCAAAAAAAAGGGTTGGGAATTATTTAATTGTTATTGCGGAAGATTATCTAATGCAATTATACAAACGGTTGATTTTTGCTCCATTTTTTTTGCGCATTTATTAATGAATATTGTTATCGACATTTTGAAATTTTCCCAATGGGATTACTGTAGAAGTCGCATAAGAAAATTCCCATGACAAAAGTACTGAGATTTTTAGACCGAAAAGTATTGTATGATGTCAGGTCGAAAAAGATTTTCTGGAAAATGTGATTGTAGCCCATGAAGCCACGTTCTCCAGAGTCTGTTTCTCACTCCTGACATAAATTACTATGCTGTATAGCTGTTTAATGAAGTGTTTAATGATTCTTCTAGGAGAAGAAACGGCAGGCTACATTGGGAAAATACCTTCACAGAGTCCCGCTCTAACACCTAGACGCTCGTTACTGGGTCGCACCTCCAGTGGTTTGTGCGATGCTTCAGCGCCAATGGGATTTGAACCCGAGGGCTGCTGTGACACGTCAATTATGGAGGGAAATTCACCACCAGCTTGTCTCAGGTGGGCAACGAATCTCAATTTGTTGCTGCAGGATGTGGAGGGACGGCAATTGTTCAGGAAGTATCTGGAGCAGGAGGAGACGTCGCAAGCGGATTCAATAGATTTTTATTATGCTTGCGAGGGTCTCAGTCAGGAGCGTGATAAGGATAAAGTGCATCAACTGATCAAGCTTATAAATAAACGGTGAGTTTTGAGGAGTTAGGAGGCTTTTTCCTCCTGGAATAAAAGTCCCCAGGATTTAAACCATTTGATTTTTCCTTAATCAATTCCAAATATTTGACTGTAATTTTTCAGATTCCTCCAAAAGGCGCAACTAACCATCCCCGAGCATCTGCGAAAAGAGGCAATTCGGCGTATAAAGGAGGGACGAGCAGATAAAACAGTATTTGACGCTGTGCAACACGAGGTTGAGCGTGTTATCAAGGAGACCATTTATCCCAATTTTCTAAGTTCTGATGTTTATTTGGCGTATGTATCTGCATATCAAAATGCCGACTCAGCGGCTTGTCCAAGCTCTGGCTCGAGTCGAGAAATGTCGATATCGTGTGGTCCAGCTCTACTGCCAACACTGCACGAGGATGCGGAATTTTTTGGTGGACATTATTCCCAATCGGCGTGTGGAACTCCGGGTGAATTAAGACTGACTAGAGATGTCCTTATGAGGACACAACAGACAAGAGCCATGGATCTGAGGCCCAAAACTGAGGCACATGCTGGGTGAGTTTTTTTTTCTAGGTTTAGAGTAGAGTTGCATTTTGCAGTTGCCTGTGCTCGTTACGTAGTTTTTACCAATTTATCAATGAGTATGAATTTGCAAGGTTAATTGTATGTTTTTTATTCGTTCAGATATTCTGATTTTCGTTCAGTTTTATCAATCAAATATTTTACAATGTTTTTTTAAGGAGAATTTTCTTTTAGTTTTTATTTTTTTAATTTATTATTTTGGTGTTGTATCATTTCTTTCATTAGAATGTACTTGCACCCTACGACTAGTCCGTACCATATGCGTTCCCGAGTACCCCTACAGTATTCGTCATACAATCCAGTATCGAGACAGGACTCGGAGTTGCAGAGTTTGAGCAGTGACGCCAGAACTGAGTCGGACAATTTGTCACTGACTGATAACTCAGTGTAAGTAATATATTGTCAATTGTTGCATCCCTAATTAAATGATTGACAACAATATTTTGGAGGTGGAGACAAGGCAAGTATGTCGCTAGCTCTCAGATAGTTTGAATAGATGGGCAATTCAAGATTGACATACAGACCTTCCTTGATTCGATCGGCAATTGAAGGAGAGCCCATGGAATAGTGTCCACAAAAATTGAAAAAAAAAATAAAAAAAAATCAAGGCTAGCCTGTGCCCCACAATTTTGTAGAATATTGTATGTGTTGTTATGTATTAGCAAAAAATGAACCTACATTCAGTCAATACTGTTCTATTCAATATCACAACTAATGACAGCTCTTTTTTATTCTCGTTGAACAGAGATGGAATGTCAATAGGACGCTCGAAAAGCCTGAAAAAACAGTACGCACGTGAATCTAAAGCAATGAGAAACATGGCTAGCATGAATCCAGATCCAATGGCTCTATACACCGTGATACCGCGAACCCAACGTGTTACAAAGGACATTTGTGTGCCCACTGATCCAGCTGTACTTGGGCCAATACTCATTCAAAAATTGGAGGCAGTAAAGCGTGAACAGGACTCGGAGGAGAAGCTCAATAGGCATCTAGATGCTGTTTCCGTTTCCATAAACTCCATGGAGGGTCCACCGTCCACTGCATTAGCTGATGCATTGCGTGAAAAATTGCAACTTGAGGATGATGATCAGGCAATTCTGGATCAACATGTTTCACGTGTGTGGTCTGATCTTACACCCTCAAGATCACCAAGATTTGAATCGCCCCGAGTACACTCGCCTGAACGATGCAAACGAAATATTTTAACGCACAATTATACACGATCGTACAAACAACGAAAGGAGAAGGATGTATTTTCCACATTTTCCGCTGATAGTGGCAATATTCATGACTTCCCTGAGAGCAGCGATTTAGCCACTGTTGGATCCTTCAGCTCCCTTGGATCGCATATTCCAAAGTCCAAGTCTGTTCCCTCAGAGTATGCTGATTCTTTGCACAAAGCGGAACTGTATTATCAAGGTTGGTGGTTTTTTCTTTTATTTTGAAAAGTTGCAGTTTGTACAGAGCTTTATTTTAGTCACTACATTTGTGGTAGGGGCTTTTTGTGGCAATTATTTAGTTGCCTTTTTGATTGATACTACTTTTTTGGGTTTAGGCCACGAGCAGAGATTCAGAAGGGCAGACATGTCCAGGAGATCAGCGACCAAGAAGTCCATGACAGAATTGACAGACAGTGGTGTGAGTGTAGTTAGTGATGTACCACCAGTGCCACCCAGCAAAGAGCATCGTCTCGTCACATGGCTCAATCAGAGCGATAAGAAGGCCGATGGTAAACATTATCGGCATGGGAAAAAATATGGCTCACGGAGTGGCTCACTTGAGAGACCCAGTAGGGAGTCTTGGGGAGTTCCATCACAACCGTTTGCCACTGATCCAGGAATGCCACCTCTTCCACCCCCTAACACTGTGAGTTTACCTCCCTGCAATTTTTATTACCCAGGGATTCAACACTGTCTTGAATTTCTTTTAAGGTTTTCAAATGTCTAGAACGAAAAAAAAAAATTATTGAATGTTTTTTGAATATATGGAATTTTTCCAAAAATTTTCAATTCTTTCAATCGAGTTTTTTCATGTTATTTTTTGGTAAAATTGTGGGTTTGAGAGGGATATTTATTTTCCAATCAATTTTCAGGCCATGGTAATGGAGGAAGCGAGACGTCGACTGATGGAGGAGGACAGAGCTCGTGGTGGTCCAGGCAACATCATGGCTGGAACAAGCTCTGGTGCTACTAGTAGAAGATATCCTGCAGCTCCTTCTAACACCTCTACCTTACGTAAAAAACAGGAGACGGGTGATTTCACAACTGCAATATTCTCTTTCTGCGATGAAAATGTTCCCTACAGAATCAAAATCCCTGGGCATAATGTTACTTTGAAGCAGTTTAAAGAATATCTTCCGAAAAGAGGCAGCTACAGGTAAAAATCATTCACTCTACATTAGGATTTTTATATTCCCATGATTTTTTCAAGTGAGGATTGCGTCTAAAAAAAACCCCCCGGAGACCAAAATTGCGAAAATTGTTTCGAGTAAACTTTGTGTCGCAAACTTAATCAGTGCTATACTTTGCATGCGGATTGAAATTTTATAAATTTTGTATTGTTTTTCGCGAACAAAATTATATCAATTGTTGCAGTCATCAAAATCTAATTCTTGAATTTTTCTTCCCCAGGTATTTCTTTACCACCGAATGTGAAGACGTCGATACCAAAATCATTCAGGAAGAAATCACTGACGATATGGAAGTGTTGCCCCTATGGGAGGGCAAAATAAAAGCCCAAGTCAAGGCCCTCGAATAGAATTTCACCTCTCGTCGTCCATAAAACAAAAATCAGAAAAAAAAATCAGCCCATTATTTATTATCAAACTGTACAGTATATATACATATATACATATATTTTTCTGTTCACAAGTTCATAATTATTTTGAATAGAGATGAAGAGTCCATCTCATTTTCACAATATATTATAATTTCATATTACTTTTTCTTAATCATGAAAATTTTGAGAAAAATTCGTTTTTAGAAATTCATCGAGCCAATTAGATTTACCATATACTTTAACTCATTTTCATTTTAAATAAAATCCGAGGCTATCCAGTCTTGATTTATTTCCGGCCGAATGTACAAAATAAGGTGCGAAGTAGTTTTCTCGCCTTTATAAGGTACTACAATTTCATATAGAGCAACTTAGTTGATAAATTGTTTTTTTAGATAATAAGATGTAATTAATATTGCATATATAATACGCTTTATCTCTGACAAAAATGATACAATGATAAACGAATTATATACGTAATATTCAATGTTTGAAATTTGATTAATTATCACGAGAAAATGTAATAGCAGTTTCTTACCAAAATTACGTGCCACAGAAAGAAAAAGAATGTAAAAAACAGCATGGGAGAGAGAACTCTATTAATGCAACCCAAACTCGAATTCTCAAAAAAAAAAAAAAAAAAAAATGTTAGATAAAATTACGAGGAATAATGATCGTAGACTGGCAGCCTGAAGATGGAAGACACTATACTTTACACAATGATCATTGAATAAATCGTGAAGATTTGTTTTTGAACCAGGGGGAGGGGGGGAAAGGGGCTAAATACTGTGCCTTTTAGGATAAGAATTGAATTAAGACTTAGTAAGGATTAAGGATACAGAGGGTTTAAGAAATGACTACACGAATATCTCAAAATTGAAATAATCAGGGGTTTCATTCGTGTCCCTTTTTTTTTCTCTTTTACTCTGAATTTATTTGCACCATCTTTGCATATCGAATTTGAAAAAAAAAATGTTTTTCAAATACATTGAAAATTATATGGGTGCAATTACATTCACGAATGATTAATGTTTATTGTATTCAATATACAATAGAATTTTACTGAATTTTATTACGGAATTATGAGGCTAATTTGTTGATATACAGCGAAAGTTAACCGTCAATTTGTCGATGACCCCTCCCAGCATTAAAACAAATTAAATAAAATGGCCTAATTATAGGCCAAGGCCTCCGTCAGTATCCTAAGATATTCATTACAGTCTCTATTTCCGAGCTTCCATTTGTTTCACTATTTATTATAAATAAATACCAGAATTAAAATGTTTGTTTTTAAAAAGCAACGAAGGACAAAACTTTTCTATGTAAAATCTCCGCAAATTATTTATGATGAGTTTATCGTGTATCATGTTTTTACTCATTGACCAAACCATTGGTCAAATGTTTCTGTATGTTGCAGATCAATTGATTTTTTTAAAAATGATGACAAGATATTTCAATACGTTTAATTATTATTTTTCATTATTAATAATATCCTCATTATTAATTATTGTATAGAGATGGAAGGGTGAGGAGGATACAAATGTCAAAACAAATTTGATGGAATAATAATGATGAAGCGATTTTCACCACATTTACATGGAAACTGAGTTATTTATTTTGGGACCTTTTGACGTTTTTTTGGGAGCTGGCAGGGTTAGGGGATAATGACGAAAGTTTATAAGGAAGAATTCAGGGGTGCACTGGAGGAAATTGCATCGCGTGTGGTTCATGTTGATTCACCTCATGGTAATATTTTTAAAAAAAGTATATAAAAAATGTCCTCGTGAGAAAGACCTGTCAGATGTGTTTTGAAGTTTCTGATTTTTGGAAATTTTTTTTTGAAAAATATTCTAGATCGAGTGAGAATAGTCGAATGGTGTAGGCGATTAGCTGGCATTCCCTCGGACAACATAAACGACGCGAAGAAGCGCAACGATTACATTCAGTTGCTGAAGATCATGGTACGCGGTGGGCGTTTGCACGGGATTTTTCGACGATCTTTGCCGGGTGAAAAAATCCCACCGCTTGGTGAAGCAATTGGTATCAATCTTATTGAGGAAGTGTCCAAGGATTTGCCGAGACCGGGACCAATAACACCAGTTATATCCAAGAGCACTGCAGATGGATCGGCTTACATTGCCATCAATAAAATTCCAGATAAGGGATTACTTTGCTACATGGCTGTGACTCCAAATGGAATGCATTCTGCAGACGATAGCGAATCAGC
Organism: Asobara japonica; assembly: GCA_026005395.1. Taxonomy (NCBI): domain Eukaryota; kingdom Metazoa; phylum Arthropoda; class Insecta; order Hymenoptera; family Braconidae; genus Asobara; species Asobara japonica. Next base: position 5,934,146 of record BQMI01000334.1, read on the forward strand.
GAAGTAGTCGCCACATTTTTTGCCATTTTGAATAAATTAGCCATTCCCTAATAAATCTAGGGAAAAGTCATTATCATCTCTTCTTTTTTACGCTCATCGGTTAAAAATATCGTTAAAAAAATTGAGTAATAAATCATCTGTGAATATGCAATTTATTGACCTTTAGTTAACACGTATCACATTACGAGATCATTACTGAAAGGTATGTTCATGAGTATTATGTCTATTGTGAATACTATTCAAAGTGTTCATCTGCCACTTTAGTTGCCTTCATACGCACTGAAAAATACCATCGTCTTCCTATAATCTTCGATAGAAAACTACCTATTAGACGACCTACATGGAAAAAGGTGGAAAAAAATGGAATTTACATGAAATCATGAACACCGCACAATCCAATTTTATTCTTCATTCACCATGACACCTGCATGCCATCAAGCATGGAACTCCTAGACAATTCATTTGACAGCCCTACAGGAATCAGATGTCCTGGAAATTCTAAAAGTCTTGTCCAAAGGACAAGATTCTAAAAGGAACATCGCATAATTCCTGTTCACACTGAATTGCCTATACTGTATGGAGGATTTAAGATCAATTTCGTTACCCATTCTCTCCCAGTCTTTCAACCCATTTCCATCAGGAGTAAAAGGAGGATATAGATGTTGAAAGTTGCTAGGTGGTCTCAATGCTCAAAAACTATCTCAAGATTTTTTTCATGATTTGAAAAAGTATCTTTTTTGAGTTCTTGAGTTTTTGAATTAAGGCTTCCAATTCACGGGTTTGCGAAAAATAAATTCGGATTTTATACTGATTTTGATATACAAATATGGTCAATGGCAAAAATCATTTTGGTCTCTCCCAAGCTTCAAAACCAATTATTTTCCGTTTATTCACATAAAATTGACGCCATATACAGCGCGAGAAAAACATTTCCAATAAATGATATCATGGTAACACTTGAAACTGTCTGTTATACTGAAAATAATATTCATTCGTTTATCTCCCCCGCATTCCTACAGATAAAAAAAAAATAAATAAATAAATTTCTGTCTATGCAATTAATGAAATCGCAGTGCGATTTCATCACGTATAAAAAACACACAAATATTTATCATTGTTCTTGGTACGCAAAGATATCGTGATAAATAATTGCGCACGGGCTATTTCCGTTAATAAAGTGGATTAGCAAATGACGTCTGTCATATCACCGGCCACATAGCACCTATGATTAACGATAACCATTACAGTTGATACAATAATAAAGACTTCCCACACCACATTGATATAATGTCTCATACTTTATAAGTGAATTGATAGACCATATTGAATCGAATTTTTACAAATTTTGCGAAAAATATTTCAATATGTAAAATTTTTTTTTTGAAGATATGTTTTTTTAATATGTAAGATGATACATAAGATTGCCATGAACCAAAATATATAACAAAAAATCTAAAAAAAAAATGGCGGTACAAAAGTTGAAACAAAATCGATTCTTGATTTCATACAAATTTCGTACATCAATTATACTTAGCCAACAGACTTTATGAAAACCTTGATATCTCTTAGATTCTGAGACAATTCTAAAATTAAGTTCGCTATCAAATCAACTTAACACGATCTTTCAATTCACTGCTGATTGTTTGATTTACAATTGATGTCTATCTACCTGTGCCGTAAAACAAAACAATTTGCAAACCTAGTATTCAGTTAACAATTCTATAATTTTTTAGAGACTCTGTTGAACACAATTTCTTTAGGTAAAAAATTGAAAACAGAATTCAATAATTGAAAACATTATTGAAATAATAATTCAGCCGAGACGTGGTCCATGAGTGTTCCTCGAGGATGATTTACTGATTGTCCAAAACTTTCTTGGGTTTTGACGAAAATCAGCAACAAATTGAAACAGCTAAAAGTTTCATAAATTTTCCGAAAAAGCTTTTGTTTCATCTCCAAGACTTCAAAATTTTGAATATTGGAGTTATTTCAAATTTTCTCAGATTCAAAAATTCATCAAATTTCAACTTTAACAATTTTGAAAACGTTAAAAAATTTAGACCACAGAAATCACGTTCATAAATTTTAGATAAAACAGCTTTACCTAAAAATAGACATAAATGTTTTTGACAGGACTCATCCACTTCAAGTTAATTCGTAAAATTGCTTCGCTAAACTCTTGTTTGAATTTCATCAGCGAGCAAACGTAAGACTGATAAGAATCAATAGATATCAAATAGAATTATCACCTGAATGCGCTAGATTTGTCTCTTAATTTTTTAGTACGTTACAAAATTGTTCCTCATAAAGGCCAAAAGATTTTCTATAATTATTGTCACCAATATTTCACATTCTCATTGAAAATGGGATTCATCGTGGAATTGAGGCTGCCAGGCAGAATTAATCTTTTTCATTTTTAATTATTATCACATTGACTTATCCAATTCACTACTATCGTCATCATGTTCCCTAAATGTGCGTGACACAGTAGATTTGGCAGTTTATACAATTTTTTACTGTGGTGATAAAAAGGAAATGCGATATGACAGAAATGGTTTTTTGAGACATGATCAGATAAATTTGCTATTATTGGTTCTCGTTAAGAAACGTAGTTACAAGAACTACATTTTCATGACCTAGTTAGCGCCGGCCTTTGGCAACCGAGGTCCAGGGATTGAATCCCCATATGGGGCGCCTCCTGCCGGTATAGTAGAGTGGAAATGTACAGGCTCTAACTCATACGGGTTCATCGTCAAATGAGGTTGGTAAACGAAACGACTGTACAATTTGAGGTTCTCCATGGTTTTCCTTCAATTACTGGATGGACCAAGGAAGGTCATGTCCATTGGGCACTGTGTCTTTCCAATATTCATTCCGTTAGGAGTTCCGGACGCCCCCACTAAGTCAATACATGATTTACATTTATTAACAACTTTAGTGGTTTTTTATACATATCTATATTCGTCAGGATTTTTGATAATTCTTCCGAACAGTTTCCTTTCTCATGAATGAAATCGATTACTCTTCGTAAGATTTGTGGAATGAAAAGGTCTACTGTACATTCAGACTCATCGAGTAGTAGTCTATGATTCCAAGTCTGTAAGGTCTTTCTGAACACATAAAATTCACATCAGTTCTGAAATATTTCATAAATCGTCACGCCGATATATTAATTTGTGAAAACCAGTATATCAATTAAAAATTTGGCAGTGGAATTTCTGCAAGTAAAATTCTTTTGATTACATTATATTTTAGTAACATTTAAAAATCATGTCTAAAATCGCATGTTTTTAGTGAAAACAGATAGCGATTCTAAATCGCGTGATCACAATTCAGAGTCAACTCCGATATAAAGCTACTCGGGGACGTACATAAGTGACAAAGTGGTGAACGAGCTTTCAAGAATATCTCGAAATCTGAAAACAAAAATTTTCATACCAAAATTTTTCCGAAAAATTGTTTTCAAAAATTTCGATTGATATTTCGATAGAGTTTCCCACTTTGCTACTGATATACTAAAAAATCATCTGTCGTCTCAAAGCTCCATTCCCATCTAATCGCCAATTTCCATCCACCAAGTTTCACATTATCCAAAAAAAATTCACAAAATCGATCCATAACAATTCCCAACATTTCCCTGCTCCATCAACCTACTATATACAGATTGCCCCACAACTTTCATCTGTCTTATCGTTTTCCTCGGAATTTGTCGATCTTGTGATAGCACTGTAAGGTTTTTTTCGACAGCACCAAAGTTTATTAAACAGTTCACTGAAACTGGTACCATCAGATTCCTGGCGAAAAACACCACTGGATGCCTCATCAGTGCATACTGCAATAAACGCTTGTAGATCATTCTTGGGAAAGCCGTCGCGATAATAAATCTTGATGGTGTCATACGCATCCATAATCACCGAAATGAAGAGGCTCAAAACCACATAAATATACAGTGATATAAATGTGTAAAGATAGATTCTTGAGTACCACCACAGTAATGGTGATTTGAACGACGTAATCGTAAAAGTTGCAAACAGTTCATCTCCATTGATCAGTGCAAACAAGCACTCAGAAGTTGTGGCTAGGCTCCTAAATTTCAGATGATAAGGTCCAAGTGTAAGCCATCCACAAAATGTGAATCCGGCATAGATCAAAATTGCGCATACAAGGAACCTTGCAACTTTGGGCGCTGCTTTTTTCAGTGTTAAAATAACAACATTGTAGGTTTTGAAGAAGCCCAGGTACCTCAGTACACCAAACCACACCAACAAATTGCCAGTTCCCAGGAAAATACTGCAAATATTCCAATTATCGCTGCCGGTATACTTGCGCTCAATCTGCTCCTTGATGGCCGATCCCATGATAATGAGAAGATCATTGATTATAATCATGATGTACCACATATTGAGAAATTCCAAGCGTCCCTCCAAGCTCAATTCTTTACCATAAATTCTCTTGAAGAACCTTATTGTGTCAAATTTGAGCAATTGAGCGCGGTAGATGGCGCGCGAGCACAGACCCAGTGAAAGTGCGCATATTAATATAACAAAGAGATTCAGGAGGGTTCTCAATGCTGAATCAATACGATTATCAGTTATGTATCTCGTATCGCCTTTGCATAGTAGCCTGTTGGGCTCCGCATCGAGAGATAGCAGCATTTGTCCATCAAAATCACTATTATCAAGAATAATTTTGATATCAAATTGATAACAATCCGGTTGGGTTATGGGGCCAGCTGCTTTCAAATTCACTGTTTTCACAGCGAACATCAAATGTGCCTTTACGAGAGCTGAAAAATTGATTACAATGTCCTTCTCTTGGAGCAATCGTTTGCTTTCAATGAGCCTTTCACCGTGCAATGTGTGGTTTATTTGAATGCACGTTTTTTCAATTTCATTGTTGAACACGTAGCTCTCGTTGAAGCCGAATATTGTGCCCTCTTTATACTGGTACAAACAGAGATCAACGCGGCCTATTGAATTATCCTCCTCGGTGTATGAGTAGGAGCCAATGGCATTACTGAGATTATAATATCCTCGCAAAGCATAGTCGATTGTTGCGTAGAAATCGTCTTGCTTGTAGAGAGCCAGGGGAGCTGCTGTCGGGGGATAGGCGGGTACCTGGAAATTGCCATCAATCGAATAATCAAAATTATTGTAAACGTAAAATTTATTCAAACAAGCGCACGTGTTGTGGACTTTTTTAATACAAAAAGGAAATTTCTGAAAGTACTATATATATGTTGCAATTATTAATATCTCGTTTATTAAATTTCAAATGAATCAGATGATTGGATTGTTTCAATCAAAATGGATCTAATTAAAAAATTCCGAGAACGAAGGAAAATAAATTGATTACACTAATCAATATTGAATCAGTAAATGATAAAAATGAATTACGATGAATCAAGGGAAATTGAGTGGACAAGAATAGTGAGAATTCTATGACTGATAACAATGCCCACGAGTTCGCTGAATGATTAGTGTTAATCGAATGACAGCACGTTATACACCACTCGAGATATTGATTCAATGTGTTATTTACCTCTTGTCCAGCATCCCAGCCGAGCAAGAAAAGATGGGAAAATGCAATTTTGTTGTCCCAGGTGTAATTGACGTGCATGTAATTGTTGTGAGCAAATAGACATAGCTGCACAGTGACAAGAATTATTTTAATCACTTGTACGATGAATTTGTATGGGACTCGACGTCTTGCCTCCCATTTCTCCACGGGATTCATGAAGAAAAAGCGCAAACGACGACGCATCTTGTCCTCCTCGTAGACTATGGCATCATAGTGGGATTGATCCATTCCCTCTCTGGAAATTAAAATTATAAGTCAGTCAATGAATTTAAGTCATTTAATAATTTGGGATTTTTTTTTTTTGATTGAAAAAATTTTTTTTTTCCTTTTTTTTTAATTTTTTTTTGTATGGGTGGAACAATTTACGGGGCTTGAAAAATTCGTAAACATGATTAAAGCGGGGAATTCACAAAAATTGGAAATTTACAAAATGTTTTTTGTAAATTTTCAAGCTTAAAAATTTCAGAAAAATTTAAAAAAAATCTGCAATGTTTATACGATAGTTCACAAACTTTAAACCAGAGCACGCATTGACATTTCATTTCTGTTACGGGATGTACTACCCGCCTATATTTTTTTAAGCATACGAACGAGACATGAAGGAGTAGCCTACGAAAACTATTTTTACCGTGTTATCAATGCGCAATAAGTACAGATAGACTGTGATGCAAAAAACAAGTCATAATGTTCGTTAAAAAATTAGGCTTCTACAGCAGGAGTAGTCATTTGGGAATTTGATGGAAAACACTATCAGTACTTTTGTTAGCGTTGACACGCAACGATCGACTGCACACTAAAACCGATTTTCTTATCGAGAAACTAGAATATTTAAATTTGAATTTTTGACCATTAGTAGTTATTAAAGTCTCCGATAATGTATGAGAAAAATTACCGATCGTGACGCTACTGATAACCCAGTAAGTTGAATTAGTATGGCAATCAACATTAACTCACAGGTCACTAATATTTTTTTTCACATAATTTACAGGTATCCACCGCAACAAAAAAGTTATAGAATTTCGAATCGAATTCCAATTGTAAAAGATAATGAAAAAAATGTAATTATAAATTTTCAAGATTTTATAAAGCATACGAAAATTTTTGAGACTATGAAGAGAATTCCGATTTTTTTAATAGATCAACAATCAATAGAATTGTCGACAGTATCGAGATATATATATATATATATATAGTAGCTGAGAGTAACAAATTTTAAAAAGACTGAATATTTTACAAATTTTGTGGTTGTCAAGTAGCAAACATTTCAATGTTTTTTGATTCTTCTTTTACGAAACACTAATTGCATCCTTGACTCTGAGAATACTCAGGTACTCGATTAAATATCTGAAATCTGATCTCGATGATCTTGTTCCCATGGAAGCTCTACAATGCGTCTTTATTTTTGATGGAGATCACACAATTACTCTATTGAAGTTATCTCTCCTCCATTATCCCATGTGTCGCAGTTCCTCTGAGGTGATAAATTCATCCTTTCGCACGTCATGGCCCTATTGAAGTTTTAGTTATAAAAAAAGTCTTGATGATTCAGATGAAAATTACAAAGAGTAAGCCAACTCGTTTTTTGGAAAAATCATTCTGTACACTTATTGCTAAATTTGTGCAGTTCCAGCTTGGCAGCTTGTGTTGCTACAGACTTTTTCCCTTTATTCAGTAATCGGCTTTATGTTCAAGTGCCATTGCAGGTAATTTTCGTATCTGGTGCAAGTCATTGTGAAATGGAATCTATCATTGCATGCAATGGTGATAATTGCAACAAACAATGAATGTACTCAACACTGGTAATTTCTTAATTGGAAAGTTTAGCAATTTTTGTATTTTTGAATAGTTGGAAGATCTCAGATATTTCAAATATTTAAACACAGTAAAAATTGCATGGCCCAACTTTTAAAATTTACAAATTTGTACGATTACAAAAATGGATTTTCCTGAAATTTAAGGAGAAAAAAAATAAAATATCAGAAATTCCATAAAAATTAACTAATCCGAAAAACGTCAGAATTCCATAAAATTCCAAGAAATTAAAAAAAGTTTAAAGAATGTATGAACTAAAGAAAAATGAGCATTTCAATTGTGAGACTTGAAATTGAGATTTTTTTTTTACATTAGGGTTTTTTTTAGTTAAGAACAAAGTTTTAAGTCCGAAAGTGGAAAATTAATTGTCGATTTAAAGTCATTTATAGTTTTCCCACAATTTTTAATTAATCAATTAAAGATGTCGTATGTGCATATGGGTCTGTGTGTAATAATGCATGTTGGTATATATCTACCAATTTTTCAAGCCCAATACAGTGCACTAGAACTGTCTCCATATAACTCAGATCTTTCTAGATTTTGCATGAAAATAAGACAGTAACTCACATCGTTCTCCAAAATTCTCCAAAAAAATGGGGATTTACCTTCCGAATCAATTGCTTCCCAGACAATCACAAAACCTGTTCTCCTCTAAAATATAATTCCCTACAAGAAAGGTTTGACAACAATTTTCCCCGAAGCCATTTCCACCGATGCAATCAACATTTCAAGGAAATCTGTGAGAAAAATAATCTCGAGCGGAAATGACAAATCGGAAAGTTTTTGGGTGGCCGGCTGGATCACGGTTACTCAGCCCACTAGATCCTGCCTATAATTCAGCAAGGATGAGATTGTGAATGGGAGGCCTGAATGAATTTCTAACCAAATCCCCTACAACATAGTTTCTCAAAACCCGTGTAGATAACCGTAGCACTTGCGCGCAATATTTTGACATCATACTTAACCCATCCATGATGCAAAAAAAAATGGAGCATACCTGGCGAGATTAGGAGCGGTCTCGACACCTGTGTGCTCGTGTTCATCAGCACTATCAGAAACTTCGCTCCAGGCATTAGCCCTTAGGGAGTTGCTACCACGCGCCCTATCCTCCACAACATTGAACAGATTTCCATCGCCCCCAGCAGCCATTCTCCTTGATGATGCCATATCCCCCTTGTTGGTCAATATCCCGCCAGACTGCAATATCTCCAATGGAATCACGGCGATTTGCACGGATTTTTTAATGCTAGTTTATAGCGACAATCTGCCTGATGTTCACATCCGGGATGATCCAGTGGTACTGGCATTGATGCAGTAATCAACAATGGGGTAGCCAGGTTTGAATTTAATTTCAACCGAAGAATTGTATCACTCGGACACTCGTCAACAATCAGAGTGATGAGAGTCAGCTAGAACACTGGCACAAAGAAACCGCGATGTCAGGAAATTGGACTCTCAGAGGGGGGGGGGGGGGTATATACATATAAAAAGATTAGAGGCCTTACAGACACATGGGAAGAACAGCTGACTGCTTACCAGTGTTCGACGTAGCTAGCGACACCCTCCGACATCGATGGGTTTTGTATCGAAATGGAAATGCGATACGGAGCCGAGCATCGGTAGTGGACACGTGGCGCCGAGCGCGGGAAAAAGTTACCTCAAAAAAATCCGTTTTATGTTTTACATTTTTGTTTCTAGTCGTCGCAAGTATACCCCTTCGGATTTTTACATTTTGTTCAGAAATACTTTTTCATTGAGTGATCGCAATAAGCTTTTCGTGCAGTCGTACACATTGTGTTTAGTGTATACGCCATGGTCGCTTGTGCTCCTTCCTTCCCACTCTTCCTCTTTGCAGCTTGAATCTCATCTCAATTCGCATACCATCCATACAACATACAAAATGAACTAAATTGACAAAATTCAGCAGGAAACATTTAAAAAAACAACGGATATCGTTATTATTATTCAGTTCAAATTCGTTTTATAATTTGTGCTGATATTTTTCTTCCAACGAAGAATATTTTGGATTTTAAAGAATTATAGTATTGATTTTTTAATGCGGGAAAAAATACAAAATGAAAAATTGTGCAATCATGCATATCGTAATTTTTTAACATAAAAAAAAAATCTATTGACTCATCGGCGCTCAACCTTCGGTCGCAATAATGGAAGGGGAATTCACCCGCTTTAATAATGCAATTTTTATTTTGGCTCTCTGGCTCATTCCAAGATTAATCAAAAACCTCGAACTAATTTGTTTGTTGACACTCGATTGATTTGTGTGATAACGGAATCAACTGGCGCGAGATACTGGTGGACATCGAACTATAGGACGTAGAGATGATCGTACTGATTAATATGGAAAGTGTAAAGCAGAGTTCGAATGAATGACAATATGATAAGATACTTGTTCCTTCTTTTTTGTCTAGAGAGGTGAATGAATTCCGCTAGAATAATTATTGGGGATCACTGATCGAATACTTGTCTGTGGGGTGAGATTCTATTATCCAAATTGACGGATTTCCATCATGCGATTGACGACTTCAATGAATGGCCGCGTATCAAATGGACGCGTGCGATTTCTTTTCATCAATTGCAAATTTCCCCCTTTTTGGAACATCCATGGAACTGTAGCATAATAAACAATCGCAACTAATTTGTCAGGCGATTGAGGGAGAGTTCTTTGACTAGCCCGTGGCTAATTGGTGGTTATAGTTAGAGTCAAGTGTTGTGATTGGCTGGCCTCAAATCTGCGACCAATCACGAGCCTTTCACCCGGAAGTTGAATATGGCGCGCGCTAACCGAGAACTGGACGTGACTCGACTTTCAGAGATTGTTAAGGACGTTAGACGCCATTTTTTTTTCTCAGGCAATGAGGCCACATTTCGCTTTCGGTTTGGCACTTCTCATTTCCGCTGCTGGAATCAATGCGAATCCTTGATGCTCGCCTTGCCCTTCTGGCGTGTACAATATTCCACAAATTCCATTCCAACGTTCGGTTTCCTAAGGCAACAGCTCTTTGAAATCCGATCGATCTGCAATCTCTCCTTTTCTCTCCATTGCAATGTGTAATGCGCGCCAAAATACAAGTCTTGATTTGAAATCGTCAGAAGCCTCCAACATGTCCACTGCATTCTCAAAATTGAGGCACTTGAGGAGCTTTGCTTCACAAAAATTTCGGCATTCCACCAAACCCATTCTTTTCATAACCCCATAAAGTTTCCAAAGAACATCCAGCTTTAGAAAATCTTCACAATCTTCATTGTACCTAAACATCAGCGCAATTTTGATAATACCAATTTCACTTACATCGTGCAATCTATTCATCAATACCCCTCTCATCAGTTCTAAAAACTCTGTTGCATGCTTAGGTGGTATTTTACCAAGCGCAAAATTGTGATCTTCTATTACCTCGCATAGTATTCTTGTGTTATCATCAGTTGAATCCAGCATATCTATAACATGCTCTATCGTTCAATTTTTCAATAATTTTCTCACACAGGGTTCCATTATTTGACGCATGTCATACACAGGGTTGGGCGAATCGGTCAATTCTAGGGTTTTTTACTTTACGAGACCGGTGGCGCGTGCTGCGCACGCGCATTTCCTTTTTTCGCCGCACTGACTTATGTGGCGTTAGTTTCGGTCTTACGCGTTTCGGTAATTTCGATATATATCGATAGATTCTTTCGTCTCTCCTTTTTATTATAGGATACGTATAATACATGTCAATAATGTAAAACACGTATAAAACGGATTATACAGTGCCATGGGTGCCATGAATATGACAAAGTTGTAGAAATTTTTTTAGACTTTTATGCTACCGTCAGTTGGATAAGCTGTCAATTCTGAAGTCCCCACAAGCTTTGTGGACGAGGGGAGCTCGATTTTTGCGAGATTCCGTGGCATGTATCAAGTTGCAAAATTGATACTAGCTAAACTCTAACCGATCTACGCATAATTTTAGTATATCATTTACGGCCAGCGTTGCCAACCATACCATTATCATGGTATTTATACCATGAAACGAGGCCTCATACCATATACCATGATGACGGTCATCCTATCATGGTATACGTTTTTTGCGGGAAAGGAGGGAGCAATGTATTTGAAGAAATATTTTTTACATAACTTTATTCGAAAAAATTCCATAGTCATATTCCCTTCGATTTTGGGTCGAAAAAGTCAAATTTTTTTTTTCGATTTTGGCCAAATTTAACATTGGGGTCTTATGGGTAGGCGAACTTAAATTTTTCAAAATTGAATTTTTGATCAAGTGTGCGTTGGTACTATCCAATAGGAACCCCTAGAAGATAGTTCCGTCGATTTTGGGTCGCAAAATTCAAACTAATTTTTTTCGATTTTGGCCAATTTTAACATTGGGACCTTATGGGGAAGCAAACTTAATTTTTAAAAAATTGAATGTTTGGCCCCGTGTGCGTTGATACTATCCAATAGGAACCCCTAGAAGATATTTCCGTCGAATTTGGATCGAAAAAGTCAAATTAATTTTTTTCGATTTCGGCCAAATCTAACATTGGGACCTTATGGGGAGGCAAACTTAAATTTTCTGAAATTGAATTTTTGGCCCCGTGAGCGTTGGTACTATCCAATAGGAACCCCTAGAAGATATTTCCGTCGAATTTGGGTCGAAAAAGTCAAATTAATTTTTTTCGATTTTGGCCAAATTTAACATTGGGACCTTATGGGGAGGCAAACTTAAATTTTCTAAAATTGAATTTTTGGCCCCGTGTGCGTTGGTACTATCCAATAGGAACCCCTAGAAGATATTTCCGTCGAATTTGGGTCGAAAAAGTCAAATTAATTTTTTTCGATTTTGGCCAAATTTAACATTGGGACCTTATGGGGAGGCAAACTTAAATTTTCTGAAATTGAATTTTTGGCCCCGTGAGCGTTGGTACTATCCAATAGGAACCCCTAGAAGATATTTCCGTCGAATTTGGGTCGAAAAAGTCAAATTAATTTTTTTCGATTTTGGCGAAATTTAACATTGGGACCTTATGGGGAGGCAAACTTAAATTTTCTAAAATTGAATTTTTGGCCCCGTGAGTGTTGGTACTATCCAATAGGAACCCCTAGAAGATATTTCCGTCGAATTTGGGTCGAAAAAGTCAAATTAATTTTTTTCGATTTTGGCCAAATTTAACATTGGGACCTTATGGGGAGGCAAACTTAAATTTTATAAAATTGAATTTTTGGCCCCGTGAGCGTTGGTACTATCCAATAGGAACCCCTAGAAGATATTTCCGTCGAATTTGGGTCGAAAAAGTCAAATTAATTTTTTTCGATTTTGGCTAAATTTAACATTGGGACCTTATGGGGAGGCAAACTTAAATTTTCTAAAATTGAATTTTGGGCCCCGTGTGCGTTGGTACTATCCAATAGGAACCCCTAGAAGATATTTCTGTCGAATTTGGGTCGAAAAAGTCAATTTAATTTTTTTCCGATTTTAGCCAAATTTAACATTGGGACCTTATGGGGAGGCAAACTTAAATTTTCTAAAATTGAATTTTTGACCCCGTGTGCGTTGGTACTATCCAATAGGAACCCCTAGAAGATATTTCCGTCGAATTTGGGTCGAAAAAGTCAAATTAATTTTTTTCGATTTTGGCCAAATTTAACATTGGGACCTTATGGGGAGGCAAACTTAAATTTTCTGAAATTGAATTTTTGGCCCCGTGAGCGTTGGTACTATCCAATAGGAACCCCTAGAAGATATTTCCGTCGAATTTGGGTCGAAAAAGTCAAATTAATTTTTTTCGATTTTGGCGAAATTTAACATTGGGACCTTATGGGGAGGCAAACTTAAATTTTCTAAAATTGAATTTTTGGCCCCGTGAGTGTTGGTACTATCCAATAGGAACCCCTAGAAGATATTTCCGTCGAATTTGGGTCGAAAAAGTCAAATTAATTTTTTTCGATTTTGGCCAAATTTAACATTGGGACCTTATGGGGAGGCAAACTTAAATTTTCTGAAATTGAATTTTTGGCCCCGTGAGCGTTGGTACTATCCAATAGGAACCCCTAGAAGATATTTCCGTCGAATTTGGGTCGAAAAAGTCAAATTAATTTTTTTCGATTTTGGCGAAATTTAACATTGGGACCTTATGGGGAGGCAAACTTAAATTTTCTAAAATTGAATTTTTGGCCCCGTGAGTGTTGGTACTATCCAATAGGAACCCCTAGAAGATATTTCCGTCGAATTTGGGTCGAAAAAGTCAAATTAATTTTTTTCGATTTTGGCCAAATTTAACATTGGGACCTTATGGGGAGGCAAACTTAAATTTTATAAAATTGAATTTTTGGCCCCGTGAGCGTTGGTACTATCCAATAGGAACCCCTAGAAGATATTTCCGTCGAATTTGGGTCGAAAAAGTCAAATTAATTTTTTTCGATTTTGGCTAAATTTAACATTGGGACCTTATGGGGAGGCAAACTTAAATTTTCTAAAATTGAATTTTGGGCCCCGTGTGCGTTGGTACTATCCAATAGGAACCCCTAGAAGATATTTCTGTCGAATTTGGGTCGAAAAAGTCAATTTAATTTTTTTCCGATTTTAGCCAAATTTAACATTGGGACCTTATGGGGAGGCAAACTTAAATTTTCTAAAATTGAATTTTTGACCCCGTGTGCGTTGGTACTATCCAATAGGAACCCCTAGAAGATATTTCCGTCGAATTTGGGTCGAAAAAGTCAAATTAATTTTTTTCGATTTTGGCCAAATTTAACATTGGGACCTTATGGGGAGGCAAACTTAAATTTTCTGAAATTGAATTTTTGGCCCCGTGAGCGTTGGTACTATCCAATAGGAACCCCTAGAAGATATTTCCGTCGAATTTGGGTCGAAAAAGTCAAATTAATTTTTTTCGATTTTGGCGAAATTTAACATTGGGACCTTATGGGGAGGCAAACTTAAATTTTCTAAAATTGAATTTTTGGCCCCGTGAGTGTTGGTACTATCCAATAGGAACCCCTAGAAGATATTTCCGTCGAATTTGGGTCGAAAAAGTCAAATTAATTTTTTTCGATTTTGGCCAAATTTAACATTGGGACCTTATGGGGAGGCAAACTTAAATTTTATAAAATTGAATTTTTGGCCCCGTGAGCGTTGGTACTATCCAATAGGAACCCCTAGAAGATATTTCCGTCGAATTTGGGTCGAAAAAGTCAAATTAATTTTTTTCGATTTTGGCTAAATTTAACATTGGGACCTTATGGGGAGGCAAACTTAAATTTTCTAAAATTGAATTTTGGGCCCCGTGTGCGTTGGTACTATCCAATAGGAACCCCTAGAAGATATTTCTGTCGAATTTGGGTCGAAAAAGTCAATTTAATTTTTTTCCGATTTTAGCCAAATTTAACATTGGGACCTTATGGGGAGGCAAACTTAAATTTTCTAAAATTGAATTTTTGACCCCGTGTGCGTTGGTACTATCCAATAGGAACCCCTAGAAGATATTTCCGTCGAATTTGGGTCGAAAAAGTCAAATTAATTTTTTTCGATTTTGGCCAAATTTAACATTGGGACCTTATGGGGAGGCAAACTTAAATTTTCTGAAATTGAATTTTTGGCCCCGTGAGCGTTGGTACTATCCAATAGGAACCCCTAGAAGATATTTCCGTCGAATTTGGGTCGAAAAAGTCAAATTAATTTTTTTCGATTTTGGCGAAATTTAACATTGGGACCTTATGGGGAGGCAAACTTAAATTTTCTAAAATTGAATTTTTGGCCCCGTGAGTGTTGGTACTATCCAATAGGAACCCCTAGAAGATATTTCCGTCGAATTTGGGTCGAAAAAGTCAAATTAATTTTTTTCGATTTTGGCCAAATTTAACATTGGGACCTTATGGGGAGGCAAACTTAAATTTTCTGAAATTGAATTTTTGGCCCCGTGAGCGTTGGTACTATCCAATAGGAACCCCTAGAAGATATTTCCGTCGAATTTGGGTCGAAAAAGTCAAATTAATTTTTTTCGATTTTGGCGAAATTTAACATTGGGACCTTATGGGGAGGCAAACTTAAATTTTCTAAAATTGAATTTTTGGCCCCGTGAGTGTTGGTACTATCCAATAGGAACCCCTAGAAGATATTTCCGTCGAATTTGGGTCGAAAAAGTCAAATTAATTTTTTCGATTTTGGCCAAATTTAACATTGGGACCTTATGGGGAGGCAAACTTAAATTTTATAAAATTGAATTTTTGGCCCCGTGAGCGTTGGTACTATCCAATAGGAACCCCTAGAAGATATTTCCGTCGAATTTGGGTCGAAAAAGTCAAATTAATTTTTTTCGATTTTGGCTAAATTTAACATTGGGACCTTATGGGGAGGCAAACTTAAATTTTCTAAAATTGAATTTTGGGCCCCGTGTGCGTTGGTACTATCCAATAGGAACCCCTAGAAGATATTTCTGTCGAATTTGGGTCGAAAAAGTCAATTTAATTTTTTTCCGATTTTAGCCAAATTTAACATTGGGACCTTATGGGGAGGCAAACTTAAATTTTCTAAAATTGAATTTTTGACCCCGTGTGCGTTGGTACTATCCAATAGGAACCCCTAGAAGATATTTCCGTCGAATTTGGGTCGAAAAAGTCAAATTAATTTTTTTCGATTTTGGCCAAATTTAACATTGGGACCTTATGGGGAGGCAAACTTAAATTTTCTGAAATTGAATTTTTGGCCCCGTGAGCGTTGGTACTATCCAATAGGAACCCCTAGAAGATATTTCCGTCGAATTTGGGTCGAAAAAGTCAAATTAATTTTTTTCGATTTTGGCGAAATTTAACATTGGGACCTTATGGGGAGGCAAACTTAAATTTTCTAAAATTGAATTTTTGGCCCCGTGAGTGTTGGTACTATCCAATAGGAACCCCTAGAAGATATTTCCGTCGAATTTGGGTCGAAAAAGTCAAATTAATTTTTTTCGATTTTGGCCAAATTTAACATTGGGACCTTATGGGGAGGCAAACTTAAATTTTATAAAATTGAATTTTTGGCCCCGTGAGCGTTGGTACTATCCAATAGGAACCCCTAGAAGATATTTCCGTCGAATTTGGGTCGAAAAAGTCAAATTAATTTTTTTCGATTTTGGCTAAATTTAACATTGGGACCTTATGGGGAGGCAAACTTAAATTTTCTAAAATTGAATTTTGGGCCCCGTGTGCGTTGGTACTATCCAATAGGAACCCCTAGAAGATATTTCTGTCGAATTTGGGTCGAAAAAGTCAATTTAATTTTTTTCCGATTTTGGCCAAATTTAACATTGGGACCTTATGGGGAGGCAAACTTAAATTTTCTAAAATTGAATTTTTGACCCCGTGTGCGTTGGTACTATCCAATAGGAACCCCTAGAAGATATTTCCGTCGAATTTGGGTCGAAAAAGTCAAATTAATTTTTTTCGATTTTGGCCAAATTTAACATTGGGACCTTATGGGGAGGCAAACTTAAATTTTCTGAAATTGAATTTTTGGCCCCGTGAGCGTTGGTACTATCCAATAGGAACCCCTAGAAGATATTTCCGTCGAATTTGGGTCGAAAAAGTCAAATTAATTTTTTTCGATTTTGGCGAAATTTAACATTGGGACCTTATGGGGAGGCAAACTTAAATTTTCTAAAATTGAATTTTTGGCCCCGTGAGTGTTGGTACTATCCAATAGGAACCCCTAGAAGATATTTCCGTCGAATTTGGGTCGAAAAAGTCAAATTAATTTTTTTCGATTTTGGCCAAATTTAACATTGGGACCTTATGGGGAGGCAAACTTAAATTTTATAAAATTGAATTTTTGGCCCCGTGAGCGTTGGTACTATCCAATAGGAACCCCTAGAAGATATTTCCGTCGAATTTGGGTCGAAAAAGTCAAATTAATTTTTTTCGATTTTGGCTAAATTTAACATTGGGACCTTATGGGGAGGCAAACTTAAATTTTCTAAAATTGAATTTTGGGCCCCGTGTGCGTTGGTACTATCCAATAGGAACCCCTAGAAGATATTTCTGTCGAATTTGGGTCGAAAAAGTCAATTTAATTTTTTTCCGATTTTGGCCAAATTTAACATTGGGACCTTATGGGGAGGCAAACTTAAATTTTCTAAAATTGAATTTTTGACCCCGTGTGCGTTGGTACTATCCAATAGGAACCCCTAGAAGATATTTCCGTCGAATTTGGGTCGAAAAAGTCAAATTAATTTTTTTCGATTTTGGCCAAATTTAACATTGGGACCTTATGGGGAGGCAAACTTAAATTTTCTGAAATTGAATTTTTGGCCCCGTGAGCGTTGGTACTATCCAATAGGAACCCCTAGAAGATATTTCCGTCGAATTTGGGTCGAAAAAGTCAAATTAATTTTTTTCGATTTTGGCCAAATTTAACATTGGGACCTTATGGGGAGGCAAACTTAAATTTTCTAAAATTGAATTTTTGGCCCCGTGAGCGTTGGTACTATCCAATAGGAACCCCTAGAAGATATTTCCGTCGAATTTGGGTCGAAAAAGTCAAATTAATTTTTTTCGTTTTTGGCCAAATTTAACATTGGGACCTTATGGGGAGGCAAACTTAAATTTTCTGAAATTGAATTTTTGGCCCCGTGTGCGTTGGTACTATCCAATAGGAACCCCTAGAAGATATTTCCGTCGAATTTGGGTCGAAAAAGTCAAATTAATTTTTTTCGATTTTGGCTAAATTTAACATTGGGACCTTATGGGGAGGCAAACTTAAATTTTCTAAAATTGAATTTTTGGCCCCGTGTGCGTTGGTACTATCCAATAGGAACCCCTAGAAGATATTTCCGTCGAATTTGGGTCGAAAAAGTCAAATTAATTTTTTTCGATTTCGGCCAAATCTAACATTGGGACCTTATGGGGAGGCAAACTTAAATTTTCTAAAATTGAATTTTTGGCCCCGTGTGCGTTGGTACTATCCAATAGGAACCCCTAGAAGATATTTCCGTCGAATTTGGATCGAAAAAGTCAAATTGATTTTTTTCGATTTTGGCCAAATTTAACATTGGGACCTTATGGGGAGGCAAACTTAAATTTTCTAAAATTGAATTTTGGGCCCCGTGTGCGTTGGTACTATCCAATAGGACCCCCTAGAAGATATTTCCGTCGAATTTGAGTCGGAAAAGTCAAATTAATTTTTTTCGATTTTGGCCAAATTTAACATTGGGACCTTATGGGGAGGCAAACTTAAATTTTCTAAAATTGAATTTTTGACCCCGTGTGCGTTGGTACTATCCAATAGGAACCCCTAGAAGATATTTCCGTCGAATTTGGGTCGAAAAAGTCAATTTAATTTTTTTCGATTTTGGCTAAATTTAACATTGGGACCTTATGGGGAGGCAAACTTAAATTTTCTAAAATTGAATTTTTGGCCCCGTGTGCGTTGGTACTATCCAATAGGAACCCCTAGAAGATATTTCCGTCGAATTTGGGTCGAAAAAGTCAAATTAATTTTTTTCGATTTCGGCCAAATCTAACATTGGGACCTTATGGGGAGGCAAACTTAAATTTTCTAAAATTGAATTTTTGGCCTCGTGTGCGTTGGTACTATCCAATAGGAACCCCTAGAAGATATTTCCGTCGAATTTGAGTCGAAAAAGTCAAATTGATTTTTTTCGATTTTGGCCAAATTTAACATTGGGACCTTATGGGGAGGCAAACTTAAATTTTCTAAAATTGAATTTTGGGCCCCGTGTGCGTTGGTACTATCCAATAGGACCCCCTAGAAGATATTTCCGTCGAATTTGGGTCGAAAAAGTCAAATTAATTTTTTTCGTTTTTGGCCAAATTTAACATTGGGACCTTATGGGGAGGCAAACTTAAATTTTCTGAAATTGAATTTTTGGCCCCGTGTGCGTTGGTACTATCCAATAGGAACCCCTAGAAGATATTTCCGTCGAATTTGGGTCGAAAAAGTCAATTTAATTTTTTTCGATTTTGGCTAAATTTAACATTGGGACCTTATGGGGAGGCAAACTTAAATTTTCTAAAATTGAATTTTTGGCCCCGTGTGCGTTGGTACTATCCAATAGGAACCCCTAGAAGATATTTCCGTCGAATTTGGGTCGGAAAAGTCAAATTAATTTTTTTCGATTTTGGCCAAATTTAACATTGGGACCTTATGGGGAGGCAAACTTAAATTTTCTAAAATTGAATTTTGGGCCCCGTGTGCGTTGGTACTATCCAATAGGACCCCCTAGAAGATATTTCCGTCGAATTTGGGTCGGAAAAGTCAAATTAATTTTTTTCGATTTTGGCCAAATTTAACATTGGGACCTTATGGGGAGGCAAACTTAAATTTTCTAAAATTGAATTTTTGGCCCCGTGTGCGTTGGTACTATCCAATAGGAACCCCTAGAAGATATTTCCGTCGAATTTGGGTCGAAAAAGTCAAATTGATTTTTTTCGATTTTGGCCAAATTTAACATTGGGACCTTATGGGGAGGCAAACTTAAATTTTCTAAAATTGAATTTTGGGCCCCGTGTGCGTTGGTACTATCCAATAGGACCCCCTAGAAGATATTTCCGTCGAATTTGAGTCGGAAAAGTCAAATTAATTTTTTTCGATTTTGGCCAAATTTAACATTGGGACCTTATGGGGAGGCAAACTTAAATTTTTTAAAATTGAATTGTTGGCTCCGTGTGCGTTGATACTATCCAATAGGAACCCCTGGAAGATATTTTCGTCGATTTTGGGTCGAAAAATTGAAATTATTTTTTTTCGATTTTGGCCAAATTTAACATTTGACCCTTATGGAGAGGCAAACTTAATTTTTTTAAAATCGGATTTTTGGCCCCGTGGGCGTTTATACTAACCAATTGGGACCCCTAGAAGACACTCCCGTCGAATTAGGCTCAAAAAAGTCAAATTAATTTTGTTCGATTTTGGCCAAATTTAACACTGGAACCTTATGGGGAGGCAAACTTGAATTTCATAAAATAGAATTTTTTTCCATTTTAGAGGATATATAAATCGCAGTATATTGTTGTGGATGTTATTTGCAAAATTCAATGTAACATAATAGAGATTATTTGAATTTTTTTTGAAGAGCCCTCTTTTATCGGTAGATACCATTATTTCTCCCTCCCCATACCATGAGCCGAGCTCCACGGGTTGGCAACGCTGTTTACGCCTCCTGCGCGTGCTTCCCACGCGCATCTCCTTTTTCCGCCGCTCGCACTCGTGACGCGTCGGTTTCGGTCTTACGGTTTCGATAATTTCGATATATGTCGATAATTTCTTTGGCTTTTCCTTGTTACTATAGGGCTGTATCATAATTACACACCCGTTCTGCAACCACCCAAGATCAGATTGAAGAGTCGCAGTGTTCAACGAACTCAACACTTCTCGGAAGATTTTCGAGTCATGAGAGAGAGAAGAAAGGCGAATAAAATTAGGTGGATACTTTTCCGCCGAATCTGAAAACCCCCATTATTACTCTTTCCTCGTAAGAACCAATTGTTATCAGTAGATTCAGATTAATCAATAGCATCTTCACGCATAGCGCATTCTTTAGGCATTGATCATAAGAATTCCATTTTACCGCCAAACAATACCTCAAACTTGATTTGATAAGCGATTTGAAATGACAATGTGATTCTCTGGTTTCGATCATGTGATTTTGATTGAAAGGGTTCATAAATTTATGCGACAGATCCATAAGAACCCAAATGATACATGTAATGATTATTAATGGAAGAAGTAAAATATATTTTGTACAAATGAAACACAAATTGATCTTTCCTTAAAACATCGATCCCATATACGTGTTATAGGTGTTATAGCAAAATTCAAACTTCAAATTGGAGGTTGCAAATAAAAATAATTTTGTAAAAAATACATTTTTTTTTGTCGCTCCAGAGCTCTAAAATCGTTCTGCAATGGCAAATTTGTTAAAGATACAAAATAAGTAAATTCGAAATATTCAATCAATTTCCCAACTTCAAAATTCAGATAAGATTCCAAAAATTGCACAAATTTTAGAGTTTCAAGGATTGCGCGAATTGGAAATGTGAATAAATTAAAAAAAAAATTGAATAAAGTGCATTCAAATTGTCGATATTTTCCCGCATGGCATGACCACGTGGCGCCACCTAGAGACGTCAGTTCATCCCGAACTGATGCTACGGAAATTAAAAAAAGTCGGTTTGACATCTCCAGCAACTCACCTATTTACAGCTACAAGCTACCCGATAGTTTGTGGCAACTCGATTTCTCACTCGATTGCAAAAGAAGTTAATCGTTCACTAATTAATAAATAATTTTATGTTAATAGTTTTAACAGTTGAACATATTAAAGGGTAAAAATGTTCGGTCCAGGCGCAGCACCGATCGTGGTTCTAAGTGAGTATTCATTTCGTCCAAAAATGAAACAATCGAATAATTACAAAGACAAATCTTGTTTAGGCCAATAAAACCAGTTCCCAGTATAATGCCCGAATTGATAATTCTTTCAGGTCAGAACACAAAACGCGACTCTGGCAGAAAAGTGCAGAAGGAAAACATTCAAGCGGGCAAAGTGAGTCAAAAATTAACTCGACACGTGTTTTACTCCGATCTTTACCTTATAAGGCGCTCAACCGGCGTCACGCCCACGTGCATAATTTTCTGGGATGTGAAACTGAATGATCTCCATCATTTTTGTTTTAAAGATTCAGTTATAATTTGATTTCATCTTTGGCCACTCATTTTCAATTTCGTTCAATAAACGTGACTAAAAATTCTAACCTAGACTATCGCCCTTCTATTTTCGGCGCAACTGTCACGTGAAAAAATTGTCGATTTTTTTTTGGAAGATACCTTTATCAAGTTATAGGAAATTCCACTGGTCAAAATACACAATTATTGAAATTAATTTTTGCGCAAAGTATGGATTTTTTTTTTTGTTCAGATAAAGAACAAAATTGACGTGAAAATGGGGAATTAAGTCAGCTGGGCGCCACCGTCCCAATTTTTTGGTAGTTATTATTTTTTAATCGAATAGCATGGAAGCATTATTAAAATTTCGAGGTTTATATGAAAGTGGAAACAAATTTCGAAAATCATTGCAAGTTCCAAATTTCTAATTGATGATTATATTTATTTTTTGGTATATAAAATGCATTCAGACAGATGAAATAAAATTGAACTCGATTGAGAATAAATTGTATAACGAATTAAAATTTTTGAATAATTTTATAAAATTCTAGGATACAACTCTTTTTTTTCGTATACAATCATGTTTACATGAAATCAGTCTTATAATTTATTCGTTTGAAGGCAATTCATACATCTGGTGGAGTACTTATTTTAGGATCAATATATGATTTTAACACACAAGGTTCATATTATATTTTAAGCTGAATATTGTCAGAGAAAGTGTTGATTCCGTGTAATAAGCGTTTTTCAAGAGTGTAAAAGAAAACATTGATGGGGGAAAGAACCACAGGCTTAGGATAGAACTTAGAGAGTTCAGTTGAAAAAATGGGGCATTCGTCAATAGCTAAAAGTAGATTAAGTTTCAAATGTCCAATGGCAGTTTTGATAAATCCTAAGGGAATAATAGGCCAAATTTGCTAAAGGTCTTCGATGATTGAGAGAAACCCTTGAAATGTTGGGAAACGTGCAAACACATTTGACAAATTTGGTAAATTATTTATGTACCCCAAATGTTTTTTGCAATATATATATGCCATCCGATTTCAACATCTCATGAACGTCGTCCAAGCAACATACAAAAGAATGTACATTGTACAGCACTTCATAAAGTTATACAATTAATGAATACTGGGAGATTCGGGAGAGATTGTCTCATTTTTTTACTCTTTATCGCGCTCAAATCTCCAGGATTTATTTTACAAATCCACAAGATTGGTACTCCACGCTTAATCCACGTATTGACAATTCTTGTTTTATTTTAAATAGTTAGTCTACATGTTGTAATGAAATTCGTGGATCAGAGAATCTTACGGTCCACTGTTTTTAGTAAGAGTGCAACTGAATTTGTTAATGCAACTTTGTATCGGTTGAGCTCTAACTAGAAACCTATCCTTTTGTCACTAAGTTTGGCACAGTCCCACAAGATATGATTGATGTTTCGGTTTCTATGCCCATACGAACAGCTTGCATCCTTCTTCGTTCAGGAGTCATTAGCATATGAGAGCTGCGGACTACCTAGTTTTCGTTTAATTCTCCATTGTGAACATGTTCTCTGCATTCAAATTTATTTTCTTGTTCTTAGCCAAACAATACCAGAATATTTTTCCTAGCAAAATATGTTCTAAAATGGCCAATATATCCAAGTGAGTGCAAACAATTTCAAGTATATATTATCATTTTGGTTTTGCAAATGAAACAAATACCCTTTAAATGCCATGTTAATGAAGTGCAACCAACCACTGATTGCAATACATCTGTATAGGATGAATAGGGATTAAATAGCCAAGCAATAGAGATCAATTATGCAGGTACTTCGCAGATCTGTTTATGAAGTACCATGTGATTCCTTGGATTAGCTCTGCTTGATACAAGTTTTGCGAGGACAAGGCTTGCTGAAGCTTGGACCGTTCTATGAAACGTCTAACAGAATTCATATTCAAAAGAGTAAACAAAATTGTAACTACAATGGTGTTTTTTCTCGTCTTTCAGGCAATCGCCGATGTGATTCGTACATGTCTGGGACCTCAGGCTATGCTGAAGATGTTGATGGACCCCACAGGTGGTATCGTAATGACCAACGATGGCAATGCGATTCTCCGTGAGATCACAGTTCAGCATCCAGCAGGCAAATCGATGATCGAAATTGCCCGAACCCAGGATGAGGAAGTGGGTGATGGCACAACTTCAGTCATTGTTTTGGCTGGAGAAATTCTAGCGACAGCCGAGCCTTTCTTGGAGCAGGGTACACACCCAACAGTGATCATCAGGGCGTACAGGCAGGCCCTCGAGGACATGGTGAAGATCCTGGAGGAGGAGGTCAGCACAACTCTTGATGTCAATGATAGGAGTAAAGTCATCGAAGTTGTCAAATCATGTGTGGGAACGAAATTCATTGGCCGCTGGTCTGAGCTCGCCTGCCAAATCGCCATTGACGCTGTCAATACAGTCCTGCTTGAGGAGAATGGCCGACGAGAGATCGATATCAAAAGGTATTTGAATTTTACACTTTGAATTTGACATGCGTCTCTATCTTAAAGCTGAAGAATATTTCCCATTGGTTGAAAAAACTCGAAACATCAAAATTTGTTCTGAACAAATAATTTGTTATACAATTTAAGAGTTTCTTACTATACTATGAATGCTTCATCTAGGTACGCCAAGGTTGAGAAAATTCCTGGTGGAAGTATTGACGAGAGCCACGTTTTGCGCGGTGTAATGTTGAACAAGGACGTGACCCATCCAAAAATGAAGAGGATGATCAAGAATCCAAGAATTGTCCTGCTGGATTGCCCCTTGGAGTACAAGAAAGGCGAATCCCAGACGAATGTCGAAATCATGAAGGACACGGACTTTACGAGAATTCTCGAGCTTGAGGAGGAGTTCATCAAGAAAATTTGCGATGAAGTTATTGCTGTAAAGCCTGATGTGATATTCACGGAGAAGGGAGTCGCAGACTTGGCCTCTCATTACTTCGTCAAGGCCGGAATTTCTGTAATTCGTCGTGTGCGCAAATCCGATAACAACAGAATTGGGAGAGCGTGTGGTGCGACTGTTGTTAATCGAACTGAGGAACTTAGGGAGGAGGATGTGGGCACTGGAGCTGGCCTATTTGAAATTAAAAAGATGGGGGATGAGTACTTCTGCTTTGTCACGGAGTGCAAGGACCCCAAGGCATGTACCATTGTCCTCAGGGGTGCCAGCAAAGATGTGCTTAATGAGACTGAGAGGAATCTGCAGGACGCTCTTCATGTCGCCAAGAATTTGCTCATCCAACCCAAACTTGTGCCAGGTAAATTCCCAATTTGCCAATAATTTTTTCCCCTCTTTTTTTTTCTTTCATTTTTGATTGAGCGTCCAAAGTATTTAATTTAAACATCAAAAACAAATTTTTCCTTTCTTCTATAGAAAATTTGTTGCACGGTTTCATTTCAGGTGGTGGAGCTGTTGAGATGGCAGTATCTCGTCTCTTAAGTGAAAAAGCTGCAGGAATTGCCGGTATCGAGCAGTGGCCTTACAAGGCAGTTGCCCAAGCACTGGACATCATTCCCCGCACTCTCGCTCAAAATTGCGGTGCCAACATAATTCGCACACTGACGGCTCTACGGGCTAAGCACGCAACCGAGGGCAACACCTGGGGAATTGACGGTGAAACTGGCGATTTGGTCGATATGAAAGTCCGAGGCATCTGGGAGCCCCTCAGTGTCAAGATGCAGACGTACAAGACAGCCATTGAAACAGCTATTCTACTTCTCAGAATCGACGACATTGTCTCAGGCATCAAGAAGAAGGGCAATGAGGATCAGCCAAGTGCTATGCCCACAGAGCAATCGATGATGGAATAATTATCATATTCGCTTTATTTTTCACAATCGCCTTTGAGCGGATTGGTCATCTCTATAGGGAGGGTAAAATATTTGCATGAACAAGTGTCGTCTACGAAAAACATACAGAGCATACATGGCATCCCAAGGTAATTGGGATGATTAACAAAATTGTTACATAGTATTCCAGCATGTGGATTTTTCAGAAAAAAATTGGGGGACTTCAAGGGGGAAAAAAATAATGAAAAGCATATTTTTGACCTAATATTTTTCTCCTTCGAAGGCCAATAACTATTGATGTTCTTCAAGTTGCCATGTATTTTGTTCGAACAACGCTTGTTGGAAGAAACAATTTTGCCTCCGTGTAGGGGATAATCCCCACAAACCAGTTTTTCTTTTTGCAATAACTATTGAAGACGGGAAGGAAAAATTGGGAATATATTTTGCTGCTCGAAGACGATAGAAAATTTATGGAGTTGTTATTCAATTATCATGGCAGTAGCAAATTTTGAAAAATAGAAGGAAAGAAGAATAGAAAAGAAATCTCACTAATTATTCACTGCACTTGAGCAAATTTGACAACGTTCATTGAGAAACAACTTGAAAAACGCGTTAGTCCTTCTGTTCTTGCGTTGAAAAAAAATATCTCTCATCTGAAACTTGAGTTCACTGAACCATTCCCAGAGGTTTATGCCTCCAGAGGGCGGCCGAGTAATAAATCACATTTATGTATGCACTGATTCTCCACTTTTGCATACAAGAAATATATAATGTAGAAACAATGTTCAACAGCCTGAAAACTTCAAAACTCGAGATAAATTCTCCTTAAAGTATTCTAAAAATTCGGTATAAACTTAACATAATTGACCAGCAACTTCATGAATGTTATATCGGTCCAAGATATTTTTCCCATTGATCTCCACCGTGTTGTGACAATGATTGTTGTATAGAAAAAGAAAACTAGAAGTGACCAATTCAGCCCTAATTACCGACGAAACACTCCATTTTTCTCATTCTCTTTTCGCACATTTGTAAACGGTTTTTTAAAAAACTTCTTAATTTTACGTAAGACACTGAAAGATTTGTAAAACATGAATGGAGGTAAAAAAAAAAGCCACGAATTAACTATACACCACAATACCTGATTATTACCTATCCCCCTTCCTGTTCTCATTGTATGTTAACCGCCTAACGATGTGAGACGTTAGGGTTGGGCATTAGGTGTTGAAATGTTTATATCTTCTTAAAACATGCCGTTGGGTGAAAGGAAAATGGATTTAAGCTTGAGTCTTCCCACGCACATGGGAAAAGAATGAATGCTGCCCTGGGAAGATGTCCCACACTATTGCCAAGCATTTCTGAATTCTTACTTAGTACCGGTCTGAGTCTCCAATGCTCAACACAAAATATCTTTTGCACGCGAAAAAAATGGTTTACTTCAATCGTGTATTATAGTCGACTTAACTGCAGCACTTGTGATATTAGGTGCGTAAAATTACAAAGTATAGCTAAAAGAGTTTGTCGGAAAAAATTTACTGTTCAATATCTTTTCGCAAAACTATGCGCTTAGGAGATATTCCGGTTTTTGAAAATATAGCGGGAAAAGCGATAATGCTGATTGAAATATCTAACTAAATTTCATATGTACCGATCATCTAATTTTGACGGGGAAATAACAGCGCTTTTATCATTAGGCGCTTAAAATCGCGCTTTCGCGCCCCATAGCCAAATATATCGCGCGAAAAATCACTTTTCACCGTGATAACATATTCATTTCAAATTCCGCTGAAGCGTTGGTAATTCACATTGAGTTTAGTGCTGGGTGCATTCTTATTGCATCTATTTTAATTTTTCCACCTTCGTTCCCTATTTTTTTTCCTATTTTTTCTCAACTCAAGGTCGAAAATTACCGCTAGAAAAAGCAGATAAGCGTAATTTGTTGATACCGTAAATGGTGTTTACCGAGCAATAGCGAGGTGGCGTCGCGTATATTGATTCTAGAATTGTATTCGTATACGGGCAAAATGTGCACAAGTGTTGGTGTAGTTGTGTGAGAATGTAGTTGTGCGACTGAGGGGGCCCGGCATGGTAAAAGGCCGGGGGAAAAGACGACAAACCACAAATGACAACGTATTTTTGTTCATTTGGCCGTAACGGTTTTTAGTTGAGTGATTGATTTAGGGTTTTTTTTTTATAGTGATAGGTAGTTGATACTATCCAATGTGGAGGTGTAGGAGATGATGTCGGGCACGTCTCGACAATTTGCAACATCGAACAGTGGTAAATTGATTTATTTGGGGATTTTGAGGTTGACAGATGCGAAAGGGCTCACTTGACAATTCAGTTTTTTATTTTTTTGGCTCAGGTCCAGGATACCTCCTTCGGAAATATGTGTTTAGAATCATTCGTCTTTAAGGCTCAATTGTGGGTCGTATGGAGACACACATTAGAAAACAATTTTGCAAATTGCAAGATTCGTTTTTTTTTGGAGCCACATTTTTTAGATTTTGCAAATTGTTTTTTTTTTCGCGCGGTCAAATTGAATTTTTGAGATCATCTATAGATGTTTTCAAAAATGTCTCACCTGAATTTTGTGCTTTTAGTTAACTCCCAAAATTTTCAGTGGAAAATTTCGTGATGCAATTTCGGGATCTGTGATGCGGAGTACATTTAAAAAAAAATAAAAATGGGGTAGATAATTTTTTTTTTTGGATCCACAGTTTTTGGTATTTGCAAAAATGAATTTTTGATTTCTGTTTGGGATATTGGGTTGACTGATAATTGGGTGGTCAAAGTTTTTGCAGATTCTGTGAATGTTTTTTGGAAGTGCTTAACGCTATATGATGCTATGAAATATGTCGTGAGATGAAGCATAAGCAAATTTTGTGGGAATAGTGAATTTCAATATGTTCCGCTTTTGTTTGTATGTTTGGACGATTTTTTAAAATATTTCACTTTGTGTCTTTTGAGGATCAGGTCCTGAATGGGACAGTCTGATGGAGGTTCATCATGAGGCGATTGAGAAGAATTATGAACTACTCGAGGAAATTGGAAAGTGAGTCATTTTTATTTATCATTTATGAAGCACTGAATTTTCCTATTCGTCAAATTTATCTATTTCCCCATTTGTCCAGTCACACAAAATCACAAATTCTGTCAATACAATTCTGACAATGTGGGAAATTATTTTTGAGTGACTTCAATAATGCACTCCATATTTTCTTCATTACATCTATCTGAAAGTTTCCCCAATTGAAAAACAAAAATATCACTAGTCCAAAATCCAAACTTTTGAAGTAGTAATAAACGATCATTACTAGAAAATGAAACGTGACCTCGATCGTGTCGATGTCTTACGATCATTACGATTTGGTATCAAACGATTTATTGACCTGTTAATTTCGTTTCCTAAATACTTCCAGGGGCCAATTTGCGGTAGTCAGGAAATGCGTGGAACTCAAAACAGGAGCGGTATATGCCGCAAAAATTATGAGGAAAAGACGAGTGGCCAGGGGAGTTGCAGCAGCTGACATAGGTAATGAGAGAATTCATAAAAATGGATATAATTTCATGCACGGACGACTAAGAAAATTGTGATAGATAAAACGTTGTATCCGGATTAAATGCATGGATACACCTCGAATTAATAAACCGAATTGCATGTGATATAAAAACAGATGGTGAGAGAAAATTGAATTGTAATTTTTTAATAGTCGAAACGGCTGAAATTTTCTCACACAAGAGTTGTAAAATATTGCCCAAGTGCTTCGTGAAGAAACAAAATTGGATTATCTATCCTTGTAATGCATTGGTAGAAGTTAAAGGGACATACATTATTTTATTGGACAACAACCTGGCATTCCCA
The DNA here is from genome assembly GCA_026005395.1 of Asobara japonica. Classification (NCBI taxonomy): domain Eukaryota; kingdom Metazoa; phylum Arthropoda; class Insecta; order Hymenoptera; family Braconidae; genus Asobara; species Asobara japonica. The sequence goes on from BQMI01000334.1 coordinate 5,963,878, forward strand.
GTTTAGGGACAGAATGAATCAGGCGAGCTTGCTCATAAAATTACATATTCCTTTTTTGTCGTGAAGAGCAAAAGTTATATCATACTCGGTTTCTGAACACATCGAACGGTGAATTTTATTTTTTTTTTCAACATATCATTAACAATTTGCAAACGTCGAGGGAGTGCGGCACTTCGCTCACAGCGCGAGCAACGAAGGTTAGTAACTAAACTGACGAAAAATAACTCATGGATCATTTCAATTTGGCGTAGCACGAGAGGCAGGACTGTTGGCTCAACTGCGCCACCCCAACATCGTGACCCTCCACAAAGTGATAGACACCGGAAAAACAGTGGTTCTGCTATTGGAGTTAATTTCTGATGGGGAACTCTTCCATTGGACACCATCCAGCGAGGCTGAGGCTGCTCATGTTGTATGTTTCTCTATCAGCCATGTTGTCTTAGCAAACTTGACCCAGTGAACGTTGACTCTTATCGATTTTCTCAACAGGTTAGGCAGGTCTTGATGGCACTCAGTCATTTGCACTCGCACCAAGTGGCTCATTTGGATATCAAGCCAGAGAATATTCTGCTGTCTACTCCTCCACCCATGCCAAATATTAAGTTAATAGGTAATTGAGTTGAAAGTTAAGGATGTCCCAAGGGAGCTGCATCATTTTTTCATACCCCAGAAATAACTGATAGAACATTTAGTCAATTTTTTTTTTCAAATCTCTTTTGGGTATGAAAATACACCCTGCAATTTTTTTGATGATTTTTGCGGAAGATGATGTCGAGTATTTGAGACATAAAAAAATTGAGAAACAAAAATTATATATAGATCTCACAAACACTGTTCATTTTGCAGATCTAGGACTTTCTCATCGTCTAACTCCCGGCTCAGAGCTGCGTGCCCTCTTCGGCACTCCCGAATTTGTAGCTCCTGAAATTGTTAATTACGAACCCCTCAGTCTGGGAACTGATTTATGGGCCGTTGGTGTATTAACATACATTCTACTGAGTGGTGCATCACCATTTCTTGGTGAAGATAAACAAGAAACTTATGCCAATGTTGCTGCCTGTCAGTACCAATTTGATGATGAGTATTTTGGTAGTGTAACGGAGATTGCCAAGGACTTTATACGTTCCCTATTAGTTAAGGATCCCAAGTGAGTAGTTAATATATATATATATATATATATATACATGTTTTTGTAATTACATCTCAAAAAATTACGTCATCTATTCGTTTCATAATATATGGAATGAGAAATTGCCGTTCAGAATAATACGCGAAGTTAAATCTGGAAGAAAAATATCGTGCACAATATATAAGACCTACCATCTCATTTAAAATCGCACGCAGTCTCAATTGAAATCTGCAAAAAAATTTTCGGGAATTCCAAAATGTTTTAAAGACATACATTTGATAAACTTATTGCGGATCATATCATAGAAAATATGGTTGAAACTTAGCTACATGATGTGAGCCAATGGAATTTGCACAGAGGGCTCTCAAAAATCTGGAAAGCGTTTTATAAGATACTTAAAGCACATTGGGATCTTTCTAACTTTGATATATTCCTGTTCATCGAACATTAAATGAATTTTTTTGTTGCAAATCGGAGGTTTGCACTTTGAAGTCGCAAAAAAAATCCGAAGGCAAAATTTTCAATTTTCAATAATTTAAATTATTCGTATTTTTTGTTCAGGGAACGCGGAAGCGCTGAATCCTGCATCAAACACCCATGGATCCTTACGGTGTGTTCCTGCATCAAATAGCTTTATTTATTTTGCACAAAATAATTAATTTACCTTATTATACATTCCTTAGTTCTTTTTGTACTCATGTTACACATTTTTAACTTGTTTTTCTTTCTCTGCCAATTCTTCGTAACGCATCACGAAGCAACATTTTTTCTTTCTGTAAAATTTATGATTGAGTCACAAATAATTACAAATTGAAAAACTGTTAATTATGAGAAGACACCAGGACGAATTTTCTTTAAACCTTCATGAGATCTTTACTTATAGTTACTTAGTTATGACAATTACTTTTATTCGAAAATGTGTTTTAGCAATGATCACAACTTCACAGATTTTTTATCTATCCAGTTGATCGAGTTTGACGGAAAAATGATTGTAAATTAACTGCGGATTATTTCGAAGATTATTCCAACCTTTTCTCTTTAATGTCATAGCACACTTTCTTCGGTAAATTTTTGATCATAAAATCGTACTGAAAAAATCGAGTAGCCCTGGATTTTGGGGTATCTCTATCTTCAGGTATTCCACTTTGTTGCGGAAATTAGTAGACGAAACTACCTTAGAAAATTTTGCAAAAATTTGATATACAGTCAGTATCACTCAATTCACATTTTGCAACATTCCATTTTTTTTCAAAGGACGACTATCGTGTAAATAAATACGGGAGAGAGTTTGATAATTATTTCATAGTTGGAGAAACATTGCATAACATTTATTTCAATTTTTTGCAGCAAGTTGATTTTTCAATTTTCTTTCAAACTGGAGTTCGTGATGTACAGAGTTAATTTAATTAATGCACGTTATATTTAGTTATCCTCTTGTTTTCACTGCTCGTCCGAGATATATCAGCGAAGTTCTTGCAAGATGATTGAGTCTTGAGTCCAATTATTTTTTATTCTCTGCGGTTATTCATGTGCGATATGTAAGCTGCAACGAAAAATCGAAAAAAAATGATCTTCATCGGACACGTCTAATCTTTCAGTGGACAAAAATAAATCCAATTAAGGCATAATCCTTACAACTTAAAATTGACTTCAAATTTTCAATTTCATTTTTTTTCGTACAACGAAAAATTCTCTGTTTTTCCAGATTCGCAAAATTTAATGTTGAGAGCCCAAAAAAAAAAATTAAGAACCAACCTTGAGGATCTCTCAATTCTACAAAAATCATACATAGATAAATTCTACATACCTAAGAGGATTTAAAGAATGAAATTCTTAAGTAAACCAAATACAATTCTTTGTACACATTTGCATTTTATGCACTTATAATTTGTTTTCATTTATCTATAACGCCTTAGATCCATCAACGATATGTGTTTTCGCAGTTATGAGATATATATGCCCATCAATATTAATGTGAACATAATTTTTTTGAAAATTGCCAATGACAAACACAAAATACTGTTTTGACGGGGCAAAATTGAGGACGGAAGTTGAGCAAAAAGTCACTTTAAAGGTCAATCCTAGGAGATTTCAGAAAATGCTAGAGGAAATGAAAAAAAAATTTTTATTGTTACAAAAAAGATTATGGCAATTGTTCAGATTTTCGTCGGAGATTTAGTGATGTAGTCAGGAACAGGAAGTTGAAAAACAGACCAGAAAAATCTTGATTCAATGCGGAACCTCTTCTCCACCTGAAGAACCTTGGTTCGGCTGGAGAGCTTCCACATTTTAACTAGTTTTCGGGAAGTGATTCAAGTCGATCTCTCCTCGATTCAAACCAGTGTCGACTTCATTCAAGTTCCCCTTTACTCGATTCAAGTGGACCTGAGTATATTCGACTTATTGTACTTGGCAATAATTTTGTTTAACAATCTGGTTCTATATTCAGAATGTGTCACAACTCAAACGGATTTGTTCGCTAAATTTATTTGAATTAATGTACAACTTCCATCAAGTATTTTTTTCAGTGTAAGGCGTAACACTGCATCAGGTTCTTCCGATTTTCGTTCATTTAGTAAATTAGACTCCTGAATGTCACTACTGTCATTAGTCCCATTGAGAACGTTCTAGGTCCTCGTTTTATTCGTGTTGAAACAACCATCAAACAACTCAGCAGAAAAATCTGAAAACAATTGTCATGGTTCTGAACGCTCACACAATTTATAATTCATTTCTCGAACTACATTTCAAATATTGATATGCCTATTGTAAAAAAAATGCTACTGAACCCATCAAAGACACGTTAATGCGGTATTGTAATTAAAAGTTGCTGAAGAAATGGTTACATAATGAAATAAACTAAGTCTATTTTCTGATAATCAGGAGTCGGAAACCTGCCAGGATCTCAGTGGTGCTATGATAAGTGCTGTTAAGCGTGGCTGTGTCCAGGCAGTTTCGCAATTGTTGAGACAAGGAGCATCATTGGACGTTAAGGATGCAGTAAGTCACGCCGTCTACACTTATAACAGAAATTATTAAATGCATGTATTGAACAATTCACGAGCATTTCCATAAGATTTGTATATAAAAGCTATTGATATTTTTTCTATAAAATTGTTTCCCTCCGGATTTTTTATATGAATTTTTATAGGAATATAAAAAGTTTGTACCTCAAAACTTTTTGTAAGAAATATTATAAAATTGCACAAACAAGCTTTCCCTTGAAAATTGAAAGCTGTGAAGGAAATCGAGGGCTCACGAAATGCTCTACAGCTTTAGTATGTCCTGGCACTCCTTCAATCGTTCACCAGAATTCAATGGTAAATTTCAACATTTTTTTCCAGAAGCAAGACAGTCTTCTGCATATTTCCTGTGCCTCAGGTGACGAATCGATGACTGGTCTCCTGATTGAAAATGGAGTTGAACTGGATGCTGCAAATGATAAGGGATTAACTCCACTTCATGTTGCAGCACGCAATGGTCACATCAACATCGTCAGGCTCCTATGCCTGTCCGGATGTGACGTGGATAAAACCAACAGGGGAATTCGCGCCGATGTTACAGCCATCAAATACGGCCACCTGGAAATAGCAAATCTTTTGGATAAACTGAGAAATGTAGGTAGCCATCAATTAACTCCGCACTACTATTAATATTGAGAAGATATAGCCTAAAGGTCTAAACCAAATTTAGGACGAAGTAAAGCCAAGATTCTATTTTCCCAATATTTCGGTAGATACTCACAATTATTTCCTTGCCAAATCATTGAAAAAAAAAAATGAAAAAGAACAAGAAAATTGTTTTTGTTCCAGCAAAAATTGGGTCAGTTAGAAAAATAGTACCTCCAGTTGATTCGAAATTTTTTTAGCTTGTTGTTGCCTCGAGTTTAATTAAAAATCTAAAAATACTGAAGCTAAGACTCGTGATCAATTTTTTTATTATAGCTCTCCTGAGCCTATTCAAAACGATTACTGGTAATTCTTATCGTATGCAATTGTTATATTATTATATCTGCAGGGCAATCAACGAGACAATTACGTGAAGCAACTGCAGCCCACCCACAAGGCGATTGATCGTCTACATGTTCGTCTTCTTGGACATTGTGCTACTGGAAAAACGTCCTTGATAAATTCGCTCAAGTCAGGAATTTTTAGTTTCGGATTTTTTCGACGGTCCAGGAGTCAGAATTGCACCACTAAGGTAAAGCAAATTAATTTAAGAAAATTTGCGAGGAGTTTATTCATTTATTAATCCTCGCTTTTGTGTGTAGAGAGAGCCCAGTATTGAATTGGATGTCACGAGTAAACATGGCTCATTGAGTTTTGAGTACAGTGATAGTGAGTACGAAGGGACCGTTGGTGTTGAATGGAGTCGAGGCAATGTTGGTGAGTCTATAAAAAATAATGCAATGTTAATAAGCTTTATGCATATATCAGAAAGACCTCCGAAAATCCATGAGGCTAAAAGTGTCGTAGTATGGACCTCTTCAATTTGCTCTTTTTTTTTCGCAGGCGGTGAATGCATTTTTTGGGAACTCTGTGGCCGTGAGGATTTCCTTGCGTCTTACCATCACGCCCTAACTTGTGACTTGCCTGCTGTTCATCTTATAACAATCAGCCTTAGAGAGCCCCTCACCGTGCAACTCCAGCAGGCGCGATTTTGGCTTCGATTCATTATGGACAGAATTCCACCGAAAAATATTGGTAAAAACTAGACAAAATCAACGGAAACAACTTAACAAAAAGAACAAGTTTTTTTTACTGATTAAAGTCTAGGCCACGTTCTTTTTTGCCCTATTATTTTTTTTTATATGTTATCTTTTATATTTCTATATTCTATCAATAATCGCTCTCCCCAATTTTCACTAAAAATTTTCTTTCCTGCACTCCACTTTGGCGAAATGCAATTAAAAAAAATTGTAGAAATTGACGGGCTTGTTCTGCAACCGTTATTTAAAGAAATACGAAGTTAAAATTTTTTTGAATATCGAAAAAATTAGAAAATTGACAAAAATAAAAAGCTGCAAAAAAACGAAAGTTAAAAAAAACGGGATTGAAATTTGGAACACTGGAAAATTTGAGTTGGGTCCATTGATGCTCGTTATACCGTTATGATACTAATGATAATATGTCCTAGGATTCGCCGGCAAGTGTCAAGACATCAAAGTGATTCTCGTGGGCACCTACGCTCCAGAGCTCCAGACCCCAAACGCCAATGGCACGAACTTTCTCTCCCCATTACTCCAATTTCTCCAGGAATTTGCTCCAATTCTAGGCGATGAGCCGCAGGTGGTAGTGCTAGATGCCACGAATTCATCAAATCCGGGTGTCAAGCTACTCCGCTCCTACCTGGCTAACGCGCGAATGGAATTTCTCGAGGTAACGAATTCCCCTTCGATCCCACCGCACAATCTCCCCTGTCTCTCTCTCTCTCTCTCTCTGTTTATTCTTAATATACTAATTATTTTCTCAATTAACCCCCTACTTTGACCTAAAACATGAAACTCTTGATATGCTAGTGATCGCACGACATCATAGCATGCTGACCCACGAAAGACGAGTATAAAGATAACATTGAGTTGAGTTTATTCATGAACACCGATTAAAGTAGTATGATAATAAATTTATTATATTTCTTTCCTACAAAGTCTAAATATAGTTATCGATGAAATTTTTACAGTAACAATTAAAAAATTAAAATTAAGATTTCAAAATTTGTTGAATTTCAAAACATTCACAGTGTTCTAAAACTTTTAAACTTCTGAAAATGAGAAAAAAAAAATTGAACAATTCCAAAATTTTGAAAAAAATGTCTTCATTTTTTATACTCCCCAGAGTTTATATCTATATACAACAATCATATATTGTAAAGTTTCTGCTGTATTTTGAAATTTTTTCTCTGCCCACACTTAACGACTCAACTAAATTTCAATCATACTACTTTAACTTTTCCTCAGATAAAACTGATTAATTTCGCATGATTTGAGCTCAACAGATAACATGCGCATGTCGTACAGATATTGTTTATTAATAATCTAATGATCGTATCATGCCATCAACATTATCAACATTACCACGAGTCGAAGAGTTGTTTATCTGTTTTGCATGTCTGCTGTGTGCAGATGTGCGAGACAGTTCTGTTTATTCCTTGCGAAAGAAAAATTAATTATTCTGAAGACATTTTTCTCGGGTGAATCGTCGACGATCAATGGATGTCTCCAAAGATATTTCATTGATCGTGATAACTATATTGAGGGGAAAAAATCATGAAAATCCTCGCTTGTCTCGAAATTTCGAACTTTAAAAAACCTATATACCATCTATTTTATCTGACTGTCGTTAGAGTTCTAAGGAAGTAAAAATTCCCTCAATCTTTAACATACCTCCACATGCAATTTACTAACATCTATACAAAAAATCTTAACTGCTGTTTAAAAAAAAAATTAAACTTGAGCAAAGTGCCGCACAATGTCAATTGACTTTTTCGTTAAAACGTTAATTTCCAAAAACCAAATCTCAAAACGTTAATTCTTCCAAGACGTTCTTTGAGTAACGATGAATTTAAAAAACTTTCGAGGCAAACAAGAATATTTCCTTGGAGGAGAAACTATTTTCCCCCAGTGTAGTTATTAAATTGTGAACAGCAATAAAAGCCTTAATGCATGCACCGCATGATAATAGGATGGACGAGATGCAGCTGAAAGTATTCTTCGTCGTGACAAGCCCCGGTCAGCGGCCATGTACGCGCCAGTGGCAAATCATGATAACCAGGTCTCCATTTATCATCTTATTTCTCTCATTATAAATAACACTAATGATTTCAATTGATTTTAATTGTCACTTGTGGTGCACAGTTTTTTCACGTTCAATTTGGGACACAATGCACTACCTTGCTTTTGAGATTAAATTGAGATTAAAAATGCTTTTACTGTGCTTATTGTGGATTGTTAGGTGTGTGTGATGGAGTAGTCATGAGGTATTGAATTTTAGGGGGCAATGGTGTGGACGGGGCTTGCAGAAGCTTGGAGGACACATATTCAGGGAATGGAAGATCCACCTGTGCTCATGACACTTCAGGAGTTACTTGTTGAAGTTAGAAAAGTTAATCCACTTGTTTCCATTGAGCATTGCCGACATTTGGCTCAGCAGCTTCAGGTAATGTGTACTTTTTTCCAGCCTCCTCATTGCTACACGTCATTTGTGGGAGAAAAGCGTGTGGGTCCCCGTTGGGAACACAAACAAAACCTCCCGATTTGTAATTTCTGTTTGCCATTCCTACATTTTCCGATGCGTCAATTAAATGTTTAAAGACTGACTTGAGAAGAAAATACCAGTGTGGGTAAATCAGTGAGACTCGTGAGGTTTACACGGAAAATTTGGAAATTTGAGAATTTTAAACTATCCCATTTATCAAGCAGATAATTATGAATATTTGACTAGCCGCATAGTCATCGTGAGGACGAGAATTATTCGCTTTACTGGAGTGGGAATGAGACGCCAATAGCGGTGCGAACGCTCGAGGGTTAAACCCGTCATACCTCCTTAATTATAACAAATATGGAAAAAAGTGATAAGAAATTAAATATGCATTTTCACTTACAGAGCAAGTTCTGCTTAATCCTTTTTGCCGTATCTCTTACCATTTTTGTAATAGAGCCTTGTAAACAATTCAATTGTTAATAACAAAAAAACTGCTGGGTCAATTTAAACCCAAAACTAATTCGATCTAAGTTCTATGATGACGCTCCGAATAAGACCTCTATGACCCAGATCGTCCGAGCCGTTCGTGAGAAATCGTTAACGAAAAATGCCGATTCCACAAATATATACACACATACACATATACATTTGTTCGGAATTCGACGAGAAGCATTTTGGTATACTTAAAATGTCAGTTACGAAGCGAAAGGAAAAATTTCGATTTAGAGGTCATTACAATAACTTCTGGAAAAATCGGGAAGTTAATTATGTGAAAAAATGAATATGACATTTATCGAATATGCATATGACCCTAATAAGAATTGTTGCACAGGCCCTTGGAGAATGCGTTCCCCTGCAAGAGGATTTAGTTGCTCTATCGCCTGAATGGCTTTGGCGAGATGTCATTGGCTGGCAATTGAGTCCCGATCAACGTGGCCGATTGGGTGGTCGAACTACGGGAGTTTACACAATTGAGGACTTCCAGGCACGTTGTCCTTGTCCTGCTAATCAGGCCCTGCAAGTTCTTCAGGCGATAAACTTCTGTGTGCCCTGCGATGTTGAGGACGATGAATTGGAGTACGAGATTCCCTGTCTCAACCTCGTGGAACGTCTGCCGGGGCTTTGGGAACATTGGAAACCCTGCTCAACACTACTACCCCATGCTGGGCTCAGGTTATTCCCTGGGGAGGCACCGCTCTATCACCTGACTCCGGTTTTTCCGCATTTGCAGGCACAACTCAGGAAAATCACGCAGACGTGGGATCCCAGGGACTCGGATCTTTACCAGTGGTGAGGAGAATCACCAATTTAATAAATAAATGAATTAATGAATAATTTTTGGCTGCAAAAACTTTAGAAATCATGCATCCAGCCCTTATACATAATTATTGATATCAGGTGGAGAGGTTCCAAGCTCTGCGTGGGTCCTTGCGAGAGTCTCATAACACTCGAAGAGGAGGACCAGGGATTCATCGAGATTCGGGTCAGGGGTCCCCGTGGCTCTGGCGCCCAATGCTTCGCTCTTTTAGGTGTAATTTTTGATGCCATTGATGCTACGATTGATATTGTAGCCCCTGCCCTACTTTTGGAGAAGCACTGGTTGTCCCCAAGTCAACTCAGGGATTACGACGAGGTGTTGCATACTTGGGAACCCGCTCCCATGCTCTCGGCCCTGTTGGAGAAGGCATTCGATGAGGCGAAGTTTAAAAATCCGTTCAATGGACAGCAGGAGAGCATTTGGGAGATTGTAGGCTGTGGATCAGCACTGTTGGACACTTGTATACCGGGAATCCGGCAGCCCGTCAAGTTGGTCAAACCAGGTGTCCAAAGGAGACTTGCTCAGATGTTGGACCCGCCAGATCCCCATGGCAAAGATTGGTGCCTGCTTGCTGTGAGATTGGGCTTAGGTGATCGGGTTGCTAATTTGGATAGCAGTGTGGATAGCCCCACATTAAGGTAATCTACATTGGGGAACTATTTTTTTTGGCAAGCTTTGTAACAGGTTTTATACTAGTTTGATGATGCATTTTTCGTTGCATATCATTTTTCGTTACATATCATTTTGCCTCATAATTCTTAATCGTAAGACTTCCTACTTGTTCTTCCCCAATATTTTTTTTTGTTTATTGGAAGAAGGAATTTTAAGGTGAATTGAATGAAAGAACACAAGACACGATATTATTTTTGACTTTGATAATCACTTATTTTCTCTTTGATTTATTGTTAAAAAAAAGAATATTTAGTGCGTCCAAAATACAAACACTTAAATATGTTTCTTTTATTATCGATTAATAACTATTGATTCTAATTTAATTATGAAAAATAGTTATGTTAGATAATTTTTCTTTGAGAGACGTGCTCTTCATGACAGTCGCTCGGGTACTGAACCGTTAGGTCAAGATTTTTCTCCACCAACGAATATTTTGTTTTTCCTTCAAAATAAAATGAGAAGATTGTAAAAGGTATATGTTAGACAGAGAAAATACAAATAGTATGAATAAGTGTGAAAGAAGGGCTGCTAGCAATACTAGGCTTGTGCAGTAATGCGTTTTTTAACACATGTTGATCATAAATCTTGTGACGAACGTCTGAGAGACCGAAGTGAAAGAGGAGAAAATCTCGACATCCCAAAGTATTAAATAGAGCTATTGTTCAATGAATTATTTGGTCTCATTTCATTCCAGAGTTTCTTTTTCTGTGTTGCTTTGTAAATATATATTTTTTTGTTTTGTTGAATATTCAAGTATTTTCCGGACAGTAAAAAATCTTGAAAACTTATGAAGAACGTTATGTAAAGATAAAATATAATAATTAACATAGAAATATTCTGGATAGTTCTGTCGTTGTCGCAACACTACTATTCCCGTTGCCGAGTACGGCTGCGCGTGCTGCGCACGCGCAGTGCTTTTCTCCGCCGCGCTGACAGGTGTCGCGTCGGTTCCGGTCTTACGCTGTTCGATAATGCCGATATACATCGATAGTTCCTTCGGTCTCTGCGCTTTACCATACAAAGAATAATATTATGGTAGCAGAATATGTTGACCTGTTCATCTGGTACGTCTATTCACACTGAATGATTTTTTAAACAAATTTGTCTTCATCTGTTTAGATTATTAGCCTGCGCGGGTGCTGGTTGTACAGTTGGATCCCTGGTAAAGCAGCTTCGTGCTCTCGGTCGAGAAGACGCCGTCCACTTGTTACTGTCCCACACCCCAGTTTTTGTACTATCCATGTCAATTGATTCAGAAACCGGCTCCAACTTATCGAGATGACGCTGCTGTGAGCATCGCCGTTGGATCAATACTTTTTAGAATATTTTGCTGGGAGCATTGGGATCATAAACAGGGTTGTTGATCACATTTTTGTAAATACATTTTTTTTTCTTTCTCGACATGACAACATGTTCACCGTTTCATGGACTTTTCATTTTGAACTCATGTCACTCTTCCATTAAATCTATACACATTCACTATTGTTTATTACACTAGACTGCATAATTATACTTTGATCTAGGGCTGGAATTGACTAACGCATTTATTCTGCATTTATTCAGCACATTTAGCCAACATTCATCATCATCAATTTTGCGTCTGGCATATCTACTTAAGCGAAAAAAAACCTCTAAATGAATCTCTTAATTGAAACTCCAAAGACTGCATGAACCAATTAATCGCGTTGTATTCTACGCTGCTAATGAACATGAAAAAAATGGTATTAGAAAATTATACAGCGTGAAAGTTTCATAGATATTTGCCATGAACGAGCGTCAAACCAAAAAAAATGTTATTGAGGGCGGGTGGGACTCTATTTGAATTTGAGAAGAGCTTATTGTGGAGGGATGCATTGAATGCTTTGATATGTGGCCATTTAGGCTTCAATTTTGCGATTTTACAATTTATTAAATTTGATTTTTTTTCCCTGTAATTTTCTCCATTTGAACAAAATCATACTTTTTTTCTTTTGCAATTTCTCAGTAATTTTCCCTAGCAATGGAGACTAAACAATTTCCTTTTTATCTCAAAAAATGTTCTCCGTTATTTTTGGCATTATTCAAATTCTACAAATTGTTGGGATTTAAAAAAAATCCAATTTTTCTAATATTGTAAAACTTTTTAAAATATCTGAAAATATTTGGAATTCTTGCATTATCTGAACTTGCTGCAATATTTAAATTTTCCACATTTTTAAAAAATTTTGCAAGTGCTAGGAATTTTCGAGATTTTGCAAATGAAAAATGCTATTCATTATTTTTGGAAAAAAAAATAGTTTTCAATTATCTCTTACATGTTGATTTTTTTTGGGAATTTCTAAAATTCTCCCAATGTAGTTAAATGTTGAAATTAAAAAAAATCTTCATCAAAAAGTCATCAACTTTTGTAAGAAAGCCTATGAAATTTTTGGCAAACTCCATCACTCCATATTAAGCCTCACTCAATAGCCCCCTACTAAACAGGTGCTTTTTCAACTGACAGACCCTCCCCTCAAAAACGCAAAGAACATCCATAAAAAAGTGATCTAGAAATTTGCACGATTGACGCTTGCCACACGAATGACCTTAGTTAGTTTACTACGTTCAGCTTTTTATATAAAAAGGTATGTTCGATACTTTGGTAATTATTAGATTACTTAAAACCACCGTGGAACAATGAAAATATTGAATTAACACAGCTAGTCTCATTTTGAATATATTTATTCATAAATTTTCTTTGAGCTGAAGCACCAAAAGAAACCTTATGGCATATGACAACGAGCTCCATCTTTCGAAAGTAAAATTCATTGCTTGAAGGAGGAAAATAAAAAATTATGATAATTAAATTGTGTACACCTCGTACTGGCTTAAAACTTAAATAACTTTAATAAATGTCCTACAAGTCTGAAGCGTCCATAACTTAATAAATACAAATTTGTGAAATGGTACAGAGTTAGGTGAAGCAATTAATTTGGCTCAATTAATTAAAGTGAGATGAGTAACATTAGTCTGTGGTAAGCCTTTATACGAGTTTATCCCATTTGAATGGAATTGCGAGGGGTCACCCTAGACCACAATTTTTTTCTTTCGAGAAGACATGTGAGACATTTAAAATGTCCCATCGTACTTTCGTTATCATTGTATCAGTTATATGTATTTATGAAGAGACTATTGAAAAATTTAATGAAAAATATTTCTAGGTGAATAAACGTTAATGTTGCTTTCAATGTTTCATAAATTTTTTTTGCCAGATTGATCAATACAAGAATTATGAATATATGAATTATTATAGATGTAAAATGAATTTAATAAAATCTTTATTTGCGCCAGCAGGTGTTTTATTTAATCCTAGAAAATCAATGGCCAGCTTGGGGGGGGGGGGGGGGTTGCAATGCATATATATATTTTTTTCTTCCAAATTATTATTGTTGAAAATTTGAAACAGATGACTTATGCTCTGGATGTCAGAAGCGCAAGTAAAAAAATATTCAGCATACAGTATTTCACGCTGAAAAATGAGCAAGAATGTCATTTCTTGCCATAAGGAAGCGTTACGCAAAAGTAACATTTTTTCCCCTCTCAGGACTCCAGAGCCTAATGTTTACAAATGTCGAGTGTTACATTGGATACGCAAAAATCAGGATAGTGAATGCTTAATTGGCCTCTATAAATAACTATGAGAAGGTGGAGATCGCATTTCGACTACCCTCAAGTACCATTGTAGTTAGAGGGGAATTGAAACGTTTCGTTGTGGAGAACCGAAGCAGGAGAGTGAGCGTAAAATCGGGACGATAGCCAAAGTTCGCTAAGCAATAATAGCAATTGGATTGAGGGATTGGTAAAAGCCCATCCAGAGAGAGGGCTCAAACACCAAACGTTTAGTTTTATTTTCGCCCCGTATACGACGGCATCCGGTTGTGGGTATTAACCGGTGCGTTGTCATCTATTTGAGTGAGAAAATTTTCAGTAGGCGAAAATTCAGTGATTACCTGAGTGCTGATTAATTTTGCAGTGAAGTGGTAAAGTAGGATAAGTGCACTTTTTTTGTTTGGAGAAAACAATATTACTTGATTGGAAATTTTGGGGATATTTTTCACTATTTTATTTTACTTTTACATAAAATTTTTATGCACCTCAAATTTTTTGGGAATAATCGAATTCACCCGAAAAAATGTTAATCTCGACAAAAAAATCGTGAAAATCGGCTGAAAACGCCATTTTGCACTTATCCTAATGTATCACTTCATTACCGAATTGAATTAAATAATTTATTTAGGTGATCAACAGGAGGGGATAGTGTCCTAATATCACCATCAGGACTTGATCAGCACTCGGGTCACCATGGAGGCGATAAAGAAAAAAATCGCGGCCCTTAAGATGGAGATGGATGCCGCCAATGAAATGGTGGAGGCCAATGAGACCAAAGCTAGACAACAAAATATGCGTGCCGATTTGCTCTACGATGAGGTGCGCGATTTAACTAAAAAATTGGCAACTCTAGAGCACGATTATGAGGTCTCCAAAGTCACTCTCGAGACGCAAACAGTGGCGTTAGAGCAGTGTGAAAAATCGTGGAGCAAGGTGAGTTAAAGAAATGGATCTTGAGGATTTACCAAACAATTTTTTCCTCGATGATTTTTTTCGAAAAGTTAAAAAACCCGATGGCAAATTGTTTGAAGGAAAAGTGTTATCAAAAATTCTATGAGAACTAAATTTTTGATAAGAAAAGTAGTTTCTAATTTTTCTCTAAAGTGCTCAAAATTTTCACTAAAATTAGGAATCAATTGAGCTCATTTTAACCGAAATCTCAACAGATCTAAGTTACGTGAAGAGAGATCGCGCCATTTTGGACCTCAATCGCATAAGTGGTTCGTGGTAAATCGGTACCGACTAATTTGCCATTTCGTATCTTTCATTATGTGAAATCTGGTTTTGGAATGTTAGAGGCACCATAAAACCCAGAGATTTTCAATTTTCGACGGCAAAGCATTAACTTCCGGTACAAAATTGACAGCCCTGCGTCAATTGTATGTTAGAAATTTCGAAGTTACCGTTCGATTGCATTATATAGCCTTAAGGTAGCTCATCATCCCGAACTACGAATTGGTCTAGGAAGTGAAGAGCAGCTCGAAAAAAGTTAATTAGGTCCGCAAACATTTTTTGATTGTTGGGTTTTTGTCAAAATCGGCAGTTAAAAAGTATTATTTCCATGAAACAGCTGATAAAAATATTTGTCAAAAATTTTGAGATGATTACAATCGTGTACATTGCAATTGAGCTACCTAAATTACCTTCCCCCCCCCCCCCCCCCCAAATCCAATTCTGCAGAGAAAGCAATATTCATCAGTTGCGATATTGTTAGGCAGAGCAAGATCGGACCATATTGACAAAACGAGTGCAGGAAATTGAGGCGAGTCTATCAAAAAAAGAGGAGCTGCGTTTGCTCGCCCAAGCGAAACTCGAGAAAGCCACGGAATTAGCCGACGATGCAAAGCGAATGTGCAAAGTGCTTGAGGATCGAAATCGAATTGATCTTGAGCGTATGGAAAAACTCACCGGTGAATTGAAGGATGCTAGGCTGATTGCTGAGGATGCTGATGCTAAATCCGAGGAGATATCTAACAAATTGTCGTGGGTCGAGGAGGAGCTTGAAGCAGCTGAGGAGAGGGTTAAAAATAGCGAGGCAAAAATTGTTGAGCGTGAGGATGAGCTGTTTATCGTGAAGAATATCGTCAAGTCGCTGGAGGTTTCTGAACAAAAGGTAAATGGAAATTTTTCGAATTTTCATCACTTCGTTTTGTTTTTGCAATAAATTTTCAGTTAACGAAAATGTTGAATATGATATTTTGAATTAACCGCGCAATTTGAATTAACGTGGCGCCACCTAGTGGCCTTCAAGTCACAGCTCAGGTGACAGTTCCGGTCTGAGTCTGAGAACTGAGAATCCATTTTTCAATTAACATTCCCCATTACGTATTTTTTGAATGATTGAAATTGGTGATGAGAGGATCAATTGGTCGATGTATCATATTTCCGGTTTGATAGCGTAAGGAGTAATTGCATGCGACTTTCGTTGGGAGAAGAGCGTAGGACGGAGGCCGTAACCGACTTCCGGTTTATACAAAAGCATATGGCTCTCCTTCAATGGCCCGGTTTTGAAATTTGGACAAAATGGCAAACAACTCAATCTGAAGGAAGATTAAACGATGTTGTTGGTCATTTCACGACAGCGTTTCGTTTCACTTACCTTTATAAACGCACACACGCATGCCCTGAGCTAGCATGTTACGAACATAATGTAATCTCTTACAGTTAAACCGTAAAGAATTGTTTTGATGATGTGAACCAATTGAGTAATTGATTCTCAGGCGAATAAACGAGTTGCCGATTCCAAAATTGAAGTGAAAGAGCTGAAAGGGAAGGTGAAAGCTGCTGATAAACGTGCAATTCTAGCTGAAAAGACTGTCAAAGCACTGCAAAAGGAGGTGGACAATAAAGAAGGTATTTACGATTATACTATATGAAGTTATGGAACTGTTTTTGTACGAGTTTCACTGAGACTTTCCTCTAGAAAAATTGCTAGATAACGTAATGTCATATATCTATGGATATAAGCACCTATATTTACGTCTATACATTACACTATGGAGTGCCTATAGAACTCATATGAACAGTGGAAAATGTTGTAACAATCACAATTAATTAATGAGCAATTAAATATTTCTTGCGCCTGTTTTCGAAAACCGGAGTCATACCACGTGACTCCGCCCACGTGAGTATGTCCGTGCGCATGCGCAGAGCACGCTTGAGTTAGGTTAGAGTCGTTCTGATGGATTTCTCCCGCTCGGCTCAGCCTCCTGACATTATGTCTTCTCCAAGTCGTGTGAAAACTGTCGGTTCCAACCAATGTTCATTAGAAAAAAGTAAAAAAACATTAATTACTTCTAATCACAGACTATAGAGCTTTGACATATATCCATGCTCGCTATTCGCACTCTTCTTATCAGACTGAAGTCTGTAACGCTTCTCTTATTCTGCTGGGAATAAAAAAAAATTTTGGGTTCATGATTTTATTGGGCGCGGGAAATTTGAATTTTTTGTGTGATTTATTGTAGTGTTTCATAAATCGTTCCAATTTTTTTTTAAGTTTGCAGGCGGTTCATTCACAAACTGATTCCACTATTTCCTCTCATTCACAGATGACCTCAGAGAGCAGAAGGAGCGATACCGGGAAATTGTCGACGACCTGGACCTGACGTTCGCAGAAATGACAGGCTACTAAATCCATATAAATTGCAATGAATAATTCGCTATTGAATTCGCTAAAAGCACCTCCGCAAATTGAGCTAAATCACCAATTGCCAACAGCTTTACGCTTTATTTTAGCCTTAGCGTACTCATTTGCTTGTTTGATCGAGCGCACGCAATCTAACGGAGAATTACTTTTAATTCGGCCTTTTAAACGTTTTTAAAAATAACCCATGCGCACAAATAGTGTCTCGTAACTGCGAATGGACTGAGCTACTTCTTTTGGGTTAATCGCAACCCACTTAGTCAACCACAATCAACGAGGCGCACCCATTAACACATTAATGATGCTTTTCTTTTCGCTACATAGGATTATGGTGATTATTGAGATTATTACGTAACATTGAGGACAAATTATTATTTTATTTTCAGATAATTTCAGAGCCTTCTGAATCGCGTATATCATCGATTTAATCAACAATTTAATTACTTATTCATGCCATTACTTCCTCCTCGATATTTTTAATGTATATGGAATTTGTGTTTTCAATAAATGCTCAACCGAGGAAATTTTGTCATTTTTTATCTTTTTTTTCATGTTCATGGCTTTTGCGTGTTAGGGAAAATGTGAGTTTTATTTTTCTGTCTTTCTTTTACTGCACTTTTCATATTTAGGGAAGTGATTTTTCGTTTTGACACGTTTGAGGAAGAAAAAGAGTTGGCTATGCCGTGACAGGATATATTCCATTACACTTTACTCGAAGTAAAAACTTGACAGGTTGTAAGCTCACATTTTCGTTAGCAATCGACCATGAAAAATTCATACACTGCGTTTTGCAAATGTTGGAGAGGAGCAATTCTTTGGGCCTGTCGGTCATCGCTCCTCGTCCTGTGCTGCTCGAGTCTTAAGGGGGTTGTTCCCCTGCTAAGTACTTGTCGGGTTTCATATCTTTTGCGTAAGTATTGGTCAACCTTAATCAATCTTTGTTATCTAGGCGTCATCGAGGTCTACACTAGGTTTCAAGCTACGGTGAAAATTGATTGTGATACCCTCTGCAGATTATCCAGCGCCTGTACACAGGACAAATACAAAACAATTCCTTTTTGAGTCAATTTTTGGGCTTGGCATATATATGCGACTGTCAAAATTTGAGGAATATGACTGAACTATCCTGCGACTTTTACAACTGTTAATGGTGTTCCAAATTTGTGATTTCTGATGAATTTCTGATCTATGTGTGTGTGTGAGTGTGTGATTTTTTTTCCTTTTTTTTGTTCCTCTGTCTGTCTCTCTCAGACTCGAGGTAGATGTTTCTGACCAGTTCTTCGCAAGGGAGCATTATGGACCCATGCAGTTCGGGCCGATATGCTATTTCTAAACGGAAGGTGGACCTCCCGCAACCTGAGTGGTACAATGGTGGGTGCGTATGGGGCGACTCCGCGCGTCGGGTTCGTTTCCCGCCCGGCCTAGCGTTCTCATGTTCTGGCTGTCGCCGATACCATGCCCGGCAGTTCCTGCTATCGCTCGGGGATTTTTTATTTTCATGAGAAATATTCTCCGGAAATCCCGCGCGAACCCAGGACCTTTAACGTCATAGGGACAAACCATATCCGTGTGTTTGTGTGTGTGTATGTCGTCAAAATCTTATGTACTAATAATGCAATCAAGTTCAACACTGGCGCAATCGAAATGTCTTAAAGTATTCTGAACCTGAAAGGATTTTGGGAGAGATACATCTGGTGGTTTCCTTTGGTGCTAACAATTTTTATGTTTATAATAAAATATGTCGAGAACAAATGGGGATAGGGAAGACATGTTCAACCAAATTTGTTCCCTTATATTATAACACACATTTCAAGTTGAATAACTCTTTCTTCTGTATTTATAATTTGGTGCGCACAATGTCGGAGGGGGGGGGGGGGCATCACGGAAGAAGCGCGAGCGCTTACTCATATTATCCCATAGTAAAAAAGAGAGAGACGAAAGAAACTATCGGTATATATCGAAATTATCGAAAACCGTAACACGGGAACAGACGCGTCACCAGTCAACGCGGCGGAAAAAGGAACTGCGCGTGCGCAGCACGCGCCACCGGGATCGATATAGAGAAATAGAAGATAGTGGAGATATGACAACATATTCGGGTAATAAACAGGCCATCGGTCAAGCTTTATGCCCTTCTCATCTATTTCCGATGTCTTACAATGTATTACAGTTCGTATAGAGCGCCATAGGAAGTGAGCAACTGAGGTTACGGTCGGTCCGCCATATTGAACCGCCATTTCTAATGGAGTACTACATGGTATGGTTCACAGAGTCTGAATAATTTCTCCTGAAACAAGACGAATTGTATCATTCAAGTAATCAAGTCTTTCATTATGTCTCCAATATTTAACCAAATCTGGGGCAATCAACTCGCTCGTTCATTCTTCCTTTTTTTCAAACACTACAAATTTGCACGCGCTGACGTCATCTGGTAATATTCCCTCAAATAAAATGACGGTAATTCCTGTGATGCCCAAAGTCTACTACCACCTCAGCTAAAAGTGTGAAGAATCCCTTTGTGTTCAATGTGTTCTAACTAAAGCGTGCACTCACATTTCTCCTTTTGCATTACTCCGCGGCCTATAAAGGGATTGTTCTCCTCGGTCACTGGGTACAGTCACTCATCAGCAGTCGATTTTGGACGTTATATCTATATATATAATACTTACATTTGGGGTAACCAACAGCAACAGAGATTTTTTCTCAGTTTTCCCCTCAAATTACCTGATCTTCCCTTGCAAGGGGAACTCCGTCCGCCAATGGGAACCAATTCTTAAGGCAGTTAAGTGATAATGAATGCAATTAAGAAGCAATTGCAAGTGTTGAAAATCGAGAAGGATTTGGCAATCGAGCGAGCGGATGTTTGCGATAATCAGGCACGAGTGTCCAACAGACGAGCGGAAAAATTGGAGGATGAAGTTTCTGGATTACAAAAGAAGCGCTACCAGATGGAAAGTGATCTGCGAATGAGCCGTGACAACTTGAGAAAATTAAATGCCAAGTTTGACGATAAAGAGCGGCTGTTGTTGTTGGTAAGTGACTTAGGGAATAATTATTTTTTATACGGTATTGGTCTAGTTTGGTCCTCTGAGTTTCGATGACCTCTCGGCATCATGGTGTTGGCCGGTACAGCTATTGGTGTGCTACGAGTCCTACATGGATTAGTCTGGAAAAAATTTGATAGGTTTGAAGATTGAAGTCAATCACAAAATTTCCATTTACTTGCTCTAAAAAAAAAATTCTTTGGGAACATTCAACATCATTGGAATAACTCGAAAAATTGAGTATGAGATTGACGGAATGACTTTCAGGTGCAATCAGAATTGGCCATTTTGAATAGGAGAATGCAGCAAAATGTAGAATACTTAGAAAAAACTGAAGAACGTAGAACGATCGCTCAAGGAAAGCTGTTGCAGGCTCTGGAAAGTGCTGAAGATGCGAAAAGGCAAGTTATTAATTGAAATTACGTTACACCGGCCGCGCGCTTCCTTTTTCCGCCGCTCTGACTGCTGTCGCGTCGGCTCCGGTCTTACGCTGTTCGATAATTCCGATATACATCGATACTTTCCTTGGTATCTCCTTTTTACCATTTGATTCTCCTCCCACTAGAATCTGCAAGGTCCTTGAAAATCGCAGAAAAGTGGACGATGAGCGGATGGATCATCTGACAATTCAGCTGAAAGAGGCTCGTTTGATCGCCGAAGACGCCGATGGTAAATCCGACGAGATATCCCGACGCCTCACTCTCGTTGAAGACGAACTTGAAGCAGCTGAGGATCGAATCAGATCGAGTGATGTGTAAGTTGTATGCACCTAAAATCTGGAAAAACATTAACCGAACTCGCCAACAATTTCCATAATCTGTCAGGAAAATTGTGGAACGTGAGGATGAACTATTCATCGTTGGCAACATCTTAAAGTCCCTGGAAGTTTCCGAGTGCAAAGCTAATCAGCGAGTCGAAGAGTTCAAACTACAACTCAAAGAGTTGAAGATTAAGCTGAAGGATGCAGACAGGCGCGCAGTAATTGCTGACAATCAAATGAAAATACTGCAGAAGGAGTTGGATATACGCGAAGGTACAATTCAATTTAAACTTGGTGAAAAAAAGAGAGGATGCAAAAACAAAAGTACAGTATTGAATTAGCACAATAAACTCATTGAATTATTCTAGATCGTTTGTTCCGTGAGAAGCAAAAAGCCAAGTACATTTGCGACGATTTGGACTCGACCTTTGCTGCACTCACTGGCTATTGAATTAGCAGCAAAGATGGGGGAAGGAAAAATTATGAAAAATCAACCAGGAAGAGTGAAAATGGAAATACACAGGTTCTTACGTGATATCAATTTATTTAATCGACTTTACGATCGATATTATGCCTTCAAACGACTCTCATCGTACATTGATAATTTTTTTTTTTAACATAACTGTCCACACTTGGAGCCCTTGCGGACAATAAAACCGGATGAAATTTGTTTTTTTTTTCATCACACATTATTGATTTATCTTTGCATTTCTCATTTATTTTACACGATATAACTCATTCATTTGATTAATAGCCCTTTTCACAATCATCACAAAACTAAAAATTAAAATGCGCACACTTTCACCTTAAATTTTTATAACCAATTTATCCAGTCACTTTGGTGTCAATTAATTATCCAATAGGGTAAAAGGGGTTCAAAAGATGTGCGTTAGTTTGTTTAGAAAAGAGGTTTGTAAGGAGCGCGCGATAAGAAAAAATGTACAAAAATTTATTTCACTCATCGCAATTGCCCTCCATCCGTTTGATGAAGTCTTATAATTCATTAAAAGTATATGATATAAATTGCCTCATTCATTAAAAATTAAATGATAATTTGATTGACATTGCTTCTCTATATACATTCTTGATTTTCTCCATTACTCGCAATTTTTTTTTCACCTCTATTTTTTTAACATCATTTGTTAAATTTACAAAAATTATTGGTTGTCCCATTCGCGCGCCACTTGTCATTTTTCATTTAAAAGTCTTAGAATTATAACGTACTTAAATTGATCAACGTGGTATTCGTACGTATCATAAACTTTATAATGCAACAGAGCCCAACTGTTCGATAATACATGTCATTATGTTATCGAATAAGTCGTAATGACGAAAACAAAGTCTTCCCGAAACATTCATTTCTTTTTTTTTCCCTTAATTTTCATTCTAATTGGGTGGTTCATGAATTTTTATTTCAATCATTTTTAATAATTCTCTGTTAAGTGGTAATTTGCCATTGGCCCAATAGAACTTGGTTGATGCTCCACCAAATTAGCCGTACGAATAGTCAAAAGTCTTTTGGTCTCGGATGGGTTATTCGCTATCGATTAGACCCTTGTTGAGAGGCTGGCCGTAGCGTACTGAGCAAATTGTCGATTCAACGATTTTTTTCCTTTCAAATCGGGTCAATCATTCTTTGGCACGCATCACAATACATTATGGCTATCTCCACAATTGAATGTTCTCCATTGGTATGATTAACAGCACACTTCAATCACAGTCACCCGTTGTATTTACTCACCCCCTCCCCCCCCCCCCCCTCCTCTCGTCATGTGTGGAAAAACTTATACAAAATGGTATTTATGAATTATTTATAAATTATTTACAAGTGAGTTTTCTTTGGTTAACTAGGGTTGGGGCCTCTGGAGATGTATGTGATGTTCTGGCAGTGGTGGAGGAACATATTGAACATATTGAGAGACCTGATGATTGAGGAAGGTTCAAAGGAACTCTAGTTATCGGCAGTATTTAGGTGTTGATCAGTCTGTTCTTATATGTTAAAGTACGATTCTTTTGACCGCGATTGTTAGTTCCTATGCGCATCCTTTAGGCTTTCATTCGGTCTAACCTCAAATGTCAGCGAGGCACGCATACTCGTACTATTTGAATTTTCTGATGCATCACTTTCTGTATCAATTCATTCCACATTGAAATGCACAATTGTCGAAAATAATCGAAATATAATGCTCATCAGTATTCAGATTAAGAGTGTGAAAATTCGAAGTGGAATTCTAAGCGAGCGCGCATGCGCATAGATCTTTCCACGCGCAGACTCATGCGCATGTCCCTCTACGTAAAGTGTAGGGAATGCATTGCATCGGTTAAACGGCATTAGAAGTTTCACTTGAGAAAAAAAATTGAGGACGGTCAGACCGATCGAGTGGGATTCTAATAGAATCGAGAACGTTATTTGTTATCTCCAAAGGCTCAGTCAAACAATCGGTACAGTGTAAAGAATATGGAGATAATGACGAGTGCTCCTGGATCATAATGAAGTACGACATGAGAGTTATAGTCTTTTTTGTATGTAATTTCATTGTTCATTTTTCTTTGGTTTTTGGTGGAATTGTTGGAGGGGTTTAAACGGCAATCGAGTAATCCGAGGATGGATTGTTCTGTGAGCCGGGCCTCGACCACAGGGAGCTCCTGAGGCCGAGTTTTGGCTTCTTCAGTGAATCAATATCGCACTCAGCCTCGCTCAATTCGTGTCGATCATTCCTGTCGCCATTCCCGGGTATGTTTCCTTGATTACTGACAAATGCCGTCTCGGCTACTGACGTCGGCGGCAACAGCATCCTCAGGGAACTCCTGCTGGGAACGTGCCATCTTCAGAGACAGCCATTTTCTTGTTTTATATTATTATCGAAATGTGGTTTTTTTGACATTTTTTCGTTATTCGTTCTACAGTTCTCACAATTTATGATAAATTGTGTGCTTTTTTTTCTTAATGTTTTTTTGCTTTTAGCATTGCGGAATTAAATTACGAATAAATGGAGTACCTGGATCGTCCCCGTCTCGGTAACGATTTCTGCTCGCACATTGGCGATATGTCGGACGAGGTGCTCGACGTACCGTGGTAAATGAAGTCCGAAACTGCGCGAACTGAAAGGTTAATTTATTGAGCAGAAAATGGGGATGGTGGGGGAAAAAATCTGCAATTTTGATCAATTTTTAAAAGATTTGGAACTCCTAATGTAGAATTGTGGGATGTAAGGTTTTTTTTAATCAGAGAATGAGAGTCTCCCCACCACCGCCGGCGCCTGCGCATTCCATTGGTTGAGGGGCGTCAGGGGTGATGCGCATGCGTCGGTGGTGGAGGGAATTCGGCGCGAAATCCGAAGGCACCCTTCATATTGTCCCGATTATATGTTCCGGTTTGGAGCATTGAATGGTTTAAAGAAAAAGAAAAACGATGGAAAAACTGGTGAAAGCTAGAAAACTGGAAAAACTAGAATTTATTTTGTTTGTCCAAAAATTTAGATAAAAAATGCAGAATAATTCCTATAGTCTCATATGCAAAATTGCTCCATTAAATTACGTATATATATATAGTTGAAGCAATCCGAAAATTTTGTTAGTCTAGGAGACATTGATGAAAATTACAGACATTTTTTCTCTATGTAGAGGGATCTCGATGGATTCTACACCGAGTGCATAAGCATCAGGTTACAAGACAATGTTTATCCGGGAACGCCGAAACGTCGCCCCTTTTCCTGTTTGCCTGTTTCCGGCTTCGCCGAGAGCGGAAACTATGCGCGAGAAAGAAATTCCCAGAACGAAAGTCTGGGCAACATTTTCCCGTCGTGACTTTCAGTTCCGCGAGTTCGAAAGAGGGCTAATGCCAATCCCCGAACGAGGAAAAGGACAAGGCAGTACGGAAAATTGACTAACTTGCTCAATACCAATGAACATTAATCCATAACTTAATGCTTTTGCCTTCCACGTAACTAGTTTGTCAATGAAGGCAGAGGTACGTACTGTGCTTCAGTTTGCCGGCATCCAGTTGATTGGATGACTCGGTTCTCGAGCGAGTCAGCTGGTCCGGGTCAGACTCGCTCTCGTCGCTGTCGTCCCCGTGTGTATGTTGCTTCCTCTGCTGGCGTCGTCGTGATGATACACTCTTCATACTCTGCAAATTGTTAATATTGCAGTATTATCGTTCGTTTTTTAGATTTTTTTCGAATCTGTTTCAATACACATACATATACAGGGTGTCTCCGAAGTACTGTCCGATGGGGAAGGGGTGAGTTCAGGGGGTGATTTTGTTCTGTGTCAGACAAACACAACTGGCGCCCTGGGGCAAAACGGATCTCCCGGACTGTTCTTGGGCTCTATTGGAATGGAATAAGTTGGAACCATTGGGACCAAAATTCACTCCAGTGGTTCGAGGGGGGGGGGGGTATTTTTGCCCAGGGACCGTAACATCCCTGGAGGCTCCAGTTCACTCCAGGGGCTCAGTTCCACCCAAGGGGGAAAATTTTGTGTGTGGGTGTGACGTCATTGGCTATCCTTCTCGTCCTCAAAAACTCCTCAGGGATGCGTCTAATCGAAAAGTGGAAGAAGGATTTTCTGTTCAGAATCACCCCCTGGAGCAACCCCTTCCGGATTGAAGGGCACTTTTGAGACACCCCGTATACACTGATTTTCCCTTTTATCAGGTGTGTGATAGGATATTTTAAATATTGATAGGAACCATGATTGGAGTGATAGACTATCTCTAGTGGTCTTGATATATATATATATATATGTGAGTTGAAATGTATCCCAGAATAGTTGAAATTTTTAGTAACGAAGAAATTAAAGGAAATCATTTGTAAACGTAATTAAGGTCTACAGAGAAGTCTGGAAATTTCAATAGATTTCTCAGATCGGCGGATGATTTTGAAAAGCTGAACCTAGCATTAAATCGACTGGATACGATACGCGGCTCCACTACTGATATGTAACAGATATCTCAAATATGATACGTCTTTCGCGCATGAATGGGTACATAACAGATGTCTACTCCATATGTAGTCTGTTTCATGCAGGGAGTGGTACACCGTAACAAGTCAATGTCTTTCATAGCTATCCCGAATTCTCGAATTTTTGTACATATTCTTTTGAAGTTTTTGATGTTGGGAGGGAGCGAAGGATTGCCTGAGTATACAGAAAATTTATTGCAATTTTTTTAATATGGAAGATCTATTCCATTCACAAATTTTATTTCTCGGTTGGCTTTTTTTCTAATCAAATACAATCCCTGAATTTTTCCAGATCCACCATCTCTGACCTTTTTAGTTATGACTTCTTGAAATTTTTCGTCAAGAGAAATTGTTTTCTTTATTTTTGTGTATGACATTCGTTGCATTTGAGTTCAACGAATTAGAAATGAAAATCTTCCATGCAGTATCAGCTTTCGACAAATATTATTGGAGCGATTCATGATGTGTCAGTACATTGGACTCTCCGTAACTTCCCTAGCGCCAGCGAGCAGAGGGGAGTGTACCCCCACCATCCGTGACCTTGGGAATTGCGCTTGAGGGGTATGACCGTTCCTTGCATGCCGTCGAGCGTGGCCTCATTGGCGATGTGATATAAACGGTTCGGAGGGGGCAGCGCTGAAAAACGCATGTACGGTTCTCACTCGAGTCATCATACTATCTCTCCCTTCCCGCGGCCACGCCCACTGCGAGCGTGGAGGGGAGCAGCTGTAACTCCCCGTCCGCGGAAACCTCAGCCCACAAACTAACCTTACCGCAAGTGAATCGAAAGAATAATCAAAATGTGTGAATGGGTTCTTTAAGGCGGAGAAATTGAGACCCCAGAATCAAATGGTAGGAGTATTTAATGGAGTAGATGGAGTAAATCCACGTGCGTAGAAGTTGTACACAGCTAGTTCGTTGAATTTCTGGAAATTAGATTTTGATTTCACTGATCAAGTTATGAAATTACGGAAGTAAATTTAGGCAGACTACACTCGCAGTATATTGTCGAGTTGGTTGAATTAGGGGGGGGGGGGGGCTGATGTGATGCTGCGTCCAGTAGATCCCGAAGTTAGTCGAGATTTGCTGATGGGATAGCCCTTCCAAAATAGCCGAAAACCAGGTGTGTTTCACGGATTCCCTTACGATACCTATCACAATCTGTAAACGATTTTGCACCATTTCATTTTGTGCAAATGGCTGGTTAGAGATAGAAAGAAAAATCTTCACTTCGCCGTGATGGTTATCAGATGCCAAGTTAGGACCCTCGATACCATAAAGCTCAATAATAAAACTTTATACGTCATTCAACATACGAGAATACCCGCCAGGCATTTAGATTCATATCGATAAAAAAGATGAATAAAATTTTTCCATGGATTTTAAGTTCCGGAACAACTGACATTTTCTAGAGCACAATTGAAGACGGCATAAGTGGTCACATTTCGATTTCTCGTCGTTTTTTTTAAAGATGGGATACTGACACATCATGAATCCCTCTGCGAAAATTGGAAAAAAATATATATCCTATAGTATCAAGGAGAGACGAAAGAATCCATCGATATCTATCGAAATTATCGAAAACCGTAAGACCGAAACTAACGCCACACTAGTCAGTACGGCGGAAAAAGGAAATGCGCGTGCGAAGCACCCATCACCGGACTCGTCAACTAAAAATGAGATGTATATAATCACATAAACATATATGAATAATTAATATACCGTCACCGCTGGGGGGGGACTCGCGCATCCCTCCGTCATCGCATGCTCGTGGTACATGAAGCTGTGGAGTAGGGTATTGTTGGGATGAAGACCTGCGGCTGATGCTTCTGCCGCACCTCCAAGTCCTCCCAATCCTCCCAGCCCTCCCAGGCTTCCCCCGCCCCCCTCCGAAAGCTGGAACGTAGCGTATGGAGAGATGTCCTCCGCCGTCTCTGTAACCCAACATTGGCAATTGCCTACCTTTCAAATCACGTCGGATTTTATGCATGGGTTATATTCTTTCTGTGAGATTAAGAGTCATCAGTGAATGGAGGGGTAGTGGGTGTTACTCTTGTCAAGCTGATAAGATGAGAAAATGCTAAATGGGGGGGGGGGGGGGGAGGAGGAGTGAAAAAGAAACCAAAAATTTCTCTCGAAATTTTCACCTGGAATCTTGTCGGGTCCCCCTGCGTTGGCAGCCTGCTGAAGAGCGACCTTGTGAATCGTCGCGTAATACCGCTCCCTCTGGGTCTCGGCGTTCTGCTGATTCTCTTGGGTCTCCTTCATCGGCCGCTGCTGCCGGTCCCCCGAATTCCTATTTTTCCATCTCAATGCAACACCAGCGAAAACCGCGAAAATCGCAAATGTCGATAGAATCATAGGAATCATGACTTTTACATCGGCGTAGAATGGTAATGCCGACGCTGAGCCGCGCTCCGTCAATTCTGGTGGGGGTGCATCTGCGAAAGCCAATCATCATTACGAGTCAGTGAGTATTGATTAAATGGTGGGGCAATTAAAGCTGATATTCCTTATGTATTTGAGTCAGAAAGCAGGTGAGAACAAGCGGTCGAGTGCAGGATCTTTAACATTTCTACATTTTCTGTTATCAATTGTCTTCTTCACATCCATAATTCTCCATGTTGAATTCACAACGTGAGCTAATAGTTAGTAAAACTTCCGGAAATGAACAAATTCAATGTGGACACAATTAGACAATTGAATGGATTCATCAAAATTAATCCTGAAAATACCAAATGAGCACATAAAAAAATCAAGCACTCGATCGGGCTAATGAGGATTATTCATATAATTCCATAGTGCCAGTAACTTACCCCCATCCTTCGTCAACGTAATGAAGCTGAATTCAGCTTGATTGCTCCCAGCAACATTATAAGCTTCCACCTTCAGCTGATAAACGGTGCTGGGTGATAAATTGGTCACCAAAAAGCGTTTTTGCGGTTTAACATTATTGGACACCAGTGTCCAGTGGAATTCATCCATTGGCCGGTACTGAATAACGAAATATTGGATGGGACAGCCGTTGTCGGGCCACGTGGACAGACGTAGAGCTAGAGTTGTTGAGTTCGGTGATAGAAATGCAGCAGCTGGGGGAATTCCCGGTGGTTGGCCCTGTGTTCGTACTGAGAGAACTGGAGATGCAGAACTACTGCCAATTTTATTATGAGATGTCAAGTACAGGTGGTACATATTGCCGCAGAGAAGTCCCTGTGGGAAAGTATCAAGATTGTGTATTTGCATTTTCAGTTGACATTCAAGCAAAGTGATACTTGATTTACGTATTCAAATGGAGGCAAAGTGAGGGACTCACTCAGCCATCCATCCACCTACCCATCTACCAATTCACCCATCCATCCACCCACCTACTACTCCACCCAGCCACCCGCCCATCTATCCACCCACCCACTCACTCACCCACCCAGCTAGCCACCCACCCACCCATCCGCCCACCTACCTACCTACCCTCTCTTTCTCACACACACACACACACACACACACCCCCAAGCTAATGATGCGCCCCGTCGAGGGTCACAAGCAAATCCCGATAATTTATCCTACAGTTTATGAGAAGGAAGTTTAATGCAAGTTTTCTCCTTGGGTTTCTTTTTCCTCGAAAGTTTTGAAACACGGTTCGTTGGATATATGTATGCTCTTATACGTTATAATACAGGTATGCACTATATTGAACATATAATTAAGACGCACGTAATTACAGACATACATGGAATATTGGCGCGACAAAAAACTACCTTAGTCCTAGTTTTCCATTTCTATCATTTTTCACTCGATATCTTTTCCCGCAAATACAGCCTTATCACATAGAGCCCCTGATTTTTTCTTTTTTAAGCAATTGATTGAGTAACCTACCTTCAATTCATGATTGGTGGCTCTGCGAGGCAACTGGAGCTCATCTAGATCTCCATGTGTGGTTCGATAATGCAGAGTGTAGCCGGTGGTGGGTGAACCCCCATTGTACCCCGCTTTCCAGTGGAGGAGAACACTTGTGGATGTGGAACTGGTTACGTAGAGAACTGGAGCACTCGGTGGGACTGAAAAGAAACGAGATAATTATAAAATCGTGTGTAATAATGGTGGGTAGAGAAAATGTGTAAGTAGGGGAGCCTGTTAAAATGTTGTCATGGATTGTCATAGCGTTTCGTCGTGTTTCGGAAAATACTGGGCACTTTACTCACAGACACCAGTGTTATCAGATTATGTTGATTCGTATACTTCTGTAATGTTTTTATCACTGGGGTATATATAGGGTATTCTGAGTGACTTCACCTAGGTAAAAGCCTGACCATCATCAATTTTGTCGGCAATTTTTCTATGAATCATAGGTAGTCTCAACTATTATTTCAATTTTTTTCAGAATTTTATATGTAACGGCTGGGAGGCTACAATTTTTTTGTTTTTTTTCGATAACTTTTTTAAAAATGGACCGATTTGAATGATTTTGTTTTCAAAATGTGTATTTTCATGCAAACTTTTTCTGTAAATTATCGACTATTTTTTACCGTCTCACAATCGTCATATTTATCCCGAAAAACTCAGAATTATGCTCCGTTTTTCAAGTTGGACCGAGTTAATTTTCGTTAAAAACAATCATCAAATTCAGCCCTTCAACAGAAACACTTCCACCAAGCATCAAAGTGGAAAATTGATTACCCCATATATAGATTATCTTGTGGAGACTATAGCTATATATATGAGGATCTGAGAGAGAATTGCTTGTCCACAATTATTCGCTATCAATGTTTCTATTATTAATAAATTTCATATTAGAAAATAATTCAATGGAGAGATTGGCCTATCCATTCGATGCAATGAAGAAAAAAAAACAAAAATAGAAAATAATTAAATGAAAAAAAATTATTTGTGTAATAAAATGTTCGGACATGAAAGAGTATAATTATTTGATCCAGATATATGTATATGCCCTATTCTGTCAGCCCCTGCCAGATAGATGTGTTAAAATTCCATCGATTCTACCGAATGGGGATATACCTGTATATAATTATTGACAGATCACGTCATAGGTGTGTCCACCATATTGAACCATTAGTTGCATGGATTATACACATACAAAAGTTGACATCTATAATCTATACGGTTATATTAAGTTCTATTAAAATTCCATACTCTATGCAGTAATCTGACAACTAATGTTATAGAGAATTCATCTTGATCACCACCACAGAACATTTCATCATATAGATACCCCAATAAATATTTAATTCCCCGAACAATCTGTTTAATCCATATTCCATCATAATATCACCCGCTGAATGTGAGGGTTAATGCGATGATTTTATTCGGAGGGAATATAAAGGCTGTCGAGAATCAATAAATTAATTATGCTGTGATAATCAAGATTGAAAATACGAGTTATCGGGTTTCCTATTATGAGTACCATACGCTCAATACAGGAAAAAAAGTAGTGGAGAAGAAATCCGGCAGTAGGGAAGGAAGAAGTAACGAAACGATGCAAGAATGAAGGAGGTCGATGCTACTTATTCTAACTAGGTTGCAATGATGGATTACTTGGGGGAGATTACTGAAGAAGCTCTAATGAAGAAAGGGGGTCAACAATAAATTGTCATGAACTCATAATTAATCATCATCAGATATTTCGCTTATTTACGATTCGATCCAGGGGAAACCGACTTTTTGTCCAAACTGTCCAGCATTCATGCAGATTACACCGACCAATAGAATGCCTAACGGGGATTATTATCTCTCGATTTATGCACTAGTCGAAGACAAGCCATGGGAAGCCTCAATTTGTACAGCCGTTTCGTTGACGAAAGTCCCGTTCGACGATGAATTCGTATGGGTTAGAGCCTGGACAATTCCACTCTACTATATCGAAAAAAGACCTTCCGTACGGGGATTCGATCCTTGGATCTCGGGTACCAAAGGCCAGTACTGTAACTAGTGCTTCAACGCCCATTGTCGTCGGCCAGCACAAGTATGTTGGAATGATTGAATTTATGGCCATTGTAATAATGTTAGCAGGATGCTTCTGTTGTTGCACATGTTGGATTATCTTTGATGTGACTTGTCTATGCATGAGATGTTATGTGTATGTATGGGATGCATGTATGGACTTATATCTGTGAAATTTCGCTATGATTTGACGTGAAAGTAAACTGATTTGCTCATTTTTTTCAGAAATTTTGCGTCTCTTTCAGTAGTTAATTTTTTAAACAAAAAATTACAGCAGAAAGTGGTACATATGGAGGGATTTTTATTGGAAATATATCAGCAGAATAATGGAAATCTATTGATTTATTCATATTGAATATATTATGCTAAATAGATCCATTAGGCATGTAGAAAAATGAGGGATTTTCCAATAAAATTGGCACTAAAATGTAAATAGGGCATTGAGAGATTCAGCAACATGGTGATGGCATACGCTTTTTTTTCTATCCTTTGTTTTGTTGAACCAAGATCAATCTTATAAACCAATATAAGAGAATTTATTGAACGACACTCGAGCGGTGTTGCTAGTACTTTTCCTGTATTTTCTGCATCTTTTCCTTTTTTCAAGTCTCTTCTTCAATTATCAATACTCGACCTACGAAATTTCATAGTTTTGAAATGCTCGGGCGCCATGAGAGACGTCAGGTACGTCAATTGTGATCGTTATAATTGGGCTTGGCAAGGGGCTATTCACATTAGGATTGGGTGACACCATGATTTCAAAATGCAATCATCGACTCCGTGATTTCAAGTGATTTCACTGATTTCAGTGAATAATTTCTACAGTGACTTCTAATGCCGCGGAGCGTGATTTCACTGATTTCAAATGATATCAATGATTACCAAACATTTACAATCATTGAAATCACGTTTGGTAACCATTGGTAATCACTGAAATCACAGAAAAGATGAATGGTTATTCAAAAAATTAAAGAACTGACAATAAGGTTTTTGCGCTACTATTACTATTAGTTTATTGTTTGAAGCCATACAATATGTCTAGAACTAAACAAATCTAAAAATACGTTTTTAATTCTTCGTATATTTCGGCGGGAATCGCTAATAATCCGTGTTCTGTCACTACAGGGGCAGAAACTGTCTTCTGATATTGCTGAATGGCAATATATCCGTGGGAATCCATTGGTTGTGATAACAAAGAATTGGAGTTTTCGTCAAGGATATACCACTGGCAAGAAACTCCAATTTTTCTCGTATTTCGCGAGATACGTGCGTAGGATCCCGAAAATTTCCGACTTTTCGATGTTTTTCCCCCGTAATACGCAAAGTGTAATACTAACCCTAACAAACATGACTCATAATCCGTTTCTTCAAACAAACACCAATCCCTTTTCTTTTGATTGTTCCCTGCTCTTTTTATATGAGGAAAATATATACAATTCATAACTGTTGGACATATTCTCAAGTCACGGCCATGTAAAAATAGTACACTGATTATAAATGACTTCAAATGATTACACTGATTGCGAATGATTACAATGTGATTTCAAAAAATGATTTCAATTATTGAAATCACGTAAAATCACATGATTTCACATGATTTTACGTGATTTCACGTGATTTCAACTGACTTCACTGATTACACGCTGATTTCATCGTGATTGCATTTTGATTTCATCAGCGAGTGACACCATGATTTCTAATATGAATAGCCCCTCGGGGCTTGGTACTATTGTAACCGGTATCGAACATCCAATTAACACCGATAACAAATAAGCATGCCCTGAAAATATAAAAAAAAAGGGGGGACTGAAAAAGCCTGAATAAAAATTGCCCGGAAGGGGATAAAAACGACAATAATAGCCCCTCATATAACTTTCTCAATAATCCCGCTCTCTCAATGAATTCTGACCATTGAGGTGTTGGACTATTAAAACTGCCATATACGAGAAAACTTATATGAAAAATTGTATCATGCTTCATCATATCTCGCTTGCATTAATTATCATATGTTTGTGGCGATTCATCGAATGTTGCTCAAGAGTTGTTTGATTGATCTTATCCCTAAGATCAATATTTTCACAATAAAAACGGTCTTAATAGATATTTTCGTTGCAAGGCAGTGAAAATTTTTTTCTGGCAAAGGTACGATGGACAACTAGCGCCCAGCGAAAAAAAAGTGACGAACGTACCTTGAACAGTAAGACTGTAGGCCAGTCTATCGCTGCCCAGAGAGTTCTCCACTTGGCACGTGTAATTACCGCTATCCTGCAATTGTATATTGGAAAGTACCAGCTCTCCGGTTTGAAGGACCTGAATGTTTCTGCTGGAATCCGAGTGAACCTGCTCGGATAGGCCCTTGAACCATTCTCTGGTAGGATCGCCCACAGCATGACAGGACATGGTGACGGCTCCACGCCACGCTCTCACGACGTGACCACCGAAGGACGTGATTCTCGCTGATACGTGGTTCTTCGGCATCGCCGCAGCCACCGTTGAACTTTGACCCTCACCCACGCGAGTGCTCGCGGTCACCCAGAACTGATATTCCACATGCTGCTGAAGCCCCGTCACCTCGAAAAAAGTGTTTGTCGACGGCAGAACGCGCTTTCCGTGGTTCAATTCTTCTCGACCATCCATGATCCTTGGAAGAGATTACATCATATGAATATCTTTATTTTTATATTTTTATTTTTATTATTATTTTTTCTCAAAATTTTCGCCTGCTTGTTCGAACACAGCTAAACTGACGATATTAAAAAATTCAAAGGTGAAAAGCAAATGAGGAAGCTACATGAAAAACACAGCATGCAATTTATCAACCTTAATTCATCTGCCAAAAAAATAGAGTTACCTGGAGTATAAATTATATTTATTAATTTCGCCATTGGGTTCGAGTGGTGGGAGCCATGATATAAAAAGTGCCTGCGGTGAGCTCACAACGACTTTAATATCCGCTGGGCTTCCTGGCACTGAATCAATTATATTTTCCATTTAGATTATCCCAAGTGAATTGGTTTTTTTTTTAATTAAGGCTCGTACTTACCGTCCTCCTTAGTGCGACAGTACATGACCCTTGAGACCACACCATCACCCACCCGGGTATAAGCAAGTACCTGAACACTGTAGTTTGTGTATTTGCGAAGTGGTGCAAGTGTCATCGTCATACTACCCGTTTTTCTCACTTCCATTTCATCAATACCACTCCAGAAGTCGGGCATAACTGGTTCATAAGTCAATTTGTAACCCTGTATATTTCCATTGGCGAATGCAGCTGGCGGTGATTTCCATGATATTTGCAGTGATTGCGATGTCAAGGCGGCACAACGTACATCGTCGGGCGCTTTGCTTGGCACTGCAAGGAACATATTCCATTCAATTTACTTATTTCTATTTATTTATTTTGCCTGCACATGAGTGCCGTTTATGGGACCATCGTTTATGCTGGAAATTGAAGTGAAAATGGAAGTTTTTCTGGAATGCAAATTGAAAAGGTGTGGGTTTTATGGCAGCGAGATGGAAAATTGTTGGTTTAGAAAAACTTGAGCTTGGTGTCTAGCGACTAAATGCATAAAAGGATCTTTTCAAAATTTTCGAATAATTTGGGATTTTTTAAATGTTATAAATTTTGAGGAGTCCATGAGGTGCAAGGGGTAGTGGCGAGGGGCTGCTCACTCCCCATTTTGGTGGTTTAGTGACTTAGAAGACTACTCATTTTTTTGTGATTTCTTAAGATTTCTTAGCTGATTTCCGCGATTTCGAAATCAATCTCGGAAATCGCGATTTCCTCATCATTGCTCATGATTTCCGTGATTTCTGTGATTTTCAATGACTTCTGATAATTTCTGAATTTCAAGAAATCATGATTTCGGCATGTATGCCTCGAATGAACCACCTTATAACTCGTCTCGGTCCCAACCGCCAGCCGGTGTTGGTTTTGATTTGGGGGATATATGCAGCAATTTTAACGTGCCGGTCCGTGTCTGTTTTGTTGACCGATCTTATATCTCGCTACCAACATACTATTTTAAAAAAAACTATATATATGGCGTAGGGACTACTGACTTCTGGAATTCTCTGATTTTTGTGGGATTCCCAAAGACTTCCATTGATTTCCAACGACTTCCAGAATTCCTAAATAAAAATAGAAATCAGTCGATTTCCAATGACTTCGCTAATTTCTAGTGATTTCTAGTGATTTCTTGTGATTTATTTTATGATTTCTAACTAAGTGGTTCAATGACTTCCAGAGTGAGCAGCCCCTCGGGTAGTGGGGTGATTTTTAGGTATCCAGCAAAATTGTGGAAACTTCAAAAAAATTTTTTTTAGAAAGAATACATTCAAACAGTTGCAATATTTGCTAAAAAGTGTTAAAAATACAGGAAATGATCGAAAAAAAGCCAAGAAACTCACTCCCTTCCGATGTTTGTGTAGGTAGTGGTTCGGATAGCGGTCCCGAGCCGACCTGATTATAAGCTTGAACGACGAGGGTGTACCTAGTGTAAGGCCTGAGTCCCGTGAGTCGAAGTTCACCACCGCCCTCTTCGCCGTCCCCAGACACTGATGTGAAGTTGTACGACGGATTTCCACCACTGTAACTCAAACATCAGTGGAATAACAAACCCACCAGGCAACTCGTCATAAATAAGATGGTTATCGGTAAACAACCAGCACAACCTGGAGTCTCTGAGGATTTTCATGGAATATTCCGAAATACTAATACAAATTAATCTTGATGTAGAATTCTTCTTGAAATTATGCAGTAAAAAAAATTATGGAGAAAAAGATCCAAATTGAGAGATTAAAAAACGGTTGATCATTCAAGAACTTTTTTTTTTTAATTTTGGGAACATTTATGAAAAATTATTTTCAAACATTGGAAAATTTTAAAAATTTCGAAAATATATCAAAGAAAATCTTTAGAAATGCCGATATTTCAATGATTTTAGAAGTCCTCACTTTGACTCCTTGAATCCCACGTTAAAGCCTTGGATGTCCCCATGGCGCAGTTCGACGAGGGGTGGTGACCACGTCACGAGGATTTCCGTTGGTGAAATGGGATGAGCGGCAATGTTTATGGGTGGTCCGGCCGGGCGCTGGGGCTCAGTACGAACGACCAGTTCAGCCGATGGGGATGATCTACCAGCGGGTCCCTCTGCGATTATCCGTACAGTGTACCTTCGCGTAACAAAAAAATGAGGATTATGTTATGTCGTTTCGAAATGACTTTTTAAATCCTTCAATTACAGAGAAACAGAGTTGATTCCAAGTATGGATTAAAATACTGCAAGCATATCAACATGATTATCTGAAGAAGCTTAAGTTCTGAATGTATGACGAGAATGGTACGGGGGAGCGCATTATATTCTTTAAACGAATGATCAAATCGATCGATATTAAAAGTGGGATAGTTGATGAGATACAGAGCTTTCTGAAACGCCAGACACAAGTAACTGGATGGTAGCATGTAACCACGCTGAAAATAAGCTCATCATTTAGGGAGTGTCTAGCTGTACCTTGTCGCTGGCTTTAGGTCGTCAATCAGTGCAGCGTAAGGAAGTGGTGGGCCCGTTAACTCGTGCTGCTGCCATATGCCACTTTCACCCTCCTTGTACTGCAAAATGTACTTTGTGACCTCTCGTGAGTCCTGGGCACGATGCTGCCACTTCACATTTATGCTACGGGGGGCGATCATTGCAGTCTCCAGGGCGTGGGGTGGCTGCGGCGGCTCTGATGGACGAGGGTCAAACCGGAGATTAGGGTCAAGAGTTTCGCCAAGGCAGTAAATGGAAAGATGGAGGAGTTAGGAAATACCTTGCACTAGCAGTTGAACCAACTGTTGATCTCTTCCGTAGAGATTACTCGCTTGGCAAAAGTATGCACCGCTGTCAGACGCTTCCGCTGAGGATATCTGCAGCTGGGCTTCCACGCCATTGGGTATCACCTCCGTTTTTGTCGTCACCCTTGCGATTTTTCCGGGGATGATTTAAGTATGTTAGTTATTGGGTTTTATAGTATTTGGTCCCGAATGAAAAACAATATATGGGGTATATATATGTTGATTTTATATACATACACCTTGGCCAAAATTACAAGATTTGGGATGAATTGAGATATATTGATGGGCTGAGGGTCCACGAGTTTCAACTCATATTGTTAGATTCTTTCGAAAGAGTGTTTCTTTTTTTTATCTGATCCGACTTGTTTTAAGGGCAAGTTTTTCATAATTTTTTTTTTTGCAAAAAAACACTAAAATTGAGAAAAAAATGTTTGAATTCGATATTCGTAAGAAAAAATTGGAGATCGGTTAGTCGGCTGTGCACGAATTCGGAAAGAAATTATAGAGCATCTGCTGCTTTGACAGTGCATTAGTGAATTGCGACTGTAATATTACAAGCTGTGTATTGCTGGTTTGTTTACTTGCTGAGCGTGGATGCGCAGAAAAAAATCATAAAACGGATGGAACTTCTGACGGTTGGCGAAAAATTCAATTACTGAAAGTTGGATGCGCACATGGTCATCAGCTCGAAGTTCAAATTAAATCACGTCGAAACTGTAACCTCTACTAGAGCAAAATTCAGGACAAAACTTCAAAAAAACATAATTGCATTGTGAACATTGAAAACATAATTACATTGTGGGTTGCAATTGAAAATGTCAGTGCACCACGGCAATGAGAAGAGTGTGCGCGCGCAGCCTCCTCGTATTTTCGCGCTGCGCAGGAATTCCTAATTTTCGATGAGACACTCACAAGTTTATGACACGATCAATTCATAAGGTGATGATATCCACATCCCTATTTTAACGCAAAAATTAAATGTTGAGTGAATTGATCATTCGACGAAGCACGAACGTGTCCTGTGCGTCGAAATTGAAAATCTCAGTGCAGCGCGGCAATGAGGATAGCCTGCGCGCGCAGTCACTTCCTGTTCCCGCGCTGCGCAGTAATTCTCAATTTTAACTAATGAGCCACTCAAAACTTCATCACACGGGCAATTCATAATTTGATGATCACTCACATCTCTATTTTAACGCAAAAATTAAGTGTGCTGAGTGTGCTAAATGAACGTGTCCTCTAGGTTTAAATTCAAAATATTCGTGCAGCGCGGCAATGATGATAGGCTGCGCGCGCAGACATATTTTGGCGGCACGGACAGTTGTTGACTAACGGTTGCGCGAGGTTACGCGTGAATAAATGAAGCGACTCCCGCATGCATCGATGCCTTATTCAACCTGTCAACAATGGAATTTTGTACCAAATCACACCGAATTAACCCGCTAGTGACATGTCGTTAACTGAGAAATTCGAAAAGTCTAGATATGAATGTCTGTTACCAGCCACGAAGTGAATATAAATGGTTGACATGAATGCGAGCTTCGATTGGAGAAAGCTGACATTTCCGAAAATTATGCAGGCTCCAAACACGAAAAATTACATTCAAAATGTTGAGCGCTCATTTGTATGGTTTCTCCCACTAAACATTGAAAGTTAAAGCTAGTAGGTATGTTTGCTTTCTATCCTTTTTTGTTTAGAAAAAACATTCAATCTGATCGGTCCCTGGTTGGTTCAAATTGTCTAACCATTATCGCTCTTCAAAATTTCCATTTCGTATGGATTGAATGATCAAATTCCACCATTAACTAGAAAAACCCTTTCTCTTTTCAACGTTTTTTCATCTGACAATCCAAAATTTGCACATTTTTTTTCATCTGTCATTCTCAAAATATTGATTGTTTTATTTTTGCCTCAGCCGAACGACACGAGAGATGAGCCCTGACGTGAGGAGTTCTGAAAATAAAAATAACGAAATTCGGGGCTTACCGATAATTCGTGGAGGGATTCAATTCGATCTTCCCGCTTTTTAGCCAAGTAACAGTGACAGGTTTATCACCATGAACTTCGCAGTGGAGTGTAGCAGTGTCGCCCTTCTTAACAGTGACAAGTCTCGACGGGGCGGCGAAATACGGTGAGGCTTGTGAGGTAACAATAAAAAGCTCTAAATTCTTACCCCCCCCACTTCACTTAATATTTTCCGATACTACTTACAGTTAACACGAAGTTGGACGACTTTGCCCATGCCAGTGCCAATCCCATTGCTGGCTTGACACAGGTAATAACCCTCTCGGTCCTCCTTAACATGTTGAAGAACCAGCGTTCCGTTATTTAAAAGTTTTGTGTAGGAACTTTCACGTAGCTCCTCGTACTCCCCGGATTTGCCTCCTATTTGTGTTGCAAGGTTTATAATGTGTTACGGATTATTTACAGTAATGGGAAAACGAGGATTTTTTTTTGGAGTTTTTCCAACTCTAGATTCTTGAATTTCTCAACTGTGGGTGGATGTGTATGGGTGTGGGTTATTGTATGGGTGGGTGGGTGGCTAGTTGGTCGATGTATGTATGGATGGATGGATGGGTGACTCGGTGGGTGGGTGGCTAAGTGGGCGGGTGCATGTATGGGTGGGTGGGTAAGTAGGTGGGTGGGTGGATGTTTAGGTGATTGGGTGGGTGTATGTATGGGTGGGTGGGTGTTCTGTGATTATTTGTTAGAATGGAACGTATTGTTAACGTAAATTCTTCTTCTTACAGGGATTTGATCTCATACATTGGTTTTTCCCTCAGTCTCGGGTAAAAATCAACAAAATTTACCAATTGCTTTTTTCCACACAATGACAGGCGTCGGCACCCCTTGTGCTTGACAGTGCAGTGCAACATGTCTATTCCTCTCGACACTAGTGTCCATGGGCTCCACAAGCCAATGGGGTGGCACTGAAAACGGAGAACGTTCCTTGGCTTTAGTTCTATCCGAAAAAATTTCCAACTCAGTAAGATAAATGAAATGAAATATCCAATTTTTGTTGATTAAAAAGAGCATCGTTAACCCGCCCGGACGAATGACTGACGTTATTCAGAAGCGACACGAAAAAATAAAAACAACGAAAAACACAATTTTTGGTTTCTAAAATACACTCTACACGGTTTTATGACACTTTTCGCGATAGAACTAACGAAGTCCATTTGTTATGTACATGGAGATAAAAAGTGATTAAAATTACACTGCTGTTTTCGTAGAGTCACTTTGCAAATGTAAGCGAAATGTGGAAACAAATTATTGCCTGCAAATCGAATTTTATCCTCGGGTCATTCAATTTGGTTTAGATGAAGGTAAAAATTATTTGAGTATTGGCGCGAAGTAATTTTGAATGGAATTGAAATTTTAAAACAAATTGTAGGGGTGGCTGAATGAATTTTAGACTATTTATTAAAAATGTATCGGTAGGGTGAGATCCGTTAAATTCAAAGCTGTGTTCGAATAAATTGTTATTGTTTTATGGCACTTTTAGTGAATTGACTTTGTGGAATCCTCTGCAGAATCTGCAACTTTTCCAATTTTCAAGAAAATTTTATAAATTGCGACATTTTGAAAATGGTTGAAAAATTTTGAAGTTAGTATTATTTATGGAATTTCTGACATTAATAATTCCGAACTTTTGGGCTATAGAATTTTCAAGTCTGAAATTGATGAATATTTCCTAATTTTTTATTTGAAATTCTGAAATTACCGGATTATGATTTTGTTTTACAATTTATAAGATTTTCATTATCTACATTTTTTTGTAATTTCGATATGGGATAAAATTTGCTCAAACCTCCCTCCCTAGTATTATTGAGATTTTAATGAAAAATGCAGTGACGAAAAAACTGAGATGTACACGCCAATTACACTCTATCGAATCAATGACATTATCAAATTTAGTATGACAACGGATCTATCGGAGAATAGAGTCCAATTTGTTTGTCATAATTTTTTCCGCATTTTCTGAGGAAAAATATGAAAAAATGATACAACAGATATATCGAGTGAATTTTTATCAGGCTTTTATCTCTGTGTATTATTGAATATTGAAACACGGGATTACGACTTCACAATTGGCTTAATTAAATTGACTCGGGTAATAGAACGGGAAACGTGAATGGGACATGAGCTGGATGGATGAATTCGAGGTATAATATTCTTTTCCCCATTTGTGATTGGTTCAGAATGGCAGATTGGGGCCGCCATCGAGTCTCGCACGGGACGCCTTGGAAGAAGGAAATCTCCCACTCTCAGGGGAGTTTAAAAACGTAGATTTCCAACATTAAATTCGATCAACCTGGGGCGTCCCGTTTTGAGGTCTCGAGTGCATCCTTTCAGTGGGGTCATCGCAATGGATCGTTCCAAAAATATCGCGGACCATGCCGTGGATTTCATAATATCATCAGATATTATGTCTCAAATGATATGTCAGGTCATCCTACTTTTCAGGAAAAAAAAGAGTTGAAATTTTGAAAATTTTCCAACATTCCAAGTTCAAAGTTAGGAAAATTTTTCCATTTGTTGATCTTTTTTTA
This sequence comes from Asobara japonica, assembly GCA_026005395.1. Lineage (NCBI taxonomy): Eukaryota > Metazoa > Arthropoda > Insecta > Hymenoptera > Braconidae > Asobara > Asobara japonica. The sequence continues at coordinate 6,006,575 of BQMI01000334.1, forward strand.
AAATTCTTCGTTGTGAATTTGGCTATCCAAATTCTGGCAGGATCAATTTGTCTCCAATTTCTGATAAAAAAAAAAAAAAAATTGAAATTCCTTTACCTTTTGAAATTTTTTTGATTTTTGGAATTTTGAAATTAACAAAACAATATTTGCGCATTTCTTTTAAGGTTAGATTCTCAAAACTGAAAAAATATATATGACTTCCAAAAAAATATATTTGACTTTTTCAGTCAAAGTACGAGCAGTAGTAACTTTTAACAGTGGCATTTTCTGTGGCATTTGCCGAATGACTCTCCACTCTGACATTTCGCCCGCGATCTTATCGTACAATCAATTGTCATGCCACCATTCCCTGGCTGTATCGTTTACTGACTTTATCGGGTATCTACTTTTACGATTGTGATAAAAAACGCTGCACAAGCGATAATACTGTGAGGTGGGGGAGATCAACGTCTTACGTTTAATAAATAACGAAAAGACCATAGGTATGAAAATGAAACAAAAAAAGGAGCGTCACGTTCGAAGACGCAAGGTGATTAATAAATATCAAATAAACATTATTTACTCTCGCATATGTATCAACTTGGCGTGAAACGAGCCGAATACACGCGTGATAGGCAGTTCAAAGGGATAAATATTATCATAAATAATAATTCAAGTGAGTCTGGCAGGTGAATGGCCCATCGGCGAAATAAATCAAATGAACATATATAAAGCCAATGTTACTCTCGCTTCTAAACGTCTAGTCCGGTTAACAATGAATGATAGTTTAATTAAATAATTATATACGTACTACTAGCCCTATTATTAAATAAAGCGCGGACAAAGCCTGGCTTGTGTATTTCATTCATGTTAATCAACTACTTCTGCCGCTACAATGTACTCATTACACATGTGCATGTCAACTTTTAGCGGAGGATTCATTAAATATTTCTACATTGCACGTTTGTCCGCGCCTTTACGACAGGATTTTATTTCGGTTAGAGTGGAATAACGAAGACATATAGAGATAAAAATAGAGAGAGATAGAGAGATGCGTGCAAAAAGTTTGATATTAAAAATTCTACTGAAATTGGTAAAAATCGGTGGTAAAAACGTGCAAAAATTTGGGTACACCCAGAAAAAAAATTGACTTTATTTAAGTAATGAAACCCGAATATGTGAGTTTGATAGTCTCTACTTAACACATTGTATTTGAAAGATTTTAGCTTACAATTTTTGTTCTCAGGCTTGGGCAGTGGGTTTTGATCTTCTTTCATGATGCCAGGAGACAATGTATGAGCCGATTTGCTGTTGCTATAGTTATTGGTGGTCTTTTATATGCAACAAATTTAAGATCAGCTCAGACGCAGATCGTGACTCTCCACTTTCTCACAGTTTTGGATTTTTTTTTCTGCCAATGCCCCAAGTTAAGTCATCTACACGTTGAATTAAGTTGTTGAAAAATTGAGAATAGCACTAAAACCAAAATTTTGACTTCTTAGATGGCTATACATTTCAAAAAATTCTTCGAAACTCTCAAGTTGAGCTAAGAAAATTTAAGCTATTTTTCCTTCATATAAAAGTGAATGGTATCTCTCCAAAAATTGTGTAGTAAGATCTCACGACTTAAAAGAATTTTTTTTCTTTGGGTGTGTTCCAGTGGTTTCAGCCAATGGCGTAATTATTTCTTTATACATTCTAGTGCATATCTAATTGTAATAGGCAGCGACATACACAGGCGATCTTTAAAACAATGATAAATAGAATAAATGTTTTTTAGTGATTTTCCATGCAAAAAAATCGTTGTACCACACACACGCACGCATCAGGTAAAAAGAATTATTTGGTCAAATACTCGAGATTTTTAAATAAAATTAAAGGATGGTGCAACTGATTTACCTTTTATTCTTTTGTAAAGTAATTATATGGTTTTTTTTTGTTTCGGTCAAGTCAAGCAAACCTCGGGGGGTCCACGAGATACCGACACATTCCCAGAGAGCCAAAGCAACGTAAATGTAATACACACTGTGTGTTATGAGGGTGTTTTTGGAATTAATGGGAAGTATCAAATGGGAATTTCAACTGGGTTTTGTGAATTATTGAGGCTTGGGGCAACCCATTGTGGTTTTTTCACTGGGGGTAGATTGTTTTTAAATAATAAAATTAGAGGTGATGAATTCGATGACTCGTCGTAAGAGTCAGGAGGTTTTGGGATCACGAGATTTTTTTTTTATCACGATTTATCTTCTTTGGGGAAAAGGATTTCCGATCCCTCGGTATCTTCAGCTGGTCGGTTCTCGATATGCCGACTTGTTTGTCAGTTCTTTCTGAATGGCTTATGGGTCCTGTACTTTGGGTCCATTTTTTGGTGCTAAATTGACGGCCAAAAACACATTGCTTTAGAAGAATCATTCTTTAGGTTCTGCTAAAAATTGCTCTTTCACAAAACTTGTGAAATGTTAATTAAAACGATTTCCTTCCCGTATCTATCAGATTTGAGATGAATCGAATTTTGGCACCAATTGGATGTGGGATTAATTGATGCTTTCGACATAATTGTAGTTTACACAAATTCTATTTTTTTTTGCTGTTTTTTGATCAAGTGTATTTTGTAGTTTTACACCAAAATTCATTGAACCAGTTTTTCGACCAAAAGTACTCGACTCATAATTCAACGGAAATTACTATGAGTGTTCATATCACGGATTATTGAAGGAGTTTTATGTTTTTCTCATACTTCTCATTTTCCAGAATTCGTACTTGGCTTTCAAATCTTTGAAGAAAAAAAATTGAAGAAATGGTTCACTTGACATCCCAAAATATTATTTTTTTTAATAGAATTTGTCCCAAGATATATGAGGCGCGAATTAAAATCTTTGCAAAAATCTTTCGTGTTAGTTTATGAATGGAAATTCCCCTTTTAATGAGGAATATTGAAAAAGCATCTTCGTTATATTTTTCTCCGCGTTTTTTCTTGGATTCTGAGAAAAATTTCGAATGGTTCAGAATTTAGTACATTAGCTGGTTTTTAATCTATATTTGATAATATATGTTATAATAATTACTAATTGTTGCACATTTCTGAAATGGGAGAAACATATGGAATTTTTTTCAATAATTTGGGACACGCAAAACTCATAGTAACCTCTCAAATCGCTATATAACATTACCAAATCAGTCAAAAGTCCGATCCAAGTTTTTGAGGGTTCAACTCCCATTCCTCGAAAGTCAGTTCCTTAGGCCCTTCATGTTCGCTATAAAGCCTGAATAATTAAAGTCAATAAATTTGTCAGAATAGGCAAATTCACCTCAAGCAAATTAGACCAATATTTTGACTAATTATACTGAAAAAAAATTCTGAGTAAATTTCTCGCAGGAAAAATTTACAAAGCCCAGGCTTTTTTTCTCAGCGTGGTAACGTTACTTAGACCTACCCTCCCTCGCAATTATTCCAAGTTTCCACATCGGAAAAAATACACACAAAAATATATTTGACATATATCGGAATTTAATTTTACCAGATGTCAGATCACGCATATATGTCAGATATGGATAAGTGTTATATATGCACGCGCGTACATTTGCATATATGTATTAACAGAATGAAACCAATATATGAAGTTAGCCGACTACAAAATTGCTTCGAACCGCGCAAAAATGAAGCACGTATGTGATCTAAATAAATGTGAATTGGGATCGAAAATTTTCTTGAGTTTTCGACAAAAACGAAATCACTTGCTCTAAGTGCTCTTCTTTTGATGTATATGCTAATTCATATATGCGATATGCCATAAACGCCGCACACATTTCACTTATTGGATTTTGCACATATCCTTTTTCCGCCTGGGTTATCATTTTTTTTGTTAAATTGGGTTGTCGCCTTTTCTCAGCAAAATTACCTTTTACCTGAAGCTTGGCCGTGTACCTGACCTCGGCGGCGGGGTTCGCGGCGACGCAGGTATAGTCACCAGAATGTTCAGCGGCTAGGATTGATATGCTCAGTAGGCTTGTATAGGGATCCAACTGTGATATATTAGTATCAGTTGCGGCTTTTTGGGACAATAGGAATGGTGTGTGGCCATCTTTTAGCCAGGATATTGTTAGGGGTGGATCACCCGCCGCGACCCCGCACACCGTGCGCGTCCGCATCCCCTCGGAAAGTCCCTCTTGGAAGGTAAATGGCTCAATTATAGGGGGTACTGGAAAAAGGTCAAGAGAGAAGAAAGAACCATACGTGAGAGTAAGAAAAAGATGTAGAAAAAAAAATAATTAAATTTTGTAAATTTTTCCTCTTCATTTTGGAAATAATATCAACACATTATTCACAGTTACTCCATCGACTCTCGTACCAGGTGTTTGCATATATATAGATATATGGAATACACAGCCAATAACAAGTGATCTGATTCTGTATGTTTTGATAACTTGAGACAAGTTGATTTAGCTGGCCTTGGTTGGGTGAATTGAGTTGAATAACAGTGGGTCAATTGACTCAACAACTTGATTCCTGACTCAAATCGATCCTGATTCAATTCAAACCGACCATTCGACTTGACTTCCGGTTTTTTTGTCTGGAGGCAGATGTACAGTCGGGTTGTTGATTTAAGGCAGTGGCTTTGGGTCAGGACCGCCTTATTGAAACTGATTTGGCCCGCCTGGGAAAAAGGCAGTCAGTCACTCCGGCTATCTTTGACCATCGAATTGGCTCAAGTCAACTTTACACTTGAATCAGGCCAACAATTTTTTGGATGTGCATGTGTCGTATACTGCATATCATACATCGCTATATATACACTTCCGTTCATTGCTTATGTCTATAAAATATTTATATGGTAATGATGATACTTAGGTAATATGCAAGTATGAGACAGTAGTACGTACGTACATGTACTTAAAATGTATATAATATGTATATGGTTTTCAATACGTATGTACAATAGAGGCAGTAAATGTTGCAATTTATATAGAGACAGAAAGAGCGAGATAGAGGCCCGCCAATTGGATGCACCTCCTGCCGCCCGTATTATTGTAGTTTATGGTTATTTAATGAAATTATTAACAATTGTTTTTTTCTTTTTTAGAACAAAAATTTCACGGTCAAACATAATTATTTTAGACACGTCCACTCGACGCAAGAGCGTGCATTTAATGGCATTCGAAGGCACCTCGGCTGAAACACTGTCTCGTGAATGTGATGGAATTTATCATACAGTGCACAAGAATTTCTATGATGTTAATGTGAAGAGAATGCGGCGCATGCGAAACCGCGATTCTTTTCTAAAATTTCCGAGACAGTGTCTGCGGTCGAGGCAACACTTGTTGGGAGATTTTGTGTGTTTGTGAGGAATGGTTGAGGTGGGAGACAGTAGTGTTGGGCGGGATGGCATGCAGAATGATCGGTAAATGTGTAGAATAACTTTCTTACCGCGTAATTCACCAATGTAGAGGCGCTTAATAAAGAACAATTTTTATTGGGAATTTGAAGATTGTGGAAGGTAGTTATTATTCGTGAATTTAAAAAATTGAGTATGGTCAGGTTCTTAAAACCTTTTGTGGTTTATAAAAAAAAAGTCCCTATTTTTCTTGTGGTTCTTTCTATTTGAAATATTTCTTATATTCGGAATTTTAATAATCGACAAAAATGGGAAAAAATAATCGAGTTTTAAGGGGGAAATTTAAAAAAATTATAAATATTTCTCACACTTCGGTGAGTTGCAAAATCTTTGAATGTTTTTTTCACTGGAAAATTTTTGTAAAATTTCAAAAAAAAAAAAAATTACAAAATTAATGTTTTTTTTTTTGTAAATGTTGAGTCAATATTTGCTGCTGACTCTTACTATTCAAGGAGCTTCGGTATAATTAATTTTGTTCCAATACTTTTGTATGTTTGGTTTCGTTTTAATAATTAAAGCTATTTCTACCCATTTACCACCATTATAAATGTACAAACCGATTGTACAGAGTTCGGACGAACGACGAAACTCTACATCTAAAACCGTCCGAATGCTCTGTGCCACTCATCAAATTAGCTATATCCCATGAATGCTGATGTTGAAAAATTATCAGAAAATTGTAGGCATGCAGAAGAATGTAAATATAGAAATTGACTTTTATTTAAAATAAAACAAATAACAAAGAGGTAGATTGTAAAGATGGTAGAAGAACACTTTGACAAGTGGCATCGGCTATGAAAATAAACTCCCACTTTTTTTTTCATTTAACTTGAAAAGACGTAATAAATAATGAAGTAACGAGGCGCAAAAAACAAGCACACGCACCCACTCACAATATACATGTATGAGAAAAAGATTTTGTGGGCGGTCAGGGGTGGATCCGTGGGCAATAGAAAAAGGTATATATATGTATATATATATATATATTTCATAATTTTCATCTGTTGCGGGCCTAGATGTTGGAGGATTACCATGAACCACAAGCTGCTGTGTGTGAGACACTTCGGCCGCTGGGTTTGAGGCAACACATGAGTAATTGCCATTGTGATCTGGTGATAAACTTTCAATCATCAGTATGCTATTGTACTGATCGACATTGGTGATGGATACACGCTCGGATGGTCCCATTGCTCGTCCATCTTTCAGCCAGACGATTCTTATTGGCTGATCACCACGTGTCACTGAACAAGTTAGACTTGTTCTTTCGCCAAGATGGAGATCACGATCAGCGCTGAACGGGCTAATTTTTGGGGGAACTGTAATGGGTAGAGAGGTAGAGAATGGGCTGCCTGGTGAGTATTAATTTTTACTGGTTTCATTGGTTAATAAGGAACCGAATTGCTTACAAGAACTGTCCTTTGGTACAAATATATTATCTGACAGCTGGATATTATTTTGTATTGATCCATCCAGTACAGTTTGCTTTGATTATCCAATTTTGAAAAGAGTGGGGAATATGATTGAGTGGGTTTAAAGGAGATAGGTGTCTGGAGTGGTATTTTTTTGGAGGATGTTATTCCGCTCTTCCAGACATATTTATATGAATATGAGAATAGTATTAATTTCTATCTCCATAGTTATTTTTTAGGTTGGTCATATAGGTGGGAGATTATCATGACAGCCTAGGAACGTTTTATGAATAAGAGAAAATTATGAAAAAAAATCACGGACATCACCATGGAGGACACAACTGCGCAACTAAACAAGATAATATACACATAGGTAGAAAAGTTTTTGTTTTTGCCATTAGAAAAATAATATTGTTTCTCTTCTTCATTATTTTTCAATATTTCAGCTATCTTGTCTTCTAAGTTGGAGAGAAAATCCATCAATTCATCGTATGATTGATCATTACGGACTTCTTGGGCCTGTCGAGGGTGGACTTGCTCATCAAAAATCCATTTGCTCCATCAATTTCTGATACCTCTACTCCATCTTCTTCAATTCTGTTATTATAATCTGTAAGAGTTATATTCTCCTTGACCCGATTCTTCAACAATAAATGAAAATGATCTGGGAATTTCAACCCTTGATATGAATTTTACACGGCCCCAGAAGGCTTCTGGCTGAATTACATAGCGTGGTCTTGATGCTGAAGGGACTTTGGTGCCAAAATCGGAAATTTAAACGAAGTATGGAACTATCAATTGACAGTTCATTATACTTTATCAGAGGTTTTTTTGGCGTTTCGAATGGAATAACATCGATTTACGACATGCTTGGGATCGATTGCTTCAGGGCTGTCCATTGTTGATGCGTCGTTTGAAAAGAGAGGAGCTATGGCTTATTGTAATTCCACCACTTAATTTTAATATCTTGAACAAAGATACGTAGCTGAAAAATCTTGACATCCATGAAGGAAACCGACAATGTTCAGATACGTTAAGGGTTAAGTTTTTTGTGGGGATCCAATGGGACACCTTAGATTTTTTTCAATTTTTTCTCGCATTCTTTCAACGATCTTAGGGTAAGAATTAGAGGCCGATACTGTCATTGCTTAACATCCTGCATGTAGCAAGAAGACCGACATACCAATAGGATATTCTAAATTATTCGTTCGTAGTGCGTTGATGTTCCTAGCCTTCTTCTCATCGCTGGTCCACGATCACACCTCATTTCTTAGTTCTTCATCCCTACTCCAGGAAATCGAATCATCAGATGAAAAACTATTGCTTAAAAATTTGAATTTGACTCCTCGTTTCTACTAATCTACCCTGCAATGTAAAATAGTATAACAGAAGGTGGTCCTCGAAGATCGATGTCTCTCCTCTCATTCAGGCAATCTTTTTTTCCCTGCGCATGTCCATTGGGCTCACAATTGGGTCCACCTGCATCAGAGTAAAAATAGCGAAAAAAAAACATCTTACCAATGACGGTGACGTCGCCGGAGCGCCTGGCGCTGTGCCCCTGCTTGTTTCTCGTCCAACAGGTGTAGGCTCCAGTATCCGATTCCTTCTGGACACTTGAAACCATCAGAGTCCCGTCCGGCATCACCTTCTGACGCAGATTGTCCGGCAGTTCGCGACCGCCGCGCTCCCATTTTATTTCCTCGATTGGATATCCAGCTACTGGGCACTTGAGCCGAAGGGTTTCACCGGCTACTGCTGTTACTTTTGGAATTATTCGGATGTATGGAAGACCTGTTGGAACGAATGCTCATTGAGAAATGTTTTATGGAATTACAAATTGGTTTTATACAAAAGTATTTGATATAGGAGCAGCCATTGAGCTACACCCTGCACATTTATCTAAGGAATACCAATCAATCCCATTCGTCTCATTAGGAAAGTATCACATTTGGTATTGACGAGATCAATTAGCTAACACAAACACTATTTTCTTTACAACTACTGTCACAACACTGACATTTAACTAAAAATACATTGGGAATTCTCTGTCTCAATTTACCATAAACATTGAGTCGTGCAGCATGTGTGACTTTCCCAGCGCGATTTTCCACACTACACGAGTACTCCCCACCATCCTCAACCATGACCTGACTGATGTTAACATGGGATATCACATCGCCGTGGACAGTGACGTACTGGCCGATAACGAATCTGAAAAAAATCATGCCTTTTCAAGTGCCTTCACGATAATGTACAAGTAGTTCATCAATATGTAAAAATACCAATAACTAGCAATTTTTGATAATTGACTTTTTGAACAAAAAATATTTTCGAATTTTTTTTTTGGAAACAAATGTTGGAAGTTTTTAAACATTGAAAATTTCAAAGATTAATTTTTGACTCAAAAGATACATAATTTTATTATCATTCATTAATAACTTTGTCGAGTCCTTCGTCTTCTGCGTCCGACAGTGGAAATGAAAATGGCAAAAAATCGTACATTTTCCTATTTTTGTGCCAAACGAGGGAACGGAGAAAATTTATTCGCAGCATTCACTTGTAACCCCCCCCCCCCCTCCTCCCTCCCGTTCCCGTTCCACCCCAAAATCCTCTCGTTCTGCTGATACTGCTGAAGACAATAGGAGTATAAAAAATAGAAAATGGGAACAAATAGTGGATTCGCAGGAGAGAACGAGGAGATGCAGCGAGTAGTGCAATTGGAAATTTTTCTACAATTTTTTGCTGCTACACCGTTTGGTGAATGGGTCGTCTGGTACGACTAGTAAAAAAATTGAGTGCGCATATGCAGCTGGGAATAGCATAGTCTGAGCGGGCATGTCGGGGAGAAAAAGTATGGGTGTATGGGGGTTTACAGGTAAACGCCAAGAGGAAATAAATATTCCGTTTCTTGTGGTCTTCCAATGCGGGAAATCGATGAAAACTAAATTGAAATTTTGGGAAGGTGTGTTAGTTGCATTTTAGTCCAATTCCTTTCTGTGTCGGGTTTGGAGTAAATGGAGAATTTCATTTTGACTCCTTTTGTATACTCGAACATTTGGGAAAAAATTGATTTTACGTTTCTAAAACGGAAAGTTTTGGAATTTTAATCCTAGCATCCCTTTCGTGGAGCTGTGACTTTAGTCTTATCTGTGCGAGAGCGCGGTATAGCTTTTTAGGTACCAGCGTTGTCACAACGTTTGTGTTTTTTATCAGTTGATAAAAAGGAGTTTACAACCACTAACGAATAAGAAGCAGAGTTTGGGGGTTTCAGGTCTACACTGATAGGAGGATTCAGATGTCGTTAACTATTACCCTCGTTAACTATTCGCGAACGACGCAGTTGAATACGACCCAACGAATATTCGTGAGTAATTGACGAATGGCCGAGCGGTTCATCAATAGTTAACGAACTATTCATGCATACTGGAGTCAAGTCAATTCGTGAACTCTTGGACAGTACCCGATGGGGCATTCGAAGGAAGTAAAGCACTCCAATCTTTCAAACGAATTCATTCGTGTCCATAGGCTCCTTGGTCTGTGTATAATCTTCTTGGCGTGGACACTCGGCGCGAGCGCGGCTGCTTTGATAGAGGCCACTAATGTAGTTAGTCACGTGATCAGGCAAGTGTGGTGATTACGCATTTTTTCGAAGAAATATCAATATTTTCTGAAAGGATTATCACATAAAGTTGTTTTCCTGAGATCTTCTGAAGCACCAATTTGGGAAGAAAGCAATTAAGGCTTTGCAGCACTCCACTCACGAGGCGACCGAAGCAGAGTGCAAATATCCGAATATTTTGATAGTCAAAAAAATGTGATTCAAAATATTTCACCGGTTACTGAATGGTTCATTGGGGGCGAATAGTGAGAAGAGTGAGTGCGCATATGCAGCTGGGAATAGCATAGTCTGAGCGGGCATGTTGGGCGGGGGAGGGGGAGGGGAAGGAGGAGAAAGTATGGGTGTGTGGGGGATTACGGGTAAACGACAAGGGAAAATAAATATTCGGTTTCTTGTGGTCTTTGGAAGCAGGAAATCGATGGGAGCTAAATTGAAATTTTGGGAAGTGCTACTACAAGGATGAGAGTTCCATTTTGATCTATCTCGTTTTTACCGGGTTTCGGTAGAACGGAGAATTGATTTTAGCGATGACAGGTGGTTGGTGATGACATTGTAGAAGCTTAATTTATGGCTTCAAAAATTTTTCAATATTAAATTTGTTTTTAATTTCAAGTTTAGGTTACTTCATTTTCAATTTCGTTGCGTTCGACGATATTCTTTGGGGTGTAATTTGACGCAATGTCCCTACCATTAATTTGGGATATGTAATTAATATGATATGCAGGCAAAGTATTACCGGGTTATTGTGGGCAGGGGAAATCCATCGAGGGCCCAGCTTATTTGAGGTGTTGGATTGCCGGCTGCTGAGCACTTCAGAGAAACCGCTGGTCCCGGTTGGAGCGTTTGCTCGATGAACGAGTACATTATGATGGGCGGGGCATCTGAAAAAAAGAAACATGTCTTACTTTAGTCTATCCAAAATTTTTTGTATCGTCAGTGTTAAATGCACTTCATCAACTCTGATTTTTTTATTTCCAACAAGGGGTACGATCCATTGCGCACTCGTGAAATTCTTAATTGGTATATTCCAGATAAGACCACTCTTTTCAGAATTTACATAAAAATTCAAACAGCTTGTTACCGAATGGTCTGCCGGCATTAGCTGGACGAAACTATTTATAAAGAAATTTTGGTGTCTTGTAAAGGAGTATAAGTGAAACTTTTTAAAGGGAGTTCGGTGGCGCGTGCTGCGCACGCGCACTTCCTTGTTCCGCCGCGGTAACTGGTGTCGCGTCGGTTCCGGTCGTACGCTTTTCGATAATTTCGATATATATCGATAGTTTCTTTCGTCTCTCCTTTTTAGTATAGGAATACCATAGGAGTATACGCGCGTATACGCATTCATGTTAAGACACACACACACATATTTCTAAAACTATGTGAAAAGATTTTTAACGATGACGAACGATGGCAATCGCATAAAATCCGCGCATTTCATTCTCGAGTTTATTACAATAACTTCTCTCGGGAAGAAGTAATATGGAGATTAAAAACCGTTGTGTTTGACTTAGCCAAGCTATTCAGAAACCAGACAGTAAACCGTCCACCCTTGAAAGGCGGAAAGTGGATTCAATGCTACTTCTATTATTATCCGATATTCCACGAAACTCCTTTTTTATAAGGAGGTTTTTCTTTCATAGTAAAAATATTGTTTCCTCAATCATTCTTTCCTACGTATGTGAAACGATGAAACAGCACGGCGGAACGGAAATTCTCACACCCACCTTTTTCTTCGCGCTCGCAATTTGTCGGGGCCGCCGCAGAAGTAGAGGCGAGAGAAAAACCATTGCCTGGCGACATTTAGTAATTAAAAGTGTCGATTTCACTTGCGCCAAGACGAAACTAGACGAAGCGAAAGAACAGTAACACTAAAGCACGTAACAAAAGCAATAACTGGTCATGGTGTTGGCTTTGCCCTGGCAACATTTTTCTGGCTCCGGACGATGTGAAAACACAGGCGTCCCCCGGGGATAATTTCGCAATTAGTAAGTTTTATTACAATTGTTGGAATTTTGTTTTGTTACAGTATTACATTTGCGATGCTATTTGACGTTTTACTGCGTTGCATGATAAACCACAGATGTAATTTCAATTTTTTTCTTAACTTCCCAGTTGAGAAGTTATAGTAATCACTCCCAAAATGCAGTGTCTCTGCCCCTTTCATTCTCATTTGTACGCCCCCGGTAGTTGTTGTTAGAGCATTTCTTAAGGGGGGGGGGGGGGGCTAACGGACACCCATCCATGCGGCTGGGGCCGACTTTCGCCATTTTAGGCAATCGTATTTCTAAATACAGGGGAAAACCTCCAGAAACCCCTGTGCTTCGATGGCGGGCGCCTATGATGGATGCCTCCTCCTGCGTCGGGTTAGGTTCCCGCCCGGCCGTGCGGTCTCATTTTATGGGTATCGCCGATAGCACACGCGGAATGTTCCTGCTTTCGTCGGAATCCATGAGAAAATATTTTTGAAAAATTTCCTTGTGTGTATGTGTGTGTGTGTGTATTTTTTCCGCCCCTCTCTTTTTTCCTCTCCACGGCAATATTTTGCAAAAAATAATTTTTATTTTTAAAGAAAGTGTTGATAGCCTCAAAACTTTCAACAATTAAATATTTTGTATACCTTCATTTTTTTTTTTTTTAAAGTTGAAAAAGTCATGAAATTTTCAAACATTGCTCGAGGTTTTGAAATTTTGAAGATTTGAGTTCTGCAATATTTCTAATTTTCTTTTCGAATTACTTTTAGGTACACTGATAGTCTAGTAATGATTATCAATAGGATTATCCGTGGTGAACTTAAATTCGGTCGGATTTTACCCTTACCACGAGAGAAATATTTTTCATCTATTGTGATGCAAAACACTGATGAAACAGTCACGAGCAGCGCTCAATATTCCTTTTCACGCAGTTTTTACAATTTATATTTTCCATTTTTACATTGCCCTGAACTTCCATGGACTTTTTTCAACTCACCGAATACATGAGCTCCGGTTCTCCGAAATGGAAATTAAATGTTTCCTGACCCACTTCAATATCTCTGTTGTACTGTCGTCGATTTTTCTCCCCCCCCCATTCATTACGATAACTCGATCATGCAAATTTCGGAAATTGTGAAGCACTTAATACATTTTAAAATTGCAGAAAATTATAACAGTGTTTTATATGTTTTTTCAGAGTTTTGACTTTAAAACGAAAAATTATTTTTTAATCAAATTTTGTCGTGTCTCGACGGTCGGTATCATCTGCACACCCTCCCGGAAGTACGTAGGTATGTATATACATGTGTGAAAAAATTTTTGTCAACAGATTTGAAGAATAGTTGGGGGAAAAAATCAATAGGGTAGAAATTTAATTTTGGCGCTGCGAAATGGAAATTGAATGTTTCCTGACCCACTTCAACATTTCTGGTGCACTATCACCGATCTCTCTCCCATCCATTCTGGCACCTCTGCCGCACTGGCGACCGCCGCTCGTGTTCTCCCTTTGACGTAAATTCCATGCCCATGCATTACCGTCACTGACGAGCTCGACGTTAACTTCATTGTTTCAAAGGGGTCAGCCCACTTTGTGTCGAGCGCTGGATGGGTAGATCAGATACGGGGCAAGGAAAGTGGAGAAGAGAGGAGCGATGAATGGAGTGTAGTCAAGCTCCAGGGCAAGGAGTCTGATTAGGGGATATCAGCTGGGGGGCGGGGGGGAGGGGGGGGCATGAGTGGACATAAATATCATTGTCAAGCTTTTTATCTTCTCGTGATTAAGAGTAATTTTGAGCTTCATCTCGTTCGAAAATTTTTCATAAACTTGTGCAATTTTCGGAATATTTGAAATGTTCACACCTTAACTCTGGAAATTCTGTGTGTGTGTGTGTGGGTGAGTGGGTGGGTGAGAGGGTGGGTGAGTGGGTGGTCGAGTGGGTGGGTGTGGGTGGGTGGGTGTGGGTGGGTGGGTGTGGGTGGGTGGGTGTGGGTGGGTGGGTGTGGGTGGGTGGGTGTGGGTGGGTGATTGCGGGTGGGCCAGTGGGTGGGTCGATGAATGTGGGTGTGGGTGTGTGCCACCCTAATTAGCCGTTGCTCATATCGCCCGATAAATCCCTTAAAATCCTTTTAACGTTTGATATACAAACATTTTCACTCGGTTCCAATTTTTGACGTTCTTCATAAATTTATAATGTTGGGCATTTTGCAAATTTTGCAATCTTCTGAATCTTTGAAATCGGATAAATGGGAAGAAAACTGGAGAAAAGAGGTAGAGTGAATGGGACGTAGTCAAGCTCCAGGGCAAGGCGCTTGATTATGGAGTATTAGCTTGGGGGAGATATGAGGCGACATAAACGTCCTTGTTACACTCGGGCTTTTGATCACCAAAATCAATAGGAATTCATTAATAATCATTGATTCATGAATAATTGTGGAATCAGCGGTCAATATCAACGAAATTTCGAATTCTGATTGACACCGTATTTTGACTACTCACTTGTAGATGTTCAAGTGGAAAAAGTATGCTTTGAAAAATGCAATCTTCCCAAATTCTGAAATTTGTCGAAAAAAAACATATAATATTAACTTGTTAAAATTCTCGAGATTATTAATAAGTTGAAAATGAAAAAAAAGCACAATTATTTCATTAAAAATTTTGTAAATTTTTAGAATAGTTTTCAAAGTTTTTTAAATTCCGTAACTTTCGACCAAGTGAATTCGTAAAATTTAACCCTTGTCCGAAAAATGGGTTTGCTCCACCCCAAAAGAACAGCAAATGCCTCAAAGCATTCTCCCTTGATTTCCACAATGAACAATTCAAATTGAGCGCAAATATGAACCAGAAATTGCAGAACTGCATGGATGAAATTCTCCGTTCTCCAGCGGTTTAATTTTGTTACGCAGCACGACCAACTCATAGTAAAAAAATTCAAACGAAAACCCGTTGCCAGCCCGAGAGAAATAACGCGCATTGTTGCATGTCGATCACCTGTAAAATTGAATTCACTGGGCTTTGTACCGCATATAATGCATGCCGTCATTCAGCTGAATATCCCCATGGGCACCATCATGTCCAGGAAAAAGTGCTGTGAAGCGAATGCTGCAATTAACGATAATTTTATGAATAATTGTCGGAGAATTCTCGAAGGATAAGGCAGCCTTTGTTCCGGGTGCCATCGACGTTATCTTAATGACGAACGATCGACACTTTTAATTATCCACGTTCACCTTGGCGTTGCCCCTGGATCCCAGGCACCCCCCCCCCCCTCCCAACCCCCCCTCTTTACTTTTTTAATCACCGTGTCAATTATCCTCGTTCCAACTTTTCCAGTTTGTTATTCGAGGTGAAAAAAAAATGTGGAAAAAATGAAAAACAAACAGAGAAGTTCGCTCACCCCATTCATCATATTCCTTTTTTTTCCTGTCTTGTTAGCGACTCAATTCATGATGTGCTGTTCGATTTAAAATTACATAAATTTTTTTTTTGGACAGTTGGTATCTGTCGGCGTCATAGGTCGCGTGATGAGCACTGCGCCGCAAAAAAAACATTTCGGATGTTTCATAGATCAATTGCCAATTCGCGTTATTTTGACGTCTCAGAATCACCCTTACAGAAATTTTGTAAGGGTTGTGTGGAAGTCCATGTGGGATTATTTTTACCATTTCGGGGAATTCAGTTATGGAGAATTTCACAAGCTTCTTCACTCGCTTTTGGCGAGTTTTGTTTAAAGCAAAATGGTCCAGCATGTTGCAGCATCCATTTGCAAAACTGAAATGTGGAATATTTTTTCGGTTGATGAACATTTTGGGGTGAATTTGAGGGTTGATCGGGCTTGAAAAATATTCTGTATTACGTGAAGTATAATTATAAAATTCGTGAATTTTTGATGAAGAATTGAAAATCAGTACTTTGCAATGGCTGACTTAAGCGCTACCCTGACTACTAGATGCGTTTTTCTCCCACTATCCTCCCTACTTTTGTGATCACTGTTAATCATCCTTGTTGCGAATTTTCCCCTTTTTTATTCGACGAAAAAATATGAGAGCAGGAAGAGCTGAATATACAAAATTTCACTGCTGCCATTCATTATATCTGGGTTTTTCTAATATTTTCCACCGCCAACATTTGCGATGTATTCTCCCGTTAAAAATGTTGGTAATATTCGAATCGGAGAAAGTTATAGTTAGTTTGTTATGAAATATGACCGGAATTTTGGTAATTCAATTTCCTAGTGAGAAAAAACATGCAAATGTCATTGAGGCTTACGGTTTCCAACTCGATCAAATTTTCCGTGATTGAATTGGTAATTGAACACGAGTTGATCCATTGTGTTCCATGTTTTGGTGATTGTCCATTTACGCTTCAATGATAGAATATTTTTTTATAGCTGATAATAGGAGAAAATTATTCAATTTTATTCATGAGATGATTATTGCAATGTTGACATTTCGTAGATGTGTGATATTCATGAAATTGTTAATCTCAAAAATTGTCCATGCCAATCTTCCATTCGGAAGCAAAATATCACCAAGTACTTCAGACTATTCCATTTTCAGGTGAACGTGTTGAACCATCTGAGACATGAAGATTAAGTGTCCGCCGCCCTTCATCTGCACCACCGAAATAGCTCCTTTAATTAAATGATCCATTCCATATTTCCATATTTCCTCTCCTCAATCGTCAATCTTGGCATTTAATATTCTCCCTAAAACCTTGGAAGTAACTGGCATGTGCTGGGCGTCACAGTTAACTGGAGTACTAGCGTATGGGATAGAAACCGCGGAAACTCGTCGGAGAAACATCTGCGGTTGTGGGGCTGTTGGAGGCAGCTCGTTACTACTCGAGTATTCTCCATTTTTTCCCACCCCCCTGCCGCCCCTCGCGTCGTATCATGCCGGATAGTGTAATATCACTCGACTGCAGTGAAACTCGCTGGGGGATATAGCCAGATATAACCACTTGCGCTCCAGCTACAGATAAGTCTATGTCAGTGGGAAAACTCTCCGCTGTATATGGCTTTATTTTAAATGTCAGAGTAAATTGTGAATTCCCCTCACATTTCAATTTTTCTCCAGAAAAGAGGTAAAAATCAAAATCCAACATTTTAACTGTCAGATGTGGAGAAATATTATTTCTGCATTTATGGGCATTTAGAATGCACCTAAATTCCACTAATTTATTTTTGGGTGAATTATGCAAAATGACGTCAGCTTTTGGTGGAATAAGTCATGAAAAATACAGGCGAATGTACTCACTCTAAAAGGGTTGAATAATTTGAGATATTATTGGGCTAACAGTTGGATACATTTTAGAATTGATAATAATTTCTGAATTTTCAACATGTTTTAGTTTTTTCAAGTTTTTATCTTTTCTTTGTACATTTTGAAAATTGTTGGGTTTTTTCAATTTCTTTTCTCTTTGAAATTTTGAAAAATGCGCAAATTTTGAGAAACAATTCCTTCAATTGTTAGGAACAATGTCAATTGTTTAGTATGCTCTATCGCGAGAACAGTTAGAGATAGAAGAAAAAGTGTATAATGCATATTTTTCCTTGTAGACAAATACATCTATAATGTATTGTGACTTTTTCTCATAACTCTCATAATTTAGGATGTATAACTGATTGAAGTCGCAGGGGTGGCTTCTGAGTGGTTTTGGCACATTCATCCACCCACTCATTCACACCCACCCACCCATCCACAGCCACCAACCCATCCACCCCCACCAATCCATCCACAGCGACGAACCCATCCACCCCCACCAATCCATCCACAGCGACGAACCCATCCACCCCCACCAATCCATCCACCAACACCCACCCACCCACACCCACCAACCCAGCCACCCCCCCAATCCATCCACCCCCACCAATCCATCCACCCCCACCAATCCATCCACCCACACCGACCTACCCACTCACACCCACCCACCCACCAACCCATCCACACCTTCAAACCCATCCCCACCCACCCACCAACTCATCCTCACCCACCCACCAACCCATCCCCACCCAACAACCCATCCATACCCACCAACCCATCCACCGCCACAAATCCATCCACCCACACCCACCTACCCACCAACCTATCCACCCACACCCACCCACCTGCCAACCCATCCTCACCCACACACCCATCCAGTCACCCACTCATCCACCCATCCACTCACCCACACCCACCCATCCACTCACCCACACCCACCCATCCACTCACCCACACCCACCCATCCACACACACGCGCGCAGATGAAGATACACACATACATATTGGAAAGTTAATGGTTGTGTGTGTGTGTGTTTTGGAAAACAATGAGGTTAGAGGTCCTCAGCCACCGCTTAAGTGACTTTAACTACTTATATCAATATTTGTCGCTGTACAAACCATCTTGGCACAGTCTGTATAATCTATTACCATTGTCGTATAAATTATTCGTTTCAATTATTTTACATAGGAAGGGGCTTTTCTAAACAGCAACATGTAAATCTACGTCAGTAGGAAAATTCCCCACAGTATATGGTTTTATTCCGAATGTCGTAGTAAATGGTGGATTTCCTTCACATTTCAATTTTCCCCCGTAAACGAGATAAAAATGAAAATGGGGCATTTTAACTGTCAGATGTGGAAAAATATTATTCCTGCGTTTATGGAAATTCACAATGCACTTGTACAGTGAGATGATTGAGTTGTTCCATCGTTTATGTTGTCAAATAGAAGTCTCGAAATTTTTGTATTCTCATGTTTTCTTATTTTACGCAGAAAATATTAAGGTCGAGATTTAAAGTTATTCTAATCGCTCTGAAAATCATACGCGAAATCTACAACCATTTTTTTCCCTTCATGTCGGTCATCAGCCTGCTAAGCATTCGACTTTTTTCATCGATAAATTATGAGTGTGAGTGTGTGTCTGTGTGTGTGTCTGTGCCTAGAAGCATTCGTACATTTTTTTGGCCGAACGATTCTTAAACCGGCGAGCTGATTGAATGTTTCTGAGAATTCTTCCACTTGTTATAAACAATGTAATTGTTTACAACATTCTATTTCTGTGAAATCAACGGTTAAGATCTTCTTCCTACCACGGATAACGTGCGTCCAGGGTTTGCAATTTAGTGGGTCAGTAAACTTAGCGTTGACCCCCGGAGGTGAACGGTGGAGATCTCCGTCTGACACAGATGAGTAACCAGATATTCGAAGTAACCAGATAACTTCATGCTCACAGTATGTAGTATATATAGTCTACGTAGTATATAGCACGCGTTCAATTACTGGACCCTTCAGACAAGTTGAAAAATTATATCCAATACGAGTAGAAGCAAAAAAAACCACTCTGATATATGGACCAAAGCTAATGCACGATTGTATTGAACGAAGAAATTGATTGCGACAGGAAATTCGATAAAAGTAAATTTTTATATATTTGAGTGTATTCGTGTGTCCTAGTGCAGATGTTAGGACTATTCCCGCAATATACATTGACCCAGAACAATATATTCACACGACAATCTTCAATGGTCATAGAATTTTTGTCGACGCACTGGCGAGACGAAAAACTTGAGATATGTAAAGTTGCTAAAAGCCTGTTCTTATTCGGAGACCCGGGTCTTCCGCGGCCGCAAGTGGGGGGGGGGGGGGGGGGGAGGGCAGGGATGGCGTAGAAAAAATAGTATATCCACTCGAGTGTGAATGTGATTTTTTTTTCTACGAAAGAGATGAATTCTAGGGCTCCGCTCGACCGTGAGGTGTAGACTTTATCTACTTCCCCCGTCTCTCCTAATTACGATTACATGTGTCATTTATGTTGTGAGGGTCGTAAGTGATAATTAACTGAATGAATGCTAATTTATTTCGGAGGACGAATCTCAAGAAAACACGGTAGTAACATGACGGGGGTCTTGGAAACTCCCTACCCCGCCATCCCCTCCCCCCCCCCTTGCCGCGGGCCTATCGTTCCGTTGGGGCATCCTTTGAATTTCATCACGAAAAATATTGTCTGGAGGCCGGCTGTCAACCTAAGACTTTTGACTTAGTAGGCGAATTTTCTACGTACAACACCAAAGCTCCTACCGAAGTGTTTTTTTTTTTGTCTCCGTCCCTCTCATTTGTATGCTCCGGGTAGCGGCCGTTTAAGCATTCCTTCAGGGGGCGTACCGGACCCCCCCCCCCCCCCCATGCGGCTTGGGCCGACTTTCGCCATTTTAGCCCATCGTATTTCTAAACACAGGGTAAACCTCCAGAAACCCCTCTGCTACGATGGCCGGCGCCTATGATGGAACCCACCCTCCCCCCTCCCCCCCTGCGTCGTATGCATGTATATGTGTATGTAACTACAATGAACAGTGTCATTCCCAATCATTAAATAAGTTATTTTTTCAGAAGTCTTCAGGAACTTACCGCCAAGCTGAAGTTCCGCGGATGCCTGGGCTGTGTCGTCTCCCCGTCTGACAATGCACTGATACATTCCCCTGTCTTCTCTCCCGATGCCATTGAGCGTAAGTGTTTCTGACTGTCTCCCTGCACCCGGCAACTGTCTCCCATCCTTATACCAGGTTATAAAATGCTGTCCAGCTTGCAAGTGTGTTCCCACAATGCACGTAAATTCCGCATTACCCCCCAAATGTACACTCAACAGCGATGGCGAAACTTCAACGTTTAAAGGCGCCATGACCACCAGTCTGAAATAATTAATTTTAGCGGTTAAAACGAATGCCAGACCAGACATCATTTAAAGTCTTTAAAATTGCTGCTGATCTTTCAATCTATGTTTCCAAAATTTATAACATTTTTGATATTTTTATAATTAAAAAAAAAAAAAATTGGAAGTTTGTGTATTTTTCAAAATTTCATAATTTTCCATCATGACTGTTTCCTCAAAAGACATTTGACACTTCTGTCATTAACATCACTGACAAATTATCCCTAAAATGTCAATATTTTCTAAATCCATCGCACGAATGATTTTTAGACGACTTCGGGGTAATATGCATTTGGAATAGACGTAAATTCAATCTATTCTGCATTAACGCGAGTGATTGAAGTTTCAATTGGTTGTTTAATTGAAACTCAGTGGAGTCGGCGATCCGCCCTCGGAACTGCCCCTTAAACGTCTATTATTAACGTTGGGACTAAAGCGTTAGTCTGTGATTACCAATGAGGCTGTCTCGGTGACTCACCTGAGCTCAGCGCTCGTCTCACCACCGAGATTGGAGGCCAGGCATTGATATACACCACTATCCGACAGAGTTACAGCCTCTATAGCTAGAACTGGACCAAGTAATCTCGTCCTAGGGCCGGATAACACCGGCATTTGCTCAGCACCAGTCTGCGCGTACCATCTGGAATAAATTTGGATGGAAATGGCTTTATTAAATTATGATTGAAAAAATAAGAGATTGGAAAGTTTTAATGTTTGTACGTAAATCTATAGAGAGCGACATTTCAGATTTTCCACCCCTTCTGAATTTCCTGATTGCGCGCAATTCGTTTTATTGAATACACTGAGATGAACTTGGATTAATTCAGCAGTGATGTCTGTATGTGTGTATGCATGTGTGTTATGTGGGTTTTTTGTGCTCCACCCCTCTCTGTTGTAGTCCCCACGGTAGCTCTTCGAAAGACGGCTGGGGTTAACCTTCATCACAGGGTAAAACTCCAAAAACCCCTGTGCTACGCTGGTGGGCGGCTACGATGGACACCCCCGGCCGTGCGGTCTCATTTTATGGTAGCACACACGGAACGGTGTGTGTGTGTATGTGTGTGTGGGTTCGGGTGGGTATGTGTGTGGATGGGTGGGTGGGTTTGTGTGTGGATGGGTGGGTGGGTTTGTGTGTGGATGGGTGGGTGGGTTTGTGTGTGGATGGGTGGGTGGGTTTGTGTGTGGATGGGTGGAGCTGTGTGGATGGGTGGGTCTGTGTGTGGATGGGTGGGTGGGTCTGTATGTGGATGGGTGGGTGGGTGGGTTTGTGTGTGGATGGGCCTGTATGTGGATGGGTGGGTGGGTGGGTGGGTGGATCTGTGTGTGGATGGATGGGTGAGTGGGCGGGTGTGTGGGTGTGCGTGTGGATGGGTGAGTGGGCGTGTGTATGGATGGATGGGTGGCTGTGTAACTGAGTGGGTGGGTGGGTGGCTGTGTGTGTGTGTGGATGGCTCATGAGATTTTAGGGTACAAGTAGTTGTTATCACAATGATTAATTTTCAAAGAAAATTTAATAAATCCAATATTTTAATTTCTATCTACAAGTTATTCGGACCAGCCATGAAGATTCGTAGCCACATCCCGTTCTATTGAATTAGAAACAAGTAAGTGGCTCAAGCTTCTAGTTAATAGAAAAATTCGAACTATATCTCGCGCTGTAAACTAACGTCAAGTTTTAATTTTCCGGTGAAGGAAAAGACCTTGAGGGAAAAAAAGATGAAATCTTTCCTTCAATTCCACCATTCTGATCCCTCTCACTAACTCTATTAGGCGCTTTCGTTTACCAAGTGAGACACGTCTGGACTGCGATGTGCTTTTGGCAAATCGAGGAAACGATAGAGCGGTAAGATTCAGGAAAGCTGGAAGAAACGAGAGAAACACCTAAACGGGGGTTGGAAAAACCATGGATGGAGGTTCCTTGAAAGCCTGCACGCCTCAATTGTGCAATTCTGGAAGTTTGTGGGGGGGAAATAAACTTTGTTCTGTTTTCCTCCTTTGATTTGTTCAGAATCTTTATTTCCGGTGGTTGATTGGAGAACTGCGAGGCCTTCGGAATGTTTAGTTTTTTGGTTAAAGTACCAATTTCATTTAAACTCCAAATTCCGAATTGATCAATGGAGGTATTCAATGGTATAGAGTATAAAGAGCATACGTGACTATTTTTCATCGTTCACACAATATTTCGAAAAAAGAAATTTTCGATTAAGATGTTAGGCTTCTCATTTCAGACTTCTCAGTTCAAATTTGAGCCCGTGAACTTTTCCTTCAGTACGTAATTGAAAATTTCTTCTGTTACACAGCTGTCATTTTTATTCGCTCGAAATTGCATGATGGCTTGGCGGGTGGGGGGGGAGGGAGGGGGGAGATGAAAAATGTTTACTGCAGAGATAGAAATATACGGGTGCAGAGGGAGTGTCGCTTCCCCAGTGGATTGCACGGAATATCGGTTTTCAGGCCTCGCGTTTTCAACTACGATACACACAGCAAATTTTCCCATGTAATCCAAGTACATTGCAAGGGTACATGATATATTCTCCAGCCAAATACAGGATACATGGCAGTAAAATGATAGTGAATTGTGCGGGCCAGGAGCCAGTGTGAATGAACAAGAAGTCCTCCTTGAAATTCTCAAGGTTTTTGTCGTTTACATTTGCCAAAATTGCGGAGTGATTTATTGTGCGAACATTGTGGAATTTTATGAATGAAATTGTCGTAAATTTACGTATACAGGGGTAGTAGTGATTACAGGGGTTATGCCGAAATTTTTTGGGTATATTTGTCAGGGTATTTCACGAGTATTGGGAAATGTATTTTTGGAATTGGAGCACAGAGCGGTCAGACTACTTTTAGTTAGCCAATATCGTTAGTTTCCTCTCGTGTTTTTTTCCCGTAATTTCTTTCGGTGGAATGCAGGAGGATGGGAGAAATTGCATTGGCGTAAATATTATGACGAATATCGGGAGAATTGTAAAAGTTGATGAGCCTCAATTTGAGGTAATTAATGATGTTTTCGGGATTTTCAGTCAGCGGCACTGCGCCACATGGAAAAATACGAGCGAAATATTATGATTAATAGGGACGGGTAATGTGAGCGCAGACAACATACGACATGCCGCCTTTTAATTAAATTTTGGGATAGAATGATGTGTTTGGAATATTACGTGGTCGAGAGTAATGGTAACTACAGACATCCTGGGAAACAAGATGGTACAGGATTAGTATATGTGGCACTGTCGAAATGTTCGAAATTTTTCAAATTTTTGGAATTTCTGAAATTTTTGATTTTTTTTTAATTTTTGAAATTTTTGAATTTTTTGAAATGTTTGAAATTTTTGAAATTTTTGAAATTTTTGAAATTTTTGAAATTTTTGAAATTTTTGAAATTTTTGAAATTTTTGAAATTTTTGAAATTTTTGAAATTTTTGAAATTTTTGAAATTTTTGAAATTTTTGAAATTTTTGAAATTTTTGAAATTTTTGAAATTTTTGAAATTTTTGAAATTTTTGAAATTTTTGAAATTTTTGAAGTTTTTGAAATTTTTTGAAATTTTTTAAGTTTTTGAAATTCTTGAAATTTTTGAAATTTTTGAAATTTTTGAAATTTTTGAAACTTTTGAGATTTTTGAAATTTTTGAAATTTTTAAAATTTTTTATAATTTTCGAAATTTCTTTGAAAATTCCAAATTTGAGACACTCTAAAAGTATCAAAGCACTTGATGTATTTGGAATTTCCAAAAGTTTCAAATGTTCCGAAAATGTTTGTAATGTACGAAAATATAGGAATTGTTAAACTTCGAGAAATAAATTAACTCTGTTAAACGTTCAAGAATTTTGCAACTGTTGAACTTCATGCTTCACCCAGTTGACATAGTTCATTGTATTTGTAACGATCAAATGTTTTTATGTATACAAGTTTCCTTATGAATACATGGATTAATATAACGTTTCAAACCCTTAAGATTATGAAATGACGCAGTTCGAGCTCCTTCTCAAGATAAACTTTTTCATTTCCACTTTTATACTGTTAAAGTTTTGCAGACCCTGCCTATTCAATAATACGAAACTGCGAGTCCTGTGAATTTACTACGGAAAATACGATAAATTCACAGAACAAATTTGATATTTTGCATAAAAAAACAATTGCTTAAGTTTGGATTAGCAATCTGCTTCACCATTCTATTTCTCGATGTTCCTTTCATTGGGAACAGATAGTCCTATCAGAAGGTTATGCAGGAATCTTCATGCGTAAACATTTTTAATCAAAGTTTAACTATATGGTTCTCTTAATTAGTCTTAAACTTTTTCCTCCGTGTACACCCAACGTTTGATTCCGACAATGTACGTCATCTTAAAATGTGAGATAAAACGACGCGGAGTAAATCGATCATCGCAAGTAGCAACTGAAAATGGTAGAGAGGTAGAGAGCGAGAGAGGGAGAGAGAGACCAGGTATCTCGTAAAGAGTTCTTTGATCGGGTAGAAGTAGACGGCCACTCGATCGTACAAAATCTTAAGGTAGAATGGGTGCAATCGGAAGCTCTCGTCCTTAAGATTCACACGGCACTTTTGAGTAAGAGTTTTAAGACTGACGGAAGGAGGACGGAAACGTTTCTACTTGACAAATGGGAGTATCCGATGGTCTCCCATCAGAGTAGAGCCATTTACTTTTTTAGACTGGAAGAAATGTCACCGAACTGCGCGCGCAGTAATGACCAAATTCTTCGAGGCTTCAATCGATACTATAGCATGGTTAATGACGGGGTTCGGATTTTTTACGTGCAAACGTTCAAGAAGGCAAGAGCTCAAGAAATGTATTCACTTCTTTATTTGTTTTTTTTTTGTAAAATTATTTATATACAACCCGGACGGCGGTGGTCCAATCCCATCCTCATCCTCTCCTCCAAAACATCAATATTGACAAGAAATCAAATTGGTCTCGCTGATCAACCTGTTTATCCCGCCCCTCCTTCCCCTGTACCCATTAATTATAAGGTTTTTTGGAAGTCATTTTTCCTTCTATCGAGTCATCTTGTAAATAATCACAGATATCTGTAATAATGAAAAATTAGGTGAAACTTTGATCAAATTAGATATAAAGCCAATGGCTGGTGATCTAGAGCGTAGCATTTAAGATATTAATACTGTATATAGTGTGTACATATGACAAACGTTATTTAGTATATTACACCATAATCCCGTGTAGAAATCACGCCGCTCAACCTCCGCTTGAAGCGGAGCCTCGGTTAAAATCCGCCGCTCCACCTCAGCTTGTTATTGAGCCGCGCTGGCTCGGCTTAACCTCCGCTTGCCGGCCGGACCATTGGAGTGGGGGAATCTTTCATTCCGCGCGGTGTATAAGAAAAATTTATAGTCAGAACAAGTTTATGCAACCATGTTTTTGAAACATTTAGATTTTTAAAGATTGTAAAAGAATGTCTAAACGAAGCTTTCGAGTTTAACGCGAAAATAAACCAAACCTTAAAATATTTAACCTTTGGCTGGTCGTTTCACCTCACCAAACGTTCGTTTGTTTCGTATCTTCAACCGTTCTTGCTATAGAGCAATTTAAACAATTGAATTTATTAATAACAATTAACTATCGATGTTAGCAAAAAAGTTATACAACATGAAATATGTATTTTTGTGTATGGAGTAACTTTCATTGAATAGTTTGTTTCGTATCTTTAACCGTTCTCACGAGGCAGAGATATAACCAATTCAATTTGTCGGGAAGCTAACAATATGAATCAAAATTTAAATAAATATATTGACTGAGTTCATTCTAATCATATCTACTATATGAATGATCTTACTCTAATTTTGAAATTGTTTTGAATTGAGAAAATAAAAGAGTGCAGAATTAGGTTAGTGCAAATAGGTTATGTTATGCTCATATAATGGGTCCCTGGTATTGAGAGACCGCCACTCAAACTCGGGTTAATTTCCAAGCGGAGGTTGAGCGGCGAAACGCGGCCACAGCTCGGGTGTCGTTATCGTGGAGCGGGTTTTGAGCGGCGAGGCGCCCCCAGAACTCGGGTAAGTCCCAAGCGGAGGTAGAGCGGCGAGCGGTACTTGAGTAGCGGAGGTGCGGCAGCACCTCCGCTCAAATTTTTACACGCGAGTGCTGCTGGTCGGGGGCAGGCATACCAAAGAAACGCAAAGAAAATTAACCTTCAAGATATGTCTCTGTCTCTATTATCAATCGTGCTTCTGCATCAAAATCCCTCAGAAGCTCTTCCTCGTCTATCGACTCATCACTGGACGTAATTGCCTTTATTAATATTTTTTTCAATATTTCATTAATTACACTGAAGTAGTTTTGAGGTTATATGTCACATTATCGTAGATAGAGGTGATGACTAGTGACTGACAGCAGTCCCACGAACTGATGCGCGGAAAAAAAAATTTCGTCCCGCTGTTGTAGATGGCGTGCGTGTAGTTTCATCGATGCACGAATCTTAGACTTTCTGCTTCGAAATTGATGACGAATATGCGTACTTTCGACGGAGGTATAAAGAAAAAACAATTGTCAAGTCAAGGCGGTGGCCGCGTGGCCAGTTAGAGTCCGAGACTTTGGCGCTGAGAGAAGCCGGTTCGAAATCCAGCGGTAGCCAAATTCCATTTTTTTTCAGGCTCTAATTGACTTTTATGGCCACCGAACGGGAGTCTCGTAATAGGGACGACTGTACAGTTCAAGGTTTTCCATGGTTTCCCTCAATTTTCAAGCCGGGCAAGAGTTACGCTTGGGGAAAATGCACACTTGGGGGAAAGAAGTCGGCTTCCATTGGCTTCGCAAGGGAACGGAACAAATCGTAAAAACGCGAAAGGGTATACGAATAGAGCGAAAATAAAAAACAAATATTTATACACAACCTATTAGCCAATGGCCAATAATAGGACCATGTAAAATATATTTATATCCGTACTGTAGTCGGCAGTGTTTCCTATTGCAGTCAATTTTACCAGGAATTTTCCCGCGCCAAAATTTCCCCACTTTTTTCTGACGTTTCAACTTAGCAGACGGATGTTCAACAGACTTCTCATCACAATACCGGGCATTGCTGGAGTGCTGTAGCGTACAACTTCAACTCTTATTCATTTTTTGCTCCGAGAAACTCAAATATGACTGAGTGTCTACCAATTTTCAGCTCAAGCTCGAATTTCATTTTTCCCCTTCTTTTTTTAATAGTCATCAATTCTTCCCGGAAAATCCCGAGACTGATTTTGCAGGCATCTTTCCACTGGCTACAATTTAATATCGAGCAGATGATGGTTGATACCCCAGTTCCGAATTTCACTCAACCGTCGGATTTTACCCCCCCCCCCCCTTCCTTAGGGGCGGGGCCAGGAGAATTAAAAAAAGCATTTTTAAACTCTATTCCTTCAATCGCAAGAAATCTACCGCTGCACGGACATAAAAATATATGAAAATTCTGTGTGTCTTGCAATGCAATGTAGTGTGCTACTGATTATCGATGGGCTCAGATGGAGGCTACCAAAAAAAACTCGAGGTTCCGATCAGAATTCAGAGGTTGCACCATAATTTTCGGAGGAACCAGTTTCGCCCATGTCTCCCAAAGAACCTTCCCATCATGTCATATTAACGCGTCGATCTCGAGTTCCGGAAGTTCGAGTTCATTTCTGCGAACGCAAAAGGTTGATGAGGGTTGTATATCCTGCCAGCATTACGATCTAGTAAAGAAAAACCCAGTATTACGATGTGTATCATCTGGAAAATCCACTTACTGGCTTCCAGTACTTGCCCGTGGATAATCCGGAAGGCGAGGGAAAGCGAATGTTGGGGCCGTAAAAAATCTGATATTTTTTGGGGTCACGCCGTGCCGAGCAGAATTTGTTACGTCGCTCTATCCTTTTTTTTCAAACTTCTTTTTCCAGTACAATTTTTACCCCGCGGAATAAATCTCCGCTGCAGCATTTTTTTTTCGAGTTCTTTTAGGACCCGTGATTCTCCAGGTGCGCCGGCACTTCTACTTCGCGTTGAAAGTTTAATGCTTGGCTATTATAGCGCGAGAGGTGAATCTACTGGGTGTTGTGACAGACTGATTCCTTTACCTTTGTAAGTTAAGAAGTAATTTAGCGGCTTTCAAACGCTCTCTTTGGAAAATTCGCGTGACACACATTCAACATTAGGGAGTGTCTCCGCGAATTTAGCGGCTCGTCTTCAGCATTACAAATTCTAGAACAAATCGAGGAGCTTGCCATCCCTGGAACCCTGTGTTATAGCTTCTTACAGATTTTTGGAAGGTGGGGAAAATTGAAAAGTATCTTGCGCGGCGCAGTGCTCATCGTGCGAGCCATGGCGTCGGGGGCGGATCTACTACTACTGAAGGAATACTCGTTGCTTAGAATATATTGGATTTTTTTACCTGTACTCAGGCGTGGGACAGGCTTTCGCTAGGCAAACCAGCGAAGTCGATTCATCCTGGCCGACGTAGATCGTCCCGGAGTGCTCGAGTATCGTTGGTGGTATCATACCTCCATGCTCTGTTGACAAAATGTTGGTTTTTTAGTTCTCCATTTTTCTAGATTTTTCCAGCAAAATATACGCATTGTGGTAAAGCTAGTTCTCCGGCTTCAAGGTCATTCATATCTTGCAGAGTATCATATATATTTATATACTGAAAATTTACTGACCCGCAATTCTGAGGTTCGCCGATGTGCTAACCACAACTTGTCGTGTGAGCCTGTGCATAGTTCTGCACCTGTAACTGAGAAACTGGTCGCTGAACTCCAATCCATGCACGAGTAGTTCGCCAGTTGGCAAAAGATGAAATTTTCCATCTGCAAAAGAAAAAAATTCAAAAAAAAATTATATGAAAATTGAGCAAGAGCCATGATAAATTAAGAGCCCAGTTAAACACCGATAATGCAACTGGGTCACTAGGGGTATAAATCCCACTGGTATCCAGCGCATGAACACTGAAGTCTAGAGATGATCATGGAAACCAAAAGCTTGGTAAGATAAGCGGAGGCACGGAGCGGTTAGTAGTTATCCTAAATGGCTACAGCCTCGACCACGTCGACAACGACTGAGTACCCAAGCACGAACCGCTTTTAATGCTCTACCGCCTCGACCCCCCCCCCCCGCCCCCCAGCCCTATCTCATCCACCACGAATTCACCATTAAACTTGTCGCTTGAACCGCCTTTTGGTACCTCTGCTACATTAGAACCTACAAAGTTGCCTGTGTTCTTTGCAACTCACTTTGACTGAGATCTTTAGAACCGATCCTTCTTCCTCGACGAGTAGTCGTGTCGCTACTATCGAGTTAGCCTTGAACATGATGACGGCGCTGAAAAAAAATTTTCTTGGAGTATCTTTTCTAGGCTAGAATATTTTGAGACTGATGTGCAAGTGATTTTTCTGACAAACGAGTCGGTGGCGCGTGCTGCGTAAGCGCATCTCCTCTTTCCGCCGCGCTGACTCGTGGCGCGTCGGTTTCGATCTTACGGTTTTCGAGAATTTCGATATACATCGATAGTTTCTTTCGTTTCTCTTTTTTTTTATAGGATCGATGAAGGTATAGTGCGAACCAATGATGCACGTATATGGAAAATTAATCACCCTACCGCATGTGCTTGCCATCCGCGGCGCAGCCGAAGATGGCAATCTGGGACGTGGGTGAGAGCGATTAGTTCTCCGAGTAGGTAGCAGCTCATGTTAGGTGGCATTTTGCTCGACTATGAAATTCATTAACTTCCTGCTAGGGGAGTTGTCGCAGAACCATGAATTTGTTAGGACCTTTGACCTAGTAGACACATAAACAAAACCCTTGACACAAGCTCAGAACGATATTACTTGCCTTTTCTGGAATTCGAAACCTTTGAAGGTGTAAACAAATGATAACTCCTATCTACGTCGTTTCATAGAAGTACCAGCACTGTCTACAAGCTTCCAAATGAGACGATCTCATTATTACCGATGTTCGCATTTCCCCAGCGCTTGAACTCCTTCCCATTGCCCCTCATCTTTCCAACATAAGTATAGGATATTCAGCAAAGGCGAATAGTGGGACATTTGTGATTGAAGACAGATTGGCGGATTGAAGGGGCAGATGAGCACGATATAGCCATAGTGCACAGGTGAATGCAGAGACGAATGAATAGAGCACAGCGAGATAGTTAGCGAAGACCCCACCTAACGACATCAGATATCACGTGAAACGTACAGACTTAACTACAGAATTACACGAGCGCCGAGGGTTACAAACGACTCAAACAGACGAATTCTGGGCTAACGAGCAGCTCACCTCCGCTCATCCCACTGTACTCATTCCATTTTTTTCGTTTTGCCTTTTGTCTTGGAAGAATTTCTGGGAATGAAACACGAACTGATAGCACTTCTAGTGTACCTGGAAAATCTCTCAGTTCTGGTAGCAAATGCAAAATTAGAAGAGGGCGGCATTACGGGAACACGGGAATTGAGAAAGAACTGATTAGAGGACGTTGAACTCGAATGCTGAGGATATTGATCGACGGGTTTTACAAGAATAACTTGGTTTTGGTCGTTGACGACTCCACGGAAAATGGAGACTTTAATACTGTTCACATTAAACTGTACTTTGTTTCGGCATTTCCATGATTTTTGCATGTGTTAGTAAAATTCTGAAACTTGCGAGACTGCCAAAAAATTTGCAAATGTACAAAAATTTGAAATTTTTGAGATTTGTGGAATTGTTGTTCCGTACTGAAATTTATTAGAATTTTATTATCTTGATTCAAAGCATTTTAATATTTTGCCAGGCTTTAGAAATTAGTCTCCTTTTCATCCATTTTTATAGCATTCTATTGTAAAACGTATGAACTGAAGGGAAGATATTTGTTAAACCTTTTTCTTAACATTTCCTAAAATTCCGAGTTCAACCGTCTGCAGGGTTCAGCCTGCTTCAAAATGTAACGGTCGAATACGATGTAAAGGACTCATAAATCATCCACTATCCAGTCTCATCCCTTCAAATTCAGTCGCAGTTTTCTCTCAACCATCTTTTCCGACCTAATCTCTCAAGCCTAAGTAAAAACAAATATATATACAAACACAACTATCCAACCTCACATATAGTTCAAGGGGACAATACATGGTCACTTGTTCTCAAAACTCGCAGTCGAGAACAATAAAAATAAAAGAGGTCGGAAACGAATTCTCACTCAAACCTGGGGTTCATCCCCTTTACCTCCCACTCTAATTTCTCTGCACCAATGAACTGCTAAATTTCCAAATCTCAACGCATTTTTGGAGTTTACTCCGTTAGAATTGATTTATAGCTCGCGGTATGAAAAAAAGGTGAGCAGTGAAATTGAGTGTTAACTAAAAGTGAAGTCGTTACGTTGTCTTCTGCGCACCGTATTTGCGCAACTCATACTGTGATGCGCATACGTTTTCACGGGGATGGTTAGGCTGGTTTTAATATATGTATTGAATATAAATAGTCAGTTTATGAAATTTCAGAGTTTTGGTGTTTTATTTTTATGTAGAGAACTATTCTTATATTGATTTATATTTATACTGAGGAAGTGAATGAAATAGGGTAAAATGTGGAAGAAAATAATTCAAGTGATGATGAACAAAAATCAGGAAAACAAGTGGATGCAGTTACCAGGTAGGTTATGTACTAATGTCTGTGTCACTCCTTTCTGACTGTTTAAAAAAAAGTGTGAACTAAAAAAGTTTATAATTGAAATGTACTGCGTAAGTTTCACTTCTGTCGATAAAAAAGTTCGAAAATAAAATAAAAGTATTCAATAACGATGATAATATTTTGAAAATTGATAATGTTAATGTTAATAGTGAAGGGAATAAATATAAATATGGATTAAAGTATATACTTTCATGGATTTGAGTTCATTTACCCTCCCAACCCCCTATTGTATATATTCCAAGATAATTATTCAGGAGTAAACTTCACTCGCGCGTCGGCGCTGACACACATGGTTTTTTTCTTCTAGCCACACTACGTCTTACAAGAAAACTGTCTTTCAAGTCAGTCTCTGAGCAATAATCAAGTGAAAGAGTCCTTTGCGTCATATTCAATCAAATCCGTATTGTGTAATCAAATCTGAATAAACATCATTCCATATCTAAAATCAACTCAATTCTCAGTGTCGTTTATTTTTTGTAGTTTCTGAACCTTCAATTTGATAATAGAATTACCCAGGTAAAATTTTAGCCTGGGATTCCACTTGGTGGCAAACAATTGTTGATAACTTCGACAAAATTTTTTGCAATTTGTGACATTTTCAAATTCTTCGGATTTTTTCAATTCTTCGAGAGTTCTGAGAATTGTGTAAATTTTTTTCTTACCAGTGCCTTCTTGCGCCCAACTTGGATAACGATCGAATGACGTAACATAAATTTTTTTTCCCCCTTTGAATATACCGAAAGTGCAGATAATAATCGTTGGCGTAATGGATATTTCTTGTTGAAGCAATAATGTACCGGTATTGGCTCAGCAATTTTTCCACATGAATGGCCCGACATTTGCCACGGTCGATCTCAATGGATACTCGTCTCATCTTATTCTTCAGTGTTCTCGTTCAAGTATCTAAGTTTATGAGTGGGACACTTACCGCCTTGCAACGATGGGTATATGTGAAACGATGGCTCCTGTAGCCACGATACAACTCTCACGAGATCCTTCACGTGACTTGGCACTACGCATCTCAGAATTGCTGTACATCCTCGAGATACTCCCTCGATTACTTCTACCTCGACTGAATACGCTTGGGTCACAACTGGAAATAAATTTTTTATCATTCACAAAACGTTTCCGTCATGATAAATTCATAGATCGGTAAAAAAGGACTTCATTCAATTTCGCATAAAAATTGATGGTTACTTTTTTTATTTTTTGCATACAATGAAATTTATCCGTGCAGAAGAAAAAAATTACGGTTAATGTTGAAACAAAATTTTGGAAACTCTTTTGGAGAATCGTAATTGAATTTGCAAATTTTTCACTGGAAGTTATGTATCAAACTTGGGCTGTTAACAATTGGGGACATCTCCAAAATGCGAAAAGTTTAATTAATGACAATTGATAACCATGGCAGGGGTAACCATAAATGATAAGCAGACATTTTAGGGGAAATGAACTCCATTCAATTTAAAATAAATAATAATAAATCTCCATCCACTCAGTGTTTGCCGTAGTGGGCGTAGTTTCAGCATGACATACAGAAAAATATACCCGAGTTGAAGGAGCAAACATCAGGGAGAAGATGGAAAGCAAGCAGAGTAAGGTTCTAATACCCCAGACCCCAAGACTGATGGTAAGCGGGTTCGTGTCACTGAAGGTGTCAAGCTGTTACACCACGACGACTGGTAACGTAAACAAAGCCCGGTATTTGGCTTCGCCTGTCGCTTCCTCACCGGGTGAAATCTCACTTTATTTATTCGCTGGGATTCACCTTTTACCTTGAATCTCCAGTGTTTGATACTTGGGCGTATCCTCCATCAGTGTATTTCAATGGGAAAATGAATTTGTTATAAATACTCCAAAGTGAACTGGAATTGTTATATGTTCAAAATGTTGTGAAGGTATCAAATAATGAAAATATCAGAATTTTTCCGACCCTCCATATTTTTAAAAATTTCCGTTAGAACCTGTTCTCCTTAAACCACATTATTCTGAATCTACAATTTTTCCGGTCCCTTCACTTGCTCCATTCTAGTGAAGTCCCATAGGGCATTTTCCACACTGATGAATCCAAAAAATCTTGGGTGAATCAAAGGCAGGGGTAAACTTTTAATTATGTCGGACAGGCTAGTGTTCGTGGCTTTACGTTATGCGGGGAAGGAAGTGTCGCTTGTTCGTGTATTTCCTTTCGTTACCGGGTGAAATTTGCATTCAAATTGCTTTTTTTCCCCCGCTTCGTAATTACGGTGTCTGCGGTGCGGACATAAATAGGATGTGACGTATCCGTGGGTAGGAAAATAAAAATGCGAGGCAAAATGAGCGTTGGAGTAAACGAATGGCGTTGTGGGAAAAAATTCGTCGATTGAAGAAGCAATTTGGGAGAGTTAAAGAAATGGACCTTCCTCGCTATGGAAAAAATGTTAATAACTTTTAATAAAATATGATAAATTAATACTTACTGGCCCGAACTTGAACATCGCGACTGAGAACTCGACCCACCGAGTTGCTCGCGACACATCTGTAAGCTGCACTGTGTACATCTTGGCGGAATGCCGCCGCCTGGAACGGAAGCAAAACAAGTGTACCATTCCTCAGGACCCGCCTAACGCCAGGCACATCAGTAGCGGGCAAACCGTCCGCCGTTGACCAATCTATATTGGGCGTTGGATTCCCAGTGGCGGCGCAATCTAACCAGGCACCGCTCGAATTTGAAAATTCCACTCTCGATGGTGGCTCAATGAGGAAACTTGGACCGCGCAGATGTGAGTCAAAGCCGTGACCACCGGCCGAGGAAACCACAGCAGCTACGCCTGAACAAAACAAGGACGCAAAGCTAATTTAATTAAACTGTCGATTGCTAAATTTCAATTAAACGCACAATGATAGGTGATTGTAATTCAGTTATTTACCAATAGTTCTATCACATTCTAAAAAGTTCAACGGATTTTTTTTGTCTCAGTATTTTTTAAAATTTTGTAAATTTGCAAAGTCTTCAAGAATTTTGGAATCAGAAAACAATAACAGTAAATTTTTTATTAGCAAAGTTACCATGTAGCATCAATAAACAGAATAAATAGAACAGTCAAGTATCTGGACGTTGGAATTTCTCCGCGATCTCGAGTTTCTCTGAAACTTTCCCAAGAATTTTCTTCGTCTTTTGTGATGCATATTTTCACCCAGCCGAGATATGCAAGGAGAGTGCGAACGATGCGATAGGTACGCTTGTAGAAATGAAATTCAAAAGGCATTCCATACTCATAGAGCGTTTCATAGGAAAATCTCGTATTTCAACGCTGGCTTATATTCTCAGTTGAGTATTCCAATGCAGCCACTCGCGTTTCTTGCGAAACTATTTCCGCAATTCTTGAGAAATCTTTCGCACTCGCAGAATCGAATGTTCCATTTATGTTTTTTTCATTATTTTGCCGACAATAATTTTATAAATAGTTATGAATTCTGAAAATCTGAATGTTTTCAAGTATTTTTAAAAATTCACAAATTCTCGAAATTCGCAACAGTTTTCAAGCTTTAGAAGCGGCAAATCTCTCTGAATTTCAGAGATAAATCACATTACGGTAACGTTTTGTTATTATTATTCAAAAACCGTTTGGCTGATTTTCAAAAAATTCATTGCCAGCTTTCGCTTTGAGGACACCGAGTTTTTGGGAAAATAAGTCAAATTTACCGTTCGTCAAAAAATGCTTACATACACACATATAACCTCGTATATACACATTATCGACACTGTGGCAAAACTGCGGACTTTATGTTTGAGGATGAAAAGAGGACATTCCAAGTTGAAAGTTCTTTGTCAACTTTTCTGTCTGTCGCCCCTTCCTCCATGAACTCATGGAAGTTTGAAGGTGAACAGTACTGTGTATTCCACTGGGTCAGTGCTTTCAGTTCCGAGAACGATTCCACGCGAACCTCCAGTTCCAAGAATTGTTTAACGTGACTGTTTCAGGCTGGGAAGTGTTCCAGGCTTGAAACTGTTCTAGGCTAGGAACAGTTCTAGGCTAGGAACTGTTCCAAGCTGCGAACTGTTCTAGGCTGGGAAGTGTTCCAGGCTGGGAACTGTTCCAGGCTGGGAACTGTTCCAGGCTGGGAACTGTTCCACACTGGGAACTGTTCCAGGCTAGGAACTGTTCTAGGCTGGGAACTATTCTAGGCTGGGAACTGTTCCAGGCTGGGAACTGTTCTAGGCTGGGAAGTGTTCTAGGTTGGGAACTATTCCATGCTGGGAAGTATTCTACCCGGGAAACTGTCTCAGGCGGGGAACTGTTCCAGGCTGGGAACTGTTCCAGGCTGAGAACTGTTCCAGGCTGGGAACTGTTCCAGGCTGGGAACTGTTCCAGGCTGGGAATTGTTCTAAACTGAGAACTGTTCTAGACTGGCAACTGTTCCAGGCTGGGAACTGTTTCAGATTGGAAACTGATCCAGTTCAATTCCGGGAACGGTTCCCAGAATTCTTCCAGGTGGAAGGACAGTTGCACGATCGGTTTCAGGTGAACAGCAAGTTCTAGGAACTGTTTCGGGTAGGACTCTGATGACGAAAAAATCGGATTTCAAAAATTTCCAAAATTTTATCAATTTCATCATTTGAGATGAACGAGTCCGGACAGACAGAAGTCCAGACTTCTGCCTAACCCAAATTTTTCATATCTTAGAGAATCTCGTCAATACAATTGCAATTGTCAAACAGATCATATCGTTAGACATTTACAAAATGGTAGTGTGAACTTTTGCAGATGTGCAGTCACGTTGGAAGGCCGTCTAGACACTCGTTTATGCTTGCTTCACGCTGGGTGGCTGCTGTTCCATGAATCAGGAGCAATACCCAATAGATTCCAATCGGATTCGCTGGACGATTCGTCTTCGTTCAAAAGGTACGTGCAAAAGCAACTCGCTGAGACGGAAAATCGAGGTGTGAGTCAGGTTTCCGAGGAGTTACATTTAAATCAAATGAAAATTTACTGGCATTCGAGTACAATTTCTTTCAGTCTTTCGTTAAATATTAACTGGTGCACTCATCGAATATTCCATCACTAGCGGCTTCAATAAAATATATTCAGATGTTGTATGCGATTAAAAACAAATATTTAGTGCAGTGCCAGTGTAAGCCGCCCAGAATGATAACTCCAATGAACTTGACCAGATACCCAGAACCGAGAATAATAAAGACCAGTGTCTAGCTTCACTTGTATCGAGGTGAAAAATACTGGTATCAGAATTGTTGAAGTTGCTGAGTGTTACCGGAAAACTGCTCCGATAGGCGGAAACAAACTGGGTCGCGAGTTTGCGAAGCAAAGGGCGTGTCGGCGTTGAATGATTGAATTGTTCATGGTAGTTTCCAAAGGGCAGAGGAAGACTAAGAATTCTCACCGAAGTACGTGGAGAGCAGCTCGATATACAGTAAGTGAGTTGTGCAAGTCTGAAGGAAAGAGATTGGGGGAAGGGGAGGTCTATTTGCCGAAGTCGATCTACCACAATTATTTGATCCGGGCTAGAGGGGGATGACTCTTCACGAAAATGTGTTCAACCATTGATACCACTGTGGCTTTCTATACCGATTTTTCCGATCAGCACTCTTTATTTTATCCCTGTTTACACGTATCACCGTGAGTACTATTATTAACACTTTATTACTTGTTTTATATCGTTTGGGTGTCAATATTAACGCTCCAATTGGGTGGTAAGGGGCGAAGGAGAGATGTGAACAAAAATGAGTACGTGCGATGGTAGTGATATGGGAACTGTCCATTCCTAATTTGTGACGTTATCTCCATTTTTGGAACTGCTGACTGTTCTAAAAAATTATATAATTGAAAAATATCGATAAGAATCATTGAACTATATATAGTGGGACTCCCCAAGATAACAACCAGCTGTGAAGTCAATTACGGAAGAACTTATGCAGATATATGCAATGAAACAATTTAGCATTAATTTCTGCTAAATGAAACTTTTAATCACAAAAAAAAATCACAATTTTCAAGGTTCAGTAAAATGAAAGCGGATTGATTATTTTGTTCTCAAGAAGTCTCAAGAGTTGTATGACCTCTTGAGACAGAGCCCTCGAGTCCGCTTACGTTCAAGACATTACCGGTAATTTGCATAATCATTTGAGCTTCTTAGACGATAGTTGAGGCATGAAATACGTCGTAAGAGTCTCCAGGTGAGTCTTCCACTTGACAGGATTTTAAGAGGTTTTGTCATTTCATTTTTTCGCTATTCCAAGATTTTAATTTAATTTTCAGGAATTACCGCGCTATATGGGATTTTCAAGTGAGAGCAGGTCTCGCAATTCCGGGTGTTCGTACGTAAAATGGATATTTATTTTCTGCCTATAAGGAATGTTATCGTGACAAGGGATACAAACACACACTTGCCAGGACGCATATTTTGAAAACCCATTCACCCACCCATCCACTTCCTCACCCACCCACCCACTCATCCACTCACCCACCCACCCACTCACCCACCCACTCATCCACTCACCCACCCACCCACTCACCCACTCACCCACCCACTCACCCACCCACCCACCCACTCACCCACCCACCCACTCACTCAACACACACCCACCCACCCACTCAAAACACCCACCCACTCACCCAACACACCCAAATTGCACATAAAATTAACGACGGAATGCTCCAGGTCCGCGAGCAGTATCGGGATCTCAGAACCAAAGGGGGAGGGGAGGGGGGAATTTATTACAGCTGGGCTGTAATCTTAAACTCAGAAACAGTGAATTGAAAAACTTGCATGTGCAAAAACTTATTTGTGCTTTTTGATACAACTTTACTTAATTGTTAACCCAGAAGTATCGTCCTCTCAATACAGAAATTTCTGGCCAACGGCAACAAGTCTGATGAGTTTAGCGTTCGAGAACCGATTAGTGCTGGAACGCTGGACTTTCGCATGCCCAACTTTATCGCACGCTACTTTTCCATTGCCTCGTTTAGGGGGGTGGCTGGAGGCGGGTGGGTGGTTGGGGGGGGGGGAGGGGGAGGGGTAACTGTAGCAGCGAGGCAACAAGTTGAGAAAGTTGTTTAGTCGGGACAAGAGCCACGACCCCGGTATCTGAAACTTTGTCCCTGGATGTTTAAAAAAAAAATCAGTTGAACGACCAGTTTTGTGGTACGACAATGGCTTGTTTGTATGGGTAAATAATGTCGGGTTATTATACTACCACGCCCCACAGCTCTCAGGTTTTTTATGATCCAAATGGACTGCACTTATTCAACTCCACAAAATAGAACATTTTGTTTCCCATCCAATTATGTTCCCCTTTTTTTTCAGTTTTCTACGCAAGGGCGGAATGCTTTTTTATTTGTGTATCACTCGAGTGATGTCTCTGGCATTGTCATAAAATCTGCAAAAAATGAATTATTACGTTTTTTTTATGGGCCACTCATCCACCCACTTGTAATTTCCCTGGAGATCGCTTTTGCAATTTTTGTCGTCGACACCAATTCCAACTTTTTCCTCGTACTTTTCCATTAAAATCAAGGAGATGAGAGTTTTAGAAAATAGACGTGGCCCTTCAACAGTGATTTTCATTGTCGTGGGATTTTAGGGCAGTGCGTGAGACATGGGAAATAATATGGATGATTTGGCTGGGAAAGTCCGAAAGTTTAAGTAATCTTACGATGTTAATGAGCAATGTTAATTGTTGACAATGACTCATGGACAATCGGATTTTTGTAAACTCCCTTGATGTAATTAGGCATATGAATTAATCGTCTGTTTTTTAATGATGGACAATTCTTAAAAATCGCAAAAAAATGTAAAAAAAAAAAATTAATAATTTGAATAAATTATTCAATCAAATAAAAATTGAGAAAAATGGGAAGGTGGGAGGTGGAGAACCATAATTTAAATTTTTCATCACCTGTATCTCTGCCCTGGAATCAGCAATTCCTGCTTCCTGTACAAAGTAACGTATCTCATTGTGAACTCCGATAGTGGCTCTGTCTTACGTCGTAGGTCGTCCATGAATAATCGACCGGGCGGACGTACACTCGGTGGATTCACGAGAATGAAGGGGGGCCCCGGAAGTTGCCCGGAGCCATTCTGGATGAGACAACGAGTGCCCCAGCATGTACATCTGGATGAAACGAGCAAAGTGCAGGGGGAGACATGAAAAAATGAGGAACTGAAGGAATGGAGAGTTGGGACGGAAGGAGGCTAAAATTTTAAAAGGAGAGGCGAGCTTTCACGTTTGATGCTCGCGAGGCTTTTTTGCCTAAAAGGAAAAAATGGAGTTGGTACCATTAAAGAATTAGCGGGTGAGTTTCAGGTTGAGCCTTTGTTGCTTGATCCATTGATTAACTCAGGGTAGAACAATGGCGAGATAATAACATCAATGAGTAAACGAAACAGCCATATTACATGTTCCTATGGGCTTCTGTCGATGGCAGAATTGCTATAAAATAATGATGTATCGTTGGGATAATTGGGAATACCTCGGATTCGTTATTCACCCATGAAGTTCTGTTCAGTTCATCTGAACAGATTTTTGGAATTGCCAGAGCCTGGAATATTTTTGAAATCTCAGAAACTTTTAAAATTTTGAGAACGTCTGAAACGATAGAATTTTGAAAAATGAAGGAAAGATTGGGCGATTTGAGAAAATATTTCCTATACAGAGCTCT
Organism: Asobara japonica; assembly: GCA_026005395.1. Lineage (NCBI taxonomy): Eukaryota > Metazoa > Arthropoda > Insecta > Hymenoptera > Braconidae > Asobara > Asobara japonica. The sequence goes on from BQMI01000334.1 coordinate 6,047,945, forward strand.
TGAAAGGGCCACTGTGTACTGGAGAACACCTCTTTTTGCAAGTGTAAGACGAGATAAAAATAGAAAGTGCCGAAGAATTGAGCGATATTCAGTGAATAGAGATACTCGAAAGCGTTGTGGCGCAACTACAGAGAGTACCAGTTAGCTGGATATCTGCATATGAGAACAATGAGCGCAATCAATGCGACGCGCGCACTAGCACCCTTCGAACGTCAATCAAATGGACCAGTGTGCACGGTGTTCGCGACTAGCCCATTGGCCCCGATTGCCATTTGTCGCCCTCTGGCCGCGCACTCACGGCTAGCGGCTTTGTCAAAGGGATACCCCCCGCCCCCCTCCTACCCACCCCCTACCCCTCCTGGCCGACCCCTTCCGACTGCCAGTGTATGCACATGGCAATGTGGGCAGAGGAAAAAGGGAAAACAAATGCAGAGGTCAGTCGAGTCGTACGGGACAGTCCAGGGGGACAAATTCTCGCTGAATGCCTAACGGGTGTAGTTGGTCATTGGATGACCCAATTTCCATGGGACGTCGTATCGCTGATCTGCAATGCATGCCTCTGGGCTCTCATTCGCTCACCTTGCTTTATACTCTATAGTTAACGTAGTTCTTGCATGGAACGACTTATCAATGCAGTTGCGTGACATTTTCGTAGCTGGGAGAGAAATGTGTGCTTTAACCGTACTAGGAATTTGGGAATTTTTTGGCGACTTCAACGTTGACTGTATTGGCTGCCTGTACTCAGGCGAGCCTAAGTAACTTTTATGATAAATTTTGAGTTTGAACTTTCACAAAAGTTCTTCACAAATTTTGGTTCGATATATATATATTCGTAATGCATAATTGGAAACGCCCCTTCAGTTTGTGATTCACACATTTTAATTAATACAATGGAACGGTATCGAGCGAAATTTAATTGCATTTCACGTCACAAATTTGGAAAACCATCAGAATGGAAATGGTACTACTGTCACGTTTGAGTTATAAATTGACCCTTCTGCTCTTATTGTATAATTCAGATACTGCATTGGCTGATGTACTTGCATCATCAAACGTGTTCAGTTTGAAGGCTACACTTTCAATCTAATCAATAGCGCTTATGATGGATTGATAGCGAGCACTGAAACTTCGCTAGGCTCATCATTTTGGGGGAAAAAGAGCATTTAGGAAATTTTTTGGTTCTTTTTGAAGTTCGAAATTTTTGATTCTGTTTTAAAGCGTCTTTGAATCTGCATTTTTTCATTGATTTTTTTTTAGGTTTTCAATTTTTTAGATCTTTGAAGGGTATTAAGGTTTTCGAATTGTCAGTTGGGCAACAGATTTAAATAAAACTCAGCACTTTATCATTTATACACATAAAAATTGTACACGTATATATTCGCACACTAATTTGAAACTTCAAAACCCTATATAACCTATGTTGCTCAATGCATCCATTGAATTCGACCAGGGCATATTATAGCTACACGTTGTACACAGTATTTATCCGGCAAAATTGTGCGTGCACAATAAAAATCATTAATATTCGCTACATAAAATAACATGCATAAATTTTCATGAAATTTTTACTGTGCGCGCGCTAGTTGCCCAGCGGAACACTGTACAATGTGAAGGTATAATATGCCGTGGCCAAATTCGATGGCGACATCGAATGACATAGCATGTATCTGTTTTTCAAGTTTTAAATTAGTATACCGCGGACAATTAATTGCAAACCTATACATTAGTATATAGACGTGTACACTTTTTATGTGTATGAACGCGAGCCTGCCAAAGGAACAGGTAGATTCCGCGGATACAAGTTTTGAACAATTTGGGAGAGATGATGTTGACAATAATTGGAAATTGGGAAGTTTTGATGACAACTCCCATCATGAAATGATTTATTCGTTTTGCACGTGAAGTCCCCCCCCTCCCCCTCCTTTGCGGACCTACGACTTCCCTCCTCCACCCACCCACTTATCTCCCTCCTCCAGGGAACCACCCACCCATCCCCCTCCCCCGCCCAACCACCCACCCACCTCCCTCCTCCAGGGACCCAAACGCCCACTCCCCTCCTCCACCCACCAACACACCTCCCCTCTCCACCCAACCACCCACCTCCCTTCTCCACCCAATCACCCCCTCCCCCACCCACCCATTTCCCTTCTCCAGGGACCCAACCGGCCACCTCCCTCCTCCACTCACCCACCCACCTCCCTTGCCCACCCACCTCCCTTCTCCAACCAACCACCCCCTCCGCCACCCACCCATCTCCCTCCTTCAGGGACCCAACCGCCCACCCCCCTCCCTTCTCCAGGGACCCAACCGCCCGCCCCCCTCCCCCACCCAACCGCCCACCTCCCCCCCAACACGCCGTGAGAGGTCCAGTCGCGCAGTCCTGTTGTCTGCTGTCTGATTATTGATACAAATTGTATACGGGATCGCACACAGCTACCAGATGACTGGGGACTGAATGAAACAAGTGGGTAAATGATGGTGCAGTGGAGCATTCTCGTAGCGACCACCGAGTGGATCGAGTGTGCTGGTTTCATATCGAGTGATCGTTAAATTTCAATATGCATGTCCGAATGCCTTTGTACCAGCCTCAATACTCCATGTACACACCTCCCTCTGCTCCCCCCATGTATTACACACACGTCATATATTGGCTATCAATGGCCTGTGTCGTCATCGAAATTCCTGAAATTCCTGGAATTGATCCGAGGCATCTCTGGCCATTGGACATTGATTCTTTCGGATTATCCGCTAGGGGGAAATTGAATTTGTGTTCTTGAAAGTGTAACAAATAAAAGCGGATTTCGCGGCGGTTTTTTTTGCTGGTTAGCTTTTTTTGCGCTTTTATGGCGCGGAGAAAAATGGGGTTGGCGGGTTATTTTTTAAATCGGATACCGGGTTTTTTTCAATCTTTGGGTTTTCTGGAATAGCTTCTGGGTGATTACGAATTGCCTCAGTTGGCCCATATATTTTAAAGTTTTTTTTTTATATATTCAGTTTTCGAATTTTTTTCATCCTTTGCAATTTTTGAATTCTTGAATTTTTCAATCTTTCTAAAATTTGTGGAAATTTCGAGGTTACCGAAAATTTCAAATTTTTGAGATTTCACACATTTTGGTATTTCAAAATTTTTCAAATTTCTAAAATTCTTGGGACTTTCGAAACATTCAATTTTTTTTAAATTCAGTTCTGATATTCAGGTACATCACTTCTTACTCATACCAAATTGTTTCAGCCGCCTTAAGTGAAACTTAATTTTCATATTTTCCCTCCATTTCTGCATAAAAAAGATGGACCTAATTAATGTCACAGCTTTATTAAATTTTTCCCTTCATACACTGACAAAATCTAAATTGCTCATTAAAATCTTATTATTTTCCTACAATTACGAGATACTTGGTGAAAAATCGATAAAAAGGGTTCGTCGGAATAATCCGATTGACCACGGCTGAATTTGTTCTTACCCACTGAAATGCTCTCAACGTAAAGCACTCCATTTTTTTTTTTCGTCCACGTAACCAATCCATAAATATTAGAATTAAATCGAATTCCCTCTTCCTTTTCCGTGCGTCATTTTTCCTCTTTATGGACCGGAGAAAAATTTAGTTTCATGGGGTCTTTTTTAGATTGGATATCGGCTTTTTTTTCCGGAATTTTCAGCTGGGGAAAAAGAGCTTTGTGCTCTTTTTAAAGCGGCTCTCAGTATTTTATTATTCATGAAAACCTTCCTTTATTTTTTTATTATTGAACAACAACGTTGAGTTTATGATTCTCAAGGTATAAAGTATATCCTATTATTTTATAATGGTAATTGCAATTTTTTATTTTAATCCTATGTTTATAGTATTGGAATATAAGCATCACTAGTTTTTATATTCACTTTATGACTTCAGCGTAACATATTTAATCAGAGCAATAAAAATTATCATATCGACTTGAAATTCATACACAGTTTTAGGTAAGTTACTGATATCGCAAATTATTATATAAACACAGGGTAAACCTCCAGAAACCCCTCTGCTACTATGGCTTGCGCCTATGATGGACCCCCCCCCCACCGCCGCGCCGGCTTAGGTTCCCGCCCGGCCGTGCAGTCTCGTTTTCTGGGTACCGCCGATAGCACACACTACGCCAAAACTCCGACACCAGTGGCTGGGTGGGTGAGTAGGCGGGTGAGTGGGTAGGTGGTTGGTTGGGTGAGTGGGCGGGTGGGTGGGTGAGTGGGTGGGTGGGCGAGTGAGTGGGGAGGTTGGGTGGTGGGGAGGTTGGGTGGCCGGGTGGGTGAGTGGGCAGGCAAGTAGGTGGGCGGGTAGGTGGGCGGGCGGGCGGGTGGTCAGGTTTGGTGGGTAAGTGGGTGGGTGGGTAGGCTAGGTGGCAGGGTGAGTGGCTAGGTTGGGTGGGTGGGTGATTCACTGGCTAGGTTGGGTGGGTGGATGGGTGGGTAAGTGGGTGGGTGCGTGTGTGTGGAAAAAGTCTCAACCAGTAGACATCATAATCAGCTGCCTAATAACATATACCTTCACATTTAATTAACACACTCGTGTTTCATTTTAAATAGGCACTATGCAATTTCATCAAAACTTGTATCAGTGGAAAAGCACATTTGTATCACGTGATGTGAAGTGCTGCAGTGTCATCGGTCAAGATTTCAACGTAAAAAGGGATTGTGTTTTTTATTTCGAGGGACAAATAAATCTTAGAAGCTAGGGACAGAGTTATCTTAATTCCCGTCTGTAATGACCAGCCTGAAAGCGATCATTTGACAAACGAGGGGGTAAAGTTGCCACAGCCAGTCGCCGAAGGTATCACGTAACTCACGTCTCCTCTATCTAGTTAGAAATGGAACCAATGGAGATACTGGGGCGCCTGTACAGAGTTTACGGTTTTAGACAAGTACAGTGGCCGGGGGGTGGGGGGAGGGGGGAGGGCGAGTGGGGCTTCGCTTGTCTCATCGTATTAAGGAAAATGTCGTGGCGAAGGCAACGAAGAGGTTAGTTGAGACGTTGAGTTGAGTGGCAAGAGGCGCGCGGTGGGGAGGGGGGAGGTGGGCGAATGGGAGGTATGCGAGGAATCGGAGAGGACAGCCCTGATTTCCCACGGGGAAGCGAGTCTGTCTCTTTGACTTGGATACGGCCATTTTCCATCTCCTAGCATTTGACTCGTTTACACCGCGTTACTGGCAACCGAAGCGCAAAAACACTTTTGTGTCTGCGACTCGTCAATATGTCAGTTGACGGGATTCACCTGTCACTGATACTGCTCATTTTTCAATTTTCACGCTATTCTGGTGGGAAAGTAGGTCACATCTAGCTAGCGGCGTGCACGTGAGCCGTTCGTTTAACTTTTCAGTCGATACGCGAATGGTTAATTAAATCGCTCAAAAATTCTGCATGATGCTCGTAATTAGGCAGTAAATTTTATTGCACTTTCTGGGGGTAATTTCGGGGGATTAGCACAGCTGGGATACTTTGCTACGAATTTGGTAATGGAAAAAACATGATTAAAACAGGGATCAATGGCTATATTTTGACTTGAAACAAAATGATTAAAATGTGCAAAAAAAAACAAATAATTATAAAACTTTGAGCGCGACTGCTTTTGCCTTCCAGGTCAAAAAGTTATCTCTTCATTTGTGCTCTGGTCCGTAATCACCTCTGAAAACGGCTCGATTGTCAGAAATGGAGAAGTGAAATGAAAGAGTGGGCAGAAATGAAGAAAGATTATTTCTGCAAGTTCGCGAAAAGATGGAGTCTCCATTGACTGGCGGAAACTCGATCAATGTTCTGCTATAGAACGACTAAAACTCTTCTTTGAGTGTTCTCGAGTGCAGTTTCATCTCTCCTTACATCACTTCCACTCATTTGTCGTCGCGCCCTCTCCTCCCCCGCCCCCCCCCCTCAAACTTCCCGCAATGTGGGATCTTGAACAATTTCGAAGACCCCTGATATATGGGCACAAGAAAAAAATTCAGAAAATTGAAAAGGTTTACGCACACACACACAGCGACTCAGAAGAAAAAACATTTTGATTTCGTGAAAATTGGGAGGTCAAAAATTTGCAAAATTGGTGATTTTTGGAGGTTCGCAATCACTTTTTTCATCCGTAAATTAAAAAGAGTACCTATCAAGAATCATCATTTGTGAAGCCCGCGCAATGACGAGGTTTCCGTCGACGGAATTCGATCGATTATCCAAGATAAAACGGCTAAGACTCTCCTTTGAGCATTCCCGACTGCTGTTACGTCTCTCCTTACATCACTTCCACTCCATTTGTCCCGTTAACTTCTCCACGATCCGGGGAAAAAAAGTACCGGGCATATCAGTTTCCCCGGCCGACTAATCGAGGACCCTAATCCCTGAAATTTGAAACAGTTGACGCGAAGGCCGTCTGGGGCATTAATGAAATTAATTTGGTGGGCAGGTGTTGGGAACTCGTGGCCATATACATAAAGCCGTATACTCGATTTTCGGGGATGAGTGGCACGAGGTAGCCTTGGGGACAGCCATGCATATGTACCGTGTACTAACGGCGTGAGGTTAAGGGCGCGTGAAACGAGATCCGTTCGGACGGATTAATTTAATCGTTGAAGTTGAACATTTTGATGATATTGTTGCTGTTTTTGAAATTGAATTGATGAAAATAACAGTTAATGAAGTTGTGTTATGTATTAAAAAATCCTATTTTTTATGGGGTTGTATAGGGCGAAATTGAAAATTAGTATTTAAATAAACGTTGAATTCGTTTTTCAGAGCTTGAAAAGGTGGGTCGATTTTGGAATTTTTGAAATTTCTGATTCTTGTTCCAGATGTTCTCCGGAGGCTGGGCGCGAACCTCACACACATACACCCACCCATCCACCCACATATACGCCCATCCACCCACACATACACCCACCCACCCACACATACATCCACCCACCTACACATACATTCACCCACCCACACATATACCCATCCACACATACACCCACCCACCCACCAACCCACACATACACCCACCCACCCAACAACACATACACCTAACCATCCACCCACACATAAACCAACCCCCCCCCCCCCCCACCCACCCTCACATACACCCACTCACCGATACATACACCCACCCATCCACCCACTCACCTGCGTACACAGATACACCCACTCTCTTTCATCGAAGGAGGTACAAAAAATTCCGAAATATTAAAAAAAAAATATTCCAATTTTTTTTACTGTTTACAATTATTCCACTTGCTCTCTGCAACGACAGAAATTCGTACTTTTTTATGTTGTGAGAAGCTCATAATTATTAGAGTAATCAGCAATTATCTGCAACAATAAACATTAGCCCGAGATTACGGTAATCCCCATTTTCCTGGGCCCCGCCTATCCCATACTTACACACAGAATTTGTGCCCTTTAATGCCAGCGCCTAGGGAGTTCACCCCAACGCCGGGGGTGTGCGCGGAAAATCTAGACGGTAATTTAAACTGGACTGTAGATTGCACTTGGAGATACTCACGGGTAACGACGTCGCCCTGGTAATAAGACGAGGGGGGTTATCTGCTTTCAAGTAGACTATATCTATGACCGCCTTCAACTGCCCGAACACTGAATGCCGGTAGTGTACGTAGGGCTGTACGTAATACTACTGCACTATCATACAGCTTATCTATCTGCCATTCTCTACTCGCTAAATGTGAAGTCGTGAGATGTGGACGCTGGGCAATGGTGCCTGTGGCACAATGTTAAGCGATACACAGAGAAATTTTGATATTTTCAATGGATATTAGGGGAAATTATGAGAGACAATTATGGCGGACAATTTCCGGTTATTCTATAGCAGATTGTTCTTGATATTGAAGCTCGTTAGTTCGATATCTTAAATGGTCCAAAAATTTCAAAAATTTCAAAGATTTCAAAAATTTCAAAAATTGCAAAAATTTCAAAAATTTCAAAAATTTCAAAAATTTCAAAGATTTCAAAAATTTCAAAAATTGCAAAAATTTCAAAAATTTCAAAAATTTCAAAAATTTCAAAAATTTCAAAAATTTCAAAAATTTCAAAAATTTCAAAAATTTCAAAAATTTCAAAAATTTCAAAAATTTCAAAAATTTCAAAAATTTCAAAAATTTCAAAAATTTCAAAAATTTCAAAAATTTCAAAAATTTCAAAAATTTCAAAAATTTCAAAAATTTCAAAAATTTCAAAAATTTCAAAAATTTCAAAAATTTCAAAAATTTCAAAAATTTCAAAAATTTCAAAAATTTCAAAAATTTCAAAAATTTCAAAAATTTCAAAAATTTCAAAAATTTCCAAAATTTCCAAAATTTCCAAAATTTCCAAAATTTCCAAAATTTCCAAAATTTCCAAAATTTCCAAAATTTCCAAAATTTCCAAAATTTCAAAAATTTCAAAAATTACAAAAATTTCAAAAAATTCAAAAATTTCAAAAATTTCAAAAATTTCAAAAATTTCAAAAATTTCAAAAATTTCAAAAATTACAAAAATTTCAAAAAATTCAAAAATTTCAAAAATTTCAAAAATTTCAAAAATTTCAAAAATTTCAAAAATTCCAAAAATTTCAAAAATTTCAAAAATTTCAAAAATTCAAAAATTTCAAAAATTTCAAAAATTTCAAAAATTTCAAAAATTTCAAAAATTTCAAAAATTTCAAAAATTTCCAAAATTTCCAAAATTTCCAAAATTTCCAAAATTTCCAAAATTTCCAAAATTTCCAAAATTTCCAAAATTTCCAAAATTTCCAAAATTTCCAAAATTTCCAAAATTTCCAAAATTTCCAAAATTTCCAAAATTTCCAAAATTTCCAAAATTTCAAAAATTTCAAAAATTTCAAAAATTTCAAAAATTTCAAGAATTTCAAAAATTTCAAAAATTTCAAAAATTTCAAAAATTTCAAAAATTTCAAAAATTACAAAAATTTCAAAAAATTCAAAAATTTCAAAAATTTCAAAAATTTCAAAAATTTCAAAAATTTCAAAAATTCCAAAAATTTCAAAAATTACAAAAATTTCAAAAAATTCAAAAATTTCAAAAATTTCAAAAATTTCAAAAATTTCAAAAATTCCAAAAATTTCAAAAATTTCAAAAATTTCAAAAATTTCAAAAAATTCAAAAATTTCAAAAATTTCAAAAATTTCAAAAAAATCCAAGCGGGAAAAACATATATAGAGAACAGAGAACACAACCACACACATACAAAACAGTCACAAACATCCCATGAAAATCGGATGATGCCAGACGCCGAGAAAAAAATTATCCATATTCCACATCTGATTTTCGCGGTAATTACAATAACTTACCATTGGAAAGCTCATAAAAAAATAACATGTAAAAAAATGACAGCTTTAATAAACGAAAATGCAATTTTCATTAAACTCGCCCCTGCGGTTATGTACGTAGATCGCTGTGTGATACTACTGCAGGATTACAAGGCTTATCTATCTGCCATTCTCTCTGCACTAAATGGGGAATCGTGAGATGCGGACCTCGGGCACTGAAGCCTCTAGCCTCATGTCAGCCGATACATGAGCAATTTCGGGGATAAAAATGACAAAAGCAGGAAAGCACTTGCCGTGGGCTATGGCCGAATTGCAAATAGCACCATGTTCGTCTCTTCTGACGTGCCTCTGTGAAACTTGTAACCGTTCGTTCTCTACAAAAGTCAGACTTGCAGAATGCGTAATTTTTCGATAGATTTTTTTAGCCATTTTTTAGACGACTTATAATAGTAAATAACACCTTTCGAATTCATACAGATATCGGGTATTAGGCAAATTACTTACAAATATAGTCTGAGGCAAAAATATTCCACTCTGTTTTCCAAGTAGATTACAAGAATTGTCTAATCTACAATGGCAATTTACATGGCTTAATCCGCCGTGGGATAAAGATCGTAACACATGCGCAAATTCTCTTCACTCTATTCAACAAAAGGATTTATGGTGGAGTTGAGATTCCGTACCCCCTGGAATTGTTGACTTAATCGAGCTTGCTATAATGGGAATTAACAGGCTGGCATTGAATGGAGGAGTACTCGGCCAAGGAAAACAATATGCAAATCGTACACGAGTCGATGGGGCAATCACCTTGCGCGCCAACGCCACCCCCTGTCTCTCCCTTACACCCTCGATTCATTTCTAACGATGCAATCTGAATTCCATGAGCACTGTTTTAAAAAGTAGTCTCAATCAACATTCGCCGCTAAATTTGCTGTTGGTTAGAATCCCATGCGATATCAGGAAGACTGCATTGAATGAAATAATAATGAATTATTCAAAATAATAATATTTTTTTTCTCCGTCCATTTTTTAAAGGACTATGGATACCCACCAAGGGGGTGGGTCCGACTTTTGCCCTTAAATGGGTGGGTCGGTGTATGTCTGTGGGTGAGTGGGTGGGTGTATGTCTGTGGGTGGGTGGGTGGGTGTATGTCTGTGGGTGGGTGGGTGTATGTGTGTGGGTGGATGCGATGTATTACAGAGACACTTAGTTCACCCGATTTTACAATGATTTGTCATGAATAAATAAATACCAGAATTCAACATGCTAAGCACTTTTTAAAAATAACATTTTGTTCAAGCTTAATATTCCCATCTACATACACTGTCTTCCTAGAAGCTAGTTTTCTGATAAACTGTTCAGAAAAAGTACATTCATTTTAGACGAGAATATAAAGGGTATCACGGATATTAAATTCAGTGCGAAACACGATACAAAATAGAGACGATAAGGTTAAAGTGGGAAGAGAGGACTATGCACGATACGTGGCGGCGAGAGAGTTTGTCAGTTTATGAGAGTTCTGAGTTCACCGTGCGAATGTCATGTGTAGCGTAGGATGAAAATTGTAGTCACTCTGAAAGTGAAGACGATGATGAGAGCATAAAATGATTGGGGCAGAAAAAACTTCCATCGAAAGTGGCAGATCGGTTAGTAATACGTCAAATTAAGGGATTTTTCAGTTTTAATTCCCAGCTCCCATCATCAAATACTTTATCCCGGCTGAATTTCCTTAGAAAGAAGAATGCCGTGTATCAAACGCCTTCTAACGAGATAGAATTAAGGGCGGAAGGAAATAGGATAAATTCCACAGTTAACGACACGAGATAGCAGCTACTCGGCTGTACCCAAAGACGAAAGTAAGGAAGTTCGTGCAGTCCAGCTGAGAAGAGGAGTGGTGAATCGATTGGACTGAAATGCACTCGACAAGTTGGAATCGCGGGGAATCAAATTCACCCAAGTGGAAAGCAAGTGTGAGAGAAAATGAGGATAAAAGTACAGACGAGAAATTGCAGGGGAATGGAGCCACAGTGAACTAATAAGGATTTCTCTTCCTGAGGAGTTAATAAAGGTTAATTAGAAGCAGAGATTCACGGTGCGCTAAGAAGACTCGCGAGATGAAAAATTGAGAGAAGATAAATGAATTTTTCACGAAAAATTTTTCATGAAAAATCCCAAAATTTTACGAATTAGATGAATATATTGCAACAAGCCCAAATGGAATTCTCATCAATTAAATTCCAATAAATGGCCTCTGCAAGTACTAAATACACCTGTCAATTTCGAACCATATAAAATAAATGACAAGTCCATCAGTAATGAAATCATTTCCACCAATTTTTTCGTAAAATCGATCCACACTTCCCAACAAAATGAAATATTAATCCCCTCGCATGAATAATACATTTTGTGCTTAAACAACCAAACATGTCCCAGCAAATGAGACGAATATAAAAAACGTTAATTACTGATGCTCACAGTAACCAATAATCCGGTAATAAAAACGTGATACGAATCATGAAATGACAATGAATAATTCAAAACCCGAGCGTTTTAACTTTCCCTTACCCAGTATGGCCGAATGGTAGAAACCATTTGCCCCATACGTGCGATTGCACACGACTCGAGTCGGCGCTTTGATTTTCGGTATCCATCAGTGTGAATGTATTCATACCAATGGATTTTCCCAAATGCGATATTCAACGTTTGCTCCGAAAATAGTGCATTTCCCGGTTAGTCGTTTACTCTGAAAAATAATCACTCGTTCCCACGTGCTTGTTTGTTATTCGAGGCGCGCACACAAACACACACACACCGTGTGTTATCGGAATGTGACCCGACACAGGAGGAGGGGGAGGACCGTAAAAAATAGTCCAGCATCCTTAATCTTGGACATCCAAACCTACTTTTCCTCTAACACCCGAAGAAAACCATCTCAAATCCGTTTTTTCCATATAATGCAAGCGACTATCTGAGGACGAGTTTAGCCATGCGGATATTATTTTTCCCCTATTTTTTTCTGCGTGGTTCCTTCACAACTTTTATAATATAACATTGTCCGTTTTTTTTACGACTTTCGTTCTACCCCAGTAATTTCATCATAGACGCGGGATATATATAGGGGGTGAAAGTTTGTAACTTTGATGCTGGGTGAACTCCACTTCAATTTATCCGTGTAAAAAAAAAAAAATTTAAGTTTTATGCGTACAGCCTAACCAAGTTATTGTCAAGTCAAACTCGTTATGCGATTACCATAATGATTTTTCCAAAAGATTTTTAATGGACGTCTGAGTTTACTTTGTAGATGAGAGGTTTTGAATTATCACCTTTCAACTGACTACCCACCCACCTAATCACCCCCACCCCACCACCCACCCCCACCCCACCACCCACCCCCACCCCACCACCCACCCCCACCCCACCACCCACCCCCACCCGACCATCCACCCACCCACCCACCCGCCCACCCACCCACCCACTCACCCCCACCAGACCATTCACCCACTCATCCCCACGCCCATTCCTACCCACCCCCACCCTCACCCAGTCACCCACCCCCTCACACTTAACCACCCACTCATACCCAACCGCCCACCCACATTCATCTATACACACACACAACTACGCACCGCGCGCGCGTGCATACACGCACTGCTCTCACATCTCATCAAACCATCCATCAAACATTCATTGCGTCAAAATGGGGATTCATTATTCGAAGCAAGCCACCTTTTTTTTTCAATCTATATTCATGTTCCCTTAAGCTTGAACAGTTGAGAAAATCTTTGAGAAGACAATTTTAAGAGTTGGAAGGACAGGGAAAAAGCACTCGCCGTCAAACTGCAGAATGAGGAAGATGTCCCTAGGTGGCGCTGGAGAAAATTACCTCGTCCCGGGGCTTCAGCGGCTGGACGAGCGGGCAAACGAGGAAAAATTCACCGGTAATCCTGGAAAGGCGCATTGGACAGGACAATTCCACTCATCCCCTCTCACGTAGACCAATGTACAGTTGCTTTTGACCCGACTATGGCACCCCTTTAATTTTTTTTCCTTTTTGTGACCTTTGTTTTCTTTTTTTTCTCATTTTCCCGCCCATTATTCGCCTTTCTAGCCTCAGCAGGCCATCTTCATCTTCGGGATATTTTTTTTTAATGAATTGCGGGAGAAATGATTACAATCCCCCTCAAAAATCGTACTTCCCCAGAATCCCTGAAAAATCAAGGATTGTGCCATTGTCGAAATTTTAATTTAATCCAAAATCACTGGTTTTTAGAAAATTCCCAAAATTCTTTAAACGTTAATTTTTACTGCGCAAATATTGAATTAAATGTTGGTACATTGTTGCACGCGGAATGGAGGTAAAAAATCACAGAAATGTGAGACTTGCAGCTAAGTACTTACAGTTTGTAGAGAATTTTCATGGTGCAGGTTATATATTGCAAAAAATATATAAATCTCCTCTTTCAACTCTCCTCATTCTCGCACTCCTTGCCCTCATCCCAAATGCTCTTCCTCATCGTCAAGACCTTCTTTCATCTCTCTCATCTCCCATTCCCCCCTTTTTTTTACATCGGATTCCGTCGTTTTGCCCTCTTAGAGCCAGGTATTGCTTGCACACAGCCATCTCCAATGCCGTATAATCGTCCCGGAAAGTTTTCATCGTGAAAATTTCAACTCCCATAGCACACACAAGTGGAAACTATCGTCCAGAGAAGAGAGCTCATGTTCTTGACTACATCGAACGAATTTGCAGAGAGAATATTCTAGAGTATATGCACGATAGAATTGGAGAGAATTAGTATTATATATAACTACAAAGTGGATGGAAATGTATATTTCTATATAATTTCCTCAATTTCTCGTACATTCACGTCGCAAGTGCCTGTGGAAAAAAAATCTTATGTACACTCCCTGAGGGCTCGGCAATCTCCATTTCAGATACTTTCATGTCGGTTTTTCATGAATTTTCAAGACCATTTTTTTTTTCATAGAAAATGTTGCTGGAGGATTTTTATGTTTGTATCGTGTGGGAAGTGTTTAATCCACAGAGATTAGCATTTCAGGACCGCTCCGTAATGAAAACATGGTCCTGAGTTTCTTTTCATTATATGGATTCATTCACAGCCACCCACTCATTCACACCTACCCACCCACCCACTCATTCACACCTACCCACCCACCCACCCACCCTGCCCCACCTATCCACTCTGAGCCACCCACCCACCCACTCTGACTCACCTACCCACCTATCCACCTTGAGCCACCCACTCACCCACCTCGACCCGCCGACTTACCCACCCACCCACCTTGACCCACCTATCCACCTTGAGCCACCCACCCACCCACTTTGACCCACCCTGATCCGCCTACCCACCCATCCACTTTGACCCACCCTGATCCGCCTACCCACCCACCTTGACCCGTCTACCCACCCACCCTGACCCGCATACCCACTCACCCACCCTGATCCGCCCACCTACCCACTCGGATCGGCTTACCCATCCACGCACACACATATTGTCTCATGGAGTTCGTGTGCACTATCAGCGGTACCCATAAAATGAGACCGCAAGGCCGACACCGGGGGGAGGGAGCGGTTTTCGTCATAGGCACCCGCCATCCTAGCACAGATGTTTCTGGAGGTTTACCCTGCGCTCTGAAATACGATGGTCTAAATGGCGAAAGCCAGCCCCAGTCGCACGAGTGGGGTGTGCAACACTCGCCTTCTGAAAGAATACTCAAGCGCAGCTATCGTGGGGAGTAGAAACGAGAGGGATCGAGACACAAACATTTCCATCACACACACATTTTGTTTGTCACACCGGGGGGTAGATCAGAACTGCTCAAAAATTAATTTCCAATTTTCGCGACGAAATAGGTCAATTTACAATATAAAAACCATTGGAATTTTTTTTATTCCTACAACAATAAGCTCTCATCACAGTCAACTAAATTTATGCTGTATCCAATGCTAATTCCATAAAATTGAAATCATTTATATTTCATCGAAAATTTGTAGCCCTAGTTTAATCATCTGTGGACATTACTGAAACACAACACCCATTATACGCATGGTAAATTAATATTATTAGAATTCCAATTGTTTCTTTTTAACTGTAAAATTTTATTGTTGGCTTTACCAATGGAACGGTTCATTTGTGTCCCGCCGTTTTAGGGTGTCTCCACAATTATTCAAATTAGGTGTCAATTAGTGCTAGTTTTTCCCATGTCCCATGAGTGAAGTGGAGGATTCTGAGGAATAGGTTTTAGCAGCCCTGTTTATCCATTCCATATTATAGTCCTGGTCTATGCTGATTGTCCCAGTTTAGGAGCTGCTAGGTCCCAAAACCTGCTGAACTCTGGCTAATCCTGCATGATAAATTCTCACCCCTCTCTCCATCCTACCCCTGGGCGCGCGGTTCTCCATGTATAGAGGCCCCTTCATAAAGGCCAATTTTTTCCTTCAAAAATAGTTTTTGAATAGTTCAAAATCTGAGAGCAAAATTTTGATATCCGCCTTTTTGCCATAATGGAAAATATTCTCCGGAAGCCAGGTGCGAACCCTTTGACGTACTAGGCAGACACTTTGCCCACTTCACCAAAGCTCCGACATCAAGGTGGGTGGTCGTGTGGTTGCGCATGTGCTCATTTCTACGTGGCAGACTTGTTTCATAACTTTTGTAGGGAACCAGTGGTTCGACCCAACTTTACTTCCAATCAGTGCGGATTAGTTCAACTTAATGCAGAAGTTGAGGTTGAAGTCGATTGGGTAAGCTCGCTAAGCATGCCACTGGCATTACATCACAATAATCAGAGCCATGCGGTAACAAAATGAATGACGTAAAATCCTACCATTTTTATATATCTCATTTTGTTTCTAGCTCTTCATCATTGGGAGTACGGGAATTCGGACAGGGGAAAAATTGTCCGGCAATAAATGTGGAGGGAATTTGTCCCGGGGGATATAGTCCGGGATCCAATTTCCTCTAAAAACAATTTCGCCTCATGATGAAAAAAAATTTCTCGAAATTATTTCTAATGAAACTCTCAATTTTGATCTTACCGTCGGCGAAGTCGCGAGCTGCAAAAAACTCGAGACAACAAAAATGGGTGGAAAAAAAATGTTGCAAAAAGCTGAGTGGAAGTATGGAATTGTTGTTGAGGAAATGGGCGCGACGAAGGGGAGCCACGACAATCAACAAAAAGTACATGAAGAAAGGACACGAGTTTTCGGGGCACGAGGGAGAGATTGAATGCGTGGTGCACTGTTGTACAGAGAATATATACGCGGTAACTGAGGAGTCCCCGGTCGAATGCAGAGGAGGGCCTTGGACCGAGGAAGTGGGTTTGAAAGGCGAAAAGGAAGAGGGAATGGAAAGCCACGGGGGAGATACGGTTTTTCAGTATTGAACGTATACGCCCTGCCAGCGACTCACCCTTTTTGCCCCGGATTTTCAACCCCCCCGAGCCCTTCGCCACCCATTGCCCACGGTCCTACGTTTTCATGAGGTATACGCCAGCAGAGACACCCTGACGGCGGTCACCCGGAAAAACTGCCGGAACCCACAATCCATTTCTCATGCCACTTCACGTGGAACAAAATGCGAAAGCAGAGTTTCTATATGTTGGTATATTTTATTTGTTAAATATTGAAGATATTTTGTTCATGCCTCGGTAAGTGATTGCAAGATTTATGAAAGCAATTTTCCGCGCGAAAATTGAAAATAAAAAATTTTGATATTATTACAAATTAAAAAAAAAAAAAAATTCAGATTAAAATTTTTTTTGGGTTTGAACATGTTTGAAAATTTGATTTTTCCCTGCATTTGAAAATGGCAAAAAGTTTGAAAATGTTACAAAATTCAAATATTTTGGAAAAAATGCCAAAATTTTGGAATTGAAAAATTGCAGAAATTGGTGAGAAAGAAAATGATGATTTCGGGTTTTTTCGCTTCGATAAATGTAACATACAAAATTCGTGTTTACCTTGCGTTTATTAACCGAAGTAATGTGACCGAAGTAATGTGCGTTTCCATCTATTTGCACACAATTTGCCAATGCCCGTTTTTTCCACCTGGTACCCACCATGTTCTCATAACGCCTCCCCCCCCCGCGCAGGCCTATGTGAGCCGATTTCCACCAATGTTGTGTAACAGTCAGCATAATTCTTTCATTGTCAACGGCGAAAGAGCATCTCCCATTTGACACGAGGGAAATACAGTGGCGGAGCTCGTGGTCAATGCAATATCCCGGGCTGCATACAGTAGATAAGCAGTAGGTGTGATCAGACCGGATGACTGAAGCTCTGCCCTACCACTGCCCTCACCCGTTTTCAAGTTCTGCATGATATTCCGGGTTATACATACGTAATTCGTACGGTCTAGGCGACATGATTGGTTACCATACATTTACATAATCATCATGCATTGATTTTTTGGAATTGCGTTGTAAATTTTCAAAATTTCTGAACACATTTCACAATTTCGAATTTTCATAGTTTTGCAAATTTTTGGATTTTCAATTTTTTTCTTAATTTTCCAAATAATTGTAACTTTTAAGACTTGGAGTATCCAAAATTTTTGGACTTCATGGGATATTGAAAATTTTAGTTTTTTGAAGAGTTGAAAATTTTTGCAATTTATTTGGATTTTGAAAATTTTCAAGGTATTGACATTTTGGGAGAAGTACATAAAATTGTTCGCGGAAAATGAGGGAAATTCAGTGGAAATCATTACCGCCAAGTGCGATTACGCCGGCTGATTAAAGCGCTGCTCTACCACTGCCTCTATCGCTTTCCACACCCGGTATTCAGAATTATACATATCTAATTCATACGGTCCGAGTGAGGGAGTCGGAAAGATTCCGAGGGAGTGAGGGAAATATGTAATTTTTGAACTTCATTGCAATAACTTTCACCTAACTTCAACTGAAAGGATGAAGTGACCTTAATCAATTAGTTCGGCGCTACTACTACAACGATTAAAGTATACCCGTTACACAATTTGCTAGCCGGAAGAAGGACTGGGAAAAAGTTGCGCAGTTACGGTAATCGCTCTTGGAACACGTAGAGAGTTTTATGGTCGCGTATGTTGTTGGAAACAAGCGGCGTGGAGAGACCATGGCGTCTTGTCCGAGGAAATGACTCTCTTGTGACTCGGCAATTCCAACACAGCTAAAAGTGTGTGTTGCTGGTGTGTGCACAAGTTAAATGGCCCTGTTGATGGTAAGCGAAGAGTTTAACTAAATGTACCGTAAGAGGCTATTTTTAGGTATATATATAATTGTGACCATTTTTAACAATTTTCTGAAAATTTTGAGATTTTGAAAATTTTGAAATTTTGAAAATTTTAGACGTTTTCAAAATTTTTGGACTTATTCAAATTGCGCGGGGGGGGGGCAGCTACCGTGCTTTTTGGGAAAAATTACGACCTGGACCCACATACATATAGAACATACCCTAATGCATTCATTGAGTGACGCGATTCTCATCTATTAAACACTGCTCCATGGTTTCAAAATGGATGTATCGGTTAGAGCAGCTCGATCAACGATAAGACAATAACCTATTAATCAAGCAAACATTGCAATCCATAAAATACCTCCATAAAGACATGATTTAATCATGAGATACTCTCGCCCATCAAATTCAATTCATATCAAACCCCCGGATGTGTCTCAGCCCATCGGAAATCGATGTTGCGGATGGGAATAATGACCAAAACACAAGTGTCTGGATAATTCCTCTCTAGAGAATTCAATTCCTACCTAAATCCTTCGCGTTTCGTAAGCTCTCATGCATCATTCAATCGCTTTGCTGGAAGGATTTTTTCCACAGGTTAGCTTATTACAATTTTCAAGTTTTTGGGAATTCTGAAATTCGAAGAGTTTTAGAATGTAGCGCCATTTTTCAAAATTTCAGAATTTTCGATAACTGCTATTTTTCCGAAACTCTTTTCCCCCTCTCCCTCAACGCACATACACCGGCCCGCCCACTCACTTCCACACACACCCACCCACCCCCACACACCCACCCACTCATCCACCCAGCTACCCCGACACACACACCCACCCACGCCCACACACCCATCCACCGACCCCCACACACACACCCACCCATCCCCACACACATAACCCCCCACCCACCTACCCCCACACACATAACCACCTACCCACCCACCCCCACACACATACCCACCCACCCGCCTCCACACACATACCCACCCACACACGCACACACACAGACCCATTCACCCCCACACAGGCAACACGGCACCCACACGCCTACCTACATACGGACACATAAATCTTATGTAAAAAGTATCAGGGGGTCATGAAACCTCGAGAAACGTGTAAATTTCATGGATCTGTAAGATTTGTCTTTGAGCCAATTACAATATCTTAACTTGCAAGAGAGTTAAAAAAACTCCATCTCTCCTCAAAAATTGGAATAATAGAATGGGAATGATTGTTGGAACAGAAGTGTCTAGATAATTCCCCTATAGAGAATTCAATTCCTACCTGAATCGTTCGCGTGTCGTGAGACCTCATGCATCATTTAACCGATCAACTCACCCGAATTTTCTCCCGTTTTGCCGGGCCAACCCACTCCATAAATAATTACTCCCTGAAATTCCCCGTCTGAACATCTCAATAGCAAAGACTTTGAGGTTGAGGCAGTGGGCGGGGCTCAACTCCTTTCCTCTGACCCTAGCCAACTTCAACTACATCCACCATTGCATCGTGTTAACGTTTCGACAACGAACCCTCGTCCTCCAGTCCACCCCCTTTCCCTTTACATGCCGAGTCCTTCACTTCCGCACGACTTCACCTCAATCCACTCTTTTGTATACATGAACCTGTCGTTTTGCCGGCATACAGACTAGTCATTTTCCACAACAGGAAGTCAATGCCCTCGATAATATGGGAAAACAAACCCTCGCTAGTCTTTTTTCCCATCTTCGCATTTTTTTAACCCTCACCTGCCACTGGGGGTGACTTATCACCCCAGGCTGGGAAAAAGTGAAATTAGAGGTCGACAATCGTTGAAATTCATACGAATATCGATATCTTGCATTAGTAGATAGATGTAAGATGTGATTCCATGACATAGCAAGCCATAGCAAGTCACCCCGATGTAGCAGCATGCGCTGCTTGGCAAACATTTTTTTTTTCTTCAAAACTTTTCGAAAGATCGACGTATACTGTTCATTTCTTATGATAGTGGTGTATCTTGGGCGTACAATCCTGAAATTTGATCGCTTAATATTAAAAAATGACGGAGTAATGAATTTTTTTTCTGAAGAGCCTCATTTTTGAATTTTCACATATATGACCACTTTTTGAAGCGCCAGCCATAAATGTATCAATGTAAATGATTAGAAATGTTAAATATATGTTCAATGAACATGACCCAATTGATTAAAGGTCTTAAAACACTCATACGTATTTTACAACTCATGTTTTTCACGTGGGGTGAGAACTCACCCCGGTGTGGCAACTACGTAGCCGGACTGAGGTGTGGCAGGTGAGGGTTAAACTTTTATTTCCAAGTTTTTTATATGATTTTCAAAATATCCTAAATTGTGCCAATTCCCGCAAGCCTCCTGGTTTTGGATTGTGAAACCCTGTATAAATTTTCCAGCACGCTCTTTTCCGTCTCCGTGCCACTGAGTCCTTTGCTTCCGTACGTGTTCATCTTCACCAATCCATCTGTCAACTGGACCAAGTTGTGTTAAAGGTATTTTGTTAATTTTTTCTGTTCTCATGTTATTTGAAAATCGCAATTTTAACATTCTTCTCTCAAAGGCTAACCACTACCAGGTAGGAATGGACGATCTGGACCGCGTTGTCTCATCTTGGATTGAGGCTGACTGCCAACCCTGATTCAGGCCTGTTTCAGCCTCGAGATGATAACGCCGTTTGAGGGTCGTAAACCAAGCCTTAGGTCAGGGTTGATGGGGAGCCTCAACGTAGCCTTAAAATCCCAACGAGCACGGCCTGAGACAAGCCTCGAAAGGCATTGCTCTCGAAGACTGCACCACATTGGTAAGACGGTTTAACTGAGGCTCATCGCTATTGACTAAAATCGACTAATTGACGCGGTTATTATTGATATGTCACGGTCGATTATGTCATACAATTTTTCGAGGAATTGAGGAAGGAACCGTATCAATAGCCCGAGGATCAGGGAGTATGCATTGAGGAAATTGGTTAGCCCAACCTCCATCAGCAGACATCAGCGCCTCCGATGGATAATTCTGGCGACCATCGTATCTATTGAACTATCCCGTGCTAAGCATAGGTATTTTTAGCTTCGAGAGCTTCAGCCTGAGGCAAGGCTGAACCAAGTCTTAGCAATAGCCTTATTTGCTACCCTGAGTTTAAGGCTGCTTTGGAAGATGAGATTAAACCTGGCACAGGCTTGGCTGGGGCGGGCTCGGGGGAACAGGGCTGGCACAGGCCTGTGGTCGTCGTCAGTCTTGGGCATTCCTATCTGGGAGATTCGACAGGTCAATATTACAAAGTATCCATCGTTGGGCCCCAAAAACTGAATTGAATCTCGGACAATATACTCGGTAGCATATTTCCTATATGATGTTAATGGAATAAAAAGACGTTTTCTATATCACATCATGAGCATGACTATCACGTCCTCAATTATTAAATTATTCAGCAACTGTCAATGATAATTATATTTATTTTATCTGTACTAACTAATATTTGCAACGTGCTGTAGCACCCAAATGATATGGAACAGCAGGACGCAGAAATATCACATCACCGTTTGCTGATTGCATATTGTCAATTATGCAGCAAGGCAATCACGCATCGAGCCAATCAATTAATCCCACAGAATCGCGCCAGTTACATTATTCCTATTTCGCTTGAATTTTAAATAACTTGGACACAAATTGAATGCAAAGTATCCGTCAACTTAATCAAATCTGTAATATACTATGTGCAAATTAATTTGGTGGAATGTGCCAGGAGAAAGTTTGTGGAATCGGCCTAGCGGATGTTAATTTTTTCCAACACTCTTGAAAACATTAAGAATTAACGAAAAATTCAGTAGATTCCCAACATTTTCAAAATGACCAAAGGAAAAAAAAATAAAAAATTTTGAAGAAATTACGAATCCTTAAAAAATAAGTAAAAAAAATAGAATTCAAAGTTCTCTGAAGATTATGGTAATTTCGAAAATTTAACGAAATTTGGAAACATTGAAAACTTTTGAATAAAGAATTTGAAAAATTTGAAAAATTGGAAAAATTTCTGAAAATTTCTAAAAATTTCAAAAATTTTTTAATTTAGGAAAAAATAAAAAATTTGGGCCTTAGTAAAGCAGAAATTGAAAATATTCCAAAAATCTAAATAAAAAAAAAATTATCGAGATGTTGAAAATGTATTGATTCCATCCCAAGTACGTTATGACGCACGTTTCCTGCCCATGTAACCCACCCCAGTGGACTAAATTTTTTTCCTCCTCAATTTTAGAAATTCAGGAAGCCACCTTCACAGACAGTTGTTTCATGTGCCATGAAAAATCATGAAATTCTTTGGGAAACCATATTTCGTGAATCAAGTTTTTTAATGGCAAGAGCTTTTTAACGTGATGATGCTCAAAGGTATTAAAGTTACATAGCTTCGTGGAGACACAAAGCTACAAAGCTCCGGTAATATATATTTTGGATTACCGGGCTTGGCATACCCGTCCACCAAGCCCGGCCACACTGCCTCGTTAAAAGTATCCGGACGTGCTCTAACGAGGCCACGAGAGCCCGAGAGGTATAATCAGCCGAGTGCAGCTGAGAGGGATATAGGTAATGCTTTGTGTCCTCAGTGAACGTACGACAACGTCAATGTCACTGGGAGAATTTCTCAAGTTTATGGATATTGAGCGTAAGGGGTAGTGCCCGATTATCTTGACATTAGGGGGATGATGTGTCACCTGAGCTTTGAACGTTCGGAGTTCTGAAAAGAACTTTTCATTTTTCACTCGAAAATTTTAACATTTCCATATTTCTTATTTTAGTATAACGTGGAGGTTTCCGAAATTATGTTCCTCGAACTGCAACAATCTTGTGGACCTAACACCAGACTGGCTTCAGCGTTTAAATCTCGTGCGCGTGCCCTCGGCCGGATTACCCTTGTAAGATCTCGGAAGGACTACGTTACACGAGAATTTCAACTCGGCAAATTTTGTTTATTTTCCCCATTGTGGGGGGGGGGGGTTGTATGGGGAGGGGGGGGGGCGGTTGTATGGGGAGGGGGGGGGGTTGTATGGGGAGGGGGGTTGTATGGGGAGGGGGGGTTGTATGGGGAGGGGGGGTTGTATGGGGAGGGGGGGTTGTATGGGGAGGGGGGGTTGTATGGGGAGGGGGGTGGTGGGTGGGGTGGGGGGAGGGGGGCGAACACATTCGGCCCACGAATGTGAAAATTGAAATGCGTGTGCGTGCTGTACTTCTCGCGGGGCGATCCATAGCCGTGTATTCCTGCGTGGCTCGGAAATTTACTCCGGGGTACGTAGTACGTAGTGTGTAATGCCTAACACGCGCGACACGCCTTCACACCGCATCAGTCGTACGCAAGCTACAATTTACTGCTAATTGTTTTAACCTCCGGCGACCCCCATTTCTCGTTCACTCATGGGGAAGGGGGCGGCGGGGGCGGGGGATGATGGCTGAATGTCGATAAGCAAGATTGAAAGCCCGGCATATAGAAGAATGCGATACGAATGGGCAAAAGTGGGTCGAATTTCGTTGCCCGCTTTTTTGTTTTGTTTTGTCAATTCGTTCAATCGGTTTTTACAATTTAAAATAAACAGCGATAAGAGATTTAACTGTAAGCCGGAATTGAAAAGTCGATTTTATGTGTGATCAATAAATAATGTCGTATGGATATGTTCTGATTTATAGGAAAAAGAATCAACGCTGTGGAAATAATAAATGGAGTCCAATTAATTGTGTGTAGAATATAGGACAGTTGAGAAGGAGCAGTCTTGCAACGGGTTGACAAGTTAACGGGTTTTTTTTTAATATTATGACCATCTGCTGTATCATAAATGAACTCAGCTCAAAATCAAGGAAACCAATTTTTTGTCCTACTCTGAATTCTTCGAAAATGTTATATTTAAAGCTTTGGAGTTTTTTATAACTCTGTTAAGTTGTTGCCGGAATTTTGCTTGCACCCCCCCCCCCTCCCTTTCTCTTGTATTTCCGCGGCTTGACTACCTTGTGTAGGCCAGTCTGTCTGATGACCAATCTGGAAGATTCAATCCTTCATCAATGTGGGAGTTAGGTATGTTTTGGGAGCTAGGAGAGACGAGCACAACAACTCCTCTCGTGGGCGGCTTGGATGGTTGACATGGAGAATTCGAAGACAGTATCTTCTTGCGTATCTCGCGTGGAGAGTCTTGAGGTGTAGAGAACCCAGTTGTCTTGGGGAATTATTCGTTGCCTAGCAGAGAAGTCCGACTCTGGGTCATGCCCGTCCTCTGATGATCAGATCCTTCAGGACTAAAACGCTTCCTCAATCTTTTCAGGTGAACATTCAGATACCTCATTGAAAATGGGTAGAAATTTCATGAAATGTGGAACTATCTTGAAAAGTCGATTTCTCAAAATCAGAAATTTTTTTCAATGGACCTGTGTGTTTAAATCAGACACAGTGAATTCATTAAATAATTTATATCCCCGCAGTTAGATCGGAGAAGGCAATTTTCGGGCACGTAATGAGGGAGACATCTTGAAGCAAAGTAGAATTCTCTGAGTGAATTTCGGGATACTGACTCGATCGATTCTATCGTGACAGGCGAAGGTTGTCAAACTCGTAAATATGTTCTAGGGTCGGTAGACACCTGAAGAGTCCATCTTGCTGGCATCGACCCATCTCAGTGGAGTGGAAACACTTTATCTGCCTGTGTATACATGCCCTAAGCTCCCTCGCCCATTAATATAGACTCGTTACCTAACATTGGGCGTGAAAATACTGAGAATGTTCCAGCCGTTCGTGGAATAGAAGTGAGCACTTGCAGCTATATTGAGTTCAGTGTCCACCAATTACGTTATATGGGTCATCAATTAATGGATATTTGTTGGATTTTACTTTGTTACAAGGAACTAAGAAAGGAAACGTAAGTATTAAAGCCGAACGAAATGAACTTTATTGGCAAAAGGAAAGATATTGAACACGAACTTTACAGAAAGACTGCTTATAGTCAACTACTTCAACCCTGGTTCCGGCTTTACAATTACGAACACTTTACCTGAAGAGTTTTAATACTGTCTCCAGAGTGGGAGGTTTACTAGAATGTTTGCGATGATTCATAAAAACCGTAGAACATGTGCTAGATATTTGGTCGTATTGATAAAGACAGAAATAACGTTTTCCCACCCATCGCCGGAAAGTTTGTACTTTCCGCCCTAGGGTGGAAAGTGCATAAAAATCTTCCCTTCGGGCGAAAAGTACTCACTTTCCGGCCGGCTTTCGGGCGAGAGCGAACTTTCCGAGGGGTGTGGAAAATAGTATGTGCGCCTCGGGCGTGAAAATGAACACTCCCGGGGAGTGTATCAGGTGGCCCGTTAGTGAAAAAAAGGGTACAAAAATACGAGGGCCCTCGTGCTTTTGACCCTTTTTGGCACTGCGGACACACCCGCCAAACTCGCCGGAAATGTTCAACTTTCCGCCCTAGGTTCACAATATACTATTGAGATTCATATATATATGTAAAAAAAAAAATCGTACGATTTGCCACAACTATATATATATATATGCATAGCACAGGATCCTCCACGATTCATTGAAAGATGCCAAGATATGAG
Organism: Asobara japonica; assembly: GCA_026005395.1. Lineage (NCBI taxonomy): Eukaryota > Metazoa > Arthropoda > Insecta > Hymenoptera > Braconidae > Asobara > Asobara japonica. The sequence continues at coordinate 6,074,037 of BQMI01000334.1, forward strand.
CTCTAACTGATGCTAGGTTCTATCACACTCAGACACCCGACGTAGGGGGGGGGGGTGGATTCCATCATAGGCACCTGCCTATGATAGCACAGGGGTTTCTGGATATATATATATATATATATATATATATGGACTTGCTCTAATCAGTGTCAGTGTAATTTTAAAGAAACGAAATGTGATGGCATTGGAAAAACTGAATGGGAAACTTTTAGCTTAGTTCTAGTCAATAATCCTTTCTTTACATGTGCCCTATCCTTAGTAATCACGTAAACGAAGTCTGTGTCAGAGTGATACTCATTACCATGCATAATGCGTGCACATGAATAATGTGTAATGCAAAACCGTGAGATTACCAAGTGAGAAGAGGATTAACTATAAACGATTTTATGATGTGAATTAATCGACTTATAAAATATATATATAACGCTTTCTGAGTAACTGAAGAGTCTGTTTCTGGGTTTGATGATTTTTTTTTAATTCTACGCTATATCTGGAGCGAGAAACATATTGCTATGATTCCCTCTCCGAATATTTTTCGCATGTGCATGGATGAAAATTTTTTGTAGGACTATCCAGTGAAAGATTCTGCTTTGTTACGATCTATAGAGTGGAATGCGTAATAACCATTTTTGATTTATAAGCATTGCAAATTATTGACGGAAAAGAGTACACTTGGGTTTTGTAATTGATCAATTCTTTTCATCGAGGAGATACAATCAATCAAATCTAATTCAAATGAAGTTAGGATTAACTCAAAAGTACATTGGAATTGGATAAAAATTCAATGTTATCGTCGATAATTTTAATGTTAAATAATTATATACTATTCGATTAATAGATCAATGTTTTTGGTAAGTTTGTATGGTAAGAAGCGTTACCCTCGTAAGTGCACGCTAAAACTATGAATTTCCAACACTTTGCATGTTTAGCTGTAACACAACTCCGCCCATTTGAGGCTTCCTAATTAATTGGGTTGCTCAACCCCCATCGTCTGAACTGGATAACTCGCTGTAAACAAGAAACTACCCCGCACCAAACAAGCCGAGAGTATCTTCTCACCTGTTTTGAGCGTCAGTAATTCGGGAAGAAAAAAGACAATTCATTGAACTCTGAGTCAACTCTTGACGCTAGGTGCTCCTGAGCATTCGGAAGGGACTACAGGGCACCCATCCAAGCGGCCGGGACCGATCTTCGCCATTTGGACCATCGTATTTCTGAGCACAGGGTAAACCTCCGGAAACCCCTGTACTACGATGGCGGGCGCCCATGATTGGACACCCCCCCCCCTCCCGCCTCGGGTTGGATTCCCGTCCGGCCTTCCGGTCCCATGTTATGGGGACCATAGGAAAAACTTTTTAATGAAATTAAAATTTTTGGTAAATCTGTCTTTTTTTTTTTGTATTTCGCCTGAAAAGGTCACTCCACTAGTTAATCCAAAAGAAATAATATAAACTGCACACTTTCTTTATTAAAACCCGCATTGTACCATCTGCGAACAATGCCAATCCGTGAAAATTCAGAGTCTGATTTTCACCACCAGAGCTGTTGGCCACCGGATATTAAGCGGTTATTCATATTCACGAATTCCCCGAAATGGCATTTCTAGTCGTAGTTGCACTATGCATCAATATCCCGACAAGGGGGAGCCATACTACCGAGAATTACGTACTCTCGATTAATTACAATGCATATACAAGGCGCGTTGAAACCCCGTGATCGATTTTGAAATTCCGGTGGGACTGATGAATATAGAAAGTCCAAGTTACACCAAAATTCGTATTACAATTTTTCTCACCAAGTTTTTTTTTCTTAATATAAAAAGGCATCACTGTCGCCAACTCCTAACGACCAACTACGAAAGTTACTTTTTTTTTCTCTCGTTCAAGACATTTTCTACGATGTGCCAACTCCTGACTTGGGCTATTCCCTCGGGCCACTCCCACCCCGGCCCACCGCTCGGGGGGAGGGGGGGGGGGGCTCGCCCCATTCTGGAGTTCACCATTTTACTCCGGTGAGAGTCAGAATAAAACTGCGAGAAAAACGTGAAAAAGTCGAAGAAAAGTTTCGTATCGACTCCCTGACTCTCTGAGATGAAAAATTGACTTTCTTCACTTTTTTTTTCTTCTTGGACGAGTTATCCCCACCTTAAAAAGGTTTTATAACTGTCGCACTTTTTCCTGGTAATGGGGGACTTGCATGTTCCTTTTTTTCCTTTCACAATGCCGTTATTTTTTTCATTATACTCTGAATCTATAGCAATTGCTGGATAATTGTGAAAATTGGGTAATCCCAATTCCATAAAATTAAGAGAATCAAAAGTAGACTCCTACAAAAATCAACATGTACAACAGAAATTTTCGTCTCCTTAATTAAGGAGGTATCGTGGCTTCGATCCTCGCGCACTGGCACTACTGTTTCCCTCTCATTATCGTAAGGCGCAAGTCGTCGACGTCGCCATCATCGCGCGATCGCTGTGTGTGTGTAAATTAAAAATGGTGTGTGTGTGTGTGTGTGTGTGACCCTTAGGGGTGATATCGATGCATCACATTAATTTATTCTGTAGCTCGAGCAGAAATTAAATAACCAAGAAATGGCGGAGCTGCGCTCATTGCGCGAGTCCCACAGATTAAGAGACAAAATTGTTACTCCGTCACGAATGGAACAGCAGTACTAGGGTGTGATTGCGTGTCAATGGGCTTATGGAATGTGGTGAAAAGTAGGAGCGATTACCGGCAAATGATTTATGGGTAGTGGATGGTACAATTTGTATCGCGTCACTTTTTGCGGAGGCGTAGACGGAAGACGGGGGTGCGAAGAGCACCGGCGTTTCTCTGCACGTTGGCCAATGGTGGCCTAGTGAGTTATGAGCTTGGCGAAGTACCGGATGGAGTGAGTTGGGTTAGTGGGTGAGGGGGAGGGGGATGGCGGCGAGGGGGTGGGGAAGGAGGGGGAGGGCGGTGGGGCGGGGGGAAGGAGGGCAACGGTGAGGGTGAGGCTGAAGGAAACGTGGTGAATGGGAGAGAAGTCTGTTGGGTGGCCATTACTTCTTGCATTCATCTACTCTCCCAACAGGGCGCCACGATTTTCGATAGTTAACCTGTCTTCCACAGTCAATAATTAGGGAGATTGAGCAGAAAGTTCAGGGGTGAATGAAAGTTGGGGAAAATAAAAAGATAGCGTAAAAAAGTTCATTTTCCAGCTCCACTGTGAGAGTGTTCATCTACGAGGTGAATTTCAATTTAAGGGATGAGATTTTGACTTTTTAGGGTAATACAGAAATTTTGCCGACTTGCACCTTTTGCCGGAAATTATTTCTTTTTCCCCCAGCTATGATGTAGTTTATATCTCTAATTTTTTGCACCGAAAAAATCCCACAAAACGGGCAGAAAAATAAAGAAACTGAAATTTTTTTTTTTAGTGCGCTTAATTTGTAAAACTGGTTTTTTTTTAATGAACGAAAAGTGTTCAATCATAATAATTAAAGTCTTTTTAAAAATTCAACTTAAAAGTTAAACACACAAATTTCAGGATCTTTTGAATAATAAATTAAATTCCGCGGAAAGTTTTAAGGCCAGCGAAGCTCTAAAAAAACAAAAAGTCGACGAAAGTTCGCTGGCTTCTCATCTTTACATCCTTTAATGAAAAAAACTAAATAAAAAAAAAAGAGATCGATAATGATGGCCGAGGATATTAGAAAACTCTGGATTAACGCAACCTCCTCCCTTTTTCATTAGTCGCTCGAGTCTGAACTTTTTTCCCTTTAAAAATCGCGAAACATGAGTCCTATTCGTCAATTCCCAATCATAAACTTTTAGCATTGCAAACGGAATATTAAATACAACGTAATTCTCCAATCCGCAAAATTAAAATACGATATATGCCCTTCATTCCATATTCATTAATTTAAATTCCCAAATATTATTTCAGTCTTCAAAAAAAATTCTCACAATTTTTTCTCAATATTTTTCTCAATTTTGCTCAAACTTGTATTTTCTTAAAAATGATTTTAACCGTTTTTTCAAATACTCGTCACCTGAAAATATTCCAGGATAAGCAATACAGAGCACTACCACATTCGTTGGTCCCAGGTTATTAACACCCCCCCCCCCACCCTCCCTCCCCCAAAACATTTTAGCAAACACCCCCAATTGAATTTGCACCCATCGCCCGCGAGCCTAAATCATCTCCAACATGCTCGAGAAGTTCCCAGTTCAACCCGAAAGCGGTTTACGCCCACATTGCATTTATACTGCAAAAAGTCTGAGTGAGGTGAGCATGTGGATCGAGTTGAAAAGCATTGCCATTCAGGATTTTCCCGTAGTCGACATGAAACGATCGGACAATGACATCTCTCAGAACAATTCCACGTTGCGAAAGCTTCTCGTTGTATTCACATACATACATACACATACACATGCGCGGTTCATTGCCGCTGGGGCTGCTCGATCTCATTGAATGCCGACAAGAGTGTGCGAGGTGCAATGTGACTAGTCACACAATACCCAGTGTCAGACGGAAATGACGTCACGAGAACGCAACCTGTCGGGGGGGGGGGGGGGGGTTACAGCTCATAGTGACTTCTCTACCGCATCCAACTACCGACTACGATGCGCGTACTCCATACAACTTTATGGATTTTCGTGAACAGTCGGGCTTGGTACAGTGGAATAACTCCAATTATCCCCCCTGTAACATCATTTTTCTCGTATGTGCTCACTGAAATGAGAAATATTACCGGAAACTCAGGTATAATCAGTGTATCAACCCACCAGCCCACGCTTTTTCAACTCAGCGTTCCGTTAGGCACTGCGACATTTCAGTTGTGCTAATTAATTCAATTTATGGGTGATGAAATAGCGTGAGTAATTAAAATTTCATGTGTGGACAGGAATGAAACCTTTCAATGATATTTTGGGGGGGGGGGGGAGGGTGGAGGGGGGTATTTTTTTTCGAAATCTATTAAGCAGTTATTTACAAAAACCAAAAATGTTATGCTGTTACCAAAACCTTTGAAGCCCTTTGACTTTATTCAATCGTTAATTAAAATACCCAATTACATGAGCCGGAGTACAATGTTTGAAGTACCATTCGGGTTGTCCCTGGTTGCGCCAGGCATAAACCGAAATATTGTACAGCGTTTTCAAAAGCTTTCGCCCACCCATGTGCATTGGACAATTTTCTCCGGAGCTTTTCATTTGCCCAATGAAGGTCAAACGAATCGTCCATGAATACTTCTACCATTGTGAATTTATTATCAAAGAGTGTAATCTACATCTAAAAAACATTGCATTGTAATTTGTTATTCCCTACATTCGGTAGTTACTGGTCGCTGGGAGGTATTACACAGATATAAACGTGGAAGATTTCAATCTGCACGAGATGTGGATTCACATTGGATGTGTTTGCCTGGGTAATCTTTTTATCCGATTTTTCCTCCTATTGTAGACGGACATGAAAAATGCGGGGGGGGGGGAAGCACGGAGGAGCAATATACTTTATAGCCAGGTGCGTCTTCCCCGGGTCCAGCCCCTAGTTATCGCTCGTTTCTCATGTTCCCATTTTTCCTTCCTCGTTTGCTTGAGGGTGTTCGCCAGGGACTCATTGCTCAATTTTTGATGGATCATCGCAAGGTTAACCCGTCGTTAGTCACGCTATGAGCACGACGCCGGCAGACATGATTCCTAAGGGTTTGTCGTCAGCTAGTTAAGTAGCTAGTTTGGCGAGATTTTGTTCACTGAACCAAGAAAAAATTTTGCTCATGGAAACCTTACGGCGCATGCGCCGCGGCGTGAGTGGCAACCCTAACAGATATTACGCGCTTAAAGGAGGGTTGATTTTTTTAAAGTGAAATTTCTTATGCGACTATCTGGTGTTACGCTGTGCGGACACTTATGCTTAGATGTCATAGCAACGCTCCATAGCAACGCGACATAGCAACGTGCCATAGTAACGCGCCATAGCAACGCGCCATAGCAACGGAACATAGCAACGGGCCATAGTAACGCGCCATAGCAACGCGACATAGGAGCGCGCTATGGTAACGTACCATAGGAGCGGAACATAGCAACGCCACATAGCAACGGGCCATAGCAACGCGCCATAGGAACGGAACATAGCAACGGGCCATAGCAACGCGCCATAGGAGCGCGCCATGGTAACGGGCCATAGCAACGGTCCATAGCAACGCGCCATAGTAACGCGCCATAGCACCGCGACAAATGTTCTCACCTCCTCTTGTCTTACCAATGTAGTACCCTTATACAGTTTCATCGTTTTACCCAAAGTATTATTTCAAATGTATAAGAAAGAATTTCTGTTCCCCTCCTGAAGTTTCACTTCTCTGGCGCGTCAGGAACTGCACGTCTATTTACTGTTTTGTCTTCAACCCCTTCATCCTTAGAGGACATGTGGGCGATCCACTGGACTGCGTTTACATGATAAGACACGGGAAACCGCAGAAAACCTATGTCGGTACAGGCGGCTACTCTATGAGCAACCGCGACTCGTCGGTCAATCTGCAAAAAAAATCTTGCCCAGTTGGCGATTTGAACTTAGGAACTCAAGCAGCAGTAACCGCCTCGCTCGGCCCCTCAGCCATTCTGATGTCGATTAATTTAAAAACTTCTTGTTTTCTTGATTCTCATGAATTTAATCATTCAGGAACAAGTGGCGCCGTCACAAATTTGAGTTGCTGAAGTTTAAAACATTACGAGCGGATTTCATATGTGTCTGAAGTCATATTTTACATATTCATTGAACGACGAATGATCGATGGCCCTAATGTAACCAAGGTTAACAATCTTTACTTATTCCTCATTCAAAATCATCAAATTACAAATGGATTTATGCACATATTATCATCACAAATGCAAATCCACACCTCATTAATTATCACTTCAGTTCGCAGTATCTATCACTTATCGCCATTCAATGGGTGGCTAGCGATTCAGAGAAAAAAACGAAAGTATTCGAATTGTTTGAGAATGCCAGTTACGCTGATTGAGATAGACTCGGGAAAGTTGCGGGGAGCTGTTGAAGATAATATTAATGGAGCAACTTTCTTGGCATTCAAGGGAATCCCCTACGCCGAACCTCCGATTGGTGATTTACGATTTCGGGTAAGTGATTATGATGATACCACCATGGAGAACATTGAATGGTATTCAATTTGAACGCTACATTCAGTGCGAAAGGCACTTAAAAAAGAATTCTCTTACCGTGTATAAGATTACAGTAACGAACTTTGTTCAACAGGATCCAATACCCGTGAGACCATGGACGGGAATTAGAGATGCTACAAAATTTGGTGAGCCATGTTTTCAATACAACGCTATTGCAGATGAATTTATAGGCAGCGAAGACTGCCTTTACCTGAATGTGTTCACCCCAACCCTGTTCTCACCGTCCCCAAGGTCTGTGATGGTCTGCATCCATGGTGGACGATTTACATATGGCTGTGGAAATGATGATGTTTTCGGCGTTGATCATCTGATAGAAAGGGACGTAGTCGTCGTCACATTGAACTTTCGTCTAGGCTGCCTAGGTATTCCATCTGATGGACCTTTACTTCTCGCATTCCATACTATGTTGTTGACCATTTATCAATGATATCATTGGATCAAGGCTTCCTAAACCTGGAGGATAAAGCTGCCGCCGGCAATCAAGGCTTGAAAGATCAAATTCTTGCGTTGAGATGGGTACAGCGGAATATTAGGAAGTTCACGGGTGATCCACATAATGTTACGGTCTTTGGGCATAGCAGTGGCGGCGGCTGTGCCCATTATTTGGCGCTATCACCGATGGGACGAGGTAAGTTTAGTATATATGTGTTTGTAAGGTAGTTCATGAAATCGCAACTTTTGGGGTACCTTCAAAGATTGGTTTTTCTTTTTGAGTTATACTGGTCACACCAAGAAATTTATTATAATTCTAGGGTTATTCCATAAATTGATTCTCCAAAGCGGTGTCATCGTTGTTACCTTCTCGTTAACGCCTCCCGTAGTAAGAAACAGAAGACTAGGAACTCTTCTGGGACGTGCACCTTCTGACGCGAAAGATTTTGTGGAGTATCTGAGAACCGTTGAAGTGCAAAAACTCATAGAAGCACAAGAGCGTGTTCTCAATCCAGAAGTAAATAATGTGAAGGCTATCACTATCGAGTATTTGATAACAATTACTGTTTCAGGAACGAGATATCTGCGAATGCGTTTTTTTGCCGGGACCTGACGCAGTTTCCGATAATCCAGTTTTTCCCGAGGCTCTTCATGAGGCTATCAAGTTTGGCATTCAGATGCCTTGTATTATAGGGCACGTCAGTGATGAAGGTCTATTCATAAAAGGTAATATGTCTACCAGTCGGATCAGGACCAAGTATCCAAAGGTATCAATGTCCACAGCTGATCCAAGTCTTCGGACTTTATTAGACAGAAATGGTAATCCTGAGTGTCAATGTTGTCCCCATTGTCCCCAATCTAATATCATGTTCTTGAACGTAGGCCACGAGCTGAGTGATGCTTCTCTAAAAGCCGCGACGCGAATCGCGGAGAAGATCATACGGACTTTTCCATACTACGAAAAGTGGAGCATCCCAATCAACACTGTTATCAAACACTATCTGGGTGAGGACGAGCATGATGAGATGATTGTTCCAAAATTGGCGACTTGCATGACTGACGTAAACTTCATTGGAAGCACACACGCGATACTTGACAATCAGAAAAAGGTGTCCAATGCTCCCACGTATTACTACAATTTTGCATTTTACAGTGACAAGACATTGATCAGACTCAATCGCCGAATCGACCAGCCTGGTAAGTCTGGCATCACATCTACTAGATCTGCGATGTCGAATTGATGTCTTACCATTCGTTTTCTCTTCAGGTGCCTGCCATGGTGACGATTTGAGCTTCCTATTTCGCCACAGACTGATGGACAAATTAGGGAAAAATCAATTCGATTTTAATGGCATTGAGCACCGAGTCCTGAAGCGAATGACTGAGATGTGGACGAATTTCGCAAAAACAGGGTAATTGCATGAACTAGATCTAGCTACCTACGAGATGATTCTGATATATCCTCAATTCATTTTCCAGCAAGCCAACTCCAACAACATCGGAGCTGATTCCCGTTATGTGGGAGCCCATTGATAAGACAGCTTCCAATGACTACAAATGTCTGCGAATTAGTGAGAGCCTCACAATGGAGACTGTGGAGGATCATTACCAGCACTGGATTCGGAAAATTCAGATGGCTTGATAACATTCATTTCTCTCTCTCACATTCGAACGCAATGATTTGTTGATTGATTGCGAAAATAAAAGTGGGATTCCTTGCAATGGACCACTCAATGCAGGATTGCTGATAACATTTTCTAGATTTTTCCAAGCCCAGCGTCTGAGTTGAGTCTTAGGCGAACGTTGCTGGTAGCGAAATGGGTTGGATATTTGGAAATTCCAGGCCAACTCGAACAATGCAACAATGTACGGTCAGAGTGCTGAAAGTGCTTCCGCACATCGTTTCACATTATGCGCAATAACGCGAGGTAATTTTCAGTGATGCGGGCAAAAGTGCTCCAAATGATGAATGGAATAATTGGGTTCATTTATATGGAGCACCATTATTATGTCATTCTGAAGGGAGAGGGAATTCGAAAAATTCGTAAATGTGATGTGAGTGAGGTATAATTTCTTGATACAAATCGCTAAACTGCATTCGGAAGATTTTCTTAAGACCCTCATTAATTCGGTAACAAGTGGTTGGACAGACCAATTATGTCGAATATTTTGGTTGAGCGATTTTTTTTATAAATAACTACTCCGCCAAAATTTATGGATTTTGCGTTATGCGCGAAAACAATTATTTCGGACAATTTCGTACTCTTTTAGATTTATTTCATACGGCGTTTGGTGTAGAGAAAATTGGTAATACCATTTTTTGTTGCCAATCTCATTCTCTACGTAAAAGGTGTGTTGACTTTTATTTGTATCTGTCACGGTTCGTCAGTTATCGCGAGATATCTCAAATTCATAATTCCTTTCTAATTTCATGGAAATTCGGATCTCGTCTTTCAGTGCAATTACAATAATTTTCCTAAATTGAGCGTAAGTTTTTCAATGATTCGATAATTCTAGTCGGAACGATTCCAGCCTGCTACCACTTCAAATATGCTCTTCCGGATATGGTCCATCCGTCATCATTTACGTGAAAAAAGAAACTCCATTTTTTTTGTTCGGAGTGCATACGATTCTCTTCCATTTGTGATGACAAGAGCATTCTCCTCCATCATCATGTGATGGATGAGTTTTCCCAAAAACCTTTTACTCCAGAGCAGATTTCAATGTGGAAAAACAGATTCTGCAGAAGATTATTGGAACCTACATCTCTTATTTAAACCTGGAAACTCCAAAAGAAACTACACAATTTTGCCAAATTTCTGAAAACGGGAAAAAAAATATAGGTTTCCAAATTTGAATTGAAATCCTGATCTTAAGAATTCCATATCCCTCTCCTTTTTTTAGAAAAAAAATCCCGTCATCTACACGCAGCTCTCATCAAAGTTGATCAATTTTAATCACAATTCATGCCACTTCTAGGACTCTTTTTCCGCCGGCACTTCCCATTTCCAAGGATTAAAGTCTCATTGAGTTTTCCAGCATCGGCACAAGAAGTCCTTCCCCTGTTCCTAACACCAATAAATCGAGTGCTCAACGACAAATTGCTTTTCCCCTACAAGAGTCTCGAGGATCGCCATTAATGCCCCAGAAATGTGCCTTCAACATTCTTTTTCTATGCCCTCCACATTTTCCCCCCATCTCGCCATTCATAATCCGCAACTTTTGATCTCCAAGATAAGAAAGTTCCGACAGATTAAACCAACGAGAGCTGAAAGCCAGCTTAAAAATAATTCAAACTGGCCAGCGTGAGGGACAACTGAAGCCCTATGAATATCACGAGTGAGGAGTAAAAGGAAGCTGGCAAGCATTATCTTGCACAATGCATCCATAGGTTATAAGTGAAACCTAAAGAGGCAGTCATCAGGTATATGTCCACATAGTCGCGAGACTTACAACAGGATAGTTGGACCATGCGTTTGATGTTTTCACTTCTCAACCAATCTATTTCCTCCGCTTTTTTCCCCCGCCCCGCGTTGTGTGCGCGGAAGCAAAGATGGATAAAAGCAGTTGCCAGCACATATTACTTGGCCATATTTACTCAACTCTTGAGCATCTGGCCACTTGTCTTCACCACTTTGTTGGCAGCCACTTGTAAACGGACGTTTGTCAAAACTCAAGAGCCCTACGTCAATGAATCTGAATCACAATAAAATATTTCAGTGGAGAAGTGGTCCATGCAGTTAAAGGCGCTTTCATCTCTGGTCACTCTACAGCAAGAATCTGAAAAGTGAAACGGGATAGCGGACTTTTTCGATCAAGCTTTTCTGTTCCACAGAATGGAGGAAAAAAATATGTCCTATATATTCTTTTGCTATATTATTTAGTCATATAACCGTGAAGATACGCTTGACAGACAGCAATGGTATTGTTCGGTTAATTAATCGGTGACCGACGGCTCGATGATCGGTGACTTTTCACCCTTTACTCTCGAGGCACCACTCGATTGATAGTGTGACCAAGTCTTTGTCTAATTGGGCCGCGGTCACCCCCTCCACCAACTACAACCACTTGCGACATCTTATCCTGCAAATCGTTCTTATTCGTTTCGATCGGCCTTCGCGACAACAAGTGTCCTTGATATATTGAACTGCGAGTTCTTCGCTATCTTTACTATTGCCCAACGTGTCTGAAGTACTCAGTTTAATTAAGAAATCGTAATACCTTCAATTATTAATTATTAATCTCATTATAATTGTGTAAAAGTGACAAAGCCAATAAAAGGTTGTTCTTTTGTGATAGAGACAGTGCACGTGCCGTAATTTTGACCAACGAACTGATCCTCGAACTTAATCCATTTGATCCTCGACCAATTCATTTATTCCCGCAAAACCAGATCCGTCCTCGAACAGGTATACTTAAAACAAGAAGACTCCCTTGTAACTGTTACATCACTTGGATCACTTTTGCATATGAGACCGTCGCAATTTTCCAAGATTCACCTGGTGAATAACTCTCGAAAATTTACAGCCTGAGACGAAATACGTTTTAAAGCCTCCCGGGTAAAGTGTGGCTCGATCAAATCCCGGAATGCATATCACGACAGAGGTAGAGAGGGCGGGGGGGGGGGGGGGGGTGTAACGAAAGCGCACAGTGTCACCCTCTCAGCCCAGGGGATGCCAAAGGGAAGGCTCGTCAGGCGAAACGACACGTACAGAGATCTCAGGGATCTTATGAAATGTCATTTTTCGTCTCTCTCATCTACTCTTTGCCTCATGTACCTTATGTGCTACACGTACCCACTCCACTAGTGTATTTCCGGTTGGCATGCCACGTCCCCCATATACGAGGGGTCTCTTCCACGCCAACTCATGCGCCACCCTTCCTCGTTGTTGTCAATGTCGTCTACTCCCGCACTTGGCAGCAACGTAATACGCGCAGGGATTGAAGATACGGAAAATGTATGTACTAACAAGACCAGACGCATTGCCTTGCCAATGTGTACTCACCAATGTCACTTGGAATTTGTGTTGTAGACGATTGGAACTGTTGATGCATCGAACGGTGATAAAATCGAATGAAATACTGAAAAAGAGATGTTTTTACTTTCAAATGACAGCCTTGCAGCCATATTCTTCTCAAAAGTGTGTTTTTTTCCATTTCTGTTCCATACATTTTCATAAAAAGTGATGACAGTCAATAGGTGTTCCGCATTTCTTCCCATTCAATGCAACTCCATCTTGGCTCTCCCTCCTTTCTGACAGCGTCAAGTTCTGGTGCAATAAAAGTGCAAGAGATTCCAAAATCGAAGGAGTCGAAGATGCTTGAGTGGTTACTCCAATCCGGGTTTTATTAGGTAGGACGTCTATGTACGCATCTAGATACCATGTTCAGTGGAGTGACGGACTGGATTTTCGGAGCGTAGCATGCACGAGATTTGGGATTATGCATCGCTTTACGGCAATATATTTCGGTCGGACGTTAAGCTAGGAAGTCCATTGCGGGCTCATTCGGAAACAGGAGATGAGTTGCCTGTGTAATAGGAGCACTATTAGGTGGTGCAAGAATGCTTCCAATGTTATGCATTGGGAAAGGTAAAAGGGCTCAGCCCGACAAAGCAAAAAGTTCTGCAGCAGCGAAGCCTCTTGTCAAGCATGACGGTATGAAGCTGTTCATGGAAATCAATCCTACAGCAATAGCGATTGTCTGCGCGGGAACGTGAAGACCCTTTTCGATGACACTGAGCTTGCAGAGCAAGGCGGATCCGAGAACTGCAATGATCACCATCGAGAAACGCGTCCATCGGAACGTACTTGATACCTTATAGATGAAGGAACAGCAAAGAGACCGAAATCCTGTGGAATCTTCCAGAGTACACGTCTGCTACATCATCATACAGCCATGCCCGGAAGATCTTGGATTGCAACTAGTGTGTTCGTCGCCACCACCTTGCTGAGTTATTCGCGAGCAAGTCAGGGTTACCAAGTCTAACCATGTTCCTCCCAATGCATATGGCGTACTAATTAATTATACTCACATAACATGATACTGGAACGAGGAAAAATCCTGCAGACATAAAAACCAGTAGAACCCGACCATAATGCGAATTGGAGTCACAACCTAGGTGGTTTCTATTTGACATGGAATATGCACGATAACCTGTGGACTGATAAGAATAGTTCGCGTATTGGCCTGATAATGTTACCTTTGAGCCTTAAGTAGGCGAGATACAAGAGCCTTCGTTATAGCCTGCAGCTGGATCACAAGCAACATAGTAGACGGATGTCAGTTGCTCAACGCAGGGTTTTTGCCCAGAGCATTGTACCGATCTCACTGTGTTCGTGATAAATCACAAAGGCATGTGCTCCGGAAGGCCGGATGCTGCATGGTCTCATATCTACCAGCCATACTGAGCTATGTAGATGGCTTTGCTGTTTTAATATGAGCCGATGTAACGGGTGAGTTTCAATGTAATCATAATTAATTGACATAATACGGTTCGGATGCGAATGACTCCAGAAGATAACCATATCTTCTGCGGAAAAATGTCGATGCAAACCACCACTTAGCATGCTTAGCACTCACATAGTTTGGAGAAAACTCAGATCCATGAATTTTATAAAGTAGAGCTGGAAGTCAAAGCCCTCGAGTTCAAGAGCTGTTCCCGAAGGGTCAAAGGAACCCTCTTCGGCGGTCTTCCTAACAACCCGTCACGTAATCATTGCGACTTACTACAGTCCAAAGGCTGTCGGCGAGTTTAGTGACTGTTACCGCAGCGCATAAACTACCAATAATTGGCTTCGCTGAATTTATTCAAGTGCACATTGGTGGAGAATACTGGAGACACCTCGTACAACTTCAGGAAGATCGGTGTATTCGGTAACCGTCACCACGAGACTATTCGAGGAAACTAAACTGGGTCTGTGGACCTACTCCAAATGATGCATCGCATGTTGCCCTGGCGGTTCACTCCATGCGAACTTGACCACACTCCAACCTCCACCACAGCTGGGGTGGATCTTGCGAATCACCTTGATGGGTATTGGAACCTACGATGAGTCGATGGTCGCTCGATAGACCTCCGCTGATCCTTGGTAGCCCTCCTAGTTCCTGGTTCGAAGCCTCGAGGTGTCATGGAATTCATTGCAAGTCGACAATTTCACACTACCAAGGCGGGTGGTCGAGGGAGGGCACCACTCGAACCCCCACTTGATGCTTGCGAGTAAACCGCCAAGGTCTATTGCAAGATTTCTGTACACATCAAGACTAATTGGCATGCATACTAAGAAAAATTAGAAGGCTCGACTCAATGTTACTAGAGCTTTCTTAGATGAACTCAATCGAAAAACATATATCCTCTCTATACAGGGTGTCCGTAAACTGCGGACTTTCCTTTGGGGTGGGAGTAGGGGATGAAATTTGGAGGCGAACATTCCTTTGCGATTTTGCCGTCCGACGCCCCCCCCCCCCCCCCCCGCGGAGTTATTCAACTTTTTTCGCCGGCCAACCAGAGTGTTGCGTCGACCTTGAGCGCATGTGAGTGTTGTTTTTATTATGAAGAGGTTAGTGTGTGTATGTGTGCACGTTAACGCACGTGAATGGGTGTGTGTGTGTTTGTGTGTTTGTTCGAAAGGAAAGTCCACAGTTTACGGACACCCTGTATATATATGCTTGAATATGAAAGTTTGAAGTTGTGAATTTTATATAGTTAACTCCAAGATGAAATAGTCAGTGATATCATAGGACTTTTTACTACATATTATAGTTTGTGATTTGCTTGAAGAAATATTGGAAAAAAACTGCGAATGAATGATAAGCGAGGATCAATTTGGGATTATAATAATTTTACGCGTTTAGCCGTCTACTCTCTGGATTCACGATCGGCTATGAAGTCGAAGTCCGAAGTCGTAGTACACCATATACCTCAAAAGCCATTCCACTAAAATGCGAGAAGAATGGCCCAAGTACGAAAGAATGAGAGTTATAGCTTGGCGATATTTCTGTTCCCATGGTTCACCAATTCCTTTCAGATGAAAAATTCTATAGCTCATTTTTAGACTTTGCTGTACTCATTTATGAGGAAAAAATGAACCCTTCAAGGTGCTTGGAAAAATCTAGGCGTTCGGAACGATCAACCAATCTGAGGAAAACAAACGCGAACCTTATTTCGCAATAACAGAAACGGTCTGAGACTATTTTCGGCTTGAAGCTTAATCTATTTTCAATCCATATAAACTTCACAACTGTCAAATATGTCCTATCTTCTGTAGAACCCTTGTCTGTCTTTGATTACGAATCATTGCTCTGAGGGTATTTCTAATCTCTCTATTAATTCATAACTCAAATTCATCTGCCTCAGAATAATTTCCGGAGTTTCAAATAGACTGTATGCTCAAACCTCGAGTCAGTAATTATTAGCAAATATTGAGTGAAATTAGATGGTCTCTGGTTCTTGTCAAACGAAGATGGCATGTGCAACTGGTGCATATTCAGGTATGAATCGTTTGCCAAGGTACACATAATATATCATGGAAGAATGAAGAATTTAATGCTTCCATTCAATATGGCTGCGTATCTGTTTTGAGAACACAGGGCGGGAACCTCGGACCTTCCGACACTTTCCTCCATCACGCGAAGAAACAATATTGTAAACTTCCGGTTCGTCCCCAGAACGCAACGATTGTTTAACCAATAATTTTAATTTGTGTCTTTTTACGGACAAAATTAATTCTCTACATAAGTATCATTTGGATTTTTTCCGTAATGGTGCTCATCTATGAGAGCGGTTCTTAAGAAAAACATGAAAAAACTGATCTCTAGGGGAATTGCGCGGCCCCTATGGACCACTCACTCCGCCTACTTGTTCAATTATGGAATCACTATCCAACTCTTCAATATGAAGCTAATTGAGCGCTTATTTTTGAATTATGCACAACTTTTTGGGCTTCAATCATCTGTTGTGTCCAATTGTCACGTGATTTTTCAAGCGCGTTCTCGATTGCAACATTCTCTTCATCCATTGGTGTTTTTTCGTATTGGACTAAATCAAAGATTCCAAAAAATCCCTCGATAGCATCTGGAAAAATTCACAAACTTAAGAAACTGAAAAACAGAACATTACAATAATGTTTCGGTGGAACGACTGTTATTTTCATTATATATCTTCATTCAGATTTTTGCAAGAAAAAAACAATGGGGAAATTTATTACGAATTTGGTGATTTTTTTATAGCTTCTATACGATGAGTGGGATGTGTAGCTTTCATTATACAATAAAAAAATTATGAACGAAGGCAAGTTTTGAAAAATGAAAAAGTAAGCTGCACCCTGGGGGATGCAAGCAACTTTCCCGTTTGTAATTTCCATCTGACATATTTTTTTCCAAGATTTTCCTCAAAGATATGTGGGTAATCCCGCAGAGTACGGATTCAAACAAGCACCATCCGCAGCTTATATCCGCGGTTAACCCTTAATTATGCAAGTTCGGTGGAAAAATTGTAAAGCATAGGATGTGGATTTTCCTGAGAAACAGTTTCCATTTTATACTGTGTATCGTATTTGCAATTTCACATCGCGAAGCTACGAGATAAGTTTTCAAGTTTGAATCACATAATCTCAATCATATCATTGGGGGTATGTAATCGAGTGCCAAAATCGAGCGGTCCACACCTAGACCTTACCTGCAAGCAGGCTCCACCACTCCCACCCACAACCCCCCCCCCCACATACACACACACCTACCTACCCATTCACGCCCCCACCCACTCACCCACATCCACCTACCCACATACCCACCCACCCATCCACCCACCCGCCCACCCATCCACCCGCCCGCCCACCCATCCATCCACCCGCCCACCCATCCATCCACCCGCCCACCCATCCACCCACCCACAGAACCACCCGCCCACCCACACAACCACCCACTCACACACACACAACCACATACGCGCGCACACGCATACACACGTTCGCACATACATACCCACACACACACACAAATATTTTTCACGGTGCCAAATTTCAAAGCGTTGCCGAATGTACCAGAACACTCACAAATGATTTGATTCGTGTCTGTTGATAAAACGATCCCATCTCAACAGCTCGAGAAATTTCCACGGACACGAGAGCCATGGAGAGCCTCCCTGAATGCTAGACATTTCCTGGAGTAAGCAATTGGACAAGATGAGAAAGGAGAGGGTGAGACAAGGGAGAAACAAATCGAGCGGCCTCAGCCTGCACTCTCCCATTTCTCTCGTTTATTTTTTAACCCTCGCCCCCCCCCCCCCCCCCCCCCCCCCCCCGCCCGGACCTTTCTTCATCCCACTCACGAGCTCTCCTCTGTCTTCCACTCCCCCAGAACGTGCTTAATGTCGTTTTCAACTGACTATGAGCGTGTTCCATTGTTAACTCCATGGAGGAAAGGGGAACGTGATCCTCAATGATTTTCAGGGGCTAGATGTTTAGAGGAACATCTCGGTTCGTCTGTTTGTCTTCACTCTTTTTCCAACATCTCTTTTATTATATTTCAAGATGGAGCAGAATAAAAGGACGATCTGAAAGCACTCTTTTTTATTATCTTTATTTGAGAGGAGAATTGTTTGGAGGGAATTATGGAAAAAAAAACAGGAAAAAATGAAGGCCTAGAATGTTGGGTAATTTCAAAAATGTACTCTCCATCGATTGATAACAGAGCTGTTGAAGTTTTCCCAGCATTTGATAGCTCAAGAGCTACTCTAATTAACTTCCACAGTAACAAGCCTCGGAAATTTAATCAAGCAACTTGTTCATACCGCCTCAGCGCAAGAATACTGTTCATTTGGCAAATGCTATTCCAAAAAGTCCAAAAATTTTCCAACTTCCCTGGAGCATTGCATTATCACATCTCAGGTCACTCCGTTGAATTGAAATTGCTCCGACATCTCATTTCGCCTCCCAGGGTCCCCCAAACAAACTCTCCAAGTGAATTTACCAAAAAATTTTTCCCGCGTTACAACAATTTCCAATCTCATTCTTTTTCCCCGTCAATTTTCCGAGGTTGATGCTACGCTAAATAGATTAAAAGGCGAAATGAAGAGGGGAAAAAAGAAGACTATTAAAAAATGTAGTCCAACGAATTGCGAGTCTTTTATGGGTCATGTCCGGAATATTCTCTCGCAATTAAAAAATGGCGCAGGCTTGCTATAAAAATCCTGCGGCACGCCCGGCATACTACACCACATCCCGCGTAATTTTTCCATGCAGGTGTACCATTCAGAGCTATATAAAGGCATAACAGTGCCAGGGGTTAAGTAAAATGGTCCGTAATTGGACAGATATGGGAGCAGTTGGAGAAATGATGGGTCTAAAGTTGTAAAATTATGACGTAAAGGGAGGCGCTGCCCTTACGGGTAATATTAAGACCTTGTGGAAAAATAAGGTGAATCGCATTAGACATGTCCTACACATCAAAATTTCATTACCTGTTTGTTATATGCACTTTGGAAAATATTAAAAATCTTGACAATTCTAAAAAGCCGAAAAATCCTAAAAATCCTCAAAGTCCCAAAAATCTGGAAAATTCTGAAAATGCTAAAAATGCTAAAAATGCTAAAAATCTTAAAAATATTGAAAATCCGAAAAATCCTAAAAATCCTAAGAATCCTAAATATCCTAAAGATCTTAAAAATCTTAAAAATCCTAAAAATCCTAAAAATCCTAAAAATCCTAAAAATCCTAAAAATCCTAAAAATCCTAAAAATCCTAAAAATCCTAAAAATCCTAAAAATCCTAAAAATCCTAAAAATCCTAAAAATCCTAAAAATCCTAAAAATCCTAAAAATCCTAAAAATCCTAAAAATCCTGAAAATCCTGAAAATCTTAAAAATCCTAGAAATCCTTAAAATTCTACCGATCCTAAAAATCCTAAAAATCCTAAAAATCCTAAAACACCCTACAAATGTTAACAATCCCGAGCATCCTACAAACCCCTTGAATTCAACCAAACCCTAAATAAAAGAATTGTGACAATGATAAAACGGCGTAAAATCCTAAAGAATTA
Organism: Asobara japonica; assembly: GCA_026005395.1. Taxonomy (NCBI): domain Eukaryota; kingdom Metazoa; phylum Arthropoda; class Insecta; order Hymenoptera; family Braconidae; genus Asobara; species Asobara japonica. Next base: position 6,093,686 of record BQMI01000334.1, read on the forward strand.
TGGAAATGTCACCGTGAAGAATTATTCACCCTCGAAAAATAAGCGGGTCTGCTGTAAAAATTGTGCGGCGCACTCTCATCTTTAAACTTTGATAAGGCATAAAAATATCACAAATAGTTAGAAACGCATTTGTTAAAGTATGAACTAAACATTCAAATGCTGCCAATCCTAAATATCCTGAATCCATGAGGGTTCAACAATCATAACTTCCAGTCATTTCCACACACACACACACAAATCCACAGATTCGGCTTAAAATGAATAATTAACTAACTCAATTACGTCAAGTTACTTAAGTTTTGTAACTAATAGTCGCGGCGACATATCAAGAAAGCCCAAAAAAATTTCACAGCCGGGACAACCTTAAAAAACCCACAAATCATAGAGGAACGTAAATTTTCCGAATCTCGGGAAAAAGAAAATCGAGACAATGATAAAGCCCCTAAAAATTGTGGGAAATTATGGAAATGTCACCGTGAAGAATTACTGCCCCTTAAAAAATGGGCCGGTCTGTCGTAAAAAATCCTGTGGCTCAAGCCTCCCACCCTCCCCCTCCCCCACCCACCCTCAACACCCCTAGCAATTTTAACGTGTCTCCTATCCGTATACATACACACCACTACCGGTTTAAGTAAAATCCTACATTTAACGAATTAGTTGAACTGCCCCGCAATCAAAATGATGAAACACCGAGCTGCTATCGACGCGTGAGCGACTGAGCCATCACGATTCCCATGTGCTGTTCTGCGCCACATGGCCAATTTATAACTGCCACATATTTCCAGCTACCGGGTTGAAAAGTTTGACCCCATTTGTAAAAAAAGTTCACTTCATAACATTTGTTTTTTTTTTCTACTTCATAATCGTAGCCAGTAAATTCCCCCGAAATATCGTGCAATAAATGAGCCAGGACCAAAACAGGGCAAAAGCCCATCTCATTTTCATTTCACCCCAATAATTCATCTCCACTTCTAATGAACCCGGAACAAAAAATTCCACCGTTTTAATTATCCGTGAGATGTCGGTGTCACGTGACGAGACAATTGAGATACGTGCGGTTGGCTTTTTTTCAGGGCATCAGACTGTACACAGAGCTTTCTCAAATTAGGAAAAAAAGGTCGACAATTTGAGGATGCGGAGATGTTCGGGTGTGGAATATTAATATAATTCAGGGTTATTTTTGGCTAGGTTGATCAAACACACTTTAAATTTGTTGGGAGTACGAAAAAGTCTGTTTTCCGTCGGCAATTAAATCATCGTTTTTACCGAATTCTGAGCGTCTCAAAATGCAGTAAGACTTTCAAATTCGAGTATACATAAACTCAATAAATTCGTCATCCTCTCGAATCAAAATCTTGTCATTATCAATCCGCTAGTTTTCACTATACGTAAAGCACACTTTTACACACTTGTACCTCAACGCTTTATAGTTGATCCCAATTTTAGCTCGTGCAATATATTCCAACTCAAAACTCGAGTTATTTCCGAACGAAATTTTTTGCCGTGCACCGAATTCCCCACTTGACCTGCTAGCTTTCTCGCGCAGTTCGAAGATCGATAACATCCACCCAGCTCCCATGCTCCTCGGTTCAATGTACAAAATTTGCATCGTACGCTTCAACTTCCCCACGCTTTTACACCGAGAGCCTATTCGCGGGCGTTTGTATGTGTGTGTGTATATATATATATGTATGTATGTATATGGGGGCCTCCACATACGCTTGTATACGTTTCCCACGCATCTGGGCATGTGCGGGTGTTTGTGTGTGTGGGGGTCTCCACTCACGACTGTGTATGTTTCGTATATATGTGTGTGTGGGTAAGTGGGTGGGTGCGTGTGTGTGGGTGGGTGTGAGTGGGTGAGTGGGTAGGTTTCTGGGTGAGTGGGTGGTTAGGTGGGTGGCTAAGTGGGTAAGTGGGTCGGTAGGTAGGTGGGTGGGTGGGTGGGTGGATAGGTGGAGGGGGAGCGCAGTCTCCGCACACGTCCCTGTATGTTCCCTATGCACTTAAGTATGTAAGTGTGTGAGTGTGTGTATGTGTTTGTAAGTGAGATTTTGGATAACAAAGACACTAGGTAAATACAGGTATATAATACCACGAAGAAGTTTAATGGTTATCGATCCGGCTCCTGTAAGTGCCGCTGTAACACTGTCTTCCCTGGATTGGGGTACTCGAGTGTTCCGTGATATAACGTAAAGGGTATGAGATGAAGTCGATGGGAGACCACACGTCTCTATCGACGAGCCAAATCGCCTCGCGCGAGAATCACGTTTGACTCACTTCAGCGGATAAGGGGAAAAGGACCCAGTGCAAGACGCTGACCCTGACCTCATGTCACATTGTTCGTACTTTACTACTGCACGGTTTGGAAGACTCGGGCGCTTTACACTTTACACTTTCACTGGTGGAGTGGGGGGAGGAGGGGGAGGGGGGGGGGGGTAAGTGATACTCTCGGTTTTATTTCCACGTAGTTGGCGAACTTGCATTTAAATTGAATGCAATTTATTGGAGTTATCTGGCGCACTTGAACGGGGGTTCGGAGGAGTAATTGAGACTTACGAGGTGGATGTCAAATTTGAGAGACTGAATACTGTAACATTCGTGGTTATTTTGCTAGATGCGTAACGAAACCATTAGATTCAATTTTTCCGGAATGAAAAGTGACCCACGTTTAATTCTCACCTCCCCCGCCCCCCCCCCCCCTGTCCTGCCGCCACACCTTTAAAAAGCCAACTGTCCGATATTGAGGTGCATTAATTTGCTGATGTAGGTTATACCTCAAAAACTTTTTCAGAGTGAAAAAAAAATTATATCGAAGAATGTACGTGCATGTGATGATGCAGGTCGGCACGTGTACTACATATTATCCCATCGCCTCTGCACTCTTACCTCCCCCTCTCGTCACCCAGCCAACCACCCACTTTGCTCTGCCCTGGTAACTCTCCCACCCCGCTTACCCCTTCCGCTTTGTCCCGTGGGCCACAAAGGCTTGAGAGCATCGATTAAAAGCAATCTCGACGAGTGTAAATATAAACGTCCCGGCTGGCGCTCGATCCACCTCCTCCTCTCATTTATCTCTTTCCATCCAACGAGAGACACAATTGGGTGCTCATAGAAGTCTTTTTAATGTCGCGGAGATGTATTACAAACGGCCTTACACACAAAAGTTTTCTGTGCTTTTTGTGGTGGTCTGGTATTGGGATGAATAGCGAGTGCGTACGGAGCAATGGAGACGTACACAGATTACCTCTATTAATTGATTTTTTTATCATTACTTATTGAAATTTTTGAAGTGTCACTTCTTATGGGAGGGTATTGAAATTCGGATCGGCAACCTTTTGTGTGACGGAAGTAGGTGGTGGGGGTAACATGCAGCGTCGAGAGAGTGGGGCCCGTGACTCGCTTGCCTTAGGTACCTGTAGTTAGAATTACAATGTTTAGGCGGTGTAACGATCGCCGAACACAGCTGTTCGAGCTCCATGAAGTTAGCCCCTGCTTATTAAAAATTTCTTCATACGACCATCAGAATTCATTGATAGGCGAATGATAGACAATGATGATGATGAAAACAATTTGATTGACTAAATATTTTTAAAATGAATTTTCAAAAAATTGGCCCAAAAGATAGCCCCTCTTTTTTCAGAATTTAATGATAGAAACTTCTAGTTGGTCTCATTCTACGCAGAATCATTTGACAGAAATTGATAGACACTTGCCCGAAGTCTATCAATTCGATAAACTAACGTAAAGTAAGAAAAACCTAATGAGGATCATGACGTTGCGGCGGCGAGTCGACTCAGAGCGGCAGGGAAGGGGGGCGGGGTGATCTCCCATCCCTGTTATTTAAGCTACTCCCTATGAAGTTCCACTTCTGTCGCGTGTCTTCATGACATACCGTATTTTTTTCAATTTTTGAGATTTAAAAAAAATGGCTTGCAAATTTTCTCCAAAGTCAGGTTTCAAATTATCGCTCTTCTTATCTATCTTTTTTTTTCTCTCAAAAAAAATTGAAATTTACCATCACCATTGAGAAACGGGTGGCAGACAATTCCATGTTTGAAAAAATCTGTGGAGGGTTTGAATCGCGGAAACTTTGAACTTTTGGCATGTGCGGCAATCGCTTCCTTGTACATTGCCCGTTTATTTATATTTTTTTTTGTCCTGCGCCACGCTTTATCGTGGTTAACGCCGGACGCTGAAACGACTTTGCCACGGGGGTGTCTTAATTTACGAGCGCCCATAAGTCCCGTCTATTTGTGAAAAGAAGACGAGACCTTACGCCCGCGTTTGTGATTCATGGTATCGTATAAAGGCGTTAACAGCAACGTCCAATTAAGCCCATGAAAGGAAAACGAAAATTATTTAATGTTATCGCGTGAGGCGCACGGTGGGACCAATAGACAGTGTAAGTGAATAAGCTATTGGTAAAGATTTATGAGACAATTTCCTACGAGCGAAAGGAACCAATTCCAATTTTTATATTCATATTTTTTAAGTAATTTACTTCGCATTTTTCGGAGATCGTTTTTTGGGAAAATTTTTTTTCTTATTTTCTTGGTAACATAGTTCGCGAATAATTCATAAATTGCATAACTCGGACATTGAACCGCGGACATGAATGACCTCGTGATGCATTAAGACACCGAAAAAGCAATGACTAAACTTTTGCACATACAAGACCTGTCACCATGATCCGCTCGTTAACTTTTTTTCATACCTTTTTTTTTCGTCGTCTCTATCCCCCGAAGATGAATTCTCCTTTATACTACTGGGTTATACATAAAGCCCTCGTGGATATCTCTTGCGAGAGAGAGTCCTCCAGGAGTTTCACTAATTGCGGACATTTCCAAGGCGAAGCGTAGGGTGAGGTTGGGAAGAAGTCTTCCCAGAAAACCCGTGGTGAATCTCTTTAATCTCAACGGGAGGGTTAACGACTTCCCGCGGCGAGACTGACAATATATACCTGGATGACTTTTATACACCGTGGGGCGAAGAAAAGAAGGAAAAATGAAACCTACTGTGGTATAGCGGGTGGCGAAACAAAGCATAAAAAATAAATAACAACACCGTAAAAAGGAAAGTATCACGTTGTTATTGTTTGGCACGGACCACCATAAAAGGTTTGATGGTAAATTGGAAAATTTGCAGTATTAAAAAAATTCATTTCAATGAAATTCCAATTTACTTATGGGTTAATGAGTCAACATTTTCATGTGTCTATTGCAAGCAGTATTGAGTTATGAAACTGCCGACTTGGGTATCCGTCGAGTCGAGTATAGTTGCGTCAAGTAGGTTGGGGTCAAGTATACTTGAGTCAAGTAAGACTTGAGTCAAGTAAGACTTGAGTCAGGTAAGACTTGAGTCAAGTAAGACTTGAGTCAAGTAAGACTTGAGTCAGGTGAGACTTGAGTCAAGTAAGACTTGAGTCAAGTAAGACTTGAGTCAAGTAAGACTTGAGTCAAGTAAGACTTGAGTCAAGTAAGACTTGAGTCAAGTAAGACTTGAGTCAAGTAAGACTTGAGTCAAGTAAGACTTGAGTCAAGTAAGACTTGAGTCAAGTAAGACTTGAGTCAAGTAAGACTTGAGTCAAGTAAGACTTGAGTCAAGTAAGACTTGAGTCAAGTAAGACTTGAGTCAAGTAAGACTTGAGTCAAGTAAGACTTGAGTCAAGTAAGACTTGAGTCAAGTAAGACTTGAGTCAAGTAAGACTTGAGTCAAGTAAGACTTGCGTCAAGTAAGACTTGAGTCTAGTAAGACTTGAGTCAAGTAAGACTTGAGTCAAGTAGGACTTGAGTCAAGTAGGACTTGAGTCAAGTAGGACTTGAGTCAAGTAAGACTTGAGTCAAGTAAGACTTGCGTCAAGTAAGACTTGAGTCAAGTAAGACTTGAGTCAAGTAAGACTTGAGTCAAGTAAGACTTGCGTCAAGTAGAGTTGAGTCAAGTAAGACGTGAGTCAAGTAAGACTTCACTCGAGTGAGATTTGAGTCAAGTAGACCTGAGCCAAGTAGACTTGAGCCAAGTGTAATTAAGTAAAGTATCCTTGATCCAAGGATTCTTAGCTCCAGTATACCTGAATCAAATATTTTGAATACAAGTACACTCGAATGCCCAATACTTGCATTCATGATGCTGGTATTCATATCTGAATAAGCTTTATACACCGAGGGATTCAAAACAAAAAGGAAAAATGAAACGTATTGAGCTGCAACTGATGGTGAAAAAAACATGGAAAAAATTGAAAGCAACACAACGTAATGAAACAATGTCATTGTTTGGTCCAAATAACAGTTTTACGGTAGATTGGAAAAACTGAAGTATTAATACAACTAAATTCAATGAAATCCCATGTGCTCAGGAGGTGACAAGTACTAATCCAAGGACCGTCAAGTTATGGTGTTCCTAATCGAACCTTTTAAAATTCCAATTGTAAGAAGAATTGAATTTTCAAAAACTTGCATCTAGTTCTGTTGGTTTGCAGGGCTTACCCAGGTACAAAATTCATTCCTCTTGTAAGTTTTATTTGTGCCATTTGGAAATGGCTAGATTTATCACTTTATTATTTTGGGACCTTCATTTGCTTGTAAAGCGAACAAAGTGTTTCGGTAGAACTTTTTCTACATTGGTTTTACTATTGCCTGGTCTTCCCAAAATGTGCATATGGTGGCCATCCAGGGTCAGGAAGGAAAAGGGAAAACTTTAGGGGGTGGAAATTATATTACTCTAAGCCATGGTTGGGTCTTATAGGCGAATGCCATTTTAGTCTTATGCGGATACTTATACGAAGTAGTACCTCTTGACTGTCTAGAGTCTTTCAAAGAATTCTATTAAAATTAGTATTGAGAAAATAAAGTGTTTCTTACTTTAACCCCATAATCCAATAAGTACACTTGAATTAAGTACCCTGCAGTCAAGGACTCTTGAATCTAGGACACTTCAATCAAGTGTATTGTTTGGTCCGTAGTACGATAAAATTTTGATGATAAATTGGAAAAATTGCGGTACTAAAGAATGAATTTTAATGGAATGCCGTTTACTGGAGTGTCAAGTAGTGTCAATATCTAATAGTAGAGTGATATTGTTTCCTAATCAGACGCTCCCGAAATTCAATTATAGTACTTAGCTCTGAAAACTTTGATCAAGTATACTTCAATCAAGGATACTTAAACGAAGGATCCTGGAATAAGGATACTTTAATCAAGTACACCGGGATTCAGCATACTCGAATCAAGTATACTTTAACGAAGCGCAAGTATACTGGTATTTATATCTGAATACCTTTTATGCGCCGAGAGGCGAAGGAAAGAATGAAAAATGAAACCTGGCGAACTACGGAGGGTGGCGAAATAAAGTGGAAAAAGAAATAACAATACCGTAAAATGAATGCATCCCGATGTTATTGTCTGGCTTGTACCGCCATGAAATATTTGATGGTAAATTGGAAAAAATAATGAAAATTACCATAGGGATTTCAAAGAAAGTCTTATCAATTCCAGAATATGCTGAACCTTTTCGCTTCCGCCATCATTGAGTTTGATTATATAATTGGCAACAGAGAAAGCATTCTTGTGAGGTTTTGACTATACAAAATGATCAGAAGAGCTCAATCATGAATTACAATTGGAAATACGTAAATTACGGTTAATAAATGGTAAATGATAGTTATCAATGTCGTAACTGATGGATAAGTACTCGTAATTTATGGATAAAAACCGTAATTTTCGATTCCATCAGCGCAATTTACGAACGAGAAATCGGTGTTTACGATTCCTTGTACGTAATTTACGGATAAAAAATCGTAACTTACGATTCCTTGGGCGTAATTTACGATTATTTGGGCGTAATTCACGAATAAGAAATGGTCATTTACGATTACTTAGGTGTAATTTACGGATGAGAAATCGTAATTTACGATTCCCTGGGCCTAACTTATCATCAAGAAATCGTAATATACGAATGCAAAGTCGCAATTTACGATTCCTTAAACACAATTTATGTATGAAAATTCGTAATTTACGGTGATTTGAACGTAACTTATGATTACGAAATTATCGTTTATGTTCGTTAATACGTTCGTAATTTTCACCTATCTAGGCGTTTGGTTTTGAAGATAGAATATAGAATTAAAAGAACAGAATTACGTTATTAAATCACATTCCACTGGGTCATACAGCAAATTGAAATGAATATATCATATAGCTTGAGTGACTTATGGAGCAAAATCCTTGCTGCCGTGGCGAAACAAAGCATTGTTGAATAAAAAAAAAAGTACAATTCCGTAAAATGAATGTATTGCGACGTTATTGTTTGGCCCCATGTACCACCATAAATCCCTGAATCTCGTTGGCTAGGTGAGTCTTAAAACAACGGGGTTGCCATGGTGAAAATAAATCGATGCACTTCCGGCCAGAGTAAAATCATGCCCTTCGAGTTAATTAGCCGCCTTCCAGGATTAATATTCATTCCACTCTTGATGCTAACAGGGGAAAGGAGCCCCGGACTATTAATAATTTTAATAGCCAACTTTGCCTGATTCCGAGGCTCTATTGACTTTGAGAACTTCCATTGGTGATATTCCTTCTGATGAATACCCACGGATATCTCTCTCTATTTATATTAGAAAAGTAATGTTCCAGTGTTCAATTTCATCTCCATGAGAATCACACCGAAAGGATTACAAGCGCAGAATGTGCGATTTGAAGGGGCTTGTTCAAAAAAATAGGAAAAATAGGTGATGGAATGTGGACCCATCAGAACTACACAAATGACTTTTTGGTTTGGAATTTCTCTTCAGAGGAATCTTCTACAAGACTGTGTGACGAGTGCAAGACATTTTTATGAAACAAGAAAACGTGGTTCCTACAATACACACTGAACGTAGTTTGATCGATGAAGTAGTAATCTGTAGCATTGTGCAGACAACTACGCTAAAGAAAATCCTTTGCGTATTTTTCAGAAAATTCAATATGAAAAGTTAAGTATCAGGGTCTTGGGACTGGAGGGTCTTGGGAGCTGAGGGTCTCTGGGAATTGAGGGTCACTGGGACTTGAGGGGCTCTGGGACTTGAGGGCCTCTGAGACTTGAGGGTCTCTGGGACTTGAGGGTCTCTGGGACTTGAGGGTCGCTGGGACTTGAGGGGCTCTGGGACTTGAGGGTCGCTGGGACTTGAGGGTCGCTGGGACTTGAGGGGCTCTGGGACTTGAGGGTCTCTGGGACTTGAGGGTCTTGGGACTTGAGGGTCTTGGGACTTGAGGGTCTTGGGGCTTGAGGGTCTTGGCACTTGAGGGTCTTGGGACTTGCGGGTCTTGGGACTTGAGGGTCTTGGGACTTGAGGGGCTTGGGACCTGAGGTTCTCGGGCCTGAGGGTCTCTGGGACTTGAGGATCTTGGGACTTGAGGGTCTCTGGGACTTGAGGGTCTCTGGGACTTGAGAGTTTCTGGGACTTGGGGGGCTCTGGGACCTGAGGGGCTCTGGGACTTGAGGGCCTCTGGGACTTGAGGGGCTCTGGGGCCTGAGGGTCTTGGGACCTGAGGGTCTCTGGGGCCTGAGGTTCTCTGGGACTTGAGGGTCTTGGGACTTGAGGATCTTGGAACTTGAGGGTCTTATAACCACAAACAATGTTTTTGTAGATCCAGGAAGCATATATCACCACGAAAAATAAATACGAAATTATAATGCAGAGATATGTGGACTACAAAAATCATCCAACCGAATTTCTGCTGCACGAACATATTTTAAAAAATATACGGTAGTACAGATGACCATTATATGAGAAATACGTAGGGATATGAAATGTAAATACGTTTAATTTTAGTGAGGTCGAGATTGAAACCTCTATTTGAGTAATGCTCATTGCTTGGCTAATGCCTTGAATTTTTTTTTCACTCCACTTCATTGGAAGAAAAAATTATAATTGAATATTTCCAGTTGTCAGTTGAAATAATTCGTACTACGTCAGTGAGCATACTATTTTTAATTTTCGACAAAACAAATTGAAAATATTTTATTCACGGTAGAATATTTTAACATAGAACTTTTCATTACTTTCGTGTTACTGAATTTTTCTTCTGTTGCCCAAATGCACTGGGCGCATTGAATTGATTTTTAATCACAGAGAGAGCCAATTTCCCATGGACCACGAGCTAATGGAATATTTTAATGGCTAAATCGAGTACCCTTAATCAGGAATTTTCGTTAGCCTACAAACGATGGGAATTAAGGGTAAGTGGGTGGGGGGGGGGGGGGGGGGGAGGGGGTGTCAGGGCCGACGACGCCCAGGCGTGTCGCTAACAAGACGCTGGTCTATAATTTAGTAGTGGGGCAGGAGGGGGGGGGGGGGGAGGGGTTTGTTTATTTATCGGTTTGGTTTTCGGTGTCTGAGAAATTATGAAAACGCCCAGCTCATGAATTTTCCGCGACGGCTTACTGAGTTGACGAGCATATCGATTTCCTCCGGCAGTTGATGGTGTGAAAGTTTCACGGCTGTTTAGGATGCAGAGTATTTGTAGCATATCGGTTTCATGGATTTTGATTAATTTTTTCAAATCGATTTTACATTGGCTTGTCACAGTTCACGATATTCATAACGTTTAGAGACGGTTTAAAAGTGGATATACGTCATTATTCTGATGCACAAATTGTGCGATTGTAGTCGATTTTTCTATTTAAGCTTCTCTCCGATGTAGGACGTACCACGGAGACTCGCGGCGCTGCCCATAGAGACCGATTTTTGCCCAAACTGTGCAGGGTTCACAGCCTTTAGACCAACGAACAAAATGCACCACGGGTTTGCCATTCCTTGTTCTAACCAGTACTTGAAGGAAAGCCGTCCAAGACCTCAATGTGTCCATCCGCTCTTTTTACGGAACTCTCATTCGATGATGAATCCGTATTAGGTCCCGGATAATTCCACACTACTATACCGAAAGGACGCTCCCTGCCTGGGGATCCAAAACTGGCACCTCGTGTCTAACACCTTTGCCGACTTGACTTGGAAATCGTTTATGGCCGTGAATAATACATACCTGCTGTATGCAGTATTAATATCTAAAATAATTGATTGCATCCAAGTTGCACAGAGTTTGGATGAATTTTTCATTGGAACCGATGGTCTGAAATAGATACAGATTGATGTGGTATAAGGTAAAATAACTCATAAAAAAATCTTTTGAATAATGGTTGGGGAGGGGGAGGCGGGAGGGGGGGGAGGGGGGAGGGGAGGGGAGCAGAATGTATTCTGTGCAATTGATGCATCTCCACGTGACCCATATCTGATAAGATTTTCGTTGCAATCAGTTTGATCACTTTTCGAAGACGACTCAAAAAATGGTAAATATTTATCTCGAGATGAGATGAGTTCGTCCCGAGAAATGTCACAAACACCTTTATGATCTTGGGCTACAATCTCCGGGAAATACTCAGTAGGATTTTGCCTCAATACTGATTGTTCAGAGATATTTGGCTCCTGAAGAGAATATTTGAAACAAGAATCTTGTGTGAAAATTATAAATCGGTTCCTTGCATGGCCCCAATGTGTCACACTCATTCAGTGTTTTTTCAGCATCACAATGATGGAAAATTCTATACAATTTTCAATTCTACTCAATAAGATTCAATGCAATACCGAAAATATGAACTGGCGACTATTGTCGTACTCGCAATCTCCCAACCCAAATATCCTGTCATTCTGTAATTACGCGCAGTACTGTTTACATATCCCGATATACACACATACTGCGGCTGTCTGTATTGGCGTACGACTACTCCCATCTCCACTGAGTAGCAAGACGTATATGCATTAAAATACCTGAAGTGTCCGGACAATGCTGCATTCATTCAAATTCTGAGACTGACGTTCTCAGATTCTCCACAAATGAGTGAGACTGATCCACACATTCAATCGACATGAGTGATCTTTATGGTAGTTGCTAAAGAGCATGCCACATTGACGGGTTCTGTGAGTACGAATAGACAACAGTAAGACAAACACAAACACACACACACACAAGTCGGGGTTTGGTATAGAGGGCAGAGTATCTACCTAGCCCTAAGTCCCAAGTCCTAGTAAAGTCCTAGATCAACAACCGGGCCTCCGGAGAATGTTTCACATCATAAAATGTTTCCTCACTGATTCCGACCAATAGGAACATTCCGTGTGTCCTATGAGTGGTACTCATAAAATGAGACCGCACAGCCGGGCGGGAACCTAACCCGACGCAGGGGGAGAGTGGGTTCCATCACAGGCGCCCACCGTCGTTGCATAGGGGTTTCTGGAGGTTTTCCCTGTGTTTAGAAATACGATGGTCTAAATGGCGCAAGTCGGTCCCAGCTACATGGATGGGTGTCCAGTACTCCCTTGCGACGAAATACTGGAGACGAGCTACTGTGGGGAGTACAAGAGAGAGGAATTCGCTCTCCGGTAATTGCAAGTATCAGGATAGAGAATTATTTCTCTTCGAAAATTGGACATTTTGCGATGTATTATCGCACAGTTTTGCGCGGTCAGTTGTAGGAGGTAAAGCTCAAACTCACTACACTCTCATATCCATTTTAATTGTTTCACGTATGAATAGAGTGGAAACGCAAAAGTTTTGAGTAACTCCGGCAGCAGAGTGAACAACTATTTGACGGTTATCTGACGGCTATCCGCGTTTCATGGACACTGTCCCAGCATCTTCGTCTCGGGTAGAGCAATAAAACTCGGGGAAATGACGTTCGGTCGTATAAGCAGTGTTATTCCTTGAACATTTCCGTCTGTCTGGGCTTATCGCAGGCACTTCCACTGGCTCATGTATAATTGAAGGCGACATTTGGAGAGGGGGCGCAAGGAAAACGAGATGAGACTTACAATCTCAAGATGGAAACCTTAAAAACTTCTGCATTTCTTGAAATTTACCTCCATTATTTTTATTGCTACTCCCACGATTGGTTTCTTCATATTTTAAAGCTATGCAATTTTTATGGTTCAATTATTCCAATGTTTGAAATTCTTATAATTTTCGTTTTTTATATGTTCCCCATGTTCCCCTAAAATAATTAACCCCGAAACGTCATCGATCGTGATTACCCCGTACGTTGCCCCTCGAATCAATCATAATGAATTCCCTAGACCCATCGATCTCTCCATGATTGAAATAATACGTCATCCGTAGCGCACGGTGCGCGATAAATTTCAATATCCTGAAATAGGCAACTGTAGCTCAATACCCCAACTAATGGAAATGCCAGAGACTACTCTGCCAGTAGCAGGTACGCTACGATAATACAAATTACTCGTGGTTCATCGACACACACCGCACTTTCTCGCGAGACTAATTTCCCACTCTCGCCACCCTCTACCACTCTAACTCTCTTTCTATTCATTCCCGCGTGCGTATTTTCTCATTTTCCTCCAGCACAGGACATGTACTGATAGTCGCACCACACTACTTGAGGCATGTATGATTATGTGAACATGGAATTCAATTACACTTCGGAATTATATCGTAATGTGTGTTTGTAGTGAATCCTTGTTAGCAAGTGGTTTTAGGAGAAAAGATATTGTAGAGAAGTTGATTGGACAGGAAGAGGTTTTTATTATTTGCTTCTAAGATGTACATACACACACCTACAGACAGCCATCCATACCCACCCACCCTCACCCGCACCCACCCATTCGCCCACCCACCCACCCACCCACCCATCCCCACCCACCCACTCTCACCCGCACCCACCCATTCGCCCACCCACCGACCTCCACCTACCCACCCACCTACCCATTCATCCACACACAGACAGATACACACACACACACACACACACACATCCAATAACTCTTGCATTTTTCGAAAAAAAATTTTCTGCAATTTTTCACTGCACGACATTTCGGGCGTGAAGTACATCACATTTCTTATTGCTTTTTATTCATTATATTCCTGTGTGAAAAATTTCATTAAACACTATATTTCTGAAAATTGTTGTAAAAAAATCCTAGAGAATAATAAGACTCTGGAGGACTCTGGAAAATAATACATCACATTACGCGACTTGCACACGTGCCGCGATAATACAAATTACTCGTGGTTCATCGACATACGGCGTGCTTTCTCGCGAGACTAATTTCCCACCCGCATTCAGTCTCTCTATTCCTCTTGCGCGGATTTTCTCATTTTCCTACAGTATCATAATACATTGCACTGGGGTTAACGAACCCCGGCCACGACTCTCAGAGAACAATTCCTCCGAAATCTCGTCGTCGTTTCTCTCACTCCCTCGCGCGCTCGGCCCCTTTTTTTCCCAATCTCTCCTACAACTGCCTACTCCCGTCTCACCCCCCCCCCCCATGCCACCCCCTTTTTCTCCTCATGCCGCATTCGTTATCCGTGCATCCGAGCCAGAGTGAAAAAAAGCGCCGGTGAAACGTGAAAAGCTTAAAGCGGAACTTCTGTGACAGACAGGCGAATATTCAGCGTTTCTCGCATTTCCTCTATTTTTTTTATAAAAAAGAGAATTTTCATTATTCACTCGCTTTTTACCAATCCCTCCCCCCCCCCCTGCAATCCTAATGCAATTCACAGTGTAAAAAAAATCGCTGTCAAACCCACTTGAAGCTTTTTATTACAGCTATTCCAAGGAATTATCATTTTTTTCTCCAATTTGTGTTTTCACTACTAACTCCACTTACCTGTTATTCCACGTTTCAATTGATTTGTAGTAGATTTGATTTTTTTTTTTCGAGATTTCCAACATTTGCGAGCGAAATATGTTCCGTTAACATAAAACTTTGACAAGATCAAAATTGACAAATATTCTTGATTTTTGAAAAGAAAAATTTCGCAGTCGCGACCTGAAATTTTCATCCTTTAACTGAAGGAAAATGTCCATAACAAGCTGCGCAATGCACCCATGTTTGTTATGTTACATTCCGAATTTTTTTTACTACGACTTTGATATCTTCAGATTCACAGAAACATGAAATCAACGAGCTAGACTTACCGGCAATGATGAAGCAGCTGGCCAGCATCCTCGAAGCCGGCGATTCCCACTTTCGCTGGAGCCACGAGGCTGCGTAACACTTCTTAATCCCCAATTAAGCCCCCCCCAAAAAAGTCGCCAAAAAGTCCCCTCGCAATCACGAATTTCCGTTGAGCACAAGAAACGTTGAAATGGGTCGCGCCCGATTGGCGAAAATCAATGGTATGCCACTTTGAATAATTCAGTGGACTATTTTTAATAGCATCATTTATTATCGCATAGCGCGCGAATATTGGCGGGCGCTGAATTCGCGAATGTCCTTTTGCCTCCCGGCGCCCACCGGTCACGACTGTTAGCATTTACCAAGCTCGGGCATCAGCCGCGCAGCCGCCAATCTCATGTACCACCACCATTCGTTCCGTATACTCTACTCACGCGCATAAAAGGGGTAGTCTACCCCTCTCCGAGAATTGTAGCTCACTGGAAGCTGAGGGGGGTTGGGCAGGTGCTATAGGGAAGACTTAGAATTCTAAAGGATTCGGGTGCAAGTTTAGGTGATACTGTTTCGGGGGGGGGGGGGGGATCTTTATTGGTTGCAATTCCCTCCATAAATTGCGTTTAAATCGACCAACTTTTTTTTTTTGTAAATTGCCTCAAAGAGAACGAGGATTTTGCGATGGTGATATATTTCACGGTATTGAAATTAGAGGTGGCGAGATGGAAGATATCATTAGCTATATAATAGAGACGCTTACTTCAATACACCGCCCTATATATCTATATATATAGATATATGCGGTGTATTGAGGCACGCGTCTTCAGTATGTAGCTATAGGCATCTTCATTGTTGAAATACTATATGGTCTGAAAAGAGGACTATTGAAGGGTGCCAGGCACCTGTGACAGATGAAGTTTTGAAAGGTCTGGAAGAGACTTGTTTTGAGTACGGCCTTGGTACTTGGATCAATTGGAAGTCCTGCATGGTAGCCAAGCCCGAGAAGCATTTTCGGCAAGTTCCATCAGGACCTTTGGAAGTTGGCCAAAGGTACCGGTGATACTTTTGAAAAGTTCTTTTGGAACTGTTCAAAAGTTCTGTTGGTACTCTTCAGAAGCTCCCTTGGTTACTTTGGTATCATTGATTGATGATCATTATAATCATCCTGGAGCCCTATTGATACTGAGGCCAAGGGTAGTCTGTCACTTAGAATTTTAGCTCTCTGCGGGTTCCACCCAGGACAGAGTACGGAGAGGAATTCCGAAGGCTTCCGGCCCAATGAAGTGATACTGTTTCCGGATGTCTTTATTGGGAACAATTCCCTCCACAAATGCGTTTGAATCGGCCAATTTTCATTCGCTATCTTTCCTCAAAGCGAATCCCGTTTTTACAATGATGAGATATTTCACGCTGTATTGAAATTGAAGATGGTGCACGGACAAAATAGCGGAATTGATTATATCTATAGCAGAATGGGGGGTAAATTATCTGCGATTTGGGAATATGATTGTTGCCGATTCGGGGATATGAATACCCCCAATTGGGATTACCAATCTCCACCATTCAGGAATGTAAATTTTCTCGCTTGTATGATTCGGAAAAAAAGTTCTGCCAGTATTTTATCTCCACATCGGTGATATTTATATCAGATTGGGGATGAATTTCCCCGGAGTGAGGGATAATTTGTTGCTGGACCAATTGAGAATGGATCTCAGGTAGGAATTGACGATCGCAACAGTGCTGTCTCATCCCTCAAGGAGGGCCGGAGAATCTTGGATTGAGGCTGAGTGCCGACCCTGATTCAGGGCTGTTTAAGCCTCGAAATGATAACGCCGTTTGAGGCTCGTAAACCAAGCCTTAGCTGGGGTTCATGGGGAGCCTCAACGCAGCCTTAAAATCCCAACGAGCACGGTCTGAGACAAGCCTCGAAAGGCATTGCTCTCAAAGACTGCACCACATTGGTAAGACGCTTTAACTGGGGCTCATCGCCATTGACTAGAATCGACTAATTGACGCGGTTATTATTGATATGTCACGGTCGATTATGTCATACAATTTTTCGAGGAACTGAGGAAGGAACCGTATCAATAGGCCGAGGATCAGGGAGTAGGCATTGAGGAAATTGGTTAGTCCAACCTCCATCAGCAGACATCAGGGCTTCCAATGGATAATTCTGGCGACCATCGTATCCATTGAACTATTCTGTGTTAAGCGTAGGTATTTTCAGCCTCGCGAGGTTCAGCCTGAGGAAAACAGAAAATTGGTATTTGATCTCGGAGAATACGATTGTAGATTCGTCCAGAAAGTTTGCATGAAAAATTGCGGTAGCACGCAAGACTAGGCACAAATGGGCACAGAAGAGGAGTGTACTGTACTCCTATGGGAAATTTTGTACAAGTCACAGGAAGTGTACTCCGAATCCCTACCAAATTATCAGTCGTAATGCTCCAAGAGCGTCAAAATTGTCGAAAATTTTCCGATAGTTTCGTCCTACATCAAGGAGGAGTACCTTCACTGATGTTCCCGGGAAAATCGTTCCTGGGAAATTTTTCACCTCGATAGAGATACCTTGGAAAACATTCAATGGGAGTTCCGAGTGGAGTGATCAATCTGGCGGTACGCGAATTCACCCCTACTTCACGAGTTCACCCCTACCTCGCAATGTACTATCCGCTCGCGAGTGGAAGACCTCGATATCGGCTATCTTCCTGGGGAATGATTTTCCACAAACGATTTTCCGGGGACTATCTTCCGGGAACGATTTTCCGGGAACAATTTTCCGCGGAACATAAATCTTGGAACCCCAAGGAAGTGGGCAACGCTGGCGGATTAAAAATCCTGAGAACAGAGTGCCAGGGATCTTTTCACCCACCGCGCCCGACTTGTTGATATACAGGAAAACTTAAGGCAAATATTTGGCAGACTTTGCTGCTTGCGGGGCAGTCGCCGGGATATTTTCTTCCATCGAAATTCGAATCGACGGGAAGATAGAGTTTCAGGTTTTCGGGGAATCTGTTATTCAACAGTTTAATCAACATCATTTGAACCCCCTTAGCCCGGAAAATCAATAAGAACAAACGGGACGTGAGTGTGACCCTCGACGGGTCGCATCAATAATTTCGCGATAGTCTGTCTGTGTGTGTGTTTTTTGTCTCCGTCCCTCTCATTTGTGCGCCCCGGGTAGTGGCCGTTTAAGCATTCCTTCAGAGGGCGTACCGGACACCCACCCATGCGGCTGGGGCCGGCTTTCGCCATTTTAGGCTATCGTATTTCTAAACACAAGGTAAACCTCCAGAAACCCCTGTGCTACGATGGCCGGCGCCCATGATGGGACCCACCCTCCCCCCCCCCGCGTCGGGTTAGGTTCCTGCTCGGCCGGGCGGTCTCATTTTATGGGTACCGCCGATAGCACACACTGAATGTTGTTGCATCGGTCGGAATCTATGAGAAAATATTTCTAAACAATATTCTCCGTCGGCCGGGCGTGTGTGTGTGTGTGTGTGTGTGAAGAAAAAAATCATGATACTTGCACGATTTCATTATAGGTCACGTGGCTTGTTAAGTAGCTCAGAGGCTTATCTTGACTTATCAGGATTACTAAGGACTCTGTAACAATTAATAAGCTGCTATAACAATACCAAAAAGTAGTTTAAACCACATCTAATTGTACAGTACTGAGCAGCAGTAAAGTCGCACGACAGAAATTAAAATGTATGAGCTCATTTGTCCTACGGCCGAGAAGCCCTATGACCCATTTTGCCCCGTGCCCCCTGCTCACCACAAATTCAACATTTTCTGCCGTGGACCAATATTCCCCGCTTCAATGGAATTGAAAACGATAAGAGGAAAATATTGAATTTTTTTTCTAGTGCGTCATTCCAATGATTCACGGTAGAGTGATAAAATTCGAGGGGAGTTGTACTTTTTTTTACGATACATGAACATTTGATGTCGGCGAAGATATAAGGCGTCTATAACTTGGTACGATTATACGAATCATCCGGCGGGAGCCTTCCTGATCCTGCCACCGCTGTGTAATCTCTCGATGCTCGCCACAGCCTCTCGATACACTTACGAGGCTGGGGGGTTGGGGAGGGGGGGGGGGCGATACGACGTGTGAAAATTCTCTTATCTCGTCTTTTCACGAACAACCCATCCGGCAAATTTTCCTCCATTTTCACGAAGGGGAATTGGTTGTTGAGCGGGGTGGCGGCAGGGGGCGGAGAGGGGGGGAGGGGGTGGGGAGGGGAAGGGGTGAGCTACGAGGGTTTATGGAGGTTCACGGGTTCGTTATGTTGTGGTAGGCGATTACAGTCGCCCTTGGTTTGATAGAAACTCGAGGTCTCGGATCGTTCGGGGGATTTATTGAATCCGATGGGGCACGATCAGAAATTGAGAATGTTAGGCGGTTAGGTGAGATAATAGTCGCGGATTGTATCTTTGAGGTTGTAAAGACCGTAGACAATATGTGCGACTCGTCAAGCATGAGTGGGGAAATGACCAGTAGGGCTTCGCATGATGTTTTTTTTGAAGGTCCATGACACGAAGGAATCTGTAATTTCATGGTACAAATTTCTGCAAGCAATTTTTATGAGAGTATATTTTTTGATATAGAGTATTTATAGAATTTCTGCGGTGAAATATTTGATTCACGCAATCTGAATTTTGCTTTCAATTGTAATTTTTCTGGTCTGTCAAGGGATCTTCACAACATATCGCATTCAGTTTCGCATGTGCAAGAATCATCACCATCAATCATCTAGTTTTGCCATAAAAAAATTTATTGCCCAAATAAATATAAGCTACTGATTGAACTCTGGCTGTGTTTATCGTATACAAAATCATCAATTCCGCTTTAATTACAAATATAACAGGTGTTTAAATAAGCTTCTCTTTAGACTTGTCCATCGTTCGTTAATTGCCCAACGAGGCCTGACCGCGGGCTAATTCCGCTCCCTCCTTCTCCTACGCCAAATTATCATTTTAATTCTCCCATTACCGAGCATCCGTAAAAACCCCGAAATGTGATTACAAGTCTAATAGAATTATTCAATTTTTCCCCGCTAATTCCAGCGAATTCCACAATTTAATGGTGCTCTAATCTCCCAAAAACCAAAAAATTTGATGAGTAATCATACGAATATGGGTTACTCTGAAGCATCCCTACCAGTTTTTCACTTGCCAATAGTAGACGTATTTTTTTTTTGCTCACGTAACCCGCCATTATATGTCCAAGTTTCAAGGCACTTTCAACATTTCTAGACCATTTTTACTAAATCTGTGTATGTGTGTGTGTGTGGCTGGGTAGATGGGTGTGGGTGTGGGTAGATGTGGGTGTGAGTAGGTGGGTTTGAGTGGGTGGGTGTGAGTAGGTGGGTCTGAGTGGGTGGGTGTGAGTAGGTGGATCTGAGTGGGTGGGTGTGAGTAGGTGGATCTGAGTGGGTGGGTGTGAGTAGATGGGTCTGAGTGGGTGGGTCTGAATGGGTGGGTATGCGTAGGTGGATCTGAGTGGGTGGGTGTGAGTAGGTGCTTCTGAGTGGGTGGGTGAGTGTGAGTAGTTGAGTGGCTGTGGGTGAGTTAATGGGTGGGTGTGTGTGTGGGTTTTTGTCTACATCCCTCTCGTTGGTACCCCCCGCGCTAGCTTGGACTCCATTCTCGTCTGTGTATTGTGTATCTATTCATATTCTGTATATAGCACATAATCGGCTCAGTAAGTGACACAATTTCATTTTATATTTTCCTGATCGTCGGCTTTGAAGTTAGGACGAAATAAGCTGTTGAATTCATTCGTAGCGCGACAAGCCCCGCTGCTAGGATAGTTAG
This sequence comes from Asobara japonica, assembly GCA_026005395.1. Classification (NCBI taxonomy): domain Eukaryota; kingdom Metazoa; phylum Arthropoda; class Insecta; order Hymenoptera; family Braconidae; genus Asobara; species Asobara japonica. The sequence continues at coordinate 6,114,453 of BQMI01000334.1, forward strand.
CATTGTAGAGCCCCCCCCCCCCCTGTTCAGAGGATTACCCCGACGAAATTTCCACTCCCGTAGCGGCTTCTCTCGTGCAACTTTGCCAGGCTCGTTACAAGGCTCCCCACTCTCTCCTGTTGATTTGTCGATCGATAGGAAGTGAGGATAGACGAACAAAGAATGGCGGTAAATATCAACTGATGCGGAAAAATTGAAACTGTACTTGTTGTTTTTGGTAGGGGGGCTTGATGTGGTGAGAAGAGTATTTAAATATACACATGCTGGGTTCGCGCCCAGCCTCCAGACACTACTTATCCTTATCGATGATTTTCTCAAGGACTCCGGTCAATAGCAGAACCAAGCCTTAGCAATAGCCTTATTTCCTACCCTGAGTTTAAGGCTGCCTTGGAAGATGAGATTAAGCCTGGCACAGGCTTGGCTGGGTCGGACTCGGGGGAACAGGGCTGGCACAAGCCTGTTCTCGTCATCAGCCTTGGGCACTACCTGGGAGAGTGAGACCCTACAAGGCAGGATTGGAACAGGACAGCGGAGCAAGAAGAGGAGGAGTGGATTACAGCATAGGCGTCCTCTATCAGTGCTTCTGTGGCTGCTTCACTCTGTGCTAATGAAATTAATAGCTTGAATGGTGAATCTCAACCTCTGTTGCTCTGGATGCGTACGCATTTCCATACTACTGCCCTCAAAGCAAGGCTTCGCGGCGGTACCTGTTGGTGACTATGAATAGAGAAAGAGTGAGTGATGTTTCTCACAATTTTCCAACATCTTTTGTTTGCTCACGGTTGATATTCTCAGATAAGATCACTGAGTCCTTTGAATTTGAGCCATCACGGGGGTATACACGCTTCTCAGCAATTGTTGCAACTCAGTGTCATGCTTCAATTTTCTTCATAGAACATCTACTTCTCGAATTGTACTTCAGAAACGTTTTTCATCCTCTCTACAAAATTAGATAGACCCACGCCCGTATTCGAATAAATCTCGAATGAATCTCTTATCACAAATGCAATATCCGGAATCTCGAGAATTAAACGAAATTCAATTCAGCTGTCCTGCATAACGCATAAAGACGGCAAGTAGATACCGGCGGGTTTTTAATCGTATTTAAACGTATTTAATCAGAAAGGGTAAATGATAACCTCCCCTCGCAAAGATGAGCTTGACCATCGTAACTAAACCTAGGATTTTAAACATAATTTTCTCAAAAAATCAATTCTTCAGATGACCTTGAAAACTTGGTAAATCATCTTGGTAACAAGTGATTTTACAAAATATAATTATAGAATATTTTCCAGATACCAGATAATGTATAGAATATTTTCTATACAAAATTTGTTCTAGATGGATTTTTTTCTATACAGAATATTTTCTATACAAAATTTTTCTGTACAAAATGTTTCCTATGCAGAATTTTTTTGGTACAAAATTTTTTCTCTCCAGAATTTTTTCTACACAGAATATTTTCTATATAGCATTTTTTCTGTACAGATTTTTTCTATACAGAATTTTTTTCTATACAGAATTTTTTCTACACAGAATATTTTCTATAGCGAATTTTTTCTGAACAAAATTGTTTCTATACAGAATTTTTGTATACAGAATTTTCTCTATACAGAATTTTTTCTATACAGAATTTTTCTATACACTGAATTTCGGGTAACATAACTACCCCCCATAGATCAATCTTGTCAGATGACTCTGGAAGGCTCAGTCATGGTACGCTATCTTTTTTTTTCGCACCGTACCTCCCTCTTTCCCCTTTCAAATTCAATTGATTACTGATCAATCAGAACTAGTCTAAACGAGCCAACAGCCTACTTGCGTAGAACCTGCTCTGCAATTAGCGAGGCAATACCAGAAACCGGAGACTTCTCCATCGACTCATCCCAGCATCCCTGGACCAATTCTGGACCAACCTGGAGAACAGATTCTGAATTTTTCCTCCATCCCAAAATCTGCCTTCATATTCCCCTTCACCCACGTGACTTAGCATTCCACGCATCCCACCGAATACATTATGATATGCATTCCCATTGCCGCCATTTTGGATCCTGGTTGAAAAAAAAGGTGGCGGACAATGCGCAAAATAAAAATACACAGGGCTGAAAATTGCAAAAAAAAAAAAAAAAAATCCCCCGGAAGAGAGTGGAAAAAGAGAATGGACTGGCCAGCAATAGGAAACCCAGGGGAGTGTGCAGTGGAGATGCAGCGACTGTGTCCGAGCACGTCGTTAAAATCCAACCCCGGGCTACGGAATCCCCAGGTCTCCCTTCTCCAGCTTCATCCTTCCTTATCCTTTTATTTTCACCCCCCCCCCCCCCCCCCCGTCATCTACTAGTCCCACGGAATCGTCTCCTCTGTCTCTATCGCCCAGTCGCTTCGACTATTGTTTCGTCAAGTGCGACGTAAAAGACCTTTTCTTCAGTCTTTCGACTGTCTTCAACCCTCTGCCTCGTTTCAACTTGGGCTATTAAATACGTATTGTCGTGCGAGCGACTCACTGTCTGGGTCAAATGTTCGGCTTGGCTATTATTCCGTTAGCTAATAATTTGAGTGGGCAATTCATTTTTTAATGATGTTTTGTTTTCGGGGAGAACAATGAGTGCAACGAACGTTGGGGAGGCAGAGGGGCTGTTAGGGACTAGCGTGTTTACCCGGGGTAAATAGAAGAGGTATTATTCAGTCGATTTTCGATGGGTAAGTGGGAGTATTGTTTCCAGCTGAAATTAACCAATTTTGTTTCCGGATTTTTCATTGCTTACCGGTGGATTTTTAATTTTTTTTTCTGCAGATGGTAGTTGGTTCTCCATGTGGATATATATATATATATAGTTCCTGGATTGAAGAACCTCTCGCCGAAGGTGTTATCTAATGTCCTGCAATTCAAATAGATCCAGCAAAAGCCTGGAGATTGTCTCAAGTTTCTCATTCCCCCTGCCGCAACTTCACGCAACATGTCTACTTCTTGAATTGCACTTCAGGAACAATTCTCGCCCCTCTTTGCGGGATTAGGTAGAGTCGCAAAGTATGGAGATAAATCTCGCATGAGCCGCTTTTCAAAAAAGCAATATCCAGAATCTCAAGTTTCAAGCGATGTTGAATTCAATTTTCGTCCGTAATGGATGATGATGTCAGGGATGCGTCAACCTCTTCAGGGCCACTGATAAATTTTTTTGACTGCAGGAAAGCTCTGAAACATTTGTGAATTTTCAAAAAATAATCTCAGGATACGAAAATAATTTTTCGTATAGGATAAATCTGCTCGGTGATTTCTGAAGGAGGAATTTTCTGAATTTTTTTTATGAAAGGAGTGGATAATAAAATTACCTAGATGAGGAAGATACCTCGATGGTGATACTCGAGACAATTTAACTTATCTGAATGTTATCGCGACCATCGCTTGAGCCCCAAGAGTGGCAAAATGTAGCTTGAAACTCTCTTGAGACATGGGACAATGACATGAGCCAATCCCCCCCAGCAAATTGCTCCGTTAATCGATGCCGACCTCCTCTACCAGCGGCCCCTATTGAGACGCCTCGCGCCCCGAATTCCAATTCGGGATCATATGCACAGCCATTAATTAGGCCATCAATGGAAAATTTACGCCATGAAATTGGGGATAAAAGTCCTGTTGGTGAATTCCGATGAGTTGGTGAGCGCAGGGCTATTATATGGGATCAATACATCAAGTCATTGCTATCTTTTATTTTTTGGATTAACCTTTGAGAGGTTGTGACATAAGCGAACTGCCTTGCTCAGTTTATTGTTCAATTTTCTTCAGCAAATTATTGTTTATAAAAATTGGAAAATTGGCTCCTCCAAACACAAAAAAAATCCAAATTCTCAGAGAGATTCATACAGTGAAAATGAGGAATTTTTTAGGTAGGAAAAACCACATGTGACCATCCACGTGAAAAGGGCCCACTTCGTCGCTAGTGACTTGAATATATTCTGACAAGCCAAATTAGACTCCAGGGGGTATAGAAAGTGGTAAACTTGTCCAATTTTTCGAGAAAATCAAAATTATCAGATTTTTGAAAAACATCAAATTAATCATTTTTTTGGGAAAAATTCCAATTTGACAAATTTTTGACAAGTCCCTAAATTGTTAAGTTTTCCACACCTGCCAGATCATGCATAAACTGTAGGAGGTATTGCTATCACGGCCCACTTGTTATACTAACTAATAACTTATTCACTCCACACAAAGCAATTTGACCCTAATTTGTGTTGACGCAAACCCCATCAAACTCAAATTTCCCCTCCGAGCTCACCTCAGGATATCTATCCTCTGCCACCGGCGAATTCAAAACCCACACCGACCAGCGGTAATTAGCGATCATCCGATGTAATGAGTATGAGTTTAATTACTGCGGCAACTTCACGGCTTCGAGTGCTTTGAATGGGTGCCCCCAGTACTTCCTCCTCGGCTCCATCCATCCCTCACGTCCTTTGACAAAAAAAAATCTCCATAATAAATCGTAAAAAAAATCCCAAGTTTGGCAAAAGAGCACGAGAGAAATTTGAAAAGTTTTGCATAAAAACGCTCGAAAAAAAAAGTATGAAGCACGAGGAGTTTACCTCTCTCTTGAGTTTCCATTTTTATCAGTGAGCTGTGCGAATTGGAAAGGGAGCGAGAAAAAATGAGGAGTGATGGCCGCAGAAGATAGGCCACGTAGAAATATCGTGCTTGCGGCTACGTGGAGGGTCATAATTAAATTCAGATTTCCTTGGGTTGCTTCCTACGACGTGAACGGAAGCACTAGTGAAGGAAGTGGATAAGAAAAGTGAGAAAATTTATATAAGATTTTTTTTTTTCTTTGGATTGAAAAAGCACGAGGTGCTCTGGACGTCCCTTTCCTTTTCAAATTGCGGGTTAGATGACGCACGCATGTGTCTGCAGCATCTTCTGATGCTGGACCAGATACGGTGTCCATCCAAATCCTCCGCTCCGAAACCTTTCCCCCTAATTTCCCTGAAAAATAAATGAATATAAGAATCAAACGCGAACGAATCTTTCATTCGCCGCGAAAAGTGAATACAAGACTAGCAAATGCGCTCGAGGCGTACGAAACGCGGGGGTGAAAAAGACGAGGAAAAAGCGAGTGATAAAAATTAAAACACGATGCGGTGCCACGTTTTGCGTTCTGCGGCGGTTCGTAATTGAATTAAAATTCGAATCGTCCAAGCGACGACGGGCTTTAATGCCTCTCGAGGCTCGTCGGGGCTTTCAAGGAATGGAGAAAGCTACTTCTCAGATTTCTTTTTTTTTCTCGTAAATACGGCGGATTGACGTCTAAGTGCCTCTGCCAATGTTTTCGGTTGAGGGGCGAGGGGTGACCTGAAACTCAAGCTTTTCAAGTTGAATTCAGAGTTGAGAGTTTGTGAAGGGCGCAATGCGAATGCCACTCGGCCGCTACTCTGACACGTTCTGGAGTTATGGGCTGGTATCTTTGGGCAAGACTAATGAATAGGTGATTTGTAATTGCTGGGGCCAATAATGTCAGCAACTATAGGAGGAATCATTGTTTTGCTCCGCCACCCCCCCCCCCTCCCACCTCCCCCCACCCTCCTTCCCCCACCCTCCTTCCCCCACCCACCTCCCCCCACCCACCTCCCACCACCCACCACCCACCACCCACCACCCACCACCCACCACCCACCACCCACCACCCACCACCCACCACCCACCACCCACCACCCACCACCCACCACCCACCACCCACCACCCACCACCCACCACCCACCGCCCAGCACGCATCGTCCACCATCCACCTCCCCCCTCCCACAAAATGACATATATGCTGGTCTGTCCTGTACTGTCTTAAGCAAGGTGGAAAGTCAATTTTTTTTTCAATCATTACATGACTTTAATTACCGCATACTGATAAGTTTTCCCATTGAAGTTAACAGCCTCATTAATCTACTAGACTGAAAGGAAAAATAGCCGCGCTACTTGAAAATTAAAAATAATCATCGTAAATAACGGAGATAGCACTGTGGAGTGTTATTGATGCCCACTTCACAAATTTTATTTTCCTTTTTCTCATTCATTTTTCATCCACGTTTTGCTCTCTTGTTATTTCCTGCCCCCCCCCCCGGCTTTCATTGGTCGTTTCATTTTTAAAACCAACGATTTTGAAAATGGACGAATGAAAGTCGATGGGAGAGACCAGTGGAAAAGGATTGAGAGGCGGAAGTTCAACGGCGCTAATTGGGTCCTTCAGATATGCACGCGGGAGTATAGTGAGTCCAATCCTTTACTTTTTTTTTTCGCTGAAGCAAACGGGCAAAAGAAGTTGAAGGTAATGAGTTTGGGTGCACCGAAGTTTTTCAATAGTTTCGACGATGATCATTGAGAAAACCCGGCGTTTTTATGTGAACAATTAACAAAATATTATTGAGCAGATAAGCACTTGTTGAAAATAAAGTCAGGTAGTTGGTATTTGGGAATTATATGTTTAAGAAATAAGGAAAAAATCAGGACTAAAATATTGGTAACTTTTGTTTTCAGACGAATACGCGAAGAAGGGCTGTAACTTCCCCTTTGTAAAGTAGAATTTCATGCGTTATTATCACGATATTAGTGGATTATGCGACTCAGGCGGTTGAAACCCACTTAATATCTCAATTATGTTATTGACAGACGTTGACGTGGCGGCAGCCCTGGGTGCCCACCAGTGGTTATTGTATTCAGTGACTGGTAGGGGGATGAAATGAAGGGAAAAAGTGAACGGTATGAGTGCTGAACGTTTATCACTGACGATTCTATTTCATTTAACGACCATCGATGACGAGGAGCAATTAAATTAGCACGGATTACGGTGGGCACACCACATAGCGAATGTGAAACGCTAGATTTGGGAGGTGAAATGCGCGGTTGGGCGGGATGATGAGTCTAGGGAATGGGGGGCAGGCATTTTGCTGGATAAATTTACACGGTAGTCACGAGGGATACATATTGTGGCACTTCAGGCTCGTATGCAGCTGGGCTGTCTTCGGATCCATCAGCTCCAACGGAGCCCCGTTGCTTTGGGGAACTTTTGTGTGGATGTGTGTGTGTGTGTGTTCCTACGTCCCTCTCTCTTGGAATCCTCAGGGTAGCTGCTCTTCAGCATTTCTTCGAATGGGAGGACTATGGACACCCATCCGCCCAGCTGAAGCCGACTTTCGCCGTTTAGGCCATCGCATTTCTAGACACAGGGTAAAGTCCCAGAAACCCCTACGATGACGGGCACCTATGATGGATTCGCTTTCCCGCGTTGGATTATGGCAATTTTATGGGCAACATCGATAGCACCTAATGTTCCTGCTATCGGTCGAAACCATTTGTTTTGATTCGTTCAATGCAACCCTTCAATATCAAACAGCTATGTCGGACTGTTCAATCAACAGTCCAACATCGACCATTTCAAAGTTTTTAATATGAAAGCCATCCGAATTTTCTACCAACCTTCAGCCTCAAACATTGCATATCTCCCACATTTTTCCCATTTAACAAATCCAACTAAATTTCACAGAACTGAAAGTCCAGCTTCAACTATGTCCCTTTGATTGCGAATTTATCAGCTTATTTTCTATTCAATGTGAATGAAGTAGAGTGCATGGAATATTAAACAAAATTCATTCACCACGTTTACTTTATGAAAAAAAAAAATATAATAATATAGCCTCGAATTCCATTTCACCCAATTCCCATCATCATTTTCACATTCGCCTAAAAAATTGAATACTTGAAAAATTTTCTTTGAAAGGACTTTGTGCGCCGAAAAAAGCACGGAGAAACATGGAATGCAAATTGCAGGTACCCCAGTGTGACATTTTCCTAGCACCTAAAAGCCAGCTTGTGTTATGTTGTACGGAATGTGCATCGTCGCGCAAATAGGTGTCTGAAAAAATTTTGTCCCCCGGCATACACTGCGACAATAATTTATTATTCGGCGTTGCGCTTGTGTATCACCACGGAGTCGTGCATGTGCACAAAAGACTCCACAGAGTTAGCGGCTAGAGTCTACTGAAAGAGGAATGGAAAACGTGTAAAAAAAAATGAGGCCAATGGAAATAAAAATGCATACGAAGGAAAAACGCATAAACTCCATTCTGGTTGACGCATACAGAAAATGTCCAGAAAACGGTTAAGGCATTGGTCCATTTTTCCTATTTCGACTTGATATTATTCTGCTTGAGCCTAAAATTTGACAGCTTATTAAGGTGATAACTGACTTTCGCATTGTAGTCAGTTTTTGCTGAATATCTCGAAACCTAACGGAGCTAGCGGAATTTATGTAAATACTTTTCTGACATTCGTGCTTGGGAAAGTCCCTTTCTGTGTACTAATTTCTGTGCCCGTTTCGTCACTTTCAGCAGCTGTAAACAAAAAGTAAAATCTGTAAACGAAATAGTATATGTCGATACAAGTGCGATGGGGTGTTCACGTCAATCCAAATGCAGCAGTCTAAATTCTGGGCAAAATGTAAGAAGAAAACTAAGGTAGTCTGGCGCAATCAGTTGCATCCGATGAGAGGAAACGGAAGGGCCCAGACCCTCCAGCACCACCGAGGGTTTGTATCTCCAGATCGACCTGCATTGAGAGCTCTCGAAGTATGAACCTTGCAACACCAGGGGACAAAATATGGAATAAATGTAATCTCTCAATGTTCTTCCGACCCGAAGTGGTCTCCAGCAGGCGTGTCTAATCTTTCAGAGTCGCGTTTTCTTCACACTAATAAACCTGTTTTCAAAAATATTTACTCATGAATTCCGATCCATAGCAGGAACATTCCGTGCGCACTATCAGCGATTTTCGTGGAATGAGAATGCTAGGCCGGACGGGAACTAGCAGAGCGATTTCTGGAAATTGATCCTGTCCGTAGAAATCTGATTGGTTGAATGGCGAGAGTCGGTCCCAATCGCATGGATGGGTGTCCAGTAGGCCCTGCCGAGGGAACACTCAACAGCAGCTATTGTCTGGAGTTCAAGAGAGAGATTGATTGATTGATTGATTGATTGATTGATTGATTATTTATTAGTGTACATTATTTTGTACAAAAGATTAGGACCAAGATCCACAGATTTACAATAGCTAAAAACAACTTCTCTCACGCATACTTAAGGAAATAACTTAAATAATCAGCAGCAAGCACACGTGCAAGCAGGAAAAATGATATGAAAAAATGACTAAAAATGGGCAAAATAGCAAACAAACCTGATGAGCACAGGAGCAGGCATTAGACTCGAGCATAAGAAATAAAAATAAAAACAAAAGTAAGGATGATGAAAAAATTGAAATAAAATAGCTCTAAAAACAAATAGAGAGAGAGAGAGAGAGGGATGGAAAAAACCACACACACATACACATACCTGTAGTCCATCATGAACGTGGCAGAATCATGTTCAACGATACCAGAATATCGCGCACGTCAAATCATCTAATATGAATAGATTTGTGTTCACTTCCATATCTTGTGGACTTGCCAGAAATGCGACCCTGGGATTTTCTACCATCCTCGCATTACCTGGTCCATCTTTCATACTGCCCAAATCCACTAACGCTGAGCAATCAATCAGGAAAATCTAGCATAAAAATGGGTGGCAAGGTGGAAATGGAAGTGCCTATCACTCTGAAATTGAAGGTTTACCAACGTTGCTAAGAGCCATGTGCTCTACACCATCAACTTGAGTACTTAACTCAAGTATTAATCGCTAATACTTATGTTGTCTTTGCAAATCGAAATTGATAAATCGATTTGAAAAATTGTGCTTGATGCTCTGAAAATCGTAAACCCCACAGTCGTAAAATAACATTTCGTAATTATTATTCGTGACTTCCATTATCATCATTTTTAATTTTTTCATTTTCAGTTATGATTTCATGTAGCAAATGATGAATCCAAAATTGTGACGTACAACTCGTACATTGAGATTGTAAGACAAAATATCTGAGAAAGTGAATCGAAACTAGACATTTTCGAACTGCAATTCGCACTAATAAGGTGAGAGTCACAAGTTCGATTATAGCGATTCCTGCATAACCTTCTGGTGGCGCCATCTATCGCCACACCGCGGAAACTTATTTGTACACCGACTACAAATTGATTTCGTGAATTTTTTCTCTCTTTTCCAATCATGATCTTTCAACCCATTAATAAGAAAAGATTCCATCAACCATACCGTATACCCGTATTATTGTCAAAAAGAAGCTAAAAGAAAGTGGCGACAACCACAAATAAAAGGGTTTCCTCCTCTCCATCATCCCCGAGATGGACCGCGTCTCGGTTATAAAAATTACACGCATTCTCGTATCTGGCTTGGCCGAAACCACTGGAGAGATAGCATCAATCCACAAGGTCTGAGCAGTAAATGGAAAGGCGGAAAAATTCTCCACAGAGGCAGAAATAACGCAAAAAAACAAGCAGAAGAAACGAAGAACGCGAGAAACATGGGGAATGAGTGCAGTGAATCGTCTGCTTTTGATTCAAAAAAAGCGCCATTTGTATGTGGTAGTATACACATCCTTCATCCGCGGTCGCATATCGTTTGCATTCTCTTTCGCCTTTTTATTCCCTTTGTATAGACCACTGTACTCTGCCAAAAGCGGGCATATTTTCCATCTCACCGTATCCCCATGTCGATCTCTATTTTTCCATATCTCATGTCAACTTCACCAGAGCCCTCCACGCATATAGTCATTTTGATTGCCCATGTCTCGTGCTGCAGTTTTCTTGCTCCTATTTTTTTCCCCCCCGTTTTTCGTTCATTTTAATCCTGACGGGCGTTGGCGAGGGGGAAAAAAATAAGGGAGACTCACGCGGAAATTGGAGATTAGGAAGTCGTCTGGAGAGGGTACCTTGCTTCAACTCATTTTGCACTGGACAACGAACAGCATAAATTGCACGCTGGGGCTCATCGTCTCGGCTCGCCTCGGGGATTTAATGGCGAAAGAACACTGCGGATGAACTGGAGAAACAATCAGAGCTGCTGGGGCTAAAGAGAAAATGTGAGGATGTACATTCATTGTTCGTCAAATTTGAAGTCAGAGAGTAGGGATAAAGATTGTACAGAGAAAAGGTATAGGAATTTAATGGACAAATGCTAGAGAAAATTGTAATTTTGTACGAGGATTAAAGCAGAGGATTGGCAGCAGGACACGATCTTTTGTCCTGAATTTCTTATGTTTCTCATGAAAATTCTGGGCCGGGGAAAAATCCCGGCGAAGGTCTGCATAATTTTTGGCGGAGGATGAGATCATTTCTGAAGGATCGAGTTGATCTCCTGATTCATCCAAATGACCATTTTAGGGAAAATACGGTGGGCGGCGCAGTGCTCACCATGCGTCAGATGACGTTGAGCGGAGACTTCCGACTTCTGAAGTGCTAAATCAGTATTCGTTTACATCCAGCAAGCTTGGAATATAATCTTCTCGTTACTAAATTACTCCAAACGTAATGAGTAATCAGATGCAGTATAGTGATAAGATCGTCTCATCCCCTCTCACTCTCTGCAATTCGAAATTTTCCAACTCTATGAGTAACGCGCGCTGAACCGCACTCAATTCAATATCAACCAATGAAATTATTTCCGCTCCCTTGCTACCATCACCTCTGTGACTAGTAATGGCCCGTTCAAAGCTGGAATCCACTTTGTGATGGGGTTCCTTGCCGCAACTTCCGTGATTGTAGCCGCGCAATACTAGTGCATAGAACCATAGAAACATGTACTATAGATACATAGGAATAAAAGTCTGAAGACTAGAGATGGAAAAAGCATTCAAATGCGGCGATAGTAACACTTGCGCGAGCCATTGGGCGTGAATAGGAGGAAGGGGTTCTTGGAGGAAGCCATACCCACCCTCTTTAACCGGCGAATGGCAAACTCAGCGTTCCAAGAATGTTGCGCAACCATTTGGGCCTACGCAAAATACAGAGATCGATAAAGAGAATGGCACTAAGGACAATCGATCTGTCCAACATTTTTGATATGAACGTTTTAAGGATATTCAACACGTATAGTCAAAACAAAAGTTTATGACCCTTTCTATAATTCGCTATATTTATCGCCAATAATTTTCAGTTAATATTCCAATGCGTTAATTAGTTGAAGTGATAGCCATAGAAAATCATTATATTGTATTTGATTTTGGGGATCAATATTATATTGTTTAAACAAATTAATGAAAAATAATTTTAGTCAATCGTCATGAAATTTTTACCATCGTTTTATATCTGCTTCAATAGTAAATTTTCAAAATTTCAACAAATTTTTATATTTTGAACTGTATTTGCAGAAATTTTTATTTTTCCCGTAAGAGGCTGTGTTGATTGAGAACTTTGATAATTAATAACTACAAAACGGTGTTGTGAATCAATCTCAAATTTCATACAGGCATCTGTTACCGCTTCAAAAACATTATGTAAAAATTACAAGCAATTCTTATATGTTCTCCAATATAGGTGGAATATCCTTAAGATCATCCGTCTTTCCCAAAATTGGAAAATTGGTCGATACTCCAGGCCGGACCCAATCCAGATCCCAATTTTGCTCACCACGAACACCAGGGACATCCCCCGGGTGCTGCAAATCCCTCCCCCCACCCGCCTCCCCCCGAAAAAATTCACGCTTTGGCATAAATAATTCTGTGAGCACACGAGGCAAAATGTCGCTGCCATAAATTCCATTTCACCAAAGTTGTTTATCGCGGTTGAGGGTAATATCCTGACAATAACCTGCAGCCGAGGCAAAAGGAGAAGACGTGAAGAGTGGTGGGAGGGGCGGAGAGCTTATTTAGACTTACGCGCGTCATTTACAACACCCCAACATCGATTAACGTCAGGCCATAATTGCGTAGAGGTAGAAATCGATTGGGGCAATACCCCTGACGCTCAACCATTTTAGCGTCGTCCATTTTCCGTACAAGTTTCCCGTAAAATGACTATAGCCAACCAAACATTGTTCCTCTCTGTTCCTCCTCCTCCCCCCCCCCCCCACCCCCAACTTCCTGACTGCATCTCCTTGTTGAATTAAGTGGGAGGGGGGAGGAGGAAAATTGGCCGTTGCCGGAAGTCATTCTCGTTTGTTCGCCAATGTCGGCAAAGTTCGAATCACCGGAATCACGGCTGCATCCGTTTGGAATGTGTTTTCTCTTCTCCTTTTTTTTTCTTATTTTGTTTTTTGGTTCCTCCATTTTCACGAATTTCTTGTCGTCTGAACTCAACTGGGGCGTTTACACTGTGAGGACCATAAGAAGGATAATGGGTTCCGCCGGACAAGGGGGGGGGAGGGGATTTCACGGCATTATTCGATAGTTGCAACATCGATTTTTATTGAAGCAAGGCAAATCAAGAGTTAGTTATCTCTGAACCGCAACCGACCAGTTCTGGAAGCAGGTAACTGGATTAAAGGCCAATTTAATCACTCCCTGAAGGAGTGCCCCCAAGCTTCGACACTAGGCCTTTTTACGGAATCCTAAGCACGATGGATTATTGAAACTTAATACCGGCGTAGGTAAAACTTGTGGCTTCTGCAGACGAAGTGTTTCTCGATAGTCATCGCAGAAGAACACTTGTCTGATCGCAAACTCATCTTTGACAACGAATTACCCAAGATAAGGAAATTGATGAACTCGACCGGCAACTTGGGGAACTGAAAACGCAGAGATGTGCGCATCACCAGCAGACAGAAACTAGAGACGATCACACTGCCAGTCGGCGAGCACGAACTAACTTCCCTAACCTGCATAAGATAGCTAGGAGTGATGATAGCTAGTCTCTTGCGTTCTGCATATTAGAAGTTCAGAATATATTTATTATCAGCTGAGTGCAACCAATCAACATAAATACAAAAATTCTTCCTACCCGCAACGAAAAAAAATGTAGATCACCTGCGAATGTAAATACATGAATGTTAAATAGTTCAGGATGGAAGCATCTCCGAGAGAGCATGAATGATAAACACTTGAATAAGAAAATTGCTTTTTATTGATTTCAGGTGCGTGCGTTTCATGATTTTTGGTCCTCTTTCGTCTCTCCTGGGGCTCACATGGTGAGTTTTTTTCTTCGTTATTTAACTGAATCTTGAGGATTGTGTGATTTGTGGATGTCTAGATGAGAGACTTTTGCACTGTCGATAGTAATGATAGTAAGTGTGGTTCCGACAACTGCATTTGTATATCACGGTTTAATGAGTTGGGTCACATGTGTTTTGGTGAGCGGTTGAAAATAACAGTGGCATCACTCTGTCTAACGGCGTTGCTAATCTACCACCAGCCTGAAATCATAATTGATTGCGTTAATATTCGGTGAGATTTCCGCGACTGATGGACCACTCGTGCGAATAATGGTGATAATTATAGGTGAATGATTTGCGTTGAATTCAGGGGGATTTAATTACATTATAGATAACTGAAAGGTATGGTGAGATATATATATATAAAATGATGGAGAAGGGTAAGCAGAGATTTTCGAAAGGTCCTAGGTTTGGCTAACGGAAGAAAAATATTTTACCGCCTCCACCGCCGCTGGACCATCCACCACTGGGTTTCCAGCCACTGCTGTAGCCACCACCCGTTTTCCAGCCACTGCTATAGCCACCTCCATAACCACCGCCGTAACCACCTCCATAACCGCCAGCATAACCACTGCCCACCTTCCACGTTGCTGGCTTCCATCCACTGCTGTATCCACCGCCGGACTTCCAGCCACTGCTGGGCCATCCGTTTGACCATCCACCGCCACCGCCAGACCAGCCACCACCACCATTCTGCCATCCTCCTCCACCACCGCCCACGGTAATTACTTTAATAACTTTTCCACCGCCACCATTCCATCCACTACCACCATTCCATCCGCCACCTCCACCATTCCAGCCACCGCCGCCACCGCTCCATCCACCACCGCCTCCGCCGTACTTCCAGCCACCACCACCGCCACCGCCAGACCAACCGCTGCTTATGTATCCTCCTGAAAAATAGTAACTGAATCAATTTCCGCTCACGGGGAAGACTTTAATTGGCGTTGTTTCATTGTGAAATATTGAATGAGGATAATGATGATAATCGCCGTGCAATTACAGTCAACCTTTCACAGACGGATGGATCAATCATTTATAGAGGGGTTATTCAATTATTTTTGTTTTAGATTTCTTGAAATAATTTTGAGAATTGACTCATATTATGAGTATATAATTCATGAATAAAAATATACATTTTATGTTGAACTCATTGCAGACAGGGATTTGAATGACCACAAAAGTTTCTCCGTTATTACGACATTACGGATTCTACAAAGTAGCAATTTTTTTAGTGTATCTCGGGAAGTTTTCAATATATATAAAAATCGGAGATAACCTTTTTTGTCACAAATTCAATTCTCTACAAAAAATCTTTCTCATATTTTTCTCGGAAATGAGGAATGACTCTACTGAATGAGTTTATCTTCACGCTTCGATTTTCAATCTGTCAGTTTACCGATATTACTAATACGCATTCCCCGAAATTCCATATCTCCAATGTTTGCTTTACGTATTTTCATTTTTCTTGATATATAAAAAAATCAGAGCACACAAACACACGTACACGAATATGTCAGCCGGACAGTCACCCATATAAACACTCACGCACACAGACACTCAGGTGCACCCTCGCGTGCGCGCGCAAATATTTTTATTAGAACCATTGATAATTCTGAAATCCGAAGATGCAATTAGAAGTTGACATTTCCCCAAATAATTACAGTTC
Source organism: Asobara japonica (assembly GCA_026005395.1). Classification (NCBI taxonomy): domain Eukaryota; kingdom Metazoa; phylum Arthropoda; class Insecta; order Hymenoptera; family Braconidae; genus Asobara; species Asobara japonica. Next base: position 6,130,183 of record BQMI01000334.1, read on the forward strand.
AATAATAAAGACAGTTTTCTTCAATCAAAAATTGATACAATAAATACTGACCATAGCAACTCGCGACAACCGCGAAGAGCACAGCGACCACGAGGACCTAGAAAATGCCGTCAAAACATGATTATTACTGATACGAAAAAATCCCATTGCACTAATCCGCGTTGCACTATCACTCGGGTATATCATACGTTTACCTTCATGATTTTAACTCGAGTACGATGCTCCGACAATCTGACCACTCTTTATATACTGCAGCCTTTCTTCGACGTGAGATCCCCGCCTTTTTCTTTCACGCGTCCTCTCAAAGCGTCAAGGAAACCTCTCGTCTATTTTACTCAACATTTTCGGATCCTCCCTCCCCCCCCCCCCCCCCCCCCCCCCCCCCCCCCCCCCCCCCCCCCCCCCACCCACCCTATCTCCCCTGCCATATGCCGCTACCTCAAAATCTTCTATGTCTCGCAATTGCGAAGCATTGTCTTCATTTCCACGAAGTGCCTCCAGCCTATTACAATCAGTCGTCATCCGCCACTTCAAGTCTTTTTTTCTCCCCTATAATTTATCCCAACCCTCTTTGCTATCCCGCTTTTCTTCCACGATTATTATTGGGTATATATATTACAGCAAAATGCGACTAATTTGCCAATATAGGGGGGTTTTTCTAATGCACGGAGCGAATTTTTTGGGGGAAATTCTATTGAAAAATTGACGCGTAAAATTACTTGTAAATTTAACATACAGAGCTCATGAAAAATTGGAGGTCCTCTCACCGGACTTTCGTTCGGTTCGCTAATTCTTCAGCTGATTCTTCGAAAAAAAAACAATTTTCGGCAGCTGTTCTTGAGCATTCCTGGAGAAACGAGTGCTGGACACCCATGCGGCTGGGGCCGACGTTCGCCCGTGCAGCCGTTCCAGAACACAGGGTAAACCTCCAGAAACCCCTATCCTGCGATGGCGGGCCATAGTGTCCTCTGTCTTGCGAAAAATCAGAAACAGTGGCATTTGTAGGAATCTTTTATCAATGCTAATAACAACCCAGTGAAACTATTTTCTGAAACTTAAGAGCTTTCCAAACATTTAAAAAAGGCAAAGCAAAGCAAAAAAAATGAGCCATTGCACAATTTCAAATCATGGATGTTGAAACACGGAAACGTTATATTTTTCCTTAAGATTGCATCAATAATGCATGGAGAGAAAGAGGTACATTCCCGATAAAATCGATCACACCAAGAGCTCAAACGAAAGTCGCATACAATTTGCTTCTAATTTTCTTCCCTAGTAAACTATTTTTATTCCATATTATTATTCCAAACTATTTTTTTCCAGAGTTCACTTCCCTCTCACGCTATGCACAAAATTTTAATACCGGAAATTTAGCCAAAAATGTGTTGAGTATATGTATAGCATGTATAGTATATATGTATAGTATGGTGAGGGAGCGGGGCGTAGACAATTGCGCCGAATGAAGCGATTCTATAAGTTGAAATTCGGATTGCAAAAATGGAGAGTAGAAATCTTTTAATCGTATCTGAAGAATTAGATTATTTCTGCCACCTGGCAATGACTGGGGAAATGACGGAAATTTTAGCGCTATAAAATTTCCAGTTGTAAATACGGCTGATACCACGCGTCCATTTGTTGACTTTGAGCTAGAACAGGGTTCTACCAGTTTCCCTCTAGAAGAGGGTTCGGACCAAGTAACTCGGAAACATTCCGCATTTACAATTTTCTTGTGTCCTATTATCTCTACGATGCTATTGCTATTATCAATGTGTGGACCAATTTGAGAAGTTCGATCCAATTCTTTTGTACCACATAATGTCCAGTAATAAACCATCAATCAATCAATCAACCAATGCTTTGATATGGATTGGTACCTTCATGTATGCGGATTTTAACAAAATTACATCAAGTTTTCTTCTGCTACCTACTTCTTTAGTTGTCACACCGCTCCAGGAACACATTCCAAGGCCCAGTTCCTGGAACATCCTCCAATCCTCCCATGCTTACCAACTTAATCAACAGATTCCATGTTAGGGATATGAAACTGGTTCCTCCAACGTATCCTCTCATATCGATAAATCAATTAATTCAAAAAAATGTTCTGGTATACCAATGACAAAAAATCGGTGCCACCAAATATCAATCTTCACCAGCACTTAGCACCTAAGACTCACGACGAAGACGTAGTTCCGGTTCGATCTCGCCATGGGCTTTTCAATTTTAGTGCTACCCAGTTTTGCTGTGCCATTGCATGTTAAACTAACCTGATTCATGTGACTTAATCGATATCGGACCTTAAGTTCACTCCTCCGAGTGCGAAACCCGGCCAAGGGGAGGGGGAGGGCGGAATGACAGCTATAAGATGTTCCAAAAATCCCCGAAAAATCATTGCTTGGAAAAACACATCCCGCAAAATTTCCAGTTGATGTGTGCATGTATGTGTGTCCCTATTGTTCCGTGCATGACTGGGCACCAACTGACGATGCAATCATCATCATTCAAATCGCAATCGAGCTGTCTTCATGTAGCTCCGTGATCAGATTTCGGATCAAATCGCTCCCAAATTCTGATTGGTATGAAGAATTGAAAATGTGTATAGCTCCGTAACTTGAGAACATCTACAGATAGAAAAAACTGTATGAAGCAAAAAATGTTCCTCCCATCAAACTGTACATTTTACGTAATATGACTTTTTTTCATAACTTGCATAATTAAGGTGCTACTGTAGGTAGAACGTGCGATGGTGTTCGAACACGTTTGGCGCGCACGGAGAGGCGAGCGCACTCCGCGGGGTACCCACACTTCTGCCTTTAGAAAAAATTTTGAAGACAAACCATGTATCAGGAAATTTTGTTGCCTATCCAACATGTGGCCCAAACACATTCTAATCCCAAGTTTTAATCTTTCAGATGGAAGACATTTGGCCTGAGATACCGGAAAAAAGGGCCCACGATTTTATATACTCAACAATATCAATTTGTTTTTATTGTGCCACCATAGATTGCCAACACATAAATCATCGAATTACGATAACCGTTGCTTATCCAATAGTGATCTCGATGAGATAATCAGCGCTGGATTTTCTACAAAGCGGGAAGGCCGCGGGGCGTTGTCCGGCCTTTCACTGAATGATGTGCGCGTGGTGGGTGAGCCTTTAACCGATACGTAAGAAATCACCTGATTTCTTAGGCTCTCCTTAATTTTTCCAAGCAAAATGTTGATTTATTTTTACGAGCTATGTAAACATAACCATTTGTTAAAATTGCATGTTTCTGCAAATTCTTCTTTGCTGATGGGTCAATAAATTTATGGAGATTTTCCCATGGAGATAATTTGCCAAGAGGATGGGAAAGACAAGTTTATCAGTGAATCCCTCCATTTTTAATGAATTTCGACACCCAGATGTTTCCTAGGAAAAAATGTCTCAGAGTCATGAAATTTTCTACTAAATTATGAATCGCTTTTTTTTGAGTCCATGGGCCCCCCTAACAATTTTCCTTTCAAGTATCCACCAAATTAACAGTTAATGCACTTCAATATTTTTTATAGCTAAAATAAAATTGTCCTCGCGGCATTAATCATACGTAATTGCCCATGTAATTTTATTCAACTGGATCTTGTTCCTCTGGTGATTTTATTTTCCTGGGAGATAGGAGTTGAGATGGAAATGTTACGAGCCCCCGGACAAAGAGGGGACTCAGCCGTTTGTATCCTCCGGAAAGGATTAGTCGGTCAGGATTAACATTTTCGTCCCTTTTGTTCAACATTGAAGGACACTTCTTCACCTACATGGTGCAAGTACTACCACATCTATTCCATCTCTCGTGTGAGATTATCAAAATTAATGGCAAATTGTATAAAATAGAAAGATGATAAATGCGACAGATTAAATGTGTTGCGTAATGGTTGAGGCAGGTGTGGAAAATTGCAAATGTGGATACTTGCATTAACGTCTCTTTTTTTTTCATTAAAATTGAAAAAATGTAGAGGATCTGCAACATTTTTAAATGGATTTTTGCTGCAGTTTTTGGGCGTTTCAATTTTTTTTTTCAATTTTTGGTTCGAATTTTTCAGATATTCCTGTTCCGATGTTCGGCTATTCAGGTTCGACTATTGTCCATGCAGCGAAACCTGTCAGCGGGTCCTCTGTTGTGATGAAAAAACCGAACACACACACACACACAAGTTGCATCAGTGTGAAACCTCCATCATGTACCGGGTGCAAGTCCTAGGTTCGCGTCGACCCTCCGAAGAATGATTCACATGATGAAATAGGAATATTCCGTGTGTGCTATCAGCGGTACCCATAAAATGAAACCGCCAGGCCGGGCGGGAACCTAACCCAACACGGGAGAGTGAGTCCACCATAGGTGCCCGCCATAGTAGCACAGGGATTTCTGGAGGTTTACCCTGTGTTTAAAAACTCCATGGATGGGTGGCCAGTAGGCCCTACCCTAGAAATGCTGAAAAGCGCCTACTGTGGGTATACTGGGACTACTGAGTGAGTACAAGAGAGTTTTCAAAGAGCAATTTCTTTTTCATTCCGAAATTTTCAGCAATTTCTGGACTTACATAAACCCTGAACGGTTTGCAAAAATATGAAAATGTCGAACATCCAAAAAAACATTGAGCTTGAATGCCAGGAAAAGATCATATGTGCTTCCCGTACTAGATTATCAAAATTAATCGCCGCTCGTACAAAATAGGAAGATGATAAATGCGATAGATTAAATGTGTTGCGTAATGGTAAGAGGCAGGTGTGCGAAATTGCTGGTCTGGGTAGTCGGGTGACCCAGAGTAACTTCGGGTCACAATAGACGCAGATGCCATGATCTTTTGATGGTGAAAGTCCAGCCGGTGTGGCCTGCTCAATATTTTAGATCAATCATGCAATGAAAATGTAGCCATAAAACCTGGACAAGGGAATCACCGACACTTTCAATGTGAGAATAGTAATGTAAGAGTAAAAGTATGGACTCTCCTCTTACCTGGAGATTCTAAATTATTCCCACAATGGGTTTACGAAAACAAGCATTACATTTCGTGTTTACTAGTGCTCATTGTCTGAGAATCGTTCGGGGTCGGGGGTCGTCGGATTGGGTAATATGAGCACGCGAATCCTGGGCAAGAGTTCCTTCAATTCGGTGTTTCACAGGTGAGCATCTTTCATATATCCATGATCTCCAAGGCGTCTTGCAGATTTAAATTCGGACAATCTGAAGAATCCTAGATCCTGAATGATGTAAGTCATGAAGAATGCGGACTGGCCGCATAGGTCCATTACGCTCTTCTGGAAGAATGCTCAGGAAGAGCAGCAAGGAAAGGGACAGAGGCAAAAACCACAAAATTATTTTCTAAATTTTGGAAAAAAAAACCTTGAACTAAATTTAACGATCCAGTAAAAATGACCGAAGGCCCGTGTAACTCGCGAATCTAATACTGAGAAGATTCAACAAAGGGTTTTTCCTCAACGGTGAAAGGGGTCCTCGTCCCCAGAAGACGCCGAGTGAAACGAGATGGCAAAAGAACCGAGAGAGATGGATAGAGGGGGTTTTGGTGATCGCTCGTGCGAAATATCGAGCCCGGTGACTCAAGGGAAATCGATCTTTTTCAAACGAGCACCAACTTGTAGTACACCCACCTCCACTCTATCTCGATTTTTATCCATCGAAATACGTTCTAGAGGTGGCCGTTACACAGGATCCCTCCGAGAGTTTGACGAGTTCTCTTGAGATGTACATCAAAGAAAATCACCGAGCATTTGACTTGTACCATGAGCGAACTTTGCAAACTTGTGGGAAATTTTTCTCAGATGACACCATTTAGTCTTCGTAAAATGAGGTGGCGTCCTTTTGTGAGGGACAAAGTCATTTTTGTCGGGCTTAATTCACTTGTTTTTTTTTCAAATTTTTTAATTTATGGAAACTGTTGAAAACGGTTCAATTTGGTAATTTTTGGAACTTTCCTTCTTGCCCCTCTTCTCTTGTTTTCGTTTTTTTTCTCTTCTTCTTCATTATCTCCGAAATTGACATAAGTCCCTGAGTGTGAAAAAGTTCAAGATTTTTGTTCACATTTCAGACTAGGGTTCTAACAACGCATAAAGAGATTTTTCTCTAAATGGACACTGGTGAAGTTGATGGGTGATATTGTCATCAGCTGGTTTGGTCCTGGTGGACGTTGCCCGTCGATCTTCTCCAGGAACACCTCGTGGGTGTAGTCCGTTGTATGGAACAGATGAGACCGCAAGGTGGGCGTGAACCCAACCCGGAAGGGGGAGAAGGAGTAGGAGGAGGAGGAGGAGGTGGAGGAGGAGAAGGAGGAGGAGGGGATGGGGGAGGGGGAGGAGGAGGAGGGGATGGGGGAGGAGGAGGAGGAGGAGGAGGAGGAGGAGGAGGAGGAGGAGGAGGAGGAGGAGGAGGAGGAGGAGGAGAGGGGGAGGAGGAGGAAGAGGAGGAGGAATGGGTTCCTTCATCGGCGCAAGGCCCACGACAACTACTCTGAACACCCATTGAGACACAGTAGGACAAACAAACACACATACATCTATCTGACAAGTGGCAGTTGTTCATGAAACATGGAGAACACCGGAAATTTCATGGATTTCACACATGTCATTTTCGGAGTCATAACCTTCCGTGCTCGAGAGTTGAAAAGTATTGAACCAATATTGATCCAAACGTAAGTAAGTGCATCTGACATTATGCACCTTTTTCATCCAATCTTCCAAGCTTCATGAATGACGCGGATACTTGCTCGATATATTCCTTTCAAGAATTCATCTATCCCTTCCAAAACTCACCTAAAACAGAAATTGATATGGGCATTCGTAAATTTATTCTAGTTTGAGAAATGTATGTAGTATATATCTACAATAATAATGTATAATATATGTAGTATATATATATATATAGGAGAAATATTTTGTATGAAATTTTTTTCCCTTTTGTATCTAAAAAACTGAACTTTTAACAGGAATGAACTTTCAAGGGAAGGATTTTCCGGCAACGATTTCCCAGGGGACATCACTCCTAGAAACTCCCGATCTATTAATTTCTTTGCGAGTTCATTGAACTATCTTCAGGGAAAAAAGTTCCCGATTCAGGTATGTTGCAAAACCATAGCGCGGATCCATTGTCACCAAAATTTGGAACATTCAGAGAACTATTTCCCATAAAAAAAAAATTTGTATCGCAATTTACCCCAATTGAGTATTTTCTACATATTCACGATCGGCTTTAACATGACAATTTATTATCCCCCGAAGGAATGATGACGCGACCTTTTTCATCTACAATTACCATTGAAGACTGAGAACCCTGAAAAATGTTGTATCTAGTCTTCAGTGAACGTCATCCTCTAATCCTAGGTGGAAATATCCCATTCTCCGATTGCGTTTTCACCAACAGTTGCTACACTGTTACGAAATTTGCGCATCCACGAACGCATCAGCCAGATCATTACGAAATGAAATGATCCCAAAGTGGACACTAATGCTGTTGTCTCATCAAACACACGAATGGAGATCAAAGGAATATTTTCAATCTAAATTGCAACCGATAGGATAAAATCGCTCAAATAATTAGACACAACCATTCTGGTTTATTATTTCGTCCCCGGGATCCAAGTGTTTTCATGTAATTGAACAAATACGAACAACTTGCTGCGGCTATTCTGTGACTACCTTGTACTCATTTTCTTGATTAGCAAATATCTACTGGCACATGGTAATCATATGAGATGATGAATAATACGAGAATTTTTCATATTTCAACTCGTTAAATGGCGATTCACTCCATTCAGTGTTTAATACGCCACTGGTAAAAGTCATCCCAAATGAGGTGACTCGACCAATCACCAACCTACTTTCCGATGTTTGGGTGTTGCCTATCATTCCATTTCGAGAAGTCATTCTAATGACTCCGCATTCGAAGATCTTATTAAGTCAGTTTGAAATGTTCTAACATCTCGACGTCCCTCTCTGTTGTACACCCAGCACTGTGTACTTCAGCATTTCTTCGAAAGGGAGTACTGGGCACCCACCCATGCGGCGGGGGCCGAATTTTGTCACTGAAACCATCGTATTCCTAAACTCATGAAATATTTCATTATGTGAAACATTCGACGGAGGTTGGGTGCGAATCTATAGGATTATTAACGTAGTAGGCCGGGGTGGGTGGCTGTGTGGGTAGGTATGTGTATGTGTGTCTGTGTGTGGGGTGGGTGGATGGGCGTGTGTGTGTGCGGGTGGGTGTGTGTGTGGGGGTGAGTGGGTGTGTGGGGGTAAGTGGGTGTGTGTGGGGGTGAGTGGGTGGGTGGGTGGGTGTCGGTGGGTGGGTGGGTGTTTGCGTGTGCGTATAGGTGGGTGGTTGAGTGTGTATGTGGAGGTGGGTGGGTGTGTAGGTGAGAGTGGGTGGGTGGGTCAGTGGGTGTGTATGTGGGGGTAGGTGAGTGTGTGGGTGGATGGGTGTGTGGCAGGAGGGAGATGGGCAGGGTCTTAAATAATTACAAAAACATTTGTTAAATCAGCAAATAGAATTTGTATGGAAGAAAATGGATTGAGAAGTGATATCACTTTGAACCCACGAAATTACTATAAAATTATCCACATAATATATTTCTCGCATAGCGAATTCTGCGATTTTTGCCATTTCATGTTTTAATAAACTTTTTGCATAACCTAAACTAAATCATAACAAACGCTCTATTCATACTGTCGACTTCAGTTGGAGGTAAACTCGATGTTGAATTCACATGTCTATCTGAATGGAGCCCGACGACGATTCAATGGTGGCTTTTACCTCAAATTCAGAAAGTTTAATTCGTTGGGATTGCTCGGGGTGCTCCAGTTTCGATTAAATTTCAATCAGTGGAGTTTTTTTTTTCTACCAATGCATGCGAGTCATTATCGTCTTGCGGCAATGAGAAGAGCGGACTTAACTTTGATAGAAGTTTAACACGAACAGGGATTCGCGAACTCTCGTTGAATGAGCGCGTGGAATAATAAGGGCGGATTGAATCTCTGAGACACCTTGCGCTCGCCGAATTTTGTCGATGATAATCGTAGTCCCGTATCGAATCGGCTTCCTCTGAACATAGATCCATCACTCTCCCAAGTGAATTCGTGACTCTTCCATTTTCAACGGGATATACATTACAATTTCATCAAACAATTTTCCAATAATCTAGAATAAATATTACAGGTGATTCATGCATAGGCGGTGCGTTAAGAAAATTATTTTCTCAGTATTCAATTTACTTGAGCCCTCTGGATCATAACGTTCCACTATCTATCTCCTCCAATGAAAACTCTCACAAGCTGATTCAACTCTTCGATTTTCATTTCCATGGAGACATGAATTTTTTTTATCACATATTCGTCGCAGATCCTACCCATCCGCTTTTTATAAACCGTAAAAGGGTTTTATTTTCCGTCATTTCGGAGGGTAGGGAATATTTGATTGTGGGAACATGAAATGCTACAGTATTGGAAATTGGCTTTGGGGAGATGCGTGGCGAGTACAAGATGCCAGCGCCTCTGGATAATTAAATTCGATATTGAACATCAATGGAGATGTGTTGACTATCGATGAGACTTCCAAGTTTCCATCAGAGTTTACAAAATAGGGAAATTGAGATGTAGTGAATGAAAAAATCAGGGATTATTCGTAGAACACTAAAAAAGTGTTCGCAATTCGGTGTAAAAATTTCTCGTGACCGAGGTCCGCAAAATTTTTCCCCGCCTTATGAAAAAAGTACCATTACACAATACTCGCCTAAAAAGTTGACTTGCTCCAAATTGTTTTGCAAGAGGACGCAATACCAGGCGCCAAAGCCTCATAAATCCTAAGATGAAGGAACAAGTGTAATGTTCATTATTTTTTATTGCGCTTTTACGAATCTTTTTATGGGCCACGTGCATTGTGGGAATAGTTTAGCATGTGACCTTTTCCACGGTGCTCGGCCAATGGTTACATACGGTGAAAAAAAAATTTATGAGCATCTACAGGAAAATGATGTCCCCATCGTCAACATCCAGTGATGCAAATTAATTTAATATACATTCAATATTACGGGATTTTACTGAACATATTGGGTCATATGCACCACTCGCACAGCATGTTATTTGCAATTAAAGTCCAGTATGGTAGAGCCGCACGATAACGAATCATAAACTGGAATTTGAAACCATTATTCTCCTATTTCATGGGCACGGTCGGTTTTGATTAATGGTCAAGGAAATATGTTGGCAGAGGCGATGAATTCAGTTCACTAAAAATTAAATATTAACACTGGTAGAAAAAGTCTCTGACACGAAGAATCCATTTTCTTGAGATATTTTTGTGGCAAAAGCCAAATCCACATGAGGACGTTTTAATGAGTTCCACTTGTTGCCCGAATTTTGCATTCAACATGTGCATATATAGTGTATACAGAAAAAGGCGGAAATATAAATTAATGAAAATGTTTTTAGAGGGAGTCTATAAACTGATATGTACCATAGTCATTCTCAAATATCTATCGTAAAACATCATAACTGAGAACAATTATTATAGACGATGTGAGGTGGACATACCGCCCAGATTAGAGCATTAGAAAACACATCTCTTGCCTTCAGAAAATGATACTTCGAGGTAGAGATTTTTTTATCAGTGAATCTTCAGTTGTATATTGATCAAATGAAGGCAATTGAAGATAAATGGGATGCAAGTATGGCCCTTGAAAGATTCCGATCACTTGCCGATAGAAATTGTAAAAATTGATTTCCTTAAGAATATTCAACACGTATAGTCAAAACAAAAGTTTATGAGCCTTTCGGCAATTCGTTATATTTATCACCAATAAGTTTCAATTAATATTTCAATGCGTTAATTAGTTGAAGTGATAGCCATAGAAAAGTATTATATTGTATTTGATTTTGCCAATCAATATTATATTGTTTAAACAAATTAATGAAAAATAATTTTAGTCAATCGTCATGAAATTTTTACCATCGTTTATATCTGCTTCAATAGTAAATTTTCAAAATTTCAACAAATTTTTATATTTTGAACTGTATTTACAGAAACTTTTATTTTTCCCATAAGAGGCCGTGTTAATTGACAACTTTGATAATTAATAACTACAAAACGGTGTTGTGAATCAATCTCAAATTTCAGACAGGCATCTGTTACCGCTTCAAAAACATTATGTCAAAATTTCAAGTAATTCTCATATCTTCGCCAATATAGGTGGAATATCCTTAAGATCTCCTCAGGATTAGTTTTCTTAAGAACATGTTAACAGACCTTGTCAACAGGCTCCCAACTAAAAGTAGTGTTCTTTCGAAAATTGGCGCCAAAAATCAGAAAACCTTAAATGTATTTTTTTTAAAATAGGGGACTGAAGGTCTTATTATTAGAAGCAATTATTTTACTCTCCTCCTCCCCCCCCCCGCTCCTCCCACCGCCCACCCCGAGTATCGCACCGCTAGTCGGGTGAACTTACAAGAGTCCAATATTGATTGGCTCAGAGGAATAACGTTAGCCTGGTATCCAATGCACGCACACACACACACACACACACTCAGGGTGATGCTGAACACTGAGAACAGCGGAAATATGATGTCCACAATACTTTTGACTATCGGGATCGTCATCATAACTCTTACCTATTGGGTAATCGAAAAATCGATTGGTGAGATGAACATTTCGGAAAGACAAAAAATTAAGTTAGTCTGTATGTTTATGAGAAATCGTTGACCGAAAATGTCTTCACACATTTTTAGGCAGTCTGCAGTTTGTACGCTGTGAGCTCTGATGCAATTTTTGCAGTCGTAGCTTATACCAGTTTGCATCTTCCCAGACCGACCGCAACGTCCGCGAAAAGGCTCTGCGATGCTGAACACCCACGTGGCACGCATTTGGAAGCCTCTATATTTTTGGTAACGATGGCAGAGTGGGACTTGAATTCAAAATGATATGGACTGCGAAATTCCTTGGGAATGTCAAAAGTTTTCAGAGTTTCGGAAACTGTAAGTGGCGCAAATTTGATGATGTGTTTGAATTTCATCATTCCAAAAACTGAGGAAGTTTTAGGGCAGTCAAAATATTTTGCGAATTAGGATAAAATTTTGCAAATCTTAGAAATTGTAGAAAATCGCGAAAAATTTAGACATATTCACTCATTTAGATGCATCCGTTTCCATATCCATGGGCCAAATTGTTTCCGAGAAGATCTTTTATTATACAATTTATTCCTCGGAAACTATTACAAAACAAGTTCTCCATAGAAATATGAAATAAGAAAGATGGATTGTTACACCAGAAGTGTTACACTTCATTTACATAATTCTAAAAAAATAATTTCCGTCGTAAATTATTGTTACGTACTGCACGTCAGTCCAATGCCTTTTTATATGTTTTATGAACTCTCAAAGTTTTGTAAATTCCAAGTCCTAAGAAATAACTATCTGTCTGAAATCTATCAAATTAAGAAAAAATATATTCTGAAATTGTCTTGAGAATTCCGAAAAATATCAAAAAATTTTCAACATTTCAAAAATTTTAAAAATTTTAAAAATTTCAAAAATTTCAAAAATTTCAAAAATTTCAAAAATTTCAAAAATTTCAAAAATTTCAAAAATTTCAAAAATTTCAAAAATTTCAAAAATTTCAAAAATTTCAAAAATTTCAAAAATTTCAAAAATTTCAAAAATTTCAAAAATTTCAAAAATTTCAAAAATTTCAAAAATTTCAAAAATTTCAAAAATTTCAAAAATTTCAAAAATTTCAAAAATTTCAAAAATTTCAAAAATTTCAAAAATTTCAAAAATTTCAAAAATTTCAAAAATTTCAAAAATTTCAAAAATTTCAAAAATTTCAAAAATTTCAAAAATTTCAAAAATTTCAAAAATTTCAAAAATTTCAAAAATTTCAAAAATTTCAAAAATTTCAAAAATTTCAAAAATTTCAAAAATTTCAAAAATTTCAAAAATTTCAAAAATTTCAAAAATTTCAAAAATTCCAAAAATTTCAAAAATTTCAAAAATTTCAAAAATTTCAAAAATTTCAAAAATTTCAAAAATTTCAAAATTTCAAAAATTTCAAAAATTTCAAAAATTTCAAAAATTTCAAAAATTTCAAAAATTTCAAAAATTTCAAAAATTTCAAAAATTTCAAAAATTTCAAAAATTTTAAAAATTTAAAAATTTCAAAAATTTTCAAAAATTTCAAAAATTTCAAAAATTTCAAAAATTTCAAAAATTTCAAAAATTTCAAAAATTTCAAAAATTTCAAAAATTTCAAAAATTTCAAAAATTTCAAAAATTTCAAAAATTTCAAAAATTTCAAAAATTTCAAAAATTTCAAAAATTTCAAAAATTTCAAAAATTTCAAAAATTTCAAAAATTTCAAAAATTTCAAAAATTTCAAAAATTTCAAAAATTTCAAAAATTTCAAAAATTTCAAAAATTTCAAAAATTTCAAAAATTTCAAAAATTTCAAAAATTTCAAAAATTTCAAAAATTTCAAAAATTTCAAAAATTTCAAAAATTTCAAAAATTTCAAAAATTTCAAAAATTTCAAAAATTTCAAAAATTTCAAAAATTTCAAAAATTTCAAAAATTTCAAAAATTTCAAAAATTTCAAAAATTTCAAAAATTTCAAAAATTTCAAAAATTTCAAAAATTTCAAAAATTTCAAAATTTCAAAAATTTCAAAAATTTCAAAAATTTCAAAAATTTCAAAAATTTCAAAAATTTCAAAAATTTCAAAAATTTCAAAAATTTCAAAAATTTCAAAAATTTCAAAAATTTCAAAAATTTCAAAAATTTCAAAAATTTCAAAAATTTCAAAAATTTCAAAAATTTCAAAAATTTTAAAAATTTTAAAAATTTTAAAAATTTTAAAAATTTCAAAAATTTCAAAAATTTCAAAAATTTCAAAAATTTCAAAAATTTCAAAAATTTCAAAAATTTCAAAAATTTCAAAAATTTCAAAAATTTCAAAAATTTCAAAAATTTTAAAAATTTTACAAATTTTGATTACGACACAGAAAAATCCTTGGCGGCTAAATTTTCCTTAAATCTTATCACAAAAAAAAACATTTCAAGAAAGCCAACAAATACTGAAGTGAAAATGTTGCACACTTCCCCCATTTACATAATTCCAAAAAATCAGATGTTTGTCGTAAATTATTTTTACGCACATTTTGTCAGTTCAGTGAGTAAGCCAGATTGAGTGTCCCCCTGAAATTGCCTAATCTCATCAATTAATCGCGATGATATGCAGCATTGCACTGTGTCCGATCGGTATAGATAGTGTCGCAGGTTTCGGATGAAAAATTCACCGTGGAAATGGGTTCAATGGCGTCATGGTTAAAGATGATTACAGATATACTGGTAACACTATTAAAAAACACTTCGTGTGAGAATTGCAAAATATCCGTTTCGTTTTATTTTTCTTGATGGTAGATTCATGTGTACCTCTAGTGTTGCTGCAATTGCGCGTTGGGAGAAAGAGTGAGGTCGAGTGTCTCGGATAATGCGTGTCTTGGCCTTGTACTGTAGTGAGAATCTGCTCGAGACCCAATCAGGAAACGGGAGTGCATTTCTCCGTATATGTTTGCTATTGTATTCTTGTTAAAGATGTCATGGAAAATATTTGCAAGTCATCTAAAAATTCACAGTCGTTATTACCAATGATACAAAATTTTTTTCCCACACATTAGATGCTATAAAAAATAATAATTATTGGGACCATTTGGAACAAAAAACGTGAAAAAGTCCTTTTTTGATTTCTGAAATTTTCGAAATTTTCCTCCGCCGCATTAATACAATATGCATCAGATGAGTGTCGACATGTATCATTATCCGCGACATTGTTCATCTCAAGATACTTATCATCATCCAAATCCGCTAGCTACACGCGAAGCGAATGTTTTTTCTGGGTTTTCGCAGCGCAATAAAATAAGAAAACTACCGCCACTAAATGATGGATTATAAAGTTGGTAATTATAGATAATTCGTTATAATTTTCTGCGAACTATTGTCAGTCTTCTACAAGAATGGAGAAGTTCATTTTGCTGTTAACAAGAAGAGTAGTGGAATACCCAGAAGATTTACTTGCCGTGGCCAAAGTTCAAAGTGATGGCTGGGATAATCTATTGGAAGTGCGCATAGTTGACTCCCTCACCGATTCGTTCTTATAAATTAAGATTGAAGACTCTTAATGCATAGAGTTAAGACGCAACCCAATTGTTAAAGATTTGGAAGGGAAGTTGGTCTTGAGGGCAATTTTTATCAGTCTCAATTGGACAATTCATGATTGCCAGAAATAATATATAGATGCTATATGACAAATGATAATCTAGATTACCAGTAATTGGGTTTATATCTAATGAACGAGATTTGAATTAGTTTTTCATTGGCACTGATGGTTCTGAGTGGATATAGATTGAATTGGTATGAAAAAAATATATCTTAAAAAACTTTTCTGAATAATGGGGGGGTAGGGGGAGGGGGTCAACATATGGGGGGGGGGGGGAGATAAATTAAAAATGGGGCTGAAAATTAGTTATAGACTTGCTAAGATGACCCTAAATGAACAGATACACGATTTTTTTTGTTCACAAGACTTTTAAGATTTCCAGTATACACCCAATATTTAATCGAGATAAGCGGCGGAGTATCGGACGAGCAAATGTTTTCATTTCCTTATTTTATATCAGATACGCAAACACAGAGGGAGCCTTTTCCTCCATATATATTCTTGGATATATGAAATTGAAAGAATCACGGAGTAGAGAAGAATCGCTCAGCCGGGATGACGCTCGACACATGGGAAATTGAAATGCAAAGCTTGGAAGGACTCCCGCGTGCTCCTCAAATGGTCCTGAAGTGTGATGTATTTACCCACTTGCATCCTTTTCAGTTGCCTCGATGACCTCTAGATATTACACGGGAGCAGGAGTCCCTTTTCCTTTATAGAAAACCTTGTTGCTGCGGTGTTTACTTTCCAAAGAAATTCAAGCGATGGTGGAAATGGTGAGAAAAGTGTACGTGGGAAAAGGAAAACACTAACGATAATTCTAGATTAATTAAAGGGCTGGCTAAAAACGTAAACTAACATTACAAGGAAGCAGTTGCCAACAGGAGGGCGCAACGAAGTTTTCTCTCTGGAGAAAACAAGAATTTACCTCGGTTTTGAATGGGTGCTTCCGAGAATTCAAATTTTAAACATCCTGAGAAGAGAAGTTATTCTGATTACTTCGAAAATGAAAGGTGTAATGTTCATGGAATTGTCTCTTTTCTCAATATTTGTGTATGTGTGTGTGTGTGTGAGTGGGTCGGTGGGTGAGTGGGTGGGTGGGTGGGTGGGTGGGTGGGTGGGTGGGTGGGTGGGTGAGTGAGTGGGTGGGTGGGTGGGTGAGTGAGTGGGTGGGTGGGTGGGTGAGTGAGTGAGTGGGTGGGTGGGTGGGTGAGTGGGTGGGGGGGCGGCTGGGTGGGAGGGTCGTTAGATTAAATTCTATACAATCCACCCAAGACAGAAAAGGTAACACCGATGTTCTCCTGCTGGACAGCGAGAGCACTTGTAACTTGGTGTGGCCTACCTATCTTCTCTACCGGCTTGCAATTCTAGATGTACCAAAGTATTTATCGAAAACATGCCACATGTCTTTCAAACGGACATATTCACATTAGAATTGAAGCTTCATTGTCAGCCGAAATTCCAATTATCCCGGAAACACCACAATGGTGTAATCTCTCTCCCCCCTTTACTTCATCTGAATACTGTTTCTGTTTTCAGGAAAATTTCACTAAATGTCTCAATGGCCAACTATGCTGATGACATCGGATTGTACAGCAGATGAATCAGTCTCCAAGTCTATTCACCAGACAGGACTGATTAAACTATTTATGGCATATAGTTGTCCTGCTGGACCTGAAACAGCTAACATCTGTTTGAACCATCTCCAAGGTACTCAAAATGATTGTTTTACCAATCACAGCCAATTTCAAAATCAGAACTCCGATTTGCATATCCACTGCCGATGCGAATTTATTTTATAGAGATCATCAATGCTACTTTCAATTCAAAACGACAAACCCATCCGAATTGAGGGATCGGCACAGGGCAGGTCCCAGCATGGACCAGTACCATCACACCATCCTGGTCCCACTGAATGTCTCCCACTTTAGCTGTGCTGGAAAATTACAGGTATTTTTTCTCTCAAATCAAACTCAGTTTCACATTCTTAGAAGATGCTTTCCAATTGATATTTTTACAAAATCCCCAGATTTCTTCTGTACAAGATTACATGAGTAACGTGGGACTTTGAAAATAATCTTCTTCCATATTGGCAATTCTATCATAGGTCTCTTAACACTACAGCTGCCAAGTCATAATTGCTCAATAAATCCTCTTTATTACTTCATGCTAAAATCAATAGACAGATCTCCAACAATTTAATTGAACTCGAGACATAAAAAAATTAGTCTCAAGCAGTAGACTTGGCAATCATCAAAGGAGTTGCTGAAAGACCAGCCAGAATCCGGTTAACGTGACCATAGTGCACTTCTAGCGCCAGTCACGTACTCAAAAGCCATCAGGTTATATACCTATATAACGTGTTAAGACCGAGTTCAATTTCATTGCGGCCATTGCGCAACCAGTGTTATCGGAATAAAAAAAAATTCTCCCAATTCACCGAAGATGCCAGTGCCTTTCTCCCGATATTAATTGCTCCTTACTGCTTAATTACAGTCCAGTTTTTCTCCTTCATTAATAATGGCGATCACGTGCAATGGAGCATGAAGAAGAGAATGTGTCTATTTAACGTAATTCACTTGGCGCTGATAGCTTCGTACATATGATTAGAAAGACGTTCAGGTGTCAACGTCTTCATTAAAATTGTGTGAAATAAAAATTATGCATAATTTGCATAATGTAAATTGCATCTTGAAGTATGCCATTTTTCACAAGACGTGTGCGTAATGAGATAATATCGATGGAATTCGCAGGTGTCCCGGCGAGGGGCTACTCACTCCCCGATTGAGTGACACCATGACTTCAAAATGAAGTCGACTTCGGATGACTTCGGCTCTGACTTCAGCGACTACGACGAATCTCATCTTCTTGACATGTTCGTTTTTCTAGTACAAACTCGAATGCGCGAATTATAATCTGACAGACATTTGTGTGTGCACTTCCTTGAGTGAGATCTCAGTGTGTGTATGTTTGCAATTTTTTTAGCGCAACTGCAAGATGATAATTGACCTAGAAATGTTTATTTACGTAAATGCAATCAATTTTTTTCAGTTGTCTTCAAGATCTTTGCCATCGCATTCAGCTGGGATTCCCTGGAAATTGGACCTACTAATAACGCTGTGCATCGTTGTTGGATCCATGTCACACCTGCCACAAGAGCTCAAACTCCTTCAATATTGTCCTGATGAAGTAATCGAGCCTCCGGATGCATCGTCATGCAAAAGCTGATTGTGAACAGGTATCGACGTCAAAAAGGAAAAATTAATCAAGAAGATTGATTGGTGCACATGATCAGGACTTCTGATTCTGGTAACATGCGGTGGGCAATTAGCGCCTTAGATACAATGGAGCTGCGTGCGATCGACCAATGGTGGAATCAGTAGCGTTTGCTGCTGTATGAGTCAATTGATCCATATATACAGTGTACTATACAGTGTTTCTCGATTCAGCTTACAACTCCATTCTCCACCAGTGTAATTAGGGATTAAAGGGGATGTAGTGCGGTGATCATGGATTTTGTCACATATATGATGCGCAAGGCCGTTGCGAGATAATGGTAGTGAGCCATTGCCATCACGATTAAATGCCCCCGGGAATCTGTGCTAGAGATGCGGGTAAAAAACAGTAATAGGCGGAATGTGTTAATTAGTTCGCTTTGCGAACAATTACGACAATTTATTTCGATGGTCTCTCATAAATATACGTAACGGACGATTAACGAGAATACAAAATAAAAATGAAATCATAATAAATTAATGAATTTTAATTTTAATGAAAATTTAATTTTTAAATAATGATTTTACAATGATAATGCGAGGAAACAATATTCGGTTTGGGGATATTTATATCCAGAATTGAATCAACAATATTCCGGAAAAGATGATCTCCAAATATTGTGTCAGACATTAGAGGAAAGATCCAAATAGATAAATAAAAAAGGGGTGTGTATTGAGGAGCAATGGCGGTAGTTACTTAGAAGTTGACTTAACTCATGATAGTAACCCCTTTAATGACTTGCCAAGTCATTATCGAAATAACTTCCTTCGAAAAATTTATTGTGAGTTAATTACAGTACTCCAGAATAATAATATCCATGTTTTGAAGTTTATGGTGACCAATAAAATTATTTATTCGTCATTTCGATACAGATAAAAGCGCATAACTGCATGATGATAGACTATTGAAACAACAAAGTGGTTTAGTGATAAGCAGTTGTTTTATATATTGAAAAAAGAAATAAGTACAGTCATAACTTCCGATACAATTATAGCATAAATAATAGCTCCATATTGTAAATTTGCGAAATTGTAAGAATTAGAAGAAACCATTTTTCCTCGATTTTTTGAGGACAATATTATTTTACCAAAGGTAAATATAGCTCGATCACTTCGCCCTCGGACCACGTCCTCCCGCGGGGCTGCTATATACCGAAAGTGCCTATTTTGTCGCCAAAGTGAGAAATGTATCAAGAACCATGAATAAATCATTTTTCCAAACGGTAAAAGCCTCAGTGACCGCTCTACGGACATCCCCTGGTTACTTTGACTGTGGTAATTGGCAGTTCGATGCCAGAGATCTTCAGGAACCACGTCCTCCAATTTCCGGCGTCCACTTCCCGCGCCGTCCAATCACCTCGACCCTCTGATTGACATCTCATTTAGGTGGTTCAGGTTTGGTAGGATGAATAGAGCTACAACCAGATAGAATTGACGACTCCTAAGGGACTGGGTCTCTTGATGCCAGCAGGTCAACAACTCATCAATCTGAATGAACTCATCAGCAGTGACCCGCGGTTCCTCACAACTCAACCTGACTGTTAATCCATCTACGTTCCTTGCAACTCAAAACAGTTCCGAGAACTGTTCCGCCACCTGCAATTATTCTCAACCTGAGTCTACGGCTGAGAACTGTTCCTAATCCTGTTCCATTACCCAGAACCATTCCGAGAACTGTTCCGCCACCTCTAACAGTTCCTGGAACATCATGTGAAACAGTAAGCATACTAGCTGGCCCGATGGGCAGAGCAACGTTACGGATGCACAACTCTGTAGGCGGGCAGGTTGAGAATACTTCTGTACGGCTGAGAACTGCTCCCAACCCTGTTTCATTCCTAGTATGGTGATTTTGGTGACAGTCATCGAGGTGAACAATGTATCAAGCAATATGAGAAATCTTCGGGAACCATCTCCTCCAACTTCTGCCCAAAATTCATCAGTGGCATTACACTTAGACTAACTGTAAGACTTATCTATGGTATGTGTCTTCCATCACCGTGCCGGCCAATACTTGAGTTATTGGAAACACAAGAAATTCAGGTATTTGTCTTTTCGCTGCACACACTTGTTCGGTACCTTTTTCTTTTATCCCATTTCATGTTTCGACTGAGCAGTTTGCTGCACATGAGCAAGGAGAAATGTTCTTCCTTACCTATTTTTTTCAAGCCCTTCATGGATCAATGGCAGTACGTGCTTCGTGCTCGATCGGACTGAATTTTCCCAGCAACGAATTGCGCATGAGAGAACAATGCCCCAAGCAAGGAGAACAGCAGGAATTTATGCGTGGAGAGTGCACCTCGTATATGTGAATTTTGCCGCAACTCCAGTTGCATTAGATAAATGATATATACCATAAATATTGAATTTGAGAGAGGCTAAAGTACCATTGTTATTTATTCCAATTGCCATAATTTATTGGTTAAAATTTGCATGGAATATCATTTGCTCATTACCACGCACGCGTTTTATGGGCATTCGTCATAAAATATTGAAATAAGGGTTTTCACTGTAAGTTTTTATGCCCATGATCACGTGATAAATGATAGAGGGAAAACGATGAAACGTAAGCCGGACGTGGAATAATGACGGAAACGCGCGTTAGCATCCATTTTGTTGCTTTCTTTTTTTTTCGTCATCTGGAAACCCGATGGATAAACCATTTGCGCATACCCAAATGTCCCCGGCTTCATCCATCTTTGCTGAACTCTCGGTGGATATCCAGCCACTGCAGAGACTGCACTTTTATTACCTGAGATGATGCATTAAGGAGTTTGTAAGAAATATTAGTGTTTTCATGATGTAGGTCACTGCGAAGTAATGGACTGAAGAAGGGATTTCAGTCGTTTTTTCTCGCGTAAAAGATGATTATGTGGAGTTTATTTTTATTTCTTGATTATATCAATTATAACGAAATAGTTAGGATTTTAGTTGGGGGGGGGGGGGCGTGAAAAATATTTAAACGTTTTTTATGCAGAGGATTCAACTTCACGTTTTTTTAACTTCCCGATATTGTATTGACCCCGAAATCAATTTTTTTTTGGACTTTGTAACTGGTGTTTTAACCATACCAAAATGCATCCCATCAAATTCCGAGTGGATGTGTGTGTGTGTGTGTGTGTGCGAGTATGTTTGTATGCGTGGAATCGAATTTTTGGTTAACGATTTCCTCCGAACGGATTGAACGATCGGGGTCATCGAGGTCGTATTCGGAACGTCTTCATAGAACTTAGATCGGATTAGTTTTTGGTTTCAATTGACCGAGCTGTTTTTTGTTATTAACAATTGAATTGTTTATAACGCTCTATTTCAAAAACGGTAAGAGATACGGCAAAAAGTATTAAGCAGAATTTACTCAGTAAGTAGAAATACATATTTAATTTCTTATCACTTTTTTCCATATTTATCATAATTAAGGAGGTATGACGGGTTGAACCCTCGAGCGTTCGCACCCCTATTGGCCTCTCCCTCCCACTCCAGTAGCACGCAGAATTCTCGTCCTCACGCTGACTATGCGGCTAGTCAAATATTCATAATTGATTATGGGATTGGAACATTTAATTGACGTATCGGAAAATCTAGGAATGGCAAACAGAAATTACAAATCGGGAAGTCTTCTTTCTGTTCCCAACGGGGACACACACTTTTATCCCACTAGTTTTTATAGGAAATCTGAAGGTTGGGTACAGCACACTTGGATTCTAAGACTTATGTACCCTGGAAAATCGCTCCCGGAAAATGTTTCCCCGGAAAATTTTCCACCAGTGGACTCTGCTACCTCCCAGATCGATCATTCTCCCCGGAAAAAGACGGCGACCAGCTTCTACTGCCGAGCTGCATGAAACATCTCATGTATCAGCTATTGATAACTAGACCACTCGATAAAATCTGCCCAACAAAGCACTCGTCACCCAAATAAACGAGCCACCACAAAAGGCCAAGCTTACACGAGTACTAAAAACGGCAGACTCCACAAATATCGCCACCAAGATATCACTGCCACCCATATATTTTCGTCTTTTATAAAGATGCTGGGATGCGTGAAACATTCTGGGTGAGACACACAACGTCTGCACGTATGACTGGTTCTTGATAAAAGTATGAAAAAAAAAAAATGTCGCACACAGAGCCATTGCGGGATCAGAGTAAAGTCTCCTTTGCTTGACGACCTACGAAACACGCTAAAATTCTTCATGTTCCCTCATTTCTTTTCCGACATCCCTCCCCACCCACCCACTACCCACCCGTCTCTATCCCTCAGTTCATTTTCTGTTCCCTCTCTTTCTCCGTATGCCATAGTCACTGACACTGAGTTCTCATAATTTTTAAAAATATTTCCTCTCCCTTTTCATTTTTACACCGCGACTCCACAACCCCCGCAGACCGCCTTGATATTACACTTTTTATCTTTAACATCTCGCAGTGCAAGTTGGCACAGCTGGAGAGGGTCTCGTTAACGCATAAAAGGATGGGATGTGAAGGAATACAGCCTGCCAGACAGCAGTTACAGCCGTATGGCGAATTTGCCCCCCTTTTCCCACCAGCCGGTATGCAATTTTGTCGGAAATTAGTTGGCGCAATTGCGTATACTATTGAAATGGGTTGCTGGAAATTGTCGCAGAATCCTAATATGGACCTATTTCAGTGGAGGAAAAAAAACATTGAAATGTTATAGCAGCTCATAAGAGTTCTGCAAATTTTGTCCTCGTATAACGAAGTTTTCGTTGGCACCGCCAGGAAAGTTTCAGTTAATCAACTTTTTCGCCTCACTTCGATCTTGACAGTGTCTGTAAGATACATGCACATATATATGCATATGGGAAAGTCATTGATTTCACCCGTCGAGCGCCACACCCACTCCAAATCATAATGCTCTATATAGGGCAAAGGGCAAAACCATAATTTATGTATCTCTTGAAGCTCCTTCATACTTGAAGTCGTCCTTCTTAATCCATGAAAGAGAGAGGTACGGAAGTATCTCCGAGAGCACTCCATTCGACTTAAGATGGATACAAAAGTATACATTATATTTATTTATTCACATTTTTTATACGTTTTTCCAGCAAGGATACTTATTTCTTTCCAATATTTCATCAGCATAGTGCCGTGAAATTATAGTAGCGTACAAGGAACTATTCAAATTTTTGCCCTTGGATCAGTCAGTTCTCCCAATTCACTTTTATACGGCAGATCCAATTGAAGAATACATGACATTTACATTGGTTCTGAACCTTTTCACTGGCATTCAAGTTGTTTTCCGGTGGGTTGTTGATGCCGTCCACTTCCCGCGCTGTCCAATCACCTCGACTCTCTGATTGACCAAGAACCATGAATAAATCAGTTTCCCAGATGGTAAGAACCTCAGTGACCGCTCTACGGATATCCCCTGATTACTTTGACTGTTGTAATTGGCAGTTCGATGTGAGAGATCTTCGGGAACCACCTCCTCCAATTTCCGGCGTCCACTTCCCGCGCTGTCCAATCACCTCGACCCTCTGATTGACATCTCATTTAGGTTGTTCAGGTTTGGTAGGATGAATAGAGCTACAACCAGATAGAATTGACGACTCCTAAGGGACTGGGTCTCTTGATGCCAGCAGGTCAACAACTCATCAATCTGAATGAACTCATCAGCAGTGACCCGCGGTTCCTCACAACTCAACCTGACTGTTAATACATCTACGTTCCTTGCAGCTCAAAACAGTTCCGAGAACTGTTCCGCCACCTGCAATTATTCTCAACCTGAGTCTACGGCTGAGAACTGTTCCTAATCCTGTTCCATTACCCAGAACCATTCCGAGAACTGTTCCGTCACCTCTAACGGTTCCTGGAACATCATGTGAGACAGTAAGCATAGCTGGCCCAATGGGCAGAGCAACGTTACGGACTGCACAACTCTGTAAGGGGGCTCACAGGAGTGAGGTGGGAACGGTTCCTAACTGTGTGCCATTCCTCGAGGCCAATTAATTCAAAAAGCGTATAAAATAGCGTTCACTCTGAATTTAAAAAAAAACAATCATAATTTGCTTCAGCGACGTGCGCGACTTTTCCATTCGCTATCAGCTGCAAACTTTAATGACTCATAAAAACTGAAAAATCCTTTCACCATCACCCATCCGCAGTGACTAATTGAACTCGATATTCCCACGCGAAATAAATCTTACCTGATGCATCGACACGTGTTACACGCGTGATTTCACCGCGCACATCGTTAAATCCTCCCTCGGTCATAAAAAAAAAAATCACTATGGTGTGATGATGGGTGACCAATACATCAGGTCAACCATTTCTGCTGTGCATCACGTTATTGCTATGGTGGTTGATGTGTACCACCTTTCGATGGTACATTGCTCTCTCACAGAACTTTTTCACGCGCGATGGAAAATTTTAAAGGACAATTCCAGCCCAAGTTGACCGATGATAAACCTTTACCTTCTCCGGAAATTCGCAGAATTCGTTCCGTGATTGTCCACAACAACGCCAAACCTCTGAATTGTTTGACAGTTTGGTACTGCTGCTCCATCGTGCAGGTTTTGGAAGTTTTTGATACAGACAATTTTAATTTAGATATTTTTTTTTTTCTCCAAGAACACTCAATTTTAGATGTAAATTTATTACAACTTCCAGATGTAAGAATTAAGCGATCAGTTTATCTATGAAATTAAACTAAAAAAACGAACAAAAATTTAGTCAAGTGCTCAATATATGCAATTAATGTTTTAGACGGCCGAGTCCAAACTTTCCCAATTTTTAAAATTTTTTTTATGAAGTATTGCGAGTATAATCCAATTATGTAATGCGAAATTCTTGATGCGTCAACATTTTTTTTTGTTTATCATGCTATTGTTATTATTATAATCACTTCCTCATATGTGGTTCAGCATTATATGGCAGTGTCTCATAAAACTAGCCGCTCGTATAAGAAATCTGTATCGTTACCTTAAACTATTTTGGCTTTCACTGCAATTGTGGCCCGTAAATAGAATAAGTATTTTCGCTCTACCCAATTTGTTTCGCGAACGATCCGCGGTTTATGTCAGTGATGTAATACGAGATGAAGACGAAATGGAGGCCTAAAATCCATGTGACACATTTGAATTACTCCACATCGTATTTTTTTACAGATGGATTAAGCAAAGTTAGATAAAAAGTGAAAAAATCTAGGGTTGCCGCAATTATCAATGTTCTGAAATTTTATCAGATTTCCAAAATTGAGAAAACGCTCAAAGTATTTGAATTGTTTCAGGTTTCCAAATTTTGGTTCATCAATTTCATCAATTCTCAACACTTTTCGAAATTGCCATGAGTTGAAATTTTTGGAATGGTTGGATTGCCCCAAATTCTTACAATTGTCGAAGTTTACCGAGCTTTAGCAATGTGCAACATTCCCAAAATTTCCAATGCTTGATGAAGTCGAAGCTTCGGTCTAGTGGGAAGAGTATCTGCGTACTATATCGACGCGGACTCGCGCTACCGAAGCGTCCCTCCAGAGGGACAGCATTTGCAAGACGTTGCTACTCAGAGCCACAACAAATTTATCATCATCATATCTCCGAAGAATATTCCACATGATGAAATATTTTCACATGCATTTCAACCCATAGCAGGGACATCCCATGTGTGGTATCGGCGGTTCCCATACAGCGAGTACGGACCACCGGGCATCCATCATAGGCACCCGCCGTCGTAGCACAAGGATTTGTGGAGATTTACCCTGTGTTTAGAAATACGATGGCGCAAATGGCGAAAGTCGGTCCCAGTCGCATGGATGGGTGCCCGGTAGGCCCTTTCGAAGAGATGCTGACGAGCGGCTAACGTGGGGAGTACAAGAGAGAGGGACGGAGGGAAAAATTCGTATGTACCGGAAAATTAATGACACGCCAAACATTCTTAAGGAGCCCTTATCTCTAGTTTGCAACAATCTTGCTATACGATCTGAAATCTATAAGAGGGTTGGATGTTGAAGCACTGAACACAGTCAAGTCAATGAATAGCAATTACCTCGGATAATCGATGAAAAATTCCCCGATGAGACAAAAGAACCATCGACGGCTATGGCGGGCAGCCGAAACAATCCTGTGATTGCCCATGAAGGGTAACAAACCCAATCAAACCGTTTAATTGTGTAATGCAAACCTCCGTAGTGGAAGGAGACGTTGGGCTAATCTGCGATCCCAGCCTACTGAAGTTGAAGATTTAATTGTGATTCAGGGACTGATGAATGAATAAATTTTCTTTTCACTCATTTCGCTCGGGTCATTCATAATAAAATGGAATTTAATTGATGTTCAGACAGCTTGCTTAAAATACTTTTATGTGAAAAACCCATATTCAATGTGGCTTTTTTTGTTATATTTCAACATGATCGATAACAACGCCGACGTCTACCCACCCACCCACCAACGCAAACGTCTACCCACCCACCCACCAACGCAGACGTCTACCCACCCACCAACGCAGACGTCTACCCACACACACATCATGAGAATCAGAGAGTATTTTGAAAAATATATTAGCAGGAAGCATTTGGACCACTAGCAGGAACATCCTGCGTGTACTATCGGCGTGGAAGGGGAGGGAGGTTCCATCATAGGCGCCCGCCATCACAGCACAGGAGTTTCTGGAGTGCAATATTTTAAGGTTTATTGATTCTTATAAAGAGGAAACGTCATACATCATCACTAAATAATCACTTCGTAATAAAAATAATGTGACCCGGTTTTAGGAAAATTTGTTTATTACTTATAAGGAACGTTATGGAATATTTCAATAAATTCTTTCAGAATGGAGTAATTATTATTAGATATTCGTGGTATAATTAGCAAATGCTCAGATTAATATTTCGTACAACAATGGGTATTATATCATAAAATTTAGATATTTCAAATCGCTACTCAATTTCTCGTCATTATAAAACCAACAAAAAACAATAAAAAAAAAGGAACGAAATAAGAATATATAGAGATATAAAATAAATACTATTACTCAATCAGTACATGTGATCTGCCTAACTTCTCAAAATGTGTATAGATACGAGTGACCGACCTGTCTCCGTGGAATCCGAAAAGCAAGAGAGCTAGTCTGTTTTCCGATAACTCGAATATCCCTCAGCACAAATAGAGCAACGTGCTTATAAGAATGGGAGGGGGCGATGGCGCGTAAATTTGAAATTGGCGTTAGGACTCCAGACCATTACAGGAGGTTTACCTTGTCTTTAGAAATAGGATGGCCTAAATGGTGGACGTCAACCCCAGCCGCATGGATGGGTGTCCAGTACCCCCTCTGAAGGAATGCTCAAACAGTAACTAACGTGGACAGTACAAACACGAGGGACAGAGACAAAAAAAATATAATGAGAACGCTAGGCCGGAGGGAACCCGACTTGAGGCGAGGGAAGGTTTCTGAGGCGGGTCAGAGGGTCGATCGCAGGCGCCATCGTAGCAGAGGGAATTCTGAAGGTTCACTCTGTGTTTGGTAAACATGACTTATAAACAATATTTTTATAAAACCTTTGGTATATTCATATGTTTTTGAGTATTCCCCAAAGATTGCAGTAAAGTATTATCCGCTTTCACCACTTCGTTATTAAATTTATCTACCCTTAAGGTCCCTCAATTCAATTGAAGAATTAAACTACATTTTTGAATTTTTACGACTTACTTAAGCGGTATTTGAAGTATTAAAACAGCTCATAAATGAATAAATTAAACTTCCTCATTTTGCGGTTTGTTCACAAAAATGGCCCTCGAGGTTGTTTGTTAATCTGCACAGTGAGGAAAAGATGATCTCGTATTCAGCGGACAGACTGGAGAGCTAAGCGGATCGGCCTAGATTTTAATTAGTCAGTTGAGTGATCTCTACCGTACATTTTTACCTCCTTTTGTTGAAGTTGACGGGACAAAGGGAAATGCTGCATTCAAATTCTCGCGAAGTGGATAAAAAACTTGGGTAATTACCAAATTACTCCTAATATTAAGAAAATGGAATATCTATTGTCCCGGGGAGAAAATGATTCTGATTCATTATTCCTTTCACATTGGTAGGTTATTTTTTTTTCTTTTGCTCTTCTTCAATTTCCAACCGAAGAGATAATAACGACGGTGGGAATGGGAATGGAAGCATGGGGAAAAGAGGGAGGAAGAATGGACGGAATTGGCGGGTGGGCCTGGGCGAGTGGAAAAAGGCAGCTTAATTCTCGGGATGAGGTCGAAGACTGGAAAAAGAGCCGAGTCGTGTAGATATGGCGAGACGAAAAATTATGGGATGCTACTTTTTGGGGTAGATTTTGAATCAATATGGATGATCGCGTCGACGTCAAGAAATTGAGGTATGTAGTCTTGAAATCTGCAATCTTTGCACAAATATGTGGCAGAATGTAACAAGTTCTGAAGTTTCCACGACAAAGAGGAATTAATTCACATTTTTGGAAGCTTGAAAGATTAAGAGGATTGCAGTACCTCATGTGCGTTCCACTTTTCAGACAAGACAAATCAAAAAATTAACATAGTAATACAATGCCTGAGAGCAAAAAAAATACAATGGACACTTCGTAACTCAGGCAGCGCCCGCGAGCAGAGGGGAATGCCTCCCCACTACACGTGACGTTCGGATAGCGCTTAAGGGGTATCCGACACAAGGGCTATGTCGCTGCGTGCCGTGGCGCATGGGCGCAGGCGCGATGTAATGTAAACGTTGGGGGGGGGGGGGGGGGGTAAGTCTCAAAGAAACGGGTCCATGTCAAAAAAACCCGGCGATGAAAAAATTTCTACAATAAGAACCCACCAAAAACTCCAAAACACATTTTAGAGTGGTGACTACCTCGGACCTATTCCTCCTTCGGACCCTCACACTCGGGCGCGGTAGTACACATTGCTTTATCCTTCTGGTGAATTGTCCATGTGGTAAATTTGTGTGTTGTGTTATTTTTGTATTGTGTTATTTAGTCCTGCCACCCATCGGCTCCGGTACCCAAAACCAAACCAATAATCCGCAAACACATTGACTAATACCCATACTCACCTTGCATTATACCGCACGAACAAAACAAATGTAATTTTATGTGGTTTTTTAGACAGAAGTTTAAAATGACCAATTTTTTTTTACAGGACTTTTTTATACAAACAGTTTTTTTGGCGGAGTTTTGTAGACGTGCTCCCAAAGAAATGCATAGTTCTCACTCCGGTCCGGCGATTATATCCAGTGACGAAGTTCCTCAAAACAGAAGATTGGAGGGGAAGTAGTAACGGTTTTGGCATGAGGTCGACGATTAGAAAAGCGCAGAGTTGTGTAGAGATATATAGTCAAGGTGAGTGCAGGAAATTCTCGGGTCGGCACTTCCCGAATTTTCAAAACTGCTGCAAGCTTCTTACTTCCAAAAATATCATAAATTTCGAGAATTGGAAAATTAAAGCGAAGCTCAATACGCTCCGAACTTCCAATGCATCCGCGGGAGCATCACCCAAGCACTTCTGCGCCTGACTCTGCCTGATCTTATAATGAAGTATTATAAACAATTGGAATTGTTAGTAACAATATAGTCGCCAGCTGTTGGGAAAACTACCTATCGTAGTTGTTATCGACGACGCCAGAAATGTAGAATTAGCAAGTTAAAAAATGGTGCATTGCTTTACCGAATGGAAACCTGATTTTCAACAAATTTTCATCTATGAGAGAACAACCATCCCCGTTTTCGGCAATTTCCCGATTTCCACATTTTCACTCTAATTTTTGCTTTGACGTTCCACATTTGCAGAGGAAAAAAAAACCAACTTGCGTGTTTCGGGTTACTAGTAGCAACTCCTCCTGTCATTCTTTTTTTCCATCTCTTTCAACTCCGCTGTGTTGCTTTGAATGTAACTAATTAGTAACTGCGTTGAGCCTGACGTAATAAGCCGACGTCGCTCGTTATCGCTTTATTTCAAAAGCTTGGGGAATTCGCCTGCTTGAAAAAGAGATAAACCTAGAGAGTCGGAATCCTTCAACGATCCTTTGACTGTCGCAAGAGTATTGAGTGTGGTACGTTATGGAGGTATTTGTTTTTTTTTATCTTTTTCTTGTCATTGTGGCTTATCTGAACAAAAAAGTATTTCATATTGCAGCAATGCGAACATTTCCATGTAAGTTCAATATAGAATGGCAATTTTTTTTTTGATACATGCAGAGAGTGGAATCGTCGATAAAAATTTACCGTTAATTGAGACATTAAAGAATGCATATTTCAGATTGCACTGAAATATTTCAATTTCCAGTCGTATGACCCGAAAGTTTTAAACTTGTAGACACTCCCCTGATACACTAGACTCTTCGTAACTCTCAGTGATATTTATTATAATTTTGGCTACCTACGCTGATGAGCCCAGTATGCCGCTTAGACAACAACGTTATCGCTGGAAAATGAAACTACGATAAGTGGGAGCTTGAAAAAATCCGTTTCTAACGATTAGTATCGAGTTACCATTAAGACCTTTCGGTAGCATCCCAATCCTCGGTCCTCCTAACCGTCGGCGACCAACATCGCGCCGACGGGACCCTCGGGGCGGTGGTCTCGAAGTGTTCGCTTGACATGCAGTCACGTGAAAGGTGGATAAGGGTAATGAGACGGAAAGTGAAGTATCGCTGGGACTTTTTCGAACAGGTGTGCAGACACCTAATCATCCTCAGAGAGGGTCCTCCGCCACGGTGTAGTCCTTCTCAGACCCCGACTACAGCATTCGGAAAGCGCCAGCGAGGGGAATGTGTCCCCACTACGCGTGACGTTTGAATAGCGCGTAAGGGGTATGACCGCTGCCGTCGCGCGTACGCGCATGCGCGATGTCGTGTAAACTTTTTGGAGAGGGTAGGGCTCTAAGAACATGGATGGTTCTCACTCATTTCATAATATCTTCCCTCTTTCTATGACCACGCCTATTGCGAACGTAGAAGGGGTAATCTATAACTCCTCGTACGTGGAATCCACAGCCCTCAAAGTGGAGAGGTATAGCGAGTGCACCAGGGATTCAAAATTCCGAGCGACAAGCCTAAGGGATTTTCGACAACCTTGCTAGATGTACAGGCAAATTTTTCGAAAATTTTTGACAAATTTTAATGCTTCAGGTAGTCGGCGGAATTTTTTTCCATCCGAATTGAAACCGATACAGATATTTTCGATCGACATCCCTTGGAAAATTTCTCACATTTTGCCGCATTTTTTTCGCAATAAACAAAATTGTTGAACGTTAATGTCACCCGCTGGAACTACCGTGGTGACTCCATTGCGCTGCTCCAGGTTACGCCCCCGAAGAGAATTAACGCGGATGAAAATTGAATTACACCACGACCTAGGACACTAACGACCGTATGTGTGTTTACTGACTCTCCGGCATTAGCTTTTCATTATATTGACTACACTTTCCTCCGCTCTTCCTTTATCTCGCGACACTGCGCTCCTCATTCGTAGTTAATTGCACTTATTTGGAGCAGCCTGGATCGGACACTAATGACAGTGTCGTACGCAATTTAATGGTATTTAATTTCTTTTACCTGGCACGGGATTACATTTGCCAGGAATGGAAAAATGTTTGGTACGCTCCATCTAATGTGACGGGCGCATGCTAACAAGTGTTAAGGTAGACGAAATAATTGTTGGAATTTTAATCAAAGATGCGGTGAACATTAATCACTCGAAATTGTTAAAATTCTGTAAATTTCAGAAATTACTGTTTTCTCGATATTCAAATTTCAAATATTTTTAAATATTTGGTTGAAATGAAGAAAAATTATTTTGTTTTATTCGAGATTTTCTCAAATTTTGATTTTCAAAATTTTTTTGCAATATATCTTGTGAGATCAGTTTGGAGGAAAACCACGTATAAGATTTTTTTTTTTTTTTTGGTAATCGAATGCTCGATGAAAAATAGGCCACTTGTTAGTTTAATGAAAGAATTGTAAAAAAAAATTGGCACGAGAAATGCGGTCATTATATTTGCATGCACAAAGAGCCAAGTAATTTTATCGAGCCAGGCAACGCCATCTCTCAGAGGAGACTCAACGCTGTCAGGAACAAGTGACCCACAATAGGAGTTACCCGAAGCGATAGAAATTTCCACGAGCGGTCAAGAAAAGTCGAATAAGAAAATACTCTGAGTACCAATGAGGTACCACAATTGAAGGCTGAACAAGTGTTAACCCCTATGGAAAACATAAAAAATAATTTCCCAATTTGTCATGCAAATTCAACATTTTTTTCCAGATATTTCAAACTAATGCAGATCATCGTTACCAACAATTTCAATAGTTCATAAGTTAACAAAAAATCACGATTTTCAAAACAACTGGAAAATCACAAAAAATCGTTTTCAAACCCGAAAATTGAACTAAAATTGAAAACTGTCCACGTCCCAAAAATGGGCTTTGAGAAATCCCAAAACTTTTTGAAGTCGATGAAGGGAAGACAAAAGAGTGAATTTTAATTCGTCAATATTTCCCACTGGAAGGCATTCCGTTAGCAATGTGTTCTCCAGTGTCATTATATGAGCGTATACGGCCTCGTGGAATGAGAGCTTGACTACACAATAGTCAAACTCTTAATGCCACACAGGCTAGAGAATAAGCTTCTGTCATATTTGGTTATTGAATAAGCAGAGGAAAGGAGTACGATCAGGAGAAACTCTGTCGCAAGTAAATGGGCAGCGATTAAATAACTTCCCGGTGAACCCATGACATAATAACGGTGTGCTGGGATGGCTCGCGGTTGCCGACTCGGTCTAGCTCCGGTTGATTTCACTACAAGGTACGGGGCCAGGCTACGCATTAAAGCAAAAGTATTTTCTTTCTTTCTATATGAGCGTATATCCCATTCCGGTTCATCGTCCAAACCGAAAAAAAATCGAAATACCCACCAAGTATCACCTTATGAAACTCATTTGAGCCCTCCGGATTTTTTCCCATGCCCACAGAATAGGAAAAATATGTGCATATATAACGCAGAGCGAGAAATCCAATTTTAATGAAGGGTTGGAAAAGCGCTTTATTTAAGTCCCTGAAGCCTGGCGTCATCGAGACGAGGGGCCGAATTGCATCCACGAGAGGCTCTTCCTCCCCTCCTGCCCCGGACATCGGGAAAAAGGCAATTGTCGAAATGACTGCGCCATGCCATGGAGTAATGCAC
The DNA here is from genome assembly GCA_026005395.1 of Asobara japonica. Lineage (NCBI taxonomy): Eukaryota > Metazoa > Arthropoda > Insecta > Hymenoptera > Braconidae > Asobara > Asobara japonica. The sequence continues at coordinate 6,163,845 of BQMI01000334.1, forward strand.
ATTCCGCATGGGCTATTCGACCAGGAACGAATAATCAACAGATGAACTCCAATTGTCAATCCATTTCTGACTGACATTCGATGGAAAAAGTATTCAAAAGGTGGAGTAGTGGGATGGGAGTGTCAGCCATTCAGATCACACAAAATACGTACTGACTGAGTATGGCCTTCCAGCAGCAATCGTTCTCCCGCGAAATTCCTCTAAAAACACGAATATCTCATTAATCCGGGAGAGGTCGGGTCTGCAGCAGCGCACCACCAGATTGTCTCCAACGTATCGGAGGCTGCTGTGGAGCGAGTGAGAGATTTCTGCAACGCGACAACCCCTCACGTGCTAGTCAATCGTCACGTGTAGTGGGAAATCCCCTCTGCTCGCTGGCGCTTTTCGAACGCCGTAGGCGGGGTCTGACAAGGAGTGCACCACAACGCACCACAGTGCACTATAACAACATAGCCATACCCCTTAAGCGCCATTCGAACGTCACGTGTAGCAGGGACGCGTTCCCCTCTACTCGCTGACCCTGGAAGGGTACAGATCGGAGAGTTACGGGAAGTCCACTATACAACGAAAATTGGTATCTCAATTTAAGATGTTTCTTCTGGACATTTTGACGATCTTTAGTAAGTATCTGAATTTCTGCATGTGTTTCCTATGCATATATGCATAGATACACCGTCACATACACATAGAAACATACGTACGTCTCTTTGAAAACGTGAGGATATGTTTAAATTGATGTTTCAAAATCAAGAGCACTTTAATAAATTCCCTTATATATCAGGGAGTTACAAGTGGTAATGTAGCTTCAAATGGTAAACGAATGGTTTTGACCGATTGTCTGATATTTTTTTTCTAAATCTCTTCACAACCTCAGGTATCAAGTATACGAAAACCCTTTTTGTCAACTCAATTGCTAGGTCACATGACTAAGAGAAGTACCAATATTGCTGAAAATATGTAGAACATTTTTCACCCGATGATATGCCTCGAATTTGACCTCGGTTGCACGTAAGCCGTACCGACAGATTGTCCATTAAACGCTGTACTGCCAGATTAACACTGTCGTGAAATCGATTAGATGCTGAACTTGCGCGTGATGATATCGATGGCAAGCGGAGATAGTGGTGCGCGGATCAAAGCAACTATGCTACTCACCCCTATGCTCTTAAAATCCTCGGTCTCACACCAATGTACTAAGCAACTTTATAATTAGGGGCTGAGCAGCATGCGATTACCTTGTCAAAGTGTGAATGTTCAAACGGAATGTGCACGTTCGCGTTCCTCCGAGGATCTTGATAGTTGATAGTGGTGAATAGTCAGGAAATATTGGTATAGTCTAATTATAAAGTTGTCTTACGAGCATTCAGAAGTGCCTGAGAAGTGAACCGAAAATATTGTTGCATCGTCCGCAGATAAAGATCGCCACGGAGTAATGCGATCGGAGGAACTCTAGCGGACAAAATATGCACTAGTCAGAAGCTCCTTTTTTTCCCTTAATTATTTCATTGGGGAAATTGCAATTTTTAAGTCAATCAAAATTTTCGAAAATAGTAAACAGAACTGACTTCCCAAAATAGAAAAAAAAACCGCCTATTTATGAATATATATGGATATATATGTATATATAAATTTATGAAATTCATAAATTGTTGGAGTAATGAACTTGTAAGCATTGGAAAACCTCACGTTTCGTAAAATATGTCATAAAAATTTATAATGTAAATTTAGGATGTGCTCGTTCGCGATTACTTCCATTTTTGTTTCCGTTATTCTGCATAAATGATTTTACTCATTGATGACTATATTCTCATAATTTAAACCATAATCCTCAACATAAATGTATATAAAAATTGATAGAACTAAAAGTAAATACATTCTCATTCTAGGTCGTATTGCTGAAGCGATTCACGGATCAGCTCCTGATGTCTGTGATCACTAATCCTGGCTGCTGACTTGGATAAAAGCCTGTCCTATCCCTTCTTCATGCCTGTTGACCAGATCAAATACAAGGTCTCCTCATACGTTTCGCTGTGAACATTCCAAGTCGTCAATAGTTATCATATGCAATACCCCGATTAGCCTATCAGAGGTCAGCGTTCGCTTGAGCCACGTTAACAACTTCCAGATTCAACAATTCCCTGCAGTTTTATCCTCCTTCCCCAAATTTCTCCAAAACTCGACCGTCTCACAAACAAGTGGTTTTATGAAAGAATGTTATTGAATAAATTATGTGGGCGGAAAAATCATTCTCGATATAGTCTCCACTTTTCTTAAAACCAATTTGCACCGAGAACTAATCAATTCTGGAATTCATGGAGACGCATCGATCACTCTCTACAGCCTCTTGATGCGATAAGACGCTCTTGAAAAATCGTAAGCGAAGGATTTTCATGACACACACTACACACACACACAGAGAGAGCTTTGGCTTGGCCCCGGCCTTATGGGTGGGTGTCAAAAAATGCTGAAGAGCAGTTACAGTGGGGGGGGGGGGGGGGGGGGGAGGTGACAGAGAGAGGTACGGAGAAAAAAAAAACGCGCGGACATGCACATACATCATCTGAAACATTTTTTCGGGATTCGGGCCAGATAATGCAGAATGAACTTTCGGGTTTCGCCCTCAGGACAAGCAATAATCATATGAACATGCATTAACCTTCCGCAATAGCATGTGATCCCTTGACAATGACCACCAGTTTCCGTTCTTCCCAAAAGGACACAGCTATTATTGCAAAGTGCTTCGCCAGTCATATTCTGCATAGCGCATGTATCTCGTCGAAACCGTCGATGATGATCACTCGCAGCCTCTTGCGGGAGACCCTGATCTTCGGATACCCGTAACACACAGAATTGGAATTGCACATTTTTAATTACATATGAAACTAAACCATCCAACTGCTTAGTATTCATCTGGAATATAGCGTATTTGCAAGTAAAGTTTACTGCACGAAATGAATATCTGATTTGCCTATATCGCAAAACTTGATTCGAAGGAAATAAAGATTTTTGAAACTTTCACAAAAGAACTTTTTGTACCTTCAGTTGGTCCGGCCAGTACTGCAGAAGCCATCAGAATTCCCAGAATGATTATCTTCAACATTTTGGAGGACAGTTTGCTAATTTAAAACCCTGGAGAAGCTTTGAGCTGAATGCCTCGAGTATATTGTACACATCCAACTTGGCTGACACACTGCGACGGAATGATGTACAATTGGCTCGGACAGCGGAGTGTGCAGGCCTTCGCTCCGCAAGTATACCTCTGCTATTGATTAGCATGTAGAAAAATCTTCTTCTTCTTCTTCAATTGTTATGGCACCGACTATATTGTCTTACGGCCGTTATCCCTGTAGAGAGAGTTGTCCCTCTATATGGACGTTTCTGTGGTTGGCTGATGATATTGTCATCAGCCGCTGTGGTAGATAGGTGACGTCATATGACGCCAATAGTAGGGGGAGATTGTTGTTGGAGAACGACGGCGATTGTTCAAAAGTGTTATTAGTTATTCGGAACGCCAATAAACAGAATAACTTTTTCACTTGTACTGAGAGAGGAAGGAATGGAGTGTAATGAGGAAGGATAATCGTAAAATGGGGATTATGATGGAGATGAGTGAAAAGGTTTAGGTGGAACACTGAACAGGAACGACCGCGTGCGTCCGTCCTGGTTGGCGGTCCCCGCCGAACTCGATGTAGAAAAATTACAATTCGGCATATGTCCACGTGCTACACATAATCTTATGCCTCATTTAGCCTTAGGCTTCCTCTTATCATCAACTTCCGGATATTGTGATCCGAAACCTTACCCCCCCCCCCCCCCCACCGCCGCAACAGGTTGAATCCCCGACCGGTCTAGTGTTCTTATTGTATGGATACAGCCGATAGCCCCACGAAATATACCTCATACCTGTCGGAAGATGTTTTTTTTTTGCCCCTGTCATTTGTACGCGCCGGGTAGGGGCCGTTTAAGCATTCCTTCAGGGGGCGTTCCGGACACCCACCCATGCGGCTGCGGCCGACTTTCGTCATTTTAGGCCATCGTATTTCTAATACACAGGGTAAACCTCCAGAAACCCCTGTGCCACGATCGCCGGCGCCTATGATGGAACCCACCCCCCCCCCCTGCGTCGGGTTAGGCTCCCGCTCGGCCAGGCGGTCTCATTTTATGGGTACCGCCGGTAGCACACACGGAACGTTCCTGCATCGGTCGGAATCCATGAGAAAATATTTTTGAAAAATATTCTCCGGCGGCCGGGCGCGAACCTAGGACCTTTGGAGTAGTAGGGACGTCGGAAGATGTGTGTATGTATGGGTGTGTTTGTCACAATCTTCCGGAAACGTTGGCTCTCGAATTAAATATTGGTCTTCTGTCGAGATATTGTACGGTGTGATTAAGACATATCCATCCTACCTGAAGCTGATTATTGTGTGGTTAAAATCCGTCTAATAGTCATGTACTTCTTACAAGAAATGAAGAAATGGAAATTACGGATTGATCTCGGGTACAAGCCTGTTTGTGAAATCCAGGGAATAAATGACTTTTTCTCCTGAAAAAAAAATTTCAAATCAGAGCCGAGAATATGGAAGTCAAACGTTATTGGAGCGACCCTGATGGCCGGATACTCACTCGGTGGCCTTGCTATATTTTACTTTTTTTCTATTCCTGATAGAACGCAGCCCAGTTTCATCATACCGAATCATGATGGAGTACGCGAATAATCAAATCTGTATCGTAATATGAGGCCTGCTCATATCATATTCCCTTACGCTCCGACAGTTATAGGTTGCACTGAATGTCTGATGAGCGCTGATTTGGAGAATTGAATAATAGGGAAGTTGCATGCAGCCCAGATTCACGTAGTAACCCCATTAGCAGATTCATTACAACCTATCAAGTATTAGTTCACGTGAAGTGCAAACCGATCCTTCATCAATACGTTTAAATAACAACATAAAATGGTAACAATAGTGATAATCAATAATCACAAAGTCCCGCCGACAGTTTTACACTCTGGATTGTGTGCCTCTGCTCGACTCATAGTAAAGAAAAACTGGGATGTATATATTATATATACATAATCCAAAATTTAGAGATTTTTGAGAAGGCGGTTTTTCTTCGCCCAAAAAATATTGATCCCAAACATTTTGTTTCAACTCGAGAATTTTGCATCCGATGAGACCAAAATCAAAATACCGACTGGGCTTCCTCCATTCGAAGCTGCATGAGCATAGATAGAATTACATAGTCAGTGATTGGGGGAGGGGGATGTCGGCTGTATCACAGGGATGTGATACACTCGAGCTACCAATCTAATATCACTCGAGATATTTTAATTTAAATTATGGAATGTTTTATTCTTTTTTTGTTTATTGAAATTTATAACTGAATTCCTTTTAAATTTAGTATGTAGTGAACTAAGCACTTATTGTACTAAATGAGATGAAATGAACTGACACCAAAAACACTGAACTTGAGGTTAACAATGATTGTATTTGTTCTTCTTTTTATATGTTACACCTTTTGAACAACGCAAACAAGAGACAGCAACAATTTGGAGGAAATATATTGAATGTTCTCACAATCGGATAAATTATAGAAGCACAATGAGAACTGTTCTGTCTTTTCCGAGATTTCAATCCTTTTTATCAAGAGTGATGAAAAGTAATTCAATTGTTACGAACAAAAAAAGGAAAAAATCGAAGTGATTGGAATCTCAATATTAATTCAATAAATCCTCTTTTCATTGACGACGAAACATCGGCGAAACATGAAAAACTGAAAACTCATCTCGACGATATTAATAAATTTATTCATAAATGTTTACATTGCCACATTTCAGTCAGCTTTGGCCTTTGGTTCACACAGGATCTAGGAGAAGCGATAAGTAGTATATGGAAATTCACTACTTCTTGATGAACTCTTCACCCGCCGAATCGATCTCTCCACAGGTCACCGAATGTGGTTCTAAAAACGAGAATAAAAAACAATGATCAGTTGATGACTACTTCCTGCCATATTTTTCATGTAATATAATAACCAGACCGTTTCTTAATTTCTTATCAAGAGTCGTCAATGAATGTACAAATGATTATAGTTTGAGTACCTGAAGATGAACGCCCAGAGCGTTTGAAACGTTGTACAATAATGGAATGACAGTAAATTAAATAAATTGGAGTTTTACACGACCGGATACATGGCCCAAACGACTCTATTGATATGCCATATTTTTCATTGACAATACAACAGCAGCGTATTGAAATACCGTTTCGAAAGTCCATAACACCGTCGAGTTTACCTGTGCGAATTGACTTATAAATTTCTGTGCTTATGTGGCGGTTAAACGTCTCAGTCTCTTCTAATTAATTTTGAGCCGAGTGGCGAATGATCGTTTTAGGTATACCTTGTTTTTGCGGACCTAAACCGGGTTTTATGGTCGCGGAGCGGACACAGTTCGGTTTGACTACAGATGGAGAACATGACTTACTTGCGGCACTCGCATATACCGTTGTTACAATGTCCACCAGCCTTGCCCATGCTGAGACAATTCGCTGCACAGGCGCTATCGCCAAGGGAGATCTTTCCTCCAATAGAGAGGAGATCACAGGTGACACGACGGAAACGGGGATGGTCATCTTCATCTAGAAAGAATTAGAATAGGAATGATTACCTTCATCAAATGGCTCTTTGCAGGATCAAGGCCAGAAGAAGTGGATCGGCCGAGCGATTTTTTTATAAGCCGAGAAGTAAGGGATATCCTATGACAGTCCGTTGGAATACCGCGAAGCGACATTAGGCATCGTGGTTTTCGAACTGGACGACATAAAATCGTTTTTTTCACGAGCACTTGATGAAGAATATATATACAACAGATATCAAATGACAAGCATAGAACTTCAACAAAGTTTTCAGAGATCATTTTGCTGAGATGTTAGGGAAGATGCTGTTTTACTTATTCAGCACATTATGTGCACATATTATGTGTATTAATATGACTTTCGCTGGGAGAACGGTTTATGTGAAACTGACCTTCAGCAGATACCGCAATAATGGCGACTCCGGCCAGCACTAGGAAAGCGAAAAATGTAAGTCGGCTCATGTTGATTGACTGTTCAACCTGTGCGATACTCAATGAAATTGATGATGCGACTTTGCGAGCCGATGTTTATATACAAGTCATATTTGCACATGAATAGAGCATGTATAGCGTCGTCACCAGTTCTGCGAACTCCAACCGTCGCAAATAGTCCGGGGACTCACCCGTGGAAACTACACATAGTGCAGTTGGAATTTCCAGTTGTATATTGTTTTAAATAAATTGAGATAATATTGCTGAATTTTACAATGTGATACATGATTTATGAGCTGCACTGTAATCAGTCAGTACTTTTTCCTCCAGTGCTACCAGGTATAGTCCGTTGAAAAAGCATTGCTGCTTATCGGATGTCAAGCCTAACATGCTATCGTATTTGGTCTCAGCAATACATTTGAGCACAGTGTATTCGCTACCAAAGGAGAAGGCATACACTATATCTCTCTACCTGAGAGGGATACTGAAGATCTACACAGGAAAAACACCAAAAAATACTAGTGGCTCGAAAAAGTTTGACCCAATACTTGCATCCTTGTTCTTGTACATAGATGTATATAACTAATTTCAAGTATCTATTCTAATTTTGAACTCCTATGTCAAATAAAAAACAATCACCAGTTTTTTTTATTGACCAATTTTTCTGGTGCTAACAAACTAATTAGATAAGTCAAAAACTTGCTTTAGGATTCTAAATTACAAAAAATAGTGAATATTTAATAATGTAGTGCATACACAAATAAGATTATAAAATTATTACGAGCAACGCAAATGTGTTCGTATAATATCTTTTTAAGTATCTAGTTTTAATTCCGTTTTTGTATTCTCGCGGCATAAGAAATGTAATTTGTTCTAATTTGTCTGATAAACATTCTTTCAAAAAAAAAAAAACAAAAAAGACGGCATACACTTGTTATTTAATTTTTTTTGATAATAGTAAACATTTGTTTGCTATGGCAAAAATGTTGTTCTGGGGATTTTTTGCTCGCGCAGAGATTTTCGCTCGAGGCGAAGCCGAGAGCAGGCAAAGGCGCAAGCAAACATCCCTAGAATGAAAGCCTGGGAATATACATTCTCTTGTAACTTACAAAACAGAAGCTATACCCCATGAGGAATAAGAAGAAGGTACTTTCACCCTAACTGATCAGGAAAAATATATGAAAAATTTTGCAATGTACAAAAATTCTGAAAGTTGAGCAAAAGGTTTTAGTGAAAAGAATTGGATAATTGAAGGATGTAAAAGGCGTTGTAAGTATAACCATGAACGAGAAGTCGTAATTGTAGATGTTTTTATTCAACGGAAGCTCTTAATCTCCACAATTGGATGTCAATTTTACACACAACGGGGGAACAGTGTTTGTGAGCGGGCAGTATTAATCTTTTTTGGCAGCATGATCTTTGGGTACATAATGATTGTTGGAATTGACCCATACTCGACAAATTACTCATTCTTCCTAGTCACTTAATCTAGTTCATTCCTTAACCGCCGAAGCGCTCCTTCCACAGCTGGGCTAGAGTCTTCCTGAAAAGAGATGAAGATGACTTGTTTGAAAAAACGTCATTCTTTCTCCAGGATAAATCAAAGCATATAATGAATTGTGCAATCAGGATTTATGACATCCTCAATTGATATGCCTGCTATCCAGAAAAGACGATTCCCTGCTTGCATAATCGCAGAATAATTAGTGATTAATTTTAAAATCGGGTGCGGAACGAGAAAAGCGGCGCAGCGCTCGTGATGCTACCACATGCTTACTATAAAAATTCAAACCGCTGTTGCCACGCGTCCTCGTCTTTCAAAATGGCGGACAGTCTGTGATATTATTATGGAATATTTTCGAGATAACTAGTTCTGGTGAAAGAAAAATTGTCTACTTCGGGATTGAAATTGGACACTGAGGAAATGCTGCGACAACATTGGAAGTAAGCAGAGGGCGCTCTAGTTTCTATGATTTCATGAGCTCTTACTTTCGGCACTCGCAAATCCCATTGTTGCAATGTCCACCAGCCTTGCCCATGGTAAGACAATTGGCCGCGCATGCGCTGTCGCCAACTTTTCCTCCAAATGAGAGAAGATCGCAGGTGACGCGGCGGTAGCGGAGATGCTCATTTTCAGGCTCCTGGAGATCGTATCCCTCAGCCCCTAGGCCTGTGTTTACCTCTGCAAAGAAATTGAGGGCTAGTTCTCTAAAAATACTCTGGCGCGGTTAGTAAGGATAATAGTAATTTTCGCAACAAATGTTCCACCCAGGTCAAGATTTTTTCTACGATTTTTATAACTAGAATTTCGGAAAACAAACCGTCAGCTGATGCTGAAATGAAGGCAACTCCTGCTGCAACCAGGAACGCGAAGAGTGTAAGTCGGTTCATTTTTTGAGGAACTGTATGCTACCGGTGCAAGAACACTTAGTGAAATTGATGATGAGCTAGGGACCACTCCATTCTTATATACAAATCGTATCAGCGACTCAATGACTGAGATATTAACTCCTTCAACCGGTTCTTCCCCCAAAATTGACACTTGACAAAATTGGGAATTCACCTGAGTGTGATAAACAGTACACTTGACATTTTCCATGCCCGTACGCCGAAAATTTCCGATAAGATGTCCATTAAGATTTATCAATTTATCAGTACAACACGTAGGGTAACAGCACCAGTAGATGAAGACCCCTAGTAGGTGGACGATTCCACCTTTAACTAAAGATTATGTAGATTGCAGTAAAATTAAGATAGTTTTGGTTCGAAATTATCAAGAATGGCACCGGTTTAAAATAACGCAATGACCGTTTTAGTTGAATTCATTGAGATGTTGAGTGTTAAAGCACCGTCCATCTACTGGTGTGGTTACCCTACTAGTAATTTATTGTTTGTGCAATATTCTGAGCCAGTACCATCTGTTATCAAATGAACTATTGGACATCTGTCAGTGACCCTCCTCAAGTGGTGAGATCTCCTCTTCAGAGAAGATCTGAACAACAGAGTACGTCAGCATTTTCTTCTGGAAGTTGGTCATGTGACTATAATCACCCCCCCCCCCCATCGCCCCCTCACTTGTCAAAAATTCGGTGGTAAAATGTGTGTTTTGTAATATGTGGATTTCCAAAAATGATTTTTTTGAGCGCTTCCCCAGATTCTGAATGGCCATAACTCTTGTTCACATTATTTCCCTTTTCTTCAATGTTGTAAAATTAATCAAGTTGATGTCGAGAGTTATGGAACATCGTGAAAGGTCCTTGCAGCATGTAGAATCGGAGAATCTCCGTAATTAAGTAAAAGTGGGTTACTTCATATTTAATTAATGGAATGATCCAGGTGAGAAATACATCTTCAAGAAAAAAATCCTGTTAACTGAATTTCTACTTGTTAATGGAATCGTAAGGCATAATACAAGATATCCGGAAGTCTCTATTGCGCGAGATCAAGTCATCGTAGATCACCATAAATCATTCACTATCATAAAATATCATTTCATTATTCGTGATATATTTATACCCATTTTATTTTTGATGATTTGCAGAAGAGCAAAAATTGGTGTTATTTTTAAAAAAATCGCAATCGCGAGATATATGTAAGCGCCCCCCCCCCCCAATTTTGAGCCATAGAAACTGACGAAATATCTCGCAGATCAAAGAATGATATCTTAACGAGCTACACTTCAACAGGAAACTCTAAGTGACAGGTGTAACCTACGTTAGAATACTACGAACCAGCTGTAAAATTGATGCACTAATTGAAACTTTGTCATGTTTACATCACTCGTCATACTTCGACGTCTCCATAAAATTACTGGAGGCAGCCCGAGTCGGTAAAAACCCCGCGAAGCGTTTGCATAATAACGCGTTTGATCATCACACAAATATCATCGTTGTAAGAGAAAGAATTGACTGCAGCAGAGTACGCTCATCAATATAAACATATTAGGAGGTAAAAAATTGTTTATGAACAGTTTAATCACGGGAGAACAGGTTTACGATTTAACACCCATCATTCTTGGCTCTGTATGACACAGCCAGGGATACGCTGACGAAACATCTGCGAGCCTGTGGTTCTTTCCCTCCGTACCACATCAATGCTTTCTTGTACACTCTTGAAAAACGCTTATTCCACATTGGACCTTTCGAAATTCTCAGAAATTTACAATATTTGAAATTCGTAACTATTGTCAATTTTTTCAGTAGTTTTAAAAATATTAGACTTTCCAGATTTGAGGGTTCAATTTTTTGAAATTTTGGAATCGCCCAAACTCTGAAAACCTTCAAATTGGTTAAGTATCAACTTAATTGTTTAAACTACTTATCTAGCACACATGCCAAAAGGAACGATTGGGTAAATTTAGTCTGGGGAAGAAATTTGCTAGACCCAATCTCCAGCCCTACCAGGACCTTACTCTGAACTGTGCCCTATGTACTGATTTCCCTTCTTCCTGAGCCACCCCTGTTAGTCCTGTGTCGAGGGCATCATCAGAGTGGACAAAGTTACATACAGCGCATTGTGAGGTGGTAGCGTTCACCAAACTCTCCAGCACGTTGATGTCGACTCGAGTTCTTCTAGTGTCGTTCCCAACGTTGCGGTAGAAAATCCTGAGCTGTCATCCTTTTTTTTTATGAGCTGTCATCATTCTACAACCATATCCCTCATCATACCCACATCCCTTGGCATACTCCAATTTTTCTCCCCAAAATTGTTTGACGACGCTTCCCATTGTGAGTAAAAACAGGTCAAAATCGTTTGCATAATAACATTTATTTGCTCATCACACAAATATCATTACCGTAACAAAATAGATTGCATGGATCCGAGAACCCTCATATAAAAACATCTTAACTTGTATTGTGCACAATTGGAAATCAACACCGAAAACAACAGAACTGCCAGCTAACCAATCTTACAAGTTAGCTGATTTGCCAGAAATGTTCACTGCTTTTCCCTTCTTCTTGAGCCCCTCTGTTAATCTTTTGCCGAGATCGACATCAGCTTGAGAAAAGTTACGTACAGCGCGTTCAACGATAAAGGTAGAAGCGTGCATCAGACTGCCGACCAAGTTGTCGACGAGTCGAGTTCTTTCAGCCTCATCGAGAACGTTTCGGTAGAAGAGCCCGGGCTGTCCGAAGTCATCCTCATCAACTGGCTGGTAACGATTGGCTTCTGTGCCCACCTTGATGGGTGGTCCGCGAACGGCGGGACACGATACTGGCCCACTGAAGCTGTTGGGATAGTAATTGGGGGCTCCGGCTTGATTGTGAACGGGCATGAGACCATCCCGTTGGTAGTTCATCGTAGAAAGTTGCTGGAGAAAGAAGAGCAGTCAATGCAAAGAACATTCTTCTTTACAAAACGAGCAACCTATTATATGACTTGATCTTCATCGGGCAATATACCTTGTAAGGACAATTGACAGCCAACTGCAAATGATTCGGTCCAAGACGATGTCTGTGGGTGTCGCCGTATGCGAATAATCGCCCTTGCAACATTTTGTCAGGACTAGCTGCAATTCCTGGCACCATGTGGGCAGGGTCGAACGCCAGTTGCTCGACATCCTGGAAATAGTTCTGTGGGTTTCGGTCCAAGACCAATTTCCCCACTGGTATCAAGGGGTACTCCTTGTGGGGCCAAACCTGCAATTGCACAATATTAGGATCATTGTAGGCGTCCAAAATTAACGAAGAAAATTGGGTATCAACGATGGAACCCTAGCGCTCCTTGATCCAGGCTGCATGAGGTGGGCATTCATTCTCATTAAATAATATCGGAAAATTCATAGCTGAAAAATAGAGGTTGAATACATCCTGTCTGAAACCACTAGCCAGGGAACTAACTTTCGTTTACCCTAAACGTTTTATTCAAATGAAAAATGCTGGCCTTTCTCCTGAGATATCTTCTACTCAATCGTACCTTAGTGAGATCGAAGGGATTCCACTTGAACTTCTGGGCCTGCGCATCAGTCATAATTTGCACAGAGAACGTCCACGTTGGGCATCTCTTATCTGCAATGGCATTATAGAGATCGCGAATTCCATAATCTGGGTCGGACGATGCGATTCCGGCAGCCTTGTCAGGCAAGATATTCTTAATCCCCTGGTCGGTCTGTGAATAAAAATAATGAGAATGGCATTACCTTCCATGAAACTATGATCATTAAAAATTCGTTGGGAAAATCTCAAGGTATCATCAACATAATGATGAATGTCAGAAATCTCAGAAAATTATGTTTAGCTTTTTGTGTTTCCTTTTTTACGATGATACCAACTAGAATTCTCCAAAGCTTATTCTTCTTTTCAATTCTGTTTCGATAAACCCAGATGAAAATTCCAGTACTAGAGTCGTTAACAGGGCGAAGTCTATCTTTGGCAACCGTTAGTTTTTGGTGAATATCTGGAAATCTAGGGTCGATAGCGCAATTTGTATAAAAACAAATTTGTAGCTCTGATTGTGCACTACAAAAAAGCTACATATGAAAATGTCACTATCGGTCTTAGACTTCAAGATATTGACCAAAAATCGATGCCGAAAAGAAACAAATGGATCAAGAAAGTAGCAGTCAACTGTTTATAATCGTTCGAGTTGGTCTAGAAGTTACTTCTATTTCTATTCGGGGTAAAATAGACCACCTGGGGCAAAATGGGCCCAGGGTAAAATTTTTCCGCGGGGAAGTTCATGGTATACCAATCACCCACCCCCAAACTCGACCACATCCAGAAAATACTTCTCCCTTAATACCCCCCCCCCCGGGGGTGCTCCATTTTACCCCAGGGTGTTCATTTTAGCCAGGAGGTCCATTTTGTCCCAATGGGTCCCTTTTACGAAGGAATTTTCTGTTCAGAATCACCCCCAGAACCCACCCTGTATATTTATATTAATTGTAGGGTGTAATCATGAAGTAATCGCCCGCACCTTATAGTGGAATTTGCACCAGAAAAATTCATTTTTATCGTTAATGAATTTGAATGTATGCGAGCCATAGCCGTTCATGTGGCGATGGCCATCGGGTATTCCACGATCCGAGAAGAGGAACATTACTTGGTGGGTTGTTTCAGGTCTCAATGACAAGAAATCCCAGAACATGTCTGAGTCCTTCAAGTGGGTTGCGGGATTTCGCTTTTGGGTGTGAATGAAACTTGGGAACATCAGGGGATCCTTGATGAAGAATATAGGAGTATTGTTACCGGTTAAATCCCATATTCCCTCCTCCGTGTAAAATTTCACAGCGAAACCTCGAGGATCTCTGCAATATCAGAAATTAAAAGTGTGAGTTAGCATTTGATTCACTCGAACATTTGAAAAATAGCCTAACTTGTACATAAAAAACAGGCCCAAATATTTTGAAGAATAATTAGCAGTAATTTTTCAAACACCTTCAAATATTTCGAACACTATTCCAAGGTTTCCTTCAGTCCATAATTCTATTGTATGAAAATAACAATTTATCGATGCATAAACAAAAATTTCCTCCATTGCAATTAAAAATGAAACGCAATCAGTTTCCACTGAAGTGCAACTACTTCAAGGCGTAACGCAAGAAACTGATTTCCCAGTGGAAAAATCCACGATTAGACAACTTGAATTATGTACTCGCGCGATAATTTTTATTTTTACCTCACAGTATCAGCGGATCCACTCTCGCCCCCGACAGTTGAAAAGCGCACGGCAATGGGAGTTCTTTTGCCAATTTTAGAGAATACTTTGGCCTTTGTATACTTTGTGATATCATGAGTAACCTCGAAGTACCCAAACGCACCTGGAAAGGAGAAAAAAAATATATAAAAATGCAAAGTAATCTTTGATCTACGGCCATGACACTTTTTTTTGCATTCGCAATTTCCATATTAATTCACCTGCTCCTTTGGCATGCACGACACGCTCGGGAATTCGTTCTCTATCAAAATGTGACATTTCGTCGAGATAAACGAAGTCCTGGAGGAGTATGGGACCCCGTGGACCAGCTGTAAGACTGTTCGTCTTGTCATCCACGGGAGCGCCATTTCCGGTCAATAGCACTGGGGGATTACCCTGAAAAAAACATTGATTTCTCATTAGTACCAGCATAATGTGAGCAGCAACATATTCAGAAGGGACTGCTGGACACCCATCCATGCGGCTGGGACCCACTTTCCCCATTTTAGGCTCTCGTATTTCTAAAGATGGGGTAAACCTCCAGAAACTCTTGTGCTACGATGGCGGGCACCTATGATGGGCCACTCCCCTGCATGGGGTGAGGTTCCTGCGCGACCTTGCGGTCTCATTTGATGGGTACTGCCGATAGCATATACGGAATGTGTGTGAATGAAAAACATAATTTGTACCATCTACAGAGGATCAATTGTTTTAGATGAAATTGGGCCAATCGATACATTCTTATAAACAACATTAAGTATTTGTAACGCTCTGTTTCGAGAACAGTTGGAGATGGAGAAGAAAGTGTCAAACGAAAGTTGTTCCTTACATAAAAACCGCCGTTTTATATTAGATGACTTTCATCGTAACTCTCATATTTCAACTGTGGCGGATGGAAACTGCAAATAAACGTCAAAAAACATCGCGGTCTTGGTGATACCAGCCGATTCTCGCAAAACCGATTTTGATGCATGAATGAAACGCATGTTTTAGACTAGAAACTAATTGTCTGATATAAAGTCGAAGGAGACCATGTTCACGTTCTGTGCAAAAAGGGTTCAATTTCATTGTATGTTATACATATGCAATTTATGGAAAATGTGTTTGTTTACGATATAAAGTCCTCTCCTTTCTTTCAGCAGAAACAGTTTCTCCGGCACTCATGGACTCGAAGCATTGAAGTGATTTTTTGATTCTTTTACTACATGGATCATCGATCGCTTGCGGTCACATCACTTTGTTCACTTTTAGAGAAAGTTTTACGGAAAGACAGCGATTTTATAGAACCTAACAGGGCATGAATAATGAGCTTGTGTTTTTTTTCATCCGGAAATCTTGGAACATTTATTTGCAACAACCCGATCGAACTCCTTGGTCACCTGATTTTTCTACTTTTTGTTTCAACAATCGTGAGCTCAATGTTCAATAAATATTTATTAATTTTGTAGTACCTTTGAAGATTAAAATAATTTTTCTACAGATGTTTCCATCAAGTCGTTCAATAGTTACCGCAGAGAAAAAGCGCAGTGCCGACTGGTCATTCAATGAGTTACCAGAGGTGATAGGTTAATGAGGTGATAGGTTAATAATAATAATCGTTTGCAGCAGGAAAATAAAATTGGAGGATTTTTTTTTCAATCGAGAACTGTTGCATAACAATACTGCATTGATGTTATTTAATTCTTAGTTTTCTCACTTTTGAAATTCCACATTGAGTCTAATGAAATACGGATTGTCCACAAGCGTTTGCACTTGAAAGACCCTTCTATCATATGAATAATAAATAAATGTTGTGGTCATACTCCATGACCTCATTTGCGCGCAATACATTCTTGATTTTTTTTTTATCATTTTCATTCATGAACTCGTTAGCAAGCGCACTGTCTACCTAACGTTGTTTGAGATGAGGGCAAGTGGATCGAAATCTAAGGCAGATAGGGAGATTTTTAGAGAGGCTGCTTTCGTATAACGAAATGGGAAAACTACAAAAAAAATCTGACAACTTCGGTAATTTTATGCGTTTCGAAAACAACATTTCGAAGTCGACCTTATTGGGGCTCCAAGGGCGCCTGTAACGAATGAAAATTTTCACCGAGCCCCAAAGAATAATTGATAATTGAGGACACAAGTGATTGTGACCTTCAAGGGAGTCAAATACACACAGCCGGGGCTTTGACATTTTTGTATTTGTTTTGAGTCAGTACTGTGCTTCCTGGAACTCTTTCCCCCACTTTTACCGAGAACGAAATTCAAGGTGAAATATCAAAACACGGAATCAACGTACAGTCAGTTTGGCAGTTCGTGAAGATAAACAAGGAGACAGGCGGTAGAAAGATAGGCGACGACCGGTGTCTACTGTTACGGTTGACCTTGAAGTCACGTTGAACAGCTTTGCTCCCAGCAAAACAATTTTTCTGCCCACACGCACGCAAAGCGAGCATTCTAACCTCGCTTCGCTCGGTTAGAATTCTCGCTTTTGTTGCATATAGACAGAAAAATCCTATTCAACCCTCGGGAGAACAATCAGACAACCACTCCCCACGCGCTTGCTACCCTCGCCTTCGGCTCGGGCCGCAATCTTGCGCGTGGGGAAGACTTCTCTGCTTATCCTCCCTAGGTGAGAAATATACTAATTCTATCACACGTACAAGATAGAAAAGTACGTAAGAACTGAGCAACCAACGCAATGCTTCAGATGCCAAAGGTTCGGTCATGCAAGTCAGCATTACAATCTAAATTTCAGATGCGTCAAATGTGCATGGCGATCGCAAAGTCTGTACCAATAAATCACTCAAGAGGGCAAGCTATGGACAAGGCCACGCAGCCAGCTACAGAAGGTTCACGATGAGACACGAAAAAAGGATACAACCATCCACACCCAGCACAGCAGAGACTGAGATGCTCGGGACTTTAAGGAACTTACAATTCCTCCGGAACCCTGAATTCCCTGAGCTATCTCAACTCATCTGCAATGGAGCTGATCAAGCCGACCTACGCTTCTTTTTTCTCCGCTGCGAAATCTTTCAGGACAAAACCTGACCTACCATTACACAGAACTAAATTCGCTGTATTGAATTAGAAGTGTCTACCCTTGTGTCGAAGTTTCGTAGACATTTCAAACACGAGTTTACTCCGATTTTGCAAACTTTGATTATGCAAATGAGGGTAAAACTCATTGGACATAAAATATGGATTTCTGCACGACGAATAACCTTGGTCTATATGATTCTTCCGCTATCTCTAATCGTGCAGGCGATAGAGCGTTATAAACAATGAAAATCGTTTTTACAATATATATGCCAGACAGGTTTTATCAAAACCTAATCGCTACTGAGTTATATGGGGGCGCTTTGATTGCAACATCGATGACTCTGATGGTGTCATTCGGTTGCGAAGTCCAGGATCAAAATTTGACCATGTACTTGCATACATACTAGCTCATAATCAGTTACTAATTAACGACAAACCCAAATTTATTTTTCCTAAATCAGTCAAAAAATTGGACTAAATCTATTTTTATTAAATCTGTGGTCTCTCCAATTTTGTGGTAGTTTTTCCTATATTGTATGGCATACCAATTTTTTAAAGAGTCATTACAAAAATTTTAGTGACATTATAACGAATTACACGAACAACACAATTGGCAAATGGATGTCATGAACATTTCCCGCGGCACGTCCAGAACATTTAAATGCAAATAAGCGATTATCGCTTCAGAAAATAACACGCAATAATATATGGATTCATGAATGATATGAACACTCAAGCAAAAAAAAAAAAAAACTAAATAATGCAGCAAAATCGCGCGAATAACGGGGTGCGAAAATGATTGCAGATACCAGAAAAATCCGGGATATAATTCACATATTTTTCGATAACAATGATCCAAGTAATTGATTCATCAGTATTGTGGTATACCGCCACGTCCACTTTGCTGCGCATTGCAAATAATTATCACGGCAAGCAGGGGCATCGATTATGTCAAAGTGTTTGCTTATGACGTAAGCGCATAGACTGTGCAATGAAACGACTTGTACATTATTTCTTTTGAAAGCCACAAGATTGAGCGCCTGTGAACCACTCTAATTATAGAACTTCCTTTGGAACTTTCGCGAAAGGCTATAAATGACGTGTGCAGAATGGGGCGCGATCCATTCAGGAAAACTGTACTCGACATTTTCTAGACATCTACATAAGAATTTCAAGTTTAAAATTGAAATATTTATTGAATTCCCAATCTAGCAAAGTCATTGTGGAAAATCCACAGTGTTAATTTTTCTCGATGTGACATCATTTTGACTCGTTTTTCACAAAGGTTCCGTATGTGTGTGTGTTCGTGTGCGGTCGTATGTGAGTGATTTTTTTATTTTGTTTTCCACAAATTGCCTCTCGTTGGTCTTCAGGGTAGAAAGGAGTGCCAATCTTGAAAAAAAATCCTTCAATCAGCAATTTCAAGTATTTAAAAGGCTCTATCGCGAGAACGGTTAGAGCTAGAAGAAAAAGTGTATAACAAATGTTATTCCTTGTACAAAAATACACACATAATGTCATATGACTTTCTTTCATAAGTTTCATAATTTAGGACATGTAATTGATTAAAGCTGCGCGTTCTTATTTCTGGCGGGCGTGCCTCCTAGCGTCTTGCGCGCGCACACACATCCACGTCGCATCAAAAATACGATTTTCGAGTTGAAGGTCCTCGCAATAACTTCTGGAAATGATGAAATGAATAATATCTAATAACTTGCGTGTGAGGCTCAAAACGTAATCGTTTTTTCCATAAAAACACAGCCCGCTGAATTTTTTTTTTGCGCCATTCACACATTTACAGCTGAGTATTATTATTGCGGGACAAATGCAATAATACTGACGATTGCAAACCAAATATTTTCTTGCATACTAATATATTTTTCACAGTTTTATATCGACCATTTTGGGTATTTAATTTAATTTTAAGATCCATCAAATCGACCAACAACTGCAATAACACTTATCTTTATAACATCTTATATCCATACATATATATTAAGCTTTGAGAGGTTGTGTGGGCTTGCGTGTAAAAGCGATACAAACCCCAATTTTCCAAAATTTCTTTACGTTCATTTCACGGAAATCATTCACGTTTTCGGGGCCGAAGACGTCCTTCTTGCGCAGGGTGGCGACAAAAAACGCAATATGCTCTGATAGTGATGGAGAGCCAAAGTAGAATGATCATGAACTTGTGAACCTATCAGAACCAGCATTTTTTTTTACAATTTTTATTAACGATGAACTCAAAACCGCAAAAAGTACGCGACAGTACGAGCTATATAGGTTCACAGGGTGACCCCTGAAAGGTTAACCGGGTTACCTTACCTTCTATGGCATAATAACACGTAAGACTTCTTTATGAAAAAGGAATAAAACCGTAACTGGGAAACTTTTTCAAATTTTACAAAAAGATTTATGGATTTATGAAATACTTTTCTTTCCCATCGGACCATTTAATTGGGACACTACTCGCGCTTGGCTAGCTTTAGTACTTTCACTATGAGGCTATCATTAAAACTCAATAATGAAAAAAAAATCAAACGGTCATTAAATTTCATATCACTTGTAAACTTTACTATTCCTTGTTTTTCGTTTTCAATGTGACAATCAAATGCTTCGACTGTCCCACAAAACTCCAAACACTCTCCTATTCTTCAACAATTAATTGAAACCATACTCTTCGCTCCATGAATCGCAAATTTCACCAGGACGTTCGTATTGCTACAAACTTTTATTAAAAATTGATTACAGGTTTTAATCTCTCAACTCCGGCCGCACCCGTCCTAGTTGGAGACGTGAATGTCTTCCAAGGACATCAAGATCATCGCAGTTTCATTAAAGCATCGCGCGATACAATCAATAATGATGATAATCAATAGCTGGATAGAAGTCAACACTTTCCAATTAAAATATTTTGGAATTTTCTTTAAAAAAAAACGAATAATTGTGATCGGTCGCATGGTGAGCGATGTGCCGCGCCATGGATTTTTCAATTTAAAAAATATTTTTGTAGTCAATTGGCACTACGGAATATTCTGACTGTGCTTTTTCATATTCCTTGATTCTTTTGAAAAAACAAAAGCAATTTTCCTTCTCCCCGTAGAAGACATAGCAAATCTTTTCCAAATTATCATTTTTAATACACGACAAGTATTTTAGTTTATCCATTACTGCCGATGCTACTCAATGGCCCTTTTAAAAAATCATAATATTTAACATAACAATGCAATATCCTGCCAACAATGTTAAGTGAAAAAGTGTCGTTGGCAGATTTGCATAATGCTTTATCTTCCAGTTGTCTTCCCGACTTGCAAATATGTCGGTTAACTGATAACAGTTATTACAACTGCGATCCGATGATATTTCCAAAATGATACCGATTTGAATACGAAGCAATCGATTTAATTAATGACTCGACTGTTTAAGATATAAGAATTTGAATATATAGCTCTGATTCCACTATTGACTTCGAGATGTTGAAGCAGGATCAAGGCATTTGTATTTTTCTAAACTTTTTAAATGCCAATTGAAAGAATGAAGAAGTGCACATAATAACAACAGTCTATATTTGCTTTCGTTAAAAAGTTAAGAAACTCAATTTTTACATTAAGAAACTCAAAACCATTTACACCTCGGAATCAAATCCTCTACAAAATCTCAAAAAAAATCATGAGTCAGTGTCTCGAGTACCTGAATTTTTTCATAATTTTTTTGAGACCATGATCGAGATGACTGCTAAAACGAAGTAAATGTCCTAACCAGTAACTCCAAGTTTTGATGAATATCTGAGAACCTGGGGAAGATATGATGAACTTCATAGGAACTTTTTTGTAGGACTCATCTCTCTGGACCAAAAGTTCCTTACGGAATTTCCCCCATCTCTCCTTATTCTCAACATATTCATCAAAAAACCAAGTTAACTTGTCTCATTTTACCACTTCACTAGACTCACGAAGAATCCCAATCTGAATGATTAATATCTACATAAAATATCTTGCTCTTCTCAAATATTTGTCTCGAACTTTACAAGAAAACCTCCATCGACGGATAAGAGCTATGGCAACTTCCAACAGACGATATTTCCGAAATGATACGAAGTGTACATGAGTCTAAGATAAGGGTGATAACCTGACGTTTTTCGCATTACTCCTTGCTGTCACCAAGCAATTATAAACATGAGGCAGTCCCGATGATAGCGTTTAACTAGTTAACGAGTTGGGGTATGGAGTCGTGTTATCACTTGGAGTTATTAACCAGCGTCTAATCAGCCCCGCTGCAAGATGTAATTGGTAGAACTTTGCTGCAATATGGAGTTGAGAAAGTTGGCCAAAGTAAAATATACCACGATTAATTGGTATTTGCGATGTCATTGGACATTGAGCCCCATCACCTGATTGCATTTCAATGAGTTTTCGATAAAAAAACGAGAAGATGAATATTCATCCGGAGATAACCTTTATAAACACCTCAGTTTAGATATGAAGCGTTGAAAGCGGTTGAAAAATTGCCGACAGGACTGATCTGAATCATTTTGTGGGAAAATATATTTTAGGGACACTTTTACCTTAAACTGTTTGATCATTCTCGACGTAAAAATTATGGTAAAAGTCTTATTTCAATGTGTGTAACCCAATTTTTCAAAACTAAAAGTTCTTATACAAAATTTCTCTATGCCAAAATTTCTCTTTACCAATATTTGTGGCGGAAAATTTGAAGTTTTAAAATTAATACAGCAAACGATTATGAAAATTGGATTACGTATTGAAGTAGAGCAATTAGTTTAGCATTTTGCTTCTGAATTTTGAATAGTTATCTACGTGATAGAAAGATTCTAAAAATTACAGAGTTGTCTCAACCTATTACAAAAACGAATATGAAAATATTTTGAAGTTTGATAGAGCTCAGAGCTTAGAACTGGAAGAAATTACATACATGCTAATTGACCAATTTCTAGAATTTCAAGGTCACTCATTTTTTGACATTTTTCTTTCAATTAGCTGGTGAGGCGAATTCTTCATTTGGAATTGTTATCTTACGTAGATTATAATCATTCATATTTTTCGATAGAAATTTCAAAACAAGGAGTAATATTGAGGAATATCAATGAATAGTTTTTGCACATATCTTTCAGAGAAGCTAACAAAACTCAGAGGAATCTGATAGACCTCATATAAAAAAACTCGAAGCATACACATATGGAGGATTCTTCCGACAAGTCAACCAACTCGTTTGACCTTATAGATTCCAACAAGTCCGGGGCAATTCCATAGACTGGCTCATTATTTTTTTTCGATTTGTTGAGGACTTTTGCACGGATATATAAATATACAGAAAACTCTAATTTGATATTACTCTTAATTTTTTTGTACGTCTTCCCTTTTTCTCACAAATGTTATGCTAAAAATTTGTATTCTTCTTTCAGTTTTTTACTAAAATTAATGTCGAATTTTCAAAATCGTCTGGGGGAAAATTTTAGCAGTGAAAATTTTACCAAATCCATATTTTTACTGTCTTCCAACGATTTAGTTCCTCTTTTGATTTCTCAAAGTTTTAGTCTAAAAAAAAATCCTGACACACCCACACTCATATATCTTCCCAGGATATATATATGCTATCTAATATACTTTTCCAATTTTTGAAATGAAAATAGAATTCATGTTTTTTTATGGCAAAATATTCGAAAACGATTCTGAAAATTCGAAAATATTTTCATTCAAAAATTCAGAAAAAGAAACACAAATATTCACCACAAACATTGATAATCCATGTTTAATTTTGCAAAAGTTAAAACCTCAATTTTGGCAAATCCTAATATCTCTGCAATAAATTAGAACTTTGAAAAAAGATTATGGAAAAGTTTTTCAAGTATGGAAACGCCTCAGAATTTTTCGTGAATTTTTTCAAACACGACGAAAATGACTTTTAAATCCACGAATATTCCCCCGCAAAATTCACGACCATTGACTTCGATAAAATGTATAGCCACGCAATTAAGGAAATAACTGCAAACTTTACGCATTTGCACCTATCTATAACCAAGCCAATTAAAAAGCATAATCACCATTAAAAATTTCAAAAATACGCTGTCATTAAATTCCCCTGATTGACTAAACATTCGTAAAATTAAATTCCGTTAAATGCAATATCACTGCTCCAGCTTTTCAAAACAATATCTGTCACAGATAACCTTCGCAAACACTCAATATAGATATAGACAGTATTGAAAGATAAGCAGATAATAAGATAAGTGCATAAAAGGAAATAGTTTTTGCAAAAGTGATCGAGTTCGATGAAAGTTTTGATCGGACATTATCATCTCTAATCACCAAAAATTGACTTATTCTATAAACTCAGTGAGCAAATAACCTTCATCGACTTTTTCCACTCGTTGAGCTGCTCGGATGCAGAATCACGTGCCATTTTTAATAAATCCTCTTGGCAATCGCTGTAATTGGCAATATTGGGTAAAAAATTACTTGTCCAAGGTATATAGCACGTAGTTGTCCACTGAGTACTTGTGGCTCTTGACAACAAGCCAGGCCTTTTATTGGCTCGGGCCGGCATCACGTGGTGGGGGAAGTTACGACTTGTTTGAAGCCGCGATTTACGCATCGCCAATATCGAGATCGCTTCAAGTCTGCCACAAGGACACAAACTTGATAATCTCACGCACAGAATCATTGAATTGACGAATTGTGCAATGAATGAACATTCACCGATATTTGCTCAACATCTTTCGTTGAAAATTCGATGCTCAGTTTTTATGCGACACGAATTGCTTGAGCATGTATTATACAGTATATCACATTGCAATTTTGTTTCGTTGTGCGGTTATGGCCTAGACGCGTAATGAATGATGTATGATTTGATGAGTTATGCCTTTGGGCCATTGTGCAGTCACTCCCATGCAAAACTACTCATTGGGTAATTAGAAAAGTAAGTCAATTAATGTTTAGTCACTCCGCACTTTGAGAACTGTGCGCTCTTCTCATCAACACGGTTTTATTGATAAGTAGGGCACGCAAACAAAAATTTCGATTTGTGATTTTCATCTCATATTACGATGCATCTGATTTGGTATTGACAATTTCAATTGCTCGTAAGCTATAGAACTATATCATAATTCCCACACACATACACAGGTACACGATTCGCAAACCGCATCAGGATGATGTGAAACGTGAAGAGATGTGAAAAAACATCATCAAATTTTGACCTTTCATTTTTGGACTCACTAGAATAATTTCTGCAATAAATTGCTATCGTTCATTTGAAATTTCAAAAGAATTCGCGCAATATTTATTGGCGTTGCTCTATGTATTAACAAAAGTTATCGTATACTTTTAAAGAGGTGAAATTGGTCATCTTGAAACAGTGTCAAAACCTGAAAAATTTTGAGACATCTTCAACAACACTGTATATGTATCGGATTGCATAATCATATATAAGTCAGAACTGAAGTAGTGTAAGAAAACAGATTAATAATGATAACAGAGACTATTCTTGCGCAAGAGCGAGTGTAACGTAGGTCAACGAATCTTATGTTAGACATTGCAAGTCACGAAGCGACTATGCATCGAACAAGTGTTCATAAACCAACTCAGTCATTGTGGATATTCAAATTACCCTGCTTATGCTACCTTTACCAAATTTTTCATACTAATCCGAAAATGTGTCTAGACTAAACTTTTTCAATGCCGTAACTAAGTCTTCTGATTTTGTCAGGTGCACAAAGACTTTGAGCACAACAGACAGCCATGACCGTGTGGTCAAAGCAGTTGTTTAACATACAGGAGGTTCAAGGATCGAATCCCGTACGGGGATTCTCCTTCCGGTATAGGAATATGTGACTGTGTTCTAATACTTGCGGAACCCAACCTTACCACATGTATCTCACTTGATTTCAAATGGATAGCAGTGCTCTTAGATAATACACTATTTAGATTTTTTATATAAGTGTTAACAGTTGCGGCTTAGATCGCGTCAACTTTTTAACGCCCCTACTGTGTATAGATTGATCGAAATAACAAATTAAATACCTTTCATTATTCATTATAATACATCTGGGATGAAAAATTGTTGCGAAATATAAATTGGATAAAAAATTGTTGCTAGCAGTTTGCCCTCCGAAATTTATTACCCTTGTATTCTAAAGTATAGTTTGTGTTCATTAAACCCGAAAATAAATTGCAAGCTACGGTATATCTTTCCCTGGCCCGGCCGATTGCCATTCGAGGCTCGGTCGATTGTGGAATCGACTTGTGCAGTATGTCGATTTCATTTCGAGTACAGATCGGTCCAGATTTCTGGCGTAGGTGAATCGTGAGTTGGTTCGGGGGAAAAATAAATTCTAGTCGACCGGCAAACGAGCCCGTACTTAGTCGATGCTGGGTCGATTATTTCAAATCAGAATCGACTTGTACTCGAACACTAATAGACATACTGCGTAAGTCGATTCTGTAATCGACCCGTCCGCCAGCGTTATTGAACGAGATTGAAAAACAACAAGTGGTATGTGCATGGGTGTGCCCCAGTCGGGGCACAAACAAAACTTCCCGATTTAGTTTTTCAGCACAACCTACTAAATTTATTCTTCTCCAATATACTACGATTAATCAGTGTGACCCCTGTTATTATCATAACGAAAACATGCCTATTTGAGAATTCCAAACTGACTCATTTATGAAGCAGATAATTATGAATACTTGAGTAGACGCATGGTGAGCATGAGGATGAGACTTATGCGTGTTACTTGAGTGAGAGTGAGACGCCAATAAGGATGCGGCTGCAAAAGAAAAACTTGAATATTTTACCCAGTGGAACAGTATAAACAATTGCAATTGCTAATAACATTGCATATACTGCACAAATGCCATCCAAAACGTGATCCGCTCGATTTTGCATGAAAACGCTTCGATTGGGACCGTCATGACAGCGCTCGGTGCATTCGTTCACTTATTACATACATAATTATGGAGACTGCTATACCTCCTTAATTATGCCAATTATCGAAAAAAGGCATTCTACATAAAATACGTATTTTTATATGGCAAACAACTTTTCTTATATGAATTTTGCGTCAACTCTAATAGTTTATGCAGTAGAACATTATAAACAATCGACATTGTTAACAACAATATAAGTACTGGACCACTTTTACTCAAAATTTAATCAGTTATAAAATATGCTTATATCTTCCAACTGTGACATTGAGTACCTGGATTACAACATTTTTGTGTGAATGAACGTTCATTATCACTATTTTCGATTTTTGCTCAACATGAATTTCTCAAAAACAGGGGAACTACTCGATCGATTCGATCAAAAATCTAATCAGCTCTCAGTTACACGGAGACGTAAAAATTGAAAAATAAATTAATCGCATCACACGATCCGTATCCGAGAAAACGTAAACGAAAAATTTTGCCACATACGGACGACCACACACACACATACAGACACTTCTCTGGAATCACTTCAGGATGATGCAAAACGTCGAGAAAGGTGAAAATTTCATGAATCTGGCACTTTTCGTTTTCGGGGTCATTACAATAACTTCCCTAGATCGGGAAGTTAATAACATTAAACGCGCTAATCGAATAATGTGTAAATTTATAACTTCTCAATACACCTTGTGTTAATTGATCAAAACGCCAACGAAAATGGCTGCCATAAAATACAAAAACTTCATATACCGTTCTCACCACATAGGGAACTTGCACGTTTTTCTTTTTTTACCAAAGTATATAGTCTACAATGAGAAAAAAATAGCAAAAAAAAGTTTTTTTTTCAATTATTCAATATTCACAAATGACCGTTTTTCAAACCACCTGACTGCAGCTGTTACGTCACAGCCAATCACAGGTCGCCTCCAACACAGCTCGAGTGGACGCTACAATAAGAAGTATATTTTTGAAAATATATATATGTAATTGAAAATATTGAGTAAGGATTTCCATGAACTTCGCGTAGAGTAGTACATTATAGGTTGTAGTGAATTCATTAATGAGATTATTTCATAAATCTGGACTGCATCGTTGCATGCGCATTCCCTACTGTAGATCGCCTGTGATTGTCAAGATGAATTAAAAAATTGGGAGTGACTTACCCGTTTATTGTAAGATAAACTCCGAGGTAAGATCAAAGATCAACAATACTTATTCATAACTCCATTTTATTATAGAATGCTTGGTATGGAGGCTCGCCACTGGAGCCAGGTACAATAATTAATTTTCTCCCACTTTCATTGCGTCACAAAATTTTCAATTCATCAATCATTAGCAGAGTTTAAATGAACAAAAATCACGTGACATTGTTTTCAACTAGAGCCATTCAATAATCTATGCTTTATATAAATCACAATTGCCCCAGTTTGTATAATTTCCACTTCATTTTATCTTTGGTTGAATAAATGGGCGCAAGACGAAGTGCGCAAAACGCATAATTTAACATAATTATTCTTCACAGTAATGATATTTTCCATTGAAGTCAAATATATTCAGTTAAAAATTCAAAAAGAAAATAATAAATTGATACCTTAGGATAATGCTTATCTCCAACTCTCAATTACATTTCAACGTTTAAAATCAATATACAGTGAACATTGTCAAACTCATTCAATACTTCATCATAAATTATTCACAAACTCACAAATACATCACTAAACTTTAAAAAAAAACTGACACAATTGATGCAAAAATTATCACTGTGCTTTTTAATAAATAATGCAAACTTACGTGTCATCTATTCGTCGAATATTTATTACAAATTAGTCTATATTAATCGTAGAATCCAATAGAATTCTACGTGCAGGTTCTCTTCAGCGCAATATACCTAATATTGAAGCTAATTATTCACTTATTTTCCTTAGTTCATGATTCTGATAGTTCGAGATAAAATTATAAAAAGAGGTTATTTCGACTAAAACATAAGGCTTGGCAATTACCATCGACTTGTTCATATAAAAGAAATATTATCGTACATAAGCGTTTCTAAAATCAATAATTTACTATTCGAGGATTGAAAAAATTGGCCGATTGCGGTCGGACATGATCAAGCGTCATTGGTTATCGTTGCCGTTTTCTAGACTTTGCATGGGCAGGGAATTTGCATGGTGTTTTCAGCATTTTTCTGCTTCATAAAATTACTAACGGCCGTTTTGGTTTATAAAAAATTCGCATTTTTTCAACAACATTGAGGAGAGACTTTTGTGAGTTTTGCACCAAATTACCAAAAAAAAAACCATCGGTCACTTTTTCTACTATAAAAACTTTTTCATTCAGTTTTCTCACTTCTCATTTGTCACTTGTTAAAACCTTGAGAAAAAAACAAACTTCTCTATCTTATCCAATTGCCAATCAATGAACCTTATCGTGAATCTGATTAAAATAATTGTAGAAGAATTATCTTATAACAGAAATTCAGCCCACTACTATTCAACAAATTCATTTAAATGTCATTTTAAAATCACAAAATTTATTGTTTAGAAGTCAATTTTTACCAATAAAATCTTGGAGCTCAAGGGCTCTCATCAAAATATCCCAAAGTGAGAAATCACAGGAAAAATCACAGTAATTTTTAAGAAACGAGTACTGACTGACTCAAAAATTACAGACTACTCAAATAAAGTTCCTCATAATGTTGAACCCGAGCAAATGTATGAAGAAATGAAAAATGAGGCGAAAATTGAAATTTTGACAGTAAATAAAATTTCTACGAATCGTCAACTCCTATGCCATCCATCAAACAAGCTTCATTAAATCGTAGGAAGAATCGATATACAGAACTACAAAAATTATAGTTCATGATACCTGATTGACCATCATGCTCCCACGAAAAACACGTCGCCAGTAAAATTAAAAAAACGGTAACATGCAAATTCCTTATTGCTCATTTCAATATTAACATAATGACATTTAAGATTTAAAACCGATTGGCAGCAGTAGTCGCCAGCTAATCGTTAAACAATTTTAACCTTCTTCGTTAAGTTATTGCACCTGATAGTTAAAATACACTGTGTTAGAATCCAGGTATGGGTTAGCCAGTCATGTTCATTGGCAATGGTGACTGGACCTGCCACACTATCAGATGACTCTGCTCTCCATGCTCTTCCGGATTTGCCACAGCAGCAGTTGAACGCTCGAGGCCTTCTTCGGTTTCATCCCCATCACCTGGGAATTTATTTACAAATTTATGAAGCATAATTTTAGTTGTCTGTCAACAAACTGCGAGAGAAAAAGCAGTAGGTTATTGGACAATGCTTGTTTGCACCACACAAATTGTTAAGTGACAGTTTCTGACAGCAACCTTCTATAATAAAAGTTTTGATACGTTTTCTAGCAATGATGCACTTTTATTGGGTTATTAATTATTGGAATATAATTAGTGTAGGGAGTGGACGTTTCACAAATGTTACAATTTACAACTTCAGGACTTCACCACTCTTATAAGGAATGTCTTATTAGTTTTATTTATAAACAACGATTCTCCCGATCCTTAGTTTGCACTAAAAATCAGTTTTTTAAAGGCAAATTTAAAAAATGCTTAATTGACACCAGGTTACGCCTGCACTCCTTTACCCGTATTGTTGCGTTCATTTTTTTGTTCATTAAATGACATAAACGTGTCGCTTCAAAGTGGGAAAATCGACCTGTTAACTTGACGTGTCGCAAATGATACTGTAACTTGCTATACTTGAAATCCAATCGCTACTAGGGAACCAAAGCAATGTAGAAAGTGTAAAGTGGAAATAATTTTTTAGAACACCACGATACACATGTGTTATTAACAATGTGCATGTCCACGTGAACTTAAGTTAACGAAAGACAGCAGTTTTGAAACAATTAAGTCACAATTTGTGTGACTAGCTAATCAGCATTGGTAAATTACCTGTTTTTTCCCGGCGATGTAGGGAGCAGGTCGAAGTATATTGGTGAAAATAGTCACCATAAGACTATTTTCAATTCTTTCACATTTTTTCCGTAATATTTTTTTTCTATTTTTTGTAGAATTGTAGATTTCTCCAAAAAAATCATTTGAAAAATTTTTAGATCCATTTTTAGTTTTTTTCTGGAAATGTCTAGATTACTGAAATTTTTGGGATTTTTGGAAATATTCCATAAATTGATTTTTGAGTATCTGAAGATTTTGGAATTTTCCAAATGTTCAAGATGATTAAATTTTGGAGTAATTTTTCTGCCAATATATCTGGACATGTTCCCCTGACATAGATAGAGAAAGTGCTTATAATTAAACCGTGAATGAAAGACCCTTCTACCCCCAGAGAGCAACAGATGACGAAATTCATGTTATTCACAATTTTTAACGAGCTGTTAATGGAAATAGGCGATATTTACAAGAAATTAATCACAATAAAAATGAAAATTATTACAATAGTTATTAATTTGGGGGATTCGGGTTTATGGATCCGGTTGTTATTTTAAATCTGACGTTTTCTCATAAGATCTGGGTGAATTATGAGAAGAGCTTCTCTATGTACAAATGTGATGAACGAATTAAGCTCCAACTTATATTTTACATTTTTTTGTTTGATTAAATCCATGATTCAATGAACATACAGAGAATTGATTATACATAAATTACAGAATGAATCGAAATTAATCGTCCCCGTTTCATCAGTCTGAGTTTTCCGTTAAACGCAGGCATGAAAAAAAGATGAACAAAAATTGGACAGGCCTATATAGCCCAATCAGATCCTTATTACTCATCGTTCAATTCGCAAACCAAAAATCCGATTTGGAAAAATCTCTGACTTGTAATTTGATACCGAATTCATACGTTTTAATACCTTCTACAAGGTGTACAGGCGTAAAATGTTATAAAAGAACAAGTTATCCTCTAGCAAAAAGGTGAGACGAAAGAAACCATCGTTATGTATCGAAATTATCGAAAATCGTAAGACCGAAACCGACGCGCCACCCGGCAGGGCGGCGGAAACAGGACATGCGCGTGCGACGCACGCGCCGCCGGACTCGTCTAGGGAAAAGAAAAATGTGTCTGACAGACGGGCCTTAATGAATCATTATTGGAAAATGACTTCAGGAAAATTCGTTTATTGGGAAAAACCAAAAGATTAATCTTGCGAGTCTCGATTGCAACACCCTCTAGGCAGTCCGAAAACGGTATTCCCCATTTGAGAGTTCAAGACAATTAACTCCGCTCAGTGAATCGAAAAATACACCGAGCACATTTCTCATTTTTTATAGTTAGTTAGTCCCTATGGATTTTAGTACACTCTCTCGTCCATCCAGTTCTGAAAACCACAAACGAATTAACGTTGAAAATTTCATTTCGATTCATCCTCTTTCAAATAAATTCACAATCAGGCGACGTTGAACGTTAAGAAATTGCCTTGCAAATTACTTTTTCTCTAAGTTACCCCACACTCTCGGAAAAACGTCAGATTGTTGTAAGAAATTAGGGAAAATATTCTTTCTCCAAATTGAGATGATTGGATTAGTAATTGAGTGATGTGCATTCTCCAGTTTAAGGACCAATTTTAGATGACAATAAATGAAGCTTCGGATTTGCAATGATTGATCGAAGTTGCTTCCGCACTACGTATAGATTGTAAAAAAATTCGCAATGATGAGAACATCTGATAAAGCAGGTTAATTAGTTTCTTTTCAGCCAAATATTAGGCACTGTAGATTATTACGAATTTTTTACTATTTATCGTTACTGCGAAATAATTTTAGGTTTAAATATCACGCAAGCGCTCGTCAATATTACGAGACAATATCACGCCAAAAGTGTATGTAACGACCTCTCATTATCATTGAATAGGCTTTCAATGAGGAAGCGATGAATGACGTAATGAATACTTTTACTAAATTCTCGGTCTGCAACTTCTAAGTACCAAGGATTGCAGGGAGAATCACGAAACTAAGCCAACTTCGCTATCCAAAAATGCATTTCCAGAAAACGAGCTCACTATCGTGGTTCTGCACATTTTGTTTCTAATGAAAGAAACCGAAACCTCGAAAATTCGGTTGACTGCATTATGCTTAAAAAAAAATAGATATTTTCATAATCCTTAATTGAGAACGTTATTTCTTCCTCCCATACATATTCACACTCCCACGAGAATAATTATAAGGGAAATAAATAGCAAAATGACTACAGACAGTTCAGGTTAAACAGAGGTGAAGATAACCGTAGAATGTTTCCTACATTATCGACCTGTCAAAAATAATGGAAATCATTATTTTTAAACCATTTTTCCACCGTAATATCTTCTAGCGTGATATCTCCCACATGATATTTAGACCCTATACCAACAACTTCAAATATTAATAATTGCATATATGAATATATTCAAGCCCATCCATCTGAAACGCGTCAACTCTCTGGGGGCATACCTGACCAACTGCCAGACGATGAGGTGGGTCGCCACATCACTCTCGTCTTCCGCCTCTTCAGCTGAAATTTAGCACAACCCCATCAACCCAATGTTATCATTATCAATCAACAATTCACTCACCTTATGATAAGCCTATCTCTGACATTAAGTATTAGATAATTCTGTGCCATAATCTGATTTAACATACCCACTCGAAAATCGATGTACCCCTCGCCTCCTGATAACACTAACATGGCGGGTTGAGTGCCGTCAGACACAGCACTTTGTCCCCCGTGTCCTAGACGAGACAAAATAAAGATGAAATTAGCGAATTTTTTTTTAATTTTCCGTTTTTTTTTTTACATTTTTTGAATTTCTGAATTGAGCGGCAAATTTAAAATACAATGTATAGAATTTCGTCAATTTTTCGCCTCCCCGTCGTTTAGTCCTGTCGCGAATAGTGGTGAAACCACTCGAGAATGAGGTCAAGAAAGCCAATTATTTCATTCCAAAAAAAATCTCGGGATTTCTTGCATTGTCTACTGAAACAATTGCGCAGCAATGAATATTCAGTATGATCTGAAAGTCAGATATTCTAGCTTGTTTATATGCACAAGAAAATGGATCACTTCATTGAGAAGATTGAGGCAACCGAGAGCAGTTTGTGTCATTTTACCTGGGACAGCGACGAACATTTTGACAGCATCCCGGTGGCCATGGAAACTTAATTGAGCATGGGCCATACTACAATAGGGGACGAAACTGCCGGGGGTCATACCGCGATCTGATGCAAATACACGAACTCCAATTCCAGGGGCGTCCGTTTTACATCCAACTGTTTGTACTCTTGATACTGCCAATGAACCGCCAGCACCTGTGAAAAGCATGAATAATGGAGCGAATTTCTATACTTTTATTATCTTTTTAGAGTGAAGAATAAAACAAAATAACCGGAATATGGCTGGGACCCTCGATGGGTCGCCAACAACAACTTCCCGATACGTGTAAATCAGACAAGTTAAGAATTTAGATTCTCCTCTTGAAACATTGTATCTCCTCTCCTCGACATGTGATCCGAAGATGAAATGTAAGCAATTCTCTCAAGGGCTCTGAATAGCGATGGGTAAATGACACCATCCCTAACAGGGCAAAGAATAATCAAATATTTTTCTTACTCTCAGATAAGGGCACAGATATGATGACTCCATTGCCAGTTCCAATCCACAGTCTATTCGAGGATATGAGCAAAGCGGTAATTCTCACGAATGAAAATCCAAGTTTCCCCGTTCCCAACATCTTGCTGACATACGGCTCGATGTCCACGTCCTGCAGATGCTGATAAGTGTGTGCATGATACAGTCTCAATGTAGAATCAAGTCGAATGCTGACCCAGACTCCCTCCCCAAGCCAGGCTAACTGACGCACCTGAGACTCTCTTCTCGGATGTGCATCCACGGTACACTGAAAGATTCCTAATCCTTACTCTCATTGCTTAAAATTTTCCGGGATTTTCGAACTTAATTGTAAACTCCATAATTGAAATCCATATCTAAGCCCATCAGTATAACTGATAATAACGTAGCGTTAGGAAAAGAAGAAATCGAGATTAGGAAGAACTGACGAAAGAATTAAAAATTGTAAATCATTGACGAAAGGTGTCCCTCAAATTCGATTTACTGTACATTTTCTTTCATTTTTTAGTTTTCCAATAATCAGATTGTGTTGACAATATTGATTTTTTTTTGTGGTAAATATTTAGATATAGACTCGGAGTAAGGAAACTTGCAATACCATTGAGGATTTAGATTTACCTCGAGAGTCATGAGGATAGGATCGATGACATGGATTTTATTTCTGTATCCACACCAGACAGTTTTTCCGGAGACAGCAGTCATACATCGAATTGAATGCTGAGGACTTCCCAGGGTGATTATGTGGTGTTGAGATAGGTCCCATTGGCCGTCTGATCCACGACGGAATATCGCTACTGTTCCATCAGCGAGGGCCACCAGAACTCGGCCTTGAACGTGACTGGAAAAAAGAAATGAATGTTAATATTGTAGAGCTTTCGAGATTACCTAATCCATCATTAGTCCTATAGTTTTTAGCCTTCTTCTATGAATTATTCCAGAGATATCATGCCTAAAATGTAACTCGAGAAAGGAACTAGAACTTACACAATCGACAAAGCGGCATCCCTCAATCGGACACTATGCAAACACGCTGACCATTTGGCAACAGCCGAATGCACATAAACAGCTCCATTCTGCGCCCCGAGCCACATCGTTGGTTGAATCGACGACATCTTCTCAATAGTTGCCTCCTCCTCCGCACCATCCACCTCCTCACTACCATCTCCCTCGCCCCTACTCAACTCCTGCAAATTGCTCTTGACAAAATGAACCTTCCCCAAATTGGCTGTTTCACTGTCAATAGTCTCTAAGCTTTGAGGCTCTGTATTTGAGCTATGATCGATGTCAACCCGCTCCGAGCCGTCACTCGGTTTTTCCTCCAGTGAGCTCGGACCCTCCGAAGTCGCCTGACTACGATCCTCAGAGTCGACGGCTTTTAGGCAGTTTTTCTCGTCGATGGTTACTTCTTCAGCGAAACCTATAGAGATAGTGATACATTTGATATTGAAAATTGCTTTGGACAAAGGGACATCGTAAGGCTCGCAAAAATAAAATGGTACCAACCGTCATTGGCACGTTTCGATGCATCACAAGCGCCATTCGCTATTCGTATGGGGTAATCATCTGTACATTGCAGGTAATCACTCTCCTTGGCACCAGGTACACTCGCAATACAGAGCAAGTGGCTCTGACACACGTT
The DNA here is from genome assembly GCA_026005395.1 of Asobara japonica. Taxonomy (NCBI): domain Eukaryota; kingdom Metazoa; phylum Arthropoda; class Insecta; order Hymenoptera; family Braconidae; genus Asobara; species Asobara japonica. Next base: position 6,199,766 of record BQMI01000334.1, read on the forward strand.
GAATACTTCTAATATATCAGCAGGATTATTAGCGTCTATCACAGTGACTTTGGACATTTTTTGGGTAGATGTGCAAATCCACACGAGTGAGCTTAGCTGTTGCTCGAGTTTTTCCGCTTCAAGACGACGCTGCTCGCTCTCCTGGAGTTCCTTGTCCAGGTGCTCGACGGCGTCCTCGACTTCACCCTTGACGGTTATCGACTCTTGCGCTTCATCTGCGTAGAAGACACTACCACCGATCGCCAGACCACCATCGCGCGTCTTGCCGCCACTTAAGTTCACACCGGCTCCACACCAAATCTAAAGAATCATCGATAAGAATAATTCACTGATGGTTAGAGCTATATGGCTCATTTTTATATGGCACGGATCAAAACAATTTCCTGTATAATGGAACAACAAAATATAATATCTGAAGATAATTTCCTAGATTAACCTCTTAGGGCCAGCAGAATTTTCTGTGTTTTTGTGTTACTTTTTATCAATTAAAAGAGAGATAGAGCAGGACAAACAAGAATCATTGATACATGAAGAGAACTTTTTCTCACAAGTCAGTATGAGCTGTATTTTGCAACAAGTTTTTTTCTGGAAGATCTCATATCTGAACAATTGGTTGGTTGCTATTTGCTTCGGTGAAGTGCTAAGACAAAATGCGCGAATATCTTGAAATTTAGGAGCGTTGGAGAAGTTTTCGTAAAACCGGTTCATTTGAGCTTTACCTTCATTCCGGGTTCAGTCTCTTGCAATGGTCTACAATAAACCGGAACTGGTACTGGTTGTCTTGCAGGTGCGCTTGGTTTTCCAGGTAAACTCCATCCGTATGCCTGCAATCTTCCGTCTTCCTTTCTCACATGTGCCCTCACCTGACGATACTGCTCCTTCCTCTCATTGGCAAGTCGTGCTACGCGTTTCTCCGATGCTCTGAAACACTTTCTAGTTTAGTCTGAGGTAGGAAAGTCCCGATGAAAATTTCTGCACTGACACCAACGTTAAAAAGAAAAGTTCGATATTAAAACTACGTGATTTTTAAATAAAAGCCGAAATGTGCAACACTTGAAATTCATTTTATTTTTGGTGGGTATAATATTCGGGTGAAAAAATATACAAATTTCTTATGCATATAACAACACATCGTCGATTGAAAGTCAACAATTTCACGATATTTTCGACTAGTACTTCGACCCCACTCTGGTCATCTTCTCCATACAGTTCTCATTCCATTAATCCTCAAAGGTTATTGTCAAGATATAATTAGAAACCTTCCTTCAAGTTTATCATTTGTCAAGAACAACTATTTTCCAAATTTGTTGGTGCGGACTTTTTACCGCTTACTACCCAATGAAAGGTCCAAATTCTGATTCATTTTTATATGAAATTCATAATTGGAACATTTTTGCATTGTCAAAAATTAAATAATCTTTACAAAATAAATTAACTTTCCCGCAGAAAATGTCTCTCTTGATTGTACCACTCAACTTCTTCACAAAGCTACAAATCTAAATAACGATCAATAAAAATTCCATCAAAAAACAATCAAGCGTTCAACGCAAACGAATACTTTGCATCAACAGAAAAAGCAGAAGATAAAAGAGTAACAGAAAGTTGTGTAATAGATAAGTAAAGTGCTTTGGATAATTCAATTTGATTCTCACATGGTGTCACCCTGGTCCAGGAAATCATGACGATTTTTTAGTGTACGTCTACGCATTGCGTCCAATGGTGGCGCTGGAACCACTTGATTCGTGGGGGCGCTGTAACGTATGTGGGGTAATGTGTGGGGGCCTCGAGGAATCGTCCCTCGATCTGCTGGTCCAGTGAAGAGATTACTAAAACTGTAAAAAAAAAATTGTTAATTATCAAATGGTGAATTTTTAATCGCATAATTGGATCTGTTTTCCTGAAATATTAAAATTCAATGTCTCAATATAAATAGATTTTTTTAATACGTACAACTTCCAAACCGACTGTTTTCCTCCAGAAATACTCGCGGGGTCTGTTTTACTAGCTCGAATCATTTCAGTCCATCTCACAGCCTCCTGGAGCTCCATAAACCGCTCTTTGTACTGATTCCGCTCCATAAGTACTCTTGCCATCTCGACTCGCGTGAATCGCTTCCTCTGAGCCAGGGGAACGTCTTCCTCGTCGTCACTTTTCGTTGCCTTGGCTGCTGTTTCTGCCTCCTCTTTGGTTTTCTTCAGTTCCTCCTCAAGTGCTGCCACCTTTTGACGCAATCTATCTCTCGCCTGCTGCATACCGCGCACTTCTTCACGAAGGATTTCTTGTTCACTGAAATTTTTTTTCACATTAATTATTTTTTACATTCGGTTTTCAGTGGATGAAATTGTATCGTTTCACAAGTTCGATGAGACATTCGACGCCAAATCAGCCACTTCGGCACTTTTAACTCTCCATTTCATTTTTGTTTCTTTAATGAAAGAAAAAATGTATTTTTTGGTTATTGAAAGTTATGAAAGTTATTGAATTCCGAAAATTGGTGAATCATTTTAGTTTTTGAAATTTCTAAAATTTTAAGCCGTATGAAAGTTTTGAGAGATTCGTTAAACTTTTAATGTTGTCAATTTCTAAGCTCATCCCTAACTTTAAAAAATCCTATTGCTTAATGTCCCCATCAACTGGCAACATTACAACAAGATTTATGTTTTTGTTTTCATAATTTACCTGGTCAATTCGTCAACTTTCACTATCAAGTCGTCCTTCACGATATTCAAGGCGTTTCTGAAATAGAAAACGTTTTACTTACTGCATAGAAAAAAAAATATATAAAGTACATAAGTAAACATAAAAAACAATTACTTCGTCGCCAGCAGTTCATTATTCTCCATGATCAAGTTCTCGACCTCCTTACCCATTCCTGAAAAAACAAAAGGTCGTTATAACACACGTGATCCAGGAAAATAAAAAAGTTAATAACAAACGATAACGAAAACACAAAAGGCACTTACCGAAAAAGTTGTCATTGACTGGTTATTGGCCATGCATCACATTGATAAGTATTGGGTGAGAGCATATCATAAAAAAGAAATATTTAACAATGTTAGTGGATTTAATAAACAGATCGGCGAACAACATAGTTTTGTTCGTGTTCATGAATCAGTGATAATTTATGAAACATACCCGATGATGCATATTCGCCCGGATGAACCCAACTGCCTATAAATGAATGATGGATTAAGGATTAGTCACGAATGTCGAATATATGTGATTATCCATACGAAAAGGGTTTGTCGCATTTAGTTTCCGATTTTACTGATCATCTATCACGTTTGTTCAAATTGTTCAAAATATTGCGATTTGTAAAAAGATATACAGAAAAGAAGTTCGAAAGACAATTCAGAAATTTTGGCCCCCATCACAAATGGACAACATACATTTTTTAAAAATATGAATCTTATAAATAACTACCAAGATTAGTTATAAAATCGTTTTCAGTTTCGATTATTCGTTCACATTAACAATACGTCAATTATTCTTTTTCCCCACATCTTTTTTTTCATTGATTTCTTTTTCTGTTTTTTCCCCACATCATGAGGAAATGGGATGTATGCCAAAAAACTTTGTTTAAGAAAGTTCCATTTTTGAGATGATCCAGTTTAGTTTATTCTGTATTAATTTGACTAATTTACCGGTGATATCTGCACCTTCGTCCATTTCTCCAAGTGCATCAGCATCCTGAAAACTGAGCTCCTGATAAAGTGTATTTCCACTTCGTTGTTCTCTTTGAGTCCTGCTACGGCCGCTTGGAGTTGAGCTTAATTTATCAATTGTTGGTGTTGTTGGTGTTACGATTACAGGCGGTGTTTCGGTCTCTGGGCTTTCGTCTATAAATGCTAGTAGAATAATTAGGTATTCAATCTACTGTCCACTCACATAGGCTAAAAATTTCATTCGATCATATTAAAAAGCTTGGAAAATTTCCGCAAATTACAAGAACATAACGTGAAAGTCCTAAAGATGAGATTAAAAAAAAATCACTGCTTCAGAAATTTTGATAATTTTGTAAAGTACCCATAGTGAAATAATGTGACTGCTTACGTCTGGACATAGCTCCTTTAGTGTCTTCTACAATATGATCGGTCAGTTGGCTCTTATCGGAAGTTTGAGGAGCAGCTTCACTACTGCTGTCCTGCATTTCTGATTTTAAGCTAGCTCCATTCATTGACGCTTCTTCCTGAATATCCTCAGCAGTCATGCTTGTTTCCAGACTCTGGAATCCATAACTAAGAGGTCCAGAACTCCTCGACATATGCGAAAGTCCAAGGGCTGGTAATCGCGCGGGTCCACGGCCTCCAGTTGTGTTTTCCAATCTCTCAGAGCTTCCGACCAACATTTTCGTTCTTTCCATATAATCCACGTGGGTCTTGAACAATTCCGTATACCTGTCGTGAAGGCGTGCATATTCACGCTTGAGTTCAGCCTCTTTTTCCTCCAGACGAACCACTGAAAGTGAATGTTTCTATCAGTAATTGTTGGCTGTCTTGTTTTTAGAGCTAATGATCGCGAGAATTCGCTGATGGCAATAAGATGTGGCGTGCTATCTCTTAGATTTACGATTATGTGGTTGCGTTATCATAGGCCAGGGGGGAAAAAGTGTACATTATTTGAACATTGCATGGCATTTAATTTTTGCAAATGTTTTGATGGCACCGTTGCCGTCAAAATTTTCTAATTTGAAAAATCAATGATTGACAATTTGATAACAAATTTGAAACATCTGGAATTTTTATCTTGCACTAACATATGGTTTTTGCCAAAAAAACTAAACGGTCAAATTTTTTCCTTTCTAGAAATTCTTTTTTTCAGTTTATTTTCGTTTTGTCCTTTAAGAGATCCAAACTTTTTTTTACTAATGCAGTATAATGCACTATAGTGTAGCATAATGTTCTGATATGTTTTGCGATTTTGATGAATTTCCTTACATTCTCATGATTTTATAATAATCTTCATTCTACAGGGCGTATCCGAATGGCGTATAATATTCGAACGAATTTCAATAGTTCAGATTGTCATAATAATCCCAATGGAAGACGAATCTTGAATGGAATAATGATATCTATATAAATTTTTCAGTGCGTAGAAAGCAATAACCATCACATAACTCATTGCACAACTACAAGACTGATGATCTGAATCATAATAAACCATAATCTCATTTTATCAGTGGATTCGATTCAGTACAACCACAAAAATGAACATTCATGCATAATAAACTCAAAAAATGGTTAACCCTCATAAAATGATAAGTGCTCTAAATAACAGATAACGAAAAAAAAAATAATAAACTACTCTACTGTAGGAGTGCGTTCTGTGGGGACATGAACTGGACTCATTGTCATTTGTACCATGATCATGTGAGTTCTTGGTTTTGAGTTCCAGCATTCGTAGGATAGACTCCAGACTATCAATTTTGGATAGAAGCTCTTTTCTCTCATCCTCGGCAACATCTTCCAGCTCTAGGAGTTTCTGTAGGGAAATTAATGTTCATGGATCAAACGAACGGTGATAATTGTTAATTCTGTTGATTTTTTTGTTATTTCAATTCTTGAATACGGACATTTGTTTGCAAATGAGACTACTGTTCCGAACTCCCAATGGAACAAAGTCCAAATGCTCAAATAGGAGAATTTTCTAAATTTTAACAGAATCTATGTATGTCTCAATTTCATAGACCATTTGTATCCCTTTTTCATAATCAATTGATAATTTCAATGAGAATGTCTTCAATCGAAATGCGAATCTGCATTTAAGGTTCGAAAGAATGTGGACATTAATACGATACTTAAAATTGTCTTTAGCATAACTTCACCATATATATGTCATAATTGGCAAACCTGATCCGCTGTTTTTCTGAGTTGCTTTTCCCTCTCATACTGCGTCACTAACTGCTCATTGTCTTCCCTCAGGAGTTCGAGCTCAACTTCATGCTCCTGATTTTCTGTATAAGCGATGTCCAGGCACTCCAGAACATTGACTAGCAGGGGCATCAGTTCCTTCACTACATCCTCGTCATACCTTAATATATCACAGGCATTATTAATATAGTTGAATGCAGTAATATATATAGGTACATGAGCAAAAATTTGTTCTTTCGCCTTTAGCCATTTTTGCGGTCTTTGGTACAGAATTTCAACATTAATTAAAACGAAGATCTCTGTTCTCAAAATTTGGAGGTGGTAATTTAATGCAGGTAATTTTGTAGCAAAAAACGTGTAGCAGAAAAATGGACGTAAAAAAAGTACTTAAAAATTTTGACAATTGATTTAGTAATCCCCAAAAATTCAAAAGTCCTGTAAATCGTTGCGAAGTTTTTTATATCGTTCTTCATGGAGACACTGCTGCGAAAGTTTTTTAGGGATCAATTTAGCTAAAACTGGGAAAAAAGTAATAAAAAATGATTCTGTTTCCAAATTTGGTAATACACACGATAATTGCATGAGAGATTAAATTGAAAAATTTGCATGCGAAAAGGATAACAGTTAGAGATTTGCGTCATACCTCGCTATCATTCGCTCAAACTCCTGATAAATACTCCCAGCCAGTGACTGAACCTTTTCTGACATGACCACATGACTATCCTCGTGAGTTCCATACACGGTCTCCTGGTTCATCTTGTTGGTCAAATTGTCCCTGAAAAGCAAAATAATAATATATAGACCTCCTGTGCTAATGTCTGTAATCACCTGACAGGTCACATATCGACATTAATTACTAGTTTATCAATGATGGTGGGAGTATATAATTTATGGAGCCACTCGAAAATTCTAAGCTCAAATTGCCAAGGTTTTCCAATTATCTAGTTTTTTTTTTTAACATTTCACATCTTACATATTTTTATAGTTATTGACTTCCAGAAGTCTTTCAAAGATCTGAGATTTTTTTATTTTCTAATAAAACAAGATCGTTTCAAGATTCCTTTTTATGAAAATATTTGATTCATCCGTTTTACTTCCGGCTATGCGTAAGAGTTATACTTAAATTAAACAATTCGCACCCTGAATCGTCGATTACATAAGTCAGTCAGCATTTGAAAGCTCCCAGTTAATACCAAAAACTTCAATAAAGGTTTCGAAATTCGGATTAACAGTGAAAAAGGTGATTGGACAACTAATTACATACAATCGTTAAGCATAACAGTTCTGAAAATACGATAATCTAGAACTGGCATTTTGCCTATTCGTTCCTCACTTTTACAACTGTCCAGTCCCACGAACAGGCTTCGTAAATTATAATCAATGGGCTTTTCAGCGTCGTTACACTTTCAAACACATGATTAACAAATAGGGTCGAGCTATCTAGACCGATCTGTGGGATAATCCGGACAATTGAGCGGAGTTTGATACTACAGATTGGAAATCACGATTTTAGTTAAGATTAGCTACAATAAGTAAGGTGTTTAAGGTGAGAATACACCTGTTAATTTTGTTTTCTCTCTCTGAAATAATTAATTATTAAACTCAGTTTTGAATGACATTCTCTTACGAATCACATTTTTCAGATCGGTTTTTTTTTCAATACTGTCGTATCAAAAACTTTCGCCTCGTGACATCAATGAATCAAAAATTGATGATTTTATGATTAAATGAAGAATTTATGAAGCGCCCTACTCAACAATAATTTACAAAAAACGATGTTCTTCTACTCAAGATCATTCAATCTCAGTTTTCTTTCTAAATAAACATGACTTACTCAATATAATAGCAGTTCTATATGAATGCATTATCGATAATATTATTTGTTTTTCCTCGTTAGGCAATTCAAGTAGTGAGGTATTCAATTTCGGGGAAGTAAGTATACTACTTTCTATCAAAAATGTAAGCGAGATGTGGCTCCATTTTTGTAATGACCTTTTTAGAGAGGAAAGTGAGATCAACCTAAAAGGTTTATTTGTAGCTACTTTCCCTATCTCTATTAGACTAGAAGTATTCATTAGGAACGGAAAAATGAGGCCAAAAGCTCACGTTTTCTTGTTCCATTGAATATAGTAATGCCTATATATAGAATCCAAATGAGATATAAATTTTTTGAAATTTTCCTCTATAGGAGAGGCATTTCCTGAAACCTTATAGCACGATCCTGACTCTATTCTTCAATTTTTAATACATCTCTTATTACAATAAGAAGGGCTATGTCTAAATTTTTAAATTTAGCTTTATAATTAGCAATAGTGTTATAGAATAGGGATAAGAATTGTGTGTTTTTTTTAAATTTTGCAAAATAGAATACAATATGTGAATACTTGGAAATTTCCGGTGGGTCTTTTATTCTACAAATAAGGCGATTATCAGATTTGGTCTATCTCCATTATGTGAAATATTTATACAGAAATTTCAGCAGTGAACTTTTCATACAGAAAAATGTGCAGTTTTAAAAAATATGCACAAGAATTGCCGGATAAACCTCAAAAAAATCATAAGCAGCAATGTGGGTTAAGGATGTGATGGAAACCTTGAAGGAGTTTCGTTATGCCCCTGAAAAATTCCGTCTTTTGCCATCTATAATATGGAACACATGTTAAACAATGGTGATTCTTTCGAAATCTTAGACTAAATGACTAATGAGAGAAGGAATAAACAATACTGGCCGTATACATCGATTGTTATGAAACTATAGCTTCACGTATGTTACATGTTTGAAACCTTGTCATACGACATTATGAGTTATTGTACCATCAAAAAGAAGACTCTTGTTCCACCTCCCGATAGGCGAACTAAATTGTCCTACCCTAAAAACGAAAAATCGATTGTCCATTAGACCTCCATGTGTCAACATAGTCCCACCACTTTCAGACAACATTAAAAGTTGAAATTGAATATTTTTATAGTAAATAATCTCCACGAACGATTTCTTCTATAAAGCTTATTCCATCAAGCTTCACGCAAGCATAATCATGTAATTTGGACTCGCTTAGACTTGTTGAAATCAATTCTGCAGTTCTATACATTCCCCAACAATACGAAAACTGAAAAAGTCCAACTTTTACATTTATAAATGTAATCAATTTGAAAATTGAAAAATACATCAATTGGAATAAAGATGACAAAAAATGTCTGATCTAAAATTGGCTTGTCTCCAAAAATTGTGTGCTAACATTCCACCATAAAACCACTTGTTACAAGTATCTCAAGACCTGTCAAAATCGACACATTGGCAATTTATTTGACCCCAATGGGTCATCCTAATCAACCCTCACAAACTCGTTAACATTTTTGCATGACATCAATGAGATCTTTAACCAGATTGACCACTTGGCTACTGAATTGAGCCATATAGACTGCTCGGAGTAACGAAATCATTGACTATCCCATGTGGTCAGCAGTTCCCATTGGTCAATAATACCTCCGAATGTGGTTATGGGCGATTTACCTAGACGTGTGGGAGACCTGTTAGGCTATGACGTTTCACAACTGCTGGCTCGACCGACGATTTTCACGGCTCACGATAATCTGGCAATCGCACAGTGGTAGTTACACCATGAAGACTCGGTCATACGAGACAAATTGAGACGGAGATTGAAGATGACATTGCTCAGCTGTATGATTGCTGATTCGACTGGTTGTGGCAGTCGGGCTTTCTTTGTTTTTGACAATTAACAAGTCTGGTGAAGTTATGAGGGAACTAGCGCCATTTTTGGAGTATCCCAGTTCATTCCGTATGATAAACTGCACTGACACGGGCGCGGGGATCAACACTGGACTTTGCTGACGTTCGAAAAATGGATTCTACTGCGGTGGAGAGGGAGAGAGAGAGAGAGAGACTGAGTGAGCGATGGGAGAGAAGGGCAGTGAGGGATCTCTGCGGGGTGCGCGACTGATGGTACGCGGCATTTTCAAATTGACGGATGTTGGTATGTCGGTAAGGTAGGGTTCACAGGACTGGTAAGTGGCGATCACGTGGTAAGAGGTTTTGGCGGGAAAACTCGCTGACACGTAGCAACGTTTAATGGTTGGACAGGTATGTGTGAGATCACATGGACAGTTTTTTTGAGAGAAGGAAGTCGTTTTAGGAAATCGTATTGACACGGGCCAGCTGTACCAAGGTGATTAACGCGATTTTGATAAACACACATGTTTATACAAGCATTACAAATTGTCGAGCAAATTGTGATTTTTGGTAGGTCGTCGACACTGCTCGAGTGCGTTCAATGACATTCAACAGCCCGCGCGAGTTGATTTCATTTAACACAGGAAAAAGTTATTCATGTCCGTTTGGCCTGCCATTGGAACTCTAACTCATTGAGAGCCATATGATGAGATTGCACTTCAACTAACAATGTTCAATTTTCGTATAGTCTTTTTGGTTAATCATTTGACAACGAACCTTTACAACGGACGCCCGCAGTGGCGGCGTCCTCGCAGCATGGCCAACGACGCGTTGAAATCAGGTTATAAGCAATATGCAAACCCCTCCAACGATTATTATTGATTTACCCGGTTTTGGAATCGCTCGGTTTGTATACGTGTTCACTCAAGATTATTGACAGCATGGGCATTGTATGCCGTGACGCAAACGCCATTGATGTAATTCTAATGGCCTTGAAACAAGTGACCTAACAAAATATGAACTTTTACAAGGAGTTTCGTTCCAGAAATCGATGGTGTAATCTTACAAAACACTTATATACCTGGAGGTTTGAAAATTAAATTGAGAGTTCTAAAGGTCTGGAAGGGTTGAAGAGAATTATAAGAATTGATGAAAAATTTCGAATGCCTGAACATTTTATCATGTTAGCGAACGAGTTAGCAAATTTTGATTTGAAACATTTTGGCAGAAATTATATTTTGGCTTGTTACGGTTATGCTATAATTCAGCGTATGAGATTATCGAAAAAATTTCCAGAATGCAACAAAAGAAAAAAAATTGACATCGCCAATGCGAACTTGCCTAAATTGTTAGGGTCACCTTGGGCTTAATAATTTTCTATGCTATTAACACAATTGAACTATGGATTATTCCGCATCAACAAAGCAAACCTTGATCACACAAATATGAATGTAAGTGTTTCTTTTGGTGAATGAAAACATTTTTTACGTTCTTCAGTTTGAATTATCGAATATTGAAAGCGACTGTTTTTCAGACCACCGGAAAACAGCTATGACGTCACGAGAGTGCCTGTGCCCACGGCAGCCAATGACAGACCGCCTTTAACATAACTCTAGTGGACGCACCCAATAGAAACCATAGAAATGACAGCGCAATTTCTATGACATCACGGACGACAAATTTATGGTTCTTGCATTCCGACCGATAGCAGAGACATTCCTGGGCACCCATACAAGGAGAACGCTAGGCCGGATGGGAACCCAACCTTACGTGGGGCGGGTGGATTCCATCACAGGCGCCCGTCATCGCAGGACAGGAGTTTCTACAGGTTTACCCTGGATTTCTCGAAATATGATGGCTGAAATCTGCGAAGGTCGGCCCCAGCCGCATGGGCGGGTGTCCAGTACTCCCTTCCGAAGAAATGCTCCAGGAGCAGCTACCGGGGGGAGTGTGAAAGAGGGACGGAGATAAAAAAAAGCAGACAAACACACAGTTTGATACACATGGTCGATATTAATGGGCAGAAATGCTTCCGGAGGACTTGAAATCTATATAGATATTCTATATAGAAACTCTATATCGAAACTCTATATAGAAAATCTATATAGAAACAGAACTATAATCTAAATATCGAAGAACTGAAATCAAAAAACTTTTCAAAAAAAAAAAAATTATAATCTAAAACTCGACTCTTCATTTTCGGTGACCGAACAATAATTCCTTAAATCGCAAAATTTTTAGATAAGCAAATCATTCATTGTTCGCGATAATTATTAAAAAAAAAAAATCGCTCTACAAATGAAAGTCAGAGTTATTCTCATTGTTATATTTATGGATGGGAGTTGAGGCCGAGGGTTTTTATCTCTTCTTGAAAGGGATTCTTAATATGCGTAAAAAAAGGAAGGAATCGGTGTCTTTGAAGTGAGGTCGAGGACTTTGAAGAGGGGTTTAAAATCGCCTCCCCCTTGTATTGAGTATCGTGGGGGTTTTAGCTTCTCTCCCTCATAAAAAAAGGCTATCACAAGTGTCATCTCTTTGACGTATTTTCACGCAACAGTGGTTGCCACCTAGATATGGCTGTTGTTTAAAACTGGAGCCACGATGTGCTCCAAATTCATTTCTCTTATTCCGCTTACTAATTATATGATTTTTTTCTTAGTCCCGTAAACTATCCAGAGAAATGGAAAATTTATAATTAAAGGTAAACTTGAATATGTGATTAACGCCTGAATGATGTAAAGCCAATCATGCAAATATTGTGATGAATATATCCATAGATTTTTCATTCTGTTTTGTCGCCGCTAGTATCGGTTTAGATATCCGGTTGTACTACCTCAAAACCCTAAGTTCCATAGAAGGACTCTACATGACTATAGACTGGTCCAGGATTGGATATCAAAACTGAATGTGAATGATACGTCGGAAATGTACTGAAGCTTGGTGCCAGCGCTGAGTATAGCCTGGCTCAGTTTAATGATCCTTTGCTACAAGTTCTGGATCCCCATATAAATCGGGAAGTTTCCGAGGCGGTTACCGAAGGTTAAAGACGCGACTATGTGTGGACCGGTTCATGTCTAGTAACCCCCGGACGTGGCAACTCGCCGAGGCTGGTATCTGGAGCCTGGGCCTAGACTCGCAGCACACTATCGGTACTACCAAGGGTCAACCTACTTGTTCCAAGGCATGGTAAAACGCCACAGGATGGTTTTTCACAGGATGGGAGAACTTAGTATGGGAGATAATTACCAGAAAAGTTCTTTAGAACTTCTCAATTTTTTGGAACGTTCGACATTTTTTTCTACGTTTCAAATATTTTATTAGAAATAGTATAGAAATATTGGAAGGACTTTGCAACGTAAAGATCTGATAGGACTGCGATTTTTCAGTTCCACCAGTAAAACGATAACGACTGATAAAAAAATTTAGTAGGGAGCTCCCTCAACCCTCTCTTTAATGGATCCCAAGTGTATGTAAATTTTTCCAATTTTGACGCATCGTGTAATAGGGTTTATGAGCGGCGAGCCGCACAGGTTTGTCGACGCTGTATCTATTGATTTTTGGGAAAGCCATGAGAGGAAGAACGGGTGAGGGAAAAGCGCGACAGGATGTAGGGGAATTCGCTGGTCTGACCATTACGAGCTCTCTCCCCTTCATGTACTCCGGGACAAAAATACATTTTCATCAGAAATCGACGTTAATAATTATTTTTGCAACGTTTGTTGGTAAATGAAAGAGTGAGACGTGGACCACAGGAGGCCGTCGAATTCGTAATTTCCATCGGTAACTCTTTTTTTTTTTAGACATTGGGAGACGGAAGTGGATAATTTTTTCGTCACTCAATTCCGTTCGTTTATACGCAAACTTTTTTCTTCAAAGTAAAAAAAATTGATTAATTTTTTGAAATATTTTGAAAGGCTTCGATTGCCTTCCAGTGTCCAAAAATTATATATTCTTTAGCAAATTGATTGACAATTTTGGAATACAAGTAATCAATGGTAATTGACATTATTGATTATCATCTGTATCTGTTGCCCAAAAGGAGATCTGCTGAAGTCCCTAATAAAAATTAAAAATTGACGTACACCATACGAAATTAAGAAAAATAAAAATCGCGCAATTCATCGTAAATTAAATCTGTCAAGCGAGGACAAGACAAAGTGTATGCTAACACTGTCCCTTTTGTGGTACAGCGAATGAAGTCGCTTCTTTTTCGTCGAACTCTCGAATGCCTCGGGATAATCTCAAAGTACGTGACCTGAAAACTTGAACTCACCCTCGATGGACCCCTGTATCGCACATGCCCGCCTGTATTTTTCGCTGAGGCACCAGTGACGATGAAAAATCCGATGGGATTCTCATGGATTTGGATAGTAAATGTGAAGTTGATAAAGAGGAGAAGTGATTTACTTCAGTCTGAAGAATATTGAAATACCCTTGAGTATCATTTTTTTCATTTGTGAGGCAATAGGCAAACTTGATCACGAATTTGATTGAATACTCCGTCTCTCGATGTAAATCTTCAGTACCTTCATTATCGATCTACCATTTATTTATTGATCTGTGGATTGATATGTTGTTCACAATTGTCAGTCTCCGAATTCTAATAGCATTTGTTGTTATCATTGTCATGATAAGAAATTTTGATTTAATTTCATGAATATATTGCGAAATATTTCGCAACGCCGGAAAATTTTTTTCGTAAATATTTTCTCATACATTTCGACCGACAGCCGAAACTATCGGAACGTTCTGTGTGTGCTATCGGCGACACGGTAGCGTAGCATAGGGGTTTCTGGAGGTTTACCCTGCATTTAGAAATACAATGGCCTAAATGAGCAAGAGTCGGCCCCAAGGAATGCTCAAATAGCAGATACCGTGGGGAGCACGAACGAAATGGACGGAGATGGAACACACACACATACATGGGGAAGTTAATGGGGCGGTCACACACACACATCCTGCTCCTTATGTGTATTTGTGCTTACAATATTATAAAGTCGAACTCATGGGAATGACCGCAATTTGAATTACCTACCTAATGTCATGATAAAAGCCGTTTTTGACACGCTGTGCGCAAAGCAACGTTTTCCGCACGCTTCGCGAAAAACCCTGCCCACACACATTGTATCGAAAAATATTTTTCGACACACGTGCGGAAGTAACTTTTCTGTCTCATGTGTTGCAGAACTCCCCTTCGGCTCGTCTTCAAAACTCACAGTCGTCAGAAAAGATTTTTCCGCACTTGTGTCGAAATGTACTATTATCTCCACTGCTATGTGAACAGTACACCAATGGAAGAATGTAATGCCTGCAAATACGATTCGTTAGTGGTTAACGAATTTCGTTAATAGTTACTAAGCCTCGTTAACACCAAACGAGTTTCACGAACTTATGTATCAATGTACAATGCCCTATGCGGCATTGCCAGCGGTGTGAGCTACAACAATCGTTGATTTTGCATACTTTGATATTGTGATTGCGCTTGACGAATTGCGTTACTCATTATATTAGGGAGGAACGGTCCAAGTATCCGTTTGGATTGTTTATCGATCCTTTCGTATTCTAACAGCCGGAAAATAAAATTATTTTCGTGCTTCGGGGTAACATTCACTAATATTTGGACTATCGAACAAAAATAATTTTTTATTTTACTCTGCTGCTTTGATATGAAATCTCGATAAGAATCGTCTTGGCTGTATGATTCATGAAATTTGTCCTATCCTTACATTATTCGATCACATCAACTCCAATCAAAATCACAAATTGAGAAGTTTCCTCTGTAGACTCCATTGCATTTCGGCGGCGGGTTTTAATTTTTTTTCCACAATCAGTTTAGACCCAATATTCTCAGCCGTGATAAATTGCCACCACGAAAATCATTATTGCCCACTCAAGATTTTCCCAACACCATCAAATAATCCTAGAAATAGTCCAGCATCAGTAATGTCAATTGTCCTCGTCTCTTACACAACAGCGCTTGTAGCCGTTGCGATTTGAGAACCGTTGGGTTTAAACCTACCACTTATCGAGCGCGTAGTTGGTATGATAATGTAATAAAATAAATGGATGCCACTTCCCCCCCCCCCCCTAGTGCGATACAGCCTCTTCATGTCTTCCCTCCCAACAATTTTCCTCCGTCTTCGTTTATATCAGTTGACGTCTCCCCACCTCCCTCTTTTTGTCGGAGCTTCTCATTCTTGTTCTCCCTCAGTTTTGCCCTCTTTCTAACTTTCTTTCCTGTCTTATTCCCTCCTACTTGCTCTCCCTCACTCCTACGCGCTCTCCCTCACTCCTACGCGCTCTCCCTCACTCTGTGTCTCCCTCACCCACTCTGGCACTCATTGCCGCTCTCTCTCCCTCTTCGCCCCACCCCCACCCCCTTTTAACCCCTATATCCGTTGGCTGGGAATACGAGAATTGAGAAGGTAGAAGGGAAACCGGGGAAGCTCACCTCGAAAGCGAAATACAACAAGTCCCGGCGCCATTGCTGGCTCACCCTTCAGCGGGAGTTTTGTTGTCGGGCCAATGGTGGGGGAAATCAAACCCCCTACTTGGTTGGGGAAAGGGTCGACGGCGACGGGAGGGGAATTCACTATTGTCCGTTATGCTCTATCTCTATCCGCGAAATGTATCGAGAACTCACGCGCAGAGATACAGCAGCATATTATCAACTAACGCTTGTTTGTATTTAACAAATCGCTGAGTGAATTTTGTCAAGCAACAATTAATTTATGGGGAATATTTGGGATTCAATTTTCTTGCATGTTTATGTTTGGCGTGGAGAGGATGTGGTTTGGGCGAATCAGGCAATTGACAGACTTTTGCTTGCACAAATGCAGTTTTGGATGTAATATGGTCAGTTTTAATTCCAGGGAATGATCAGGTATTTATTATTGGAGGGCAATAAATAATTTGAGGAGATTATCCTGGTATAGGGCATGCGCTAAAGCTGCGGAAATACAATGGTAACAAACTGTTATGGGGCGACATTTTAAATTTCAATGATATCTTTCGGAAATATTGAAACATAAAACGAAAATAAAAAACGTAGGAGATTGGAAAAATTGTCAAGAAGAATTGAAAATGTTCACGCATTCAATTTCTTTGCCGAATTCAATCGTTTAAAATTTTCAAAGTTTTGAAAGTTGGGAAAATGGGGAAATTTAAAAAGTTGAAATTCCGAAATTTTAGTGATTTCCAAGAATTTGTTTTTTTTTTAATTATGGAGGCAAATCACAATTTTCCATAAAACTACTTGAAGTTAAAATTTTTGGAAGTTTAATGATGAAACTTTGAATTTTGAGAAATCTTTGCAATTTTTCGCAAAGTTAAAAAAAGTACAAAAATTTGAAAGATTAAAAAAAAACACGAATTGGTACAATTTTTGGTTTTATGAATTTCAATTTCTTCTTTAGATCGCAAAGCCCAATTTTCTTCAAAGCTCACAGATTTTTAACAAACCTCAAAACTTTCTCCAACATTGCGAATATTTATAAAATACAGAAAATTGAAAGAAAAAACCAAGATAACAAAAACTTTAACAAAAAAATAATTGTAAATAAAGGGAAAATTTTGGAATTTCAAAGTTTTCAAAGTCAAAATTATCAACATCCTGAAAATCCCCAAAACAAAAGCAAATCAGAATTTAGAGACCAAAATAAAATTCACAATGCGAACAAAAAAAAAAGAAAACAACAAAAATTAAAAAATAAAAATGAACAAAATTACGAATTTGCGAAATCGCCAAGGAATTTCGAACTCAGATTCCCAGAACTTTTCAGTGTCAAAAAAAGAAAAAAAAATGTAAAAAAGGCGGCGGCTGTGGAACTGGTATCAATAAAAAGGGATTTTTTTCTCCATCTCTTTCTCTCCCTCTCCCTCAGAGCATCTTCCCTCTCCTGCCTGGACCTGGACGATAGCGGGGGGACAACAAGTTGAAAACTCCGCCCACGTACCGCAAAACCGAGTCAATACTGCTAGCAGCCCCACTCGGTCTCGCTTGAACCCGGTGCTGCCTTCATCAAACACTGGATCTAAACTCGTTACATTCCACCATTTTCGATTCATGGGTTGATTCCCGGGAGGACGGGCTCCGGGAGGGATGGGGGCGGAGGTGGAAGGGGTGGGGGGGGGGAATATTGAGGGAGGAATGAACTCTTTGAATGTGATGCGCGCAGATCTGGGGAAAGGGTTATTTAAATCGCGATGAGATTGAGGGAAACGTGACATTAACATGCCTGCAACTATGCTCTTCTTTTACTACTCCCTTCGCGGAGTTAAGTAGAAATACAATTTTTGCAATTGTCGAAAAAACACTGTTATGACCAGAGAACGCCTTTTGCGTCAATGGCTGATGTTATAATTTCAATGTTAACTTCTGGAGCAAGGAAGCTAGAATTGTATAAGTAAAATTAAATTAATGTCAAAAAAATAAAAATTGCCTACATGTCAAAAATATTGAGAAATTAGAAATTTTGAAAAGTTAAAAAAGGTAGTTTAAAAATGTGAAAGGTAGTTTTGGAAGCCGTAACCGGAGGTCACATAAGCAACTGTGCGCTTTGTAATGCACACTGGACTCGATTTGATTATTTAGTTTAATTAATAACGAAGATAGAGGAAAAGACTCTAAATGCGAACCATTCTTCACTTTATGAGGAATCATTAATAAAACTCCAATCATAAAAAATTACGGCTTAATTCCGGACGTGATTTAAATTCACTTCGCCCCGTTGCATATAAACTGTAATGCGTTGTAAAATATTGGAAGTGCGGGACGAATTCATAAAGCTCGATTGGGGGAATTTTTCATGTTCTGAAATAAAAAAATGTAAATACTAATTAGAGAAAAGTTTATTTATCTCTAAATTTGAAATTAAGAAGTGGTAAAGATCGTAACATAACGCGGATTATTTGTTTTACCCTAGACTTTGAGTTACAGACCAATCTGATTAATGACGGATAACAATCGTCAACATATATCAATTGCCCCACCCAATTTTTGGTGAGCAAAATGAATACCACCAACCCCAACTAGAATATTCAATGACTTTGACATTACAAGTACGGAAGACACCTACCTAAAAATAAATGGCAGTAATAAAATTCCCGGGTGGGTAAGTGTTAGTAAAAAAACCTACAATTGAATGTACATTAAGGACATTTAACTCCCCAAGCGTTTTGACAAGTTGAGCATACCCCGGTAAATCTCGTTCAACTTCGGTGTAATTTATGAGCGCTGAGTGTAGCGCAAGGGAGAGTCGCGTCGAGACCCCGCCATGTGGCAAAGTCGCTAGGGTTAGAGTCAGGGATTACTTGGCAATAAATAAATATGTACGCCCATATACCCACCTACAGAAGGGATGAATTTTCACTTCTAAGACAACTCCTGTTCTCATTTCACTTTCCAAATCAGTCGGCTAAATTTAATCCCCTGACTCCATCTCATTGTAATTTTCATCTCACCCAGATGTTGATTCTGCGTGGACCATATTTACCGATCAAAATGAATCAACATTTTTTTTTCCATCAGATCATTATTTACATCTGACACCAAAGCCATCAAATCTCCCAATCAGGATAAATGAGTAACCACATTTATTCAGTATTATCTCATTTTAATACAATTAAATATAGAATAATCGTTACATAATGAATCACTTGAATCGCTCATACGACGATACATTCACATCTACAACGACGTTATCACAACACGAATTATTTGAAACGTCCAACTAATAATCACATTGCGATATACTGTCGACGTTTCTGAATTCTACGAGAACTAACAATTCAATGATGAAACGGTCAAAGTAGATAAGTCAATTTCTCTCAGATTCTACTGTCTGCTGTTTATCCAGGGATTGTCTCTACAAGGAAAATGGTAGTTGGGTAAAATTGTCCACCTCTCCCGCAGGTGCGGAGACATTCATTAAAGACTCATCATCAAGCTGAGTTGACTTGTCTCGTTTTACCCCTTCGTTACTGAATTATCCAGTGATAAATAAATACATTGATATACATTGCAGTGCCCTCTTGCAGCCCACTGTAAGACTGTTGGTAATTAGTAGTAATTGCCATGCTTCCATTGCATTATCAAAGTAATCAGATACCTTACACATCTAGGATTAACATTTCTCTATTTTACATGATTATTAAATTGATTCAGTTGAGAGGCCGACATTTTTTTTTTAACTTGTTTATAGTATTCTTTTCAGGGTAATATCTCCAATAGCATTTAGGCCCTCATCTCAATACAACTATGCGCAAAGAACATTAATTATCTCCGTTGTTATTTCAGTATTGATGTGGTAAAACAAGATGCGTCAATTTTGCTTGGATGTCAATTTTTTGGCTTATACTCGGAAACTGAGTCGAGATCATTGCCGAAACATCATCTGCAAATTGATCATCTTGTTTTTCCAATTCACTACTCAATAATTCCTAAATAATCATTCAGTTCTTATACATATCACACAAGACTTTCTCCATCGGAGTGTTGCCAATGGTTCTGTGAAAGTAAATCAATTCTACACGAGCCGCTGGAACGGTTCTTAACAAAGGTAGCATCAGTAGGAGTCGTCCAAATCTCGCTGGACTACCTGGCTGCTGGGTTCGTGCATGCTGGCCCAGCATCACTTGCGCCTGGTCTTGGAGATTCTCGATTTGACTAGAATCCTTTAATCCTCGAGTTTCTGTTCAATGCGAAACAAGTATTTTAGAATTGGCTAATTCAACTCAATATGTCGGAAGCAATTTTTTTGTACAATTACATTTTCGTTTGCTTGTCTCAGTTTCTCTTGTATGTTAGTAAAATTTTCAGTGGATACGAGACAGAATAGTCAAATACTATTGTCAAATGAAATCTTTTCTTTCTGCGTAATGCTTACCTGGTCTAAATAGTACTATAGCTTTCATACAAGCAAATTCGGCGGGATCCACCATGACGGCTTTATATCTCTGAAGTGTGTCATGCAAGTGTCGAACATCGGCCGCCACTTGACTAGGTTTACCCCCATTTGGTGTGTGCATTCCTGAATGTGGGTGGGAGTGTGGCGATAGTGTCAGGGCTGTCAACTCAGCAGCGCTAAAGAGTGGGGAGGACTCAAGTGGAAGACACCATTGCACTGCATTCAGGAGAAATAGTTCGGACCACGCCTCCTCGAGAAGAATCACTTGATCGCGAAATGGTAAACTTGCGAATGACGGTAAATTCTTGGCCCATTTAACCGCCATAAATAGTAGCCGTGCGCTTGTTTCGTATACAGTTTCAGCACTAGCTGGGGAATATAATGACGGCATCACGGGTGGCATTTGTGGGCACAAATTTCGTTGGGGTGTCAGGGGCTCCTCGTTTGTCACATCTATACTGTCTTCTGATGCATTGCCTAGAGAGAAAACATATGGCGAAATGAAATTATACTGAATGGCATTGAAAAAGTACAGTTTGGAAAAAAAGGGTATACTAGGAAATATGTTACAAAAATTTTCAGGAATGTGGGATTGAATTTAATTTAAAGGAAGAGAAGCTGGATTTTTTTTTTGCAGAAATACCACGAGTACTTGGAAATTATCGGGTTATTTTGCGATAGGTTGTCGATGGAACACTATAGCTGTAAAATTCGGGAAATGACAATTTCGCGTAAGATTCGGTGTCGAATTTACATAGTGGTCCATCAATGCTGGAGGAAACTGACCTGTTTAATTTCGAAGTACGAGTGGTATTGGACGGATTATTTCTGGTCGACTGGGTTTCAGCCAATGAGAGCGACTGAAATCCGGCTATCTCAAATGATCAGTAGAAAGTGAAAGTGTCGTCAATCAGGAAAAATCTACTACATGCTAATAAACAAATAATGAGAATTGAGAAGTTTTATCTGTTTACTGCATGAAGTTTAAGTGAAAAAAGGTAGAAATTGGCGGTTTTTTTTTTCTATTTATGTTAGAAATTATCAAGATTGGGTATCAAGATTGTATTTCGAAAATATTTTTTTTCTACAAATTATTTTTTTTTTTCATATAGAGAATGAGAGGGAAAGTTCGAGAAGAAAATTACTGAACAATAATAGTATACAATAATAGCTCACCGTCATCGACATCTTGTCGTGGCGGTGATGACGTCGACGTCGTGTTAGCGGTCTGCTGCATGGCAGGTAGAGGCATGGGTGCGGCATAGCGAGCCATAGCTAAGGACACCGGCGGTCTGCACAAAAAAATGGAGAATTTCGTATTAACAACAATGAGTACTCAATATTCACCCGAAGAAATATATATGTATACATATAATATCCGTAGTCAATTTTTCCGGAAATTGAAAAATTTCTCGATGTTTCCATAACAAAGTTGTAGGGGGGGGGGGGATTTTTGTGAGAAATTCCCAGCAAATTTCCCCTAATTTCAAATTGAATGAGAGCTGCGACAAATGTGAATATATCGGAACCTAAATTTATCCATTAGATATTTTCCAAAAAATAAAAACCTCGAAAATTTTTAAAAATTTCGGCTATCAAAAATTTCAAAAATTCGAACCGTTTCAAAATTAAGATTCCTCAGAGTCTCAAGCATTTTAAAAATTTCAGAAATTAGAAGCAAAATTTAATGCAACAATTGTAAGAATTGCAAAAATGTCACAATCTTCAAAACTTATGAAAATGTCACTAGCGACAACTCCGTCTCTTTCCTTAAGCAATACCGCAGTATTTTAAAAGTCTCTTTGAATTGCAACTTCACTTGCTTCCGCATTTTGTTTCCGCCTTATAGCCTCAACCTTTCTGTCGCGGTGTGCGCGCCTTTTTATACCAATTTACCCATAAAATCCATTTTCCCCAATGTCAGTGTTCCCCCCTGCGTGACCCCACAGATGAACCATTCGCTGAGTTCAGTCAAGGTCAGTCTCGCAAAAGCCTCAAAATTGCTACGGACAAGGTAATTTGTCATTACAAAAATGTTGATAAAGATATTTAAAATTTACTGGAGAACGTATAAGTACTTCAGTGATCACTGACACCCAGTAGGTTTCGCCTCATGTAGTTCATATATAGCTGGTAACCGGAGGGTCATAGTGAAATTCTGTTGACATTTTTTGTCGAGAATGCAATGACCAAAAAAATACTCCCAACAATAACTTTGCTTGCTGATTGCTTAAAAATGAGACCCGGGAAAGTTATTGATAAAAATGAAAAATCTATGAATGCCATAAAAGTTGATTTTGAGTCCACGTTACCGATTTATATTGTTGCAATTAAATATTTCAAGAGCAAAGACATGCGGAGGCCGTGGCGGAAGCCCCCGGCCACCAGCCGCCCCTCCCCCGAGACCCAAATTCCAAATTGTCAGAATTTCGCCACGTGCTACATGGAACTATGTCGTCAAAGAAAACTTCGTCCACTTCCTGTTATATGCGTAACACTTCCCCATAGTCTGGACTTCACCACCGATCGCGTCAAAATGGACGATTGGGGTCCGATCCTCAATGCGTTATCGTTGGACCGTACCCTGAAGTCGATAAGTGTTCGCAGCAGGTACATGGAGACAACAGTATGATAACATTTATCCTGGAATCTGGTAAAATTGTGGTTTGCGAAATTTTCCACTGATACACATAATCGATCGAGTTGTCTCTCCCTATTTTTCAAATTGTTTAAATGTCCTCCTTTGCAAAACTTCCTTTTCAAAACGCCTGGGAATTTGATCTTTATTTAATTATTTAAGAATATGAATGGACTTGTATGAATTTTGTATTCAGTAGCCATCAATAGCTGGTAATCTATCTATATATATAGCCGAATCTATCTATGCTGCCATTCCATAAAACTGGGCTGCATCCCTATTATCACCTGAACAATTGATAGACGGGAGATTCGTTTTTTCATTGCATAAATTTTGTTCGCTTCCCATGATTTAATTTTGTCATTGCAAAGGTTCTGAGTTGCAGAAGGGTCTATTGAAAGGGCCCCTTGTACCAGTACCGCTTCACCATCAAAATGAGCATAATACAAAATAAAAAAATTGTGACTATTTTTTTGCACCATTAGGTACCAGTGCCGGAAGCCGTTTGATGAGATCACTTCCGCGGAAAAGGCCCGGGGGATTGGAAAAGCGCCCATCGTTTTAACGAGATATTTGCTGGAATGGCTGTCACACAGTATTGCTCAATGCGTGCGGAACTCCTCGGCGCTAACCTGCCTAGAACTCGAAGGAGTTCCGCTACCGGAGGACTGCTTAGCCGCACTATGCATGGGCTTATCATCCACCGATACCCTCCAGCATTTGTCCCTGAAAAGGTGCTACATTGGAGACACCAGCTGTGCCTTGGTTAGTCCAGGCAATGAGCACCCAAAAAGTTAATGTGTGGAGACCTGCCCAATAAATACAAGCCACTGATTTTTCTCTTTTTAATTTCCAAATTCGTTATGGTTACATTTTTCGATTTTTTCTGTACCTATATATACTTATATCTTCCCCAACATTTTTTTCTTTGGATTTCCGCTATAGGTATTGTATTCGATTAAATTACAAGTCCGGATAGGCACTGACAGAAGCTATAAAAAACCTGAATTGGAATAAATATATAAGTAGGGCGGTTTTTCGGAAATCCAGAAGGTTGGCCAATACGTAGTTGGGCACGGATGAACCATCATAAGGACAAAGTTCTAGGAAATTATATTTGCATAAATATTTAATCACTGATGATAAGTCGTGAATTTCTTTTTTGGTGCAGGTGTGCCAAACAGTCGCAGACGTCCAGAGCATTCAATCGCTGAATTTGAGTCAGTGCGAGCTAACGAGTTACTGCGGACCTGCCCTGGCGTCAGCTTTGTCAAGGCAAAACCTTTTACTGTATCATGACACGTGGAAGGACTCCCTAAGGTATTTGTAACAGTGTGCATGAAAACAACCCTAGCGGTTAATGTCAATCCCCCGATTTTTTAACCTGACTTCGGTCACCTCATGCGGCAAGTGCCGCTATCCATCAATTTGATTTTTCCTCTTTCAAACTACTATTAAAAAAGAAATGGAAAAAACTCCATTTTTGGCTGTGAAGCTATTAGAAATTATTTGAGTTTTTCTGGAAAATGGGGGAATAACATAGAAAGAACGCCAAACTGCGATA
Organism: Asobara japonica; assembly: GCA_026005395.1. Classification (NCBI taxonomy): domain Eukaryota; kingdom Metazoa; phylum Arthropoda; class Insecta; order Hymenoptera; family Braconidae; genus Asobara; species Asobara japonica. The sequence goes on from BQMI01000334.1 coordinate 6,224,433, forward strand.
CGCTCCGCGTGAAGTGACCGGACACGTTAGTGACATTTCTCACGCAACGTTACCGCGCTCCCGAGTCTTTCTCCTGGGCCTCTCGATGAACCGGCGATGAGCATGGACCGACAAAAATTGATTAATGCTTGAAATTTTGACTGATGCGAAAAACTTGGAGTTGAGTGACAAAATTCATATTCCAAAAAAAAAAAAAAAAAAAAAATGAACGGGAAACAACCCAAAAATTGTCTTTAAAAGATTATCGACAAAGGCAAAATTTTCGAAGATATGCTTATATTCAATCACACGAAAAATTAAAAAAATTAAAAATTTTCTGATTTATCATCTTCAGGTATCGAGAGCCCGATCTTGACGCAATGCCGGGCCTGAGACGTCTGACCCTCAATGATAATCCGCATTTGGGGGATTCCGCCATTGCTGAAGTTATCGATGCCATTCAGGACAGTTTATGGCTGAAGGCCCTGGACCTTCAACATTGCGGTCTGACCAACGTCATTGGGAGCGAAATCCTCCAGCTACTGGATAACAACACAACTCTGGAACTTGTAGATCTAAGGAATAACGTTAATCTCAGCGAGGATGTCGTGGCCGAAGTTTTCAAGCGGCTCGATTTCAATAACGCGAGCTGCAATTCGCAGTACAGGTATGTCTGATATTACGTATTTTATAATTGACCACTACATCGATTCTCAAGCTCCCCGGAGGAATCCAAAAGCTTTAAAAATCATGCAACAATAAAAAACAGACACATTTGAAAATTTTTATATTTTCGAAACCGTAATCAAAACTTCACTTGACACCACCTGAAAATCTCCAATAAATTCCCTAAAACCAGATACTTCAAGATCTCAAAGGACACTCGAGCAGCATCTGCTGGAACAGAGCGGCGGCCTGAAGGGGCTCTAAACGGGCTTAATCGTCCAAAGAGCGCTGTTCAACGGAACAAACGGCTGGGCCCGAACACCATCAAGAAGGTTCCTTTCCCTCCTATTCAATCTATTCTTTTGCATCATAATGTGTGAATTTTCATATTCAACTCATCATGAGGAAAAAGATCACAATCGTTTTTCCTCCACTGCTTTCTGCATGCAGTACCGACTTACCGAACTTACTTTACACTTTTCGCTCTCGTTTACTGAGAAACGTAGACTTAATATTGCTTCCATAGAATGTTACTTTGCCTCCGCAAGGAATATGCTATGACTACCCTGTGAACTCATGGCAGATAAGGAAATTCTGATCAGACTCTGTTCATAGGCTCCCGAGGTTCCTGCGCCGACGAGAACGAGAACGAAACTCAAACCACCGATCCCCCATTTCCCGCAGCGAATGAAAGCGAAGGTCCCTGTTGAGCCGAAACCCATAAAGCCCACAAAGCCCATGAAGCCCGTGAAGCCTGTACTGCACTTGGATCTTCAGACGCAGATCAACCAGATGAAACCAATCGACGAGCTCGAAGATGAAACAAATGAAGATGAAAGTCAGAAGTACAGCGAAGGAAAGTCATCTGAGATAGAGCAGTTGCTGAAGCATTTGAATAATGCGGAGACGTCTGAAGCCAACTTACTCGACGAAGTCAAACGGATGGAAGTTCAGTTGAAGGAAGAGCGAGCTCGTCGAGAGGTCGCGGAGATGAAGCTGATGATGATGCGACGTGATTTGGATGATCTTGAGAATGAGTTGAAAACGAAGGAAATCAAGACTCGTGGTTATCTCTTGATCAGTCAGAAGTCTTTGGACGAGATTGCTGCCTTCTTTGAAGAGCTGCTGAAGATGCTGGAAGACAGGACGGATCGAGCCGGTGCGTATAGGACAATACAAATTTTGCCTTGTTGCGGTCACTTTATCAGTCATTTGGGATTCACTGTCCCGACACTGAAAAAATCTCTGACACGAAGAATCCATTCTCTTGAGATAAGAGATTTTCTTTGCAAAAACCAAATTCTCCAGTTTGGCGGGAGATCCTCCCCATGAGGATGTTCGAATGAGTTCCAAATGTTACTAGATCATTTTGCAGTAGGCAATAAATACATCATATTTCGACATATTAACCTAAATTATAGGTTTATATAAACATAAATTAATCTACTGCAGGTTGGAGAGAGTGCGATTTGGAAACCAGAGAGGTTCTAAAGCGGAAGGTTTCGCTTTTGCTGCGGAAGACAAAGTCGGAGAAGTTAGAACGCGTACTTGACAAAGAATCTCCGAAAGGTGTGAAGTCTACGGGAGATGTTAATTCGTCAGACCTGCCAGTTCCTGGGCAGTTTGAGAAGCAGGTTGGAGATGCAGAAGAGGTGACCAGTAGCTGGAGAAGACAAGAATTCAGGAAGTCTTTTTCTCCAAGTGAAAGAGCAAGGGAACTCTTTAAGCAGATCATCAACGGTGATGTTGTTCTCAATCTTAATAACAGAAGGGGTTGAATTCTCATGATTTCTAGAGACGTAGAAAGCTGATGCTGACCTGACGTTCATCAGTTATTTATGATGTATAATTTGAAATTATTTATAGGAAGGTGAATGTAATTTTCGGAATTAACCGAATAAAAAGGGGTATTTTTAACTGCGGATTCCTTCTAGTTATATCGGTCTAACCAACAGATTTTAGTCATATTGGGGTTGCGTTGCAATGTTAGATGTTATCAATGCTTTCGACGTACTCCAATACGATGTTCGGATGTGGCGATCATCAGTATGAACTTTTGATCAATATGTACAAATTAATAGAAGTTCACCTGTTCAACTCCTTCAAGTTGACCATTGGTCTCCTACCTAGGCTTGACCTACAGGTCTCAATCACACCCAAATTCGTGTTCAACAACCAAATTTGACCATGGTTGGACCAATCTTGGAGCCAAAGCTCGAGCTGCAGATGCACAAAGCTTGGTCTCATCTCTATCATAGGAAAGGTTCAAGTTTAGCCTAGCATGCTGAGTTCCAAGTCTCATGTTTCAACGAGGGTCAACACTTGGATGCTCAGCTGAAAATGTGATAGCTGTGCGATCAAGAAAGAACAGTTTCAATTCCAAACCTTTGGGCCATTCATTCAAGTCGATGTGTACTTGACTCAAGTTCACCCCCTACTGGATTCAAGTCGACCTGGGTTCATTCTACGGCGCGTGAATTCAAGTCCGGCTCTACTTAACGATAATGTTCATCACTCCACCTCAACTCTGATTGATTTAATCGCGTCCTGACTGGAGCGAGAGGAAGCAATCTCCGAATTTTTTTTGGAGCACGTCATGATCAAGACATTGTTCTCGGTGGATTCGCATGGATTGTGACTTATGCTGTGATTCCACTCTGATTGCACCGACTGGATCGAGTTGAATCTACGCGGAAACGCCATTTGGATCAAGTCTGTATCAATTTGGATGAATTGGCTTCGGAAGATTTAAGCTGTAATTCAAAGCGTTCAAGGTCAACTTACATCCCAGTGATTGTGCTCTCTGCATGGACAACTGCTTAAAAGTGCAACAGTTTAGTATAGTGATGGTGACGTCAGATATCTGAGATTTACGACTGCAGTGAGTGACCACAAAATTTGGAGTTATCACACGAAAGGATACTGTCTACTGCACATGGTTCTTTCCTTGGACTCCCATCGATCCAACCCTTTGATATTAACGATGGATATTACGCACGAAGGGAGGCCAACAAAACGTTTGTTATGGAGTATGTTTTTAATACAGCTGATGATGGTGAAGAGAATGTTTATCGAGTGGAGACCTGGTGATACTATGCCTCTATGATATTATTGATTAACCCGTTATTTCCAGTCGGCAAAGCGCCTACCTGCAAGTGTCCACGGTCAAGTGGTCAAAGGTAATTTTTCATGATAGATCATGCTCGGCGTGGCGTATTGCGGTGGATAGAGTGTTCGCGATGCTGAAGATAACACTGAGCCAAGATCAAACGTGGTAACGGCGTCCTTTCTGGTGTGCCGTCGTATCGTCAACTATTCTCACCGCCAAGATTGGATTTTTTTGCCGCAATATATTTTTCCATTTAACCTATAAAGCTGGTGATCGTTGGGATGGCAAGTAATGAAGGTAGTCTGAGCAAAATGCAGGTTGATGGAAAAAGTCCAAGTGCATCACTCTTGGGGCCGCAAAAATGGGAATGGTTCTTGGAGAAGTTTGCTGAAAATTTTGAGTGTCATTTCTAAGGTAGAAATGCGCAGTCTCACTCGGTTAATTATAACTGCAGTCTGAACATAATCGTAAAGCCCAATTGCAGGCCACCGGAAAAATATATACGTCAAAAGTCTAAGTGCGCAATTTTTGGGGGGAAAATATTTTCGGATATAGTATATTATTCCGGGATATCTCCATAAATATATTTCCTCCATGAGGGATGCCGGTAAAATTGAGCTTGTTCATAGTTTCCCTTCTCCCCAGTGTGAAAACTGCTGTGAACATTGTAAAGTGAAGGGAAAAATCGACTTCCAAGGATTGCAAGGACAGGGGAAGGAGCAGAGCGTAAAGAATACCAAAGGGTATGCGATGGAAAGCAAAAGGAACAAACAATTCACAACAAATGCCGAACAAACAATCGAATTAACAATCCGAGAACATCAAGAAAATTTCCAAATTCCAGAGAAAATATTTCTAAAATTTCAAAATGGTTACTCATTTTAATTTCCGAACAAAAAAACGAAATTAAAAATTCTCGTTAAATAAAACAGTAAGGAAAAAAAACTTAAAAATGTTCAAAACGTTGAAATTTTAGGAAAATTGAAAAATTAATAAAATTTTGATAAATAAGTTAAGAAATACTAAGGATAATTAAGTTAAAGGATTAGAAACAAAAATAACAAATAAGGAATGGCCGAAGGATTTACAAATCTTACCAAAGGCAGAGAATGCAAAAAAGAAATTGTCAATCCTCAATGTCATTTTAATATCACTTCATTATGGAAAAGAATGTAACGATACTCACCCAAAAACCCCAACCGCTACAGCAGCTTCACGCAGTGCTCTCTCTTGGTCCATTTCGACGAGAGCCTCGGGCCTGATTGTCGCCGTATTTCTCGGCTGCCGCTCATTCTGAACCGCTGCAAATGAACCAGCCAAAATTCCTTTTTATCAGACTAATTCTTTCATGTCCAATGGTCAATGTACTGGACGACAATGCAAATGATACAATTAAAAAAATCGTAATTGAGGTAGCTTGCTCCTTTGGAGCTCAAAACTAAAAATCCTTCGCGCGGTTAGATCGCGGCTCATCCCACTAACAACACAATTGAAGATGATGAAAAAATTGGGCAATGACAATTGCCTACAGATAATTAAATAAATGCTTATGCCCTTTTCAGATCATCTTTGCACCAACTGTCTGTAATTGTCCCTATTAAAATGTGCAACATGCATATTCCCACTTAAGATCTTTCAGGCACTTAGACAATTCAAAATTCAATTTCAAGCCCTGGCCGGTGGTTGCATAATAATGCAAATTATCATCGCATTTTAGCATTGTAAGTTCGTCATGTAACCACATTCATTGATTATCATTGTCAACTCAAAAGCTGACGGGGGTCGAGACATCGGCTCACTCCCACCAACAGTTCAACGGTTGCCGCCCACCTTACTCTATCCATTCTCATCCCTCAATTTTTTTTTTGTCCCTCAATTTCGTTTAATATAGTTATATCACGTAGTAGGTCTGCGTTTGACAGCAAAGCTACCGTGAATTCCTTGTTTTGTGTCTGACGGTTAGGTAACGATGAATTATTATGGCAGAAGTATTGTTCTCATGCCCTTCAAAACCTATGGCAGTATGAGCGAATGATTGTTCAATGGAAAATAATCTTGATCTGAGACTCTCGATATCAATTTCCCACTAATTTCATTTTTTAAAAATGCATTAATTGCAATTAACAGTGAATTTAAATAAGACCTAAAATTTCATCGTCCATTCCTCTTAATACCCACAAATCTTGTCTCTTTAACCCACCTTCTCACGCGCATAATTCAATACTCCTAATTCGGGAAAAAAGCCGCTCTTCAGCACGTTCAACTAAATTTTCATAATGACGGAAAACTTTGTAATGTTACCAGCGTTGTTGGCCTGCTGAGCGGCTTAATGGGTCTCCCGTTATTTTTTACCATCACTCCTTTCGCCACTCTTTCCCTCCAATTTGCCCCGTCGCCCCCCCCCCCCCGTATCCTTCCCAAAAAAAGGGAAAAAGATAAACGGCGCTCGTGTCACTCTCATTTGCATGAGCACAGCGGGCGGTAATTGATGCAACAGTACTTTTAGAGAGAAAAGTGGTGGCGAGAAAAAAAAATATACAATGCTTCTTCTGCGAGATGAGAACGCGCCCCTTCCTGCCCACAGTAGTTTTCATTCTGCATACGTTTATTTCCTCCAATTAACCCTTCGGGCGTTGGGCCACGCGACCACTCGCTAACGACCGCAGTGTTTACGGAGCGAATGGCGCATCACGATGAGAGATATACATGGAAATACCACAAATCCCCCTCTGACCCCTTTTGCGTGTATGGAACTTTCGGCCGAGCAACGATTACCACGTATATATCATACACTGCAAAGCGGTGAGCCGCGACACACAAACGACCAATGGATGTGATGTACTTATGGGAGATTTGCATTCTAGCGTCATCATTGCAGACAGAGTACATATATGCTGGTGTTATTGGAGTAATGGAGAACTGCATGCAGACGGATTTTGGGGGATCTTTCAGTGACCCCTCTGCACTCAAAACAAGTATGCAAAAAGAAGTATTTCAAAAAATATGTTTGAAAATTGCAAAATATTTGAACGAAACTTTGGCAATGCCTTATAGTAACGCTTGCAAATCACACGCAAAATCATATCTAGGCAGTATTGACGAAACTTCAAGTGAAAAACTACGGAACGGTCCGTCAATTGTCAAGTTCGAAATGTGAAAATTCCGTTTCGTATCGGAATTTTTAAAGAATGTCATTTCATTCGCGCATTACGTTTCGGACCGTAATTTTTACGGAACTTTTCTGGTAATTTTTATTGATCTTTTCTCTCTGTGTATAGGTGGAGATGGAACTCGTGAAAGCCATGCAGCTGACCGGCGGCGTGGTGCGGTGAGAGCTTTTGGAGGAGTTGAGGTGGGATACAGATGTCAACATCCATCCCAGCGACATCTTGGGGGTCCATGACCAAAAGGTTTTTGGACATTTTTGAGTTCGACCGCCAGGGGACTTTGCGCACGTACAGTGCGCACCTCTGTGAGTATTGTTCGCCGGACGGAGAACCTTCGTTACGCACGCTGCGCAGTAAGTTGCGCAGTGACTCATCCGCCGTTTCTCCCACGGGAAAACCGTGAGATATACCGTGTCTACCGCACGTACAACGAGAAACACTTGTCGAAAAAAACTTGTACAAGTGAAAGTACTGGTTAGCAACGAAAGTTTCATTCGGATGTTTAAAACTCCAGTCGATAAAACGAATGTACAAATTTTAGGAAAGAAAAAAATAAGCAAAGAAGGGGACATGATACCCAGGTACATCCAATTTTCTGGTTTACGACATCAAGTTTGGTAATAAGAAAGTTAGATGAGAGACGGAGAGCGAAAAGAACGGGAATTGTAAGAGCAGGTGCAGCATCCCCGTCGGGCGAAAGTATTAAGAGTTGAATCGAAGACGCGACAGTGTTACTTCCCCTGTACGTACGCTATATTTATGTGAGGGACGAGACTACTCGAGGAATTGCGGGGGTTGTGCTGATTGATTCTAGTATTATGGGACATTGGCGGGAGTAAAATGGCAAGCGAGTAAACGCTATAAAGCTATGTAATAAAAAAGATTTCCGTGACAATTTTTTATGGATGTTTTGCGCGCAATATATTGCACCAATTTTCAGATTTTCAATTTTTTAAAATATCTAAAAGTTGTAAATTTCTAAAACTGTCTCAAAAAATTTTCTTAAAACTTTTAAATTTCTAGAGCTGCTAAAAATTGGAGAAACGGAAAAATTGTCAAGGATGAAAAATGATCCCAAGAAATTGGTTCTAAGCAGATAAAATGCCAATCGAAAGATACACGATAAAAATAATCATAATTACCATCTTTGTTCATCCCCATTTGCATGCACTTTTTGAGTCGACACGCCTGGCACTGGTTCCTATGCGCCTTGTCAACAATGCATCTGCCAGTGCCCGCTTGACATCTGAAATTAAATGAAAATTAGCCGATCAGGCAATTGCAAGTGCGCCTCACTCTGTTATCATCAAGAAATCAGTGGGCTGTGTGTCCCAAGAAATGGTGTCAAATTCAATTTGACATCACTGGTGAGAGACTAATATCGTTATACTTTGCGAGAGAAGCAACTGCTAGGGTCACGTAGACGCTCTACTCTTCATTCCCCTCTCGACAAGACAGTTCTTGAAAAATCCTTGCGCTCTTCTTCTGGGTTGTTGCAGAAGAGACCCTTCAAAAGTACTTCTCAGCAAAATATTCTCAATGGAAAAGGCGCAGTTTCTTTTCATTTAGTCCATTTTTTATTTAACTCTCCCATAGACAAATTCTCAATCCGAAAACAATCAATTTTTAATGATTCATTTACAATTGCTTACAGATATAAAAATTGTTGACAATTACTAAGCGATATTGCATAACTATTGATGACAAAACCCGTCAGTCACGCCGGATTTTAGAGTCAACATAATCATAAGCAGATGCTTCCGGTGATTTGAAGCGTAATTCGATAAAGCAAATAATGCCAATAGCACTGGTCGAAGGGTCTCGGAGGGGAGAAGCGCCGCAAAAATAGAGGAATGATAATTTTCAAAATTTTAGAATCCCAAAAAGGGCAAAAAGAAATCTGAAGCTTTAAAAAAATAAACTGTCACTAAAATTTGATAAACCGAGTAGGGGAACACTAGCACTAATTTGATTTTTTTTTTGACAAAATTTCGGAATTTGTGAATTTTTGAATGTCGCAGCGACGTGTTTACATACCCTCGCGCAGAGCTCGCCGCGACCTCGCGGCGACGTATCTGGCACAATTAATTTGAATTTCGTTATTTCAAGATTTGCAATTTGCTATTACAGAGAATAGGAACTATTTCGAAAAGATTCGGCCCGCACACACACACACACACACAGAACGTAACGTTCATTCATTTTCTCATCGATTGATTAGTAATTGCTTGTAAAAAAAAAAATCTACTGTCCCCAATAGTCCCTAAAAAATCATCAAAAAAATTGATAATAATTGATCGATAAACATTGACAAGATAATGCACTAATAACTCTGGTTTTAAAGTCACCATAATCATAGTCAGATGCTTCCGGTTATTCGAGGCGTAACTTGATAAAGCAAACAATGCCAGTAGCACTGGTTGAAGGGGCTGCGCGGGGGGGGGGGGGGGGAAATATAGAGACCGAAATGCGTAAATAAATGTATGATGTGGTTCTGAAGGGTGAATACGTATTGAATGGAACGAGGAGTGCGCGCACACGAGCGTGGACGTTACACACCCAAGTGTACCTATGTTTATCTCTGTCGGTTGTGAACTCCATTGGGGTGTGAACGCAAATCAATTTGTGCGACCCCTGCCGGCACGACACGCACCCTCTCACGTATCCCGTGGATCGGCCCTATGCCCCCACGTTCACGCTCACTCACTGCCCCAGGACAAGATAATTCCTGTGTCGTTTTTTAACCCCTCATTTCGCTGTGACTGATGTATATTAAAATTGCAGTAACCAGCAAACTATCCTATTATCCGCAATCTATTTTTCCAAGTACCAAACTCTTATTTGCCTTCCCACCTTGAGACAAGATCAAAAAAGAGAAAGATGCGTGCTCTTGGAACAGTCCCGCCAACATTTGAAATGACCTGCTCTGGTACAGTTTCAATATTCTGATCATTGTTCGGTTGATTCACATGTGAGAGTTTATGATCCTCAACGTTCACATCGATTGCTTTAGCCCTGGCCCAATGATCCCTCCTACGTTGGCCGCACTTTTGGCTACTGTTTTTGTTTTCTTTGGTTTTGAGGCATTCTTTTCACGTGAACGATCACGATATTCTTCGCAACGTTCTGCATTGGGTTTCCTCATAATTGACACTAGCAGTACACTCGGTTCACGTTCTTCTCCCCACTCCGCTGCAGTGCCTTGCAGCGTGACGGAATTTTCGTAACGCCCCCTCCAACACTCGCACCCCTTTCCTTAAACGCGATGCATCGCATTTCGTGTTATAAGAAGTTTCAGCTTAAAACCTGGGCAAGAAGACCAGAGATTCCAAATCATTGATCCCTCCTACCTCAATAGGCAAACGTCCTTAAGCCGACCTAATTTAGATTCCCCCCCCCCGGGGGGAGGGGGGGGGGAATAACAGTCGGATAAAATTTCCCGTTCACCCAATATAAGGTTTCCAGTATTTCTGGTAAAGTTTTTATCAAACTTTTTCCCACCGTGTGGATTTCGAAAAGAAAAACCACCCGAGACCGATAGCCGACAGCTTTAATTGCATCTGGTCGATCTTGGATACGGCCGTGTGAATCCTCTGTGTCCCCGGTAATCCCGCGATTGTGGGCGCGCGACGGGACGCATCTGTCGTGGCAGTATAGTATACGACCTCTTCCCCTAGCGCGATCGCATCGAGGAAGTAATTGGTTATCTGTGCGAAGGCTCTTCAGTCTTTACCGTATTACGAGGCCATCTGACAGCGATGTTTCACTTAAAGGACCTCTGGGAATTTTTTTATTCTATGTAGTAACCCGCTATTTTGCCGTATTAATATTTTTGAAGTGGAAAAAAAACGATTTTGGACGAAATCGGTATCAAAGTGGCGAAATGCTCGAAGTTAGGTCTCACATCGGAGGTTTTTTTTTCTCATTTAGCGTCGCTATATTCATGCTACTTTTGAGTGCTAATCAATGATAGAGGTTTCCGTAGAGGTCTCTGAACTTCGAATTTAATTGAACATTCAGTTTATTGAAATCCACCCACCAGAAGTGATCAAGAAGATCAATTTCTCAATTATGAGATCAGGAAAATCTCATGCAAATTATTCCTTGTTAGCCATTGCAAGGTTTTTCACTCAGAGCAGTTTTCTAACAGTGTAAAGTACATTGAACAAACTTGGTAAAATCAGGTCACAAAGCTGATGGCCCGATTTATAATTCCCATTCTTCCCTGTTTGTTGTTTTTTGTATACCCAAAAGGTCAATAGTTTGTGTAAATATTCCCCGGGAGCGTTCCACGGGGAATATTAAAGAAAAGTCGGCATATATACGTGATGGGTGGGGGTGTAGGGGTAGCAAGTGATTCTAGTTGAGAGGGATACGATGGAGATGGATCGTCAATTCCCCAATGGGGGCCCTTGTGTGTACAAGCAGCAGTAATAGTACCTCCCGACAGTAGCTCGGCTTGGGGGGGGGGGGGGGGGTTAGAATTATACGCGACCACCATAGCCCGGGCTTTATTGTTGATGGTATTAAGGATGAGCCCACTCGATGCTGGGCCACATGGCACTGCATTTTGGCTATAACTTTCAACGCGTCGAGAGATACACACTTGTCCACGTATGGCGGGGCCCCCTCTGGACATCACCAGCCAAATGTTTGCTGGGACATGCTGCAGTTGAGATGAGTAAAAAAAAATACCACACCAAACTGGCGAGTAATGTGATGGATGGAGGGATGATAAAATCGTTTAGAATATTTCACGGTTGTTGAGCTCGGTGGTAAGCTCCCAAGGGGATTATCCGCCGAATAATTATGTGGATATAATGTAGCATTTGGAATCATTTTTGCCGACTTCTTATGGTGAATATAGGGGAGATGCATAGGGAATGTTATCGCACCAATTATTGGATACGTCTAAATGATAATTCACCATCAGTAATTGCGATTATCTCGATTGGAGTGATATCTCTCGGCAACACTGGGATAGAATATCTGGAATGGAATTCTGCGTTTTGGTATTCATTAACACACACACGCACACACACACACAGAATGGGAATTTTGGGGCCGTGGTTACACTATCTGCCTATTGCGTTAACACTTCTAGGATCGCGCAGTCTCCGGAGAATGTTTCACATGGTATCGGCGAAACCCATCCAATAACACCGCAAGGTCGGGCGGGAACCGAACCCTGGGCAGGGAGGGGGGGGGCCATCATACGCGCCCGCCATCATAGCACAGGGGTTTCTGGAGGTTTACCCTGTGTTTAGAAATACGATGGGGAAAGTCCACACACGGATGGGTGTCCAGTATTCCCTTCCAAAGAAATGCTGAACAGCAGTTACTGGGGGGGGGGGGGGGGGGTACAACAGCGATAGGCGGAGGAGAAAAAACCGGAAGTTAAAAATTTATCGTTGGACTCCTCATATACGACGAAAAATTGAAGTAGATTTGTAATTACATCGCGGAAAAATTCAGCTCTAATTGACGCAATTATATGTGTACGAATAAGCTGATTCTTCCGCTCTGGAAATTGACCTGGTTGAGTCTAATCCCGTAATCCCACCTTATACGAAATTAATTTACCAACATTGATCCAAACCAAAGTTCACATCTACCTATCGAGAAAAATCTAAAAGACGACAGCTATTTGGCCTTTTTTTTTCAAAGATTAAAAAAGGAAAAATCGTGACATGATGAATCACTTAAATGGAGTGATGGAACGGTCAAAGCAGATAAGTGGGTGTCTCTGAGACTCAGGTGTCGGCTGATTATCTAGGAATGATCTTCCCGATTATTCGGGAAGTTATTGTAATGACCCCGAAATCGATATTTTTCCTTTCATCCTGCGACTAGGGTTTTAAGTATACCAAAATGATGCCCAACACATTTTGAATCGATGTCTGTGTGTGTGTGTGTGTATGTCTGTATGTATGTGTGTTTCCGAAATTTTGATCCTAGGTTTCTCACGAACGAATGAAGCTATCGAGACCGTCAATATTGGAATCGACGCGTTTTCATGTAACTTAGAGGGGATTGGATTTTGGGTGAAATTGGTGTAGTATGTATATTGTTATTAACAATTTCAATTGTTCATCACGTTCTATTGCATAAACTATTAGAGTTACCGCAAAATTTATATGAGAAAAGTTGTTCCCCATATAAAAATGCGTATTTTATGTAGGATTACTTTTTTCGCAAATTTCCATAATTAAGGAAGTATGACCGTCTCAACAATTATGTCTGTAGTGAGTGAACCAATGAACACAGCGCTGTCATGAAGGTCTCAATCGAAGCATTTCTGTTCGGAATCGAGCGGATTGCATTTTGTTTTTGGATTGCAATTGCAATTGTTTATACGATTCCACTGGGTGAAATATTGAAGTTAGCGGGAAACTTATCTCAAGAAAACTATTCCTTATATGAAAATACAGCTTTTACGTGAAATGACTTTTTTCCATAATTTGCATAATTAAGGAGGTATGATCGTCCGAGCAATTTGAAATACGGGAATAATGCATATCACCAGGGTCGTTCCTTATACAAAACTGCACATTCAGTATGACTTTTTTCAATATAGGTTAAACCATATCGCGAGTTGAACTAGAATATACTTGACGAATGAATATGTCGACAATTGCGGGAAGGATGTCAAAGAGCGTGATAATGAGGAACGTACAGAGGTAGAGAGGGTAACGAGGCGGGCGAATTCCAGTTGAATATTTTTATGCGGCTCAAAAATCAAACTAAATCGATCGCGTGCAGTAATTATTAGTCACAAGGGTCAATTATTGATATCAGTGTTGAGTTTGCTCATCACCATGGTCGCATGCTTATGCTGTGCTGAAATACCAAATCGGGAAGTTTTGTTTGTGTCTCGTATGGGGCACACACATTTGCACACCACTAGTTTGACTTATATTCGGAAACTGGGTCGAGATAATTGTCGAAACATCATCTGGAAATTGATCATCTTGTTTTTCCAATTTACTACTTAATAATTCCCGAGTGATCATTCAGTTCTTATACATATCACACAAGATGGTCCACATTGGAGTGTTCCCGATGATTATGTGAAAGAACATCAATTATACCTAATATCATTTTCGCGGTGAAAGACTCAAACTAGGCACGTCAATTGTCTCCTCACAACTCAGCTTTCAGTGAATATCTTGGCGTTGAAGATTCATCAAAAAGTTATCTCAAAGTTGAATTATCTCGTTCTACAATTTTATGACTGACATTCCCATCAGACCATGAACAAAGCCATTGTTCTCCAATTTCTACCAAGCTCTCATCGTGAAGATCGATAATAATGCAGACGAGTTAACGACGCAGCCCGGAGGCAACTGGACCCCCTCCGGACTCCTGTAACACGCCTTCCAAAGCCCTACGTGATTCCCCACAAAATGCACTTTTTTTGCCTTCTAAGTGAAACTAGCAATCCTACTCGCAGTTAGCGAGTAGCTATAACTAGTTATAGGGTTTTATTCTTGCCAAGACGAAAATTGGTTTCAACGCAAAGGATCGACTATTTGGAAATTTAGCGAACACAATTCTGATTTTTCCAGGAGAATTGCAAAAGGTTCAGAAATTCCAAAAATTTCAAGAATTTCAAAAATTTTGAAAATTTCAAAAATTTAAAAACTCCAAAATTTCGAAAATTTCAAAAAATTTCAAAACTTCTGAAATTCCAAACCTTTGAAAATTTCCCAAATTTCGAAAATTAAAAAAAAAATAAAAATCTCAAAAATTTCAAAATTTTCAAAAATTTCAAAAAGTTCAAAAATTTCAAAAAATCCAAATTTTGAATAAGCACCCAAACATCAAAAACCCTGCAATTTAGGATAAGCACGTGCCAAGGAATCGTTCATATAATCCACCATACCTATCCTTATACAAATGGCCCAGAACTCACCTATAGATGAGCTTTCTGCGAACACTTCGCTTGAAGAAACCACTGCAGCCATTGCACGCGAGAATACCGTAGTGCTTTCCCGAGCTTGTATCGCCACAAACCACGCATATCAATCCCAAGCTCCGCGGTTTACTGCTGTGCTGGGATTGCGGTTGTTGCTGATGGGATTGGCTGAGCTGCTGCTGTTGCTGCATGTGCTGCTGCTGCTGCTGTACTTGAAGAAGATGAGAGTGCCCGTTGCCCAGAGCGGTCAAATATGGTGATCGAGCCATCGGAAAATCCGTTGGCATTCCCCGACACAAGGGCACAGGGCATTCTTGCACAGAACGCGAAGCATATGGATCATGACTCGAGGCCGATCCTGTTGTACCCATGGGACTGTATCGCTCCGGAAGCCCAGGGGATATCACACTCGATTCACCAGAATCTGAAAATAAATTTCTCGATTTAATAAAAAAAAGTAGTCAGGAAACTGAGAAAAGAAAATCTACATGGATACTATTCTACAAACAATCATTTATGTCTCTCTGTGTGTTCTTGCAATCCTGAAGTAAAAAGGAGAGACAACAGAAACTATCGATATATACCGACATTATCGAAAACCGTGAGACCGAAACCGACGCGCCACCAGTCCGTACGGCGGAAAACGGAAATGCGCGTGCGAAGCATGCGCCACCGGACTCGTTAGAGCAAGAAGAAGACGGAGTAAAAATAGTAATACGCTACAGGTCAAAACGATTTTCTGATGAACGTGATTATAGCAAGAGTCGAAGCCACATCGGTGAACATTTTTTTCCGACTCGACTTGTATTAGGGTTGCCCACGATAACGAGACTACACTTGTTATCGTCTCGTTTTCGAGACCGATATCAAGACGATACCATGCGCAGAATTATCGAGACGATACTCGCTTAAATCGCTGTTTCGGCGAGACTCTCGACGAAACTTTCGCGATATTTTTAGTTTTGTCATGGGCACAAGAAAGTAACGTAAGAGAAAATGAGGATCTTGGAATTGTTGAAATATGATGGATCACTCTGGCGAAATGCTAAATGAGCTTTTCTAGGTTATTACCCTTGTGCAATTGATAGCCAAAAAGAACGTTTATAAGTTTGTATTTTTTATAAGTATGTAAATTACTTATTTTAAATACGGTAATAATGATATTTTAATAACTAAATAAAGTATGAAAATGAGAGTTGTTAAAAAATTTTAATTGAACGAGACCGACGAAATGAAACGAGACGAGACGAGAGAGTGCTCAATAATGACGATGCGACACCGAGACGATACTGACATTCTGCATCATCAACAAGACCGAGACGAGACCCTGACAGCCCTAACTTGCATAGAATATTTTATGTTATGCGTTTCGGGCCGCGAAGCGAGGTTAACATCCCGCTTTTTGTTCCCGAGTGACATAAAACTAAATTTCCAGTCCAGCTGCCGAAAATTAATGAGCGATACCCACGTGGTAAAGCGACAAGCACGTGGAGAGGGTGGTCTGCATGGCGCCTCCGAAAAAGTATTTTCCCGGTCAAGGGCGGGAAGCACCTGGGAAGTGGTGGCTTCCGGGGTCGCGAGATAATTCTTTTCGTCCTAAGACTTGAAAAACTTTTCTGATGAGGAGGAGGGTTGCAGACCGAAAAGTTTTTCTGTGCGAGGCGGGGTTAGAATTGCGGTTTAGCGGCCCAAGGAACGAAAAAAAAATTTAATCGACAATGCTCTCAATTTCTCAATTTTTCTACAGTGGAATATTTTGTAGCATTCTAGAGAACTGAAGAGCAATGATGTATATTATCCATAAATAATATTGTACATAATTGCGCAATTTTCTCCAGGGAGCTCATCAAAAAAATGGTCCAAGCCAATGGTCAGTGACAATTTTTAATCTATAAATAGAAAACACGCACAGAAAATAACAAACGGCTTAACAACAACACTTACTTATGAAGTGTTTATTTATTTTTATTTATGAGAGATCGCCGGTATTTGCACATCCGACGGTCTGACGTACGACTCATGGAATAACGAAATAAAACGGGAAATAAAAGCACAAACATTGATCGATTGTTGTATCTATTCGGTATCATATGCCAGACTTTACACAAATGTGGTGGGTCTGATACGAAAAAAAAGGCGATGAGTGTATGACCCGAGTTGCAAAATTAAAATGTAAGACAGTAAACAATTGACAGGAAATTTTGTCTTTTGAGAATAAATCATCGCCGATTATATCTGTTATGATTCATAACAGGCATCTCTCAATTGGGATAGGTAATGCGTCATTAACATTCACAATATCGATAATATTTATGTTAACGATTTTGTGAATTTGGAAAATGCGTCATTGCCATGGAGATGCATCTTTTCACCTTTCAACCGTGTTTGTCCATTAGGTAAAAAAAACGATGATAAAAATTGGGAGAAATTATACGGTGTAGATCTCATGTATGCACAAAATGCATAAAATGCCCAATGGAGTCAATTTTCTCCGAGACAATTCAATTTCAAATTCAAAAGAAGCTTCATTGAAATCATTTCGTCACGAAATTTAAAAATGAAATGATTTTTTTGGACAAATAAAATATACAGTGAGAGGTTTCGTGTTTCGGTGCTAGCCTAAGCCCACCTCGAAGCTCACTGCCCTCGAGCCCACCTCGGTAATTAAATGTAGGGTATATTTTGAAAAACTCTAATGAAATTTAAATACTTTCCGGAAGTTTTAAAAAATCGTGCAAATGACTAGGATGAAACATGTCGGAAAAATCTGGATGTCAGAAAAAAAAATGTTGTGAGTGTGTGGGTGCGAGTGGGTGGGTATGTGGGCGTGTGTGTGGGTGTAGGTGAGTGGGCGGGTGGGTGAGTGGGTGGGTGTGGGTGAGTTGTCTGTGTGTGTGTGTGTGTGAACGCGTGTATATGTAAAGAGTAAAAACTTCCAGACTAATTCATTTCGCTTATTGCTCGCATGAACTATCAAAGCAGAACCTAAACATTCCCCTGAATTAATCCCAGAAATTGTTTTTCTATGTTGTATGGGGTATCACACCCATCCCCCAAATGACATCCATAAATGCGGCGCCACGTATTTCGCGAAATTTGATTAAATGTAATCGCATAAATCCCCAGAGAATAATGATTACATACTTTTGAATGAAACTCCAAATCTTATCATTGGATTTCATCAATTGTAGGCATGAATAGTAAGTGCGGCTTAATTTGGAAGCCCAAGACATTTCAAATTTCTCAAGCGATTGCTCTTTCGGGGGGAAGGGAGAGGGAGAGACGCGCCAGTACCAGTGAAACATCATTTTTTCCAGCCCCATTTTCCATTTGCCTCTGGAGATTTGGCAGATACAAGGGGATTCGGAGACTTGACTTCAAGGCAAACAGCATTTACATTGAGAAATGAGTTTTTGAAAAAGTTGCAAAGAGGATAATACATGGACTTTTTGTTCTTTTTTTGGGCCCTTTCCATACTGAATAAACGAGAGGTGGATCGAAGCCATAACCTTCCGATGGGAATGGGAAAATTTGGCTCTTATAAGTTCAGTCATAAATGAAGTATCTGGTTAACAATTGGCTTCATGATAAGATTTGATCGATCATCTATAGCGAATAATGAAAGAGCTCGTAGGCCGATTCTCACGAAGCTCGTCTGTGCATTCAACTTCGAGGAGACGGAATTAAAGACAAACCGGATCCATCTAACCGCTTAGAAGCAAAAGTTCTTTGAAAAAACGTACACACAAACGCGCGCGCGCTGTCGGAGCTGTGGTGTAGTGGATACAGTTTCTGCCTACTGTACCGAAAATGTTGGGTTCGCGGCCTGCTTCCGGGGAACGTTTCTCATGACTGAATATTCTTTGATGGACCCTGACTGATAACAGATATGGTCCGTAGGTGTTATCCGCAAACCCATGAAACGAGTATGCTAGGGGGGACGGGAACAGAACCCGACGCACTGAGGGGTTCTATCGCACCGTGATCTGAACCGTCACATAGGGGTGTCTGGAGGTTTACCCTGTGTTTAAAAATACGATGACAAAAGTCGACCCCAGCCGTCGGAACATCAGCATAGTAGGTAGAGTACACACCTATTACGTACAACAATTCGCAATCAATCAGATGCATAATAATATTTTTTTAGGAGTGATGGAAACATCACTAATTCTGCAATTCTCAGCAATCACCGGTTGAAACATCTGGGAACGAGCAGTCACTGAAATGTGATTTACGTACAATGAAGGGGGTCGAGAACTGAATTACTTTTCGACTACTCGCTCACACCACTTACTTTATTAGTCACGCTCCGGGGTTTTGATTTGATGGAATTTTATTTGTCGGTAAGTGTCAGTCGCCAGAGATAACCCTTAATTTATCATCAGTCAGATTCAACATATCAATATCAACAATCTTAGAAATCAACATAATTTTTTTTTTTTTCATTTCAAAAAAACTTTTTAACTCGATTTTTCGACGCAAAAAAAAACAAAAAATGTGCTCTATAAAATTACAAATAATTTTAATCAATTACACTTTGCAATTTGAAGTAACAATACTGTAGATCATTGATACGGAAAAAATAAGAGCTTTTAATTATCCAATTTGGACCATCTTTTCTGTTTTCCGAAATATCGATGTTTATTGACGCAAACGCGACTACCAACCAACTTCACGATTTTATCTAATCAAGCCATAGATGAATCACGATTCAAAAAATGAATTATGATCGAGCAATAAGGAATCGTCTTACGACTTCGGCTCTGACGACGCTCATTTTTGTGTATGCGTTACCTCGGATAGGATCCATGAAAAAATCAATTTTTTTTCCGCATGTAACTTTTCAAAAATTAGATCCACAATTTAAAAGTTGCCGACCAGTTCCTAATATCACACCCCAATTTACTCTCTACGCCCCTCGATATCGCAGCTTCACTCGCCTAGGCTGCAATGATCCCATAATGCCATGTAGTGGGTCGCAGGTGGCACTCGGCAGCCCCGCACCATCCACCAGCATTGATATGCTAATGAAATTTGACGCCCCTGCTAGAGCGAAGGCTTACTATCCATTCTGCGTATTCTCTGCATTTTTTTATGACCCTCTCCCGTTTAACTCTCATTGCATTCCACTCGGCGCCCAGTACCGAAATTTGATTACCCTAATGGCCTAATACCGTCCTCGTCCGCCTATATCCATAAAATCCCTGCAGCCAAGGAAAAAACCAGCAGTGGAACATTTTGACACCAACAATTCACAACTGATAGGGCTGTATGGGTATTATCAACGGAATGAACTTGGTCGACAGATTAATGCGATTTAATTCTGTCAAATGCCCATCCGTAAATAGTTAACGAATTGAATTGCCGCAAGTAGGCATTCGTCAACTATTGACGAATCACTGCCATTCGCTAACCATCAACTAACATTCCTTTGGTCGTATTCGACTGTGCTATTCATTGATAACGAGCGCCGTTAATGATCTCTTGCAAGATCGCGCTATGGTCGCGTAGCTCCGCGGATGTTCGAATTTGTGAATTTTTTATTAGACTAAAGAGCAGGAAAAAAACGTGTAATCTTACTCGGAGTTATTGAAGAAATTTTTTTTTTCTTGTGACTATGCGAACAATGTTCAGGTAAGAGGTGCGACTACTGAAAAGTTGCTCCAGATGTCTCCTGCTTTATCTTTTCCAGAGGGAAATATATTGCGGTGACCCGTTGTGTGTCTGTGTGTGTGTATATGTGTGCGTGTATGTGTGTGTGTGTGTGTGTAGGCGGATGGGTAGGTGAGTAGGTGGGTGGCGAGACGGGTAGGTGGGTGGGTGGCGAGATGGGTAGGTGGATGGGTGGCGAGATGGGTAGGTGGGTGGGTGGCGAGATGGGTAGGTGGATGGGTGGCGAGATGGGTAGGTGGGTGGGTGGCGAGATGGGTAGGTGGGTGGGTGGCAAGATGGGTGGGTGGGTGGCGGGACGAGTGGGTGGGTGGCGGGACGGGTGGGTGGGTGGGTGACGAGATCTGTGGGTGGGTGGGTGGCGAGACGGGTGGGTGGGTGTCTGGCGAGACGGGTGAGTGGGTGGGTGGGTGACGAAGTGAGTGGATGGCGAAGCGAGTGGGTGGGTAGATGGTGAAACGGGTGGGAGGCAGAAGACACCGGGTCAGGAAGCGGGTGAGTGGGTTTTGAAAAAACCTCAAAGGAAATTCGCTCCAGCTGCCCATCAAATCATTGGTAAGCTTGCACTACCGACATATCAAGTCCTAATAAAACCTTCGAGTTACCTGAAGCAAAGTACACTTGTACTTACACGGATACTTTGCATCATCGCCAGCCCATTTTAATTTGAATCTCATCAAGTCCTTAAATTGAGGCATTGAAGCATCTGAAACGGAAGTTCAGGCATTCAGATACCTCAATTTCAGGCATTCCAATGCTTTGACTGAATTGGACCTTAAGGAAGTCAAATACACTGAGAGTTATTCAAATGTCCATTCTTGAATTAAGTTTGTTTCATGTTAGAAAAATTTTTGTAAAACAAAATTCTATAAAAGAAATTGGTACAGCATGGGCGAAAATGATTGGAGAGGGCGACGTGGCATAAATTCTATGACGAGCCAGTAAACAAATTACTACACTGCAGGAGTTTTAACTGTTCGTACGATAATATTTAGCTTCCTCGTAGTTCTTCCATAATTTTTTTTTTCATATGACCAAGTTGTCAATCATCAATTTTTCCAAGTTGTTTACCCCACAAACAATCACTGCAGCACTAGCCTTATCAGCAGTCATATTATTCCAACAGGTGTGAAATTAATTTATTTATCCCCACTTCTCCATTTGTTAGTTTGACATTGCCATAATGGCGGCCTTGAGAATTTATCACCAAAAGCGCATCCCAAACTCCACGCACAAATAATCATCGATTTCAATATTTAGCTCCAAACGATTTCGGAATTAAAAAATAAGCGATTTTGCGGCCCTATACAATTTTTTATTCAGCTTACCGTACAAACGATTTTTTTTAATGGAGCTCATTAATAATTTTTCTGAGCGGAGTTAACAAATTAATTGTTAAGCCGAGCTCAGAAGTTTTTTTTACCTCTCTCTAAAATCATTTTTTAAAATTAATTTACGTTTTCGCGTTTTTTCTGTATACACTTTGCACATGTCGATGTACGATCTAGTGGCAAAAAAAATATTTTCTCCCAAGAAAACAGTTTATATATCGTCAAAAGTTAAGTCAACCCATTGGAAATAATCAATCAAACTCACCGTGGCGAACACTCAGTGGACTTGGACTTCTCTGATGATCCGATGCCGCATCATTCTGCGACGATTGTCTCTGCATTGGATTTTCCGGTCCTCCGATCGTCGCTGTTCCATTCATTTTTTCAGTCTAACGTCCACCAATCCAACGATTCAGTAACAATTTCCTCAATATCTGTTCCCAATTTATTCGAATTCCCAAAAATTATAAATATTCAACTCGTTTGAATGAGTCCCAAGAAAAATTTGACAAATTCAAATTGAGACCGGCTCTGAATTCCGAAGAGTCAATTTACCACTCGAAACTTGAATAAATAAACATTAAATTTTGATTATCCAGATTTGCCAAAACTGATCACCGTGGAATCCATTGATTTATCAACTGTCATATCAATTAAGTCAACAATCACTGAAAAAACTTCTGGGATTTCAACACTTGAGCTCCGTATTTTTGACTTTTGAATTCACTCAAACTCCGAAGACACTCAGACTTATCAGCCACTCCCACCAGTCTCTCCTCTCATCATTTATTAATTCCCCAAGTGTTGCGAATTCCTATTTACCGCGTAAACATTGAAAGAGCGATGCATTAAAAGACAAAGCTATCAACAATTCACAATCAATTCAACATCGACTCCCGAGTGCTTCAATATTTTGAGAACAAAATGTTGTTTTGAGCTCATAGACACCTCCAATCGTGCAATTAACCACAATCAATGTCAACGACAATCTCGTGAACGGAAAAGAAAAAAAAATTCAACCGTCACGTTATCACGCACTCTCCGTCGTTCCGTTGAAACGTTTCGCGGTGTAATCGTCAGCAAGTTGGTGAAATGCACTTTCAGATTGTTGAGAGGCAACATTCGGCGCTCTGTAATCGACGCTAGCCGATTGGTCGGCTTGTACTTTTGAAGGCGGGATCAGGAGGCAACGGGAGAAAAACAACAAAACTGGGATACGAGGATTTAACCTATAGCCGCTACGTTTGACGCGACGTCGCGGCGCAAGCGCCGCGCTTAGCTAGCAACCCCCCTCGACGCGCTACTTCGCTCTATGGGGTCTTTTTCCGTGGAATTGTATGGGTTGCACACAGAGAAGGGGTTAGTCGTAGCTTCGGTGAGGACGGAGGCAATTGTTGATCGTTGAGGGAAGAGGATACACGGGACTTCGCGACGGAAATGTTTTGAAGAAGGGATGTTGGAGTGAGTCGCGGGGGATGGGTCGCAGGGGAGGGGGAGGGGGGGGGAGAAGTATTCGCGGATCAAGTGATAAAATGACGAAAATTAATTTCTTCATGAAGCCGTTAAACGTGGCGGGTGGAGGGGGGGGGGGGGGGTTTCACCCACCCCAATTTTCGGGGTGGGTGTCTCTAAAACGTTACTTAATTTTTAAAAAACAAGTATTTTTTTTGTATAACTCAAATAAATAAATGATTGGAATATACTTGCATACTAACATATATATGTTAGAGTATGTAGGATATTATTTTTGTACCAAAATATTTAATAGTGGCTGACATAAATAATCAACCCTCAGTCCCTTGGGTGTCAGACACCCGCGATGGACTGATTGATCGGGTTTTTAACAATGCGCTTTGAACGTCACTGTAGTTTGATCAATGAAGTAGTAATTCCTAATGTTTGTCGGACAATTGGAAATTTGCAGTCGGTAAATTTATCAATTAAATTGCGCGATGAAAATTAGAGAAGAATAATGTATAATTAGCAATGTTCCAAGTACATTTAGCGGCGTATGTGGCAGATGATATGAAAAGGGCCCACTTGGTCGCGAATCATTCTGCGATATTCGCCTTGTTGTGTACATGGTCCCATTTAAGCCAATATTAATTTCTCGACTTTGGGTCATTTATACCAACATTTTGCACACTCCCGGCGCTCTATACATACCTCAATACCGACCAAGTGGGCCCTTTTCGGATGAACTTCAATTTGGCCGTTATTTTGCTCTCAAAAATTTGTTCTTCATAAATTTTAATTTTTCATTCATTTTAGAGTCTTTTCTATTGTTTAATCTTGAATCCTAAGTCTCTGAAGAAAAATTGAGCTGATTTTTTTTAGTCGATAATTAATTGCGCGGAAACATGCTAAACGGTCGGCCAATGCCGGATTGCGCAATTCTATTGATGTTAAGTGTCTAAGTATATAAAGTAATATTGACTCTAAGGACAGTGCACTTAAGAAGCTTATGCGGGTTCCTTTTGACATTGCATCTCATAGACACCATCGCCATAATAATCAACCAAATGACTTAGGCGAAGATTGTCGGAAAAAGAATTTTCATTGCGAAGCTCAAACCGAAAGTAGCTATTCCTAAAAATCACCTGCATATGCGAATCGAGCCAAAACAATAATGCTAAAAAGAAGGTGTGCTTAAACCATGCAATATTCATAAAATCTCACAATACCAGCTGTTCAAAGCCCACGAATAACCACTTTATCCCCGAAAAGTCAACCCCACTGAATTTCACCATTAATCAATCTCCCCGCCCGACAAGCCAGTGAAGCTACAGTTATATAGTTATACCTAACTTGGTCTCGTTAGAAAAGGGGTGCCAAGTATTCGACGGAAGTATAATTAATTGTTCGATCGAACTCGCGACTCCTGAAGTGTCTGTCGGCATTGGGAGGCCTGGTGTGTTCCGTAATCAGTTTTCCAGTAGTTGTCCCCGGGTGAAGATCACCCGCACCACCACCAACCTTTCCCCTCCCCACCCACCCCACCTGCCGCAAAGGGGCGAGGGCTTTGACTCGGTCCGCCATGTTGGATTTGCTGTGGTGTTTGTGAGAGAACGCGAGGAGTCGTATTCCACCGTTGGGTGGGGGTGGAAAACGTCAGGGGGTGGCTGCATGCATTCCCCGTCTGATTCCCCCTCCGCCCCCGCCCCCTGCCCACCCGCCACCACCCCATTACACGATGAGACCACGCCCAGGACACACAAAGACCAGCCAATCGTGGCCCAACATCGTGACACTGTCGTCCACCAATAGGATTACCCTCTGACACGGTCTTTCGCTTGTCACCAATTGCACAAACCAAACTTGAAAATGTTTTGCCAGTCAATTCGAAAATTGACGAGGACTAACTCAATTCACAAGCTCGAAAATCCAATGCAAATATGTCAATCATCGCGCAGTCGAGACAAGGAGGCAAAGTAGACTTGAGAATTTAATGGAAGTGGGGGAAAAAAATATTTGGCTGTACCCAGGGATGGTGGGGGCATAATGGGATAGGGAAAAAATGCAATGCTGCTAAATGCTAGTAAATAATCGCTAAAAACGCGTAGTTACCACAAACATAGCTTCTCGATTTGTTATTTCTGTTTGCCCTTCTTGGGTTTTCCGACACGTCAATTAAATGTTTACAGGCTGCTTTCAGAGGAAATACAAGTGCGGGTGAATCAATGTACCCGTGAGGTTCACACCGACAACTTGCAGATTTATCAAGCAATTACGGGCAATACAGTAGGCGCATAGTCAGTGTGAGGACGCCACTTATGCGCAGTACTGGAGTGCGAGTGAGACGCCAATAAGGGTGCGACCGCTCGAGGGTTAAACCCGTCATACCTCCTTAATTATAACAATTATGGAAGAAAGTCATAAGAAATTAAATGTGCATTTCTACTTATAGAGCAAGTTCTACTTAACACTTTCTACCGTATCTCTCACCGTTTTTGCAATAAAGCGGTGTAAACAATTCAATTGTTAATAACGAAACAACTGCTCCACCAATTTGGACCAAAAACTAATCTGATCTAAGTTCTATAGAGACTCTCCGATTACGACCCCGATCGTCCGATCCATTCGTGAGAAATCGTTAAACAAAAATTCCGATTCCACACATATAAACATACACACACACACTGACATTTGTTCAGGATTTGACAGAAAACATTTTGGTAAACTTAAACCACCATTTACGAATTGAAAGAAGATCGATTTAGGGGTGATTACAATAACTTCCGGAAAATCGGCAATTTACTGGAATGCAGATACAACGAACTCAATGTAGCAAATAAACTCGGAATTTCGCAGACCGAGGTGTGCATCACAAGAAGAGGCAGGAGAGGCTCCCAGGTACATGCTGATATACAGGGTGTCTCAAAAGTTCCCGAACTTTTGGAATAGAATGAAACCGGCAATAGTTTTCTGACTCCTTCTTTTTGGGTTATTCGAAGTAATCTCCCTCCGATTGCGCACACTTATTAGCTTGATCCAATGGCATTTCAAATGAGTGTGTTAGCTCGTTGGTCGGAATGACTTTCAGGACATTGGTGAACGCCTTTTGGATGGCCTCCACATCGGCATAGCGCTGTCCTTTCATGGATAGGTAAACCTTGGCGAACAGAACAAAATCGCTTGGTAATTTACCTTTTTCTCTGCCCCTTATTTGCTATGCGCTACAACGGCAAATTGCATAGTGAATGCCGCCCGAGTTCAGTATAAAAATTCACTGTTTTTTTTCACTTGTGATACTGCCAAAATTCCAAACTCATTGTAAATTCCCGGACAGTTTCATTGCGAGGAAATAATCGTGTCAAGCTTGCCAGAAGAGCAAATTTTTCCATAGACTTTTTTCAGAAATTCAGAGATAATTCGAAAGCACAAATGGTACTCGGGACATTAAGTTTTCCGTTAGAATTGTAGGCAACAATTACACCATGAACGAAACGAAAATTTTCAAAATTGGGAGTTCAGTAAAATTAATTAATTTGCAATTCAAGTTTGATCAATCACTTGGTACCACATGACCTGCCCTGATACCAGAGGTTTCAATTGACCCGCTTTTGGTTCCATCGTCGATAACGCAAATTTACGAAAAATGAAATCACGTAACTACCAAAATTTAAAAAAAATAATTTCCTTGACAGATTGGAACAAATTGACTCGTCCGATTGGAGCCTCCTTAATGACAACTATATCCTTCCATCAGCTTAAAACCATGTGGTTGAATGAGCTGACGTCAAATAGTGCAATTCATGACAATTCGAGCGGAAAACATAATTGCAATTAATTTCACAATTTACCGACCTTATTTTCAACCCACTCGATGTATATCCAAGTTTCAAGTGAATCAGATCAATCACACTGCACTAGATTACTCAAATAGGCGTCTTGTTACTTCAAGCGCTCAAACCGGTGTATACCTGTCGATGGCTCGTTAATCCTTTTATATGGCCCGAAATATAGGGAGCCCCTGAGATGGGGGTTGGCATCGAAAGGACACCAATACAGAACAATTGTTCTCCGAATTCTGCGCATAACACGAATTAAGAAATTTGTTGATGTCCACCGCGGTGATGAGGGGGGTTCGTGAGCACTTGGGATGCCATAAAAGAAGGACATCAATGCAGGATATCCAAGGAGCGGTTAATGTTTATGTGACAGGTCATCTTGACTTTTTAATTCTTCCATGCACGCATTAAATTTTACATTTGCAGTTTCCGAAATTTGAACTTATTTTTTCCCAGCGCATAAATCGCCACTTGGATGACGTTTGCAATTTAACAGTTACCACGGTTTTCATTTTTTCACCAGAATGTAAAAAAATGTAATTCACTACATTTTCCCTGAAACAAGATATTTTCAGGTTTCTTTATATCGATAATGTATGAAGCCCCTACCGATATACTTGTATATCGATTTAGTATGGATATATAGGTATATCGATAGGCCGCACGAGTTTGCGCGCTCAGCTCAAGTGGGGTGGGGGATCAAATTTTGTGACGTGATATACTAAGGGAGGGGGGGGGGGTCCGTCTGTGTGACGTTCGTGTGATGGAGGGGTGACGGGGTCTAAAATGATCCAGAAACGCGTGACGTAATATTTGAACGGTCCCTTGAGATGCTTATTAAAAAAAACAACGTGTAGCCCTTGAGGCGCCCGAGGAGTGAAGAGAAATTTCAGAAGAGAAATAGAATTTTTCAAGTTTAGGTAATCGGAAAAAGTGTGACACCGAAAAACGCCCCCGCCCTCGGCCCCTCAATCCCCCGTAAGTGTCCGGACAGCGGAACACCTTCAGATAGTCCCATACGAAGTTTCACTTCAAAAAAACAAATATTTGTACACTGTCATATCGATGACTTCATGATTTATTGAAACAATTTAGGAACTTGAATGACAATTTTTAATACAGCCAGCTTTATACAGGATGTGCCATCTGTTCCTCCGGTATTTACTCTCTGAGACAAGTTTTGGAAACTTCGAACCGGTACAATTTTAATCATGGACTGCTTCACACCAAAAGAACGCACCGAAATAGTGACTATGTAAAAAACATTTATGATATCTGAACACAACTATTAAAATGACGATCGAAAGAAATTGCGCAGTAACCTGTGGAAGACACTTTGATAAAGTCTTATGACGAAATTTCTCAATTAAGTGGTCTATTTACCATAGCATAATAGATCGATTTCCACAGAGAGGGGTGCAAATTTTGGTAACTGATTCGCAAAAAAAAAGATGAAACCTTTAAACCATTACAAAACAGAATGTTCCCCTTTCTGTAGTAAACAATACTCCAAACAATGCCCCGTGAGTTCCTAGTTATTGTATATATACAATGTGGAAGGTTCTAGAATCGATAAAATGGAGGCAACCTCCTCAAAATGGACCACAATATTGTCTTCAGCAACAATAATATATATGAATTTGTGTGGTTCATTGAACGTTTTTTTACCCCGATTGGTGACGACAATACAGAAGCTCCCAGAGTCCTCTGAAAGGTATTGGCTAAATAAATCAAGACCAGAAGCATTCCTCCTTTACCTCTCATCTTCATATTTGGATGATTGCGTAAAACAACATGATGTAATGAAATTGAAATTAATAGCTCACTGGCACATCTGCTAACGACGGCTCAATCACACTACCTACGTCCCTCTCTTACTTAGCTCTGTTTTGCAGTGGCAGAATAGTTTCCTTTGCCCGGGAATTGCAACACGGATGCTTGACGATACGACCAGTGTATTTACAGTACGTAGACATATCAATGTTGATTATGGTTTACTATTCATTTCCGGTATCCAGGATGCGGCAGTTGAGTCTGGACAAATTTCAATTTGAATTTCCCGCCATATGGCAGTTCCGTCAGGGGTCGCGATCGAGGCTCTTGACTGCTATGGGCGTCTAGTAAACAGTCATAATTGAAAAGGTGATAATGTCCCTTTTAAGGGGATAAATTCCCTTAAAAATCAAATTATTCTGTTAATGAGTGGTCTGACCGAAAAACGTTAAGAAACATTTCGCGCAGAAAATTTAATTGCGGAAAAGAATTTCCTTTACTACTTTTCTATACAACAAGCCGTTCACGAGATAAATCTCAAATTGCAAAAAAAAAAATTATTTTTGTCGAATCACTAGAATGCAACGATTACCGATTATCACTAAAATTCTTTCTACAATCCACCATAATGAGAAAGAAGTTCGAATCGGTGCATTTGTTGGAGAGCAACTGTTGCACAAAATAATTTTTATCCTGAATATGTATGTCGAAAACGAACCACTTATTTGAAATTTTAGGAGTCATAAGATTAGGGGCCTACCATGGCTCGTAACCCGTTGTTATTTCGAGTTGGTCATGTGACCATGTTTTGACAAACGGATATCTGCATTCAACAAAAAATCGGCGATTTTTTCACTCTATTCCTCCATGGTGCTGATTTTTTGCCCGGAGCCCCCCCCCCCTCCCCCCCCCCTTAATGTCTAATCTCAAAAAAGATTGCAGATAGGGAAATATTTTTATGACCCACAAATATATCCGGCCAGTGGTTCTGTATGGGATTACCACTGCAAAAGGCGATCATTGTGAAGCCTTACCGAATTATTGTATGCCTATCTTGAGGAGGTTATTTAATTCCAGAAGCTTCCACATTGTGGAAATGACAACTAAAACTCCATTAAGCATTTTTACCCGTCCACATTCAGCATCAATGATACACTGGAACGTTCCATGCTATCATTGAAGGGAGAAAGGAAACGATCTGATCCAAATGCGTGCGTCTTTCACGGGTAAAAGGATGTTTTGTTCTCCCAGAAGCTTTGGGAATACGCATTGTTTGTAAATAATCGCTAGGACTTCAATGAACTTCGTCTTAGTGTCTCTTCCAACGTGCTAGACAACGTGGATCGACATTTACTCCATTGACGAACTAAACCTTCGAGACTAAATTGTAATCGTTTACCACTTGTATTTTTGTTTGTAACAAATGAATGTCCCATCTGACTTATATACAATGCACTGGGCGTGCTGTAATTCCCCTAATTCCCCACTGAGAGCAGTCAAAAATAAATGTTCTGTTACACTAATGATCTTCGGAGAAGCTGACCATGCTATTTCGATAAAAAATGGATTTCAATTGATGCAGGGACGGCGGATTTTGTATCGAGTGTATTTTGTATTGAGCTCTCCATACATAGAATTTCGGACCATATGGAATTCCATACACGGAAATTTTCCAAATACAGTCGACTCTCCCACTAGTGCACTGCGCGGGACCGGACGCTCCGCCGCCCTGTCCCACAAGTGACGCTCCCCTACTTCTCCCACTCCCGGATACTAGTAAGCGCAGTGAGGTAGCACTCAAAGTCACTCGGGACCAGTTGCACAGTGGTGGGGAGGCGGCGCTTGAGGAGATAGTGAGTGGTGGGGCATGACGATACTGACTATGGGGATCCATCAACTTGTGGGACGTACACTGGTGGGGGAGTTGACTGTATGCCAATTTTTTGAAAATGGAGAATACTCCATATGTACCCTGAAGAGACCGGAAATGTAGACCTAGGCATCATTATGAATGAATTCATCAAGAAAAATTAAAAACGGTCGGCAGTATTTGCTTTGAATTTTAGTTAAATGAGATAGTAGCAATAAGACTATGATGAAGATGGTTCCAAGTCAAGTATCAAATTCGTAAAATTCGTTGACGTTTCATGGCGCAATTTTATAAAAAATAATTCTCAATATACCTTGAGGCATCCATGAATTTTAGTCAGACTTTATTCTAGCTAGTAGCTTACTAAGTACAAGAAGGTATCCTTATGTCGAGGAATACACAAGAAACTGTTGTTGAATGGTTAATGATGCTGCACAGATTCATCTCAATTGTTACTCCGGAAATTGAAGTTTTAATCAATTATGGGAGCTTGCACATTATTGTCAATAACCGCTGAGATGTCATTGAAAATGATCTCCATGTCTCTCTCAGCTTCAATGGTCCAGAGTCTTTTATCATAATGTTTGAGAATTAAATGGTTCTTCCGGGCAAATAGTTTAATGCGCTTGTCAATGGTCTCATCGTTGTCCTCCTTTCGTCCTGATGTAACAGCGCGGCCCAGGAGTCGCTCTTTCAAAAAATCTTCGTTAGCCTTTAAGTAGATTACCAAGTCTGGTGGGCGAATTGCTTTTTCAAAGAGTCTCGTTTGGGACTTGTCACGTGGGAAACCCTCCAAGATGAAGCCGCTCGTGAAATTGAGGGAAGACATCATTTTTTCTATTATCAATGTCAAGAGTAGGCTCACTGGTACCACTTCACCACAGCCCAGCAAACGATCGATGGTGAAGCCACGCTCCGTACACTTTTCAGACTCTTTTCGGAGTAAATCACCGATTGATATATGCAGGAAATTGTACTTCAGGGAGAGCCGCTCGCATTGAATTCCTGCGGACAGGAGGAACAATTTTTTCAGCTGATGTTACGTAACACATCAATTTTGAGATTTTCAAAAAAAATTTTAACGGATTTTCAAATTATCAGAAAAAAAAATTTAGTTTTCTTTTTCAGAATTTGGGCGTGAAACGTTTTGGGTATTTTGTTAAATTAAAATTTTTTTGGAAGCATACCATGAGGTAGCCAATACGTAGAATATATTGTTTCCCCTTCACTATTTTCGCCGACAGGATGGAGCTCGCCTTTGCCTGCTCCCGGCCCTCCCAGAATGAAAATAATGGGAAGTCCACTGTTCCTTAACGGATTGCCATCAGCAGCAGCCTTCACCTTCTTCTGTGGGACTAAATGGTTGCCCATTGCGCAACTAATTGAATGTTTCGATTGGAATTAAATTAACGAGATGCGTCAGCCTAATACAAACTTCTGCAATTTCAATATATCCGGAACAATCGACGAGTGAAATATTCCTAATTTCATTCATGTCGATAACTTATCAGAGACGAGCCATCTGAGAGAATCTAGGAAAAAATGACAAAACCAGATCGCAGGTCTGTAAAGAGACAGCGGCCATGTGATCGTGGTACTTCCAACAAAGATAAAACATCAATGTATCCTAAAAGCCAAAATGCCAATCGATAATGGTATCTTTGTAACCTACGAAAGTAGCTTAAAGAATACGATTGAGGTAACACGTGAGGATCCTTATCATATTTCCCATGGTGAGAATCGATTTCAATTACGGCCCAAAGGTAATGTGAATTTATTTCCGCCTTACCAGAAATAATTCTAACACTAGAACGTATCCTGTTCTACTCTTCCTCTAGGATTATAATAAATGCAAGCCATTATAATAATTCAGTCTGACTATTCAATGGCTTTTCCACTCGATTCATCCCTGGCTACTAAATTAAAGTAGTTTACAATTTTCGTAATTTCCAACAAATGCACTGGAGACCGAAACCAATGTTCAGAGGGCCCATAGTTACAATCTGGTAAAGAAGTGTCAATCATTTGAAAAACATCGATACATTAATTTGGAGGATTAGTGTCCTTACATATCAGGACTTTATCTCCTAAATTGTAAGAAAACATATTTTTCCCCTATTTGACATTTCTCGGATTAACTCCCTAAGGACAAGGTGAAAGATAATGACACATATCAAGAATTAATAATTTCGGTACAGTTTTATTCTTCTCAAAGTTTAAATGTCATGTGTCAACATTTATAATTAATACAAACAATAACAAAACGATTGGATCAGAGCCATCAAAATCAGTGAATCAGGTATAAATTAAATTATATAGAAGTGTGAAACAAACGCCTCTAGTTTCTATCAGTTAATTGCAATATCTCAACGTCAATCATGAAATAATTTTATGGATTTTGGGAGTGACAATTGAGACCAGTAATAGAGAAAAATCACTGAGTATCATAAAACATCTTGATATACATGGAAATAGGGTTTTTCATAACTAAAATTTACACCGTGACCTTAACTTTTCTCTTTCGCTTATTCTTCTTCTTGTCGTGATGAAGTTCTTGTTTTTTTGTTATACACATTCGACAGTACCAATTTTCGTCATCAGCTGGAGGCACCTGCATGCCAACGCACACCCTGAAAAATGGACAATTATTGTTAGTAACAGATGTTTTCATTGAAATACTCATGCCATTTTTTCAACAATTTCATCCAACATTTTCCCGATTTTTTTAATTTTTTGACTTGCATTCTGTAACTTATTGAGACATAGTAGATAGATTTTGACTGCTTGAAGAGCATAGTATTTTCTTTAATGGCAGTCCAGGACTCCCTTCCGAAGGAGAGCTCAAGAGCAGTTACCATCCAAGAGGAGAACACGAACAGGAGGGAATGAGACAAAATACACATACATCTGAAAATTTGTTTGGAATCAGTTTAGATAAAACTGTCTACCCCCCTTGGGATCACAAAAAAAATCCCACTTGTAATTTCTGTTCAGCATTTTTAGATTCCTAGATTTGTAGAAAACATAACTTAAACAAGATTCTGTAAGTTCTAGACTGGGAAGAGTGAATTTTTGTACCAGTGATACCAGGCGTCGCAATCATCGCAGCCAACCATCGGAGACCCATCGTCCTGGTTGCCACAGGCTGGACAAATCCAAACCTGGTCTCCAGAGTTGTCAACAATTGTGGCAATTGGACGATCTGGCAATGCTGCTGATGCATGCTCCTTGACTTCCTTCTTCTCCACTTTCACTTCTAAAAGTTACAGTCAATTAGTTTGGTTTTAGTTAATCCACCATTATGTTATTTATGTTTGCGATTAATTTCGTGTCCCTTATTGGCATGATCAAATTTCATTTAATTCCATCTCATGTCATTCTGTCGCTTTTTCAATGAATTTCATGCATTTATATTATTGCTGTTAGTTAGAATATGACGGCAAAGTGAGGGGTCATCAATGAAAATTTGATTGGAAAATACATAGTATTTATTAAATGCCAATCTTACTTGGAATTTTTGGTTTTGGAGGTCTCGTCACTAACGCCGAAATTTTCGCTAACTCTGGACTAGATTCCCTCTTGATAATGTCTTCAGGTTTTTTCATAAGTGGCTTGAACGTTCTGAAACAGAATAAATTGACGAACACAGTGATAAAAATGTTGTCACATGAAAGATTTGTTTCTTTCAAGCGTTTTAAACAATTATTTTCAGCCCCAATAATCTGATCAATTTTTAAACATTGTGGTTAGCCCAGCAATGAGTAATGAATTATGTTTACATTTTTTTCAACGCTGGATTGTCCGGAGTTGGCGGCCTCGGTGATGATTTACCGAGTTTGAGTGTAATTTTAGGTACACTTTCACTCTCCTTCTCTTTTTCCTTCTCCTTCTCCTTTTCCTTCTCCTTCTCCTTCTCCTTTTCCTTATCCTTCTCCTTCTCCTTTTCTTTCTCCTTCTCCTTCTCCTCCTTCTCCTTTCGTTTATCCCGCTTCTCCTTCTTCTCTTTAATCTTCTCCAGCTTCTCCTTCTTCTCCTTAGTCTTCTCCAATTTCTCCTTGTGCTTGTCCTTCTTATCCTTCTTCTTCTTTATCTTGTCCTTCTTATCAATTTTGTGCTTTTTAGGTTTCTGAAATTAAATAAGGGGATATCAGTAAATTGCATTTTAAGAGTGTTTTTTACTCTTAATTTGCTTTCCAATTGCAAGTAATTCAGAAAAACTAAGAATTGGAAACAGTGGAAAATTGTCTGAGAGAAAATATTCGCGAACTTTTTTCGAGGGAACAATTCCTAGAAATCCAAATTTAAAAACCTGCAAAAGTTCCGGAAATAATCTAAGTTCTTGTATACCTTCTCAACTTTTTCGGGTTTTTCAGGTTTCTCCGGTTTCTCAGGTTTCTCTGGTTTCTCCAATTTGTCAACTTTGTCAACTTTTCCAACCTTGGGCGGTGGAAGCTGATGGCAGGGTCCTGGAACTTGGAAGTTTTCGAAGCGCGGTGGAGGCATTTTCATGCTCGGTGGTGGCAAAAATTGTGGTCTGGGTATGGGCAAGTGCTGAATGATGGATGGTGCAGGGGGCATACCTCTCCCCATAGGAATTGGAAATCTCGGAAAAATGGGGGGCATCCCATGGGGTATCAATCCTGGCCCAGGTGGTATCAGCGGACCCGTGGGTATAAGTCCAGGCGCCACAGGGAACGGTGGAAAGTATGGGAAATTCGGTGGTATTCCCCGATCTTTCAGAATGCTAGCTTCCAGACCCTCCGGGGTCTTAGGTCGGCCCAGTAATTCCTCCGGCATTTCATGAACTATTTGGTTCTGAAACAACACAATGAATGTGGCAATTCAAATATAACAGTTCATTATGGTAAAATTCTCAACTTTCTCTTTTAAACTAGTCTTGAACTCTAATAATTTTTTTTAGAGTTCAACACTCAGGACGACCCTTGTGACGTCACGAATCCCAAATTCGCGGTTTGGAATTGACCAATTTTCTTTTATTTATTCGGAAATAGTGAGCAAGTATTGCCGTGAATTTTATGCTAAGTTGTACCTAGCAGTACGAATTCGCTATCGCTTCGTCATGTATTCAAAAAGGTTGTTCAATAATCTCAATCGCAAGATCAAACTCAATGATATACAAGAGCGAAGAACCGAAATTGAGTTGTTTGTTTCACTTCTAAAAGCTTACAATTAAATACTCCATTGTAGCCCACGTGTACGGTACAACATATTTTTTTCCCTCAACGTTTTGAAACACCCAGTAGACTACTAATTACTTTCTTGTAAATTTTAATTTCACAGACTCCATCGAAACTTTCCAATAAAAGGGTGGAACAAATGTCTTCATCCGTGAACAAATAATTTTCATGATTTTCCTAAATGAGTACTTCCTAATTGTTCTCCATATTTTTTGTTTAAATTTTGGAATGAAAAAAAATATTCGTACCTCAAACACTGGAGGGCAATTAATTGTATTCTCATGTTTGAGCGAGTTTGAATTTTTACCATTTTTTCCCTCTTGTTTTGTCCATATCATTCAAGAAAGAGAACATGGAATCCGCATGTTTTTCGACAACCAATTTTTTTATATAAAAACTGGAATTAAAAAAAACTGAGAGTTAGGTTTTTTTGCACCATGAGGGGGTATTCCATCGGATATCAAAAATTTTAAGCATAGTATTTACACTTAACTCTCAATTTACAGACATAATCAATCAGAAAATTACATCAAAGATGGCATCAAAAGACTACACTGACTCTCCATCTGACTAATTAATTTTTGTTAATCCGTGAAAATGTTAATTAATGACCGTTAATTGTCTAATGAGTGAACAGGTGAATGAGTGAATGTAGGAAGTCCGGTTGTGATGTGCAGTCTCTTTTTATTCGAAAAATATTCAAATTTGTGTGACATCGATCTACGAAACATCATAAATAAATAATTTCCCACTTGAAGGGGCATTTATATTTATACTTCTACGTTTGTATAATGCTATAAAAAATATTGATAATTGATTGCTGCAATCAATGATTGATACCTTATATTAATGAAATTAATCCTAACGATGGAAGCAAATTTGATTTAACTTAGAGACATTCCACAAAATCTTGTAGTATAATCTACCCTTCATTTTTCGTTTTCATTTATTTTCAGTACAGCTATTTCTCCATTTTAGTCACTCTATCATTAAAATTGGAACGAAAAAAAAAAACAATGAAAAAATTGATTAAAAACCCGAATGAGGAAGGAACTGTCTTACGAAAAAATTGCAACATTGTTAGTCAAGAATTAAATAATTTGTAAAAAAATTAATAAAGCTTTGAAGTCGGCAATTGTCATACTTAAATTGTTCTTCTTCCATAAACAAATTATTGTTTTTTCAAGATTTGTTTTTTTTTCAAACTTATTTGTTTTACGTGAATGGAATGACTTATCTTGTTTCTGTGAAGAAATGATCAGGACTGGTTTTCGGTGGACATATACACGATGTTCCAGAACAGCAGACTTTATTTTTGGGGGTGAAAAGGGGGCAATACTCTCAGTCGAAAGTTCCTCTCTAACTTTTGCATCTGACACCAGCCCATGAAGTCATTGAAGTTTGAATTTGAACAGTTGCAGCGCTGCTGAACCCACTGGACCAGTGCTCTGGGTTCCGAGAACGATTTCAAGTGAACGAACAGTACCAACAATTGTTTCCTCTTGAACAGTCCGTTCTGGGAACCACGTGGAACTTCAGTACCGGAAACCGTTCCAGGAATGGTTCTTGGTGGAACTTCAGTTCCGGAAACCGTTCCAGGAACAGTTCCAGGTGGGACTTCAGTTCCGAAAACCGTTCCGGAACCACTCCGGAACCGGAGAAACGGAGTGGTTCTTGATGGAAGTTCAATTCCCGGAACGGTTCCAAGAATCACTCCAGATCTGTTCCAGATTAACGTTAA
Source organism: Asobara japonica (assembly GCA_026005395.1). Taxonomy (NCBI): domain Eukaryota; kingdom Metazoa; phylum Arthropoda; class Insecta; order Hymenoptera; family Braconidae; genus Asobara; species Asobara japonica. Next base: position 6,262,146 of record BQMI01000334.1, read on the forward strand.
GTTCTGGAAACTGTTTTGTGGGGTGGAACTTTCACCTGGAACGATTCCCAGAGCGGACCCTTAAAACGATTCTTGGAACTGTTCTCGGAACTGAAGGCACTGACACAACGGGCTACACAGAGCTGCAATTGTTCAACTCGAAACTTCAATAATTTCAGGAGGGGGGGGCGTCAGACAGAAAAGTTGTAGAGGAACCTTCGACTTGGAATTTTGCCCTCTTTTCACCCTCATTGATAAAGTCCGCAATTTTGGAACAACCTTATAGATACGAAATGTAAATATATAAATAATGATTCTCCGCCAATTCGGCCACCCATTTTCAGCATTCGACCACCCCTTTTCACCCCTTTCCACGATGTATGTAAATGGCGCAAACAGCATTATGAAATCTATATTTAGTTCTTTGGAAAAATTTCAAAAGACTCATTAATTTTAAATATGCATATCACAGTACGAGATTCTTCAGAATCGTTGTTCAGATTCAGAATTTTTTCCGAATTTTACAGAACCATTATGGAAATGCATGCCTAAATGGGCAGAGAATCCTCATACGTGTTTGTTATCAAAAATCAGTTCGTTTTCACTGCCTGAGTGAAAAATTAAAGGTTTAATTTTTGTTTTTTAATTCAAAACGTATTTTTTGTTTCAATTAAAAAAGTAATGTTTTCCAATGTCTCCGAACAATCCTATCTTCATCGTCAAACGGTTATTAGAATTGTTCTTCAGAAATACAGTAGGGTGCCTCTGATTTCGATTGTACAATGAGACATAAAAATACATTTATCTCGAGAATGACTCAGTTTATAGAATGATCGTAGAGGACATTTTTGTTGGCCATTAAATTTACAACAAAAAATGTCCTATAACATTCTCTCCTGAACCCACTTGTCAATAAGTAATCGACTGTTTATTAAAAATTTTAGAGTTAAAAATAGAGAGGCCCTACGGTATGTAGAAATATTAAAATCCAAAAATGAAAGTCAGATTCTGCAAAATTATGTGTGAAATGTTTCCTTGATAAATCTGAGATTTTCTTATGATACCTAGTTCGTTAGCACAATTATGTTAATGATGGTATTTGAGTGATGTAATACTGCTGGGAGTCAATGTAGTCTTCATCTGGGAAAATAAATAGAAAATGAATTTTCCAGTGATTGAAATATTTGCCCTTACATTTTAAAATATCCAATTGATGTTGAATGTAAACTTAGTGACTTATTGTTTTACAGTTCTATATCTTTCTCTCCTATTGTGTAGTGTTAAGAATCTTTCAAAGATTATTCAAAAGTTTGCAAACTAAGCGAAGAAAATATTTGGAAATTTCCAAACAGATTCTTGCCTTTATATTAAGCCATACTTTGAGATGAGATCTGATGAGAAATAAGCAATTTACGGTATCTAATGACTAAATCAGAGGAAAACGAAGCGAGAAAAAAGGTATCAAATCGATGGGACTAAAATTTAGTCTGGGAGACATTCCCATTTAGCACTAGGTTAAATTATATAGTCGACCTCATTTCACGATATCAATTTCTAAACTACCAGGGTTATTTTTGATTTAGAATATGCGAAATAATAGCAAGATTACTGTATTATGAATAACTCAAAATACTAAAAGCGTTTTCGCATGAATGTCCACATATGTGAACATGAAAGTTGAAAAAAAGTAGTTATTAATTTGGTATAAATTATCGCATTTTTAATATAATAGTACCGGAAGTGATGAGTTAGATGAACTCATGCTATAACTGGTAACATTTCACGTAATTCCCGAGAAATTTCTTTTAAAAAATTAGGACTTTTCAATTGCATAATTGAAATGGTTGAAACAGTTCAAATGTTTTTTTATCCACTGCTTGTGTTTAATTTCAGTTCGCGAATTCAAACGAAAAAGGTGGGAAATGAAAAATACGGAAGCCGCCGTTTAGACAATTTTTCACGCGAAATAAAAGCCTTACTAGTATAGTGAGGCTTATCGAAGGATTCTCTTCAGCTCGAAGCCAAACTCTTCATGATAGCATTCGTATCCTTTAGCATGGGGGTGGGAAAACTTCAGCTCAAAACAGAAGGAATTCTTTGGTAACTCAGAAAGTAAGACCCAGATGAACTCATCCGCGCTTGCGATACTCAACCTTCGCCTGTTTTCCCTTCAGATCATTTTAGATCATTTCCAAACGAAGCTGAGCAACCGCGAAAAGCCAAATGCAATGTTTCTATTTCTGACCTTTCAAGAGTTCGAGTTGATATCTAAGTTAGAAAAGAAGCATTTGAACTTTCGCGCTCATTCCTCGTAGAAAGCTTCAAAAATTGTATATTGCGCACCGAGGGCAGAAAGTTGCAGTAAACTGCGAAGGGTACGAGGGAGATACTCTCTTCCCGAGCCTTGGTCGATGGTGTGAATTGACGGCACTGGAACATCTAAGTCGATTGTCGGTCGATAGGGGGGCCAAAAGATGCCATCGATAAGCTCTGAAAATGGCAGGTCAGTCGATAGACTCAGTTCCTAGCTGAAAGCCTCCATTGCTCCTCGACTTTATTGCAAATCGACAATTTCTATCAATACAACTCTAGTGTAGATAGTATTTCAATACTATCGACCAAGGCTCGACCAGGAATGGGGTTCGCTGAATGTCGTGCAGGTATCCCCATTTCAATTCTTTGGGTTCTCCCAATATTAATTTCACTCCTAAGAAGAATGTCATTCCATTTTTCATATGAGACAAGAGTAGAAAACTATTTTTGAGTTTACATTTTTGATAAAGATAATAGCGTGCAACGTCGAGTCATCCAGCAAGTTGTTTTTCAATACCGAAAGAAATTATTCATTTGCAAAAGTGAATAGAAACTCTCTGTTGCCTCGTGCAAGACAGAAGAAATACAGAAGGATGCACGGTGGTCGCTCCTCGATTTTTCGGAAAGTTCTTGTTTTTTTTTTGTTAGACAGACTGATAAGTCAACAAATGAGTTGACATCGTCTGAAAACTGAAACCTGAAACACGTGAATAAGAGTGTTTTTGAGTGTTGCCTCCCCATACTCCCCCATAACTATCGAAATTCGTTTAGACAATTTTCAGAACATCCTTAAGCACATTTTGGACGGCTACTGCATTTTGCTAAATTTCTCACGTACTTTTGTCCCTTTGGGGTACCTTAGAAAAATAAAGAGCTCGGAAGTTTGATACTGATGAATGACATACTTTTCATTGCAATAAGCCGCAGTGCAAGCGGCATCCTACTGAAATTCATTAGCTGCTATCTACGATAACAATTTCTCCCCAATGATGATTTGCAATCCTATGTACGATCGGCAAAAATTACTTTCTGCCAATATGTAACATTTTTCAATTACGTAAAAATAACCATATGTGACAAAAACGTTTTTTTGTAGAAATTCATCAAAAAACGGATCTCGGCCATTTAGCTGTTTCGAAACGGAATTCCCGAAAATATTCATAAGCCTATTACAGCCACACATAAGAATCCAATGTGATCAAATTATTTGTAGTGGACCGAAATGTATATGTATCATAGCTGGCCCTTTAAATTTCAGTTGGAGTTAATCGACAAAGGATCTTCCTCGAGCTTTTGGCGCATACAAAAAGGCCGCTAAGACATCCTCATTTTTATCTGATGCTATTCAGTCTATTCAGAAACAGTGTGAAAGATATCGAGATACACAATCGATCAAATAACAACGAAAATTAATTGTCAAGCTACTAGTTACACATAAGGTGAGACGGCCCCTTTGAGATCCTTAGAATTTTCGACACCGACCGAGCGATAATGTAGGAATTTACACAAAATATATCACAGGTAAAATTAAAATTAATTTTCGATGTAATTTGACCGGTCACATGTCCGAGTTATTCCGCCAATTATCACGCTTCAGCATTTTTATGTCAGCACTTTTTCTTTTTTTTTCGCTTCTCTCAGAGGAGGGAAGACAGTCTGCACTAAATGTTTCAATCTCAATCCACATTGGTCAACGCAGTATGGATAATTTATTTTTTTTTTTTACTGAAAACCAATATTAAAAAAATGAATTGTAACAAACTACTTGCCTAATGGGAATTAAGTTTTGCAAGTTTAGGGCAAATCTCCATAAAAAAGTGGGATTAAGCGACATCAACTGGCTGAAAAGCTGGCTGATAATTAGCAGTATACTCATCTGCAAACAGTTTCTCAATGGATTAAATAATTCATCAGAAAAACCTGGCTGTGTTGGCTACATGGTTCCTTCAATACCTCGCAGCATTGTTAACATCCCCAAACAAATTACACATCCCACTGGAAAATTCACATAATAAGATCAACGTCATGAGTATACCTTCAGCGAAATGAAATCTTTGAGACCTGGCCCCTTCAGCCCCTCTTTTTTCTTACTACCCTTCTCCCTTCGTTTCTTTTTCGTTTCCATCGCTGGACCAGGAACACTCATCTCAGGCGTCTTTGGTGTACTTGGGGTACCAGGTGGTGACATATCGTCGAACATGTAAACATCTGAATTTGGACTTCTCAAGTCCACAATCTCAGTTTCATGAGCATGCACATCTGGGGTATGGGGCACTTTTTTATCATCTCTTCTATCAAGCTCGCCTCGATATTTATCGATGTACTTATCATTATGCTCGTCTATTATGAGACCAGGGGAATTGTCTCGCGACTCCATTTCTTTGTGCTTATGGTGGTCCACAAGCTCGGATTTGTCGTCGCGTGGCTTGGATATTTTTTTAAATATGTTCAACTTTTGTTTGTCGGGCTCGGAGGGGAGCTTATCGACATTCTCTTCCTTCTTTTCGACTGAGGGTGGCAGGACTTTCTCGGCTTTTGCCTTACTTTGGCTGCCCTTTGGCTTTGCTGGGGAGTCCTCCTTCTGCAGGGCGTGCGCTGGAGGCGTGGGGGTCGCTGTTGGAGAAAATTTAGGCACTTTCGGCGGCTTCAATTTGCCTGCCTCCTTAGCCGCCGATTTTTTTACCTGCAATACAATGAAGCATTGATCAGTAAGATGTGGTGGGTGAATTAAAACCAGTTGGAATCATAGATAAAGTTATACACAAAAATACTAACAATTTTTATTTCATGAAAAATTTCATAAGTTCATATTTGACTGAGAAAATCCAGGGAAAACGCAGATTATTTTTGTGGAAAGGTGTGGTCAAGTTGACATGGAATTGCCCAAAAATAAGATCGTCGGATTTTTTTTTTCATATTCTCAAAATCTTACAAAGGTTGGACAAAGGTTTGCCAATTTCTAAAACGTTTGACATAATTACGAATAATGAATCAAATGAATATATAATAGTGATAAATACACGCATAGGTCATCCCTATATGGTTGATGATGAAAAATGTTTTTAAACAGTTGCGTTTCCACCAAACCCACCTTCGGCTCAGTGATTTTATCAGCCTTGAACAATTCGTCCTGCTTCCTATTCTTCTTCTTATTCTCCTTATCGAGTTTCTTATCCTCCAATGTCTTCTTAACCACCTTTTTCACCTTCTTCTCAGACTTGAGTTCAGGTGGTACCATGGGATAGGTAGCAGGAGGTGGGGAATCCGTCCTAGCTTGAATGGGGGTCCTAGGTTCTGGTAGTTTGCCTTCTCTAGCTGGCGAGAGAAATCCTGACGTTGTCATTATGACACTGTGGATCTCCCGAAGTGGCCGGCTCTCATCCGTCCTCGTGCGTTTACCAAGAACTGAATTATCGGATAGGGGATCTCCAGGACGCTTGAAAATTATTTCTGGTGATTGGCTTGAAGTTGTGGAGACCTCAGTAGTCGGTGTTGTTCGACCGTCCGTGGCTAATTCCATGGAAACATCGGCTTCGATATCCGAGGCCTCCTCCTCAGGGTGCATAGCTGGAAGGTAGTCATGAATGTGTACAGGTCTCGTGACGACTTCTCTACTTCCGGGTTTGAGAAAATTCAGGTGGTTCTCATGTGGCAACGGGTACTTGGGTACCGACACCACACACGGAACCGAATCGACATTTCGAACGTATTCGGCCAACTGCTCTATATCGATGCTCATGTGCTGGAAAGCCAGGCCAAGATCGTCGAGATTCACGTCTGTTCTCCCCACTGAAATTTTAACAAAAAAAAATTCCAAAATCAGTTGTTTGTAATGAATTAACACCAGGTGGATCACGATATCATCATTTCGCTCCAGCCATTTCATATTTTTTTCCGATAGCTATCTTAGAGTAAATAGGCAGAAGAAGCGACTGAACAAAATTCCATTTCCACCCATCGTCCTACAAACTTTGATGAAATGTTCTCCTGTCAAAATATCGACCGATTCATATTGCAATTCTGAGATAGGTGTCATATCAAAGGATATAAGGAAGTATTATTATTTTGTTATTTTTTCAGGTTCATGAATTCTAGAAGAAAAACTTATATGTTTAAATTTTCTAAAAAAAAAATGGTGCAAAAGGAACTGGAAGTGAACGTCAAAATTAAATGGGTGTCTTTTTTCCACTCACAAATCTCTGAATATTGATGTGATAGTCTGTAAATTCTCATGAAGTATTCCTGCATGAGATCAACCATGAATTCCAGAGGTGTTGAGTTTATCGAATGCCAGCCAACTGTCTGACAAATCTGAGCCACCACAATCCTCAAAATTCCGCGTGTGTAATCAGCCATTTTGTGATAATTTTAACTATCAAAAATCAACCTGGAACAAAAAAAAATGTAGTAAATTGTAGGAGGCAGTCCTGGGGAATCCTGGGGAAGACAGGCGCATCCATAATAGACACAATGCATCACTGCGAAATAGCCCATTATCATCTGACGGAAATCTATGTTCATTTAAAAATGAATCTTTGCGATTGTGCTTACATATTTCTGTTTTACATTTTTATTACAGACATTTGGTCCACAATTTCAACAATTTCTGGAACACTCCGAGATAATTCTCAACATATATATATATATATATATATAATAATTTCAATTTTAAAAAATTCAAATAATTTCACAGATTTTTCAACGTTTCATTGCACTCAAAAACTCATAATTACGAGTTTTGTTATAAGTTGTGTCAGACAATCTGAGGAGCACAAAAATACGAAAGTGAGGTTATGTCAGTTGTGTCCCCAAAACTACTCTTAATCTCCCCAACTTTATGCGTATGTCTGTATAAATAATAATTATCCACTCACCCATAGATAAAGATGATTGAGCATTGATTAAAAGTTAGTAAATCGCGAAAAGCTAAACCACAACAGCTACATAGTACGCGTCTTATGGAAGTATTAACAACAGAAAAATCCATCCTCTATTACAACGGTTTTACACACTTCAGATTTACTAGCCATGTTCTCGATAAATATTGAATACTTTTGATTAATAATACGTAATATGCGGGTAATATAACTGAGAAATTATCGCCATTGAAACTTATAATATGCTCGCTATGTTTATGGAGCAAAGCCAAAGCATTCGGCTGCGTTCAATTTTTGGGCGCACTTCCAATGGAAACTCAGCGGCAGTTCTGTCATTTCACTAAAAACGTGTACTCACACACCGGAATACCAAAAAAAAACATTCAAAATCACGTCCAGGAATTCGTGAAATAAATTTATCAGCATTTTGAGTATCACAGAGTAAGTAAGAGCCAGATCTAATTGCAAATTTGAACCTTGAATAATTTCCCGCGCTTTTTCCCAGAAAACTGATTAGGCCAAAACTGACTTCGTTCTGTTTATTTATCACCTCTGAGCTTGTGGTTGTTTTGCATTCCAAATAAGAATGAAATACAATTTTTTGACAGGTGCAACAAGTAGTCTGGGAAAATACACTACAGATTTTTTACACTGTGCGCAATCTGCAGGAATTCTTACTTTGGCTGCCTTTTTTTGGTACATGCAGTGATGGAGTTGTGAAGAGAGCAGGAAAAGACTATATTTACCTAAAAATTATACAGTAAGTATATTTGCATAAGTTCCTGCTTGAAAGTATACTTGATTCGTGAATGTTAATGTTCATTTGAAGAATGGAATATTCTATGAAATGCTAAAAACTGAGTTTTAGCCCTTCCCAAAAAAATGGCTAAAATTTTTCAATATATATATATATTTTTCAATATATATATATATATATATATATATAAAATGATTCCAGTCTTGGATAAAAGAAATTAGAGAAAAGGTGTTTCAACACCAAAAACATTTGCTCACCTTTGTAACACAAATTGTTCTCACTGAGGAAGTACCCTAAGAATAATAATTGAAATTCTGAAAAGGTGAATCCAGACAAAATGACTCTACCCCCTTCCGAGCTCCTGAAGCTGCTACGTATCCTGGACGAAGAAAATACAGATACTCCCTTGGAGGCGCTCATTAAGCAGCACCATCAGGACCTTCCTCCCGAGGATCGTTTCAAAGTTGGTCTCACCTTGGCCCTTCTACTCCAGCAAATGGACCTTCTGCCCAATCCAACTCAACGTCTGATAGCAATAGCTCTGCTCTACCATCTTTACCAAACAGAATCCTTCTCCTCTACTCCGTTTGCCAGTGTCTTCAACCAAATCCTCAAGCCAACAGAAAATACTGACTCAAAATCACCTCAACCCCAGAATTCAATATTATCGCAAAATGAAATCAAGTTCCTGTCCCATCTTCTGGGATTCAATTCGTCGGAGACACTCAAACGAACTCCAAGGAAGATCATGGAGAATTTGTACTTCTCTCCGATGACCGTTTCCGATTCCCTGACCAATTTACAACTCCAATTGGCTGAGCATCAATCCGAGTTCCCTGCGGTCAGCAAATGTGGGAATCCAATAATTTTCCCTGATTCTGAATCTTCCAAGAAGGTGGTATTTTAGTTTATTGAAAGGAAAAGAAAGCATCAGGTTATCAGCTTATGTGAATTCGTATGAAAGACTTTGGTTTTTGAATAGAATGAACATTGCAATGAACTTAATTCTACTCAATTAAATTACCTGAATCTTGATTTAAGACTCACCTGAGTCTGGAGTTAAAAATCACGTGATTCTTCATATAAGAATCAGGTGAATACTATTTTAAAATCACGTAATTTGATTTTTACGTGAATTCACTCATTGTGTTTTTTTTTCATATGAACGAGGACTAGTTGATAAGCCAATGTTTTTCTTCTACCTACAGTCATCATTATTGAATCATTACCTGATAATCAAAATTAATTACAGGTAGAAAATGAGAAAAATACGAGGAACGAGGTACTCGAGAGTCTCCTCTCCGGCGATCCTCCCCTGATAACTCAGAACTACTGTCCCGAATTTCTGCGGCTAGCCCCACCCCTCTACAATAAATCTAGTGGTTTGCCCTGGATGGACGTGACCGAGCCATCTCAATTCGTTGTAGAATACGATGCAACAATGTGTATAAGCAACAGCGCCGGCGCCGAGGCCCGTCGTTTAATGGGAAAAGCATTCAAGAACGTATTAACCCTACAGCAGCAACAGCATCTTGTGACTGAACTCGAGAAGGATCCCAAGCTTGTTTACCTGATTGGATTAACACCCCTCAAGCTGCCAGATCTCGTAGAAAATAATCCCTTAATTGCCATTGAAGTGCTCCTGAAACTCATGCAATCTAGTCAAATAACCGAGTACTTCAGCGTGCTCGTTAACATGGAAATGTCACTGCACTCGATGGAAGTCGTTAATCGACTCACCACAACTGTTGACTTACCAACAGAATTCGTCCACTTGTATATCAGTAATTGTATATCGACCTGCGAAACCATCAAGGATAGGTACATGCAGAATCGGCTTGTCAGGCTGGTTTGCGTTTTTCTGCAGTCACTTATCAGAAACAAAATTATCAATGTGCAGGAACTGTTTATCGAGGTCCAAGCCTTCTGCATTGAGTTCAGTAGGATTAGGGAGGCAGCTGCTCTGTTCAGATTGCTCAAGCAACTGGAGTCTGGAGATGTCGCGGGACTCAATACTTCTGCTAAGAAGAATATTGATATTTGTTGAGGATTGCAAGATTTTACGAAATCGTATGGAAATGTGTATGCTGAATATTGATCTTCTACGTCTCACTTTGTTATACGGTATTTGAGTGAGAAGGTATGAAGCGAAAATTCTATACTGGAATATTTGTTTTTTTTTTATAATTCTTTTTTTTTGGATGAGGAAAGGTGTAAGTGAATAAAGGGGATTTTTCCTGCAACATCAATGTCGGCCAATGTTGTTATGACATTTTTATTCCTTAACTCTTCTTGAATCTGCTTTCCTTAACTCTCGCAGGTTACTCAAGTAACAGAGTAGTTCAGTCTTGTTGTTGACATGCAAGTGTCGCTGAGCTCTATAGAAATGGTCCGTTTGTATAACAGTAATTGACCTACGAGAGCATTGAGGATAGGTATATGAGGCAACACATCAACCCTCATCTTCTTTTCTATGAACTTTAATTGCTACGTTCACATTTGAGTACTATGGAAATCAAAAATTCCTCCAATTTTGGCCCAAGGGAAGTTGGTCAACCTGACAGGTCAAGACTCGTTCAAAATCAAATTCGTTCATGGCGTGGCAGATTCGACATGGAATGTCTCATATGCAGAACCAGCTTGTCAGGCTGGTTTGCATCTTCCTGCAGTTACTTACTAGAAACGAAATTATCAAGGAGCCAGAGCTGTTCATCAAAGTCCAAGTCTCCTGCTTCGAGCTCAGTAGCATGATGGAGCTACTGTGTTCAGATTGTTCAAGCAACTTGATTCTGGCAATGTTACACGACTCAATACTTCTGCTAAGAAGACTATTGATACCTATTCAGAAAAATGAGAATTAAAAAATGCTATGGAATGAAAATTTGTATGTATCTTATGGAGTTGAAATTATGGATGAAATATTGAAGTTGTTTTCCCTCGCTCCGCGGAATTTAGTTAGGGAAAAGTTGTTATGACCAGAGAAGTACTTTAATTTTTTTTTACAAATCTTATGTTGTTTAGATGAAGAGATCTGTAAGCTGAATGAAAGGGAAGTTCCTGTAAATACAGTTTTGGTTAAGGTTTCTTTACCATATTTTTATGTCTCAATTGATCTCGACTACATTTGTGTTGACGTAAGCAAACGTAAGTTTTACTCGGAAATGATCATCTGACGATCGAAGAGCTATAAAGACTTGTGCAATTCAGTTGAATGCTATTGAGAGCTGACTTAATATTTATTTTTAGGAGTTGAGTTCTCTTTGAGGGCAAAGGAAAATGTATAAATGTGTTTCATTGGGAATATCGATGTGTGTGCAGGGAATTCAATGCTATTGATTGAAAATTCAATGTTTTCTCATGAGAAAGTAGGGTCAATCGTGATATTCAATTTGGTTCTAATGGGGCTATAAGTTTCAAACGAATCCTGGAAACGAGATGGAAAAAAACACCGCAACCATCCTATTTATATTTCGCAAAATATTGGGTTTAATAAATTGAGATATTCTTATATATAAATACAGTTGTTGAAAAAATGATCCATCACATATTATTAGGTCTTGAAAAATGGAGAGTTTTGTTGCAGATTTTTATGCAAAAAAATCTATCATATGAAAATGCTATCACAAAAAAAGTATCCCATATATAGAGGATTTTTAATATGAGGGGTATATATATGCAAGGACCAGGTTCAAACTATTCTGAAATTTAAAAAACCATAATTTGTCATGGCGAAATTTAAATGTATTTTGTTGTCACGTGAAACTTCTCAGATTAAAATTTGGAATGTTATCAATTTCTCTCTCTCCCTCGAAAAAACCCGTTATTTATCACCCCATGGAGCTTAGGGGAGCCCATGAGAGGGCGAATGGTAATGCGACTCAAACCGAGTCCATTCCCGCGTCTTTGTCCCCCCCAGTTGTCACCTGAAATAAGAGACTGATTGAAGATGAAAAACAGAAAATTGTGGCACGTTACTTTAATACTATTATCATTTTACGGTGTCAGGTATGCTGACAGCGGTAAGTTCATTAGCATCATACATCATTACAAGCGTCATAACTTAAGATTCTAACCTAGATACTACGGTTGGTCAATTAAGGATATCCAAGTACTATGACAATACTATTTAATTTTTGGCATTCTCCCTCATTTTTGGCATTGTAACGAATAAACATCGGAAGTTTCATTCAAGTCCGATTTTATGTAATGGAAATACTATAAATTCACATCATTTCATTGGAAAAAACGTTCAACAAATAAAATTAATTATACGATTTTTTTTCTTTTTGAAATTTGTTATAGTCATCTAAAATTTCGAAAAACATATTTACCGAAGCCACAATTTAATTCCTTAGAAGTGGAAATTTTTTCTGGACAACTTTTTAGAACAGAAAATTAGAAAAAAAATCGCGAACTGTTTATCTATGTTTATGTGCTAATTTCTTTCTTAAAGTTGTATTTTACGAGGCTTAAAGGATCTCTAGTTTCTTCTTGCGAAAACAAAAATTTTACCAGAAAATGCAAAGTACAATTCTTTGGTGCAATTAACTCTTATATGTTACATTGTACATTCAATACTTGGATAGTCTTAATTATCATTGTTTCTTTTGGTTCCCACTTTTAAAATGTTATGGCGAAATTTTCGGGAATTGTGTGAAAATGCAGATTCATTGATACCAGTTTTTTACATGTTCACCAATTTTTTCCATTTATTACAGCAATTTTCTTCCAATTTCTGAGCTTTTATAAAATTACATTATTTTCAGCGGTAGGAAAAAATTTGTTTTCATTCAATTTTGTAAAATATCACCATATCTAATTCTTCTTACTTTTTTCGAAAGGATACGCCACTGAAAGTTATTTTTTGATTAAATTTTTTTTTTTAATCAGTGGAGTCTCTCCACAAGTGGAAAAATGCGCAAAAATCGGTATTCGAGAGTCTGCTTTTTTATCCAATTTTCTAGAATTACGTCATAACATCATTAACATAATGTATATATGTCTCACAAATAGACACGATTCAACTTAATCATACGAGGATCGATGATGGCACAACGACTGCATTACCAATATTCAATAAAACAACTAGGCTTGCTACAATTACTGTAACAACCCCAACTACACTGACTTCGAGTGTGACACCTGTAACTGAAAAAAGCACTACCCCGGGCACAACGCCCACTGGTACATCATACACAACGAGAAATAATAAATATTCAAGTACTAATGCGGGTGGACTGAGTACAACTACTGCAATGCCACTTGGTACATCGAGTGCAATCGTTGAGAGGCAATTTGATACTCTCAGTTTTATGGGTGAGATTTTTATTTTGTTTCTATAGTTGATACTTCAGTGAATTTTATTCAACAATTTTGATTCACATTGGTGGTAGATTTTATCTACCGCGATGTTCAGTAGTGGAGTGGTAACACGTACACTATGACTTTTTGGATCTTAGATGTTACAGTACAATTGTTCGAGGACTCTCGAACTCTCCCAAAATGCACTAAATTTTTGGTGGTGGTGCTAAAACGCAAAAAAAAATTCTCTCAAAATTTTTACCTATTTTTTTTTTAGAAAGTTCTGTTTTTCTATTGGGAATATTTAGCATTGTAGAGATGGTAATGCTATATATTTTATTGATTTTTTTAGGACCTTCTGGAACTCTGTACTGAGTCTCAAATTTTTTTGAAGAGTTCTGGAACTGATGAAAGATTCGTAGAACGTATTTGGAATTCGAACTCCCGAAATGTGTTCGTATTCCCCAGATGGTCCTAGAGCTGAATTTGGTTTTTGCATTTTTTCATAAATTTGAACCCAATTGAAAAAATTCAGCTCATTACAAAATGTAACATTTTGGTAATCAATGTCCACATTTTCCAAAAAATCACTTGGTCTCACCACCAAGTCAGGTCTCTGTACCACTTCACTATTGAACTAACAATCACAAGTAATCTCTATTAAAATTTTCAATTAACCAAAAATTAAAAAATGTCAATTCTCACAGCAATTTGAATTAATATCTCAGAATATTTCCCCAATGTATCACAAAATCATGGTAAACTCTTAATTATTCAAAAGATTTACTTGCCCTATTTTTAACCCTAAGTATTGCATTTATCAGGTGGATGTCTATTTACTGTATCTATTATCACCGTTGGACTATTCATTTGGAAGATGTACGAAGCAAGGATTGAACGTCGCTATTTAACTATCTAGCTGAATTTTCACTAATTAATAAATAAAAAATATTTTTCTACGTTCATAATATTCATTTGTCGATGCGCATTATTCTCTTTACCACTCAACAATATGAGCGAAATGTGGGACAACAAATATATAGAATTGGTTCCAATTATATCTTACTCTTGTGAGTATCTAGATCTATACATTATTTATTCTCTTAAGGAAGTTTCTTTGCACTCAATAGTCCCATTTTTTATAGAAGACATGGAAGAAGTCAGTGAAGAAGAGGCAAAACGAGATAAACCACGAGTTTGTGACAATTTTTTCCTGACTACTTCTTACGTGAACCACATTATCGAGCAAACATTAGTCTGCAAGAAAATATCCGGAATCGCGTTTTCCCTAATTTTCACTGAAACAACAGATTTTCTTAACAAATAATATTTTCTATATTTCTCACATGAAATTTGAGTGTTATCACTCATTTTTTTTCTCTTATCATACATCATATTCACCCTAATAATCGGATATAGTGACCCTGGTTAATGTTTCTTTTAACATCCCGAGTTTACCAAATAGAAATCGGCAAATACAGAAATTATCATTACATGGGGGGGGGGGGGGGGAGGATCGCACCACTTTGTTCATGTCCCAGAAATGATTTATGGAAAATTTTGGCAATTTTTTCTATTCCCTTTTTTTGGGTATCAAAAAACAGTATTTATTTCATTTTCTCCTAGCAAAAAAAATCCCTTTAAATTGCAATTGATTTTGCGAGACATTTTATCAAGTATTTAGAAAAAAAATTTAATATAAAAAATTGTAGGAGTAAATGTGATTTCAATTGCAATAATTAATAATTCAGTATATTTTGTCGACCACGTGTGTATATAGATATATATATAGAGGTATCAAATTTCACTTTTTCATTGATTTTCATTGATTACCGTTACTTAAATAATGGATGACTAATAATTAGCGGGGTAAAATGCCAACTAAATATTAAATCGTGATTCTATATTTCAATTTACGCTCCATACTTATACCCTGGTACATGAATATTTTTTATCAATTCGATATTATTAATTATCATTCATCTGTAATGCAAATTACTGGATTTTTACTTAAGAGAATTTTCCTTCGAATTTTCTACCTTGTGATACAACAAAATTTGGCAATTTCTACCGCCAATTTCAAATGTCCAATTTCACCTCAGTCGGTAAAAATCTACCAAGTCTAATTTTTAAGAAAACAAATGTTCGCAAACTTCAACCATTAAGGATGTTCGACCACTATTTCTCACTTTTGTCAATGCTTTGCTAATCTATCCCAAATTTTTGGGTTTGATACGCGGGAAAAAATGTACAATTTTTCTGTAACTTTATTCTCTATCGACTCCTAAAATTTCGTTGTCGCAGACCCATTTTTCAGCTTTTTGTCTAAGGTTTTACGAATTTCCATACAAGCGTAGAGAAAAAACTCAAAAATAAGTTTACGGTGATAAAATTTTGAGAGTCCATAAATAATAATGTTATGCCCAAATTGTACATTTTTCCCCGCCAAGAAAACCAAAAAGTTGGAGTAAATCGTTAAAAAATTGAAAAAAAATACGAATAGCGGTCGAACATCCTTAATATTCTCAAAAACTAGAAGAGCTGAGTTTAGTCGGACTGCTTGAAATCGGCTAAAAACATTTATATCTCATTGATGCCATTCCTCTGATCAATGCACCCAATTAATTCGTTTATATTCAGAGTTCCTCTCATGTTTATTGTGAACTTCCCAATTATACATGAGAAAAACTAACGATTCTAAATAAAAACCACAATTGGAAGATAACGTCGTTTTAGATAACGTTCGACACATGACCATCGCCAAAACCTTAATCGAAAATGTGAATAAACCATAACTCGATTATCGCACCATTAAAAATCTAAATGACCCATTACACGGTGACCCACCAAAATTACATTGAAGATCAGTGGCCCCTAATTCAATGATTCCCTAATCTAATATTTGCCGATCGCTATTCCGAAAATCCCCCTTAAATTACCTCAATAACCATCTACCCTAATGATTGATTTTCAAAAACTGTCGCACCCACTTGTCCATAACAGATATGTGCATTTGGTGACTGAAACAGTGTATCATTACCTATATATTACATATTCTCTGCGATGCAACAGTTGACTGCATTAAGTGCTCACAGGTTGTAGTATCTACAGTTACTCA
Source organism: Asobara japonica (assembly GCA_026005395.1). Classification (NCBI taxonomy): domain Eukaryota; kingdom Metazoa; phylum Arthropoda; class Insecta; order Hymenoptera; family Braconidae; genus Asobara; species Asobara japonica. The sequence goes on from BQMI01000334.1 coordinate 6,278,491, forward strand.
GTATAAATAGTTGATTTCATTACAGCATTAATATTACCAATTATCATTATTTTTGTTTGTTTAATACCCGTGCAGACAGTCAGAGTCGTTACTTGCCTCCCGCAACATCATAAATTACCTAATATCTTGGAGGAAGTGATTGGAAGTCTATTTCGTCTCATAGATAGGGGCCAACTGTTAAAACTCGATAAATCAATGTATCGAATTACCTCATTTCAACACTTGGCTGATTTGTCAGAGTGATAAACTAAAAGACTAAAAATCAGGTATAATCGAGCTAATTAGCTTGATTATACCGTTATGATCCCATCTAATCAGTGATTCAAATTATGAATCAAATGAAGAAAATGATTGGAAAGACAAATTATTCGTTTTCGTACGATATTATCGGTGGACTGAATATTTGCCATACAGTATTCAAATTCATGTGAATTTGGAATTGGGGACTAAGTCGAACTGAATTCGAGAATTGAGGAGGTGACGGTTTGGAGGACGCTTTGTAAAATGAAAATTTGAGACGAAAAATAGTGATATGAATAGATTAATTGAGAAACCAATTAGTCACATAATGTGAAACTATTAAGAGACTCTCTGTGAACCAATGTGTCATGGAAATTGTTTCGAGAAGTTCCTCTGTCTCATTGATAACGAAGTTGCCCCTTCAAACTTTAATTGAATCCACATCTTCTTCATTATTTCATGGATTCTTTAATCGTAAATTTTATGGGCCTAATTAAAAATAATTCAAACACATGACAGCTTCCCGTAAATTTCAGGAGAATGCTGTTGTCATGTAATTGTATTTTCATAATTCAAGAGTGCTCTGAAATTGCACATCACTTGTGAAATGTCATAGCCACTCATGAAGATGGTCAAATTAGTTATATACCCATAGAAAAAAATTCTCTCCAGTGTGTATGAAATTATGGTCACTGTCGATTTGTTTGTCCATCCCATTTCCCTGAACTACCTATCCCCCAATTTTCCATCACAGATATTCGCCCGCGGATAATATGGCGCGAACTTAGAGAAACATATATGATGCGGAAAACCTCGTGTGTTTCGCCCTGGCAAAAAATATCCAATTTTCCGCGTCATATATTTTTTAAATCACCCTCATTACCCTCATCAGGCTTATTGTATCAGACATATTACTCCCTGACAAAAACAAATTCATTGTAATGATTCCACCGATTTTCTTCCGAGTCGACACCAGGCTTAAGTTGTTCAGCACTACCCCCAGCAGTGCCAGATCCACAGCTAGCAACAAGTTTGAATCCTTGCTCCTGCAGCATGTCAAAAGCCTGCTCAATAAAGCTGTGCTTCAGGAAAAATCTCGATGTATATCTATCAGACATTCCATGATCAGGATCCCGGCTCTCATTAAGTGTTTCTCCAAAAACACCCCTGCATAATTCCACTCGTCCGCAAACAAGTATTCTTGATAATTTTCGGAACTTAACATCAGCAAGACCATCGCGTCCAAAGGCAAAACTCCCTCGATAACCCACGACTATATATCCAACAAGTCGTTTACCACCATTATTCTCTTTAATAGCTTTTTCTAAACCACTCAAACGATAGAATATCGCTTCGCAACGCAGTCGTTCCCGCTCGCGAAAGCCTTCAGGCAATATCAGCGAATCATTTCGCAGATAATCCAGAACATAACGGAATAATACACCGTCACGATCGATAAAATATCGTCCCTTGGAGTCCTTTTCAAGTGGCGATTTGCCAGTTAATAATTCGGATAAGTGTGAGTCGCTCTCCTTCAGTAGGGTTGATCGAGATGTTGTGTAAAAGACTCCGCCCACATTTAATTCAATCACGGATGGTACATCAGATTTGTCCGTAAGACTCATTTTACTTATGCTGATGATTGTATGGTAATCTGTAAACAGCGTAATGGGTTTACCATGATTATCTTTAAATGAAATACTTGAATAGCATAGGGACTTTGGTGCACTCACAGACTACGCGTTCTCGAGCACTCAGTCACTACTGAGTTGAGTGCAAGTTGAGGTCGTTTTTAGAGGGAATATTGTCAACGCGCAAGCTTAGTTGGTATCCCGCGCATTCAAGCCCCCTCCTGGAAATGAGGATTCGATCTGCCATCAGCTTTCACCGAGGCCAAACCACGTCCCGCCACTCGAGGCTTTCGATTCAACCCCACCTTGGTGCACCATATGGTGGAGCCATCGTGTATAGATTTTTTTTCATGCAAAGGGTCAATGGATCGTACATTTTATTTACATTTTTTGGAATTTCTAGGAGTCATTGGGAAATGGGGCAAGGGAGGATAAGAAAAGATTCAAATCCACCTTGGTGCAAGATACGCTGGAGCAATCGTGTATGGATTTTTCCTGCAGGGCTAGTGGATCGTACTTCATTCACCCTTCGTTGTGGGTATTTATAGGGGCGATTGAAAAGGAGGGAGGGAAAAAAATCATCAATGAGGGCATTGTCGCTATATTGTGCGTGGAACTTAGTTAAATAAGTGACGATATTTTGTGAGAGCTATGTGGGCTTGGTAGCTTCTCCAATAGGCAAAATCGTCTGACCAATGATTATGCTAAGTCTGATGTAGCTCCGTTCTGTTGTCATTCACCAGATCCAACAGCTATAGATCAATCACAGGATCAAAGTTTGCTATGAATGTAATTTTGGAACATCCTGTATATAACACTAGCTTTATTAAATTACATGTCATATCAAGCAATGATGTACGGGAAACAGATAGCACATAGCAGATCATGTCGTTGGTAGCTATATTGTAATCCAATGTTTGGTAGCTCGGTTGAAAATTCGTCGAGAAATCCCAGGCCATTTATATCGCCTCGTGCAAGTTTATATCTATAAATAATAGTTCAATCGGATGTTATTGATGTGCTTCATCTCATTCTTCCCTCTCATACAATTTCGGATTGAACCGAAACAACACGGCAGGATCTTCAAAGGCGGATATCAATCATTTTCAGAGGCAATAATGATTATGTGCGGGAGACATTGAACAACTTCTATAATAGTTCTCATTATTACTCACAAACGCAGGGTGAATGGAAAGATTTAATTCAGACTTTCGCTACATTGCTTTCGGTTCCTCCAAATAATCAAACAAATAAGGGGAAAAAATACTTCATCTATTACACCACTGTAGTTGTCCATGCAGTACAACGTTTCTAAGACGAAAACTGTGTTATTTGAAAAATGAAACGGGGCGTGCGCGCTGCGCATGCGCTTCCCTTTTTTCGCCGCAATTATCGATGGCGCGTCGGTTTCGATCTCCCGCTTTTCGATAATTTCAACATACATCAATATTTTCTTTCGTCTCTCTGTTTTACTAGAGGGAAGAACGTATGCTTCAGCATGGAAACATGAACATTTATGCTAGATCTATGCTTCTCAATGTTGTTTCCCCTCAGAGCCGCATAACTTTGGTCTAAGACGTTTCAAGATGGAGCTACTTTTTAACTAGGTACTGTGCCGTACTCGGTGCCGTACAAATCATCTTGGGACCTCATGTCCCAATACATGCCCCGGCGATTTAGGGTCCGCGATATTACGTGGATGTCGATTTTTTTATAAAATAAGGAAAGAATTATAGAAGACTTTTCCTAAATCTCATTAAATATTTGAAAACCAACCAGTTGAGGTAATTTATAGCCATTCCTTATTCATTTATCATTAACTACGAGGGTTTGTTGATCCTGCAAACGTATGGCACCCTTTGCTGTTCGGATGTTATGTGGAACCTCGATCGCCACCGTCAGGGTTTATGATAGATATGATTTATTTCTGACCGAACGTTATGATATTAGAATAGATTAATCTCATGAGACCGAACCAAAATGATCACCAGTAGGCGCGTCGTTAAGACTGTTCAGGAGCACTTAAGATTGTTCACAGAATTTTCTGGGCCAGCGTATCCCCATTTTTGGAGCATTTGTTATGCGTCGGTTCCATGTTTGCAAAGCCGCTTTAAAATACACTGTTGAAAATTTTTACCTAAAGTCCTCGGCAGGGCCGGCGGAAGGTGGGTGGTGAGGGTGGTGAAAACCACCCATAGTAATCTGAGGTGGGTGGTCTACCCTACCAGCCCCCAACCCCCCCCCCCCCCCTTCGGCCACCACCCATGGCAATTTGCTGTCCCGCCGGGCCTGGTCCCCGGGCCAAGTCCCAAAAGTTTTATAGAAGTTTCACATTATCGGAATTTCCAGGTAGCCGGGGCGTTAAAATATCTGAAAATACATAATTATTCAGTGATGAGTGGGACCAATAGTGACCTTTACCTGATTTTATAAATAAGAATTTGATAATTGACCTTTGCGGCCTGGATCAACTATAATGAAGATGATGACGAAACGTTCGAAGTTAAAATGGCCAGCATTTCAGTCCTTCAACCTTAATTTAATAATACTTCATCACGATCGGAAAGGTCACTCGGCAATTTTTTATCAGTAATGTATGGGAGATTGAGTTGAATTATTAACTGAAAATTCAATGAATTCAGGATAATTCAGGCAAATATATCACTAAATTTTCAATGCTCTGGATATTTTTCCGGTCGAGCCGAATCAGTTTCAGATTTCTGATCATTTGGGTAATTTGTCCATGACGTTCGCAATTTTCTTTCCAGTATTCGCAACATGTTACATTAATTTCCAGGCACGCTTCAAGTAAGTTAGCCCCAATGATAATACTAAAGCTCGATTTTATGTTCACGTTATTCAATTTCTTCCTTTTTATAGCACCTAACATGCGCAGGTGATGCTCACATAAACCCCATGAGCACCCAAGTTTCATGACGCACACGTGATTGGCATTTAGTATGGAACCAAATAGGTATGGGAAAAATTCTGCAGCATGTACAAGACTTTTATAAAATCCTATAGGTTTTTGTAATTTAATGTTGCAGGTGTTATTCCCATGGGTTTTTCTATGGGGTTATATTCAATATGTGTAGGATGAACTGTGTAAACAAGGCAGTATTCACAGAAGAAATTGAAGCAGTTCCAATCAACACTCATTCATATCCTAGATAAGTAATTGTTTCATTCTAATGCATAAACCCATGAGCTTGTTCATCAGCCAATTAAGTTCATCCAGCGTCACCATAATTAGTTCCGGCGGGCATATGCATGCGATTTTCAATACGCCGAGATGTGCATCATTGTGATAGAGCAAAACGTCAGAATACCGTCAATATTTTCCATATTCATCCATTCCATCCATAACAAATTATTGAAAGCAGTACAAATCCCCTAAAGCAAATTAGCCGTATTCCCTTTCAAACGCGCCTCACTACTTCCCACAATTCTCACGCCCATCATTATAGATTTTTTTCAGTGAAGTAAGGGTATCCGCCCTACTTTCTTCTTTAATTGTTAAACCTCCCTTATCTGCTTACGCAGCATGACGTCGATAGGTGTAATTTCTTTCGTTTAAAACTTGAAAGAAGAGCCAAATTCTGCAAAAATTAGAATGCTCTGTTGGACTGTCCACAAACACATACTGAAGTTCTCAAAAACCACCAATGTACTATTTCTATGAGCCAATGGGAACCGATCAATCGGACGTGACGATACAGCGCCGCCTCGTGGGACGCCACGGATCCTGTCATGGTATACAGAAATTCTCCGATTCGCGCTATCATCTTTTAGACTGTCATAAGCAGTTGATGATGGAGAAGCGTTTATAATAGGTCTCCACTATTGCTTTTTCACTCATTTTTATCAAATTTTTGCTACTTGTATCGCGCTGCGAGTCACGTCAGGCTTCTCATCGCCGTCGGGTTCTCCGACAGTTTTCACCCACCAAGTTCCCCTGCAACTTCCCGAGTTTGTTGCACAATATACTATTCTAGAAGTTTCAAAGTTTTGGAGAGAATTTGGCAACGTTCCTGCATGTATATATATGTCAATAACACGGCGGCGTGACCCTCATTCCGTGACCAAAGTCACACGGCTATTCGACGCTACCAACGACATGTTGAGCCCTCCACGAGATTAGATCTGAATCTGGGATTTGTTAATTCAATTGTGGGGTAGAATCTGTATCCATTACTCCCAATGTTCTGAAAACTAATCACAGAATGAAGCAAATAAAATAAACCGTTTTTGTTGCTCGTGTTATTACATCTTAATATATTGCCTTCCATAAATGAGGTTTTATATTCTGCGCTCCAATTTTTCCACTTTTGATTTCCTTGGTCCCTCGCGAATTTCGGATCATAACGGGGTAATTGTGGGACTAGACCACTGGATGCATGATTGATTGCCGCCCCGGGGTGAGAAATCCCCCAGTCTATAGACTTCCCAACCCATGCTGCAACTATTTTTTCCCCCATCGCCACCCACCCTCCCTTCCGGATGACGTAATAATTCACACCACTACTTTGACTGTCGTGCGCAAATTTACTCTATCGGAATTCTGTTTGAATAAAATATCAATGGGGTGGAAAAGCCAATGGGGAAGTTGGAAATTTTTTAAAGCGGGAAGTCTTCTGGAGCCTGAATGCCGAAGGAAATGCTTTGTTATCCGTCAGATCTAAAATTGCCCGTGGAAATGCTGTCATTGTCGTTTTTATTATTTAAGGTAGTTTGGGGGTGATCTGAAGATTTGAGAAATGTAATAAATTTTTCAACAGCTTATTTAATCAATTCAAAACCAAGGTAGAAATGTCGATGCTTTTGGGGGATGAATTAGAATGAAAATCAATTCCAAAGTTGGCAGTTATACATTACGTTAAATGGGGGTGATGATACACTAGCATATTTCCTACATTACCGATCGTTCTTCCTATAATTTATTTCCTTACGAAAATTATTTAGTAAAATTTTTATGCCAAAGTTGTTCGGGAGATAATGATTGGTCAAGAAAAATTTAAGTTAATAAAATCAAAAAAATTAAGAGCTGTTTCTCTCAACTTCTGAAGGGAAGTTATTGCTGGTACCCATGGAGTGTCACACACACCCATCTCGTTTATTTCCTCAATCTTTTCCAGATCTAGTGATTAACACGCGGTTTGACATGAGAGTTTTTTGCCCTTACTAATAATGTACATGTCGCCATACATGATGTATCACCAATGGAGAGGAACAACGAACGATGATAGATGGTTTGACCTTGTCAGAATATTTCGGCCTCGTTTTAGACCTCTGATACCTACCAGGTATCGATCTTTGCCGTGCTGGACTACAATAATTTGTGTGTGTTTTTCCAGCGATGCGCTTTTCGACAAAAAACAATGCAGGGACATTAAAATACAGCATAGAAAGCGATTGTTCGAATCATGTCCAAAAACCGATTGTTCGACCAATCGTTGAAGTAATAGCGTTCGTCTGCTATCTACATGTTGTCGGGAGCCTTTCCACGGAATTCCCTCTTTTTTCCTGCCAGAGTCATAACAGAGGCCCTCGTGTAGAATCAAGAAGACCCAGAGATAGGTCATCTAGCCTTTCTCTACCTTCAAAATGCCTATGATAAGGTAGAGTTCGTATGGTGAGCCGAACAAATGGTAAAATATAGGAGTAATCGGTGAAGCGAAGCTTCGCGTGCTGAAGTATACCTAGTGCGTGCGCAATGGACATGGAGTGGATAGAAGAGATTTGACACTCTTGGAGGGCAGGTTCAAAATGCCGTAGGGTTACTTCGAAATTAGGAGGTTGACTCTGTATTTAGAAAAGTGGTGACTTCAATCGCGAAAGTCGGTCCCAGCCTCATGGATGGGTGTCCAGTACCCCTTGCGAAGAAATGCTCCAGAGTATAGCTTCGGAGGTTCAAGAGAGAACGAGAGACTTAAAAAACACATGAACACATACATACATGTTCCGCAAAATGGATCGGGATAATGTGAAAATGAAAAACTAAAATTTTCACTTCTGATTTGCGGGGTCGTTACAATAATTCCCTATGGAATCAAGAAGTTAGGTATTTTTTCGTAAGTGACTGTAACACTGCAATTGAATACTCGGTGCAATTCTCAGAATGGCCATTAAAAACATATACAATCAACTTTAAACCATGAAATTTTCAAATATCCAACAACATTCACGTTTATTATCAGGAAGTTGAATAGAGGATAAGAATATTGTGGACGTGGCAAATTGTAATATATATAGATCTGTTCTACGGACAGGCCTCGAAAGTGAATTTATTCATTGCTAAGTTGTTGCACAATGGATGTACTATTAACAATAGCATTAGCAATTATAATTACCGCCACAGGTGAGCGTATATGATTAGATGTGGAACAAAACGCTCCTACTTTTAATAATCTTGAGCTTATTTGAAAACAAGCGAAATTTTGTTGACCATCATTTTCATTGATCCAGAATGTCTACCAAAATTTCAGTCTGAACCATTTTTTTTGAGGTGTTGACCAAACATTTCATGAGACTTGTAACCGAGCTGGTACGATGGACCACATTTTGTCAGTAGGTCATAAACCGTGTTTTTAACATTGCATATCGACAAAAGTGAAGTGGGAAACCCCTCTAAATTTCGAAAATAATTTTGACATATGCTCGAGAATATATAACTAAAATTTCGTGATCGGTGCTTTGAAACATTGTGAAATTTTGCAAGTTATCTTCACGAAATCAGTGCTGAAGAAATACCTTAATTTTAATTATTCATCAGATGTACACGGCTTGATCAACGGGTACAAATTGTCTGATCGTGAGCAACCCTACATCGCATCCATATGCCACAGTGGTTGGCATTCTTGCACTGGAATCTTCATTAATGATGTATACATACTGACACTAGCGACCTGCATTATTACCAGACCGCTTGCAATGATGTCAGTAATGGTTGACCGTAAAACATTTGGCTCTTGTGAGGGTAAAACTTTAACAGTTAAGAGCTATGTAGTCCATCCTAACTACGATGGCGATGCAAATGATGTTGCAGTAGTACAAGCAAGTCATCTATTCTATTTAAAATGTCCAATTGTAATATCCCAAGACCATCGGAATTATTGAATAATTCGCGGTAGCTTCGATGAGTAAAGACAAGAGGGATGAGCTGTGCCTATTAGGATACTAAGCGCGAAGTACTGGGATCTTAGGGCACACCTTATCCTGATTGAGTGTACTCAGGCTATACCTTCTTCTTCTTCTTTCCTCTGGCTCTGTGGCATAAGCCCAATCGACCGTACTCAGGGTTCCTTTAGGGAATCCCCCGAAGAGTTTGGTGGATTAGAGTTGCCTTAGATTTAGGTACCTTCATCTGGACGGTTAACTCGTAATTGATCCACCAAATCTCGTTTTTATCGCAGGCCGTCAAGTGAATACTCTCCAGCCTAGGGCGGAAAAGCAGCTTTTTCAGCCTCGGAAAAGACGAGTTTTTCCGTGTATATATTTTGAGGAACCGTAAATTTCTGTAGAATGTTGCCCTGGAAAACTAAACTAAAATAGAAAAAAAGGATGAGCAAAAGTTTCGGTTCCAAAATCTAGCATTTTCATCTATATTTACCTTTGTTTCAGCTCCATCCCTGGGCATTTCCACATCATTTAGACTTCAACGCAGACCCAATAGCTCCACAATACAGAAAATATTGTTCGATGTGTCACATGTTCGGATGGCTGCCGCGGAATAATAAAGATCACCGAGTTTTGGCGAGAAGTCCTGTTCACATTTTTAGTAGAAAAAGATGTGCGGAATCCGGTGTGGATGTTATGAAAAAGGAATTTTGCTTTGTCGACCCAACTTCCAGAACCATTGTCACGGAAGTAAGAGTGCACACACAAATTCATACTGTACACGACAAACGAATATGAATAGTTTAGAAAAAAGTGGCGGACTCTCAGTGAATTTACAATCTGTCTTGGAACATGTTCTGCGGAAGCGGGAGAACAAAATTGCCTGAAAGGGAAAAGCTTCAGATTATTTGACATCTGGGGAACTCTTTTTTACTCCCTTTTTTGTGACAGATTTATTCAAATTTTGAAATGTTCTCGTGAAATTTGACACAATTTCAGAAACTGATTTCCACGAGGATCAATATTCATTTCGTAATTTACTTGTTCAGATGTATACCCTGAATAAGGTCCAAACCCTCTCTGAAATTTGGTGATTTTCTGTCAAAGTACATTTGATGATTTCCTGTCGGTGGCATACAGAGTATACAGCAGTACATAACATGTTATAATGGTATATTTGTTTTCTTGCAGGGGGATGAGGGTGCTCCGATAGTATGCAACGGAATTCTAGTCGGAATGATTAAATCTTCAAAGAAGCCACACGATACAGCAGGTACACGAAGATATCCAACTAAAATGATTGCCCTATCTCGTTATGAAGATTGGATTAACGATGCAAACTCGCCTCTGTGGACCTGATGATTTTAGAAGTGGCAACGAGAGAGGGAATTTTAATCTCTTCATTTCAACATTGTAAAATGATATTTAGTCGATATTTGAGATTGGATTGAATAAATTGTAATTGAAAGTCAATGCCAAATAATTTTCATTTCCAACATTTATATAAGAATTATTGCAAGTAAAGTTAAGAAAACCAACTATGAATATATATAATATTCTTATTATTTTCATCCACGCGCATGCGCACTATCCATTTTGTGACACCCAGAATTATTTTCCATACGTTTTTTCATGGAGGCAACAGTGAGGATGTACGGGATGTACTTTAAACATAGATGGCAGCCCAGCCAGCATGCTCCGAGGCTCATTCTGTCTCCCTCGATCGTAACGCCAGACCCAAGCCATCTCACCCGCAGAATGACTAAGCGAATTTATTTGGAGGACAAAAAGCGTAAAGCTGAAGCTACCAAACACACTGATATAATCCTGGAAATTCGATGCTTAATTACGGAATGGATGGCAAGAGATCGCTGAAAATGGCAAGTTTAAATTTGATTATTTTACGCTTTTGCATGGGTCTCCTGTCTCTGTTTTCTCAACCGTCTCAACATATGGTTCACGTCAAAACATAGGAATGTTGTTTACATAACCTGTAATTACTTCACAAAATTTATGTTATTGTCGCTGGTATTTGTTTAATGTCACGTCCATCTTTTTCATGATCAAAATAATGTCTCAAGTAGTTGCTTATTTACTAAGTTCTTTTTTAAAGGAATTTGCAAATCGAATTTAACTATATACTTTTTTTTGTAGATAACCCGAGGCGATGGCAATAACTGAATATTTTTCACTCATGTTTAAGCTAGACTTTTCATAAACATCATATGCTTTTTAACATAGAAATTGAATTGCTTATAAAAGCCAAATTTTGCGACCAATCCATTTTTCAACGTTATGACATGTGTTCCTTTTCAAGCATTTTCAGTTTTTTTTTGTATTATACTACATCAGGGTAATCATTTTATTTTAAAATTTTACGTGTGGGAATTTTTAACTTTTTAAATTTTCAATAATTTTAAAATTCTAAAATCTTTGAATTTTCTTAGTTTGAAAACTTCTGATTTTTTTTAGGAAAATCGAGATATATTTATCTGGGATATTCTAACATTTACGAAGATAATTGTACTCTTTATCTCAAAAGTGACGCCTCAGAGATTGAATATGCTAACAACTTATGATCAAAATTTGATGTATTTAGACCATTGTAGAATTTCCTCATTCTTTTTACTGAGAAAGTCTTTGACGAATTGCTAAATTCTCCCAGAAAATCGAGTTCTTATATTATTTCTGTTATTTCAGGATCCTCTATCGCCAGGTCCCTGTCTAGACATAAGTGACGATGAACTTGTTTCCATATCCGTGCGTGATCTGAATCGTCAGTTGAAATTACGCGGATTATCACGAGATGAAATAGTACGCATGAAGCAGCGTCGAAGAACTCTGAAGAATCGAGGGTACGCCGCAAGCTGCAGGATCAAGAGAATCGAGCAAAAGGATGAACTAGAAACGGAGAAGACCCAAGAGTACAGAGATATGGAGAATATGCAAGACGATAACAATAGGATGAGGGAAGAAGTAGAATCGGTTCACGCCAAGTACATGGCACTCAAAAAATTTGCCATGGAACGGAATATTCCTATTCCACCTGAATTGGAGACAATCTGAATGATTAAATGATTATTCATAATCTTCAACAATCGAAGCATATGGCTTTTATGTTGCAAAAAACAGAGCTTTTTCTTTTTAAGTTGTTATGGTCAATGCAGTACTCATTGAGATCATTTTCGATCGAATGCTATCATTTCGATATTATTTCATATCACTAGCGTGATACCACAAGTGATCACTATAAGGGCATCTGGCCCTCATCCCACTTTCGGGGAATTAATTTGAAAACAAACCAACTTGGGCAATATTTCACTGCAAACTTTTTTGTAAAACTTCTTGACTGAAATGGCTATACAAAAGATTGCCCTTCCGTTTTTAGTTGATCTTTGGAAACGGTAACGTTAAAACCCACTTATCCACTTCCCGAATGAGCCTAAAAAAGTTGTAAACAGCCTAACTCAATCTGTTACAATGAATTTTACTGATGAAATGGTTTCATAATTTTATAGATTGGGTTTAGTGGTGAGATCGAGGATAACACTCAAAAAATTAAGCTATGGCCATGAGTATAATGTAATGGTTTAGTTTTAGTTGTAATTCTTCGTTTTTTTTTTATCAACATAGTAGAAAGTTATAATTCCAATTTTTTTTCTTGAGATAAATTACACTTCAATACTATTCAATACGATATAGAAAATTTTCCAGAATTTGAAAAAAAACGAAATTTAGTTTGTTTGTTGTTTGGTATATTGGAGAATAATTTGAGAAATTTTGAGAGCATGATAATGCTCCAAAATATCGATTCATAAAATTTTCGATTGGTTAATTTTTAGCTTTGTGTTGCAGAAGATTCATATCGCAATATTCCTTGAAAATGATTAGATTGTTTTCCAATAAACTCAACGACACAATGTAAATGTAGTATCTTTAGGTCGTCATGGAATTTTGCACATTTTTTTACCTACCTAGTACAAGTATTTAAATCGGTGAATGGGACTTTAGCAATGGATAAGATTTCTGCTCCAATCCTTCAACGTAATAGATAAGCTAGAAGATTTACTAGGCTGGGGCCGCACGTACTTTCCACCTACGCCATTTTTGAGGTATAAAAAATTATCTCATGAATGTCACTGGATTCGAATCAAATACTGGAACATCCATTAATCACTTACCAAACTTATTACCCATTTTTGTTCAATGTTTTATTCAAGAATTCATTAAAATACGAATTAACTGACTGACAACATGTACATTAATTGAATTTCCTAAGAGTCTATATTTCTGTTTATCAGTAGTGGAGTTGGGGAAGGAGAAGCCGTCAGGGAATGACATCAATCGAGATACTTCCTTAGGTGTAAAATACCTCAACTTCAAACTCCTCATCAAAGCCAAACGCTCTTCACGATCTTCACACTTTTTTATACTAGCTACAGTTGATTTAACTGTAGATTGAGGTAGGGAACTGTAAACAGAACCAGTGCCTTCAGCATACCTGAAATAGGCTTTTGTGAAGCAACAAGAACCCGTGGAGTCAGGGCTCCTAACATCTAGGACACTCAATCGTTTCTCTAGAGTTTCATCACTAACAAAGTATTCTCGAAGCTTGTTCTCATCTTCATCCTTCTCCACAAAATCTTCAATTTTCGAAGGCTCAAATTTAGTCAAACCTAAAATTGTTCTGCAAATTTCTTCGGGAAGTGCTTGAACTAATGAAGGGTCGTCGAAATGAAAATGCAAATTTTTTCGTTTCGCTATTAGATAATATCTTCTTCTGCTGTTGGGAACACCAAACTGAGAAGGGCTGAGAGAGAATTCCTTGTAGTTGAAACGTTCTTCAATAGCTTCAATCAAAGAATTTCGCGTTTGTGATTTTTCGAAGCCCACGACGTTCTCCAAGAGAATTACTTTGAGCGTTTCCAGTTTCTTTATGAGTTTGAGGACTTGGAAGAGGGAGCAAGTTCGAGGGTCACTTGTGTCTCGCTGTAATCCGAGTCTCGTGAAGGGCTGACAGGGAGGACTCATGAGGATTCCTTCAATATTCAGTTTCACTAGTTCCTCCAGATTTATTGATTCAATATTTCGGTTTAGAATTTTGTGGGTTGGAAAATTGTGGTGATACACGTCATTGGCAATTGTATTTATGTCCACAGCAGCGATTATTTCCCCTTCGGCTCCACTTTCTGAAAGGAAATCACGATATAGACTCGATTATAAATCATATGTTGGAGTTCAATCAAATATAGAAGCAATGTCCAAATATTTCAGTATACCTTTCAGCGCATAATGCATGCCTCCAATTCCACTGTACAACTCGAGAATTCTCATTGTTATAGTTTTCAATAAACCACGTGCAACAGGGTGAACAAAAACAAGCAAAATCGACAAAACTGTCAAACACGTGTGTCAAGTTGCACTACTATATATAAAAACATATATAGTTCTATATATATGTATATATATATATATATATATATATATATAGTGCTTCATCATTCTCAGCTGATCTTGCAGGTCTCCACAGTGCCCAATCCATAATATAATTCCTAATAGAATTCCCGCCCCCAAAAAGAAGGCGCTTCGGTTTTCCCCCGAAGTATCCCCACCACGCATCAACGCGTATCCTCTAAGCCAGGAGTGGGGGGTTCGGACCGGAAAACCGAAGTTCCCTCTTCCTCAGCGCGAATTATACCTATTGCGAAAGCGGTGGGGGGCAGCTGTAGTGAAAATCATTGAAACACTTTGAAAAAAAACACGTCCCATGTTTCGGAATCTCAACATAATCTGACAAAAAAAGTCATAACAAAGAAAATTCCAACGTAAATATTTCTAAATCCTCCTTCCTTATTATTCATAATAATCATAATAATGTCAAGTCTGTTGGAGATTATAGGTGAAGGTTTTAAAGAGAAGTGACAATGCACGAATGTCTCGAGACGGGATAATCATGTGCCACTCGACGGAGAAGTCACCAATTTTACCAAATTATGACGTACAAATTTAAGGAGAAATTTTGGTTCATTAGATTGTTGGTGTCTTGTGGAGTTAGGAGTTGAAGATAATTCGTTGGATAAATAACAGTAACGTAAGTGCCTAGGGAATATTCTCATGCTAGTTATGCGCCTATTTATTTACTTGTCATCTTTCATTTTTTGACATAATTCGTTGGTTGTTATATACGAGGATTACGATGATGGTGTGCACGCCGTAAAAATGAGAGACGTGTGAGTGAGTTTAATTTTTAGGGGGGAGCAATCATAAACAATCCTGAACTGGTAGGCTCTTTTATGGCTAGACGGAATTTACTCGCAGATGTCATGGGGGTTTTGAAAAATTATCAAATGAAACATCGTCTTTCCACTCGTAATAACAATATAAATTCTCCCCGATTCAATTGCAATGACAGGACCACCTGTTACCTGTAAACCTCGGAAAATGTCAGAGAAACTAATGTGAACTGCCCATCAAGGCTTCCAAAATATGAGATTAAATAAGCGCGGGAGATTTGAATATATCATTTCGTATTTTGTGCATGTTTTGTTGATAAGACGTTTTAATGAACCTATGAGAATATTACAAGATATCTGGGAGATTTCTTATGGGAATTAGGATTTTTTTTTCTGGAACTTCCTATATAAATTCTACCAAATTTTCTTTGGCATTTCCTGTGGGAATTTTTAGTATGCCATTTTATTAGCGTGAATCACAGCTGAATCTATATGTATATAATAGGTCATTTTGTTAATTAGCTATCCAATCGATTGAAAACCACTGGAGAGGATGTTTCGAAGTCGCAGTTGGTTTGGGGGTGGCCTGTGGAAACCTAAAAATCCACATTCACTGGAGCATCTCAAGTATTTGTACAATGTTCTGTCTAAGAACCACACAGTGTCAGATAATAATAGGGGACTTTTAGTGGAGACGTTGAGGTCCATCGCTGAGATTCTGATCTGGGGCGATCAGAATGATAGCAGTGTCTTTGAGTAAGTTGAAGGCTATGTTAAATCAATTGAGCAATTTATTAGTGTTGAGGCTCTTGGATAAAACTCGAAGTATAAGGAAGATAGAGAAATTTACTAAAATTTTCTGAAAAATTTTCAGTCTCCAACTTCTTGGTCCAGATAGCTAGTAGTTCCTTGCAGTAATGGTCAATTATTTGTTTCCAGCTTCTTCTTAGAGAAAAACATGCTGTCCTTTTTCCTCCGAATAATGAAACAAAAATGTGGCAGCTATGTCTGTGTTCAGTTACTCCAAACACTCAACATTCTGTTTGAAAATATAAGAAATGAAACGTCACTCTGTAAGTGATAAATTACCTTGCTCCTTGAATCGACAATTACGTAAAGTATCTGTTTATTAATGAGAAATACTCCTTTTTGCAGATTACCTGCTAAGCAACAATCACGTCAATAGTATAATAGTGCACAAATTTGACTTCAGTGATGAGGAAGTTATGGCTTACTACATAAGTTTCTTAAAAACCTTGAGCCTCAAATTAAATGCACATACTATTCACTTCTTCTATAACGAGGTAAACAAGGTACACTCGAAGCAATTACTTTACCTACATAGACAATTAGCAGAATAGTACTAGGATAAAATAATGCACCACTAATAGACAATTCAAATTTATTTTCGATACTGACGTTCCATATAACGCCATTAATTTCACCCTTAAGGTAGCTCAATTGCTGTCTGCAGTGGAATCTGATGAATTGGAGATAAAGTCTATAAAGTATATAGTAATAGAAAATACATTATCATGAGAATAAATTTCAAAATTAGCTTTCAAAATTAGCAAAACATTGATTTTATTCAGTAAAAATGTGCGCTCTGCTTAGAAATGATGTCATGTTGTAAATAATATTCTCCAACATTCTAGAAAGAATGATTGAGCTACCTTAATTTCCAAGTTAAAACCGGGTCATAGAAAATGCAGGAACAAACAATTTTAATAACGAATTTGTTTGAATATTCTACTTGAATTAATTTAAATGTTTCGTTTTGAATTTGCTTCAAAACACATTTTTTCAGTTCCTGCAAATGGTCTTAGGGATGTAATGAAAATTGCAGGAAGTATGTCAATGTGTAATATGAAACCGAAAAATTGAATACCGTTTTTAGCGGAATATTTGGTAATTCGGGCACTTAATTTATACGTCGATACGATCGAACTTTCCCTGTCAAATGAATACGTACAAATTGGCCATCTTCGTATTTCTCTTAGCCCCATCGGTTACATTATCTCGCATATAATTTTTCAGTACTAAAATACAAATTTATTCGAAGATCAGCGAGCGATGGCCATTTGTACATTTCCTCGCAATAAAATTAAAAGCTAGACTAATAATTAATTGATAGAAATTCTAGGGCTCGGGCTGTTTAATCTCGATTCTCTATTTTTTAATTTTTTCACTGTTTCATGTACCCACATTTTATGTCGCCATTGAGCCCCTCGACCGGAAACTGTGACGAAATAGTAGAAGGAGATGAGTGAACTGATCTCCAGACTGAGTTTATGGTAAATTGTGAGGAATCTACAGAAATTGAATAAATATTTATTATGATCTTTCTTGTGATGCAAAATGCGTCGTAGAGAGAAACTATTCAGTCCGATGGTGATTTCACTCATCTCCTCGAATCACTTCGCTCTGGATCTCACATTCCCTCCACCAAAAATATCACTCCTGATTTCAGCACACAAACGACTTTCCCCTCTACACCGAAGCAATAAAATTCTTCAACCACTCCGAGGGAATGGTACGCATAGCCGTAAGAACATTGACCCTCAACGTCTACCGAGTCGAGGATGCTTCAATGTTAGCCTTCATCCGCGATCGTACAGCAGCTCCATACTTCAGCAATCTCGTTTGGTTCATCGGTAGTCATATAATAGAGCTAGACACTTGTGTCCGAAATGACGCGGACCACCAGAGCAAGAACCGTCTTTCAGACCTTGTAGCCGAACACTTGGACCACCTTCACTACCTGAATGACATTCTCTCCCTGAACATTGCGGACTTGAACAAGGTTCTCTCCGAGCATCTACTGCACAAGCTTCTAATCCCGTTGTATGTCTATTCCCTGACTAAGTCTACATCACCCCTAAGCCAGAGTCCTGGAGAGAGAAAGCACGTTAGCGTCGTAGTGTCTCTATTTCTCCTATCACAAGTTTTTCTAATCGTATCCCACGTTCCCCTGGTTCGAACTCTAGCCGCAGTGATACTAAAATCAGACATGACTATCGTGGAAAATGGAGCGAGCCGAGCCCTCGAGGAATACCAGTTATCATCATTCGACAAGTCCCTAGTTTTTGCGCCCCCTAGTGAAACCCTGGAAAAATCTTTGGAGAGTTTGTCTGGGCACTCCGAGGCACAGGGCACTATCCTGGAGGACATTCCCGAGCATGAGACCAGTCGACTGTCCAGTTCTTCAGATCCAGAGTGCTCTGATAACTCAGAAGCACCTGGTCCACATCAGGAAGACGTCAAAACGATCAAAGACATCCATGATATTAAACACTTAAATTTTACAGATGAGGAAAAAGAGCGACTGGCTCTTGAGGGTGATCCTCCAACTCAGAGGCAGCCACTCGAAGAACTCCCAATTCTACCCCCCGTTGCCAAACCCTTTTTAGAAACTATTCTCAACTCTCTTCATTGCTCAGAAAACGATTACGCCACATTGTTCTCCCTCTGCTTGCTGTACGCATTAATCAGCAATGAGGGAATGGACAAAGAGACTTTGGACTTTGTCTCCACGTGTGGAAATACCTCGAATTGGTATCATTCAGCTTTAATAGAGAAGCTTATCCATATTATTTCAATGAGCTGTCAGACTAATGCTAAAATACGATTAGTAACACTTGAGATGAGTATTAAATTGCTTATTAAAATAGTCATATCAGACGGTGAGAGCTTACTCTGTGATGGCCATCTGGCGGCAATAGAGTCAGCCAAGGAGGAAAGTACAGCATTGCTCAGAAATTTTTATAAAAGTGAGGACATCTTTCTCGATATGTTTGAGGATGAGTACAGTGAGGGACAGAAAAAGCCCCTCAATGTTGAATGGTTGATGATGGATAGTAATATTTTGTTACCACCCACTGGCACACCAATGACTGGAATTGAATTCAGCAAACGATTGCCTTGTGGTGAAGTTGAGAGGGCGCGTCGTGCAATTCGTGTATTTTTTCTAGTCAGAGAATTGTCGTTGTTACTGAGTAAAGAGCCGGAGGGACAATTGCCCCTGACTAACCCGGTGGATTGCATTCAAGTTGGCAATGTACTGGATCTCAATAATAGCGACTTGATTGCTTGTACAGTTGTGTGGAATGATGGACAGAAGATTAGACGGTTCCTCGTTATCGATGTTGTCCAGTTGATTCTTGTGGAGCCGGATACTAGGAAATTGGGCTGGGGAGTCGCCAAACTTGTTGGCTTCCTTCAGGATATTGAGGTGGTGGGAGACAAGGATGACTCCAGATGTCTTCATTTGACTATTCATAAACCGCTGAGCAGTGGTGCGAGCAACAGGCTGCCTCTGTTATCTGCCAAATTTATTTTTGATGATCATATTAGGTGCATGGCGGCTAAACAGAGATTGACCAAGGGGAGGATTAAGGCGCGACAGAAGAAAATGGGACAAATTGCTAAGCTTTTGGATATACCTACGAATCTGCCCAGTTGTTCAACTCCACCTAATTATCCACTTCTTGGTATAAGACATGAACGAACTGTTGGAAGGGGTCATAGGCCCAAGGATCACAGAGGTATGTTTATGGTGAATAAAGTTCCTGGATTCGCAGCTCAATTGCGCAAGCAGAATGAAACCAGAACTGGAGCTAGAGTTGATGTTAGCCCGAGTGGAAGGTCTAGTGATAGTGGCTTGAGACCGCGTGATGGATCTCCGAAAATGCCGAGACCAAGGAGTGAGGAAATTCCACTCGAAGATATGAAATTGAGGAAGAGTTCCCTCACCGGGAATGGGTCGGGGTTACAATTAGTTAATTCCATTGAACCTGATATGTTAAATGTATGCTTATCAGATGTGTCAACAAGTAAAAAGTGCTCGGAGGAAACATCTTTTACATCGCCACAAGCTCCAGACGTATCGAAACCTCGTCGCAAGGGACAGGTTGAAACAGTGTAATTTAACGGATCCATTAAATTTTAATATAAAATTTCAGCTTTTGAAATTTGAATTTTCCAAGTCTTTTTTACCTTTCCTGTAAAGAGCAACTGAGTCCCAGAGATTGTGGCATTTTCGCAAATTTTCTGCCAATATTCAACACTCTGTTTTCCACGTGCTATGTAAACTTCGTTTTCGTGTACTCATTCGCAGACCGGCGGATATGTTATCCACTAAAGGGTGCCTTTGGATTGGAGTAGTGGCAGCTTTGAATACATATATCCATGTGCTATAGAAGAAGCATTATTCATTTGTATCAAAAACAGAGTTCATTCATGTCAAAAAAATTAATTTCTTACACAATATATGCTATTTGTCTGTCTAGCAAGCTGACATCTGGTGAACCAGCAGCCAGATTACGCTTATTTTGCTACGTATCATTATAAATATCTATTATTACGTTATAAATATCAGCACTCTCAATATATTGGCTGGGCACACAGTCCGAATTCGTGAATACAAATGAGACCAGGTGCGCAGGGTGGCATAATCCAGTATCCATCGAGGAAGGTAATCTCGTTGCGATTAGGATATAACGTTGCTAATTGAAATTCTCTGGGTTCTGGCACACACGTGTCACCTAGATATCGAAGCTTCATGCACGATCCGACTGTTAGTGTCAGGGGCGCTGAAGAATGAGAAAAAGCAGTTTACAAAAAAGAGTCGAGCTTAATCAATGATTAGTAAATAATTAATAATCAGAAACTCACATATAACGCAACGTTCGTCTTTTTGGCAATACTCGTTAAAACACAGCCCTTCTCTGATTACAGGCAGCGCTAAAGTACTTGTGATGAGAAAGGATAAGCTCAGGACTTTGCGGAGTGTCAGCATTATGATATCTTGTCTGAAATTAACAAATTGGTGCGGAAACGCCTGTGGTTTAATTTAGTATTAAACGTTTTCAAAATACTCTCAATTTCCAGTGATACTCTCAAATGGATGTTGAGGTCAATAAGGATATTCGCCTAATTCAAACGACCTGGGTAAAACTACGCGCTAAAATATCTGGGGAAAACTGGTTCGAACTACGTGGCGAAAGCCCTATTGAACTACTGGGGGGAAGCCCTGCCACAGTGCCTAAGCAAAACCGTGTAAAACTACTTGGGGAAAAGATTTTGACGACAACTCTGTGTAAGGACCGGCACCAAACAGGTCAAGTTATCTACAAGACCTGTATCATGTTAAATTGACTGGAAGAAAATTATAGTTAAACTTTGTCTGAACTCTGTGTGTTAAACACTGCGGGCGGAAAGTTCTTACTTTCCGGTCTTCAGGCGAGAACGAACTTCCGGTGAGAGGTGTGAAAAATAGTATGTGCACCTCGGGTGTGCAGGTGACCACTTCCGGCGAGTGTCTCAGGTGGCCCGTCAGCCAAAAAAGAGTCAGAAGCCCTCGGGCGTTCAGCCCTCGTGCTGAAATACTTCGAATCTAAAAAAATACCGCAGTAATACTAAAGTTGAAATTTTAAAACGCGGGTACCGAAAATTGTACAATTTCGGGTATGTCCCGAAAGACTGCAGAAGATAAAAAGAAAAATTAAAAAATACTGAAAGTGCGGAGCATATTTTCTTCATATTTATAGCAAACTTTGGATTGGGCTGATAGGGCACAATACAACGTCCTTGCGCTTTCTCATTAGTCGATGACGCATGCAGTATCATTCTAGTTGATTTTTTTATGCTTTTTGACTATTCGAACATTTAAAAAACATTTGAAAAAAATTCCTTGAATATATTCTGAAATATTCTGGAAATTTTGGAACATTATGAAACCATTCGGAAGCTTGTATATGTATAATTTTCTTTTGTAATATAGTCGGGGAAAGACAACATGAAATACTGGTCCTCCATTTCCGATTTTTTGCAACGGAAGCAAGTTACCAATACTCAACCCTCATTTTTCCAGAAATATATGGATATGATTAATGGATCTTGAGTGATTCACCATGCAGCAGAGAATATTTTACAGCTAGAGCTGTCTATGCCCATTATTGAGTTTGATTGTTGGTGTGGCTCATATAGATCACAATCAGAAGACTTTTTCATCCAAACGAACTTTGGGCGCGCAACTTAGGGCATTGCGAAAGATCGATCTATCCAGTGGGTAGGTGATTTACAAAATCTGGCAAAAATTAGGAAACGGTTTTTCATACTCAATTACCAGAAGCCGCTATTTTTTTGAAAATTAGATGATCAATCATGCGCGAAGTTAGCGTCAACTACATATTGATTATATTTCATCAATTAAGGCAAATTGCGATTTCTAAATACCCAACTAAATTCACCGTAATGATCGCTAATGAAGAAGTTTCTATAGGCAGATAAAGTCGTATACTTACCGATAATATTCACGGCGAGTGTGGAAATTTGTTATTCGGCCACATCGACCATCAATGATGTCTCTATTAACAGTGGAAAAATGGTCTCCTTTTTATTCTATGTCTGGACATTGTACTTACTGCCCCTAGGGGCTACTTATTTACTTTCAGAAAGATAAAGTTCATTTATAGAGCGTCAAGAGCGAACATTAATATTACATTTCATACATTAATCACGTAGTCACGTAGACACTGACCGGTTTACCAATGAGAATCCTAAAAATATGACGATTCTAGATTCCTTTTCCACAAAATTACCTCGGCATCCGAAATAAACCTTAGATTGCTAGAGGAAAGACAGCAAAAAATCGCATATCTTTTTATGTTTCGAAATGGGGTCATACTCGTATCTAAATCCTATTATTTCGTGATAAAATTTTGAAAAGACCTAGACGCGTGCTCCGTCGTTAATATATTTTTTTCAGAATTTTATCCATGGTCATTTTATGAATTAAGCCGCCACTTGTATGTTCAGTTATGAAATAATGCCCGTATGAAATTGTTACTTGCTACGCAGCCAAATTAATGCAAAAAACTATAATCGATATGCAAAATACAAAAAGACAAAATGTTAAGACAACCTCGACATATTTACCACTAACAATTTAATATTCATAATCGCGATATATTTTCTCCGAATCTCATTTTAATTACAAGTAATTTGATATTGGTAACTGCCATTAACCAAAATTGATAGTTTATTCGTATACTGAAGTAAGATGGAACAAACTGAAAAAACTATTGAAGTTTGGTAAGTGATATGTAACATACACACACACGGGTATTTTATACTAGCCGAGCAAAACTATGTAGACATTAAAAATTAGAGTGATATAGCGAACGAGAAGTGATAGTAAAATCGGCTGTTTTTTTATCTTAAAAATCCCCTTACGCAATTGACACGCGTAAATGGAAATTCGACAGCAGTATGCGGAAAGATAAAGAAAAATCCGCTTATGTCTTTTTCCCTGAATTACTTGGGGGAATTTATAAGTTAGATAAAGAGACTTGATACAATAAGTTCAATTAAAAACTTTTTAGTAAATCTGAATTGTTCAACTTCAACAAAGAAAGTGATGGTTTTGTTCTGTCTACCTGGGACGTGTCTGCCGCACCCTGTGTATGCATTACTTTCTTACCGTCAATCGAAAATCGTCATTTACATAAATTTAATTGCCATCTAAAAAAATCTTGAATTGTTTAAATACAAATGTTCATCCTCATGATTTCTTAAAACTCATCCTACTCACGTAGGAATTGCCAAGCCTTGGTACACCTAGATTGGCCCTTGCTTCTTCCGGCGGCCCAAGCCTAGTACCGCAGGCCCAGGATATCACCCTTGGTCCAGGTCTAAGACCCAGTAGTTTAATAGCTCCCATTGAGGCTTGGTAGCCCATCATGATGCAACGTATAACGAGAAATTTTATGCAAAATTTACCCAAGACTAGCACCAAGCCTGGGTAACATCCCGATTTATCATTAACCCCTCAAGTACTGGATATGTAATGGGAACTGTCATATTGATCGAATGCCATGAGTGGGACTAAGCACTCCCCTCAAATTATCTGCATTTTTACAACGTTTGCATAACATTGAGTTTTGGCATCCAATCTTGGACCAGCCCACAGTCATAGCTGGCATCCAAGGGCCACCCTGAACTTCACCCACATACACTCAACGCACAACTTCAAACTTTCCACTTACAAATTTGAGACTTCAGTTTTGTAGTAATTCGAGTTCATATCACGTTTCAATAATTGATCCCTATAATATGGAGAACGGTCAATGTACTGTGTAATGTCGTAACATCACAGTACTATCATCAAATATCGTATCATGCGATAATTGCTTCCCAATTACTTTCCGTCGCTATTTATCGTGTACTCTAAAAATATGACCACACTGTGAAATATAATTTTTATCCCATTTATTATTTTTTTAAAGACTTTCCTGGCCATTAACCGCAACATTATAAGAATATTATGTTCTATATTCTATTCATTCCTCTCTAAAAGATATTACTCGCATAAATTCAACTACTTTCCAATTAACAGATGAAATCCATTTAACTACTTCATACACGTATATTTACCCTCAATTTTGTTTACATTCTTACGTTAAAAATGAAAAAGGAAAAGTAACCATGGATGATTACAAACGGTTATAGATACAGTAATATAAACAACTACAGTAACGTCATGAGAACAGGAAACACCGTATAAATCTTATCAATCAAATGAAATCAGTGGCTCAGTTGAGCTCTCCTCAACTTTTGGCTCGGGTTCAGTCATTTTGCTTGGCTCAGTAGGTGCCACAGGTTGTTGATAGGGGATTTGTTGAGTCGTTTGACTAGCAATGGGCATTTGTTGGGGAATTCCAGGTGGTCCATTGGAAACCGGCTGCATATTGGGTACTCCCTGAGGAATTCCCATAGCCCCAGGTGGTCTCATTCCTCCCTGATTGCCAGGGATCTGGCCAATTTGTGTCATTGGACCAGTAGTAGGGGGATTCATATGAATCCTTGGAATCCCTTGAGGCATTCCCATTTGATGTCCATGTTGAGCCGATACAGGTATCTGCGAGATTGATACATTTCCCATTTGGGGAATCACTCCAGAAGCTGGAGGTGGTCCCATACCCTCTCTAGATTGAATCATAGCTTCTGATGGTGGCAATCCTTGGGCGTCTGATTGACCACCTGGGATATTCTGCATCATATGAGGTGGCAAATGATTCGGGGGCATCAGTGGCATTCCATAAGACATGCCTTGCATATTTTGCGTTGGATAATTTGCTATTGGTGGTGGGCCATAGGAGTAGACACCCTGATTTGTTGGTGACATTGGATAAGTTCCTGGTGTAGAGTACATGTGGCGTATTGGTGAGCCCTGCGAACTTCCCATATAATTCACTGGTGGATAATTTCCCATTATGTACTGTTGCTTCTGCTGCTCTTGGCGTATCTGCAATTCTCTCTCCCTCTCCTGGATTTTCTGGAGAGCTAGCTCTCTCTGGTATTGCAAGTATTCCTGTTTCTTTTTTCTCATTATGTCCAATTTCTGAGCCATTTGCAGCTGCTTCATCCGTTCGATTTCTTCAGCTTCTCGGCGCAAACGATCTTTGTGCTCTTCTCGCAGAGCGTTTAGTGCTGCTCGAGCATCTTTCACCTGAGCCAATTTGTCCTGAAGGCCTTCGTAACAGACTCGAGTATCATCATGCTCTTGGATGTATTTCAAGAGCTTCGAGTGCATAGTAGTGATGTTCATGAAGAGATCTTGGAAGAAATTGTCGTTGGAGATCGATCTGCCACGGGAGGCGTTACTCTTCATTCGATTCACAAAGATTTCTACGTGTGAACGAAGACTCGCCACGAAGTCGTCCATTTTTGTATCAACTTGCCCATTCTGTTGTTTTGCAACAACTACTCGTTGGGGCATTGGACTGGAGATGTTCGGGGCTGAGGGGGATGTTACTTCTGTGCGGATTGTAGGATGCTCGTCGACTTTTGAAGAACGGCTCTCCCAATATTTGCGATTCATGTATTTTACGAGCTCTGAGTTTACGGTTTCATCTTCTTGTAGCTTGGAGGGACTTGGACCCTGGGGGAGAAACAATTTAGTTTTTAGGTGACAATATTCAGTCTAAGTGGTAAGAAAAAAAGCTTCTCAATTTATCATTTCTACCAAACGTTTGGAGCAAAAATGTCTCCTCAATCCTTGGCAGCGTGTTCAGATTGTTTCCGAAGTATGTCGAAAAATTTAGCAAATCAAAAGAATTTGCCATCCTAAATTACAGTCCAATTCATTCAGGGATCCTTTAAAGTCGATCACAAATTTCAGACAATCAAATTCCATAATTACGAAAAGCCCTATTAATTAACTCACGTGGGTTTATTATAGGATTTTTTTACAATTCTTTAAAGTTTTTAAAAATTACCAAATATTGTCAATATGTAGAGACATATTTTCTTTTAGAAACAATTGATAATATATATTGATCAATGTTAGGCTTCCCAGAAAATGTAAGACGACCAGCAATTGAATACTCACTGGTGATAAAGGTGGTGAGTAAGTTCTAGCCACAGGTGTCGTGTTTTTATACGAATTTGTCACTCTCTTTTTCTCCTTCTCCTTCTCTTCAGCCTCGCTTTGACTCAATGCCAATGCTAATTGAAGCTCCTCTTCCTCCTGGATCTCATCCGCTGATTTCCGAGGTGGGACCTGGTAAACCATCATAAATTAATCACTAAAATCACAGAAGCCCAATCATTGATTTCAACACAATAAGGAACAAATGCAGTTAATTAATTTTAAGGAAATATTCCAGTAATGCAATTCTACCTCGGATACCGGAGACGCCATTTTCCGATACTAATTTAATTACATGTTCGAATGATTCCAACATAAGTGAATGGGTAAACTAGAAATGTCAATGTATCACTAGAATTACTAGTGGATTTTTCTTTACCTGTTGTTGCTGGGCCAATGAGCTGCTCAGATATTCTACGGGTAGGTCTGACTCTTTTGAATTTGCTGAACTGGGCCTGGGAACAAAATAATATGAATAGTATGTTTGTGATTAGTTATAGAATTAAGGAGGTAGTGAATCGTTATGATGAGAATTGAGTGAGGGTAACAAAAGTTATGCATAGAAATAAAAAATAAAAAATGATCAAAAACTTGACTAAACACAACTCAATAGGCGAGCAGTTTAAAAATCTGAAAAAAATTTGACGCATTTTTGTAGTGCGCACTCACTGAAAAAATCGTGACGATTCTTTGAAGAGGTGAAGGTTTCTCATGGAGCGAGCTGGGATGCCCATTACATTTTTGTGATTTTGTAAAAACACATTTTCCTTTTATAAAAATTGAATTGATACTCTCTGGATGTTATAATTTTTGCACTGAGTATGCTGGGTATTTGCTTTTGCATATATGTATCGAGTAGGGTTGCAAAGGGTGTGTAACATTCTCAATTACCTGTTCACTAGTTCATAGCAAGCCTCACAGACTCTCACTTCCTTCTCAATGCCAAACTTGGGTAATGTCGAGGTCTTACATGAGCATTGGCCACAAAATACTTGGCCACATGCCCTGCAATGATGTTTCCTCTGGACGAGTCCAAAAGTAACTCTGCAACGATGGCAAACCTCACCATCGGCCCACTCAGGTGCAGTATCAGCACTGAACATTGCGTCACTTTCTTTTAACTGAGGAAACGCGTATCCTTCAGCTTTTATGATGCTCATAGTATCCTTAACAGCCGTATACTTGGGACTATTTCTAAATGCAAATGCCCAAGCTTGGATCAACTCTAATGTTTTAGTTTTTACGTTTTCGTGAGGTGTTGTCTTCACTAACTCCTTCAGCTGTTCCATGTACTGCTTTGTCCCAACTTCATCGTGGATCAGGTTTCCACAGTTTTTAACACAAGACTCGAGCACCAAAAGGCCGTAGTAGGCAACGTAGGGATTTGGATTTGTGATTTTTTTCTTTATCTGCAGTAATGCTACTTTTGGCCTGAAAATAGCAAATTTTCTGGTTACTTTGGTGGACGTAGAAATTCATAGTTTTTTAATTTGTTGATTATGTTTGAAAAATAATTTATTCATGAATTTTTGCTTTTGGAACTTAAACCTTGCTAGAGTATATAGCGGCAATAGGAACAAAACGGTTGAATTTTTTAGTTTTGGGTAAAAGTGAAGGACCATAGCTAGCATGTAAAGGATTCAGTTCCCTCTTTTGATTAAATTAAGTGAAATGTTTTTAGATAACCGTGGTTTCTGTGAATTTGGGGACTTTGCAATCAAGTGGACCATTTTATTCGCCAGTTTGGCCAGTTAGTTGGAAAATTGAATTTTGGTTGCAAAAATTGATGGCAAGATGAAGCTTTGTCATTTAACATTATGCAATGAAAAATAGTGGTAAGTCTATCAAATGTTACAAGTATGCTAAAGGATCAACGGAAATTGCCACAGGTATACTTCAAGAAAGAAAACCTGAGAAAAAAATTGGAGAACATATCAAATAATGGAAATCGAATACGCTCCGACTTGGATCTTGTCTTTCATTTACAGCATGAACAGATTCTGCAGTATCTTCCATGTGACATATATAACATATTAAGAAATTGTTACTACCTCAAGTGATTGTAACCTGAAAAATAAACAGGTAACATAGAATTGGTGGTCTGACTATAATTCGCAAATTCATTACAAAATGTAGACTGACAATGTGAAATAAGACAAGAAATGTAAATATGTAGATCAAGCGTCAAGGAACAATACTGTCACTGTGTATAAATCCTGTAGAATTGCCCGTTATAAACGATAGAAAAAATCATCGAATTAACTAAATAAGAAAATACTTTTCCCACTGTACCCTTGCAACGAATGCAACAACATACATTTGGGATCCATGATAACCATTAAACTTGCCAACAGCTGACTCAAAACAAATGATCTAAAGGCCCAAATCAGGTGTGACGTATCTAATCTAACGTTCAGAAAATAGATTACATCAATAACCGTTTTGATGATTTATACTCACGGTGTGTCACCGGCTCTTATAGAATCGCAAATTTGAATGATTGTGGGCCAGTCAGGCTCAAGAAGCAAATGACTCGTGGCTTTGTCTGCAATTTCAAAGTAAATCGTGAGTTAACGGTGACTAACTTGACACTGTGACGTTTGATTACTCACCAAGCAATTTATCAAAATTGGGAGCAGTGCGGAACATTTCTGATGCAAGTCTTACCCCTTAAAAATGGCTCACTACAATGGTAAAATAATGCAAAAAAATTATGATGGCCAACTGTCAGTAGAGCTGTTGAGGTACATGAATATTTGCATAAAACGTCGTACTTGGAATTGTCAAAGATATCGGTGATTTGGTTGGACCTGCTGATCAACACACAGATACTAACACAAGTGTCATGTTAGTGGGAGAGATATCCGATAATTCGTCAGTTCCGGACGTTTCGGAGCACGTGCTGCACTCTGATGGCCAAGTTCATCGACGATAGAATGGGTAGATCTCTATAGAGAGCCGAAACTTGAGGGTGTTTTGGCTGCAAATAGTGTAGTTCCCACCCCATGGGGGAGGTGCCACGCAAGTCAGGATTGTAGGTAATAAGAGGTCGAGTGCGTGAGGAATACCACGACAGTACAGACGCGCAACGCAAGTTTGCCACTATTGTGTTATATATCTGCACAATATATACACATATGCAATTTCTAATGTATCCACATACACAATTCTGATTTTTTTTTATTGAACATATACTTACACATATACTGAAAATCACATGATATGAAAAAATTGGCA
This sequence comes from Asobara japonica, assembly GCA_026005395.1. Taxonomy (NCBI): domain Eukaryota; kingdom Metazoa; phylum Arthropoda; class Insecta; order Hymenoptera; family Braconidae; genus Asobara; species Asobara japonica. The sequence goes on from BQMI01000334.1 coordinate 6,308,379, forward strand.
CCACATTTTGAATGACTTACAATCTAATTTGCGTGCCATCTGTCACGTGGGGTGGGAACTACACTTTGTGGACTCAGACAAACCAAGATCCGGGCCTCTACAGGGGCTTTTCTCTTTGGTCAGTTCACTCGCGTCCCGCCTTACATTTAACTTTCCGTTATTTTTCGTGAAATTTGAAGTTTTGAGGTTGCCTATTTTGGCCAATATATGCGAAGAGAGATTTTTGGATTTTGCACGAAGAATTTTGAATTGCGATTTGAATGTAATTTTTTAGGTTACGAAAATGTCCATGAGTGAGTATTTGTTAAATTTGCTATGATACTTTAGACCTATAAAAAAAGATTTTGGTATTGACAGGGCCGAGAAAGTTTGAAAACAAACAGTATTTGGGAGTTCGATGACAGTTCTCGTTTATCTTGTTTCAGTTATTTTGAAATTAGATCAAAAATTGAAATCGTGAATTTTTTTCATCATGAATTTTCGAGTGACTGGAAGTGTTATATATGTAGTTGTGGCTTGATGAGACCCATATTTATGTTTTGAGAAATACATTTGAAACATTTCTATTCATCTATGTACTAATACATACATTGTCATTTACCGCCTTAAAATTTTTTAAATTTAAATATTAGTTGTGCCGTGATTGATCGGTACTATAGTCAATTAAGAGTCTTAAACTTCCACAGCATGTCGGAATCTAAATTGACTTCTAAAATAAAAAAAAAAAAACGTAACTTTCTATTTTTTATTAGATTTTTCTGATTATGCAATTCCTATTTTTCGCGGCCATTAGAACCGATGATAGTGAATACAATGAATGGGTTACATTCATTGAAACCACTATTGCTGATAGTATTTGTTACATTCCCAAGTTCATCAATATTCCGTAGTAAAAAAAACACCGCATGTACTGGTCATCCTTTGACTCCCCTGAATTCATAATTTTTTTTGTTCCCTCAGCACGTCAAATGGATCCCTCCCGACTGTCAGTGAATTCAGGAGGAAAGAAAACATCAAAAAAGGACTACTCGATATCCAGAGGTGGGAGCAGCACTGTGTCTCTCCTAGGCGCGCACAGAGCTAGTATCGCCTTCAAAACAGGGAAAGGAGGGTTCAAGGTACCCTTTAAATAATTCGCCACCTTTGCAAGGAATATGTACTGCTTATGCATTATTCGACAGGTTCCACGCTACCAGAATACGTATCAGTTAGAATCACCGAATCCCTTCAATGCACCGGTGGTCGACAAGATTTTGGAAAATGTTGTGATAACAACGCTGAAGGATATCAACTCGTACGAGTCGAAATTTTGCATGAAACTCTGCCAGGATATGGCAATGGAAATTCGACAGCAAATTTATAAAAAGGATTTTATACGGTACAAATGAATCCTGATAAGGGTAGTGCGATCTGTTTAACTGATTGAGTTCGCGAGTTGTGTGAGTAGGGATCTCGATAAAGTCCCCATTCTCGAATAGAAAAAATGACAACAAGTCCATGCTCGGGCCATTTAGTCGGGGCTTTGGTGTAGGGACCAAATGTATCTTCATAGATTCTACATTCGCGCCTGGGTGTTGGAGAATGTCTCACACGGTGAAATATTTTCTCATAGATTCCGGCCGATATTTCCTTAAAATTGTGTGTCTATTGGTATAGAAATTTTGGAAATGCCATGAAATGGGGATCTGATAGAAACTTGAATTTTCACTTTTGGAAGCAGGAAATTAAAAGATTTAAAAGAAAATCAAATATGGAAATTGTGTTCCAACGCTATCGGCACCGACTTCGAAGAAGTCTAAAACAAAAGTGTAAAACACACACATGTTTTTCGTTAAAACTCCATTAAGTAAAGTGAAAATTTGGCCAATTTGTGACTTGTAATTTGTAAGACCTACAATAACGGTTCGATGGGAAAGATAGGAATTGTTTGATATTTTCTAATTTGATTTTGCAGATACAAATACATGGTAACAGTTACAATAATTCAAAAGAGTGGCCAGGGATTGCACACAAGCCTAGGTTGCATTTGGGATGCTGCAAAGGACAATTACTCAACATACGTTTATGAGACTCAGAATTACTATGCCTTAGTGATCGTCGCTGGTGTTTACTACGACTAATCCCAAAATCTGAAAAACACAATTAGAAATAAATTCATTCCTTTGTTGATAAATGAAATATGAAAATTGTGAGAATGAGCAATAAATGTATGATTAAGGGGACTTCCAGCCCCATTTGCCGTTTTCAATTTATACAATGTGTGGGGCACAATAATTCGGGAGCAGCGAGAGGGGCACAATATTTGGGGGCAACGAGGAGGACACAATATTTGGAGAGCAACAAGTAGGGCACAATTAGGGGGCAACGAGTGGGGCACAATAATTGGGGGGTAGCGAGTGGGGCACAATAATTGGGGGGCAACGAGTGGGACACAATAATTTGGGAGGGGGGGGGGCACTGAGTGGGACCCATTAGTGGGGGGGGGGGGGCAGCCTCTAACAAGCGTGTATCTCTTACCGTATTCCTTAAGGATTCGTAATGAATCGTCTGGAATCGGCCGCGCTTGTGCCTAAATTAGAAATCGGCAAATTTCCGGTGTGACTGTAGTGGTTCATGCTGATTAATCCCATTAGTTCATCTTTCAATTTCCTTGATTCGTAATAAAATTGTGTTTCCTTCTCGTTGATCGAACTGATTAGCTTCCGTGCTTCGAATAATTTTATACGATTTTCATAAATATGTCTGTCAGAGCGTGCATAATTTTTCCTACATTAATGAATTTACTAGATCACGAAATTCATAGAAATGGAGGACACAAATTCAGAGCGTCATTTTTTTTATGTCACAGGCATAGTTGTCATTTGTAGTGATGACTCATAAGCTAGTAATAATTGTTTATAAACTACCGGATAGATGTGCCAGGCGCATGCGCCGTGGAATCATGCCTTAACGGCTGTCCAGGAGTTCTTAGTGTTTCAACCAACGCAGTTTGGCTCCGTTATTCGCAGCGGTCAGTTCTATCACAGGAATACACAATCACTGATTACTATTCACCATGGCTATTTGTAAGTAGAATTGAAATTAAAACTGCATACCTGAAATTTAATTTAGTCTCTTTCATGTATTTACAATGTGCAAAACATCTTATATTATTGTAGGATAGCTTAGATTTAGGTAATATATACAATCCATTCAAAGACCTTCGGGAGATTACGTATTTTTGTACTTTTGATTAGCAATTCTCAATACAACTCATGAAAGGAAAACTCCACAGCTCAATGAGTTTGTGTTTGAAGCGCGTTCGACTTCTTGTCCATGTCTAAATATAAAACCTTGGGTGGGGTTTGACATGAGGAACTGCGGTATTTTGCCGGCCGGCGATTCTCAATCGTCAGCTAGACATTGACATCAAATGAAAGAGAAAAAACCTGCTGATGGAAAAATTTATATTTCCGGATTCTAGAAAACGAAACGTAGAGTTGAGCCAATTTTTGTTTTTGCTGAAGATTCTGAGATATGCAAGGATATAGTGATCAATCGTGGCCTTGAAAGATACCCACATCCATTCTATTATCTAATGAATATTGAATGTGAATTCTTACAAGAGGCTTCCTGGTCGAATAGTATCATGACTAAATATAGTCGCGTGAGAAATTATTGGAGTTTCTTTAATCGAACAATTCTTTTTTTCCTCATTAGTTACGTGTTCCGCCAGTCCTCATCGGGACAGTTGATTGTATATTGTTCATTAGTATTTGTGAATGAAGCTGGTATAGTCATTTATGTCCGGATTTACCTAATAATTAATTTTGGTTTACATTCGTTCTATGCAATCGAAGATTGATCTTTTACATGAAATCAATAGAGCTCAATCGTCTGAGAAATTCACTCTTGGCGATTCCCATATAAATGGTCACGTGTTGGACCCTACATGTATGGGAATGCACACGCATGTGTGTATGAACAATTGCGAATTTTCCTGAATGCTCACCTGTTTATTCATGACCGGAAGTGTTCACGAATTTTTGCCCCACAGATTGTACTCATTGTACATATAGTGTAGATCAGGAATTTATCATGACTCAATCATTCAGGTTCAATATTACGTAATGAACGCACCTGGGATCTCATTAGATTTTGAAGTCAGTTTGAGACTTCTTTTCAGAACCTCTCTAACGTGGACCCAACCGCAATAAGGAAGAAGGTTTTTTTTTAAAAAATAAGTATTAGTCCTACATGAAGTATTTACAGTAGAGCTATACATCAGTTTTCCACAGTATATGTACAATCGATTAAGGTATCCTAAATCACAGTTGTCCATTTACTTATAACTAGATGCAGGGTTGAATCAGTTAAATCTAGGGAAGAAGAAGAAAATGAAAATTGATTGGGTAAATTTTTTCGGATATGTTGTCAAAACTGATAAAACATTTTTATGGTTTGGTCTCATGACACAGTCTGCTTCAAGCTACAGGATAAAAGTCCTTTTGCTGAAAAATTTTCTCAAACTTTGCCCGAATATAACGATTTGATGTGTTGGGCAATTACAGCTACCCATTACGTCAAACTAGCGCGGCCTTTTGCTTTTTCATGGGATGCATCGGACTCGATCGCAACGGCGGTCGCTATGCGAGGTCAATGACAGTAGTTTGTTGGATAGTTATCCGTTATGATGAAAGGAAAAAGTAGGAGTCTACGGGGTCCCATGTCCCACAGAGGTGCTGTTACTACGTGAATTAGAATACAATACTATTTCTTCCTATCATCACTTTGACTCATTCATCTAAATCATCTGATGATAACTTCATACTGGTTTGTTTGGTTTTTTTTATATGCAATTTCTGCCTCGCTGAGCACAAACAGTCGTTTAGCATTTATAGATCGTAACGATTAATGAATAACAGTGGAGTCTTTGTAACATTATAAATTTTAACCTTCTCAACAATTGTCGTATTACGCAATAAACTAAAATTGTTACAATTACTCCTAATTTTCACATTGTTATGCTAATTGCACTGGTTTAATGCGCGCCGTATCTTCGCTGAAGGCTGATCAATCTTTGGAATTTGGGATAATGTCAATTGTGAAATGTGGTAATTTTGACCTCGATTTATGTCATTCTATTTGTTACAATTGAAGGATTACAGTGGGCACATTCCGTTGTACTCGGATCATGCTATTTCAAGAAGAAAGGTGAATTTTCCCCACGTTTTCCACATTTTTTGCGAAAAACGAACATTGTATTTACACGAAGTTCCACAGTTTTATCAAATGGATCTATGCAAACAAATGTACAATTTATTCTTTTTTACTTCAAGGTGAGATTCTTCAACGGATTCTAGGAATAAATCGATTCCATTTCACGATAATGCGTTGCTAATTCACTATAATACACATGTGTTTGACATATGCTGTTGTTGATAGCTGAATTGATGTCCCATGGTAAAAGCCGAGTCGATGATACTGGTGACACTAAAATACGATCTGACATCACCTCAGTGACGTTTCGGTGCGATCCGGGAGGTTAAGCGCTAAATGACCCAGGCCCTCCTATCGACTCAATCAGCTATTGCTCACTCGTATTACAGACTCGATGAAATGATGCCTCATTAATTCTTCCATGTTTTGCACATTGGAATAGACCCCAAATTCGGGAGAATGCGCAAATTTTCATAGCTTCGAAAAAACTTGGAATGCTTAACATTCTTCAGGTTTTTAAAAGTTACAATTTCGTTTTTGTTACGCAGTTAATTGTTGATATTTGATGTCTCGCTTAGTTATAAGACCCTTTAAATCTCTCACCTTTTACTTTTTTTCCCAGTATTACCTACCTTCCTTATCTATCGACATCATATTTCGCATACACTTTTTAATGTATTACTCCACTCCGTACTACACAATATTATAGACAAATGGAATAAACATGAATATAAAGTACCACATTGCAATCTATTTGGGAAAAGCTCGTTTTTCTTTTTTTACATATGAGACCGGCCGGACCTGCTTCACACGCGCATTTCCTTTTTCCGCCGCGCTGGCTGGTGTCGCGTCGATTTCGATCTTACGCTTTTCGATAACTCCGATATGAATCGATATTCTCTTTGGTGTCTCCTTTTTACTAGTTTTTGCTATGGGGAATAGAGTTGTCGTATGTTTTAACCTATCCGAGTCACCTGAAATTCCAACTACCTGCAATCTCCATTAATTTAACTTCCCCAATTGTTCTGCTTCCTGTCCTCTTTTCTCTTCCATATTGAGTCTCCTCTCGGCTCGAAGTCTTCTTCTTCCCTCATTTCAACACAACCTTTTTTTATATTCTAGCTTCATATTTCTATATCGGGCATAGCGTCGCTAGTTGACTACCCTGGTACCTCTCAGACATCATGGCGCAGTATAGCAAGGTCCCTCTGGGGGTCTCCTTAAAAATTCCACCTTCTCTTACTCACCCTCAACCACCATTTGGCTTTCTTCAATTCTTCCACGATGATGTACCGCAACGGACCTTGTGTATAAGGGACCGTTCAAGAGAGTCACCTAGGAACCTAGCCACATTTTCGATGCGCCTTCTTCAATCTCCCTTGAACGGCCTATATCCACTTGCCTATACCGGCCCGATTGATCTTTCCGCATTCGCATCTTTCTTTAGCCGGCTTACCCTCAATATCGTTTTCCTGCTCCATTCCTATCTATCTGCTAGCCTCCACTTTGCCATCTCCTTTCTATTTCTCTTGTTCCCAAAAACCGCCAACATTTTGGGACCACTTGTAAACGTATGTGTGCTGCGGGTGTGTGCGGTATGTGCGCACTATGCCTCGTAGAAAAATCAATCACCTTTTCTCATTTATTCCTTCACCTCGAACAATCTTCCTAGGACTCAAAATATTTCTTTTAACATTGCTCGATGAACGAAATATCGTCATTACCTCGGTCATTACTGTTTACATCAAGAGGATGTCCCTCCGCCAAAATTTCCAGACATACTCAAAAAAATATTAAAAACTTGGTTGTCGCAATAATGACAATAATGCCATAACTATAGTTGGTGGAGGATTTGCTGTTCTTGAACGGCTGATAAAAGTAAGAAAAAAAACGTACGTACAAAACGACCTCCGGCCTATTCGCACCTTTACAGTAATGGATTTGCATTTTTCGAAATGTGTGCTCAACCATGTTGCTTTTAAAGTCAAACAGTATAACTACTGACAAGCATAACACGTACGATTTATCGATCGGGAGTCCAGTGCAAGTATCTAATCCTGAAGTGACCCACTTTTGGAATTGCACACTTTGCAGAAAAACACCGACGAATAAGATGAGTTTCGCCTTGAACTCCTAGGAAATCCGTCGCTTTTATGACAAGATTGTCCTCGTTTCTCGTCGTTAAATTTATGGGATTAATTTGGTCCATTTTGCTTGACTTGGGCTTTCAGTTGCATAAGTTTGAAGGTGGTGGGTTGATTCCCGAAATTATTTATTTTTTGTTCGAAATTTCCATTGATATTCGATCCACGTTGATTTTCAACATCCCGGCAAGGGAAGTTCTTTCCGGAAAAATGAAAATCCGAATTTTTGTCAGACCTTTACGGTTCAAGAAATTTCCTACATTTCTGGACCACTTTTCATAAAGAATATTTATGTGTATGTGTGTGTATAACGTATGACAAATTGTATATTCGAAGGGCTGAATTACTAAAAAAGTACAAAAATGACATTTCATGTATTCGACTACCTGAATCGATAATACAATACTCGGATGACGTAATCTCATAACAGTGAGAAATTCTTTCTGCGTATGTCAGCATGTATGTGGGCATTCCATAGTTCGACCTTCGAAAATAGCAACTGGATTTCTTCAAATGAATTTTCAGCTAAAAATAGGAACTAGAAATCGTAAAACTAGTTATTTATCATATTTAAGTATTTGTGGTGAAGTCACGCTTAAAAATGTGTCGTTACCTTACCAAATGGCCAATAAAAAATAGCATAAAGGAGAAGAATATATTACTTATCTAAAGAATCTGAAAACAAAATTGGATTGGTTGTGCAAGGAGAAGAAAATTATAGCGAATTTCGATTTCAGGAGCGCAGTCAAACCAAGAGTCGGGTGATTTTTTTCGACGATTTTGTTTTCGATAAAAAGTCGACTTACTCTTGTTTATTGCTTTTTATTCTACTCTTCTGCTTAATTTGATCTTACTCCTCCTACGCGGATTGGTACAACTTTTTCTCGTGTACAGCTCCGTTGGTGCACACTCATTCAGCCCACAAGTTTAAGATGGTTTTCTTACAGTGTCGCCTCGATGATATCAGGTCTGATAGGAATGTTAATCCGTGGCATCGGCTTAACATTCCTCTAATTCGTTAACCAGTTAATCCCTTGGATTATCATGCATCATTTTAATAATTCATCATAGACTTCTATCGCGAGAGCGGTTGGAACGAGGAAATAAAATCAATACCGAAGACTTAAAAGGACATTTGCTACTGAAATATTAAATGTTTGTTGTTGGCTCCATGAAAACACCTATCATTGGTGACTATGTCCCTAATCCTTACAACCTAAACGTATCGTAATCGAACGTTATTGTCCCTCGAGGTCCACAGCCGATTCATTCAGATTTTACTGCTTCAAATTATCCAATGCTCGTGGACATTGCGAAACTGAAGTAAATGCTGATTCAATCAGGAAATATGTAATGAAGTAATCCAGGAATTTATTATCTTCTTGCAGCTCTTTCAACCGAGGATAAATTGGAGTACAACTTCTACGCATGCAACGGCAGTCAAATCCAGTTTCGTGTGAGAGCTCCTAATGATGCCCACATTGCTCTCACCGTCGGGCCACAGGAGCTGGAGCCAATGTATGAGGTAAGTTGACGGTATTGATGGGTAATAGTACGCTGTGAAATTGTTTTTGATCTTTTTTCTTCATTGACTAAGACGTTTTCTTAACAAGAGGGGGGGGGGGGGGGGGGGGCAAGGTGGAATGTGAAGGTCTTACTTAGTTGATGGCAATACATATGAATCGATCGTAACTATATAACTCACATATATATATATATGTCAGACCAGTTTGAGACTGCTCGTTTAATTAGTTCTTCTATGATTTAATTGGCGCAAACGGCGGCGTATATCAGCGTTCCTTCTATGGACGTAGAAAGATGAAACCGATGAATATTATGGTGACATGAAAATTTTAAAATAAAAGACTGTAGAGAATAACGTTGCAGCCTAACGTATGGGGGCAAAATGGGTTGGGTAGAAAGTGATTGATAATAAATTTCAATGGTTATTTCTGATAAAGGCATTTGGAAATTTCACTTTGAGCACAGCTTTTTTTAGGTTTGAGTATATTTACTCCTCAAAAATGTGCTATTCTGGGGAGAGCATATGCACTTTAAAAATGGGGTGACATGTATGCACAAATCAGAGTTCAGGGAACGAACCAAGCAGCTTATGAATTGTCCATTAAGAGGAAAATTGTGTTTTTATTTGACCGTCTCACTGAAAATTGAATCTCTCAGGTCTTTATTGGAGGATGGGGCAACAGCAAGTCCGTCATCCGTAAGAACAGATCCAAGCCGGAAGTTGCGGAGATGGAAACCCCTGGTGTTCTGAGCGCCGACGAGCTCCGTGGATTTTGGATCAGGTAAATATTATCTTATAATAGGTTCGTCGCAGGTTTTATAAGAAAACCATCGATAGAGAGATGTATAGTGGGAAGAATGAAATGAGATTTTTTTTTGCCTTTTCTTTACCATTAGTACAATGAAATTCATCCATGCTCCAAAAACTAATCAAACCCATAGTATTCCAAGCTTTGATTGGTTTTTTGTGACCTAGGTTTCAATTATTGGTCGTCAATTGCTACCAGCAGATGCCAAAAAATACGTAGCGACATTCAATTTATCGAATTCTGTCAAATGAGGTAATCGAAAAAAAAAAACAGACTGAAAGGAAAAAAAAATGATGATTGAATAGTCTCCATATCAATGTAAGATTTTGCGTATCTGTAACTCGAAAACTGTACAAATCTTGTTTCGGGCTTTTTATTTTTCAACTAAATATTTCATTTGAGATAACTCCCAAGTTGAGCTTATGAAACCTAATTTGGTCCCTAATTTAATTATTGTTTCGTTTAATTGACCGTTCCTATTGTTAATAGGTTTGATTTAATTGGCCTCTGCGGTCAGTTCCTAATATAAGTTAGCATATAAGTGAGTACATTAGTTGTCCTTTAAGATAATTTGCCATAATTTTCTGTATATAAATAAAAATGTACATACTCCTCTGGCGAAAGTTTTCATGCCTTCGCGATTATTCTTCATTTTGTATTACAATGGGATTCAACTTGCAGGACAGAAACAAAAGGAAAGGAGATGACAAACAAGTTCGATTTCAAATTTTTTGCTCTCATTCTTCAGAAATTTTAACGTGGCGTCATTGTATTTTACACTGATAGAGCGTAAATTCCATTTGAAAACTCTAAGACATACAAAAACCAAAAACCAAAACATAAAAAAAACATTTACTACCAATTGTTTGTGTGTTGAATTGACTGGGAGTTGATCTACCCATGTGTGTCATTCTCGTATTATTTTCCTTTGGCATTTCACTGTTTTTATATTCTTATTTAGTGCTTCTACTAATGAAACCATTTACTCTGGTTTTAGATGGCACGGTGGGAACATAACTGTCGGCAAGGAAGGCGAACAGACACCATTCTTGAATTACACCGATCCAGAGCCATTCGGTATCACTTACTTCGGTCTCTGCACTGGCTGGGGTGCATCCGGAGAGTGGTTGGTTGAAGGTCAGTACTTTATCATTTTCAAACTTATGTTCTATTACCTGGAAACACTACAATTTTTTTCGCACTATTTTGGGTTCTAAATACATTTAGAAAATTAGTATTTTTATATTTTTGGTGATAACCAAAGGGAACTAATTAATGAATGATATTTCTTCTTTTTTTTTACTTAAATTATCTGGACTCGGCACACAGCGAGATGCATCGCGGGTTACGGTGGTCGTACGTATTTACGATTTTCGTCGAAAGTCTAGTAGAAAACTCCCATTTCCTTCTGTTTAACTTTTTAACGCTGCTTGAACCCTAGAATGTTCACGTCATGAAACAATCACCGCGTTTCTTTTCTTCATTTTAAAATACTAGAGAACTTGTATGATCAATTTTGTTTCATATTTTGCAAAGAGCTAAAATAAAGAATGTTAAAAAACTGCAATTTTCAAATTTTTTTGATATGTTCTTTTGAATAATCTAGTCTGTATTTGTTGAACTTTATAGACTCTTTCAATCTGAGAACTTGGTAAAACTGAGCTGCAAATTCTTGATTGTCAAAGTGATTTGAAGTACCAAACTTTATAGAACATTTTTGACAAATGACATATAAATAATGTGAACAATTTAGGTTCCAAATCACGTGCACACGCATTTGTTAACAAACTCATCAAGTAAAAGAAACTAAAAATTACCAGTAACCTTTTGAAATACACATTCCATCCGGTGAACAGTGGCTGTGTAATCATTGATTTTGGAGCGAACAGCGATGCCCATGTGGCAGTGACGCAATTCAATGCCGGAACATTATCAATTGTATGAGATAGTATTGGGGTGATGGGAAAACACAGCTAGTGTCATCAGATATGATCGCCAACACCCCGATAAGGTTTGCCACCGACACATAATGACATAAAAAAAAGGATTTGTTACATTTGCCTCTTTGGAAGAAGTTGTTTGCAAGTATCTAAGTTTGGCAAAAAGTCATCGGATTATCAAATAACGATGGTTTGTTCTAAGGAAAGCGTTAGAAACTGGGAAGAAGAAAATTACGAATCACAGATAATTTAATAAGTTTTGGCACTCGAATACTCATCTCAAGACATATTGAAAATTTGTAATAGTTTGCGGTCAGGTGCACGTCAATACTTTAAATCTCCTGAGCTCAAGTGAGCATCGGAAATTTGCAATTTCATGGCAGAATGGACACATCATAGTGAGGTCTGGTGATCAGCAAGGCAAAATATTACTTGAGCTGGAAGGAACCAAATCCAATTGGCATTCGTCATGTTGGTATGCGAACTGCTTGGAGTGCTACCGGAAATTGGAGGATGTACTTTGACCATCCAGGCCGCACCCATTTGGCACCTACTGCCAGACCTCAACCTAAATTTACTTTTGGAAGCAATTAAATAACTTTTTCATTAATTCTTGGTGTAGTGATTGCTTTAGTGGCAAACGTTAACGGGAGGATACATAGAAAGCGAAAAAATATAATGGTTTCATGCTAATCATTTTAACGATTTTTAGTAGAATATTAATACTGTGTGCAAGGTTAATATATTACCCTAATGAAATTACAATTAATATTTGTATGAACTAAAAAAATTCTCAATTCCTGGCCAATATTACGCATTTACTATTCGAGTATTATGAGAATTTTTCGTGGACAAAGTTTTGTTCCCGTCATACTCAATCCAGTTGGTCGGCATGAGTAAATTGATTTATGTGCTTCTCTCATAATTCGTACTTTCTTAACTCATTGAACCAAATTTTAGCCACTCGTTCATTATTGCCAAAACAACATTCACTCATTGTGTCATTATTTGTCATCAGCGAGAGTCCGTAAATCCTGAAATTAATTGATTATCTTCAGATCCGATGGCTGATATGCCATCAGCGCCAGCTGAACTGGTCTCGGCTAGCATCTGCTGGTGTGATGCATCTGGAGGAACTCTTCCACCTGGTGCATTTGAGGGTGGCCAAGATGGGGAGTCACTTTTCGTCGGGAGAGCAAGTCATGAGGGTGCTCTCATTCCGGGCAAGGTCAAGCCCAGTCATGGTGTCTGCTACGTAGCTTGGGGCGGGGAGGAGCACGCAAAGCCAGAATATCAGGTAAATGATAATTTACCAAGAAGTGTAAAAAGCAGATATGAATAAATAAAGGTCTTTTTGAGTCTTCACATCCTTATCTTATATCCTTGATTTAATTTGTGTATGTTCAAGGTGCTTTGCGGATGTAACGGACAATGGGTGCCAATTTCTGGAGGACAGATACCACCAAACTCTATTCCTGGAGGCGAGAGTGAGGAAGGAGAACCCCTATTTATTGGTCGTGTTCATCATGAGGGTACTATCACCATCGGTAAAGTCCAAGCATCACACAATGCTTGTTATATCCCATATGGCGGATCTGAAGTAGCCTTCCCCGACTACGAAATTCTCGTTGGGCAGTAGATGCAGCAGACGCATAAACTATTCATGGATGCAAATTAATTATCGTTATCGATGGATCACTCGATGAATTCTGGTCATTCATTATTTTGCATCATCGTTTTGAATCTCATATTTCATTGATAATTACTAAAATTATGATTAATCTGGAATTAATTTCATCATTTACTGTGGAAGTGAGATCTTTCCCTGAGCATAGCGGTCAGTGTAATACCAAATATTTATTTTGTCGTCAGTCTGCTGCAGAATTCATCGATTAAAAAACATCGCGAACAGCAGAGCTTTTGCACAAAGAAAAAACTAAAGGCCTTAATCAAATATTTAAAAAATGTTCAGGTAGATTGATATATACATATATTTTCCATGGCGCATTAGATTCTATGTTTTTTAACACACACATGTATTTGCTTATTGTTGAAGATTATTTTTGCGAAGGAGGATATTTAAAATAAACGTATATGAGACGAAAAGATCTGAATATATTTATTACGGCGATGAGATTTTTACGAATCCTAGGGTTTCTTAGCTTTTTCTTCCTCCTTCGTCCTTCTGCTTTGCTTTCCTTAATCAGCAACGAGATGTACCTCAAGGTTTCAAGCTCGGCTAGCTGCTATTCTCCATCTTTAAGAATGATATCGACGACTGCATCCGCAATGCTCAATAGGTGTTGCGCGGCAATGATCTTCAAACCCATATGGCTGATGGTCCCTCTGAGCTAAAACGCAACACACACATACGTACATCAGATCAAGGTTTCGTGGAAACCTTTTAGTACTCTTAACTGGCCAGTTACGTAGCGAAAATCGGATTGAGAATTCGGACTCAGTACAATAACTTCCCGAATATTGTCACTAAGTTAATGAAGAATGATGGTGAACACCCCACCCATTCATCTTTAGAGCGGCACTGATTGTATAAAAGGCCCTAGGGCGTGGTACTACCAGTACTCGTCCGAAAAACAGGCCCTGAAGACACGCTTTGGTTTCGTCACAACAATTGATGTGTTAGAATTGTGGAAGTCGACACATTCTGTTCCAACATCGAAGGCTGACTGAACTTGATACTCCTCAACATGACCGGTAAGTTTTATTACTACACATAATTTTCCATCCCCTTTCTATTTCATATAGAGAAAGACTATCGTCTTCGATTTATACAGTTTTCTTACCTTGTCGACATAGAGATGCTATCGTAATGAGTCCGATTTTGAAAACCCGATTTTTGCTGAATCTTCAATCCGTGTATGTGTGTATGTTATCAAAATTGATCCACGGTCTCTTACTGTGATCCGCATTTGGTGGCAATTAGGGAAAACTTCGGAGGTTTTCAACAAGTCATCGAAAAGTTTTGTAGAACCTCTAAAGTCTGACACAAAAAAAACTTCCCGATTTGTGATCGGCAAAATATTTTGTTCAACGTATTTCGAAATGATCGTCCCTTCCATTATTATCAACTATGTTGATAATGCATCAGAGTCATAATCATGCTATACTATTTTTGAAAGAACTGTACACTTTTCCAAATTCCGGAATGTGAAAAAGCCACAACTGGAAATTTTATGAAAATCGAAACGGCAGAATGTTCCAAAATATCAGAACTTCTAAAAATTTTGTGACAAAATTTGTCGAGAAATTTACTGATATTATTAACTTGCCGATAGGAGGATCTAATGAAATGCTCTCGATTTCAAAAAAATTGATTTTTCCCACCCCTCGCCGGAAAGTTCGTACGAAAGCCGGCCGGAAAGTGAGTACTTCCCACCTTAGGGTGGAAAGTGCATAGAAGTCTTCCCTCAGGCAAAAAGTACCCACTTTCCGGCCTTTGGGCGAGAGCGAACTTTCCGAGGGGTGTGGAATAGTATATTTCTCACCTAAGGAGGAAAATCCGCCAAGTCTTCCCCATGTGCAAGACTGCGGCCCGAGCCGAAGGCGAGGGTAGCAAGCGGGTGGGAAATGGTGGTCTGATTGTCCTCCCGAGGGGTGAATACGATTTTTCTGTCTATATGCACAAAAAGCGAGAATTCCAACCGAGCGAAGCGAGTCAAGTGGTGGTGTCAAATAGGTCAAGATCAGTCATTGGGTTACTTTTGAAATACGCCGAACAGAGAAAAAGATGATAAATTCTAATGAAATTTTCTTTCTAGTTTGAGTATTTATACAAAAATAACTTTTCGAAATGAGTTATTAGATTACGGACTTATTACTATAAAGCAGAAAATCATTAAAACCAAAATAAAATTGATAAAAAAAAAAGTAAAATTTTTATTAAAGTCTGGAGAGGTGCCCACCATAATGAAAGAATCTCTAAAATTGATGTTTTCTGTTCGAAATTCTAGGACTCGATAATGGTCACCACAATGTAGATATCACCCGTACTCATTTCTTGTTACTTATCTATCATAGCTCTGCATTTATGTTGGATAAATAATTGAAAATCAGTGGCCAGATCATTAAATTACAATTAAGAAAAATGGAGATCGATGTAAAGGTCATTGAATTGATTTTTCTACTATTCCACGAATTTTTTAAAAGACGAAAATACACTTTCTGGGCCTGAGTTTGACGGAAAAATGGATATAAGGCATCTACAAAATTTCAATATTTCTCAAATAACAATGACACCAAGGAATTGCAATTCCTAGGAATTCCCATTTGCTAAAGAATCAGTGTGGAGCCTCATAATCTACTTTATATTACGAGGATACCAAAAGATTTTCTATTAAATGTCGCTCTATAATTATAGTTGCCAGAAAATATTTTGCGAGTCCAATATTATACGATATTGCATGTAAATTGAGTCGATAAGCGCGATCTAACCGAGTAGAGTGAAGGCTGGCAACGTCTTTTTCCGTCCCTAATGACATAACCGTAATTAATGGAATTCAGCAACAGAGATTCTTAATTTAGATTCTTAATTCTTAATCAGAGTCAGCTCAGGAAGTCGCTAATGGTGTCCGCTGGGTCGATGCTACTGATGGAGCAATTCCACTTGACGCTATTGAATACGGAGTCGATACGGAGGAACAACTTTTTGTTGGTAGAGCCAGTCACGAGGGTGCACTGCTTCCTGGCAAGATCCATCCTAGCCATGGCGTTTGCTATGTGGCTTATGGTGGCATTGAATACAAAAAAACCGAGTATCAGGTACTTCAGAAAAATTGGATTGACACTTTATACAACTTGGGTTAATTTAGAGGTCTTAAAAATAAAGAAGCTGCGGAATGAGTCAAACTCATTCCTTCATTCTACTTATCTACTTACAATTATTACAAAATATTCATATAATATGTTGGGGCATAACACGAGTTATCAATTTCATGGGTATTTGTTTTAGGTACTCTGCGGCTGCAACGGAAGTTGGCAATCAGTTGCTGAGGGCGAGTTTCCAGTAAATGCCATTCCAGGAGGTCTAAGTGAGGATGGTGAGCCTATATTGATCGGCCGTGTTCGCCATGAGGGAACTCTGACACCCGGCAAGGTGCACCCATCACACAATGCCTGTTACGTCCCTTATGACGGGGTGGAACTTATTTATCGGGAATGTGAAATTCTTGTACAGACAACTGTTGAGGAGGATAGTCAGGAATCCTAGAGCATTCCACGTAATGTACAATCATTGAGGAGGTTCGGTGTGTGAGTATGCTATGCAAAAACACCAGTTCCTCATGTACACTAATAGAAAGTGGCGAGAAGTGGGATAACATGAATCTGTTCAGTGGGTTAATGATGCCAGGCCATAAATGAGAGATACGTCAGGCGATAGTAAAAGTGACATCACCTAAGTTTTTTCACTGAAAATAAATGTCTTATTGCTCCGTGATTGTTAAAATATACAACATAGTTCTTAAGAACAAACTACTAACTCAATTTACCACATCTACAGTTGATAGTCCTAATGAAAATATAATTTTGTGGCAGTGCTAGTGTGTAAGGTCGGACTACCGATCTTCCTATCGGCGCCAACGTAAACTACCGAAGCGTCCCTGCAGAGGGACAACGGTCGTAGGACGCTACCAGTCAGAACCAGCAAAAATTATCATCATCTGCATTGATATCCCGGTTATGAGGAGTTTCATTTTACTCGCTGTAGTATTCTAGGTTCATTTGTTTTGATTTGAATTTCTGAGAACGAGATGTTGCAGTGTGCTGTGATATTTGAGTAGCGGAATGTGTTTCTAAAAATATCAATTAATCTCCCATTGTCTTACCTTTATAACTTTTGAAGCTCATTCCTAAGAATCTTTCCTGCTGGACTCCTGATAATTTTTGGAATGAACACAACATGGGCAATTTGCTTGTATTTGGTAACTTGTGCTGCAACGAATTCTTTTATTTCTTCTTCCGTGATAGTGACTCCAGGTTTAGGGACCACAAATGCTTTGGGCACTTCTCCAAATCTCTCATGCGGCACACCAATAACAGCAGCATCGGCGACTTTCTCATGGCCGTGAATGAGATTTTCTAATTCCGTGGGTGATACCTGATATCCTTGTACTTTTATCAGCTCTTTCAAACGTCCCGTAATAAATAGATGACCTGTGTTGGAAAAATTGGCAGAATTAATTGATGAACATCCATCAAAAGATATGTAATTGCAGATGGTTCTCAAACGTTTTTAAAAATCAAAGTTACGGTAACCAGAGTTGGCTGAGACTTTGAAATATACCTACCTTTATCATCGAGATACCCTACATCCCCCGTTTTGAACCAGTCGTCATCCATACAATTCATTGTTGCTTCAGCATTTCTGAAGTAGCCTTTCATGATTTGGGGACCTTTGATATAAAACTCCCCGATTTCATCGATTCCGAGATTCTCATCTCCATCCTCCCCGGTCTTCACCACTCTAATTTGTGTATTTGGAATTACAAAACCTTGAGAATCGATTGCAGCATTCTTTCCAATGGTCACTAGAGAGGTCGTCTCTGTGAGTCCGTATCCCTGAATAAGTTCAAAATGATCTCCCATTTTCAATCGGAATTTTGTTATAAGCTCCGGACTGAGGGAAGCTCCTCCACACCCCAAGAGTTTCAGGTGCATCAGATGCTTTTTTGAAAATCTGGGATCCATTGTCATCAGCTGCATTATAGGTGGTACAACGTATATTACTGTGATGCGATTATTTTCGAGCAGCTCCAAAAGGTTGTCTGATGTGAACTGTGCCATACAAATGAGCTTCGCACCCATACTGCAAAATATTAAAATTATAGAAAAAACAGAAAAATATTTCAGCTCAGATTTTTATGGCAATACCTATATTCCTAGTAATTTTTTTCATAAATTTATGAATGTAGATTGGCCTGAGCTCAGCCTTTGAATTTTGTTCAACCTTTCGAGACGTAGGAAAACAAATTATTCATTGTCTTATTACCTGAGGGAGCTCAGGAGACCGCTTACCATACCGTACATATGGTAAATGGGAAGAAAGAGCGGAATAATTTCTTGAAAGTCATTACGCGCTTTTTCTATGAACTCGTATGCTGGATGTCTTCCTATGGTAATTATCGCCACAATGTTTCTGGAAAAAAATATTTATGTGACGACCGTGTGAAACTAAGTTTTATATCGAGAGCTCTAGTTAACAACACCTGTGCGTTATCTCCACGCCCTTAGGCGGACCAGTGGTTCCACTGGAATACGGCAGAATCACTGTATCGACCTCTGAGTTAATCGTCAACTTCCCATCCGTTTTATCAAATTCCTCGATGCCATCAGCTACAAAATCTCTGAAGTTGATTGTATCGGAGGGTACATCAGTTCCATCGGGAATGACAATAATAGGCATCGACTTATTACCCAATTTCATGGAGTCAACAACCGTCCTATAACATGCTGCAGTGGTGATTACAACTTTAGCTTCTGAACTGGTCAATTGTCTATCTATTTCAGGCGCCGTATAAGAAGGATTGACTGGAGTCACCTGCGAAATTACAGGGTTATTGTAGAAAATATCGATGGAATGTATGCAACACTTTCAATAATAAAAAAAAATTGTTTCATCAATACACCATCATCAGTGGTTTTACATCCCCTTGAAAAAAAAACAAAAAAAATTGGGAGAACAGCCTCTCCTGGACCACATTTTGCAGAGTTTAGCGCGGCCAGAAGAAGTGGACGGTAAGTGGAAATCACATATTTGAACAAAAATACAATTAACGAGATGTTCGTTTGCCCTATCTTTATCACTCATTAATGAGGCATAGTATCATCGGCGATCACCGAAAATTGGGTATCGTCTGGGGAATCGATAGATTGTTTTGTCTTGTATTGAGATTATCCATTATCATAGCATTTAATTAATTTGGAATTCTCAAAGTGGGAGTGGTCTGATGAACAAGAATCCATCTTTTTGATGAACAAGAATGTGGTGAAAAATAAAAATTTGTAAGCAAAGAATAATGTTGCAGAAAAATATATGTCGCTACATGAGTGCGTGTGGGTGTTTGTGCCTCGTCTTCCTCTCCTCTGCGCTCTCCACGTTATTACGCAAAGGTTTGTCCTTTAATTTTTTGCTCGTTCCCTACATTTAATGAATATTTTGTTCTAGTACTTTACGGCTATACTGGTAACACCAAGGGGTTATTCACTACGAAATCGAATGACACAGTCATTGCTGATTGCAGGTGATTTCGAGATGATTTCAATGATTTCGTGAAATCGTAGATTTATTTTGATTCCCCGCGACTTCTTATGTGATTTCATCTAATTTTCAGCGATTTCGGATGATTTCAATTTATTTATTTCACCCGTACAAGGGAGCAAGGGAGAGTTGGGTCTAGTTGAGCCCGAAGATACAATAGGCGACGATCAAAAGAGATCAACTATATAACAATAATGTAATGTTTCATAATGAATTGTGTAGGTCAAATTGTATATACGTATATCAATTCATCAAACAAGGTCAGTGCCTCCCACTAAATAAATACTGATAAAACTACATTGAACACTCATTCGTCGAGTTTATGGTTTCGACCGATTTCACGTGATTTCGTTCGAAATCATCCGAAATCAATACAATCGCCGCATTTCACTGATTTCGTGTGATTTCATGTGATTTCATGCGCTTTTATGGGATTTCGAGGGTGATTTCATTCCTTGGTGACACAGTGATTTCGGGAGTGAATAACCGCTCGGATAACACATGGTGTACGTATATGTCTGTCTCCAGTATTCCAGATGAGAAATGACCACTGGCGCAGGCTAGGCGCTAGCCTACCCTGTCTCGTTCCAGTCATCGCAAACGGGCCGATGCCAGTCCTGTTTGGAACATTGGGCCAAGCTAGGCCTAAGAATGGGACTTGGACTGACAATTTATCCTCGGTCTAGCTTGGTATTCAGACTGATGTAAGTCTAACTCGATCTTATAGTCGAGAGCAACTTGTTAGCTTCCTGTATTGGGAAAGTGAATAACTAACTTAGGATTAGAGTATTTACCCGGAGTCCAGCTTCACTAGCGCCCAACAAGATGATGGCATACTCGGGGATATTCGGCAGAATAGCAGCCACCGTCGTACCAGGCAAGAAGTTATTTCTCCTCAAGGATGTGGCGAATCTACCGCTTAGCTTTCTGAGTTCTCCATAGGTGTAGGACTTACCAGTCTGTGCACATATCTAAAGCATGATCAAAAATTGTAAACATTTTGACAGGTACGATCTGTTCTTACTAAATTGTGTTGGTTCAACAAAATGGTACAGTCGATGTGATAATTCTTTATGTTGCTAAAATATAATTCTTTGATTATGTTGAGAAGAATGCGTTGCGTGAGAAAAAGCAGCTGTCAACAATACTAACGAGCGCTGTACTATTCCACCATTGATCCACATTTTTCCACACAAGTTGATGTAGAGAATCAGACGATATTTGAACATCTTCATGGCGACTTCTGAACACATTTCTCTCATCAATAATCGATCTAATGTCGTTGACAGTTGTATCCAAACTTGATGTCACTAAAGTTCGATTAGAAGTGTGCGTTGCATAGAGTGATCGACTCCAGAACGTCGGGGTTAGTAAACTCCTGCAGCATAAATACTGCTGCACTCTAATTGAGCCATCTAAGGTTTTTAGTGAATGAAGCAATGCAGAACACAACCGTGACTTCAATATCATGATTGCACTAATTATGAATACCAGAGTAAGCTGTTGCGGTGACAGATTTATATATTGAACTTCCACTCAGTGATTATCATTGTTGGCCATCGATGAAAGATATCAAAATATGTACATGAAACATCTTGACCTTCACGTATAATCATGGTGATAGTATCGTATGCTATATCATTGTTGTTGATTTGAATTGACTAAGTTTAATTTTATCAAAACCTTTCGCCTTAAATGCTCATGTAATAAATTAATATTTTGCCCTTATATCGAAATGAACTATTTTTGCTAGAATATTCAGGTAGACACAGGTCCTACAGATAGTCCTGTATATAGCATACCGCCACCACCATTGTGGTGGCACCATAACTCTATCGATACGACCAAAGGCAAACACACACTACAGGAAACATACACACCTGGTCGCAAACGCACACACAGGGTCACACGCATACATACATGATCATAAACACACAGACATTGGCACACGACCGCACATATACCAGCACGGCCGCAAACTTATTCAGCTGAAAGAAAATAAACACACATTCTGCAAACATATCCACCGGAACACAAACAGTTCGTGTTGCCCCACAAGCATTGGGGGACAGCGAGTGGGGCACGAAAATTGGGAGGGGGGGGCAGCGAGGGGGTGCAAGAATTGGGGGGCAACCAGTTGGGCACAAAAATTGGGGGGCAGCGAGTGGGGCATAAAAATTGGGGGGGGGGGAGCAGTGAATGGGGCACAAAAATTGAGGGGCAGCCAGTCCGGCACAAAAATCAGGGGGCAGCCAGTGGGGAACAGCGAATGGGGCACACAAATTGGGGGGCAGCGAATGGGGCACAAAAATTGGGGGGCTGCCAGTGGGGCACAAAAACTTGGGGCCATAAGTGGGGTACAAAAATTGGCGGGGAGCGAGTCTGGTACACAAATTGGGGAGCAGCCAGTGGGACACAAAAATTGGGGGGCAGCGAGTGGGGCCCAAAAATTGGGGGGCAGCGGATGGGGCACACAAATTGAGGGGCAGCGAGTAGGGCATAAAAATTGGGGGGGGGGGGGAGCAGCGAATGGGGCACAAAAATTGAGGGGCAGCCACTCCGGCACAAAAATCAGGGGGGGGGGCAGTGGGGGAACAGCGAGTGGGGCACACAAATTGGGGGGCAGCGAATGGGGCACAAAAATTAGGGGGCTGCCAGTGGGGTACACAAATTGGGGGGCAGCCAGTGGGGCACAAAAACTTGGGGCCATGAGTGGGGCACGAACATTGGGGGGCAGCCAGTGGGGTTCAATAATTGGGGGGCAGCGAGTGGGGCTCAAAAATTTGGGGCCATGAGTGGGGTACGAAAATTGGGGGGCAGCGAGTGGGGCACAATAATTGGTGGGCAGCCCGTCGGGTACAAAAATTGGGGGGCAGCGGATGGGGCACACAAATTGGGGGGCAGCGAGTAGGGCATAAAAATTGGGGGGGGGGGGGAGCAGCGAATGGGGCACAAAAATTGAGGGGCAGCCAGTCCGGCACAAAAATCAGGGGGCAGCCAGTGGGGCAACAAATTGGGGAACAGCGAGTGGGGCACACAAATTGGGGGGCACAAAAATTGGGGGGCTGCCAGTGGGGCACACAAATTGGGGGGCAGCCAGTGGGGCACAAAAACTTGGAGCCATGAGTGAGGCACGAAAATTGGGGGGCAGCCAGTGGGGTTCAATAATTGGGGGGCAGCGAGTGGGGCTCAAAAATTTGGGGCCATGAGTGGGGTACGAAAATTGGGGGGCAGCCAGTGGGGCACACAAATTGGGGGGCAGCGAGTGGGGCACAATAATTGGTGGGCAGCCCGTCGGGTACAAAAATTGGCGGGGAGCGAGGGGGCACAAAAATTGGCGGGGAGCGAGTCTGGTACACAAATTGGGGAGCAGCCAGTGGGACACAAAAATTGGGGGGCAGCGAGTGGGGCCCAAAAATTGGGGGGCAGCGGATGGGGCACACAAATTGGGGGGCAGCGAGTAGGGCATAAAAATTGGGGGGGGGGGAGCAGCGAATGGGGCACAAAAATTGAGGGGCAGCCACTCCGGCACAAAAATCAGGGGGGGGGGCAGTGGGGGAACAGCGAGTGGGGCACACAAATTGGGGGGCAGCGAATGGGGCACAAAAATTAGGGGGCTGCCAGTGGGGTACACAAATTGGGGGGCACAAAAACTTGGGGCCATGAGTGGGGCACGAACATTGGGGGGCAGCCAGTGGGGTTCAATAATTGGGGGGCAGCGAGTGGGGCTCAAAAATTTGGGGCCATGAGTGGGGTACGAAAATTGGGGGGCAGCGAGTGGGGCACAATAATTGGTGGGCAGCCCGTCGGGTACAAAAATTGGCAGGGAGCGAGTCTGGTAGACCAATTGGGGAGCAGCCAGTGGGACACAAAAATTGGGGGGCAGCGAGTGGGGCCCAAAAATTGGGGGGCAGCGGATGGGGCACACAAATTGGGGGGCAGCGAGTAGGGCATAAAAATTGGGGGGGGGGAGCAGCGAATGGGGCACAAAAATTGAGGGGCAGCCAGTCCGGCACAAAAATCAGGGGGCAACAAATTGGGGAACAGCGAGTGGGGCACACAAATTGGGGGGCAGCGAATGGGGCACAAAAATTGGGGGGCTGCCAGTGGGGCACACAAATTGGGGGGCAGCCAGTGGGGCACAAAAACTTGGAGCCATGAGTGAGGCACGAAAATTGGGGGGCAGCCAGTAGGGTTCAATAATTGGGGGGCAGCGAGTGGGGCTCAAAAATTTGGGGCCATGAGTGGGGTACGAAAATTGGGGGGCAGCCAGTGGGGCACACAAATTGGGGGGCAGCGAGTGGGGCACAATAATTGGTGGGCAGCCCGTCGGGTACAAAAATTGGCGGGGAGCGAGTCTGGTACACAAATTGGGGAGCAGCCAGTGGGACACAAAAATTGGGGGGCAGCGAGTGGGGCCCAAAAATTCGGGGGGGAGCGGATGGGGCACACAAATTGGGGGGCAGCGAGTAGGGCATAAAAATTGGGGGGGGGGAGCAGCGAATGGGGCATAATAATTGCTGGGCAGCCCGTCGGGTACGAAAATTGGCGGGGAGCGAGGGGGCACAAAAATTGGCGGGGAGCGAGTGGGGTACACAAATTGGGGGGCAGCAAGTAGAGTACAAAAAATTGGGGGGAGCGAGTGGGGCACACAAATTGGGGGGCAGCGAGGGGGCGCACAAAAGTTGGGGGGCAGCGAGTGGGGCACGAAAATTAGGGGGCAGCCGATGGGGCACACAAATTGGGGGGCAGCGAGGGGGTCCAAGAATTGGGGAGCAGCGAGTGGGGCATAAAAATTGGGGCGCAGCCAGTGGGACACAAAAATTGGGCGGCAGTGAGTGGGGCATAAAAATGGTGGGGGGGGGGGACGGGGGTACGGAAATTGAGGGGCAACAAATTGGGGAACAGCGAATGGGGCACCCAAATTGGGGGGCAGCGAATGGGGCACAAAAATTGGGGGGCTACCAGTGGTGCACGCAAATTACGGGGCTGCCTCTGGGGCCCAAGAATTGGGGGGCAGCGATGGGGTCCAAGAAAGGGGGGGCAGGGAGTGGGGCACGAAAATTGGGGGGCAGTCAGTGGGGCACAATAATTGGGGGGCAGCGAGTAGAGCACAAAAATTGAGGGAAGGAAGTGGGGTACACAAATTGGGGAGCAGCGAGTGGGGCACAATAATTGGTGGGCAGTCCGTCGGGTACAAACATTGGGGGCAGCGATGGGGTCCAAGAAACGGGGGGCAGCGAGTGGGGCACACAAATTGGAGGCGCAGCGAGGGGGCCCAAGAATTGGGGGGCAGCGGGTGGGGCACAAAAATTGGAGTGTGGGGGGGGGGAATAGATGGGTGGGTTGGAGTTGAATGTGTGAGTATGTGAGGCGCAACGAACATTGGCATGACAAGTTTTAAACCTATTAGTAGTTTTCGTTATATACACGTTATTGTGAAACCCACTTGAAAGGGAATATCGATTTAATCTTGTCCTTCCCGGAAAAATACGGGTAGTATTTTGAATTCTATAATTTTCGTTTCCGGAATTCTCAAAATTTCAGTTGTTACCTTTCTCCATCTGTTGAAAATACCTCCCACCCTGCTTCACATTTTTCCGGAGATGCGGACATCCTCTTCGCCCAACACCAAAGCATCGACTGTTGGGCATGGTGGTGTGTAGACCGGCTGGCGGCTGATTCGGTTCTTGCGGGGAGCGGGTAGTTGTGAGGGGGGTTGGCGGAAAAAATAGACCCAGAAAAAATAGACCGAAAAACATAGACCTGGAAAAAATAGATCATGGAAAAAATAGACCGGGAAAAAAAAGATCCGGAAAAATAGACCTCAAAATGTGGGTTGTTCCCGAGCATGGGAATTTCGTATGAGGGTTTCTAGAACCAGCTCCACTATCGCGATGTAAAAACCACACCCGAGTGGGGTGGCCCAAGTCCTTATTCCCAAAGTCTTCCGAGTCCTTATTCCCAAAGTCTGTTTTTTCGGACAATCCCCATTTTTTGGTCTATTTTTTTCGCGTCTATTTTTCCAGGGCTATTTTTTCCTAGATTCATATCGATTTAATCTTATCCTTCCCGGAAAAATACAGGTATTATACCGAATTGTATAATTTTCAAGTTGTCGTAATTTTCAAAATTCAGTTTTTATTCTTTCTCCATTTGGTGAAAATAATTTCTCATTATTTTCACCTCTTTTCACTGACGGCAACAATCACTCCCTCTCTTCTTTGGGAAAGAAGACTTGGAAACAAAAGACTCAGGAAAAAAAGATCCTGCAAGAAGAGACTTGGAAAAAAAGACTTTGCAAAAATTATGCCGGGGTGTCAAAAATGGTCTTCCCCAACATGAGCTACCCCACTTGGGTGTGGTTTTTCACATCGCGATGGTGGGGCTGGTTACAGAAACCCCCATTCGGAATTCCTATGCTCGGGAATAGCCCCCGTTTTTCGATCTATTTTTTCCGGGTTTATTTTTTCCAAAGCTATTTTTTCTGCCAAACACGTATGACGTCAAGTTGTATATCAGTTATGCAAATTCGACTATTGATCGATTATTATGATTTTTTATCGATATCTCGTAGAATACAATGCTTAACGAAAAAAGTAATATAACATGAAGTATGTAGTTTCACGAGGGGAACAGCTTTCGTTGAACACTTTTTCTCGTATCTGTCACCGTTCTCGATATACAGCGTTACAAACAATTAAAACCGTTAATAACAATTGCAGCAGGGGCTACGGACAACAACCCCCTGGGGCTCTACCAATGAACCGGCAGCAAGTATCATGAAAAGTGTGGTGTCGAGTGGCGAAGTCGCGGGGCGGGCTGTATCGACAAGTGCAATTATCAGTATTTCAAGGATCATTGAACGTTCCCACTTGGTTCCCCCTCCCCCTCCCTGACCCGTTGTGGACTGCACAGGTATACCCGTCACACGCAGGTAGTCCTTAATATTGTATCGGGTCTGCGTGCCAGCGGTAGTTACGTGTACAGCCCCAACGCCATTATGAAGCGTAAAGCGGTAACGACATTGGTTCCCTCTGCTGTGCAGGTAACACACTTTTAATCCCTCCCACCTTGGTTTCATCCCTGAAAACTGGGCGGGCGGGGGTATACAGGTATTAGCACCCGTTCCACGCAGGTAGTCGTCAGTACTGTACCGGGTCTGCGTGCCAGCGGTAGTCACGTGTACAGCCCCAACACCACTGCTAGGCGTAAAGCGGTAACGGTGTTTGTCTCCTATAGTTTCCAGGTACCACACTCAGCAATTTCCATCTCTTCCCCTTTGGTTTCACCTCTGAAAGGTGGGGGGACTGTACAGGTATAAGTACCGGTCGCACGCAGGTAGTCGCCAGTATCCTATCGGGTCTGCGTGCGAGCGGTAGTTACGTCTACAGGTATGACGCTCTCTATGTGCTTTTTCCCTCATGTTTGTGGGCTTGAGTTTCTGTTTGTGTTGAAGTGCGGATGTTTGGAGTAGTGTGTGCATGTTTGTCTCTATACGTCCGTGTTCGCGATCATGTTGATATATTTGTATTCATGTGTGGATGTTTGTGTTCCGGTGGGTATGTTTGCAGTTCTGTGTGTTTATTTTCGTTCAGCTGTATAAGTATGCCGCCGTGCTGGCATGTGTGCGGTCGTGTGCCAATGTCTGTGTGTTTATGATCATGTGTGTATGCTTGTGACCCTGTGTGTGCTTTTGTCGCCATGTGTGTATGTTTGTGCTCGTGTTTGGACTCGCGGAAGGCAGCGGTGATCGCAACATCGGGATTGTTTCTCGGAGTGTAAAATACCTCCAACCAGGAAAGTCTCTTCCTTAAGAAGCTTTCCATGGAAGTAGCAGAGGTTGTCACTTCTGCCCAACGGGACAAGGCCGCCGTATGAATCGTCATCTTATCGTCCTCTGGGTATGCACAGGATAAGGTCAGCACAGCCGTTGTAAAGATTATACACCAAAGAATAGAGGTCAGTGTCGACCCCTTTCTGACTGACAACCACTCTGATTGCCGACCAGGTCGCTCAAGTTGGACGTTATCGATTCAGTGGTGAAATTCACTAAGAAGGCTATCGAGGGGACCAGATAGAGGCGAGGCACAAAGAAGTATTGCCCCATTCAGAGGATACCCCCGTCTTTTGGAAAATTTCAATTAATCAAATATTGATATTCTAACGAGATTAGTAGTTTAAACTTGATTCAGGCTCAATTTAGCTGGATTCAGCCTATTGGTTTCCTCCCAAATCTGGGGGTGTTTAACTGTTTGAGCCCTACATGGACTTGGACAATGTCCAGAGCACGACCCCTTTCGCTGAAGTTCACCCAATCGAGACTCTAAGGCGAAAGCATGTCGATCCTCGAGGCTTGATAAACAAATTCGTGGGGTAAATTCCTGCTAGGATTTGTTCATAGAAAACGGCGGAGGCTTAATTATATAACGAATAATAATAAATAATCATAGGAAGCAGGATGGTAATTTTGCTATGCTCAAATAAATCATCGTACAATGAATCATTTATTCGTATGCAATAATATCTACAATAAAAATACCACATCGTTTGAAAAACAATTTTTTCGTTACAATTATACAGTGACTTTTTGTTTTCATATGATAATATAATATATTTATTTATATATTTATATAATTTTATATATAGGTCATCGTTCATTTTTTCCCCTCTTCGCGTATCATGTTCTTCTCTCATTAATCATCCAAGTAAGATGTATAGCGTTGAACATTCGATTCTCAGTGGGAGTGAGAAAATACAGTATTAGTATTCTATTTTTTTAAAATCTCGTTCATTATCGCAATTACCAGTTCCATTGATTAATGATTTTCTTGTAAATTTCGCACTTATTTTCTTTCAAGATTTTCCCTCAAAACCTTTTTACGTGAAAAGTTTTGGGTTTACTTTTAGTCATTCAGTTGGCTATTTTTAATATCTGAAGTTTAAAACCGTTCATTCTATTGTTGTCTTTCAATCTCAATTTTTTTAATATCCTCATAGTTATCGACGAGTAACACTACACTCAATATCGACGTAATGTCATTTTTTTGTTTTTAAATATATATTATGTGTATTAGTTAATGTACTGTAATATATAGAAAATACATATAACAATTATTTAAATGACTCACAATCAATCACTTGTCATAAATATATTATCATTGATATAAATCGTGGTAAGTACGTTATATCATTTTTTTTTTTGTAATTTTTGGTTTTTACATTTATTTGAAGGGTGGAAGGGGATGGAATTTTAGAGAAATTTTGGGGAGCGCAGGGGGGGGGGTGAAGAATTTATGAGTTGGTGAGTTTTCTTCATTTTTCAATTCAGTGAATCTTAACGACTCGCTCGTGTAACAGTACGTCCTGTAAATCACTCATCACTTATCTTTCCGCAGGGTTTTGCAAATAGAGTGCCCCAAAATACGTCTTTGATTAGGTGAAATTTGGAATGGAGAATCGTTATGGTATTATTACCACTAGACTAATGTCAATTGAGGGCTTTTATTTGGTTTGTATATTGCGTTCTGTTGATTCGAATTGAATTGAATTTTGCATATTAAACCCTGCAATGCCGCCTATATCGATCCTGCGCTGAGACAAGATTTCAGGGCAGACGTAGACATTTGAAAGCATTGGTATCCAGGTTGAACAGTTTAGTCCATTCATTGTGAATTCTAGCCAACTAATTCAATAGAATTTCAATGGAAGTAAAAACCGCCGTGAATTGAATGAATGGGTTCGTGAACGATGTAAAAGGGTGACGTCCAGAATCTAAAAAACATTCAAATTTTCAAAATTTACAGTCCTATCAAATTACTTTTGTGATAATTTTTGTGATAGTCATGGCATCAAATTTTAGGTAAAAATAAAATTCCAAAAATTTAGAAAATTAAACTTGAAGTGTGTAAATATACTCGATGACATCTTCATTAACTTTAACAATAATGCAGAAAAGAAAGCGTCATCATTCAATTCGCAGTCTCTACTTGACTCACGTACCATTGAATTTGATTGTGTGGATTCAAGTAGATTCCATTGACTTGAACTAAATATGAGTCGGCGATTTGATACAACTCCCTCCAAGTCATCGCTTGACTTGATTCAAGTCCATACTAGGCTTGATGCAAAGCAGCGCTCCATTTAATTCAAGTCAGCACTCTACTTCAGTCGTTACCTTCTCTGGCAAGAATTTCGATAAACCAATCTTGCCTCCAGTCAGAATGTCTGGAAACTTGGATTGATCTAAGGACTTGAACCAAGGATAACATCAACTTGAGTCGAACCGCAAATTAAAATCCAAATTCCAATCCAGAAATGTCTGTTTCATTCGCATTCATCAAAAATCACTTCTCACTTTCAAAATTTCACCTTCTTCAAGATTTTGGAACAATCCTTTACATCTCGTAAAATCTTATTAAGGATCTATCCAAGCTGAGTAAAAAGTTGGAATAATCAGAATACTCGGGACATTTTTTGAACTTTTCAAATTGGCTCAATTTTAACATTTTCACAATGTTCTTCTATTCCAGTTGTTCACTTGTGTTATTGAATTAGTAATTTGATTAAATGGATTTGTTGGGGTACAGTTACATTTATTTACACAATCATACTTTTCTTCTTTTGTTATAAAAAGTATTTGGACAATGAACGATCGCCATTGAAATTTAGCCTTTCATCGCTTGATGTCGTTCATGTAATTTTCTATTAGTTATATATTTTCCCATTTATTTATTATTATTAAAGACCAATTGAGAATTCAACGAAATCGAATTATGAACATTATTCATTTTGAATGGTAACAAAAATTGAGCTCAAGAAATTGGTGTAAATTTTGTTGTTGTTCACATTGTGTTCTTTGATATGTCCGATCTCTTTTTTTTAACAATGAATCATTTCTTAATTAGTGGAGCAGTCGAGAGAAAGAGAGAATTGTGTTAAGCCTATATTGTTTTTTTTTATCAGTTAGGGCTGGATTTTGATACTTTTATCGTGGGTATAACCACGTGAATTTATATTTATTTTCTATTAAAAAGCATAGCATCAACGCACTGCACACACTTATTGGATAAAATAATTTTTCGATTTGGATTTGTTTTTTGTTTTTTTGTTTTTTTGGTTTCACTTTGGCATAACATTGAACAATTAACATCGACATTGCTATGACTATCACTAAGTTTATACTTATTTCATAGTTTTAAAATCTGATTTTTCTCATTTTTGTTTTTGCACATGTCAATGAGCTATTAATTGTCGATTATAAAGTATATGTATTCTTACACAAAAATATTTCTACCTTTTGTTTTAAACATTCATTATTCACAGGTTTAGGAAGGAATGTACATAAAAAGGGTGTAGTTGTTTTTTTGCGGTAAGAAAATATTATCCAGCCCCAAATTGATTTGCTAATGTGACATTTTGGTATTCACTTTAGTCATTGATTTCGATTCAAGTTATTATCTATCATTTTCAACTCTTAACTGTATGTGAATTGTGATAGCACCAGGTTGACAATTCTCATGATTTTTTGGTTTCTACATCTATTTTTTTCCATCGTTTTGATTCATAGCTGTAGCCAGTTGATTTTGTTTTTTGTCAAGTTTGGGAATTCCACTATAACTATTTTATTACACATTGTTTTTAATCATATGTTATCAATACTATCGAAGCCTTGAGAGAAATGATTTTGGTTATGACATTGGTTAACTATTTAATTACGTTTTTGTTCTGAGTTTTGATTAGTCGGATGCAAGTTTGATTATTGTGATTATTCAAAGATCACAAGTACAGAATTCAGAAAAGTCTTTTCGATTAGTTGGAAAATTACTTCTCCTACACAGAAGGTAAATGTTTATTTCTCTCAAATGATTTCTCACTTCATAGCGTCAATTTCACATTGATTCATTTCTTGCATTATTTTGCATTGCGCTTCTCTCTTTCTTTCATTAAAATTTGTCAGTATTAGGAAATATGAAATTCGCTTTTTCGATGATGTTTATCTATTCATTAGACATTTGTCTCGAGTCGCACATAATTTAGTGTAGCTTGGCACAGACTGAGGTTTTTTTAAAATTTTAATCCAACGATAGAATTCAGTACAAATTAAGGATGTAATCGTAATCGATAGTTTTCTGTTATTTGATTCTAGTTTGATTATTTAGTTGAGAGCTCTTCACGGATTAATTTTGTGAATATGTAATGTTTCCCACAATTGGTGGATGGTGTCCGAGATGTTTCTCTCTGTATGTTTTATAGAGGAGTTTCACTGCGGAATATGTTGAAAGTTCTGACAAATCATATGTTTTGTGACATTCTCAAAGGAGAAGCGTTATATCATAACTTGTACTAATTTATCAGGAACCATGAAAATTGGACTTTTTATGCCATTCTATGATATTGAGATAATATGAAGTTTTTTGGTGAAATTTGCCATCTACGGAAGGTGCACGGCTCGTATCTGTTGGTTCTTTCATGAGTATAGATTTTGAATGAACAAAAAATTTGACGGCCCAATGATTAGTTAGGCATTTCTGAAAATGTCTAAATTTGAAACACTCTGAAAGCCCTCGTGACGGCGTTCAAGGAGTTCTATACTTTCCACCCCTCGTGGAACCTGTCGATAGTTACTCTCGAAAATTGCCACCGGTCGAGAGAAAAATCGACAAACAGTCGACTAACTATCGACAAACTCTCGACTAACTGTCGACAGGGTCCGTTAGGGACGTGGCGCTGCCGGGTAGAAGCTTGTGTACTGACATCACGAATGCTTTCAGAGGGTGCTAAATTTGGACTTTTTTGCATACCGTGTCCAGTGGCGCGTGCTTCGCACGCGGTTTCCTTTTTGTGCCGCGCTGACTGGTGTCGCGGCGGTTTCGGTCTTACGGTTTTCGATAATTTCGATATATATCGATGGTTTCTTTCATCTCTCCTTTTTACTATAAAGAATTCATCTATTACTGATCCAACTGGAATTTTTTTACAATGGAAAACTGAGTGTTGGAGGCGCGGCACATCTGTCATTGTGTGCACTTTGAATGGACGAAAAAGAGCTGCATGGAAGCGCCCTATTATGACATAATTTGTGACGATTCAAGAACACAATAAATACCTCAGTACCGCACTGGTTAATCAGTGTTCGTATAGCTACAATTAAGGTGGTATCTTTTCAGATTTGTCCATTACATCCTTAATCAGTCTGATATTGTCCAATTAATAAATCAGTTATACATAAACCCGAAACAAGCGAATTTTTTATGTTTATCGAGGCTAATATACCTGTTTATCTAGGAAAGAAGGATTTTACAATGAAACTATCATTTGTTTTCTATATATGTACATCAATTCCTCTTAGAGACCAATAATAAGATTTATAATATATACGATAAGAGTTTCGGTGCGGATCCGTTTTTTTCAGTACAAATTTTTTTTGTATTCATATCAAGGTGGGAGAATAATGAAATAATGAAGCTAATTGATTTTTTTTTCTTTCTTTATCACAATGATAAACAATTCCTCAGCATGATGTCAAATAACTAAATAAATAACTAATTCTGAGAATGGTTGATGGAATTGATATCATAAATGATTATACAATCGTTAGTAATTTTTTAACTTTTCTTTTTCGCTTTTTCATTAAAGATTTATAAAAGTCTGCATCGGGGCAGTGAAAATTTAGTGAAGTCATTTGGCACAAAATTTTCGTTAGAAACCTAAAAAAAACTGGAGATATTGAAGAAGAGAAAAATCATGTGTTATATTTAATTTTGTGCTCTCTTGTTTTCTCAAGCTTCACATTGTTTTTTTTTAATGTTTATACATAGTTTAAAAGTTCAACGATTAGTGAGTAAATTTACCAGAACACAAGGCACTTGGCGTATTACACATTATATCATTTTTTTCCATTCTCAATTTCTCTTCCCTCCCGCCCTCTTTTATCATTGTTTATCATTTCATCACTTGGTAAATAGCTCACGGTGTTAAGATAAATGAATGCTTAAGGAACACACTTACTATCAAAATGACACACACAGAAAAATAGAATAGTAATTATCATGTCCAAATTAATTAACGACATTCAAATTGTAAATTTGGCTTTTGAAATCGTAAACTGGGATTTAGGCCATTCGACGCGGTTACCTGTGATTCTAAGCTCGTTCCGTTAATAGGTGCACTCCAATAAAAAGTTCGTCCTTTGCGCAGGAGAAAAATTTAAATATTTAGTTTTCCCGCCTGAATAGATGTTGAAATCCAAACCGTTTTCTAATATTTCCATTCTTTCAACCCCGCTGGACGCGGTCGCCGTAACTCTAAGCTCATCGGTATTTAACAATTTCCGATGATCCAAAAATCGTAAAGCTGTGGGATCAATGAGATTAGACTCAATAATAAAGACTCAGTAATAAAAAAGCGTAAATGAAAATAAATAGTTGGACAAATGAAAATTCCTCATTACATTTCCTGTGAATTTAATGTATGTCTAGACGGTTTATAATATTCATGTAACTTTCGCGCGGTTTATGCGCATGTGCCATCTTTCAAATGACGCGGGCATATTAAGTTTCCCAAAATGTGATGTCGCATTTTTTTCACCTTCACATCGTGTTTTTGACCATGTTCATAAAATTTTACTTCCGAAAACTTGAATGTGTGAATTTCT
Source organism: Asobara japonica (assembly GCA_026005395.1). Taxonomy (NCBI): domain Eukaryota; kingdom Metazoa; phylum Arthropoda; class Insecta; order Hymenoptera; family Braconidae; genus Asobara; species Asobara japonica. The sequence goes on from BQMI01000334.1 coordinate 6,342,926, forward strand.
GTTTGGAAAGAGCTCTGTGGGTTCAAGTGCATCTCCTGTCAAATAACGCCTGGACTGTGAAAATTCGATTGCTAAGAAATAAACGTTTGTTTGTATTTTTGTTTTTAAAACAGATGTTGCTCACCTTAAAGTGCGGTTTTCGCACCTAAAGTCAGGAGGAAAATTATTTCATCCGTCTTTGGGTTCAATCTGTAATTTACGAGCATCAAAATATGATTTTGAAGACTCGATGATACAATCTACTATATAAGTATATATAGGCCGCTTATCATCGTGTTTTTCCCGCCAAGAAACTGGACAGAACCTACTATATATTTGTCTGTGTGTAATCAATGATTCGTATGTTCGTAAATAATGAACAACTCGATCAACTTATTAGTTTCATTATTTTCCATTCAATAATTATTCGTCACTTGAACTTTCCCACTTTTTAAAATATTTACAGTCAAGCTGAGTAGAAAAAGGCGATCACGTGCAGACACCGATCATTGGCACAGTTAAGTTCCAACGTATTTTAAGTTTTTTTTTTTCGTACTTTATTTATTTCGACTGAAAATAACACGCATCATCATATCACTCATACAATATATCCATAGAAGAAAATAGTTATGTCATCATTACATTCATATTATTTATGCAATGCAGTAGTAATATATAATATATGCCTTTTTTAAATTTCTTATATATTCTATTGTTGATTCTTAATAATAAGAATTCGTAAACGACGGTTTTATCATTTGATTTTCCTCTTTGTGAACGCAAGTTAGAAACTCATTTTTGCTGTTCGTTTCTTGTAGGCTCGTCAAGTGTATTTTATCGTGAATCGTGAATTATGCAGATATTAAGAGAGCTGGAAAAATTTTGAAACCCTATGGAAAGCCTAAGAAATAGTGTTTTACAAGTGCTTGACTAAATCAACATGAATGTATATTTAATATATCCTTGAAAATTTAGAAATTGATGGTTAACAAATTGTCTAGAAGGTGCAAGGCTGCTTTGCAATAGATTGAAAACTCCCAATGTTTTCAGAAATGTATCAATACTGTTTGACTGGATCTGCAGTTTGTTATTTTTTCGGAAATATATTACAAATTATTGATACGATTGACACATACAAATATGGCATATTATCATTGGAATATTCATTAATTCTCAAGCTTTTATCATCGTAACCCTAATTTTTATATCTTTTTTCCAGGCGATGACGGCATTTATACTAATACTTTTTGAATTAAGGAATAATAATACGATGGAATTACTGAATATGTTAATTTCAATAACAAACAAATAATTTGTAATGAATCCTCCACGAAATAAATTTTGCGAATGCCAATGGAATATCTTAAAACGAATTTTAAAATACGAAATCCGATTTGGACGCCGCCATTTTGGTTGAGTCCGCTATTGACTACAAGATGGCGGAGTGCGGGCCGGTTATCACCTCGTATTTTTAAAAATTCTCAGGAAATATTAACTCGTCTGAATGAACGAATATTTGTAGCTATAAGCTATATTTCTATATGTTGATTTAGCTAAAGATTCATGAAACACGAATTTCGAAGTATTCTCATGATTATTTTGTACTTCCAGGTCTCTTCAGTTGCATATCTTGAAATTCACGGATGGACAAATTGTTGTACTATTTATTCCTTTTTATTTTTATTTTTCCAAATACACAAGAGGTACGTCAAAGTAGGCAACAGAAACCAGACAGAATTGGTTTTAGTCAGTTGTCGTCTTTGTTTCCATTTTATCATTTTCCATCGGTATATGGTTAATGGGAGTGCCTCAGCCAAAGAGTCTTAAAAATATTTCTTTTTTCCTTTTATGTGTAGAATAATCTCCCGCATTCTATACTTTTATCATGGCTGTGGGAATCTGGGACGTCCGATTATATCATTTCATTCAATCATAATTTCTCTTCTCATTATTTGTTTTTTTTTCAACGTTCAACGAATATGACATCTAGAAATACATTAGTTAAGTAGCAAGAGGTGTTTTTTTTTCTTTGTGTTTTAATCACTCGTAATTTTTCCACACATAAACAATTACTCATCAGACAATTATACCGTACACTATGATTTCAATATATTATATAATAACTATATTTATATGTGTACAATGTATAATGTTCAAATTTTTAGGATGTAGTATATGTATATTAAATTAAACGGTACGTACTTATATGAAATACGGCGTGATCTAATAATAACTTGTTCATACTTTTTTTTCTGCTAAAATTCACATGTTATATCGTTTGAAAATAATACTGATGTACGAACCGCTCGTTACCCACTTGATTAAGCCGCTTTGATTTAAGGTTTTTAATATATTCATTAAATTATATTAATACCAGTTAGGCCCAGAGTTATTATTTAGGCCAGGTAGGCTTATTAATTTTCTCTTTGGCCATTTTAATCATTCATCTTTGTAAGTCCAGTATTTCATCTATATAATTATTGTTTTTTTTTTCTTTTTAATTTATTTTGGCAATTATGTATACCACATTGCGTTGGAAAATATTGACTGAACGGATTCAGTTACATTATGCATTACAGTTGCATTATTTCGAATACTTTGATCAATAAACTATTGAAACATTCATTAGACTAAATGAAACGTCCAGTATTTTTTTTTTATATTTCGTCGCTTCGCTTTATGAATAAATAATTTGTTTGATTATTTAATGAAGAGCTATAGGTTGAGTGTAAAGTTGGAAGTCAATGAAAATTATTACTGTAATGCATAATTGAGGTACGTTTAAAGAACGTGAAAAAAGACCAGCTGTAGTTTGGAATACATAAAAAATAGGGGATTTCTATGTTTAGCTTTATTAACATTAAAATCAACGATAATGATTAATACTCGTGCGTTTTTTACTCGCAGCGGTTTTTGAGCGATCGAGTATTTTGAGCCTGATTTATCATTTTCTTGAGGTTTTTTTTTCTTTTGAGCAAAGATGATGATTCGAATTTGATTGAAAGTACTACTATAAGATAAATATTCTAATTTGTTTTTGTAGGGTAATAACAAGTTTTCTATCAATAGCCTACGAATAAAACTAGTTGAGCATAGAATTACTGAAGTGATGTTAATAAAAGTGAACGAGGGGGGGGGGGGCAATTGAGTTGATTCTAAAATTGAAAGGGAAGAGCAGGCTCTCATTTAGAAGTTAAATGAAGTGATTATAATATATTTGGGGATTTAGTACAGCTGGTCCAGTTCTTTTCCGATAGAAATCTTGAGAAAAATTTCTATCAACAATATACTGTATTGATTTTAATTGTAGAAGTTTGTATAGAATAATTTTTAACATCTAATAGAGATAGAGTGAGAACTATACTGATAGTATAGAGATAGACATTAAAAGTATAGAGTAATTAGGTTAAGAGATTTGAAATTTATTACAAATTATCTATCATTTGTAATCTTTGACTTGTTTTATTCTCTTTGTCTTTGTTTTTAGAGTAAAATGTTGCGTTAAATCTTCGATGATTTTTTTTCTCTTTCAAGGTATTTTTTTCGTTTTGATTTCTCTTTTTTTTTAATACAGTATTTTGAGCCATTCCTCAGGTGTATTAAACCACGCTACACTTTCTTTATCGAGTTGTACCAATATATTTGCCAAATTGTCGTTTAACGGCTTTAAGAATAAATTATTATGATTGAATTATTTGTTGAAGCAATAAATAATTAATTAGCTACTTAAGAGTATATGGGAGAGAGGTATAAATTCAATAAATTAAGTAATCGATTAACATCAGTTTGTTCATATTTTTGGTTCCGTGGCAGTACAATATCGGTACAACTCACTAGTTGATGGCACGGTTCCGCCTATGTACAAATACGTAATACCATATTACCACATACCATTTAATTACATCACATATCAATTTGTTTTATATATATATTTTGCTATGTTGTCTATAGAGATAGCGATATTGGGATTTTAAATCGAATCAGTGGTATGGTTTTGGAAATATTTTGAAAAGCGAGGCTCTTTGGTTGTTGAAAGCAAATTGAATATTATACCAGCGTGTAATGATTGGAGTGGAATTATGAAGGAATGTGACCTAAATTCTCTATATGAGTGGTACTGGTAAAGATTCCGCAAGTTTTGGAATTTCGTGCATTCAAACATTTTGAGATTTTGACCTAGCTTGGACATTTTCAAAATTCCGGAAATTATCAAAACTTCATCCTTTAAATAAAAAAAGTTAAACCTTACAAAAGTTTGACAATCTCAGAAAAAAAATCAAGACTTGAAGGAAGAAATGAAGGAATTTTAGGCAGCTCCAAAATTTAAAAAGTTTCAAGAATTCGAAGGAAAAATGAAGCATATAAAAACAGTAAAGTTAAAAATAAAAAAAATCCAAATGATAAGTTCCAGCAATGTTGAAGTCAAATTAATACAGAATTTGCGAATGTTAGAAATTCAAAAATTTGGAAAACCATCTATATCTTGAACAATAATCCATTAAGTAGATCAACCATGTCTTCCATAATGGAAATAAAGTTCAATGGTTACACCTGAAATGAACTCCTGAGGTATCTATATTGAGCGCTCAAAATACACTCTTGGAAACCATTGAAAACTGATGCAATTTTTTATCTCCAACACCCCTATCTATAGATATTCCAAACTGTAACTTTTGTGTGCTTCGTTTTTTCTCTGTGATGTGGAGGGACTCGTTTGTACAATTTCAAGCAAAATTCTCGCACTTATCTTTTCATCTTCCAACTTCCGTATCTTGGTAACTTTTCCACTACTCTGTTTATCATGTTTCACGTCTATTACATCATTTTGACCATTATAATCAGCCTCCAGTGATTCACCTATGATTTTAACGCGGAAAGAAAATATTTTAAACACTGACTTTTGAACTATTTTTCCAATGAATTTGGCTTTACGATGCTGTTTTCGATATTGTACCAATTGACGTACATTATAATTGCTATTATGCATTTGTATTCACAACACATTATTACTTCAATATAATCTACATATTACGTTTATCGAAGAACCAAGAAATTCACGATTAAATTTAGTATCGTAATAATAACTATTAATAGAAACTTAGTTTCTGTAACAAGTGTATTGTCTTAAATGATATGTCTGTCTAATGTTTTTTTCCCATATTTTTATTCCTATTTCCTCACATCCAAACTTTCTCATACATTTACACATGAGAAGATGGATTCAATATAAATTTGTCATCCACTAACAAATTTTTTTTTGTACAGTCTAGAAAGTCTTATTTATATATCAAATCATTATCACTGGAGGTTATTATAAAACAATCAAAATAATTTACAGATTTCTTTCGCTCTGTAGCATTGGTGAAATGTATATAATAAAATGAAATATTTTTGTTAATGATTATTAATGCTTGTTAATTGTGAAAAAGTGTACTTTAAGATATTTATGAAGATGAAAAAAGATCTTAGATGTACATATTTGTTTTGTATTCAGATAAGAAAAATGTTTCACAGCAATTGGCACTAGACTTCAAGAAAAGATGTTATTTATTCTATTCACATCGAACATGATGAAAATTTGAATTATTTGGAAAAGAAAAACACAATGAATCTTGAGACTTGTCTCATCCTGTCCCAGTCATCATTATTCACTAACATAATTTCTAAAATTGTCAGTGATCGTCTTTCAATCATTAAAAACTCGTAATTTACAGGATAGTATTTTCTTAATTACTTATAATAGTAAGTGTTTGAGTTTTGTTGAGGATTATTTAACAATGAATAACAATGTATTAGAGTTATGTCTACATTTGGCAAATCTCTTGAATAACAATTTAGAGTTTCAAAATATGAAACTTGATATAAAGTTCATACTTTATTTTGTATGAAAATTTACCATTGTAATTTCCCTACACGTTCTATGATATTGGATTGTGACTTTATTGAGTCAATTTATATAAATCAATTTGACAACGTCAAATTCGTTATTTTTTTTGTTAAAAATTTTTATGCACCGAAAATTGGTGATTCTACACTAGCTATATATTTGAGATTGTTTTTGCAAGAGCCTCGCCAAGTAGAGCTGTGTAAAAGATACGATAAAACTAAAAGAGGGGAGGGGGGGGGCCCAAAACCAAAATGAATTATCATCTATCTAATGATAACTAATAACTCTATATTCACCTAATTTATGGGCTTATAAGTTGATGATTTTCACATAAAACCTACTCACCATTTTAAACCCATACATTCACAATAATATGTACATTAATTTTTGTTTATTTATGTACAAATCTATCATTCAATGAATTTTCCTAGAGCCTTTGATTTTATTACGTTGTTATTTTTCTGTGTATGCAAAGAAGTCTCAAAAAAGTTGATTTCTATAACCGTCTGGGTAGGAAATAGAAATAGGAGAAATATTTGATTTAAGTTTGATTCTATAGATAAATTATTCGTCAATTTATTATCAACATTTACTGCATGACCATGATGAAAGTAAATTTGACGGAAAAGACAATTTTTCCGCTAGCAATTGAATAAATAACTTGACGCTTTTCTGCATGCACCATTACATTAACAAATAGTACCATGGACTTAATAATCTTATGATTATCGTTCATTTTATTTTCCACCTCTATTCACGAAGGATTGTCAGTTTTAATTTTTTTTTTACGATTTTCACATTAATCCCAATGCCTCATTGCATATAGAATATGCATTCATCCATGTTACCCATTTCGATACCCTGATTACCTCGTGGGATCACTCTTTATCCTCATTGATTCATGTTTCATAATTTATTAATTACTAATTTTCATTAGACCGTTGGTGGAAACTCCATTGCGCAAAATGCACTCAAGGGTCTAGTCAATTTTTTTTTCTTTTTTTTTTCTTTCAGCAAGCTAAGTGAGCAGAGATTTTGTTCGTGAAAAGCCCCGAGAAAATCTTGATGCAATAATTTAACGATACTTTGAAAAATTTGTAGCATTCGTTAGGGTACCTCGAGTGCGCGCATTTGAGTATTCTATGGGGGTCGTAATCTCGTTGGATTGTGCCAAATATTATTGGCATTTGGATTGACATTATCACTCGTTGATAGTTTTTGTCTGTAGTCATGCCCATGTGACAATAAACTCGATGAATTTGATTGATCTTGATTGTGTGATTGTTTCAACTGATGATTGTTTGTTTTTTTAGACTCCTGTCCCACTGTATCGGGCGAGGGTATTGGCCTGTGAGACTTCATGTGTGCACTTCTGCTTTTCACTTTGTTGAAAACTCTGGAAAATTTAATATTCATAATGTCTATTCCTTTCATTGTAGCAGTCACTAATCATAACTCAGTAAATGTGGCTGGGCAAAAGTGGTTAAATCCGAAATATTTTGCGAGCGGTTGAGCGAAATTACTAATATCCATTATAACATCCGACATGGAAATCACGTTATTAGATCATGTTAAATGCTTAAATAAGAAAAAACCGTACGACAAAATTTGGTGAACGAAAATTGCACAAAAAATGTCACATCTCGTCTAACTATCCGATTATTGACAGATTCACATGTACTCATTGACATGTGGGTACTCATTTCTAATGAAACGTGTTTTAGGAGTAATACCCCTTTGTCTCTACGTCGACGATAGGACCGAGAATTCGGTATATCATATCATTTTATTATGAGATATCTGAAATAGTTTAATTTGCAATTTTCCTACATTCGACGGAAATTAATGTCTCTCATTATCTGTTGCTTTTTTCAATGAATAACACATGAATTTCTATCGATTGTCATAATGCGATCGGGATTTCACACTGATACGTCATATTATGCCATACATATGTAGCGAAATCTGATCGAATCTGACAAATTATGACGTTATATGTGCTTCATTATTCGTTTCTGTACTGAAAAAAAATTTCATGTTGGGCCATTTTTTTGAGCAGCACGACATAATTTTTAGGTAAAATTTGAATCAAATTCTTTTTTCATTAAGGGAACAATTACAATCACTATTGACCGGAGAAAATTTGAGTAACTAAAAGCGGAGAAAGGGTTTGTTTAACAATTGAGGGGTGCATTGGTTGATAACAAAAACATTCAATTTAAGCAGTCACAACATACACATAAAAATGTATTGTGGCTATAACATTTATTTTCTATGAGTATCTACAACCTGAAGATGGGTGATCAGAGCAAGGGTAACGTTGTGCAATAAAATCGACTGGAGAATGAAATAATAATTTTGGCAACACGGCCGTGGAAAGAAATTTCTTCCCGGGAAGAAAAAAATTGACGATTGTACAAATCATTTTCATCTCTCCGCAAATAAAACGGCTTAGGTGGACACTAAAATTTATCATAATAGGAAAATTTGGGTAAGAAAAAGTCCCATACCACAAGTACTGACAAGTGAAACGATCCTGAACAATTCATTGAAACATTGACCAAATCTACAATTATTTCATGGCGACGACCATGTCCGAATGTGACTCATGCAAAAATAGGGAATAAATCATGCGCCATTTCTATTTCAAGTTTATGTGTCCAGCCACATTTTTTAGTACATCTCAGGATATAATTTTATTATGTTTATACTCAATTATACATGCATAGTGTATGTGAGCAAATATAAATTAGCGTGTCTTGAATAGATGTTGAATAACGCAGCAGTAATTCAGAAGAAAGGAAATAGCAGATGAAGGATTGTGATAATTATAATTGCTATGTGCATTGCAATTAAAATAAAGCGGATTCGCAGTGAAAATATTAGTCTTCATCAATGTACGGCCTCCTCTACATAAAATGTGAAGAGTACTCGCTTGGTTTTGTTTTTTCAATTGCAAAAAATTGACTTGAAATGATAATACTGTGGGCGCTGTGGGAGTAAACCAGAACACACTATATGACGAATATAATCAACACGATGCCTTGAAACTTTTTAACTTGCCAAAACTGTGAACTATTGACAATATAAAAATTTGAAAAAAGGGGTAATTAAAAAATTTGGAGCTGTTCGTCTTTAAACATTTAGAAATTTCGAAAGTTTCGAAAAATTCCAATTTTAAAATTGTTGGAAAATTTGCTGGTTTTAAATCAACCGGAAAGTCTACTAATTGCAAAGGGAAATGAAGAGTTTCTCAACTGTAATCTTTTTAATATTCCAAAAATTCTGAGAATCTGGAAATCTGGAATCTGGGATTTTTTGAAACAATTGGAAGCTTAAAAAATCTTAACTATTCTAGAACTGCCAAAATGCAAAAAAATGTATCAAAAATTAAAAAATATGAGAACTTCGGAAATTTTAAAATTTTTGAAAGTTTACAAAATTAAAAAAAAAACCAAACTCCAAAATTTTTGAAAAACCAAAAACTCTTGTTGAAAAAAATCACGTAGCTTTCATTCATTATTTTGTTTTCTAAATGTCTACATGCGGTATTTTGACCTTTCGTTGGACACGCCTATAGCAATCTGCCGTCCAATTTTTCTTCAATTTTCGAGAAATTATTAATTTGCTCAAAAACTGAAAAAATAGATGAAGTGCCAGATATTGCTCATAGTGCGACCAAGGAAAAATTAAGAAGCCCTCGAACTGTTGTCTCTTCACAAAACGAAGGTATGAACAAGTATGAAGAAATTAATCAATAATAAATGTTAAAATTAGAGGACTTACTTCCCGCAAATCTTGCAGGGGTAGTGTAGTGGGGTGGGCACGGGAAGTTGTTGCTCAGAACTAATGTGAGTTTGTGAGTTGGTGTTGACTGTTGCATGGCCTTTATTGGCGTCAATGTTGCTTCCGGCCATCGTTACTGTTACACTTCCGCTAAAGCTCTGACAACACAAAGAAAACACAAAGCCAAAATAAACAACACCAAACACAACACGAACGATTGAGAATGGAAAAAAAATTGTGGATAAAAATAATATCAAGTAAAAATTACATTTATGTGCAGCAAGGGAATTATTTATTTCACCCTTGATTATTCATCATTATTTCACGAGAATTAAAAGCACTCGAGGAAAACGTTTAAAACACAACATGCTACATTTAACGTTCACATTTATATAGTCATCGTTTGAAAAAAAACATGTTTCACGTTAATTAGCAAAAAAATGACATTAATGAGAATCCAGTTAATAACGACAGTCCTCAAATTGTTTTATCAGGTTAGGGGAACACAATCAATGGATCTGGACAATTTTGAATTTATATTAAAGCTCATTATACTCACATCGGGGCAGTCGTAGGCGAAAAGCCTTAGTTCCCCTTCACTTGTAGTCAGGGTCGCTGATGATTCCCTCTCATTAGTCTGCAACTATTGTTTGAACAAATCATTGTTATTTATACATTTTCGTGTAACCCATTCTGAAGAGTTCAGGCCATTTAAATTATAATTTATTCGTTATTTTAAAATAGTCTGTCCTTCACGAGATATTCATAATTGGTCATCAAGAATGTAGAGATCATGTAGAGAATATTTTGAGTACGTAATTGGCTCGGTTTCAAGATTTTTTTTTCTAGATTTCAACGTTGGGACCAGTAGGAAAAATGGAAAAATTAATAAGTTTCGAGATGAAGTCAATTGCTTTTTTCGTCTTGGGTTCACTGTCGAATCAAAAAATGGTGAAATTACCCAGTTATTGCCTAGCTTTCCAAATCGTATTGTCTTAACGAGAATGTCTTCTAAAGACTGAACCTAGGAATTGGATAGGCATTTCGATTAACGAATCCCAGACCGGTCTTCCATTCCCGACTTCGATGGTTAATATAGGCAAATTTCTGCAGTGTTCTTGTTGAAAAGAATCAAAGAATCCTTACCAGCGTTCTATGAAGTATCGATTTTTCCTCACTGAAATCCATTTCCGTTACCGAAGCAATGGCATCCCTGAGTTCCTTCGTATCCTTAGTGTCTCTTCCGACCTCCCTCCTCTCGCACTTGATCCTCATCCGTCCATGTCTTGCCCTGACCCTTTTATACTCATTCGGGCACAATTTCTTCCACAGATAATAGAACTGCGTGCACTGCTTGACTGTCTTAGTGCAAACATCCCTTGACACACTCTTAAAGTCCTTATTATACTCCATCAATCCTTGATAGAATGTCACCATTTCCTGCGATGTCCAACGATCGGAGTCCTTGCATTCATAGCTCAATAGTGGATGCTGCGATGGCAGTTCTGGGGTAGGCCTCATGAGCTTCAGCATAGCTTCTCTAATATTCCCTTTGCACATGTGCAACAGATGTAGGGCATACTCTTTATTCCTCCCACCACCTGGTACACTAGCACAACAGGCAAATTGCAGATACATGTCAACCTCATTACAGCTAAGTCCATCAACAATACCGGGATCCCACAGCAAATGATCAGTCTCTTTGCCACCCCTGCCCCTCTCTGTTTCGCAACAGCCTATCGTTGGAATAGACGCTTGATACCTTGTTCCAATATTTATCCTAGGCGGTGGACCATCGTTTCCCTGTGAATCATCAGAACTGAATTCAGATTCCTTGTCATTGTGGTGTAATCTTGCATAGATCCCAGGCCCTAATCTCGATGGATCCAGCATAGGAGGTGGTGTATAACTACTGTCCCAGTGACGATCACAAGCACGCCTCAATCTTGATGGATGTGATGTCATAGTACCCTCCATCCTCGGTCGTTTCCTATTCTGTCTCAATGGACTTGGCACATTGCTTGGACTGAGAAAAATATCATCATCAAGGAGTTCCTCTTTAATTTGCTCAACTGGAATTGGAAAATTGATCTTGTGTTTGATTGGTGGCTTCACTGCATTGGTTGTCTGTATCAAGAATTTAGCCGGATTAATTGCCTGCTGGTGTATCTGATTCTGATAAGTTTGGCCGGGTAGACCGATACCCTGTGTGGATACATTGACAATGCTTGGCTTTATCTGAGGTGAGGCTAGTTGGATCTCCTTTCTAAACGTTAAGCCGGGATTTAGGCTACTCTGGAGTAGTATGTTGGTCTTCTGTAGACCAGTTGTTTGGATAAGCTTGTATTCACCGTTATTGTCAACAACAATGCCGGCTAGGCTGCCATTGCCAAGGCCGAAGTCGACAAAATTCTGACTCGTTATTAGTTTGTAGGATTGAAACTCAAATTTACGTCGATTAGCAGCGAAATCTTTTGGGGTTGAGGATAATAGAGGATCTTCGGAGTTGGGCATCATTTGATTTTGGAGGGCATGATGAGGAGAGGGAAAACCGGAGGAAGAGAAGGCCCCGGGTCCTGGTGATGAGACTGATGATGGAGGCAGCGAAGATAGGGGGGAGGGCGCTGGGGTAGCTGATAGAGGGCTTGGTAGGGGTGAGTTAGGGTTTGGTGAACCGGAGCCGTACAAGTCAGCATCGCCTTCGGTTTCTTCGGGAAGAACAGCGTTCAAGGCCTCTTCCACGGCTGCTGCTGAGGACAAGGTTGTCGTGTAGAAAGCTGCACTCAAAGGTGATGAGACGGGCCTCACAGCCTCAGGATCATCTTGTGGGCTCAGTAGGGGAAGAGTTCCTGTTAGCAGGCCTTCTTGACTCGCTGGTGGGGTTGGGTAGGTAAAACTCGGGCTGTCGTGGCGAGTTAAGGGTGAGGGCAGAGGAGACTGGGTGGATAGAGTGTGTGGACTCTCAGTGTATTGAGTGCCGTAGGTGCCGAACTCGGCGAGAGAGTCAGGAAGTGGCGAGTTGACGAGGGCTTGCAGATCTGGGTTCACCGTATGCTGGGAGGTGAAACGGTCTTCCAGGGTTATGTCCTGAAGCTGGTCAGGTGACTGGTCTTGTAGAAGACTCGATGCCTGGAACTAAAGGTTTTAGGGATTAATCAAGGCCCTCGGTCATAGCTTGTATAAAGACATTTGCAATTGTTTGAAATTTCAAGGCCGCTTGGAAATAGTGTATGAACGAAAAATGGAATTATAAGTATGTTAAAAACATGGAAATTTATGGTTATATATACGGAAAATCCTTGTGAGAATTAAATAGTGGGCAGAAATACAGACGCTAAAAATTTTCTATGGACAACGGTGTGGAATTACAATTGCATCAATATAAAGAATATATGGTTCCATATCAAAAATCATATCTTTCTAACTGAGGAAAGTAAATTTCAGGATTGCTCAGCTGCGTGAAGGCCATTTATTTTACCTCCCCCGGTTAGAAGATGCCGGGACGGAAAATGTATTCCTTCTATCATGACGGTCTTTTATTCGGAATCGTAGTAAAGTTGACGTAAGTTTTACGGTTTAATCGGTTTTCCTTACGTCGACACATTTACATAAATACACATACCCGCTTAAAAAAACTCAGAAATGATTTTGTAGGCTTTGCAATGCTCCAATTGTCGTATTCAGCATTGTTACTATAACTCCCCCTCTCTGTAAAGTTGAATTTTATGAAGGAATTAGGGTAATTACCTGGATCGAGTCGAGCTGGCTAGCTTGAAGTAGTACAGAATCTGGTACAGCGGTAACTTGTTGAAAAACCTCATCTTGCAAACTAGGACTGAAATATCCACCGTCTTCGGAATATCCCGTCATAGTAAAGCTCTCGGTAACAGCAGTTTGGGATTGAGGTTGAGGAGGATTAGGCTGTTGCTGCTGAGGCTGATTGGATTGTTGGGATTGATTGGCAGTTGTTTGAAGGGCCGACGGATAAGTCAGTTGAACTCGTTGGCCGGGATCAGAAGTTGTTCGTTTCACTGCCATTTTCGATGTGCCCTAGAATAAGAGATTTTCTCATTTTCTACATTTTACTTTGCTCATGAAAATTCCGGGGATTTAAGCTTTATATGTCGTAATTGGGGGATCGGAAAAAAAAGTTGGTGGAAAAAACAAGAACAGTAATAGAATAATAGTCCACTTGAGTTATTCTACTTCCCTAGTTTAGAAAAATACTATTTTTGGGTGGCAATTACATCATGTAATTACCTTGAGAATCATATCAGCAAGTGCTTGTGCCTGCGCTTGAGTTTGCGCCTCCTCGAGTTGTTTTTGTACAATTGTATGAGCTACAGTTACATTGGGCTGTCGAAAGTGCTCCGTGTCTGATAACCTTCTGATTTTTTCACTAGTCGCTAGTGGCGGTGGTGCTGGCACAGCGAAACTCGTTTTTCCAATTACATGAGCTACACCGTCCCCTTGTGCTGAAAACACCGATGGATTTGCTCTAGACTGATTCGCTGCATTCGCCTCTGTTGCTACGGACAAATTAAATTGAAAGAAAAAATTCATCCCATTAGAACTTGACTTTTCTTCTGATTGCGCAATAAAATTGGGTTAATTATTAAATTATACATTCAAGGGGTTTGGATGTTGGATGTGACAGGTGAACTTTCACTTTTGGATTTAATTATTGGATTTTTTGGAGAGAATATTGGGCAATTCTTGCCTGTTTCTGGTGTTTTTGGGGAAAAAGGTGACGTATTCAGTTAACATAATTGCGGAGTAGCCTCGTCGAATGATGCAATTCTATTGGCTGAAATTTGGACGTAAAAAATAATCATAGTAATATATGAATATTGCTTGATTCACTGCATTCGCCTATATTATTACGCTTGAATAAAATTAAAAAGTCTCATCCCATTAGGCTTGTACATTTCTTTTGATTGCTGAATGAAATTGGCATAATAATGTTCAACAATGACGCAAAAACCCCGAGCCAAATGAAGTGAACCGAGGGTTGATTGGACGCAAAAGAAAGTCCCTTTGATTGCTCCATCTCTTTCTACTTCACGTTGAAACTGTCTTTCGAACGATTTCCCTGTCTCCGCGCTACCTGATTTCTTATTATGACTCTCTTTTGTGTTTCCCTCGTTAATGATGCATGAAAACTGTCTTCGTGGAGGAGAAAATTAATGATATTTTTTACTGGTCTGCATCATTAATTCTGAGGCGACTTAATAATGGAGAGCCACCTTATTTCACATTTTTTTTTTCGTTCTTTTCGAATACAGGATTTCAGGCGTAATGAAACTTTTATTTATTTCCATTTCAACGGCTACAAGAAAATTACGGATTTTCACGGAGGATTTTATATCCATTCGTGTTATTTTCATTGTTCATTTTTTTCGTTACTCACGGATTACCCACAAATTGTAACTGCAAGCCGATTATATCCCTCAGGTTTATCGTAGGAATTGGACGATTGGCCTCTGCAGTAAATTAAGAGTTAAGCTCTGAAAGGGGATTTCAACAAATTGCGTAGCTGAATGTCAAATAGTGTATTTATTGTGCGATCAGTTTTTTTTCCTACTGTTTGATGGGGGCGATAATTGCGACGTCGGCATTCTCGAGCATTGCGCATGCGCACTCACTATTCTCCATCGTTTTTACTTTGTTCAATTTTCGCAATTTAATATATGTGAGAATAAATTTTACAATTTGTTTTTTCATCATTCTCATATAGTTCAGATTTCCAAATTGAATAATAATTTCTTCTACCGGGATTTTAATGAAAATACATAACGTCGTTTTTTTTATTGAAGAGCTTTTTATAGTGGGTCTCGTCGTAATTAACAGATGGCCTTCTCAGCTTCCAAACTACATTTTTAGAAATAGTTTGCATTTTTCAGAGCACGATAAACTTGTATAATAGGCTGTAGCTACTACAGCGTGCTTCATTGAAGAACAGATTTCAAGGGACATTTATTTATGCAGGTATGATCAATATCAAAGTGAATTGTTGAAACGGTATTTGCATCATTTTGTATTGGCATGCCCGGACTTTCGCAGTGCCACTCTAAGCGAAGACTTCAATTCTCAGAAGTATGGAAACAATGACAATGAATATTTCTCAAGAAAGGGAAGCTATGTTTATTCATTGTAGAAGATTTCACACTCTTTTTCTAGTTTTGTTTGTTAGACGACGAAATGTTAAACCCAATTCCCTTAATGATAAACGAGATATAAAAAATGGTGAATAGAGAGGCAACTACTGGAGCAATAAGACATGCACACATGATTTAAAACCTCCGGAATTCAATTATGTAATCTTGCAATAGAAAAAAAATTAAATATCGACTTTTCTCCCCAAACTACAACTGCCAGGCTATTTTTAACATTTTCTTCTCTCCATGCAAATTAACGTAGACCCGTAATAACTTTCATGCGGCTCTCCTAAATTTTCCTCGATTTATACCACGGGTCCTCCCTTGAATTTGGAATTGACAGATTTCACCGCGAATAAACGAATCGAATCATAAATCGCTAAAGGCGCCCACTTTGTTACAACAGTTCCGTACTCTCTCCGATTGCATAGAATACGCCCTCTACCATGTTCGGAGTTCTCCTTCACCTCCAACCCCTCGCCCCTTACCCACCCTACTCAACCTATATATTCTGCTCTCTCATCTCCACTGTTAGGGAGCGTCGATAGTAGAAAATGCACAGCGGGTGCAGCTTTTTGATTTATAACAAACACGTGGACAATGCAAGAAATATTCTGGCATGTTAAAACGGTAAATCATTTTATGTGGGGGGAGGGGGTGGAAAAGAGTTGGACGTTGCGCTCGTCGGGCCGTGACCACTTGCGCGAAATATATCGGTAGGTGAAGGCGTGTGTATCATTTTTACCCCGCCATAGAATGAATAGACCAGTCAAAGCATGAATAAGCTCTTTCTGGTGCACGAAAATCATTGAATGGAGATATTTCATCAATTCATTTTTTGCAACGCTTTATGGGTAAAGATTGGAATTTTTTTCGATAATAGTGACATTGAGAGGGTTGTGGCAACAAATTTCCATGGAGTAATCATGGTGATATTGTGATAGTTTTTTCACGCGGGAAAATTAATACAAAACTGATGCCCCACGTACCGAGTAAGGGGAAAATCTTTCTGCTGATTAGGAAGATATTAAAGCTGTGAGAAACAAGTTAGAAATAACAATTATAAACGCGGATACTGGCCGATTTTTTTAAAATCATTTGCATTGATCCGGGTTTGATTATCAACATGCACATGTTTGTTTTAGAAATTCCGCATGGAATGACAAACTGAGGGGAGGTTCATTGTCTACTTCACTTTTTTTGTCGAACCGGTTCAGTTTCCACACGACAAGATCGATTGACCCTGCGACATTGAGAACAGCGATCCGATAGTCGGAATATTTTTATTTATTCTCTCTATTCGTATACCCTTTCGGGTTTTTACGATTTGTTCCCATCCCGGCGGTGTCCATGGACACCGTCTTTTTCCTTAACTGTACCGCATTTGCTAAGACCCGAGGAAACCCTGGATAGTACAGCCGGCCCATATGCAGGAATTCGATGTACACCTCTTTCAATCTGACTAGGGGTGTACACCGAATTTCCACACTCGTACCTTCCGCTCAACAATCGTTCAAACGTCATGGGAGGGGCTAAGCGGTCACCATCCAAGTAAGAACCAACGGTCTCCCAAGTGCTGCTTCACTTGGGAGACCACCGGAGCCGGACACCACTAGTGTGACCATTGCTGTGGGTTCATTTGGATTGAATAAATGTGTAATGAGTAAACCGGTGAAAAAATATCTGAAATTTCAAATACTTCAGAAAATGGCTCCTTGTCAGGGATAAGTCAACGTGCTCTTCGTTCAGTGTAATTTTTTCTACACCACTTAATACTAGATCTGCGAATCGTCTTTACAGCCCTCGACGACATTCGAATTTCATTGCGGTCTCCCCCTAAAATCTTCTCCACCCGGGGGGCCATTAATTTCTCATAAATCCTGGATAGCAAAATCATACGTATGAAATCGTGAAATTCTCACCGGTCGTTCGCTTCTGAATAATCTTCTCCTCAATAAGCGCTCGCACATTGACCGAGGCAGTCTGCAGCGGTGGCCCCGGTGTCTCCTTCTTTTCGCTCTTTCTGTTCTCGCCATCCTGAAATCATGAATTATCAGAAAAAGATGAATCAGGGGAATCAGAATTTTCCTGCAGTTGAGTACTACTAGAGATATGCAAATTATATAGCATCAAACATTATGATGAGCTATATGGCAATTGGACTAGTACGAGGGCAATCGAATTCAAAGATTGGAATATCAAGTAATTTATTCTCGCGGCTTTACAGACTGATTTACTCGCCAAGTACAAAATGGTGTCATTAGCATGGACTGTCATTGAGACATTTTGTGGGAATTCTTCTGGATAAGAGGCGCCATGTAGAGGTTTAATCATGGAGACGTTAATTATCGGCCATCAAATGGATATTCCATCTAAAATTATGATAAAAACGGCTAACGTCACATGACAATCACACAGTTATCATATTACAAAAGATGATGATGATATTCACATCTCGAAACATTCCTGTGGAGATGGCATTGGTAAATCCGGGATACCTCCTACGCGTCCGGGAGTACCATGAAGGGCGGACTGACGGCAGATTAGAAGCCATACCCGTAAATTGATACGCCGGAACAGGCGACACGCGACTAATCACTGAGCTAGGCTAATCGCTCCTACCATTCGATTATCCCATGATGGAATCGCCGGTGTGTGATATTCCCCTTCCTCCGGTTGCGTGCATGTGTGTCATTGAAACATTGAGGTGGGTAATATCCATTCATTGATGGAATTGGCGGCTTTCCTCCCTATAATTTCCCGTCAACCCTTTTACATGATAATTTTAGGTGAATCACTATTTTCCATCGATCAAGAATAATGTGTTCAATTAAAAATTAGGCTAATTGATTGGGCTATGATTTTTTCGGGGAAGTGAGATGGTCAGATGAAACAATAAGCTCCGCATGTTTATTTATGTCATATTGAATTTGATAAGCAAAATCTAAACATTTGGAACACATCATCAATTTTGTTAAATGATAAAAACAGGAATTTTGTCTAAATTGTCTTGAGAGATCTAGTAGAAATTTTAGTATACTGTATTTCTGAACTTTTATTGCAACATAACCCATGACTTGATTTTCAAAAATTTCTGAATGCGCCATTAAAACTACCTCTCCCATGTTCATCCCTAATTAATTGACCGTTAGATCATGTCCAATGTAGCAGCTTGCTGTATCATTGGTTGAACCAATGTCCGAGTTCGATACATCACGCATCTGAAATTGAAGTCTGTCTTTGACGTACCCCACGTTCTCCGTCGGCTGCATCATGAATATTAAACAACTCATACCCTAGGAGAGGTAATAATTCCTGGAAATTGATTACCAGAACCGTGTGTGCGGAAACCTCATCAATTCAATTCCCGCACTTTTTACATTAATAATAATGGGTATAGAATTAGGTCCTATACTAATTCTTTTCCGTTTCTCGAAATTTAAACATACTTCTTGTGTAAGTCTTCGGTAAATTTTCGTTTATCTCAAAATTCATACGAAAAATAACATAAAGGGCAACGAATGAAAGCAGGCATCGTACAATTCGATGAAAGTCAATAGGTCGAACATCAATTGGTGAAAACCCACGTAGTAGAAAAATCAATTTGTCGAATGGGTCTGCCTGTCAAAACCGTAATTGATTTCATTACGATTTTATGCAATTACTCAGTTAATTTGTGGAAAGCCATTGAATTCGCTCATGTATGGAAAATCATTAAACAGGAAACTTGCATAATTTGTTATTTCCAATTTTGTTTTTTCGATATACTGGGATTAAGTTATTAATAGACTGGGATTGAAACCAAATAATGCATGAATCAAAATCATTAATCGTTATTGGTCAACTTAATTATGTAATTGAAAATAACTTGAATTTTGAAGGGATTCTCCTGGTAATAATATAGAAATATCACCAATGGCCGCAGCAACATATTAGATGTATTAGACCGTAATCCATTATTTTTGCAATAGATGGCTGTAGAGGTCGGTAGGTCGGGTTGTATAAATTCAATTGCATTACGCTAGATGGCGTTAGAAAGATGACATTTCGTACTAACAAATCTTCCGCAAGATGTTTGTGATTGCTTAACTTAGTTTTAGGGCATCAAAGGGGGATACCAGCACAGAGAAATATGCTATATTCTACAATTTCTCTTCGAAAATGCAAATTAGACTACTGAAAGTATGAATAGTGTTCATGATCCTGATACTGTAATAACCAATCACACACAATTTTGGTTTCGTCGATTTCGTTTCGCCAATTTCTATGTGCAAGATGCACCACGCTGTGAGAGGCCAATTGTCGAAAATGTCGATGAAATAATGGAAGTCGTCAAATTTGGTCGTCATGCAAGCACTGTTCCGATCGCCCAGGAGCTAAACATTACACCAAAAACCATTTGGAGTGACTTGAAAAAGTCTGGATACACAAAGAAGCTCGATGTATGAGTGTCATTTTGCTTCATCGTTCATCACTAGTTCAATTATCTGAACAATCTCACAAGTTGGCACTCTCACCTTGCCTTTATTTTCTTCCCAACTCAATCATTCACATATCAATTTTATTGAAAAAACATGTTTATCCCATCCATAATTCAAAACCAATTCCCATTGACAATCCCAAACATCATGACGAATTGTAAACTCAATTTTTATTCCCCCCCCCCCTCCCCCAAACAGTCTTTGATAACTGGGTAATGCGATGAGAGAACTAGTGATGAGAAAATCCTCGAAACGTAACCAGTCAAATTCAATCTGCATAATGGAGAGAAGCTCGGGACAATGTTTGCACGGTTGGGATAGGTGTGCTAAGACATCTAAAGGAACTGGGCTATAGGAGCGGTTTGGTGGAAGGGTGGCCCGGGGAGGGGGAGGGGTAGGATAGTCTTACTAGACTTTTCTAACGCCCCGGTGGAATTGGTTCGAGCGTTCTGGAACGAAAGAACTTGTTAATGGGTTCATTTCGATTCGATCATCGCCTTATCTTTCTATCTCGCGAGAGACTCTATAGCCCCCCCCCCCCTCCGCCCGCCCACTTCCTTTGCTCTCTACCAAAGTTTCAATCTCTCTCCGCACTGTCGGCCTTTATCTTCCGATCTTTTTTCCATCATTCGCGCTTTGCCGATTACCCCCTTAATTTTTGTTTCCCCCTAAGATTTTTTTCCTCATCCTTTCCGGGAGTAGCGGATAAAAGGGAAAACTTTTCCGTTGCCGAGCTTTTCAGCAGTTTTCTATGAGCGTCGCATCGGAAGGTGTACCTTCGTCAAGACATTTTTAATCAGTGCCCTCTGCACGAGGAAAACCTAGAGAATTCGCTGATGCTGGTGGTGGGGATTTTTTTTTGACCTCTTATCGTATTTCAACTTTTTTAGTGCGCTCCCTTGTTCTCCGTATTTTGGAGGTTTTTTTTCCTTGTTTTCCATGGAGCAACTGCGGGTTTTTCTGGCGGGCGGCGATATTGTCAATCTCATTATTGGAGGGGGGCTTTGATAATTGCAGGTAAAGGGTTTTTTTATGTAGAGGATGTGGGAGGAGTTCAGCGTTTGAGGAGTGGAGATGGGAAAGTGGTGAACAAGCCAGAGATGTGAATATTCAGGCAGGGCAGTATCGGTACTCCTAATTAAAGAGTTTCGTGTGTTTTTAACTTCCTAATAGCGAAAGTGATCGAAATTTCGCTGACAATGAGGACTCTGATATATACTCAGATGGTTGACACGTGACATATCTTTAATACACGGACATCGTGTGAGTGTGTATATATAATTTTTTTCGCTTACATTAATGTCACTCATAAAATTTTTTCGTCCGAAATCACATGCTCTACTTTTTTTGGGAAACTCATTCGTTAAGAAAATAATTCAATTTTGAGAAAAGTCGTACAAGTGACTTGAAGGGGCAATACGTTTGATTGAGTGAAGCAATCACCGCGTATATGATCAAGATGACAAAATAATTCAGAACAAATCGTAAACTAATTAGAAAAAAAATCAAATATAATTTGATGAGTTGAAGCGATGAATGGAATTCCATTGCACGGCCTCATAGATCGACTTCACCAGCGATAAAAAAGAAGTTTTTGAAATTGGTTAATTAGAAGTCACGCATGCGCACTAACCAATGCTATTCAACATGTAAAAACTTCTCGAAAAATGTTTCCACATGAAACCACTTCAGTACATATTGTTTCTGTAAAAAGAGATTCAATGATAATCCAGGATCTATGAAACATTACTTCACTCCCGGGATCCTGATTTTGTAGTGAAATTCGGAAATGCATATTTCTACTGGAAATGTGTGTTTCATAAAAAAATGTTTCTCATTACTCTATAAAATTACTTCAAATTAGAGGCCCTGGAAAATAACTACCCCCCCCCCCTGCCACCCCTTTTAATCGTTGAATGAACTCTGTTGGAAAGGCACTTCAACAAGTTTTGCAATTTCCCGGGATTTCAATGACATCATAAGCCGTTTACCTTTTTGAAGTAGCCACCATGGAGTCTCATATGGCCATTGAGAGCTGGAATATTTTTGAACTGTCGTCTACACAGACTGCACTCGACCAATTTGGCTTCAGTTGTTGTTTTGTTGGTGTTGCTAGTGACTCCAGGTGATGAAGAATTGGTGGGTGATGGGCTTGCTTTGCCAGGGTTACAACTGCCCGGTGAGTTTGCCTGCTGTGTTGACTGAGTACCATGTTGAGATTGTTGGGAGTTTTGTTGGGCTTGGGCTTGCTGCTGTTGTTGCTGTAACATGAAAAATTCCATGCACTTGTTATCAAAGTATTACAACCATAATTTTCCAAAATTTTAGAGAAAAGTCATTAAAGTAATTACCAGAAAGGCTTGGAAATAATTGATCGCCTTTTTGGTAAAAGGGAGGGTTCCAACAGACGGGAAAAGAATGACAAAGGATGAAATGGGACAGCTGATGGTATTTTCTAATAAGGGATACTCCGGTCTACATTCATCGTCGAGCTTCATCTTGTTAAAGAGAACTTAACTACCCTCCTCATACCCCCCGCCCCGTACATCTACAACTCCATCGTTCTCAACATTCCGACAAATTACCTCTTGAAAGTCTGTGAAGGGTGCCACGAAGATTGGTACGGAGCGATAGTAATATGGACGAGTAGAATTGTGCAGAGTCCTTTGCTCCAGAAGTTCTGGAGGCAAGCGTTGAATTTTCATGGATGCTTTTCATTCGCGAACTGCAGCAATGGGCACCAATGCCATTATCTCAAAGGGGGAAAAATTGGCCATTCCTTCAAATAATGTATCAAAATTCAATGGAAAAAAACATTTTTGCTTCTTCCTGCTTACATTTGAGGGGAACGATGAAAATACCAACAAGCGGAAGGACTGAGTGTGTAGTTTATAATTATAGAAGATCTCTCAATTCTGGGGATCCGCATGTCCGCTGTTTTCGACATCTTAACAATCTGACAGTGCAAGATGTACTAGTCACATTAAAATCGGGATAGCCTACCACGACTTTTTTTTTTTTTTTTTTTTTTTTATCTTTAACGCCTTCGATCCCTTATGGATATATGGGCGTGTGGTCCATACGCTGCACCGCATTCGCATGATAAGACACAGGAAACCACAGAAAACCTGTGTCGGTACAGGCGGCTACTCTATGAGTAACCTCCCGCTCATCAGACATTCCGAAAAAATTCTCGCCCTATATGGGGGATTTGAACCAGGTACCGAAGCGGCAGCGCTAAGACTGCGCGCTTAGTCCACTCGGCTATTCTGACGTCGGTAAAAACTACCACGACTGATGACAGCAATGGCGATGACGATGATAGTGGCGAAGAAGAGGAGGACACAGTGTTTGAGATGGATGGGAGTAAAGGAAAAATGGAGGATCCACCTGTTGTTAAGCTCAGAAATTTGTGCAAGGCTTTGAGATATTCGGAGCAAGTGTTTCTCGATCTGCAAAACTTCTCTCAGGTTCTTGATGAAAAATATTCAGAGTTACCGCTTGACGTATCAACTGGGTGGAACAGGATGCTGGAATACAGCAGAGAAAGGCTTTCTCAGTACAATCAATGATGATGACTGGAATTTGCTGACTACACTGGAGAAGTAATTATTGATCTTGAAGCAATTATCTAATTCCCTTGCTGGATATATATATGCTACTTTGCCTTTAGCTGTCGGTGGCATCAATGTTGCTATTGATAGTATTGAAGATTTTTGTCACGGACTTAACGAAGAGCATAACCGTAGTCCAGTGGATGAGTCAGTACTTTTGGCTCTTCAAAAGCGTCGAGACCAGTTAACGAAACATTACCAGAAGACAAAATGGATGTACGTGATAAACTGAAGACCTGTGATCTATCCACGTGGGGGGCATGGATTTGTTCATTTCCTCTCAATGTCAAATAAATAGAGAAAGAGTAAGACGAAAAACGCACACACGCACATAAGCACATCTTTTTGAAAGTAGTCTCAAAAAGCCTCCATTTTTTGTGTGTAGTTCGCAGAAGTTAGAGCCGTTGTTACCACGTGAATTTAAATAGGGTCTAAAGCTTGAGATGAATTACGGAGTTATTGAGTGAGTTGAATTAAAATCTCGCATGGATAATGGAATCACCGAAAATTCCTGAAATTTCCAAAGTTGGTTCAACCTCGGCAGTGATTTGAAGTTGTAGAAAGTATTACTGTAATTTTAGAATAGGGAGAATATTTCAGGAATAAATTTCTATCCGTCATAACTAAATATAACAAAATTTATGATTAATTTCGGCTAATATGTAACCAAGTACGGCACATAAAAAAAATTGTTTCACCAATGTTTCAAACTTTCCTGAACGGGGTTTGCCAATCTTAAAAGTTGTCAAAAATCAAAAACTTTAACTTCAACTTCTTGGAAACATGAACTAAAAAATTCAGACTTTTTAAAATTTCAGAAATATCCAGAGTTTTCAAAAATTTGACAAAACTTTAGAGTTTAAAACAGATGAAAAGTATCAAAACGTCTATTTCACACATGGTCAACTTTCAGATATTGTGAAATTTGAGGGATTACAGACACATAAACACTGGCTGATATGGCATTGACTTGTTCTACTGAAAACTAAATAGAACGTTACAGTATGAAATGTAAATAACACTAAAAAATCTCCAAAATCGTAGAGATTTAAATAATTTTGATAACTGAAAAAAATGAAAAATTTCCAAATTTTCAAAAGTTAAAAGAATTTTGAAAAAATTCCCAAATGCACAAACCTCAAAAATTTAATATTTGAAACCACAATGTTATACTCGCAAATCCTCTCGAGGCGACATTCACGCCAATTCAATACCTAAATGTGAAGTTTGCCCGTGTAGAAAGACACCCATTGGAATATGAATAACTTTAGTGGTTGTGAAACCGCAGACAAGGAACTTGTGGCTCCAAGCCCCTTGTCTTCCATCATCAGTGAGGATTCCGCACCACATTTCGGATGCAGTATCAACGGATATTTCCCAATGGGATCGAACAAGTTTCGTGAAAGAGAAGACGTAAATTCGATTATTCAAGACTGGCATGAACAAACTGTTGGCCAACTTCTGGTCGATTAGTTTATGGTATTCATAAACTATTCTAGTTAATGTTTCATACTGTTGTAAATTACTTTGACGTATGGTAGTATATAGTTTTTATTAAAACCGTCTGACCCATCAGGCAATAATTTTCCGAATTTTATACCTATCCTACCACACCCACCCACCCACACCCACCCATCCACCCGCCCGCCCACCCACTCACCCCCCACGCACTCACCCCCCACGCACTCACCCACCCACCGACCCACCCACACCCACCGACCCACCCACCCACCCACTCATCCACCCACCGACCCACCCACCCACCCACTCATCCACCCACCCACCCACCCACTCATCCACCCACCCACCCATCGACCCACCCACCCATCCACACACACGCCCACTGACGCCCGCGCGCGCACGCAAGCATATTACACCATCGTCTATTATCGCGAAAATAAAAAGAAGCGTTACCATTAACTCGTCCACATCTAATTTGAATTCTTCGATCCGCACGTCTCAGCAGAAAAAACAGCTATCAGGAAATACTAACATTGACGTTTCGCGATTGGAGAGTTTCCTTGAGGGCAGATATGCAAATTTATCGAGGTACCATTGGGGCTGAAATTCCAAGTAATGCTATGCGTCTTATTTGATCAAAGCCGAAACTGCGACCCAGTTGTAGGATTAAGGGTTCGCTTGAGTAAAGGATTAACTGTAGGAGCTCAGTTGTGTGATCATGATCCATACATTAAGTATTTGTTCAGTTATTTCCTTGGTCTGGCTGCAGTTATTGAGGCAAAAACTTTCATGTACCATGAATTTGAGGTGGAGAATTGGCAATTGTGATGACTACGTCTTTATCAAGGCTCAATTACAAACCTTTTACGCATTGTACTCTTCTGTTCAACTTCCTTCATTTCGGAAAGTTCATAATTTCGTTTCATAATATTTTACGTTGAGATTTTTCCCATATTGACGTTCGAACTTGTAAATCGCTCTTAGTACTGCCACTGTCAAGTCCATCGCGTTACAGAAAAAAAAACAGCAATGCCGTTTTTTCCAATCAAAAATTTGCCCCATACAAAATGAAATATACGCAATAAAACCCCAAAACCCTGATGAAACTGAACCCACCGTTGGCTATTTGCCACCTCTTTTCGCAAAAAAAAAAAAATAAAAATGCAAACTACTCCTGCGTCGACCCCTCAAAGGTAGACAGTCCCTCAAGTAATTGAAGTATCATGGCTCATGCTCCGGTGCAAATATTTGCACCCGAGAATTTATAGTGCTAGTGGGACCTAAAATGTATATAAACTAATCTTCAGTGAGCGAGAGGTTACCCGAGTTGAGAAGAGAGAATAAAAAAAAAACGTTAAAAGAAGCCCGAGGGGGCTGGGTAAGTTATGGCCTCGACTCTTGAGCCCGGGTCGCAGGTGTTGAGAATCGTCCTCTGGTGTTCGCTCACCAAGTACTTCCAACTTTACGAGTGAAATCTCCGAAGGTCCAGAGTACCCGTATCCCCCCACACATTGTGAGAAAACTCGAGGAGTCACAAAACGTAAATTTCCCCTGTCTCTGCGTCAAGCAAAAATAGTGGGAGATTGGAGCTTATAAACATTAATTACATTTTCACGGTATATACATGGATCATTCCAGAGTCTGATAGCAAAAAAGAGATGCGATGTGCGCGTACTCTAAAATTTTTTCAATTTGATTTCTTTGCCGTCTGCAATCTCAAAAAAAATTATTATGATGATGTTAATTTTCGAAGATGTTTCTAGATTTGCCGAGCTTTTCTCATCATTCTGATAATTTTTCCCATGCATTCCGATCGATAGCAGGAACCTTATAGGCATTCCGGAAGGTGTCCGACCGAGGGCGTTAGACCGGACGCGAACCCAATCGGACGCTGAAGAAAAATTAGAAAAACGGTAGTGCACTGCGCAAGACCTCACAAATAGAGATCACTAGGACGCACAGCACACACATACACACAGATATACACACGTACATACAATGTCTCTGAAAACTGGTAAAGGCACAAAGATCCAAATTTTTGAATGCATCACTTTCGGTTTTCGCGAACATAGCAATACCGTTCCCCATCCGCTACTCCAATAAAACAATTTTTTTGGAGTTCATCTTGCTACGAGATTCGTTGGAACGCTCCACATATACATAACACATAGTTCGATATAGCTATTTTTTCAAACGGCAGTAATTCCAGTTTTTCCAAGCGAAGTTTTTTTTTATAACACTGTAATAGTTGTATGATACTTTTACCCAATGTTACCTTTTGTCATAAAATGACAGCGGAAAGAGGCCAAGAGTGCGCTCGAGCTAAATAGAACGGGAGGGCGGAGAGGCGCTGAGTTTCGTTTCTTGGGGAGTTTAACGGGCGAAAGCATGGTGGAAGGGAATAAAGTGGAGCTTCAGAGGGAGCGCGGAGGGGGTACAGTGAAGACCCGGGGGGCAGATATGGGGGCTGGTAATTACGTTTCGTCGCTCGCCATCCACTCGTCTACCTCGGGACGCTTTTCCTTTGTTACATTAGCTAGCATCCCGTTCCAGTCCCATGGAGCGGAGGAATATTATGTATAGTATGGGGTTTCCCTCCCACCCACCCACTCTCACCCCTTGCCTCTCGCACTCCAATGTTTTCAGTTGAGCAAATGAAAATCTTTTTATTCCCATTACTTATTTGTTCTTATTTTTATAATAACGTTCGCCGAGGTTTCTGGGCTGTAAATAGGATTTGTATCCATCATATATTTAATTTTATTCCTCATTGTTCGTGTTATGTTTTTCTGTTATGCTTTCATCATATTCTTCGTTTGGGATAGTGGCCTGAGAGGTAGATGAAGTTTATGAAAAGACCAACATTCAGGGATCAAGGGAACATAGTTATGTTGGAGACAAGAGGTAGGGTTGGTATTTTTTACTCTCAGATGCAGGACGGTCTGCATTTTAGGGTATTTTCAAATTCTCCAATTGCTCTTAACTTTGTCTTTGGATGTGTGAGTGTGCGTCTCCTTATAAATAGTATTGGATGCGATTTTTTTGGCTTACAGAGACAATTTTCTATCTCATTCGTAAAAATATGAAATACCCACATTTCAGTTGAATTAAAGTTCCTGACACGATAATAGAGGTAAGCAAAACTGACGACAACTAACTGATTTCAGAATGAGTTAGCGTTCTGCCTCCCACACATGACAAATTACAGAATGTCATCTCAGGTAGAACGGCGGAAGGTGTATTCAGTAATACATATTCTGTCGCATCACGGAACAAAGCCGCGTGGCTCTATGCAGGAGTAAGAGAGAGAGAGAGAGAGAGCGCCTGGCTTTGGTAAGGAGGGCCGCGCGAATGAAGGGTGGCAGGGGGGGGGGGTGGTATTCCAGTAATGGAAACAGAATGAGATAATTCCCGGTGCTAGCGGACGCAACGCGGTAATTGCGAATAATTGCATTGTCTTCGAGTCGTTCGCTCGAGTCCCTCGCTTGACTTGTCTGCTGTGTCACACTGGGACTATCCCACCCCCTCTCCGCCGCCCTAGTCCATTTTGCCCCTGCCCCCTCACCACCTTTTGCATTCCCCCATCCGATGAGAGAGCAAAGCGGAGCTCAATTGCTTTGATACGAATTGAGGGCTCGGAAACTCTCGTGCCGATTAAGAGATCCCCAAAGTCTCAGCAATATATGCTCTATATGCTCATACCATTCAATCCAACTCTCTCTCTTAGACATTCTCCAAAGGGAAATCCAGTTGTACGTAAGCTCCCATTATTCATAGACTGCTGGTACGCTTTTGGAAATGGGTGAGCATGGGTTGGGGAATATTTTTATGTGACGTACTTGCAACATTTTGATTAAGTAATTCCTATGCGATGACAGAAGTTTGTAATAGCGATCGACTTCTAATGATCAAGTTGAATCTGTATGTCATTAGACGGTTCGTGATTGATCGCTGAAGGCTAAAGGGGAGTAGGTTGTGTTATTTAGGGAGATATTATGGCTGTTGATATTCTATGCAGAAAAAGTTTCAATGTTCTTATGTTTGGATATGTATACGGATGATATTAGCATACTTCCGGCTGCGAAGAAGGGATGGTGAGATTTTCCCACTGCGCAGGGGATGTTATAATTTTTCGTACCCCAAGTTATCATCTCTGGTCCCGATTGTTTACGTCACTAGTTGAAATAGTTTGATAAAAGAATGTCATGAGCTGATCAAGTATTTGAGTGGCAGCAGAGGTCAATAAATTTTCAATGGCATCAATCTTTGGATTCATTTCACTCAATTTTCCATTTGCGGTCCCATCCAAAGCCATTCCTATGATCTGAATTATTGTTTTCCAAGCTAGACAATATTTTTTGCTGACGATGATACTCCAGGCCAAATAGTTAAGCTGCGTTGGTTCATTCACGGGATTTACGAGCATTTTTTATTCAGCGGCATCGAGTGGTGGTATATTTTTGAATTTCGGATTTAATAGGCAAAGTATTCCATACGCAATTCACCAGTTAATACTCGAACCACCTCGGATTCATTGATTTCTCTTTTATGAAGCTGCTCTATGGAAAAACGCGGATCAATTTTCGGGTTTTTCGGTGGTCCATGTTTTTTATGCGTTTTTAATTGGAAGCCTATTCATCAGGCACGATGCCTAAGAATTAACGCAAAAAAAATGAACAATTTTTTGTTGAAAAAAATTTGGTGCGAAAAATATCAAAATTCAAATCTTTCCTTCCTCCAAACAAATTATCTTCATTTCAATGGCTTCCAGATCTCACTGATCTCTCCCTCAAATGGAGTTTCATTCTAAGTGTTCATCACGAATTCACCACTCCCATTGGCCCAAAAAATTCTCAACCACCTCCTTCAAATCCCGACCCCTTCAATAATCCCAGTAAAACCAATTTGACCAGTTCCATTATACCTATACAACATAACCCAAATCCTTGAGCTCTCGGGCTGCTCAATTACCCCGTCCCGAGTGTCCAATTTTTCCACAACTCAGATCCGAAATGAGACTCAAGTTTACACAGGCTAACCTATATCTAGTAAATAGAGAGGTTTTCCACTGTGCTAAGTTGAAACTATTTCCGGAAATACTTTGGCCATAATTCAAACAAGAAATTAATTCCAATTCAACGAAAAAGGATTGAATGAACATCATTTACATTGGTGAATAATCACCGCAGAGTGAACCAAGATTTGTTATTCTGGTGGATTCATCGACCGTCACTCGTGGGAATGGAATTTGACTTTGTCGATTCGTTTGCTTCATCCCTAACATCGAGAAAATTGGTCGTGGAGGAGTGGGCGGGAGGCGGAGGGGGGGGGGGGGGGGGGTGAAATGGGACACGAATTCAGTTAGCCAATGCCGCCTCCTCTCGACGGATAACAATTGGCTGCACGCAGTTCAGCCTCCCCTTTCTTTTTATCCTCAGGTACGCCGAGGTACATATACCCTATATATCACTATATATCCGTATATATCACTGTGTACCCACGGTATACATGTACACAAACAAACGCGTAATTTTCTTCGTTTTCCTGACGACTCAACGTTTTATTCTCGTCTCGTATTTCTATATTGATATGGGATCAACAATGTATCCCGTATTTTACCTTTCTGTTATGTTTATCCTTCCTTTTTTTTCTCTCGTGATATTCTATTGGTAACGCAGGAACAGATTCACCGTATCTCTTTCTCGCTCGATCTTTTATGAGAAACGGTGAAATAGGGATGTATCAACGACGGATGTTTTCTTTACTTTAGAACGATAGATATAACATGTAAGTGCAAACTTGGGAAAAGCTGGTATTTTTTTTTCTATGGTTTTTGTCTTTCCATAGATTGGACATGGAGCAAACGCTATTGTAATAACTGAGAAAGAAAAACAGACGTTCTATTGGGGGGACTTTTTTTTAAACCATGTTTTATTTTTGATAAATAAACATTGGTACGTCGGACGAGCATTACGCTATTAAAGTGTCAGAGATCTCTTTTACTGAGAGGTACACAGCGGAAAGCGAGAAGAGGAAATGTAATGGGTGGACATTACTGGCAGGCGGTGCCACGGCTTTTGTGAGCAGTTTCATAGTTTCATTCGCTCTTCAATTGTACGAGGGTAGATACCGGATTTTCAAGATTCGTTGGTGGAGAAATGGAATTCCACGGGAATTATTATAAAAATTTAATGGTTTTTGGGATTTTATGATTCTGCAAGAATCACTTGTTTATTTCGGTGGAAATACGCGGAAAGAGCATTTTCTAGTTAACGATCTGTGTTTTTTTTCGTGTGGTTAAAACATTTTGTCTGTAATTTTCGTGTCGAATGGCACATTTTTTTTTGCATATGAAAATATAGTGACAAAATATATCAAACGTTTTTTGATTTCTGTTTACGAAATTGATGTCTGATGATACCGCTCCCTAACTTCCTCTTCGGTCTTTTCTGATCTCAACATTGTTGGTTTCTTCCCCGCAAACTATCACGAAGATCAAAGCAAATGCAATCAATTACTTCGACATGCTGCTACCGTTTCTTCTTTAAAATTTGTCAAGAGTTTTTTATAGTTTTTGTATTTTGAAGCCCAACAGTTCATCACTCAACGTAGGCAAACAACCGGGTGTTTACCATATGGTGGCTAGACTGGAAACTAAACCAAAAGTTGGAACACTGATGAATTTGACACAAAACAATTTCACCTGAAAGTATCGGTAAATTAACTTTTCAAAAGTAATAAGAATCAATTGATTATTTACTGAATTGCTAAACAGGTTAATGACAAACTCGCCGATTTAGACCGCATACCATTTGATTTCCCATTAAAGAACGATCTATGACTGCTCTAACTAATTTCCACGATACCTCACCACCTCATTTCCTGGGCCATCGATTATACCCACAAACGACGCCGTTAGTATCTACCATTACACAATGAGGGTATCCCTCGGTGTTACTCTGCAGTCATGTAAACAGACAAATTTATCGGTGGAGCTTCGAAATTACGTCTGCTGTTAGTCATATTCTCGCCACTAAATCGATGACAATTAATAGGATGAATTGCATCACCCAGTGCGGAAAAGAAGCGAAATGGGGCGGTGGCTAAGAGAATCGAACCGAGTCAGGTAGTTTTATAGTTCAAGCAAACATGGGAAGATATTGGTGCTCGTTAGGTAGACGAATCGGATCGTAAAAGTTTCTACGCTCTCCTCCCCCCCCCCCCCCCCGACAATCCTCTGAGTTTCTTAACGACTTGAGCGAGTACTAAAGCCGTCTAGCCCGGGTGGATCACAGTGGCTGGCACCCATATACCACCCCCCAAGAACAAATATCGAATGACTGTCGTATTTAAGATATAGTGCGGGTGGTGAATTTCCGGAAGTGCTGCGAAGCAAAAACGAAAAAATATATGTTGTGCTTAATTAAAATAAAGCGTTTGAATCGAGAAAACTACTCCTCCAACTTCTTTTTCTCGAATTTCAGGGGGGGGGGGGGGGAGTTATTGTAATCATTCCATGAAATTTAGAAGTTCTGGTCTTTCCGCAAGACTAATGAGAAATTCTTATCGGCAAGCAAAGTATCCTCCAAAAAGTCTTAAAGGGAAGGAAATCGGGGAAATAACAAATTTGGAAGTGTTTTGTTTGACCTCCATGGATGATAGGCACAATCTCCTCGCTATCGATAATATCCTCTTCGTAAAATGGAAAATATTGAAAATTGAATGGTTACCAGACTTCTATTTTGATGTAAAAAGGGAGGGAGGTACCATTAAATCCATACAGAGGAGGCTAAGACGATGATGTTGGCGGTGTTGGCGGTAGCTCAGCCGAAACATAAATTCACCAAGCACATGGCGCACAAGCTTATGAACAATAACCCCCGTATGGCTCGCACCCAGTGCCTCCTTCTGTTTCCGTTAGATGCTCTACTACACTCGGTAATTACCGCGTCCTATAAACATTCGGCTCATGGCTCAATCTCGCCCAAGAACAGCACCCGAGGGCTGCTTGTGTTTGGCTGTGTATTATCATTAGGTGTATACACGCTACTGGTACGTCATCAGGATCATTATATGGGTGTGTGTGTGGGTGTGCGGGTGGTGATGCAATAGTTGCTTATCGGTTGGTGAGTGATAGGCATTGTTGGAGATGCAGCTTCCGGGTGGTATTATTCCTTCGGAATATTGAGTTCAAGTTTTTCCTTGAGTTGGCGAACATCTTATCTTTGATAAAGATAACGTATGTAGAAGGTGAAGAATCCGACATATTGTAAAAAATGAAAATAAAAAAAATAAAAGTTATAAATAAAAAATCAGCTCCAAAGCCCACTGATTGTTACGGGCACCAATATAATTTATTTATAAGTGCTTTGCTTACAAACACATCGTAGGTAGTCGGTTAAGACCTGGTTGTTATACAGTGACGTTAAATAAAAATATATTGAAACGAAGTTGAACGTTCCTCGATGATGCTGTATCAATATGGAGCATTCATTAACACTCACATTACAGGTTTGTACATCCACGGTGACGTTTGACTGTTATCCAGCTTAGATTGTGCACTATTTTGTCAGTTATGTCTGCATATGACAGGCTTCTTTCCCGTGTTAGAGAATTTCTGAGAGTGTAGGTTCTTATGAGGAAAAGTTTAATGAGTTTGTGGGATGGTTGGGAGAGCACCATAAAAATGATTGTTCACCTCCTGAACATTCAACAAAA
Source organism: Asobara japonica (assembly GCA_026005395.1). Lineage (NCBI taxonomy): Eukaryota > Metazoa > Arthropoda > Insecta > Hymenoptera > Braconidae > Asobara > Asobara japonica. Next base: position 6,377,010 of record BQMI01000334.1, read on the forward strand.
AAGTTCTGAGAAGTTTCGGAGAAGTGTGTGTGTGTGTATGCGTGTATATCTGAGTATCATTCATGCTGTTTTTAGTGCGATAATCATCGTTGTGCTCACCTTTCGTGATGGTACACGAGGAAAAAGTGACAGACATCAAAAAAATATTGACCCAACATTTATTGAAAACTTTGATGATGACTATTTCAGCCCGGAGAGGAAAATGCCTGAATAAACCTGACTTATCGCATTTAACCACCCCACTACAGGAATGATTGAGTCCTAGTCCCTTTGATATATGAATCACTCATTTAAATCTCGTCTTCTTGCATGACAACCCCATCGTCAAGATAACTCGTTTAATTAAGATAGTTTTGACTGAGGGTCGGACCATAATTGATAACATCCCTTTCATCGAGGGGTGGTATTTACTCGGGGTAGAATTGATTCGATCAATTGCATTGATGGCTTCAAGGCTGCAATTGCGTTACTTTAGCGTTTTCACTCAGACCTTTGTTTATCTCTTTCGCACAGACTTTGCCCAGCTCTCATTGATAAACAATTGTGAACTTATATTGGGAATATTTTTTGAAAAATTATATTTGAATCTATTGAACCTTTTACAAAATGTTTTTTATAATTGATAAAATTCGTTTGAGATGTGGTATTTACGCACGGTAGAATGTATTTCATTGATTGGATTGATGGCTTGAAGCATACAATTGCGTTAGGTTAACGTTCCCATTCAAACGTTCGTTTATCCGTTTGCCACAAACATTTCCTCCATTCTTGTTGGTTAGCAATTGTGAATTTAGATGAGAATTTATCTCGCCTAGTGGACATCAACTTAATTGCAGAACATCAGGGCAGGATAGCACACATCGTAACGTCGTATGTGTCCGAAGTTTATAGATAAACCTTACGTGAATACCGGGTGGTTTGAGATTTTATGGCTCCTCGTAAAGTTGATTACGTGTCTAATTACTTGACACGATAGTTCTACCCAAGCCCACGATTTAACGAGAGTATGTGTGTGTGCGCTTCCTGGGAAGCGTTTTAATTAGTTTACATCGAATAACTTGAATCTCGGCTTTTTTACTTTCCTGACCGGGCTATTTAATTATGGTGATGTGGCGCCCGACCATTAGAGTAACGAGTTTGGGACAATGATGATTTACATGGGATGGAACCGTTTTAGGAGGAAAAATTAAATAATTGGATTTTTTAGAGGTTCATGATAAGTTTTTTCATCTCCATAATTCATATTATTCCAATTGAATATTTTAGGAAAAGATATTTTCGGCGCCATTTTGTGTTTGGTGCCTTATTTGAATTCCTTACGATTTTTGGCGCATTGATGAAATTTTAGAATCGAAAAAAAATTGTCAGTATATAGAAGTTTCACCGTTTTTTTGAATTGTGGATTGAAGCTTCCGAAACTTCTGAGTTTCTGTTTGTAATTTTGGAAATTTTGAAATTTCTGAAATTTTTGAAATTTTTGAAATTTTTGAAATTTTTGAAATTTTTGAAATTTTTGAAATTTTTGAAATTTTTGAAATTTTTGAAATTTTTGAAATTTTTGAAATTTTTGAAATTTTTGAAATTTTTGAAATTATTGAAATTTTTGAAATTTTTGAAATTTTTGAAATTTTTGAATTTTTTAAAATTTTTGAAATTTTTGAAATTTTTGAAATTTTTGAAATTTTTGAAATTTCCGAAATTTTGGAAATTTTGGAAATTTTGGAAATTCCGGAAATTTTGGAGATGTGAAATTTTTTGAAATTTTCATCAAATCAAGGAATTTGGGCGCCTGCATTTCGACGGCTGAGTGGCCTATACAATTATTGGGGATGTAGCACTGGACCATTAGAGTAACGAGTTCGAGACTAAGCATTAGCGTAACAATGATGATTTACATGCAAAGCACAAACTTCAGTGATTCACTCGTCTGAAACAGGATTTTTCCGAGTTTTTTAATTACCATAATTTAGGGAAATGTTCCAATTGAAAGTTTGAAAGTGAACGCCTCAATTATGGGTCATTTGTGGCTAATTATAGAGGAACATGGATGTTGCATCATTCTTAACGTAGTAATATCAAAATATGAAATGTTATTACTCTAAAAGTTGATTTCAACAAAAATCTTGGGCAGTTTGGGGTTGATTGATGCCTATGTATATCTACTATGAATCAATTTAGCCTCCGAAAAGCGGAAATCGAATCAATCGGAGTCTCTTTACTGATTGTTAATACTCATCAATGTTCTCACTTTGCTCCTTTAAATTCAAATAGAATTGACACAAATAAAAACTTCCTCCACTGGAGAAACCCCGCACTCTTCCCCATTAATTATCCACCAGAAATTTCAATATTCAGGAAGAATCTGAAATGAAATTCTCCATGATTGAAGCATATCGATCTGGTGGTAGGAGAGTCTGAGAGTTTACAGTACACTGATGAGCCTGGAAACTAATAACATCTTTTTGAAGCTTGTTCTTACAACCTTTGATGCTTAATAGGTAATTTCATATATGGCAAGTTGTATGGTTTCACTCTGGTAAACTCCAGTGGAACTTCATGAGCACTTGGGTAATATTCTGAGGGATCGATGATTGAAAATAAGATATCCATCGGGGTATCACAGTTAATTACACCAGAATCATAATGATTTGGTCCATTGGAGCTTCGCAAAGAAATTATTGGGAATTATTGAATGGCATGGAAAGTTTTGGGCCTATAGACAGCTCTTTCAACTAATTTCACGACTAACTATTCCAAAGGGAGCTCTTATTTCCGGTTGTAAATATCGATTTTCAGGGGAATGACATCGCGGTATTTTCGTGTCAACTTCTGATTGACGTACTTCCTCCGGCTCACCTGCAACTTTCGTCATTAATTTTAACTAACCAACTTGCGGTTCAAAATTGAGAGGAAGTATGGAAATTTAATTGATTCGAGATGAGGATAGGTTCGACAGGACGTTACATATAGAAAAGTTTTGAAGGGCTTAAATTGAGGAAATCATAATTTCGCGAGCAGTTTGAAGGACAATTTTTTTTTTAATTTTTCTCCTGGAAATTTATAGATTTCCACCGAGCATAGATTTCCTGCAACGGTGTAGGAACATCAGATAAAAATTCCGAAGCGTTCACATACAAACACACACACACACCAAAAATTTGCCTCAAATTTTTTTGTTTGATATCCCTTTCCCTTCAACTATTATCCTAAATTGATAAATGGTAATAAATTAATAAATTCAATTGAATTTTTCGTAAATGTTCATCCGCCAAACCGAAGTCCACTGACTAATTCGCCACCTATTATGGAACCGCCCATAACTCCCCCAATTAAAATAAAAAATCCACATTACCTGAATAGAGAACCTATACAGATAGTCCTTGTGCTGCTGATGATATATCTGCTGTGCAAAATAATCATTCGATTGTGTATACTGATAACTCGTCTGGTAATTCTGTTGGCCATTGGGATAATAATTCCCGTACTGCTGCTGATGATGCTGATAATACCACTCATGGTTGTACCCATCCATGACCTTTTCACCTCACTACGTGTTCCTTCCGCCTCGTTCTTCTCATCATTAGTAACAATACCACAGTAGCAATTCGTTCGATCCACCCTCACCAATATTCAAATGCCTCAAACACCAATATCAGGCATTACAAATAGTCGGAATAATTGAGTTTAGCCCGACAATCGACAACAAAAAACCCATTCACCATAAATAAACGTAGGAAAAAAAAACTGTGCCACAGAGATAAAATAACGGGGAAATGCGGAGACTATTGGATGGCTATAATTGCAAGTAGATTTTCCATAAAACATGAAAAATCTCCTCCCCGGTAAACCAAGTTGTACTGTGTACCGTGTTCAATAGCGATACCTCAAAAAGAAAAACAATTTCACGTAATTACATTGACCCCCTTCTTCACAAATACACAAATGAGTTGAATGGTATTGTGCACTCGGTTGGAAAAGCGCTTTGCTCGTTAATTATCGGTTAGCGGCTACAATTGGATGATAATACCAACGCGCTTTTCTACCACACATGAAAATATGCTGTCTCATTTATTCTAATAATTTTGGTAATCGATTTTTCAGGGAAATGATGAAACTTTGATTTAGATCTTTCGTATTGGTCCGAGATAATGAGTTGAAGTTTTAACACAAAATATTCTGGAGGGATCTCTGACTTCCTTTGAAGGGTGGATTTGTGATGATATTAACTAGCGTATTGCACGAGATGAGGATTGCCAAACGACTGAAGAAATTGCGTAAAAATTTTGGTCCAAGGATGCTGGAATGACGATGGACCCCCTCCAATGTCTTTGGGAAGTGCCCGTTGGGGGGTGACAACCGGTCCGGACTCTGGGGGGTCGCGGAAAAGGTGCAGTTGGCACATCGCTGAAGGGGTTAAACGGGCCCCCAGCGAATTCCTTTAATTCTGGAACTGGAATGATGATACTTCCTGAATGGGTACGTGTTTAGGTCGTTTTGCGTGGTTTCTTTTGCGGAAGAGGAGAGGGGGAGGGGGGTGGGGTGGGGGTACATTTAATGTCAGCCGAAATATAACGAATGTTTAGACTCAAACGAAAATTTTCGTTGTCATACGAGTTTCTATCTGTCTTGTTGTATGTAGTTTTTGAAAATTTAGTATTAGTTTTCTCGAGTTGTGGCGTTTTTTTGGCCTGTCGAAGAACTTTCCCAATTTCTAATCTCAATGGAATTGACCATTCTGAATTGATCAATCGAAAGAATCATCCTCGGTTATCAATGACTAATTTATAAAATTATATTGAATGGTAATTTCAATGTAGAGTGATTCAAGTTGCGGGAATAAAGTCACAGGACTTTTAATTTTATGATGAATTAATGCCCGATAGAAAACCTCAAAATCGAACGGGGGTTCGTTAATACCCAGCAGCTGACTCTAGTGTTTAACGGCCATGATGAAAAATCCCACAGGCTCAGCGTCAGGTCTTTTCCCCCAGTAGATTTTTTTTCCATAGGCTAATTGAATTCTCTTCTCTCGCACGTCATTCCATTTTTCACAACCAAAAGCCTCGTCTTTTTATGGTTGTGGTGAATCACTCGCGAGTTACTATATATATATGCTACTGTCAAACCGCAGGGGAAAATTGCAAGCGCGATCATTCAATTGCGTTTTGTATGTATATGGATATAATAGACACTGCATCGAAACCTAGGAACGAATGTTTCGCGGTTTCCCCGGGGCACTGTTGACTGTTGTAAAAATGTTGGACGTATTTCCAACGGAAACTATCTCACGGGATTGGTAGTAATGTCAATGGAGAAGCATGTTTATATTTAGATGACGAGATGAGCGTCTGTATTGAACGATGATGTAATTAGAAATGTCCAGTCATTACCTCGTGATAAATAATTGATCGTGGAAATAGCTGGGAGAAATTATTTCTGTGTGTGTGTGTGTGTCCTGCTGAATGCCGAAAACAGTTGCCGCTAATGTGCCCTCCCTCAATTTTCATTGATTTTTTCTCTGCACGTGTGAAGTTCTCGTAACAAGAGAATACTGCATTATAAACTCATTTTATATAGGAGACTGTAATAAAACCCGAAAAAACAAATTCTCCCCCATTAGAAAGTTTTCATTGTTTCAATTCTGCATTGTCGAATTTATAAAGTTCGTTAGACCGCGATTTCATTCAAAAATGAAACGTACTGATGATAAAATTTTAATATCACTTTTTTTTTCTGGATTGTAAAACTCGTGAGGGTTCATGAAAAACATGAAAGTCGTCAGATCTGTCCAGTGATTTTGGGTACAATGAGGAGGTATGGGAAATATTGAAACAACAGTTTCTCCCCACTAAAAACATGACCCGAAAGTTTTTATTGTGTTGAGCTCTCTGAATTCGTTGGTAGTCCATGAAACGCAGTGTAAAATAACGCGAGTGTTGTGTTTCAACTTCAGAAGAGGAAGGATGTATATCGGGATCATGCTATATAGAGACGCTACCTGAAACTCGAAGCGTGCAGAGAATACTCTTGAAAGTCAATATCAGTATCCGTTTGCTACTGCGGGTCTTGTTGTTCAAAGTATAAGCGGATACGTAGGAAGAAACTAATTGGCAGGTAGCGTTTGCGCGGCCTCGAGGGGTAGCAGAGCCGACAAGATGGCAAGAGAACACAAGAGAACGCCAGAGGTGAGATTACCACTCAGATATCGGGCATGTAAAAATTAGAAATAGGGATACCAAAGAATCATTGTTGCTGATTTTTCAGTGATTGAAAATCGAAGATTTTCAGTACGGTAATCACGCAAGTGGGTGGGGTGGTGCAAATTAATGGCAACGATTTCTAGAAATAATACCTTGTAGGAATAAAAAATTGACGACCCTCATGGACACACGCTGTGCGCTATAATTGTCGAAGATAACTACGACAATAAGACTAGATCTCGAGCTTGCGACCCACAAGCTTTCCCGACGCAGACACAGACAGAGATACTTGAACCCAAATTAGTGTAGACACTAAACGTGCCATATAGCCTCTAATATGGACGAATTCTTGTAATTTCTCGCGTGTATATTACATCCTTAACTAGTGGGGTGGATTATAGAGGTTGCGTTCCGACTGAAGTATTAAAATGTGTCCTATCTACAGACTGGTGTGGAGCAACAACATCTTGGTATTTGGCGTTCGCTTCTTGAGCTTCGGCGGACGAATCCTATGGACGTTTGGCCGTTTGAGTGAAGGAATTGGAATTGGCATGTAAAATTCAATGCGAGAATGTCTGTACTTGGCGCCGAAGTCAATACCGTCACACGATGAACGAACGCTGTCATCATTCTATCCCTACACCGCAATTTCCGAACACAAAGTGTCGGCCTAAACTTTAAGCTATACTAGATCAAATCATATTAAACAATAAATTAAAATTTGACTATCCTCTACACGTGTATAGACTCCACAATGTATCACAACCTCAAGTGATGGTTGGGTGTGCTGTAGAGGGTGCCTTATGTTATACCATTGGTACATTTGAATGTCTCTTACTCATAGAATAGTGAGTGCAACTACTTCCTGGTGTATTGTTCTCTCACTTCGTGAGTTCCAAACGAAATCTTGGGAAACATGAAATTATCAAGGGCACGTCAGATAATCTGCAACATTAGAAAGACTTCAAGAGAGGAAGCTACTCTGGAACATCGTTCTTCCTTCCAGGAACGTTAAAATGAATTAGCACTACAGTAGGCTAGCAGGGAAAAACCAAGTCCAATTTGTGAATCATAATTTATGTCTCTGGAAATAATAGGAAAATTTTCAAAATTGATGGACACTTCACAGCTGAGACTTCCGGTACCATCGTCAAGGAGCGCTATGACAGTCAAACTGGATATCGACCTTGCAGCGACAAACTTTCACCCCCACCCAACAGTAATATAGACATAGATAACTGAAACGAAATTAGAGTATACTATAAACCTGTCGTATACCCTCCAATATGGACGAATTCTTGTAATTTCTCGCGCATGTATTGTCAAACAAATTGCCGAGTGAGAGGATGGTGGAGGGAGATGTAATTGGAACGGTTGTATCAGTTGTAGAGAGGCTGCAAACGCGCCAAGTATTTTCCAATTACCGTCTTGTATGAACAATCCCCCAACCTTGTGTACCCAGCGGCCCCTCTGTGAATAATCCACAGCACTGACAACCATCGCACGTTTCGGCTCAATTGATTGTTTGTGACTGATACTTTTGAGTACAATTTCTCGGACAATGCTGCATAAAGTGATTTTCTCTTCTTGCTGTTGCGGTAATTAACTTTTGTTTGTGTGTGTACGACATTGTCGTGGTCATTTTGGATATGCGGAAACTTTGATTACTTCATAAGTGAATTCTGAGGGGATGTTGAAAATCAAGTTTTGCATAATTGAATCGCTGTTAAAAATGAATGATTTGAATTGGGGAATTGAGTAAGTTTTGGGAATTTTTCCAGCGCAAGTGAAGTTAGGGTGTAGAAAAATTCGCGAAATTTAAAGTCCGTGTTAATTGATATATCCATGTTGAATATTTTGGAAATTTCGAAAATGTGAATATTCCAAATTAGATTGACAAATGGAAAAATCTTGTTCACTAAAAAAACAAGCAATTTTTTTTTTGTCGAAATTTTATGGACGACTGTCCTAACGGTCCTCGTGACCTACAAAATTTGCATTGACCTTTTTTAAATGCCCGACAAAAAGATACCTAACGGCCTTTAAAAAAATACTAACGTACTTGGGAGCACGTGAACTAGGAAGAGGAAGCATCAATTCTATTATAAACGAACGGGAAAAACATAAATTTACACGATGAAGACAGCTGCGTCTTTCAGTTGCCAGTGCTTCAACGTATCCTTCATCTAAAAAATCGTGAATCTCATCCGAGGATTGGTGACGGCTTCCCGGAAATCCCAAAAGATCCACGTCCATTGGTCAGCGACGTCTGAAAGAGATTCCTGACTTGCTGGGGGTCTTTACTGGGGGTCTTGAATTATTTTTTTTCTCTGGTCTCATTGCGACTGGACATCAGTTGTCCAACAGGTTTGACTGTGAGAAGAGCCGGTGCTTGTGCATACATCGGGAGGGTGAGTATGTCAGGTAAGAATCAAAATCGCGGCGCAAACCAGTTTCGCGATCCCCTGCGAAGCGCAAGACGGCGAACTAGTCTCATTCAGCATTGAATATTCTAAACCACATGTTCTTTCATTGCTTAGCCTATGGTCATCCGTGTTACGGCCGATAAAACATTGAATTATTGAAAAAATTTCATAACATTCCATGAGCAGAATGTCAGAATAAAAAGTCACCACAAATGGAGGATGTTTTTGTCGGATATTAACCAATGTTGTATCAGATTTTCGTAATAAAATTTTTATCAACACATTCCTGTGAAACTTTTTGTCGTTTTATCGGTAGACTGATGATTTGCAATTCTCACCGATGAAGTATTCCAAGCCTCCCAATGCTACCTCATGCAGTTGGAAAAATGCATCCCGGATTATATGAATTTTTTCAGGATTATTGAACTTCCATAAAAATTTCGCTTACCATTTTTTTTCCATTTTCGAGAGGAATGCTAAAATTTTGGGGAATGACGATAATTCTCGACCATAGTACTGTAACAGCTTGGAAATTGGTCAGATATTTCCGGGAAATTCCCCAGCTTAAAAATCAATAGCGCGCACTAAATTTCAGTGCATAGGAAAATACTTGTTTAATTCCGTCCACTGAGGGATTTTCGCGAATAGTATTTCTGTTCTTTGGAATTACAGTAATGAGGAATGCACCAGGTATTGCGCTTGGGGGAAACTATTTACTATACTGTCCTTGCAATTTTGCAAATAGATGTTTACATGAGAAATATTTTTTTCTAATTAATTTCTTCATGGTGGGTAAATACCGAACCATGTTTCTAGGGATTTGTTTTTGAGAAAACAGCAATATAAAATACAATCCGACGTAAGCCCGCTGTATACTTCATATTCCCTTCGTTTTTTCCCTTCCAAAGGGATAAAGAAAAACAATATGACACTGACGGCAAATGGAAGGAACAACAAGTAGAGGAGAAAACGCCTGTTGGTCCAAACTTACAATACATAGATTCCACCTTGGATCGGCTGCCGCCCCAAGACATCCATTTTCCATCGTCTGTTCGCGTTTTAAAGTATTTTCTTCAAAAATAGTTTCTTATCAAAACTTTGGGTTCATTGCCCCCATTTTTTAATTCCACATAATTTTCAAAAGTCCCGCTTTGCTCCAATCGAAACTAGCACATCGTTAACTTCAAGTATTTATATATGGACTGTAGGATTGCAAACAGCACCACACCACCACTTATCCGTCAACGAAGATTGTATATCGGTAACGCAGTGAACTGTCGAGTTAAGTCTGTGTGCGTCCGGACCTCGTTTTCAGTAAATATCTCGAAATCTAAGGGGCATAGCGGCAACTCGATATAGACCTTTTTCGTCCAGCTTCGTAAGACATACAAGTTTGTTTCAATACAAATTACGCTATCTTTCTTAGATTTTGTGACATTTACCAGAAACTTAGACCTCAAAACTTAGACCTTGGAAAGTCCAACAGAGACTCAATTCGATTGACCACTTCTCCACTGATATACACATGTTCACAGTTCAACTGTAAAATGGTTGGATTTCTAATCCTACCATCGATAAAAATGGCCCAGATTAATGAGATGAGAGCTTTCATGGGAGCGAACCGGGATTATCGCAAGTTATGTAGGATTCAACGATAAAGGAAATAAACCCAAACTTTTGACAGGTAGTGTATGCTTTATCTACAATTGAATTCTCTATCAACAGTATTTTATACATACATTGTGAAACCTATTTATCCACAATATATTCAACTTTTCATTGAAATCGGACAAATAGTATCAGGCGGAAATTGCAATTAGTCGGGGAGTTTCATTGCAGCTCCAATGGATCACTTTGATTTACTGCCACTAATTAGAATTCATTTTCAACAATGTAGAAAATTTTTTTTTCATCAACTTTATCATGAGATCCATGAGCTAACATTAATACGAACTCACGAATATTGAAAATACAAGTCGTTGAATTTGATGCTTGGAGCTCGTGATACTTCCTAATGTGTCTGTATCACGAAACGGCCTAGAGGATTACTATTATTTCCGGATTGAGCAGGCAAGCCCCATAAGGATGACTCGAATTATTTTGCGATAACGACGAGTCATTCCCTCCCCTAACGACACGGGCAATACAAAAACACTGTATTCTTGCAGTGTTACCATTCCATGGAAAATGGCGCGTCGCGGAATTGCCAAGGAGCGAGGGGAAATGAGCATATAGGTAGTGGTAACGGCTAAAGCAACAGATGTGAACGGTTGTGAGCAGTTTGCACGATGAAACAATCATAGGATATATGATGAGAGGCGCCACATAACGACCTCTGGAATTCCGGAGGCAATGTTCATAGATAATATCGTCCATCTTCATTATGTATTCCGGCCGATTAATGAAGCGAATTAAGGTCGTCGAAGAAATTCTTGGAAAATTTTTGCATTCAATTATTATCATTGGGAGATTCGACAGATGGTTCCAATTTCCAAAATTTCCGCAATTTCTAAAATTCACGACAAAATTTTCGATCCAAAAATCTTGAAAAAAGTGTCCCTTGGAAAAGTCCCTTCATTAACCCGGCCTAAATCAATAATACTCTTCGTCCTGATTAGCAGCCTCCGACACTGATGAAACTTGCCCCAAGAAGAAAATTTCTAGTGTCACAGGCATTGAAAAGTTTAACGCGAATAAGCCGCAGATTATTTATTATCGTTGCCAACTACTTGGGTCTAGTCGAGGGGCCGTTGAAAAAAAAAATAAAAGAAAAAAGGTCTGGAAGACGGAAGGAAAAACTTTTCCACCAAAGTTTTCCCGCAGTCCTTTCCCCTAAAGATAACGAGAAGGCCATACATATTCATGAGGTCCATCGATCGCCCCACACACTTTAGCCTCTATTTTTCTTTTCGCTCGTCCGTTCTCTGTTTTTTTTTCTTCATCTGCCCCCTCGTAACTCTACGTTTTAAACTTTCACAATCATTAATTGCTGGTCATTTATAGCAGTACCAGAGCCGAAAGCATCGAGTTATTTTCCGAAATCTCCTAGTAGTAGTTGCTAGTACAGAGCCCCTTTCTCATTATATAGGCAAGCCTGAAGATCTCATCCATATTAATGAGATATCGATCGATTTTACCCGCACGGGTTTTCGACTGTGAGCCCCTAGTCCTCTTAGTCTATTTACAGACATTGCCATGTTCTCAATATCGGTGTACCTAATGCTCTGTCTCCCTCTTTTTACTCTATATACACTGAAGCCCACCTATGTATATACATTTGCGACACCGCAGGTGGTTATTATGCCATTAACTTAATGAAGTTACACGATGAACGAGCAACGGCCGAATATAGACCTCAACTTGAAAACTCATGACCATCGACTTAATTTTCTATCGATACATTGTAAGCATATATCTGGGGCATTTCGATTCTGGTGGCGGATATTGGATGTTCTGTATTTATTTTTTTTTTTAAGAATTTTTGTAGCATTTCACGTTTTTAGATTTTCTTGGGAGGATTGGAAAGGATGAAACTTCTGAAAAAAGTAACGATATTTATCATCCCTTGGTTAATCTTAGGGCGATGGCTGATGTCCTATATATTTAGGGTAAAGCAGTTGTGGAAAATTTCGAATTTCAAACTTGTCTCCTACATTGTTTTAAAGGAATTATTTGTTCTTGATCGTGTTCTGTAGATACCTTTTGCCCTCAGTCTGATGGTATGGGTTGCAGTGGTTTAGTATATCTGTAGCGAAGTGGTGAAACTCGGGAGGTGCATTTACGCGCGACTCGGTTGTTGATCAATAACTCAAAATCGAGAGATGATGTTGTAATTCCCATAGAAACTTTTTCATAAATTTTATGGGTTCGTACCAAAAGTTCTCAATGAAATTTTTCCCAATTTCTCCTTACCTGTGACATATTGGTTGAGAAAAAGAGTCTGTAGATGAGTAAACTTAGCCCGTTTTACCACACCGTCCGGGGATCACACTCAAATCCCGTTGGATTTCTTCAGTTTTTCGAATTTTTCAAATATTTTACATAGTTCCAATATTTCAAATTTTCTTGATAGTTCAGAAATTTTCAAGATCTATAAACTTTTCGAGATTCCTGCAACTTTTGAAATCTTGCAAATTGTTGAGAGATGTGAAATTACCATTCAAGTTATGCAGAAAAGTTTGAATGGGCTCAGTGGTTTTCTCGATTCAAATATTGGTGTGTGTGTGTGTGTAACCATATGTCGATGTCTGTTTGCTCAGGATCCAATGGGACAATTTCAATTTTTTTTCATCCGACTGACGCGTAGATTTGAAAGGAGCATACGGTGGTCGTGCGTCGCCTGATGAAGTGATTTCTCCTCCCATTACTTTTCTCATTTCAGAATTTTTTTTCCAATACCCCGACACAACCATAATTTAGCTATCCCATATATTTGGTGACAATAGAGTATACCAAAGAAAGAATCCAATCAATGTATATATGAAATGAATGCTATACATATATGTATATACATAAGATACGCTATATATTTCAAAAATATCTACATATATTCTCCCATATTTTTTATTCTCCATGAATCTGCCTTAAAAAAAATTGATCTTCTTTCAAAGCCATTTTTTTCCTAATATCTTTATTGATTTTACGAACTCTGAATGGAGTAAAACTGTGCAAAGTCGGCATAGAATTGACAGCGGTGGAGAGGAACTTCTGGAGAAAAATAAGGGGCATAGTTCAGAAAAGGAAGGAAAACTAATCAAACCTGATGAAAGCTTTGGACATGAAAGGTCGCACGGGCCGTTCCCGAGCTTAAAGGCACCTTTTCCAATTCCACTTGTCCTCACTACAGGGGCACTTTCTTTGTCAGCGTTATAAAGTTGATTACAATTCCTCACTGCAAGGAGAAAGTAGATGGAGGGAAAAAGGAGTGGGTGCACCAATTCGAGCTGACATCTTGTATTTGCAATTTCAGGTATTTTTTCTTGTGGAAGGAGATACAGAATATTCATCATAATCATTCTGGTTCGTCTCACTATTGTCCAGATTTTATTTGCTGTCGCTTCCTTTTTCAGTACTTAAAATCATTAAATTTGCAACTAACGCCAATAAATGGAGCCGCTAATTATTATCTCCCCGCGGAAGCGGGTCGTCGGGGGGGGGGGGGAATGGACCAGCATCTGGTCATCCAGATCCATTCAGATCCATCCTTTGCTGATAATTTCATCTGGAATCACACACTCACCAAAAACTAACGAACATATCCATGCAGACCATGAAATACTATTTACCTGATTCTGATTCCAAATCTTTGCCTTCGTACCGGAGCTAGTGGTATTTGCTGAACCAGGATTAACCGATGCAGAGTTACCATTAGGTGAATGAGCGGATTTGGTTGATGGTTTGCCGTTTTTTGTTTGCGTGGAAATCCCCGCGCCCGAGGTGGTTAACGATTGTTGGGAATTAGCTGGCTGTTGTTGTTGTTGGGTTTGTTGCATTATTTGTTGGATGAGTTCGATTTGTTGTTTTGTTAAGCCATCATTGCTGCCACCTGTCGATGATGAACTCTGTAACAGGAGAACGTAAAAAAATTGTTTATTGAATGGGACTGTTCGATGTTTTTTTTTTATAATCCAAACTTATTTGCAGTCCATGTACGATCATGACATTCACCACTCATAGATCTACAATTGAAGTATGCCTCAATTTTTGCCGGTATCAGCTGGTTTTTGTGCGCCATTAGATGTTGCCTAACAACGAATTGGTGCACTATATGAGCATTATAATTGTGAATGATTGAAACCTCCCGGAATCACTGACCAGTAGTTGCATTGAATATGAACTCCCTGGCACTCTCATCCATTACTGTTTCCACATGCATTCATTCGCAGTGCATCGATAATGAATCCAACGCCAAGCTGATGAAAGCTACTATAGGTGGAGTCTTCTAATTAAAAAAATATGGTTTTTCTGGTAAAATCAGATTAAGTCTGCTTTTCGTTCCTTTGATTTTCACATTTTTTCCATGTGTAATTTTTTTTAAAGCGCGTTAATTTCCAAGCAATATTGATTGTTTGAGGACGACAAGGGCATCCGTGTTATTTGTTTATAACCTTAGATAAAGCAACTTTATGATATTTCATATCACATTTTAAAACTGACGTTCTCTCGGTAACTTTTTCATATTTCTCGGCGATTATTTATGGGACGTTTAACGACATACGCTCTCATATCCTACCGACTTTTCCCACTGGAGATATAAGATACAAAGGACAATTTCCTTGGCTTACATCACTGCTCGTTTACACTCTTCAGGAATGCCATTAACAACTTGATATATTGAATCAACGGAACTTTATTACAGCAGTTCTTAACGTAACGAAATAAATGCATTTGCGTTTCAGTTGAATAATTCAATGTTTCCATTTAAAATGAACCAGACTCGATGTTCTTCCCTACGTTGCGATGACGCACGGAAACAGAGAATTCACTGGGTAAAGAGTAATCAATTTTTTAAAATATCCACGGGCATATTGAACACCCATGGTCGTACGGGCGGAATAATCCGCTTAACTGCAGAATATATTATAAACTTGCGGGAGATCTGAAGTTTGTTCGAAGTATGTGATATATTAATGAAGTGGCAAAGCCAAGTGACCTATTTTTTTTTGGGAAAATCACGGCTGATCATACGACGCAATGGTGAAATGGCCGACACATGCGACTCTAAGTAACTTGGACGTGTTCATGCAAATTATTACGCTGGGATTGGGATTTTGTAAAACATTGTAGTTGGGAAAATTGCTTTTACGTGGATATAGCGTTATCTGCAGAGAAATTGGCCATTTTTCTCAGGGATACATCTCTAAAATTAGATGTGCTCATATGATGGGATATATAGCACACACACTCGTGCGCAATATAAACAACGTTGAGCGGAAAGGGCGAGTCGGGAAGCGAGAGGGAGCGAAATAGTTTGGATAAATTGAAATTTAGGTGTTTTTTTTTCATCCACAATACTTCTTTGAAAATTTTTCCAATATTAACAATACCAGGAAAATGAAAAAGAAATTTGTTATGCAGAAATTGTACATATTTAAATAATCTAGGATAATGAATAGGTGCACTGTTACCCGAAGAAGTAATTAATTTCCATTATTTCCTCCATAGAGGAAACGTGCTTTTGGTTCAAATTAAACATCAGGACTTTTTTTAATTTTTTTTTGTAATATTGGAAATCTACGTAAGTCTAAAACGTAAATAATTGTTAACCATGGGGGTCACTTAAACCTTCAACGGTTCCATTATAGCGTGAACGCCGTCAATCTTCAAGTTTTTCAGTTTTGAAACATTTCTAAAAAGAGCTTCTGCCGATGGAGCGTTGAAATGTGTAGAAAAATATCACTGACACAATTTTTAGCGAAAAATTGTATTTTCCTCATCCACGAACGCTTGACACGTATATACGTCACCAGTGACTCAATTTGTTTTTCCCCACTGTAAAAGGGTGTAGACGAACTTTCTCACAAAGTCATCCTTTCGCCCGCCCCCGCCCCCCCCCTTCCCCCCGAAGCTGCTCTAAGTCTTATACTTTTAATTCGTTTAGGCGTACTTCGACACTGCACCTTGGGGGTGAAACGTGAGGGCTTATTACAGTCGAGGCCAGGTGCCACGAACTTCATTCGTTTCCCTCTTTCATTTCACCTCCGTGGCGCATATTTTTCCCACCGCGCGTCAATTTTCATTTGAAACTTCTCCCGCGATTTTAGTATAACCCACCATTATTCTCCCCCTCACCTCGACGGGAATGTATATTTTTTTTTTAGTTCTCGAAACCACTAGAATACTCATTTTGATGAAAGTTAGGAATTTCCCGATTACTTTTCTCTGCATCCTTTTTCAAATTTCGCAACATTTCCACTGATGTGTCCTTTTATTTGAGATTTTTTGAAGAGTTTTTGAGATTGTTGAAATGTTTATAATTTTTTAATAGAATAAGGAAAGTGTGGATGTGTTGTCTGAACATGATTTTCAAATAACAAACAAGTATAACTTCAAAGTTCGGGATAAGAGTTACAATGGTAATAACTACAGTTATAATCACCGATCTGTCATAATCATGTCATCCGATATACGACCGATCGACTATTGGCCCCCTTAATTGCAACATTGTACATCACATAATTGGGCTCTTAACACATTTTGACCTCAAAGGACAACCACTGAGCCGATGAAAATTAGTGCGTGATGCCCGTGAAGTGCACAATTTGAAATCAATTATTGGTACGTTGCTCCATGCTAAATGGTTACTCGGGTATATAGTATGTTGGTAGAGAGTTGTAATGATTGCTGAGCCATGGAGCTAATGTGCATAATTATCATGTGGATTATGAAACAGTATCATGATCGTACATCGAATTGTCAAAGGGAAAAGGATTTCGTAAATCGATAGGAGAGCTTCAAAGTGAAGGTTTTTACTCAAATTCAGAAGAGTCTTCCGCAGAAAACAAAAATAAAAGCCAGTAGGTTGTGTGGAATTCCAAAACAAGTTTGTGGAATTTTTTGCATCCTGTTCCCGGACGCAGAAAAATCTTACGACTTATGATTCTCTTACTTCGGGCGGGAACCTAAAGCGATGGCAGGAGAGAAGAGGGGGTGGGTTCTACAACAGCACCCCCCCCCGCCCCCTCGTAGCGTAGGGGTTTCTGGAGGTTTACCCTGTGCTATGAATCAATTCCAGATATTGGAAATGATCCATTTTATAGTTTCATCAACCGGACGGTTAATTATTATCCACCTATCGTATCACATCTTCAATTACGCCATTTTACGTGCAATCTCCAAAGTACCTAATTTCAAAGCAGAAAACACCTTGTTTCAGACGACTATTTCCATCATAGCAGAAATATTTTTTACCTCCTCCAGAAGATATAAAAACTGGTAAATCAATTACGTCGTAATTTCGAACGTGATAAACGAAACAATGAGATGATAAAGGCTACGCCGCTCGGTACAATCTGCGACTTGATTAACCCGACGAATTCTCCCTGGTACAAGTTTGGAATCCCATGTGGAAAATCAACGACCAGTATAGCCAGTATTCCCATTCCGCTCACTGAGTCCCACACTAACTGAATCATGGTGCATCGACTGACCTCGGATAGGGCCAGAGAGAAGGAAAATTCCCCTCATGACGAGATACTCGTCCAGAGATTGCAAAATCAGAAGAACATGCATCACGAAATTCTAGATCTCATTCTCACATATATATATATATACATATATATGAATTATGTGCAACGAGCTAACCACCAGGGCGCGTATTTTCCGTAACGAACTTTCATCCAGCCGCCATTGGAGTTGCCAGCGGCATGGCTTTATTACCCACCAAACGCAGAGGTACCATACAGAGATATGCATGTATAGAGGGACGATACGACCGCATTGATAAAACCTCTCATCCAATCTCCTTTGTCCTATATTTTCGCCCAATCCCCTTTCGTTTTTTCACGAGCTGAAATTACATGAAATTCCTCTACCATCGACTTCATGACAGTCGGTGGGGTTCATTTTGCATAAAAAAAAGCTCATTCATGAAGTAACGTAGCTGTTTAATTAATATTCTCTTAGTCCTCCCGTCACGTGGTTCAATTAAAGCAATGTGGAGGAATTTCGTCAACGGAAAAAACGTCGCAAAATCACTTTTTCTATGGCGCAAATCGAGCTTTTCAGTGTCTTCAATCAAGCCGTCAACATGTCCAAATTAAGGCGTATCAGTGTCTATGCGTGTCTTCTACATGTTTCATTTTTAACCAAAGTATTTAGTGCTAGGACCTCGCTCTTGAAGATAGTTCAGAGTATTTACAACCCGTGTATGTACTTGTGTATGCGCAAATGTGTGCGAGTTTCATCTGAATGTATGGTTGATTCCTCTCAGAATTACAATCAACACTCTGCGTGGAGTACTCGAAGTCCCCCACTTGAGTCAAATTTAAGTGAAATCGGCTAGACAATTCAAATAGATAGTTGACAGTATTTAGAAAAAAACGACGGAAACGAAAAATTTCCCATTCGGTCCGAGAATGAGTTGATTCAGCGAAGGATAACACATAAACTTTTCATCTGTGAGGTCCAAAAAGCGTCACTTCCGTGTCCTCCGTCGGAAGCTGCCGAAAGCAAGTCTGCATCACTAACCGATGAAACATGGCCCATGGGGCGTGAATATTACCCTTGGGTTGTAAGGCGTCATCCATTGCCCAAGGGCTTAAAAACCCTGACCTGAAGTGCGCCTATATGTGGTGGCAAGCCGGGAATACGCTCTGCTTTCGGGATTTACTATAGCGGTGTTACATTTGCAACGTACCCAATGGGCATATTCGTTACGTGAATCAGGTGACACAACAGCAAGGTTTCTGCTATGTGTACAAGAGCAAAAAATGTGCTATCAAAGGATATAGCGGAGGGGGGGGGGGGGGGAAGGCGGGCAGTACGAATCTTATAGATTTTATACATGAGATGTTATTTATTGTATTGCCGATTTTTAGGCTATTTCTATCATCCTTTATTGCCTCCGTTCGGATTGCATTTCCTTCCTATTGCTCATTTAGGTTTCCAGTAAGGGGAGGGGGGAGGGGGAGGCGAAGCCCACTGCTCACCGAACCGCTGACTATCATAGCGTACAGAAATTTTCGTCATAAGACTTGGAAAACTTTTCTGACGAATGTGAGAGGGTGTTGAAGCGCGACCTAATCGAATGATGCCAAAATTTTTGATTTATTATGAGCAGTGTCTATTCACCCAGGCCAACGTAATTTCTGCCGTGGATGCAAGCAGTTTTTTTTTACCGTGCATATAAGGAATATGACCACCGCATGCAAGAAAACGTGACCAAACTGCGCATCCTGGTTGATTATACATATGTATAATCTAGCCGACTGGCCTGCCATTACCGAAATGCCAAAAACCCTCTACTACGGGTATATAGTATGGGTTTTACTAGAGGGGATAATCGAGTTGTGGGCATTCTGTAACCCCCACACCACACAAAATGTGATGTCCGTACCCGTGTGGTGGACTCATAGTTTTTGTATAGAGTCGCACAGTGTCTACATTCACTAAAGCACTAGAGCTGTGTATAAAACGGACGAGGCCCTTCATTCGGGAGCGCAGGAGCTTCAAAAGAGGAAGACTCCCGCAGAGGAATCGCCTATTTCTTAGATACACCGTGAAAATTCTGTAAGTCCACAGCAAAGTTATTGCGATCTACAACAAAAATTGTACTGAACCATGTGACTATACATTGCCTTGTTCTTAAACGTTATATTGATAATGATACATTGATTATATTGAATAATTTGCCACATCCCAAAGTTAAAAAATAGAATCTACCGCCAGAGTGAATTCTATATTTATTTGAGTAAAAACACGATCCCTCACTTACACCCCTAGCCCGTTTTCCCGATACAATTTTTCCCCCCAAAAAAAAAAATCATTAAACGTCCTGAAAAAATCCTGAAATATCGGTCTCGCGAATTTGTCAATTTTTCTGCTGCAATCGTCGAAAAATGAAAAATGAAAAAAAAAATATATATGATCTAGTGCAAGGGGCCTTTAAACCGAATGCATGTCTAGAAAAAAAAAAAACATAAAATCCTATAAATCGTTCCTACCCGAACACGATGGTCTATTCACGTTTATATATCCATTTATCCGTATGTATTACTCCATATATGGGAGTGTGATGCAAAACGAGTGGTCGGAGGGCTTTGGCAATGGATATAACTGGAGTGTGTTTTGTAAGCGTAAACGCACATTCGACTGCATTGCCCTATGCGAACGGGTGTATTTTATACCAGCGAATGGTCGATCGAACGTGCCATCTCTCATGTGGCAATGGCTGGACCAGTAGTAGGGGGTCACACACAGTAGTTTTATACATAACTCATTGGCAGTGTCGCTTGCAAGTATTAGAACTACCCGTCTACCCTTGGACACTACGCATTCAGATTCAGATCTCTAATTAGCTGTATATCAAATGAACGCAATCGACTGAATATCACGCCTGTGTACTGTGCAAATCGTTCATGTTAGATTGCACGAGTTTCTCGTTTACGCTCGACCGAACCTCCGAATCACTACGAAAATGCCTTTTCCTCTGGCCCTCACACCCATTTATGCAGATACATATCGCTATTTCCACCACTGGACTTTGATTTGTGAGTGTGTGCTGACATGCACGCCTCCCCTTCCCTCCCCCCCTGCGCCTCCAGCAATTGTAGCGCGTTTGGATACTCCAGCGGGAATTTACGTTTTGCCTGTTCAAATATTATTTGAGTGAGTACGGCTGGTCATTGCTTGTGTTATCAATATCAGAAAGAATGGGAGAGGTTTTAAGCGTTTTTAAATGCACATTTTTTCGGGCTGACTATGGTGAAAATTGAGAATTCTGGGAGACTTTGATTTAAACGTTTCGATGGAGAGGGTTTTTATAGGAGAGCCAGAGGAATCCTCAATCAATCGCTTCATCGAAACAATGTTGTCCCCTCTCAAGAGTGCAGCTGTGGAGCAGAGGTTCAGGACATTAATGTATGGGGAACAGTGGTTATCGAAATATGCGAAATTGGCTGCAAATATACAAAATATTTGCCGTATTCCAGCACTACCTTTGGAATGGATATAAAGCATAATGCATGAATTGATTGGGATGATGGGAATTTCATTTAATTACATAGAAAAGCTGAAAATATCAAAATTGGATTCACGTGAATTTGAAGGAAGTGATTGGACAAAGCGAGTTGTGCATCCATGTGTAATTGGCCCGAGTATGTAATGGGTTGGGGAAACTGGTCGAGAGCTTTCAATTGCTGTTTTCAAATTTTCTGTGTTAATTTTATTGGATATTCGTGCTTAACAACACTAACTGCGGGCAAATGTGTATATTTTCATATATGAAATTGGTTCAATTCCAGAGAGTTTTGGGGAAGAAACACAAAAAATAATATGGTTCAAATAATTAATAGCGAATCAAAAGCATATTCCCTTTTCAAATTTCGAGACATTCAAATATCAATTGCAATATTGTATTATTTTTGGTATTATTGCGGGTTACAAATGTCCAAAACAATCGGACCTAATTATGTTTCATTGGAAAATGATTTAAAATTAATATTTCATTTTTGTTTATAACAGCATTCGAATCATTCCGCAGAATAATATATCGCAAGGCTGTTCTACGCAAATAATACCCTGAAATTCCATCCTAATTAGATAATAAAATCCACACCTCAGATCATCATAAGCAATTTTCGACAACATTGATTCTCGAGGGATTTCCGTGGTGAAACCCAATATTCTCTGTCTGACCCCTCCGGCAAATCGCAATTAGTGAAATCTATGGAATAATTGCGAGTCCATTGTAACGAAAATTACGAATCCACCGTAAATTTCTATTTAAATCCCCACCCACACATGACGAATTGTCCGGTATTCTCCATGCACACACGTGGATTATAGTGCTCGTTCAATAAATAGATGGAGATACGTTTGGTGTTTGCGTACACACGTGGCAACACAGTGTGAGCGGAGAAAGACAAGCGATCGATGATGTTGTATGCAGTGGTTAACTGACTCGTATCTACTAATTCACAGAGAATTCAGTTTATATCCCAAGCAGACGGACCTCAGTGGCAATCCTTTTGTGTGAACCAGCACCATGCATTTGTATCAGAGAGATCTGGAACTAAAGAGGGGATCGTTCGGCTAAAGCAGCTAAAGCATGTTCCTCTAGGCAAGCTTTCCCATTTGGTTACAACTAAGGACTGACTTGCAAGGCCAGCAGCCAACACCGGTCCGCCATGCTTTTCTCGCTTTGAAAGCCATCGTATTTCTAAACACGGGGTAAACCTCCAGAAACCCCTGTGCTACGATGGAACTCACACCCGCCCTTACTGCGAAATAACCATCCTCGTGAATATTTCGCTTTCTCAACCATTTGGTCATTTGAGTGTTACTGTACTGTTACATCTTCGAACTATTTGTAATACAATTGTCCTAATGCCAATTTCGAATTTACGCGCCATCGCCCCCTCCCATTCTTATAAGCACCCTGCTCTATTTGTGCTGAGGGATATTCGAGTTATCGGAAAACGGACTAGCTCTCTTGCTTTTCGGATTCCACGGAGACAGGTCGGTCACTCGTATTTATACACATTTTGAGAAGTTAGACAGAGCACATGTACTGATTGAGTAATAGTATTTATTTTATATCTCTATCTATTCTTATTTCGATTTTTTAAATATTTATTTATTTTTTATTGTTTTCTTTTATTGGTTTTCTAATGATGAGAAATTTAGTAGCGGTTTGAACTATCTAAATTTTATGATAGAATACCCAGTGTTGTACGAAATATAAATCTGAGCATTTGCGAATTGTAACACGAATATCAAATAATAATTACTCAATTCTGATAAAATTTATCTAAATACTCCTTAACGTTCCTCATAAGAATAAACAAATTTTCCTAAAACCTGTTCACATTATCTTCATTACGACCGACGGCTATGGCCGAGTGGTTACAGCGCTGGCCTTTGGCACACGAGGTCCACGGATCGAGTCCCCGCTTGGGGACTCTCCGATTGGTATAGTAGAGTGGCATTGTCCACCGCTTGAGTTCATAGGGATTCATAGTCGAACGGGAGTTTCGTCAAAGAAACGGCTGTACAAATTGAGGTTTTCCGTGGTTTTCCTTCAATTGTAGATTGACCCAAGCGATGTAAAGTCTGCTAGGCATTGCATTTATTGGGTCAAACTAAGTGAATGCTGTACAGTTTGGGAAGAATTCGGTTTCCATCGGCACCGTGGGAGGGTCGCCACATATGCATAATCGCATCGAAGCGTAAATAAAAAAAAAAAAAAAAAAAATCTTCATTACGAAGTGATTATTTATTGATGAGATATGACAGTTCATCTTTATAAGAATCAATAAACCTTGAAATATTATAAGACGTAGGTTGTAGGCGGAAAGATAAGCCCGGCTGATGTCATCTTGGATAATGCTTTTACTAGGAGAAAAATGGTAACAATACCTCAGGTACTTAACCTCCCGTAATATATTTTCAGGGTGCTGTATGAGTGAGGAGTAGATTCATATAAATGCGTAGATTCAATACGGTATAGGTTAGATGTCTGCGGATAGTTAACGAGAGCAATGTGGGTCTTTTTACTTCTTCTAACTTGCTTTGTATCATTCTTCGATTATTGAATTCATTCACTGCTTGCTTCAGTTACGGTTTTATCATAAGAGTGCGGCGGCGCGTGCTTCGCACGCGCACTTCCGTTCTCCGCCGCGCCGATTGATGTCGCGTCGGTTTTGGTCTTACGCTTTTCGATAATATCGATATATATCGATAGGTTCTTTCGTTTCTCCTTTTTACTGTAGGGCCAGTTTGGCTGCGCGTGCTTCGCACGCGCATTTCCGTTTTGCGCCACGCCGACTGGTGTCGCGTCGGCTTCGGTCTTACGCTTTTCAACCTTTTTCCAATCTTAAGAACCAATAAAGATATGAGAAAAAGTATGAAAGAAATCCTGTTTCACTCGTAAACGCACACATTCTATGCTGTATGATCTTCTTTCTACTTCTACACGGAGAGAAAAGTTCTTTAAAAATTACGTACAAAGTTCCGTAATGCGCGAGTGAAATACAATTGAGTTAAAAATTACGGAATGCGCCGGAACTTTAACGCAACCTTCGCGTCATTTTTCTGGAAAGTTTCGTAAAAATAACAGAACGAACAAGAGTTTGTACGGAACTTTCCAGAAGAATTACGCGAAGGTTGCGTAAAAATTCCTGTGCGTTCCGTAATTTTAAACTGAATTGTATTTCACTCGCGGATTACGGACCGTTCTACGTAATTTTACAAGAACTTTTCGCTCCGTGTACGCGTTCATACGGCAAATTGTTGAAAATGTATGTTGAGTTGTATGGCACTCCCGCTCCTTGTTGAAAATTACACGCGAAACTTTAAATTCATGTTCCTCAATTCTGCGCGTTCCCTCTCATTCCATTCCAGAATGTTCAGTCATTATTATCAATTACACCGGCACGTAGGGGCGCATCAATACAATTTCTCGCTGCTCTGCATAGATGAAAAAAATAAAGCGAATTCCATGGTTAATTCTAGCATATCAAATTTAATTCGTTGGAATATGGAGAATCAGGTGGATATTCTGATGAGTGAATTGGAATGTTCATCTTTTATTCGAAATTTGCTCCACACAAATTGACCATAACTTGAAACAATTCATAGTAAATCCCTATTTACCTACTACTGTTTAAAATGAAGCGATATTTCAAAAACTTGCCTAGTCAGAACATAGGTGAAGTAGCATTTGATAGTGTATTCTCTATTGTAGACCAGTAGGTACTATCAAACAAAGTAAAAAAAAAAAGTACTGGTTAGACTGCTTTTGAAGCGGAGCATTTGGTGGTGAAAAATGACATGGTATTGTGAATTTTGTGGTGCTGCTATTCAGCACAATTTCCAATGCAATAATCAATCATGTACAAAGATTTCGAAAGAAAAAATGCCAATTTTTTTTATCTGAAAAGTGGCAAAATTGAAAAATTTCAAGTCATCAATTCCACACAGCATGCCCCACAACCAATTGTTCTCGATAGTAAAGCACTTGATCTATCACGAAATGAATCTTCTCTGAAAAAAATGCCCTGAAAACAAAAAATATTTTCCGAATCAAGACAGTATACTCTTGGCCAAAGGCAGTTTTTCTTCTGTGTAATATCATAGTCAAGATTAATGATCTAGCGGAGCGTTTCGAATCGAAGCATTCTGGATAACGAGAGCCCTTGCGTTTGTAAAAAGCTTAGGAGCCAGGTGCGCCAAAGACTAGGGTTTCAGTCGAAATGGTCCGTGAATCGAAATCTACGGATACTAGTGCGATTAACCCCACTCCAACCCTAAACTTCCACTTCTAGTGCTTTCGTTTGTTCGTCCTCATACCACTTCACATTGTAACCCCTTATCGTGCCGCAATTTTTTCCGTTTTTTTTTTTTCATTTTCTCTCCTTTTTTCCAACTGGCAATATCAAATGGGCACGTGCGGGTTATTTTGTCCCTTCAAATTGAGGGAAAAAATGAAACTAATTCTGAATTCGACGGGAATTCGAGAAATTTGATTTTCCTGGGGATATGGGGTAATGCATGGTGACGATAAAATTGAACGATAGTGTAATTTTAAGGTCGCCCGGTGAATCCCATTTGGAAATAACTGATATTTTTATTTGGCCCATTTGCGTCAGCGAACATTGCAGCGTTAATGCGACAAATTAATTTTTTTAGAGTGAGTTCTCTTTTACGGTCCTATTTTTTTGAGAACGAGGACGGAAATTAAATACCGGATTAATTATGATAACCTTGGTTGGGCCAAAAAAGTTGTTCTCCTTTTCATTGAGTTCATAAAATAAGGCTCAGGAAAAAGTAGCAGCGGTTGATTAGTTCGAATATACAAAACAAATTTACCATTTTTACCAAATTTTTTTTTACTTCCATGAAAAGTTCTCGCAACAAGATTCTATATGTCGATGTGCTGTGGACGGTACCCAGGCAATGAGACCAAAAAGTCGGGTAGGAACTTAAACGGACGTAGGGGGGGGGGGGTCCATCATAGACGCCCGCCATCATAGCACACGGGTTTCTGGAGGTTTGCCCTGTGTTTGAAAAAACGGTGGCGTCAAATGGCGAAAGTCGGTCCCAGCTCCATGGATGGGTGTCCGGTAGTCCCCCTGAAGGAATGCTCAAGCAGTAGCTACCGTGGAGTGTACCAACGAGAGGGACCGAAACAAAATGACTTATCTTGAAACCGTGAACCCATTACAACCCATACACTTGTTCCCGTTTTAAAGGACGGGATTTTTGATCCAGTGGTATAAAATATTTACGGAAATAATAATCACTCAAAGCTCCTTACACTGCCATACATGTACTTCACTAAAGTTTCACATTTTCACGAGTTGTTAAAAGCAGATATTGAATATAGAGTAGGAATTTCGGGTTGAGGGGCTGTTAAAGAGAATAGAGAATATACGCATATTGAGTTAGTGAGTGGAAGGGTACATGGGATTTGGTAAAGTCGAGTTAATAACACTGGATGACCTGGGAACTTTCATAATGAGAACGAATGAGCATAGTCAAAAAGGGGAACGAGAGAACTGCGACGACGGGCATAAAATTCGTAAGAGCGGAAAAGTAGGGGGAAATACGGAATTGTCATCAATTAAAATTGAGTGATTTATTGCGCTGTGAGGAATTAATACTGAGCAATTCTCATTGTAATGGGGGTAATTTGCAGAAGCTTAATTAATTCAATTCATATATTCGAAGCTGCAAAATGAAATACCAAATGGTAGAAAATTAGAGGAGCGAAACATTGCTATTTTTATACTGTGAATATTTTGCATTAATTTAAGAATTTCATTGCACGTTTTTCAGAAAATTTCTACTTAACCTTCTAAATTTCTACTTCTCCTCACTTCCTACGGAAAGCGCCGCAACACATTTGTTTGCTCCTCTTTCGAACTATTATTCTTCAAAGTCCGGAAAACTTGATTTGTTCTTGTGAATTTTTAGAATTCATTCGCTTTTTTTCGAATTCATTGAACTGCTGTGAGTGTATGTGGGTGTGAATGCCCGTGGAAAATTGCAGGGAATTAATTCTGTGATTCTAATGGATCAGTCACTTTGTCTACTTAAATTTTCGACGAAATTGTACTTCATAAGCGATGCATTGCTCGAAATATTTTTTTAGATGAGTCGTTACTTAGGAAATCAGGGAAATAATTTCAACTCAGGAGCTTCCATAATGAGGGATAAAAGTTCATTTTTACCCGCAAAAACTTTCAAACAGTGCAGTGAGGATTATTATTTCATCCGAACTAATGATAATCGACTTTTAATAAAGTTCCTAATGAAATTCCCTCGAATCTGCATACGTACCGTCAACAAAAATGAATTCGCTACTAATTCTGCAAGTTCAGGGATGCGTGAGGAGCGCTTAATGGAGTTGAGGGTGAATGCTTGTTCCACCCACAATTGATGAAGCTAATGTATTTAATCGTCTACACCTCACACTTTTACGATCTATAATGAACGAGATATCGATAACAGCGCCCTCTTTATTTGATTTTTCATCATTGATGATTTTTGATGTGCCGCTTTGCTATCCAAAAAAGGCCATGTGATTATTCCTGGTGGTCGGATTTCAGCCGACGCCTTGCAGTACTCGTGGAAAACAATTTTCCAATTTATTGAAAATGTTCAACTTTCAAACACTCTGAAAGCCCTCGTGACGTCATTAAACGAATTATATATTAAGGTTAACTAACGGACCGAACACTCCCCGTTCAATGACGTCACGAGGGCTTCCCGAGCCTTTTCCAAAAACAATAATTGATTACTCGGCCAAAAGTTTTTTAAAACGCCAAACAGATTTTTGGAGAAGACATAGGCGGCACAGCTCTTATCATGTCACCGATGAAGTTGGGTGGACTAGTACCATTACTGAATGGTTAAAATCTACATCTCAATGTAATTGATAGAATTAGTCGACACAAATTCACGAGTGCCTTAGTTACTATAGAATTAACATCCATGTATTTTGGTAAACACCCAAGTTGTCGAATAGTATATTGCTTCTCTCACCTTGTGTCCCGCTGCTTGTGTGGGTTCACTCGCTAAAAGTTGTTTGAGGGCAGTGTGTCCATGACCATTTTGGGTTGTTGGCGCTCCAGGTGTACTTGGCGTACTTGGATTACTGCCCGGTGTGTTGGGCGTGTGTGGTCCTGTTGTTGGACTACTTGGACTAACACTCTCATTAACTTTACTACCAGCATGATGATTCTCTGTGTGCCTGCGTAGACTACGTGCATCGCAGTAAGACTTACCACATCCCTCGGCTTTACACTCAAATGGCTTTTTATTTCTGTGGGTGAGCATGTGGCCGTTTCTAGGAAAGAAAACAGACGATATTAGTATTATGGAAATTTTGGAACGAGATAATCATAGAAGAGATCTTCCGTTGTTTTGTTTTTAGGAAAATTAATTCTTTTAACGATAAAGTGGGTTTGCATCTCCCCCCCCCCCCTTGTCTCATCTTTAAGTTGAATATTTTCGATGGGATAGAACATAAAATTTTTTTGCGAATATTGTCATCAAAGCCAGTCTGTTAACTTCAGTTATTTCGGAGTTGTACATTTTTCGAGCCATGGGAAGTGAGATTTGTTGTCCTGGCGCGCGCGGCGGGGTTAGTGACAGCAGCGCCCGTGAGACGTTAAACGGTCAGCGCATGCCCACGACACATTTTGGGTCTGTGTAAGATTGCAGTTTTGGATCAGTGATAAATTTACGTCTAAATTACGAAATATTTTTACCAAACTTCGCACATCGCAGAACACAATAGTATATGCGATAAAGTGCGTCAATTGACACGCGTCTTTGCCACGCTTCGCTCGGGCGCAAACGCGATGCGTGCCCTGAAGACTTCCAAATTTCTCGATCGAAGTGACACCGAATACGCTATTCTCGTATTCTGGGAAGAAGTCCTCCTTTTTTTTGTTGCTAGTAGATTATTTGTCCATGATTACAGTAAGCAGAAAAAACTGGGGTGAATTGTTAGGGGTGGGCGCGTGGGAGTGTGATTTTTACCGAATCCTACCAATAACTTTCCAATTAACTCTGACTAGTCGACTGACAGGACTTTGGTCACGTTGTGTGGTATATACCGCAGTGACATTCAGGCGCGATGTCGCCACATCGTTTATGCTGTTACAAGCAGTGGCTACGTGGGTGAGGAGGTCGGCGGCGGGGGGGGGGGGGCGGTGAGAGAAGTTAACGTGAGGGTTGGTAAGGGTTTTGTTTCCGGATGGAAGCATTGCATTGGTTTCGCATTCAAATTCCAAAGTAATTGCGATGCAGGTCATTCTGCTCAATTTTTGCAAATTTGCAAAGCAATAACTTCGGGTCACTGTGTGCCCTTAAATACGAAATTTTAGAGACTGTAGAAATTCAAATAATACTTGAGAGAGAAAACGTAGAAACTAATTTTATCGACAATACGTAAAAGTAAATTTAGGCCGCAAATAGTGATCGAGAATTCTATCTGACCAAATATTATGTATTATGACCAAAACGTCTATATAAGGACGAAAAACCCAAGATTCTGCCTCACTCTCGCTGGCCATCAGATAAGTAGACCTCTCCAAATATAACGGGGTACCCCAAACACCAAAATATCACTCTCAGGTCCGATTGACCATATGGACAAGTGATCGGTTATTTATTTCTAAATAAATAACCGGAGAGTCTCTTTCAATTACTTATCTGCGAGTTTGAGCAACTTCTTTTTTTTTGTTGTCTTGTTTGGATAATTTATTAAATATTGTGATCACAATTTTATATCAAAAGTGCCTTGGTCTAAATTTCATAGTCGAACGATTAATTCTCATTTTCAAATAAATCGGACGTCCGCAACAAAAGAAAAAATATAGAATTCTCGATAGATACAGCGAAATTGTCGAATAAACTTAATAAATTAAGTTACGTGATCATGATCTCACGATCGTAATATAATGTATTAATATGTTGTTCATAGCATTTGTGAAACTACTATCGATATTGATTACTGTAATTGCTACTTTCGCGATATTAAAAAACATTCAATTTAGTTTCAACATAATTGTTAAAATTTACGTTTAATGTTGAGGCCAAATTGGATTTTGAAATCGTATATTTATTGCTCGCTCTTATAATAAATAAATCGAGAATAAGTGATGATTTTAAATTTTAATTATTTCGTGTAAGTTTATAATCCTTTTTTTTGGTTTTATCCAAAGGACTGATGAATATATTGATTACAGTAAGAATTTTTCTCATCTATTTCGCTCTCGTGGTTGTTGCTCAATTTTTCGCTTTGATATGTTCGTTGATTAATTTTAGACTGTTCGATCTTCCAATTCTTTTAATTTTCAATTCGTTGTACCAAAAATCATTACAAGACAGAGTCATACAACATAAAATATGCATTCTGAAGAGAGGAATAATTTTTATTTACCACCTTTTTTTCTATCTCCAATTGTTTTCATAGGCCAAAGTAAAAGCCAATTGAAAATATGAATCACTAAAACCGTCAAGCACCGATTTAAATAAAAGTCGAGTGAAATTTGAGTTCCATATTTTTTTCGTCGATGTGATATTAATCATGCAGAATTTTCCCGGAAATTATATAATAATCAGAGCTCAAATTTTCCCCTTTATTATTTGCATCGGAAATGGCGGGCGATCTCCACTTCAAACATTCCTCTGCACATAACGGGATGTTTGATATTCGTTCTTATCAAACTGAATTAACTGCGATGTTAACCACATTCCTCATCAGTTTATGATGATACCAGTGAGATCTGGAATTATTGGAAACTCAATTCTGTTAGCGCAGAAATCTTTAGAGTGAAAATCATTTAGAGTATGAGAAAGTTAACATTTGTAGGCATCCATAGGTCGAAGTTTAAATGAATCAGTAATTTTTGTTCTATCGACATAATTCGATCACTTCCAAGGACAATATTTACCGTAAAAACAAATATCCGAGGAAAATACAAAAATAAAATTTATGATCTTTGCGAAATCGCTCGAACAATGCAAAATTCCGAAAAAGATTGATAGTCACTCCAACGAGAACCCGAATGAAACCAATAAAGGACCAATATACGTCCATAGCGCCCGCGGCTTTTCGGCCATCTAATAATTGGCGTCATAAGTTAACGAGAATCGGAATTGGCCCCAGTAGAATCCAAGTAGAAATCCCTTTCATGGGAGCGGCCATCGCTTCATTCCTCCAGCTATTCGGCTTGCGATTTGGAAAAGTATGAGTGAAGCTGGAGGAAAGGGACGATGGAGAACTCAATTGCACAATGTATACCCCACATACACATTGTCAAATGTGAATAAGCCCGAAGAATTGGTAACGAGTTCAAAAATTTCGACAAGCTCTGGAAAGAAAGGAAACCTATTATTCGTAATAAATCAGAAATTCGTTTTAACATATTTCTTTCTCAATCTAGCAAAATGACCCAAATTATATATTTTGTTGAGAGGAAATACGGGCGGACATTGCCTGATCCCCTGGTTATTGGGCTCGTAGAGAGATCTAGAAAAGTACGAGTGAGCCTAGAGAAAAGAGAGGACGAAAAAGTCAGTTTCCCAATGTCTACCTCACATACAGCTTTAGCTTCTCTGTTGAAGGAATGATATCGTTACCAATAAATTTTCAACTCCACTGTTGGTTCCGTATGGATAAAGAGCCTCGAAGAAAGGGCCAAAATAGTTGGTAGTATGGGAAACTGGTATGCGAGAAGGTGGAAAAGATTTGGACGACGTTTTATAGCCTACCGATAGAGAATGAGACGGGGTCCCCCCTTATACTCTACTGACTGCCCATAAAGCTGAAACCTTTCTCCCCTATTACCATCCCCATCAACTAATCCCCCCCCCCCCCTCTACTAGCTCGCTTCATGGAGAATGGCTTTAATTTGTGAAAGCTAATTTACCCAAGTTTTTGACATTACGAACGTTGGGATGTAACAAAAAAATATAGGAACTTTGAAATGTGGCTTTACGCTTGGGAATATGCTTGAGTTAAGTATGGAAGTGAGAAAACTGGATTAGACAATTTTTCATTGAGGGTTTAGCTGCTTGATAATTGCAGTAATAGAAGAGGTTTTAATTTTCCGATAGGAGAAATTATTGTGCTATCTCGGAAGATAACCCAATCCAAATAAATTTTGAGATGATGTGTGTTTGTGTGTGCTTTCTCTGTTATTCTCTTTTGCACTCCCGATGGTAGCTGCTCTATATACAGTTTTCTTTTGGATTAGAGCACTGGTGACTGACCGCCCGGGACCGACTTTTACCGGTTCAGTCATCACATTTATACACACAGGATAAACCCCCAGAAACCCCTATTCTTCGATGGTGGGCGCCTATGATGGACCCCCCCCCCCCTCTCGGCGCCGGGTTCGGTTCCCGTCCGGCCTAGCTGGCTCGTTTTATAAGCACAGCCGATAACACACACAATATATTGATGCTATCGGTCGGAATCCATGAATAACTAGTGGTGTGTGCATGTGTGTACCCCACCCGGGGCACCAACAAAACTTCCCGATTTGGTTTTTCGGCGCAATCTACGAAATTTATTCTTCTCCAATATACTACGATTAATCAGTGTGACCCCTGTTATTATCATAACGAAAACATGCCGATTTGAGAATTCCAAACTGACTCATTTATGAAGCAGATAATTATGAATACTTGAGTCGACGCATGGTGAGCATGAGGATGAGACTTATGCATGCTACTTGAATGAGAGTCAGACGCCAATAAGGATGCAAAACAAAAACTTTAATATTTTACCCAGTGGAACAGTATAAACAATTGCAATTGATAATAACATTGCATACACTGCACAAATGCCATCCAAAATGTGATCCGCTCGATTTTGCATGAAAACGCTTCGATTGGGACCGTCATGACAGCGCTGGGGCCATTCGTTCACTTATTACATAGATAATTGTAGAGACTGCTATACCTCCTTAATTATGCAAATTATAGAAAAAAGGCATTCCACATAAAATACGTATTTTTATATGGCAAACAATTTTTCTTATATGAATTTTGCGCTAACTCTAACAGTTTATGCAGTAGAACATTATAAATAATTGACATTGTTAATAGCAATATAAGTGCTGGACCACTTTTACTCAAAATTTAATCAGTTATAAAATATGCTTATATTGTTCAATTGTGACATTAAGTACCTGGATTACAACATTTTTGTGTGGATGAACGTTCATTATCACTATTTTCGATTTTTGCTCAACATGAATTTCTCAAAAACAGGGGAACTACTAGATGGATTCGATCCAAAATCTAATCAGCTCTAAGTTACACGAAGACGCAACGATGGAAAAAAAATTAATCGAATCGCACGATCCGTTTCGGAGAAAACGTAAACGAAAAATTTTGCCACATACGAACGAATACACACACACACACACATATACAGACTCGTCGGGGCTTTGGCGTAGTGGTAGAGCATCTGCCTACTACTCCGAAGGTCCTAGGTTCGCGCCCGGCCGCCGGAGAATATTTTTTGAAAATATTTTCTCATGGATTCCGATCGATGCAGGAACTCCCGTTTGTGCTATCGGCGGTATCCATAAAATGAGACCGCCCGGCCGAGCGGGAACCTAACCCGATGCAGGGGGGGGGGGGAGTGGGTTCCATCATAGGCGCCGGCCATGGTAGCACAGGGGTTTCTGGAGGTTTACCCTGTGTTTAGAAATACGATGGCCTAAAAATGGCGAAAGTCGGCCCCAGCCGCATGGGTGGGTGTCCGGTACGCCCCCTGAAGGAATACTTACACGGCCGCTACCGGGGGCGTACAAATGAGAGGGACGGAGGAAAAAAAAAGAAAAAAAAACACACACATACAGACACTACTCTGAAATCACTTCAGGATGATGCAAAACGTCGAGAAACGTGAAAATTTCATCGATCTGGCAGTTTTCATTTTCTAGGTCATTACAATAACTTCCCTAGATCGGGAAGTTAAAAACTTGAGAAAAATATTCTCAAGTAGTGTTTTCCTCACCTGACTAGAGTAATGAAAAAATAAGAATTGTTGTGGAATTTCGGATTTATCTGTAAAATGAGTCGGTTTAGAGGAAAGTGAGACATAACTTTTTTTTATGGGAAATAAAATTCTCTATAAAAAATATCCAATAGCATTTTCCTCAAAGATTATAGAGATTGAAGAGATCGCCTTGAAATTGTGTATAAACTTTTTTTCTGTTTAATATCTCTATATTCTGTAATTCTATAATTCTTCATTCGAATGTGAATACTTCATGGACTCTTTTAGACGCCCGCAATGTCGAATAAAAAGTCTCAAACAGAAGAATGTGAGATTGAAAATATGAGGTAGTGAGAGTAGAAGGAAACAGATAAAGTGGAACCGAAATGTTTCCCGGTTTAAAGAAACGACTTGTCGGTAATTATGGATGGTATTGACGTCGAGGGGTGGGGTAAGTCGCTTCTTTCAGGGTAAGGAAAGTCAAGGATGGTAACCAGTCGAGTGCGACAACAAAGAACGTACGAAAACTGGATTCAGCGCTCAGTCTCAGCCGAGTACTCGTTATTCTCTTTCACGCCAAACGGATGAAAAAGAAGGCTTTCTTTGAGGTTGATTCCACTGAATGCATTCCACTAAGAGGGAGCTGGTTATTGGATTGAGGAAGAGAACTTTATTTTTTGGAATTTCTGCGCGGATTTTTTTTGCCGGTATTACAGTATGTTAATCTTCAAACATTTCCCAATCTCAGCAAAAATTGATTACTTCCTGGTTCCGCAAGTCCATTTCTCTTTTCTTTTTACAAAGATGCAGAAAAAAGCTCATTTCTAATTTACATAGAAACACCGAGGGGCTATTCATATTAGAAATCATGGTATCACTCACTGATGAAATCAAAATGCAATCACGATGAAATCAGTGTGTAATCAGTGAAGTCAGTTGAAATCACGTGAAATCACGTAAAATCATGTGAAATCATGTGATCTTACGTGATTTCAATAATTGAAATCATTTTTTGAAATCACATTGTAACCATTCGCAATCAGTGTAATGATTTGAAGTCATTTATAATGTACTATTTTTACATGGCCGTGACTTGAAAATATGTCCAACAGTTATGAATTGTATATATTGTCCTCATATAAAAAGAGCAGGGAACAATCAAAAGAAAAGGGATTGGTGTTTGTTTGAAGAAACGGATTATGAGTCATGTTTGTTAGGGTTAGTATTACACTTTGCGTATTACGGGGGAAAAACATCGAAAAGTCGGAAATTTTCGGGATCCTACGCACGTATCTCGCGAAATACGAGAAAAATTGGAGTTTCTTGCCAGTGGTATATCTTTGACAAAAACTCCAATTCTTTGTTATCACAACCAATGGGTATCACAACCAAAACGTATTTTTAGATTTGTTTAGTTCTAGACATATTGTATGGCTTCAAACAATAAAATAATAGTAATAGTAGCACAAAAACCTTATTGTCAGTTCCTTAATTTTTTGAATAACCATTCATCTTTTCTGGGATTTCAGTGATTACCAATGATTGCCAAACGTGATTTCAATGATTGTAAATGTTTGGTAATCATTTGTAATCATTGAAATCATTGGAAATCAGTGAAATCACTTGAAATCACGGGGTCGATGATTGCATTTTGAAATCATGGTGCCACCCAATCCGAATGTGAATAGCCCCTCGAGAAACACACACACACACACACACACACACGCACATACGTAGTCATAAGTGACAAGTCACGTAAATCATGATTAACTTTAGAGTCCCCCTAAACTGAGTGATTCACGAACGAAAGCCCACAGCAATAACTCTTTCAACCTGTGATATCTCCTTAACGGCGGATGCCGGAGACAAAAGTTATACAACGTAAAATCTGTACGTTCAGATTAGGAACAATATTCATAACAAACATTTTTGTCTACCTTCAGCGATTTTCACGATATAGCGGTATATAGATGTGATCAATTATTGATCTTGGAATAAATAACGACTCTTTCAATTTTCACTCAACTCCTTTCTGCACTCGTCAGCCAAATGCAATTTTCGGTGAAACGAAGTGTCAAAGGATCATAAATTGTCCAGAAAAGTGAAAATTTCATGAATCTGACAGATTTCATTTTCGGAATAATCACAATGACTTCCCCTATCGAGAAGTTAACAAAAACTTTTTGATTGACTTGCCTATAGGGGCGTCGGTCAGATCTCCAGCTAAACGTTTTCCAACATTCTGGACCACTTTAAACAAAATGTCTACATTTTGTGTGTGTGTGTATGTGTGTGTGTGTGTGTGTATGATCAATGCTTTGTACAGCGAAATTCAGGCATTATGCAACTCAGAGAGTATTTTTTAAAGAACACCGAAACATTGAGAAATTTGATAAAATTTCTAATCTGAAATTTCACACTTTAGGGAAATCTGGAACGAACGTTAGACAGGAATTAGAAATTGGAAAAAGTTTTTTTTTTCATTTTATTGATGAGAATAAATTTTATGGCGATTTTTCTCAATTCCTTTCCCGTGTGAAATTCGCTGTAGAAAAAGGCCTGAGTTGAAAGAGAATAGATAAAAGAGCTAGAAGAAAGGGCAAAGAAGATCGGAAATGCTGTCCGAGCAAGATGAACTTGAAAATCCGGGGGGGGGGGGGTGAAGTGGGGCGATTGGATGACAGTGAATGGGACAGGCACAACGGGATTTAGAGATCCATCTCAAAAGAAAAATACAACTAGTTCAGTTGAGTGAGCAGACGAGCCATAGGTCGAAAGAGCCAACGACACCCACCAACCTCTGTGCAATACTATCGATTCTCTTTTATGCCTTTTCCTATTTGTCCAAGAAAATGGAATCCGATGTCCTCGCGCGCTCCCGTGAATTCGCCACCTGCTGTTTCCGCTTGCTATTCTCACTCCCCGCTGATTATTTTGCACCACGTGAAAGTTCCTCAGCTGCGATAGCAACTAATCCCAAATTTTCAATGCTGACACTCGTGACGACAAATTGCAATTCAGAACTTTTCACTCTGTATACATTTTTTATACTGAATTAACGTTCGAAGTTTTGCAGCAAAGTTTAAGTAACCACAAAAAAGATTTGAAAAATTGGCAAAGATTGGAAATTTGTTTTTTTTATATTTGCCAATTTTGTCGCAAGTTTTTTGAAAAATTGAACTTTTTAAAATTTTCTCAATCTGAAATTATTGAAACCACGCGAATTTTTCCATTTTTGAAAGCAATTAGTTCTTCCACAGTGGCAGACTTTTTTAGATGCGATAGCATTACTTGAATGGGGACTAACGAAAAAAGGCGCTTGAGTGAAGTTTCCGTCCCTAATCCACTTTTTCAAGACAAATTTTGAACACAAATTTACGATTGTTATGAATAGAGGTACAACAAATTCCATACAATTTTGAAATTTGTTGAAAATCTATTTTTTTCTAATCTCTCACATTCCACATTTGGTCAATTATTTGATAGTCTCAATTCCCGATCTCCCATTAGAGCTGGTGATTCTGATTTTCGCTGTACGTAAAACTTAAAACTTTGATAGCGGAAATTCAGGGATTTCACAGGGTGCGTATTTGAAAAATGCAGCGATTACGAAAAAAGGATTTCATCGGATTTTCCAGACAGGATGCAGTATTTCACAAAATTCATGTTACGCATATTTCAGCCGGTTGAAATGATCCGCGTCCAGAAAAAATAAGGAAGCTTCATAAATTGGGGATGGAAATGTTGAATCGGCTTTATCGATATAAACATGAACTTTGATCCCCTTCCAGTCTGAAATTTCTGAAATATTGGAAATGCTTCAAATGATTGAAATTATTGTCATTATTGAAACGATTGAAATCGTATAAAATTCACAAAAAATTAAAACAGATTTTTGGTATACGCGGTTTTTTTAATTATGTACTTTTTTTAGGTACATAGTTATTCTTTACGATTTTCTACTATTCCAATCATTTCAGGCTCGTAAATTTTTAACCTTTTTCGAAATACTGAGTTTCTCAATTTCTGCATTTTCTGAAAATTTTCAAATTTCCAAATGTCCTACTTTCTCTTTTAGTTTTGCGCTGTTTTGGAATTTCAAACAGTGAAGGATCTACTTTTTTTTTATTCAGTTTCCTAATTTTTCTCAATTTTGCAGTCCACGAACCTTGAACCCGCTCTAATCATCATTTAAACTTTTACGCTTCTGCATGTTCAAACTGTTCACTAAAATTGCGTCGTTTTTTCAATTTGTAAAACGTTACGAATCTTCAGGCTTGGAAATGATCGACTTATTTTTTATCTTTACTGTAAAACATCTTCAGTTGCGGTCGACCGATTTGCAAATTCCGAATGCTGACTGACGCAAATAGCACTCCACCGAATTTTCCACCCTGCATACAGTTTTTCATGCCTTCGGGAATTTACTTAAAGCGAAATTCACCCGGTTGAGACCGTTCTCGTGAAAAAAAAAGTAATAAACTTTTATGGATTGGGGAGGGGAAAGTTGGATCGAGTGTATTATAGCGTCGCGAGCTCTACTTGACGTCGGGATGCGATTGCGTCCCTTGATAATAGCGTCGCGAGCCCTACTTGATGCTGGGACGCGACTGCGTCCCTTGATAATAAAAAAAAGTGCCTTTATAAAAAAGTCGAGGGGGAAAGAGTCGACATTCGATAATGGAACTTCATTTTTATGGAAAATTTCGCAACATTTTTTTATCGCTCCAAGCTTTTGTATAGTACCCGAACTTTTGATACGAAGAACTTTGAGAACATGGTAAATCTTATCATTCCATACGATATTATTATTTTAATCTCCATAGATCTGATCTCTATACATTTTTTCAACAACAATTGGCTTCATCCCTGACATGGTTTTTTTCCATTCCTCGTTCAGTGACGTCACGAGGGTTTCCAGAGCTTTCTAATTTTTTTTTTCAAAAGTTCATCATTAATTACTGGGCCTATTAAATTTTTTTTCTAACGAAAAACAGATTAATGGGCCCTAAGCGTATCTATATTCGTATATTTTGGAAAATCCAGCCAAATGCGGGCCCCCTATTGCGAGAGTTAAAAATGCATCGCCTCTCATTTTGAGGAAAAATGGAGATCAATGGGAGGAACAGTGCTTTGTGATGCGTCTCCTATATTTGAGCGAGTCTCAGTGATAGTTATGCTCCAAATACCCCAAAACTTCTAGACCTCTCAATACACTCTGCTTGATATAATGACAAAGTTCAATGGAAATCTTGCGTAACTAATATATATAGAAGTACATTTACTCGAGATCGAGCCATAAGCGGAATCCGTTCTAATTGAGTGGCATTTGAAATATTGAGAAAGAAATGGTAAATTAAAACGCGGTTATATTACCACTTTGATCAACGCAAACGCCAACACTGCTTAAGACCATTACATCCGCCAGTGCTCTAATGGAATTGACTTTCCTTTGTAACCGAGGAGGGATAAACCCTAGCACAATCCTAGACACCGATCTTCAGATTGGAAATAGACCTGATACCTGCAAGGATTGAAGGATGGGGAGGATGAAGGGTATAGAAATTTCCAGTAGGAATACGAGTTGTATGGGTTTAGAGAGCAGTCCGTAATTACAGGGAGTGAAGCTCGAGATGAACTCACAAGTGGTCCTGCCGCTTGAACGCCTTACTGCATATCGTGCAAATGTACTTCCGCTCGTCACTGTGCGTCAGCTTGTGCTTTGTCAGTGCTGAGGCATTGTTGAACACTTTACCGCACACCTATGAACAGAGTGAAAATGGATATTAGCATTTGTACTTCTTTTTTTTAAAGCAGAAAATCATTTTACATATTTTTCGATGTTCGTCACGATATTGTTTCGTTCTGGTGAATGAGGTGGGAGTGCCACGACATATACACCTTTAATTAATACTAAAATCGTTTCCAGGGATTTTTTTCTGGATATATTTGTGGGTCTGTGTGTTTGTTTGCCTTTTATCCTCTGTACATTAGGTCAATGGTAATGTAACCCTCTTTCGTCTGAATTACGCGTACTTTTCGCGTCAGAGTAAGGATGACGAATCACAGGTTAATACGCACGCCTTTCACCCCCACTCCCCAGCGCTACGGGCGCTCCGCGCGGAGAATCGTGTGCCGGACCATAGACGTTAGGCTCCTTCAATGTTTTTTCTGCCTTAAATTATGTTATTACGATCCAATTATGACAATGTTGAAATCCGATCTTGGTCTTAGAGACAGGACAAAATAGTTCAAACCAAAGTAAAGTATCGTCAAAACTGCAACTCTGGAAGTTTCTTCCCCATGGATCATACAATTCGTTTGTGAAATTATCAATTCCCCATAAAACTCTGCAAAGTTATACATTGCATCATCAATATTAATCCATCACTTGCCATGAATACTTATCTCATTTTGGTTGGAAATATCCAGAAAGGGAAATAGTAATCAGTTCTGACTATAGCAATATAAATATTGAAAGAGCCATGGAATTTGTGACTACGGGCAAAGCGAACAATCTTTCTCATCTTACTGAGTCCCGCCACGTTCAAGATATTCCTTGGATTATCCTCATCGTTCCTGCCTCTGAGCAGGTTACCTAACAAAAAAGAATCTCTAAACTTAGCATACAGTGTCCATCGAATCGGAAACTGCTCTCCTCTCATTCTCCAAGAAACACGTGGCGCAAAGCCCCAGTGCATTCAAAGTATATTTTGCTCTTCGGACCACATTGGAGTTGAGTTACTTGCTCTGACTATAAATTGGGTCATTTAAATATTGCGCATGGACGACTCACGTTATCCTCGTATATATTACCCGACATTCGTTGGATTATGAAGAGCCCCCGCACTTACTGGATAGCATAACTCGAACATCAAAATTGAATTGAAAATCAAGCACCTGTGTTGTAAAGTATCTTATGAAAGAATGCATTCATCCACATGATCGACAAATAGGAGTGGGGATGAAGTTCATCATCACAACATCAAAACAGGAAGATTTGACTTCGGAAATCGGTGGGAAAAAATGTCCTCATCGATTGGCGTCGTCAACGGGAAGTTTAAGAAGAAAAACAGACGATGGAAATGCATGTCACGAACATTGCGCCAATCCTGACCTCCATTATGGGAAAAATCTCACACAGATATTTTCATAGCCGATGACAGACGCGCGTCAAAGACTACCTGTGATGAAATGGGAT
Source organism: Asobara japonica (assembly GCA_026005395.1). Lineage (NCBI taxonomy): Eukaryota > Metazoa > Arthropoda > Insecta > Hymenoptera > Braconidae > Asobara > Asobara japonica. The sequence goes on from BQMI01000334.1 coordinate 6,418,527, forward strand.
GTGAAGATTGCTAAAGTCAATGCATACAGACTAAAAAAATATGTACGTTTCAACAATCCGTTAACTGTCATAATCGATCAATACCGAAAAGAGGAACATTCGTATGACCCCAAAAGAGAAACTAATTACACATCTGACAGCGCTAAGCATTGGCTGATGCAAATGTTACATGCATTCGACTTGCACCAACTTGGTTTCTCCATCCACTCCATCTTCGCCTAAGTAGAAAATCTAATTTGCGGAACTTGGCGCGTGAGGAGTTCCGGATACTGAAACGTTGGGGACTCTAGATTTCAATTCAGGATGAATCAGAGCTTACGTACTTCACCATTTTCGTACATTCCTCGTGGGGAATTCATCCTGAATTTCACGTTCGCGTAGAGACCTTTATGCTCATGCTCCTTTGCAAAGCTCAATCAATGTCATTCATTTCAATTTGTTTCTAAATGTCAAAGCAACGTTTTTAAGCGCTTTATACACTAGATCAATGGGGTTAGAGACTATTACGAGCAATTACTGTCAATTACTGCAAATAATAAAGAACCTCATCGGCTTATCACATTTTTCCCCGAGTTCTTTTTCGATAGTCAAATCGACGAAATTCATGACTCCGTGAAGATCAATTGAAGATCGTTAATTCATTCAACCAGGCATCTGATTTATCAGGGAAGTTCTAGTCAAAAATAGTTCGTGGCAGAATGTGAGTCTCATTGATATACCGCGACAAATTTGCACAATATTTTGAACCTAATTCCTACCAATGACCCAACTTGCATTAATCTAGGATCGCTCCAAGCATTGTCGTAATACACTTTACAGACCCCCAAAACTTTCTCGTCCCGCCGAGTCTTCATCCACAAGTGTGGTGGAAACTTGCATCACTTGCCAATAACAATCGACAAGGAGACGATAATAGCGTGCATGTAGCAAGCTTCAAAGGCTGACTACGGTTAATTAATTAACTTAACGAGGCTGTTAGCTTGTACCTGGGTGTTGATAGCTGGACAGTGCAAGAGATTAGGAGTGAATGGATGTAGGAGGCTTGATACTTCAAGATGAAAGATGTTATGGACAAAGCCTAGGTTTGAAATCAGAGTATCTATCACTGATAATAGAGTCCGGTTGTTGCTGTCCGGATGTCATCAAAGCTGCTATCTCCATCATGCCTATGACGTGTATTCCAAGTATCTTTGATGTTTCTACGAATCAAGATAGACAATTTGACCGAATGCATGCTGCTGAATGAGAAGTATCTGACAGTATCAGAATCCCCTTTTCGAGTCCAACTGCATCAACTTGATTCTACCGAGTCGTGCAGGAGTTCATTTAATTATGGAGCTAATGGTTCTTACACAGTCTGGGCACTGTGCCTTGGAGGATCGGCTCTGAAGGATATGCTGGAATAAACAGCGACTAAGACGTCTGAATACAGATACATGGGGGCACGTTAAGCACTTATGGTAGTGAAGGCACGAGAGAGCGGTTAGTGGACGCCTAACCGTTGCCAGGGGGTACTACGTGGACCCAATGTCAACGTTGGCATACGACATCGGGGGGTGTGTCGTGTTCAACCCGTGTGCACTCAAGAGTTGCACGGACTGAATATTCAACGTCGGTCGAGCTGTACAGCATATGCCAAGGCAGTATGAGTGATATGGCGAACATTACGAAAGGGGAGGATGACTTTAGACGAGACAAACCACTACAACAAAGTCATTTGTCCGAGTTGGAGAAAAATTACTTGATATTGTAGTGTAGATATTTTCCTGAGAGAAGTTATGTGTTTGCTCCTGAAGAAACCACCCTCACCCCCCCCTCGACGTTGGGCTATGGTCCCGACCGACCTTGCGGTCTCATTGAAAAGGTATCGTCGACGGCACACACGAAATCATCCTACTATTCGTCAGAATCCATGAGAAAATTATGCATCATGTGAAACATTGTCTGCAAACCGGTCACCCTCATATTTTTATACCGATCTATATTTACTTTACTAACGAACTACGTCACAAAAATAAATATTCCATTCCCATAAGCCCCCTAAAAATCGCCGTTCTGTAATCGTTTTGGCTTGCAAAAAAGTACAAAAAATTGACCTCCCTCACTGTTTATACAGTACTCATTATGCAATCGATAATTCCGCTTTGGCCTCCCTGTCCCCCTATTTCCATCTCTCTATCCTCCAGTTGAGCCATAATCGTCGCGGCATTTCACCCGTGAGCGAAAAATAGTGGCAAAACGAAAGCCGGTAACCAGTGCGAGGCTCGCCACAATAAAAATAACCCAGAGGAAAAAAAAGGGTATTAAAACGGGGGAAAAGGATTCGTACCCTGGAGGCCAAGCGTTGGGAATTCTATTTTATCGAAATCGTTAATTGCGCCTGGGCTGTGCCTATAGCACACATTGGACCGAGGCCCTCATCTGGCATTGAGAGGAGGGATGAAAAAAAAAACAGGGGGATAAAAGCGAGTCCAAAGAATGGTACCAATAGCCACTGTGTTGCCTCAACCAAGTCGATGCGAATAACACGGTAATGTGCATTGGTGCATGGGCTGTGTAGGCGAATGTGAATTAACGTGGGAAAGTGGGTCATTCCTGTTAACGGCAGTCGGCGTCCCAGTATCATGCGTGCGTCAGTCGCTAATCGCGGAGACGCGAGGTTTTTTCAGGAACGACGTGTAAGCTCACAATTTTCTCTACAATTTTGTTTTCTTTCATCGCTTTTTTTTGTTCTAAGTGCGGCTGAATAGGCGCTTTTGTTGGAACGTATCAAACCCCTCGCGAAAGATGAGGGCTCCTTTTTCAACCAAAAAATCAGCCTTCAGGGCAAACAAAATGCGTCGCAAAATTTTAACTGGGTTTCTTCTATCCATGAAAATTAATGGAAATTTCTGAAGTAGGATTTTTGGCAAAATTTGTGATCAACGAGTTTTACCTGGCATTGCTGGGGTCCTTGACGATTCGGTGATGACGCCTTTGGCCTAGATTTCTTGACCCCCAGCTTACCCGGATCGCCTGGACCCGTTCTCGACTCTTCGCTGCTTCCTGTAATCAGAAAAGCAATTCTAGATTTAGTGCAAAATCTCCAATGGGAGGAATCCCAGGGGTATATTCTGGGACACTTCTCGATGATTTACTGCAGACAAATTTTGCTGGAGAACTCTAATATCGACTGATATTTCTGGGCGCTTTTTCAGTTAGAAGAGGTCATACCAGGAATAAATGATTAAATGTGTTGAAATCATGAATCATTTTTTATGGGGGAATTCAGGGGGAGACATATCGATATTTACGGCACGCATTTCGCGTAGAATTTGCCACGTGACTAGAAATAGAAGGACTTGCAAAACTTAAAAAAAAAAAATTGGAAAATTCCAAAAATTTTATGACCTGAAAAATCTTGAGAATCTCCAAAAATATGCGCAAAAATAAGAATTGAAAATTGAAGGATCCTGCCCCTTTCGCAATTTTGTTTACCCAGCAATTATAATATTGTTCTCCTCATGTATCGCGACTTCAATAGATATTTTAATATTGAGCTCGATACATTATTTTAAGAGCTTTTCCACTGAGGGAGCTCATCGATTTTTGTCGTACGGGAAAAGGTGGAATGCTGGTAGTTGCTAGAGCGAAGATCGCATGTACAGTGGAAGGGCTTTCAAGGGGCTTGAGAATAGGGAGATTGATCGCCCTCGGCTGCATGTTTTGTCTCAGATCCCGGGAGGAGACTCTCTAATGTCCGATCCTCAAGTCCGTGATGTCGATTTGACCATCACGAGCAAAGTACATTGACGGACGAGTCAATTGGTTTGCGGGGGATTGATTTAGTTCGGCGATGGGGTTTTTAGTAGAAATCGTCAAGAGGTGTTTTTATAGCGTGAAAGCACTTCGATAGAAATACGAAAAACACGTGTAACTGAAAAGATTTGGGTCATCATGCGGGCAGATGAAAAATGAAGATGATCGTCTGATAAAAATGCATTAATTCTGGAGAATACGGCCAATGTTTCCAGAGCTACATCATATCAGTTCTCTAAACCAATATTTTTAATGGAAAAATATTCATGAAACGAGCTTGGTTCACTTGTAACATTCGCAGTGTAATTTTTTTGATGGAAGAACTTCGTAATCATAATGAGACACACATCAGATATACGTTGAATCCATCGGGAAAATTTATTCCCCGTGCTTGATGCAACATCACAAACACATTCAACCTCATCACATGGTATATCATTTATTAGTGATTGTCCATTCAACATAATATTCATGTTTACTTTAGAATATTCCGGTGGAAATTGTCGGCGATGAGTAATGCGTACATGAAGGAGACGAGATACGTTATTTGAAAATAGGCTGGCACATATTTGTTGAGCCATTTCCGGGAAATGTTATTAAACGAATGAGGTACATGGGATTCAATGTAATCAATGGAACCTCTACATTGATGGTATAGACTGCATTAAATTATAACTGAGGTACGATTTGCAAATTGACGTTCGTGGAAGTAGTAGTCTGTGAAATTTGACAGATTTTTAGCAACCTCCTGCACAGTCATTCAGAGAGAATACGTGCAATCATAAATTTCAAACCCGAAAATCACCTCGAATTTCTCAGTTTGTTTGAGCCCCTGCAAATTTCAGAGCTAAGAAATTGAGTGCAGAAGTTCATAAAGCAGATTAGTTCATGATTAAACGTACCAACACCCAGCGACCTGAAATTCTGCGGTTTGATAGCCCGAGGAAACTGCTCTACCTTGAGAATAAAGTCCTACCCTTGTAGATACCCCCTTTACACAACTTTCCTCTATCATTTGTGATCATCTTGCACTTGAAAAAAAAAAATGTCTACCAGCTCATCCTAGCACTGCCCCACAGCAATCTCATTCCTGCTGTTACAAATTTACGCAGTGCAGTCAGTAATTTGCATGTTTTCGATCTCTTTGAAACCGGCAACTTTTGAATAAATAACTTATCTACACCCAGATTTTTCGGCTTTTCCGTTTCCCCCTGCTGAATTCCACCCCCTCATTTGGCCCTCCTTGTTTCACAAAAAATCGTGAGTGACGATTGTAACGATGCCACTATCAAGCATGACTACCTGATTGAAAAATGAGAGGCTTTCGTTAAGTATCACTCTTTGAAGTTTAATTAGTGATCATACTGTTCCACGGATTCGCGTACGACGAACAATGGTCTAGTGCAGGAAGAATACCCTTATAATGCAACCTTATAATTCCAGGGAGGAAAAAAAGAAATGCAAGCACTGTGGGAAACCTGAGAATTCTCATCTCGCCACAAAATAAAAGTTTCCTTAATTTTATCACTGCAATAAAAGTAAAAAAAAAATTGCAAAGAAAAGTCTAAGGAAGGATATTACGTTGATATAAGATAGAAGCCACTGAAGTGACCTCACGCTGCGCGAATCATTTAAACTTCCCCACCGACAGATTTATCATTCGGTTAAGCTAGCCAAAGAATTCTATATGACACAAACAAAGATGTTACCAACAGATGTGGAGGAAAAAAAAAGAAAATACCGGATGAAATATACACAGCTCTATAATACTGCGAACATTGGAGAAAATGCGAAAATGAATGCAGTATACACCTAGGAGGTAACCGATTTATAATATTTATCGCCGTTAGTCGATAATGGAGCTTTGGGTGCTGTTGGAGTCCAACGTTAACTGGCCAACGTTATAGGCACCCAATAAGCTCGGGGCGAGGCTCAGACCCTAAATCCATGGGTGTAATATATAGCTATGCACATACTCCCTGAACAATATTTCCTCTTAGAAAATATATCCCCCCTAAAAACGAGAAAAAAAAGTTCCTTTTTTTTTGCATGAAACCACATTGCGTATTACGTAACTACAAATTTATCGGGTAAATTGATTAATTTGTTCCGACATTCGTATCATTTCCCAAATAAGACATACATTTTTAAAAATTTTCCTTCTGGTCAACGGGGACGGTTGAATCATTGCATTCTTTACATGACTTATTCGACGCACTTACGATGGAAAAAAAAGTTTATGCCATTTCACATGTCACTCCACAATTACAAATTTCCCGTAAATTTTGCAAAATGTTTCTCTCCGCATACAATAGAAAAAAAATCATTCACTGTCGGGAATTTTCGACGTTGAACATGGTGAATTTTCAATGAAATTCCCGTGGCATCCGACCGGGGAAACGTCAAGTAAATTTCAACTACCAACCGTTTCCACGTACCTTGGCATTATTTCGCTTTTAACTACAGTAGGGCTGTCATGGGAAATGAGGGGGTTTCGGAAACGAGACAGCATTCTCATTTCTAACGAGCATTCGATAACAGGAGTGAAACCGTACCAGGACGAGCAATAGCATATCCAGTCACTCGCCTCGAGTTTCCACGTTGGCTTTCACCCCCTCTTTCCCCTTGCTGAGTCAATGTCCGGAACGATTATAACACGACAAAACGTTTCCCTAGGTGGAATTTTCCTATAATATACTTCGTATACTTCTCACAATCTTTAATAACACGAAGAAAATGGGAAGAACAATTCAAAACTCCGTTTAATCGGGCAACCATTCGTGTCAAGTCTTCCAATTTGAACCCTAGTTCGGTCCCTTTAAAAGGAAAGTACCACAACACAATAATTCTCTTTCCCTCTGTCAAAAGCTGTTGTAAATTATCCCTATTTTTTTTCAATTGTTGGAAGCTCCATGCGATAGAAACATCTCATTTGACATGTGACCAGACACGCTACTCGCGTCTCTTACGCAACCTTGCGGCGTATGCACCGCGTCACCTCGCCAATCCTTATATATAATTGAGAGCTTCGACCTCAAATCGAATGAGAATCGCAATAAATCGATTATCGAAGAAAAAACTGGATTATCGAAGAAAAATCTCGATTATCGATGCCATGATAAAAATTGAAATCGAAACCGCATTTGGAAATGCAAGTGGCCGCGTAGCGGCCACCGGCATGGGACTAGTCTATATAAATAATTGAGAGCTTCGACCAGGAAAATAAATCGATTATCGAATTCGTAAACTCGAAAGTCGAAGAAAAAATCTCGATTATCGATCACGCAATCGAAATGAAGGTCGAAAATGAACAAGTAAAAGCATGTGGCCGTAGAGCGGCCAGTGGCAAGGAACTGGGCTTATTTCCATCTCTATAGTAAAAAGGAGAGACGAAAGAGACTATCGATATATATCGAAACTATCGAAAACCGTAAGACCAAAACCGACGCGCCACCAGTTCGTCTGGCGGCAAAAGGAAATGCGCGTGCGAAGTCGTCACCGGAGTCGTCCTATTATAAAAAAGACAATGTCAGAATCTCGAAATATCTCGAAGTCTGTCACGCTAAAACGCGCCCGCAACCGCTTCGTTGACAGTTGTAGTCTCTATCTCTCTCTGTCCTTATATATAAAGGAGAGTGCCGATCAGGACAATCAATCGATTATCGAAATCGAACTCGAAAACAGACAAGAAACGGCATGTGGCCACGTAGCGGCCACCACATGAACTAGTGATAGAAAAAAGGATCTTTTTCGATTCCATTGGGTATATCTGTAGCTATCTTCATAGAGGGAGGGTGGACCGCACAATAAAGTATTTTACTATGGTTGGCAAATCCCCACTTTTTCAGTTATGCAGAACGTCTCATTATCGCTGGTCTACGTTATGGGGTTTCATCGTAAGTAGATTGAATTACACTGTGGACTCTGTAGTTTCCATAATTGAATGTTTCGGAAACACATAATGCTGGGATTTATTAATAATTTTTATAGTGATTATTTTAGAGATTAGGGTGTCAATTGGAATTTCTCCGGATGAACTTACATCCTTTCCCGCGTCGTGGTAAGACCCAGATAGTTTTCAACTAAACTAGTGGTGTGTGCCCCACTCGGGGCACAAACAAAACTTCCCCATTTGGTTTTTCAGCACAACCTACTAAATTTATTCTTCTCCAATATACTACGGTTAATCAGTGTGACCCCTGTTATTATCATAACGAAAACATGCCTATTTGAGAATTCCAAACTGACTCATTTATGAAGCAGATAATTATGAATACTTGAGTAGATTAATGGTGAGCATGAGCATGCGACTTATGCGTGTTACTTGAGCGAGAGTGAGACGCCAATAAGGATGCGGCTGCAAAACTTTAATATGTTACCCAGTGGAACAGTATAAACAATTGCTAATAACATTGCATATACTGCACAAATGCCATCCAAAATGTGATCCGCTCCATTTTGCATGAAAACGCTTCGATTGGGACCGTCATGACTGCGCTGAGTTCATTCGTTCACTCATTACAGACATAATTGTTGAGACGGTCATACCTCCTTAATGATGCAGAATATTGAAAAAAGTCACTTTGCATAAAATACGTGTTTTCACATGGGGAACAACTTTTCTTATATAGATTTTACGCTATCTGTAATAGTTTATGCAATAGAACATTATGAACAATTGAAATTGTTAATAACAATATAAGTACTGGACCACTTTTACTCAAAATTTGATCAGTTATAAAAGATGCTTATATCTTTCAACTGTGATATTGAGTACCTGGATTACAACATTTTTGTGTGATGAACGTTCATTATCACTATTTTCAATTTTTGCTCAACATGAATTTCTCAAAAACAGGGGAACTACTTGATGGATTCGATCAAAAATCAAATTAGCTCTAAGTTACACGGAGACGCAACGATTGAAAAAAAATTAATCGAATCGTACGATCCGTTTCCGAGAAAACGTAAACGAAAAATTTTGCCACATACAGACACTTCTCTGAAATCACTTCAGGATGATGCAAAACGTCGAGAAACGTGAAAATTTCATCAATCTGGCACTTTTCATTTTCGGGGTCATTACAATAACTTCCCTAGATCGGGAGGTGAAAAAGTTTTGATAATCAATGGAATAAATTTTCATGTTAGTTATATGCCGAAAAAATTGAAATATTGTCGACTGGATGAAAACTTGAGAAATGCTCAAAGATTTAAAAAATCGAGAAATATTGAGAATTTTTTAAAATGAAAAAACGTCGAAGGAGGAATTATTTTCCAAATAAAACTCTCATTTTTATATTTGGCTAAACGTGATGAGCCTTGTTTGAAGAATAGGAATCCCCCTCATCCAAGGTCAGATAGTCTGCAGTCAGGTATAAAGTAATCCTGCCCAGGATTATTAGTCCCCTTTCCAGGTTAAAGCAATCCTGCTGCAATGCTATTATTTCGGAAAAGAGATTTATAATTCCGAACAGGATTATTTGCATCCGCAAAAAGATCGATGACTCTGAAGCGGGATTATAATAATTTACAGAATACTTCACTCGGGATTTAATTTTTATTTTTTTCTGCGGAGGCGACTGAATACAAATTCAATGGGTCTTTGTGGAATTTAATTTTTTCCCCTACGAATAAAAGGTGCACGAAGCATACAATCATAGAAAGGGACATTTTTCTGCGATCGAAGATCACTTTCAATCATATCCCCAAGCAAGGCTAGATATTTTTAAAAAATTATGCAAACAGCTCGTATAAACGAAAGAAAGAGGATGGAAAACATCGCTGAATAAACTAAAAGCATCCATTTCAATAGTCCAATATGTTTGGAAATGAAAGGATTCAAAAAAAAAGTTGACATTTTTTTCTGGTATCAATACTGTTTCGTTCCCGCGTGACAATATTCAAATAGCAATATTTTCATGTGGAAACGTTGGTTTTATGGAAAAATGAAATGTTTGTATTGGTATAAAAAAAGCTTTTACATGCACGTTGTTTTACTCTTTGTAGATATAAGGTTTCTGGGAAAAATCCTCGAAAATTGCCATTTGTTTTTATGTATAGTTGGAAATGGCTTTCAATAGAACCAATTGAGGGAAAACTTCCTTTATGCTCCACCTCTATTTATTTTTACATCGCTATTGGGGTTGCCAGTTTCATTGATATTAACGTAATTAGGGATTTTATTTATTTTGCGGGAAAAAATATTACGTTTTGGGAATGGAAATTTATTTGCCCTTTGAAGTTTTCCACTTTCTTGAAAATACATTGGTTTATCCATTCCAGTGGTGTTTGTATACTGATGCAATATAAGAATGACATACTTTTCGAAAGAGTATCATGCTCAAGTATATTTATTCAATTATTTTTCCGCCCCGAAATCCAACCAATAGGAGCGTGATATTGGACATTTTGTGGTGCAGCTTGGAGACTATGATCCTGGTAATTTTTCTATAACCTCTCTGGAGGCTGACTAATGAATTGAGTGGGATTGATGAAGAGCCCAACGTCTTGGTGGCTGTCGCGAAATGTCCGTCACTGGAGGGAGGCTCATGAAGAATCCAACACTTTCATTGCTGCTATATACAAATTTGTACCTATGAATTGAGGGACGCAGGTGAGCATTACATATTGCGAAAGCGAATGATTGAAAGCTCTGGCAAGACGAAGATGGACAAAGTGCGCCTGACCTATAGGAAATTACTGGCGTGATTTTCTCTCGTCACCAAGCAGAATGTCGGTGAAGGTGCAGTGCTGCACTTCTCATTCGTCTCTTTCGCCTTTACACCCATTGGGCGCTTTGGCGATAAAGCCACCGAGTCATAACGCATAATGGTTTAATTAAGAAGTTGTCGCTCAGACTCAAACGTCGCGAGGATCCGTCTTCCTCTTTACTGGCACTTTCTCCACGATTTCACGTCTTAACTCACCCTCAACTCATTTCGGTTTGTCAGACGCAAGTGACGAAAATCGATTGCATTTGATTTCAACGTTTGGGGAAGTTCTTACAACATTTTTCATCATCAAGTTTTTTAATAGAATTACCACTAGTGTAAGAGTTAGGGAACATTTTGGGAGATATATTAAGAAAAGATAATTGTGCAGTTACTTTCGCATTCGAATATTTATGACCAAATTTTTCGTGTGTTTTATTCCTTATTTTTCGTTGAACAAATGTATGTTTGTTGATTATCCTTTTCTGAAGAATAATTTTATTATTTTTTTTTTAATGTTTTTTTATGAGTACATAGCTCGGACAACTATTTTTTGCGAGAAAGATTTTTTTTTAAGGCCAATAATCAATTATGGATTTTTAAAAATGTCCAAATTTGAAACGCATTCAAAGCCCGCGTTTCGCCGTTAGCGCTGCCCGGTATAACCCAGTACTATTACTAGCGATGTATATAGATGCTCAGCCCAAATCAAGCAATGACGTCACGAGGGCTTTCTAAATTTGGGGTTTTTCGAAAATTCATAACTAAGTACTGGGCTAAAAGAAAATGTTTTTAAAATGAGAAACAGATTGCCGAAGCGTATGCATCACTGTATCTATTTTTTAAAAAATGAGGCGCATGCAAGTTTTCTATTTTTTAAAATATACTGATACGAAAAACGCGGGTCTTCTCTACAAAAATTAGGATCATGATCTCCGCAAGTAGTTTTACCAGTGCGGTTCAACCTGGGACCTCCACCCATTATAGAGGGACTATGTGTGCTCCCTTTTCGTTGACGTCATTTCGGGGGAGGGCCAGTGACGTCAGTCATTTACAGCTTATAGGCAACTTTACACCCACTAACTGCGATACGATATGAATATTTGTAGCCGTAATATCAAATTAAGTGAAGTCATTAGTCTCATTTTTGGAAATTTCGAATTTTTAAATTTTTATTTTTTATCATTTCAATGAATTATTTAAATTGATGGATTTAGTGGGAAGCAATTTTTATGAAAAGTGGAATACTTGGACTTTTTTGGAATTTAAGATATTTAAAAAAATGCGCAATTATTAGAAATTTTTGTCCGAAATTTGGCCGTTCGAATTTCTGAGATTCGCTTTTAAATTCCTACAATTTGCTAATTTTCGAAATATTTTGAATTTTCGAAATTACCAAACTTTAAAATTTCTGGAATTTAAAAAAAAAATGATTTTTTATCTTTTTGAAAATTTGTCAAATATTTGAAATTCTTGAAATTTTTAAAATTACTTCAGCATTTCAAAATTTCTCCTGCACGTAGAATCTTAACGTTATCTCTGTATCTATTTTATTTACTTTATTTTATGCGCAACATAAAATTACGTGCAATATTATGATGTTAGAATCTGGTATCGAATATCGTAAAACCAAGTATATTTTTTTGCCAACACATATCATTCCCCTAAAAGTTTAAGACAGAAGTCACTCTCACGAATGTCACTCCACAGATTATTTCAAGAGAAAAGAGGCCTTCAAGTATCTCCTCTATGACATTTTTACTGCTGAGAAAATCAATTTGAAGGTGCATGCCTTACGACCCTAAAAAAAAAAATTTAAGAGTACGATTTGGTAGACGGTAGAGTACGGGTTAGGTGACTCCTTGATATAGCTCATAAATTCGGTGGTTCAGATTACACGATAAAAACTTTTCTCGTTGAGCCGGAAATTCCTTACGGCGACCACTTCCTCCTGTACACCATAACCATCTCAAACAAACTAAAATTTACATGCGCTTGAAACAAGAAGAAAAAAATCCCGTAACTACTTGGGCTTTAAAGATAAAGATGTTGAGTCCTATTTTGATGCAGCCGAAGGGTCAAAAGCAGTTTAATTATGAAAAATAAATGTCATAGTCGGCTAGTTCAGAAGTACGGGGCAGAATATTGAATGGAATTTATGGGGGGAGACCGTGGAAGCTGGAGTTAAGTAGACAAGGGCAGATAAGAAATTCAGGTGGGGCACGGAAATTTCCGGCTGGGAATATATTAATTTGGATCCTTGAATTATGGAGACCACCATTGACGACAGCGTATGAATATTTCATTGCGATAATTACGGGGATATTAATTATGACGTGGTATTCATTATTCAACTCTCTGGAACTGCAACATTTTCGTGGAGTAATGAGTGTTAACGATTAGTTATCAGACATATGCTCTTATATTGGAACTTTTTCAAGTCTGTATATTCTGTATATTTGTATATTTTGGTAGAAGGGTAGACGATCAATTTTTCATTATGAGAAGTGTACAGCATAAAGGCATAAATTACCAATACTATTATTACGTCTGAGAATTGAGAAGAATGGCTTCTCAACTCGAGGGAATATCCCATTCTCATCCAGAAAATAGATCAAAGGATACCCTCGCGGCTGTCCAAAAGTACAGTACATCATAATTCTCCTCGCGTCCAAGATATATTGATTCTCAAAGAAAAATAATTTTTCTCTCCGCGCGAAAAAAATGCGGTGCGATTCGGGCGAGTAGGTCTGATGAGAATGAAGCGCATTCGTGTAGAAAATTTGCTATCCATTCTTTACGACAGCCAGTGTAAAATGGGAAAACAGAATGTGAAAAGGGCTTCTTCATGATTCTACTCGAGACAATTTCTATCAATATTAAAACAAATTTTTAGATTTTCATGTGCCTCGTGATGACAGATGAGTTTTCTAATGCCTAATTGTAACTACAGCAAATATATCGCCTATATTCGTTCTGTATTCTCTTGAGTTTTTTTCATTACCATAATTTTTCAGTAGGTTTTTTCTAATAGTCTCTCTTATCTCATTAATTGTTAAAATATTTTTTTGGATTCCACTGGAATCAGAGCTTAATATAGCCAAAGTTTTATATAAGCAGCGATTAGCTGAGTCCTTCCGAGAAGTAGTGCCCCCACCACTTCCCACCAGCTTAGTATGCGTTCTCACTCACCCACCAACACACCTACGTACCCCTCCATGGAGACTGTTCCCCCACGCGCCCCTTACTCCCTGGCGGTCGCTGGTGGGGGCCTTCATTAACGCAATTTCGAAGAAACCAAACCCCCATGTGGCTACTTATATGGAATTCAACTGTGCTGAATTACCCGCCGAATGAAGGTAGCTCGATGACTATACATTTTTCTCTTTAAACTCATTGAAAATTTCATTGATGTTTTTTTTCTCGAACTTTCGAACAAGTTGGAATTGATAAGAAATGTGGAACATTTCTAACAAAGTGATAAAAAAGTAAAAATTCGACAAAAATTTGTCAGTTTTTTTTCCAATATTCGTTCATATCCATTAGATTCGTTCATTGATAATGATTAATTCTGGCTTTTTAGCTCAGTTTTTCCACTCCCTTGATTTGATAAAAACTCGATTTGAAATCAATAACGAGACCGACGTGACGGCAGCTAATGGCCTCTTTACAAAAGTCTACATGACAGGCATTATTGTATTTTTTCTAGTCCACGAACAATAAAGTCTGTTCACGTTTTGGAGAGAAAATAGACACCGGATACCAATTAGCTTGAAACGGATGCTGGTTGAGTTAAATGCATATAGCTATTTTGAGGGCTGACGTCACAGAGCCATCAACATGAAAATTAAATTTCCAGTTTGAATATTGGGTTAATAATTGGTTTATGCAAAATTATCATACACTATTTTACTTTTTAGAGGGGAATTAATTTCCGATAAAAACCATTCGTAATGTCACAATGCGTGCGTGTGGGCACGTTTTTTTTTTGTTTTTTTTTCTTTCCTCCGTCCCCTCTCATTTGTACGCCCCCGGTAGCGGCCGTGTAAGCATTCCTTCAGGGGGCGTGGCGAATTTCCAGAAACCCCTGTGCTACGATGGCCGGCGCCTATGATGGAACCCACTCCCCCCCCCCCCCGTGCGTCGGGTTAGGTTCCCGCTCGGCCGGGCGGTCTCATTTTATGGGTACCGCCGATAGCACACACGGAAGTTCCTGCATCGATCAGAATCCATGAGAAAATATTTTGAAAAAATATTCTCCGGCGGCCGGGCGCGAACCTAGGACCTTCGGAGTAGTAGGCAGTGCGCGCGTGTGTGTGTGTGTGAGGATTTTGAACGCCAGTTTGTACACTCAAGTCATAACCTCATCAACTTCCTCATACGCATGAGCGCTTTCAATCCTTTATCACCTTCTATTACGAAAACGGCGGACGATAGGAAAAAAAATCCTAGAAAAATTGTGTTTCTTACATTAAAATACATATTTTATGTCATATGACTTTTTTACGTAGCTCTTAAAATTTGCGCGTGATAACGGGTTGCAGTCGAGGGAGTAAAGCGCGTGGGGCACGCGACTTTTTACGCGCTAGGCCACTCATTGGTTCGACTCGTAGACGCTTACCCCTACATCCCCTTTATTGTTTGTTTGCGGAATAAAGGAAATTTTCCTTTTCTCGAATTCGATTACTGCCGCCATGATTGCACCCGAGACCATTCCTATCAATATTAAGAGAAAAGTTTCCGACTTTTATGTAGCTCGTAACGCCAGACAAATTGCCCGACTTGTCCGGATTCTGTGAACGTGATAAGACAGTTTCTTCACGCACGCTGGCCTGCAGAATGATGGCAGGTGTGGAGTAGTAACACTCAAGTTTATACTACAAATTTCGTAGGTAGTTGGCGTGTCGACTTGCTCGCTCGTTTTACTGTTAAACTCACCTCGCTATTATCGTCTACCGCGGACGTGTTGAACGTTAGAGAAATCGCTTGAATCTAAAACTGTTAAACGCGCTGTGTATTACACCGACCTCGAAAAAACGAACATAATTTGAAATTTAGAGTGTCAGCAAAAATATTGTTGATGTCACTATAGTCTACTTCTGATTATTGTATATATATTTGTTTTATGTCAGGGAGTATAGCGCAAAAAAAAACTAGGAGACAATACCGCACGCTCGCGCTTCTAATGAGGTACGAGGAAGCAATTATATTTTTTTTTCCTGAAGAAACATATTAACCATTTGCATTTCATTATGTTTTAACTGTTGGATTTTTTTTTTGAAATTAAAATTTTTGACCATTACAAAAATACAAAATATCCATAAAAATTGGATAGAAATTATGTATAATTTTTTAAATTTCACTCCTACGCTGTAGTGAACTATTTTTACTAGAAATCGCGAATTATATATAGAATTAAATAGCAAATAATATATATGACCATAGTGTACTATATATAGTAGTTTCATAATTGGACTGAAAAACAGTTCGAGGTGAACTCAATATGACCTTATCCAATAACTACTGAATGTTCCATTCCTTTGATGCAATTTTATCTGTTTTTTACACATTTTATATATCGAACATGATCCTTTTTTCTTCAAGATATATATCCTTCCTTTCTGGTTCGATTTTATAGATGGATTACGCGAGTTTACGCTCGATGAAGCTCAGAAGATAGGGTTTTTACGGTCCAGCCTTCTTCCAATCTTGTATGTAGGATATAGAGATGTGTACCTATATACGAAGTCTCATAAAAATCGATTTCCCGAGGTTGAGAGGGTGGTTCTTCTTTTATTCATAATATCACACGACTTGGACGGAATCGGCTGAGGCAACGCTAAATAAGTGAGTGCCTTAATGACAAAAAATGGGTATTAGTGGGGGACTGCCTCTTGAAATATTCAAGTTTCTCACTCTGCGGAGTTTTTCGCCGTTATGTGCCATAGCATTGAGCATGACTTCATGAACGTTATGGAATATCACCAAAAAAACTTCATGGGTCTAATTGAATAATCGATTCAACCGATCATCTTCATTATATATGGAAGATTCTCCCGAATATCGTTGGGGTACTCATCCATTTTTTTTTCTACCGATAAATAAATTTCGGAAATATCGAAATGCGCATCATTAGTTGCACAATATCTAGGGCAGTACTATCCTGAGATTGAAAGTAGGTGAACCTGCTCACAGCAAGGTAACTCCATTTGAGGTTTCGATAACGTAAAATTTTATTATTTTTTGTTCATATTATGATATTTAACTTCCCGATTTTTCGGGAAGTTATTGTAATGCCCCCGGAATCCAAATTTGTTATTTCATTATCTAACTAGGGTTTTAAGTATACCAAAATGATCTCCGTCAACTTCTGAGTTGGCGTCTGTGTGTATAACATTTTGCGCAACGATTTCTCATGAACAAATGAAGTTATGGAAGATTTCAAGGCCGCGTTCGAAGCGTTTCCCTGTAACTAAGAACTGATTAGATTTTGGATGAAATTTGTGCAGTATATATATTGTTATTAACAATTTCAATTGTTCATGATGTTCTATTGCATAAACTATTAGAGATAGCATAAAATTTATATAAGAAAAGTTATTCCCCATGTGAAAAGACGTATTTTATGTAGAGTGACTTTTTTTCGAAATTTTGCATCATTAAGGAGGTATGACCGTCTCAACAATGATGTATGTAATGAGTGAACTAGTAAACTCAGCGCAGTCATGACGGTCCCAATCGAAGCGTTCCATGCAAAATCGAGCGGATTACACTTTGGATGGGTTTCGTGCAGTATATGCAATGTTATTAACAATTGTAATTGTTTATACTGTTTCACCGGGGAAAATATTGAAGTTATCGAGAAACTTCTTAGAAGAGAATTATTCCTTATATGAAATTACACCTTTTATGTGTAATGATTTTTTTCCAGAATTTACATAATTAAGGAGGTATGGTCGTCTGAGCAATTTGAAAGATGAGCACAATGCATATCACCCGCATTGTTCCTTATACAAAAATGCACATTCAATATGACTTTTTTCAATATAAGTTAGAACATATCGCGAGTTAAACTAGAATATGCTTGGCGAGTGAATATGTCGACAATTGCTGGAAAAATGTCGAAGAGCGTGATAACTATGTAAGTACAGAGGTAGATGCGGCGGAACCAGGCGGACGAATTCCAGTTGAATAGTTTGATGGGCTTAAAAATCAAACTAAAGTGATCGTGTGCAGTAATTATTAGTCGCAATTTCAATTATTATCACTGTTGAGTTGGGTCATCACAATGATTGCGTGTTTATGCTGTGTACGGAAATACCAAATCGGGAAGTTTTGTTTGTGCCCCGTATGGGGCACACATTTGCACACCACTAGTTTTTTCCGTCGAGTTCTTCTTTTTTATTTGTCGATATTCATCACTGCTCCCCCATCTGCTCAATTCTAATTATAGTCCAGAAAAGTACGATTCAATTTTATCGAAAGTAAAAGTTCAATTGAATAAGAGGACACCACATACAATTACCTGAATGCACCCTCAATATTTATTTCAAGAAAAGTTGACACTTGTTGTATAAAGTAAAGTGATTATTGCTAAAATCAAGGTAATGAAAGAACAGGTTATTTCAGAATTGCGCGGGAAACTTCAAGCCATGTGGGTGTTGGCCCTCTAGCGGCGTACGAATGGCATTAATAGAAAGTGGCGAGTGTCCGACATTGCCGGTTCTCGTTCACTTCCATATTAGCCTCAAAAGTGTGCGGAGGTCTCGGATTGATAATCCGACCGAATCGAGAAAATCTAGAGACATCTAGTTTTCTCACCCCGTCAATATGAGAGCAAAGGTAATAATCATTCATTTGATATTAATATTTTTTACTTATCACTTATTAAACTGTGTTTTTTGGGTCTTCTAAAAAAAAATTCTGTATAATAAGTTTCGCTGTGTTTAACCACGCGGTTCGGCGTGTTGCCACTCTGGCACTCAATTTTGAAAATTATCATAATAAATTGCCAAATTAGTTATTTTCAATTATGTGATAATTTATTCCTCATATTTGTTTGTCTAATTACATTTTTTAAATTATTTTTCCAGTGGCGTAAGAAGCGCATGCGCAGGCTAAAGCGTAAAAGGAGGAAGATGCGTGCAAGGTCCAAGTAGACTGACATCTTCCATTCTGTGAGTATTTTCCTCTAAATTACGCCCAAATTTTCTCTCAGTGTTCGATAAATTCCGGGAGCAGTTTTGAGTATTTGATGTCGTGGAAATGATTACAATATAATATCCAGAATGGCCGCGTGGCTTCACTGCTATATCAAAGTTTTGAAAGTGACAAGCTATTACCTCTGCAATGTGTTGAAACGTTTTTCTGGTGACAAAAAAAAAAGATTCGTTCAATGATTTTTTGGTCTGTCGTGAACGTCGCATAGGATGAGTTTTATAAACAGCGGAAATTGTGGACAGTTTAATTCTTTTTTCCACCACAGCATTATTGATTCCTACCGAAGTGTTCACATACGCATGCATACACGTGGTACGGGAGTACCGAACCTCAATAAATGTAGAAATATCTCAATTTCAATTGTGATTTTCACGAAATTTGTCTAAGATTGACGTCTAAGCCCGGGAAATTTTCAAACACGTGAGGAGAGGGTTCCATGCTCCACCTGTAAACCAGGTTTTTTTTTTTTTTTAATTATTTTTGATATTTGAGATGAGTGAAGATTACATGAGGATGTATTAGATGATCATGCCCTGCGGGGTTGGAATTTTTTTTTCTATATTTAAAGCATCATCAAAAATAATGATACGGATAATTTGGGTAGACACCGGTCTATAATGATTTTTTAGTGAGTAAAACAAAAAAACAATATGAGCCTTGATGTCTAATTGAAAAATATGGAATCATAAAATTGATTAGATATTTGTTGCTAAAGTGTGATAAACATTCACGGGGCAATGTATGCTTTGTCTTGAAACTTTTGTCGAATATTACATATGATATCGTAGTTTTGTGCTAAGTGAAAGAGTCTATAAGAACCACGTGTGATAGAACGTCATAGTTAATTACTTATAAATACAACATAATGGAAAAAACGTGCGTTATAAGTTTGACCACGACCTCATGTAGATTGTTCTAATTGCATACCCTGAACATTGGTGTTAATGCAACCCCCACTACACATGGGTTACTTTCCTTAAATGTCAGCATTTAATTGAAAAAAAAAAATTGTTGCAGGAAAAATTGTGCTCTCATTTTCCGATATTTAATTCCGATTATTGATTTGCTAACGTAGATTGACTTGTATATTGTGCTCTGACCGTACAAAAAGCTCGGGCTTTCAGTTACATTTGTACAAGTCTTCGTCTATGCAAATACCCTCATTTATGGATTGCATATTCTGTTGATTTTTAGTAACATTAGTTTCAATAGGAGATGTGAGAAGAAAACCGTTGAGATTTCCCTCATTGTTGTTACGTGGCCTATTACAGGGCTAGGAAGCAAGTACCAGACGAAATCGTTGATTAAATTTTTCACGATCAAATCCAGTTTCTAATTATGTTCTCAAATTTATGTTACAGTCGTGCTGCCAATTCCCCACCGACCATCATCAGCTTGTCCCAAGAACAACATCGAGACTACATCATAATTGATTTTTTTTGCTGAAGAGTAAACGAGTTTATTCTGTGGAACTGATAGAACGAAGATGAAATCAAACACAAAAATGTATTTTTTTTACTTTGCATACCCATTAAAAAGGACTATTCAATGTAACGCTGTCTTAATTTTTTGTGATTGCTATATTCTATCCCAAAAACTCCTTAAATCCATACAGTAAACGGCCAACGTAGAGAGAGTACTCAGAATGAAATTACAGCAAAGTAAACGAACGAATGATTAATTCTACGCTATTTCCTAGAGTACACTTTCGGCTTCATTAATTCGGTTAATTCATGATCATCGATTTGTGAGTAATGGGACATTGAGATTTGATGGGGACTCCTGCACCATGTGACGCATGGTACAGACATAACTTTTTCTCGGTAACTAATATTTCCTGTGATATTTTATGATCAAGTAACCGTGCGGGATTTTCATATAAACATTTTTTGCTGGAGGAGAGTGAGACCTACAAGTTTGTATTACAAAAAAATTTGCTACAATCCTTAGAATTCCAGATATTGATCAATCAAAATATCCATCGAAAATTGGTATCAGTCGACACTGGAAGTTATACCGGATTAGTACTTACGTGCGGGTTTCACGATATAATTTTTGCTTCTATATTTAAAAACGATTTCGTTTTTTTTTTTTGAATGTTCAGTTGTCAATCAAGTCATTCAGAAATAGACATCTTGGTTTACATGACTTCTGTCGTCCACAGCCCTTAATGGGACATGGAATCCGTCAATGACAGATTCCAATTATCATTGTTATGAGTTTTCTCTCGTCAATGAATTGGTTTAGAGGGACATGACCGCAAACGTTTTGGCACAAATCACATTCTCTTGGTAAAATATCTCAAGCCATTATTCCGTCAAATCATTCATTCAGATCTTAGATCAAACCAGCGTTTTTTTTTTAACTTTGCAACATACTTGTTATTTTTTGGGTGTTTTTAATTGTGATGAATATCACGTGTGAGAGCGAAAAAAAATTATCTGCTATCATTAGCGCTGTTACTTTCATGATCTCCGAAATAATTGGCTCATAACTTTTATTTTTTTACCTTTTTATTTATTTTGAACCACGCTCATAAGTCTGTAATGTCTATCGTAATTTAAAAAACTTGTGTTACATGAATCAATTGGCACGATTCACCAGAAGTGGATGAGGAGCTGGACCAGCCGAGACCATCAGTGATTTGACACTTGAATGAAACTCAAAAATTTATTAAGACCTCATAAGAAATTAAATTCAAAAACCATTTTTGAACGAGATTGTTTATATTTTCAATTCAGGAAAATTGTAAAAAGAGATATTTTTTTTAGGATTACTTAATAATAAAATGCTCAGTTACAGGGAGGCCAACTTAGGTCCTCAGAGAAAACTCTGGACCCTCAGAGACTTAGCTACAGTTGTTTCCTCTATTAAAAATGAAACGCAAATTAATGGGGGCTTCATTAACCCTTAAAAGGTCGCGCTATTCTCAGTGCTGCTGCTTGAATTTTTTCACTGTTGATCAAATGTACACAAAAGTATGAGAGAAAAATTGTTACATTTTCAAATATTAATCTCTGCAATGATCTTCTATGAATCATATAGAAGAGAAGGTATGTGAATTTTTTCCTCAATATTGAATCCCTCACCCAGCGCAGCGCTCATCATGCGACCGATGACGTCAGATAGAGCCTGCGCCGACTGAAGTGTTAATAATTGAACAAAAACCGTATCGGAAGAGGGGGTATTAGGGTAAACAAGTTCTAGAACTGTAATAAGCTTTTCAGATGATCCCCGTAGAGCTTTTTCCAGCTCTCAACAATAGAAAATAGTTAATCGACAATTTGATAATAATCAATTTAGGGCATAATCCTCAACGAAGCGGGGAGTAGTTGCTGATAAGACGTCTTCGAATCTTCGGAAAGCCCCTAGAACATCTCGGAGTTTGGAGCAGGTGAAGATCACGAAGAACTTGTTAATAGTTCGTTACGTCAATGAGACAGTGTCCGCAAAAAGTTTGCCCCGTTTTTGGGAATCGGTTGACAGAAGTAGTTCGAAAGAAACTGCATGCTGAAGAGCATTTTTCATTGAAATGCCGTTAAAAAAACTGTCTGATAAAACTGTCCAGCTCGTCAATGGTTTTCGTTTTTTTTTTTTTTTTTTTTAAATATTTTATTTAACGTCGCTTTATTTATGCTCTCTACCTAAGTGCTAATGAGCGACGAAGGTCTACGATGTGTTTGTAAACAAAGCACTTATAAATAAATTACATTGGTGCTCGTATCAATCAGCACGGCTGGGATCTGAACTCAGGACCTCTGAGTTACGAATCCGTCGCCTTAACAAATCGAGCCATCGTAGGCCTCTGGTTTTCTGTTTTATTATGTAAACTTTACTCTTTGAGTAACCCTCCAAAAAGAAGTCCGTGGGATCTTGGTGGCCACTTAATATCGCCTGCTTTGGATATCACACCGCTAGGAAATTTTTGTCGCAATGACGACATTGTTTGGCTTGTTGACGACCGCTAGTAGAAATCCAACACCGCGTGGACGTCGCCGCGGCGTTGCAATGCGGTTTTCATCCTCGCAACGTTCTGCGGACCCAGCGCAGCGGTGTCCTCAGAAGGCTGCGGAATAACGCTGATGCACGATGAAGAAAATACGCACTATGATAGATTATAATATTGAGATTAGTGATTGAGTTTATGTAGTTATGATTTAATACTGAGTTTGAGTGATTAGTGAGTATTAGAAAAGTGTTTTTATGATGAATGTAAATTCCATCGTGATTACATGTGTGAGAAACTAATTCTCGAGACAAATTACTCATTTTTTTGTCTATAGAAGGCAAAGCCACATGTTACCCGAGTGAAGTGAGGTTAGAATAACTGCTTCACGCCCCTAATGACATAAACGTTCATCAGTTGGGAATAAATCGAAGAAAAAATAAACGAATCATGAGTGCGGTGATTTGCCACAAAAAAAACTAATTTGCACTTTTTTTTATAACCCAAGTTGTTCATCAGTGCAATTTTTTAAAATTCTTGTCATTCATTAATTACTTCAGCTAAACGTAGACTCAAAACAGCAAAATCGCGACAATAATCATGTTTGAAAATTTAAAAATCCTACGAGACATAAATCTGAGCAAAACACTGGTATAAAATAATAGATATTTTATCCTTAAGGATTTTGGATCCATTGTTCACCTCATTCATCTTTTTATTTTCTCTATGATTCTTCACTGTACACAAGTAACTAATATGCACTCCGTCGACCCATTCACCATAACCTCAGAAAGCATAAGTTAATTGAAGTGCCTGACAACATGAGCATCAAACGTTGCGGGCAGTCGCCGCGGTACATGCCAGCAACGTCCCCGCGGAAAACCGCCGGAGGGTTGCGGCGCGGTATCCGCACAACGTTGCAGTCCCAACACCGCCGCGCCGTTCAACCTCGCAGAGCTACGGCCGATTTCTACTAGGGACATGGCGCCCAGATTTGTTGAAACCAGAAGTCAGTCGGATCTTTTGCATCCATCTCGGACACCCATAACGTGCCAATTAACGTCCACTGATATCGTTTAGCAGCGAATTTTCAATGTATATAGTCACTATTTCAGTGTGTGCTTTCGGTGTGAAGAGGGTAGCCCATGATTTAAATTGTACCGGTGTACTTTGCAAAACTTGTGTAAGAGCGTAAATACATCCGGCAAAGTTATTCAATGTTTACATAGTGGAGGACCAGGCGGCACATTCTACGGCATAAAATTTTAGAGTATGCCCAAAAAGTGCACACTTTTAGGGCAGGAGAATAGCTAATTGACCGGAAAAAAATTGGCAAAACTAGCTTCACCATGGAGAGGCGCAAAGTTGATCTCATGAGCGTTGTACAATGAGGGCACTTGGCGCAAGTGCACTGTTAGCATAGAAACAGCTACTGTCAAGTGAAGTGGACTATCGTCAGCTGTGTCATACGTGCCAGTCTTGTGTTTTATTGCAATGCCCATAATGCTTCCCAAACTCACCTCAATTAAAGTCACTCATACATCTTCTTAATGATCATTCCTTATTTTATAGATTTGAAACTCATTATTGGTGAGGAACATTGGAATATCACGGATGGTGACAGTAAAATTTAGTACTAGACATTGCCGGGAACGTATTTTTATCCACACCCAACTGCAACATAAAAATTGACTTTTGAATCATACGAAAACTAAGAACTGCATTACGTCACAGACTTTGAAGAATGTTGGGCTGATCGATGGCAACAGCTGCATCATCGGTTTTCAAGTTGGTCCTATTACCATTTGTCAATGTCACATTTAAGTACCATCTGAAGATGACGGAAAATTCCGCTAGCATGTGTAAGCTTTTCCTTGAGATGGTCTCCTTCTCTACTTCTAGTTTAGCATCTTTTTTTTGTATTTCTAGTTTTTTCACGGCTTTTTTTTTGCTAGCGGACAGGATGTAGTGGCGCAAAATGAATATTGTTTACCTAGCTGCCAGTGAAAACATTGAATACTCATGAGCGGTTGTTGCGTACGAAAAAGAGAGGCTCACACAAACGCACACACACACAAACAAACACTTTGAGCAAAACGTGACAGAGTATTGATTTTTTTTTTGGAAATAACTCACCGTTATTTCCCCCGTGAACAAGAAAAAGTCAATTCTGATGGACTGTTCCTTCCAGATTTTTCAAAATGGGAAATTTTTCAAGTTGGGAAAAAATGTTAAAATTTTTTAAATTTGAGTTTATGATTCGTAATTTTCAAAATTTATTCAGATGTTTCTCTCTCTAACAGAGAATTGTGAATGTCTCTCTATTCCCTCTTGTGCTTTTCGGGGTCATTATAATAACTTTCCCCATCGGGCAGTTAAAAATCATAAAATCATTCAAAATGAAGCAATACACAATTTTTCGATGATAGATACGTATGTCATGGTTAGCAATTGGTGGTCATTACAATAGCACCAACTGTGTTATGTCCGGCGGCAACAGTTGGTATTGCGCTGGCCAAGTTTTGAATGAGCGTAATGAATGAGACAATGAAACTTTGATATTGTGTGTCATTACTACCTCCGCAATTCTCTGTACGTTTACTGCAACACTGCATTCTGGTAATTCTTGTTAATTCTTGATCGGGACGTCTATAGGTCTTGAAGGGAATACATCGAGGCTATATTTTTACATGGATGATCCATTACATTTGTATATATATACAAATATATATCATATTTAGTTACCAGAAAACGTCCTAAATGTGGCTAATGGCATGGCCCCCGGATCGACATTGCGAGTCTCGAGTTCGAATCCCGATTAGAATTATCGTGATTTTTTTCTCTCTAAATTCGAATTATCTTTGATGGGAGAAATTTCAATGACTCCGGTCTTCAAGGAAAGTTACTCCCTTAAAAACTTACATGAAAAAAATTGGGAAATGCTTTATGAAAGCCAATTCAAATATTTGAGATGTTTATGTTGAGATAGTTGATAAACATCCTGAAATCAAGTATGCTCCAGGTTATACCTTGGTGTCAATAATTGCATATATCTTTCACTGACTGAGATATCACTAGCGTCGTCTACCTACCATTGTTGTATAGCTTCAGCGAAAGGCCATTTCCGCCATGCTTATTTAATGATTTCAGAGTGCAACTGTAGTATATGACCAGTTATATAGCTGCCGATAACCGATTATATCACCGCTATACACCCGTGGTTCGCATTGTCCTCTTTACACCACCTCCTCGTTTACCACCGCTTGGTGGATTAAATTTCAATGGGTTGAACATTTTGTCGTTTACCCGTTACACGTACTTCACATGGAAGCACCAATGCCGTACTGAAATTGCCTAAGGGTCGGAATACATTTTCGTTCTTTTGATTTTTTCTGGCAAATTTGCAATAGCGCTTCTGTGACTTGCCACTTCGCTTCATTTCACCGGGGAGAAGTTCAACTTTCTTCCTAACTATCTGCTTGAAATCGTGGAAATGCACTTCGTGAAGCTGCTTATGTCTATTTTAAGCTACTCAGTTCCGGAGGGTATGCATAACGGAGGCGAAAATAATTCTTTGGATTTTTTGTTTCTCTGTTGAATCTTCCAAGGACCATTACGCTTTATGTAAACTTGGGTTTAGTTGAGTCGAGTATATATGACATCCTATGGTTGCGAACTATATGTAACAGGGAGATAGGCCCTTTCAAATTTTTATGTGCGATGCCCTCTTGCCAAATTATTCCAGTTCAAAGTTGATCTATGAAAGCCTCTAACTGCCGCAAATTGGACGATTTCACGCAGAGGACCAGTTTTCGGAGCGGTTCCAGGAACGTGGATAAGTTCTGAAAAGCGTTCCAGGTAGGTGTTCTCAGCTGAAGGGAGGAAGGAACTGTATCTCCACCTGGAATAGTGAGATTGAGCCTCGGTTCGACAGTTTTTGGCACTGTTTCTGCATCTCAAGAGTTCTTGGAACTGAACCTCCACTTGGAACTATTTCACAGATCTCGCAACTGTGCTGCATCGCAAACAGAGCGACCGCTCGAAGCATTGCTC
This sequence comes from Asobara japonica, assembly GCA_026005395.1. NCBI lineage: Eukaryota > Metazoa > Arthropoda > Insecta > Hymenoptera > Braconidae > Asobara > Asobara japonica. The sequence goes on from BQMI01000334.1 coordinate 6,445,257, forward strand.
TCAATCGTACGTTCACCAGGAACCACTAGCGGAACTGGGAACCACTCGAGGAAACGGCAACCACTAGCGGGACCGAGAACCACTAGCGGAACCGGGAACCACCAGTGGAACCGGCAACCACTAGCGGAACCGAGAACCACTAGCGGAAACGGGAATCACAAGCGGAACCGAGAACCACTAGTGGAACCGGGAGCCACTAGCAGAACCAGGAATCACTAGCGGAACCGAGAACCACTAGCGGAACCGGGAGCCACTAGCGGAACCAGGAATCACTAGCGGAACCGAGAACCAGTAGCGGAACCGGGAACCACTAGCGGAACCGATAACCACTAGCGGAACCGGGAAGCACTAGCGGAACCGGGACCACTAGCGGAACCGAGAACGACTACCTCAGTGTGTGAAGAACCTTTGTGTTTGGTCAACTTCAAAGTCCAATAACTTGCTGCCCGTGTAGGGTTTACCGACTTCGGCCCAATGTTTGGCCGTTTTGTCGAACCCTACATGGGTGGGATATTGTCGCGCAAAAAAGTGTGAGAGGAACTTTCGATTCTAAATTCAGGCCGCTTTCCACCCCTCAACAATTGAGCCCGCAATTGTAGGATGTCATGTATTGCATTAGCAAATACTTGATTCGAGTACGCTCCATTAAAATAAAAAACTATATGAAAAAAATTATTGAAATTGTAATTCCCGTAATTTGAAAAAAAAATCTCCCGTTCCATATTGTGCAAATTTCCATGGTAAAAGCAATCGATTGATTGCCTTGCAAATTCCGCAAAAAATCCATTTACATGGAAAAAACCGCTAAAAGCTTATTTCAGTTTACGATTACTCCACTTATTGTCTGATTTTTTTTTATCTTTATTTTGCGTGCGATCCTTGGCTCGCTCGATCGCCATCCATGGAAGTTTTCACAAAGGCTAGAAGCCCCAGCACAAGCCATCCAATTGTCAAATGAAAATAGCCTTAGTTTTCAATACATAACCCAGATAGCCTCCGGAGAATACACTACGATGAAGGCCGCGGGCGAATTCGCATTGCGCACGCTATTTGATGCTTCGTTTCTGATAGCGTTTCAACCACACAGAGAAGAACATATGGGTATATGTGTTAGTGTGTGAGGTGCACATGAATAGGAGCCAGTGCAGAAGGCTTGGTGCCCACCAAATCGCATTACCAGTACATTGTAAGAGCTGAATAGTCGCCATTTGAGCCGTATATATGAGTCGAAAAGTTTCGCAGTGCTTCTCTTTTTTTTAGTACAAAATGCAGACCTCGAACTACCCTCCAAGGAGCTCTCGAAGCTCTTTTTATTTTCCACCATTTTTTCTTGCTGCTCATACACTCAAGAAAGCGGAAGCCGCAAGACTCAGGCCGTCTTGAAATTAGGCTCTCCAAATCCTTCTTTCAGGCTTTTTACTTAATTGCCTTGCAGTCACTTGCTGCAAGTCTCAACTTAACAGTTTGAACTTGGAACTTGAGACTTCCAATGAACCTAACTTTAGACCTGCGGAACGGGACTTCGCATTGCTAAAAGGTTTATGTCGAATGTCCTCATGCTTGAATGCAAAGAGTTAATGGTTTGGGTTGGAAGATAGGTTCGAAAAAAGGTGAAGTTTAAGTTAAGCGGCCTCAGTTGAGGAGTTATATCTTCAAGCTTAGGATTGGACTGCTCTATTCAAGATCCCGGAAGAATGTCATAGCAGAATTTGATAGGACATTATATAAACTGAATGGCTGTCGTTGCAGCCAACAAGTAGCGCAATAATTTTTATTCGCAGGTCACCTAGCTCTGGAGATAGGCACTAAAAAGATGGTGACTTTATTTCAGTACCGAAGTGGACAGCTGAGGTAAGTCCGGTTGCCCCAAACGGTGGTCTTCAGTAAATATCTGAAAATCCGAAATATATATAATGGAAGTTGCGTACTAACAAATTTGTGGTTCTAGAAAAAGCGTTAGGATCAGAACGCTCCCAAAGTTTGGACTCATTTCTTCTATTTTTACATTCTACATCATTACAAAAAATCCCCGTTCGCTCCAATTGGAACTAATGTATCATTAAACTCAAACGGTTGTCTCCATATTGCCTTCCTGGGATCATATTTAAAAAAAAAGAAGTGTATTGGAAATTGAGGCTCTTGGCTTATTTTACGAGATGAATGTATAAAAAAATGTTATCGCAACATACTCAAGATGTGGAATCGATCATCAGTGGCTCCCTCATTTTTTTATAGTCCCAGATGAGTATCAAGAGTCGGTTTTCTTATATCGAATTTCATCGAATAAGACCTCAGCAGTGCTGAAGAGTTTTGAAACTCACCGGCGTCTTCGTTAAATGTCCCAGGAGTCTAATTCTTCGACCACAATTATACGAAAAATTTCCCTGGTTGGAAATTTTCTTGGGAAAAATTTCCCTGGTTGGAAATTTTCTTGGGAAAAATTTACCTGGGAAAAATTTTCTTGGGAAAAATTTACCTGGGAAAAATTTGCCTGACTATGAATTTTCGTGGGAAAAAATTCCCTGATTGGGAATTTTCCTGGCTGGAAATTGTCCTGGGAAAAATTTGCCTAACTGGAAATTTTCCTGCGAAAAACTTCCCTGACTGGAAATTTTCCTGGGAAAAATTTTCCTGACTGGAAATTTTCCTGGGAAAAATTTCCCTGACTGGAAATCTTCCTGAGAAAAATTTGACTGACGAAATTTTCCCGGGAAAAATTTGCCTGATTGGAAATTTTCTCGGGAAAAATTTGCCCCAACAAAAATTTCTTCAAAAAACAATCTTCAGTTCTAAATTCACAAAAAAAAGAATTTTATCGGAAAAAAATGGTCCAGATGAAATTCGGCTAACTGAGCGTCTAATCCATAATCGATAATTCTAAAGATTGATGAATTGATAGAAATGCCCTGGTATTATACAAACTGAACAATTTTCAACACGTTCAACCATCAAATGGAATATACCGTCTATTTCACGGCAATTCCCAGTTCGCGTGAAAATTCTGCTGGGGGCTAAATTCTCCAGGGAACTATTGATTGAGGGATATTTTCTCCCAGAAAATTTTGTTGAGGAACTGATTTTGAGGGAAATTCGAGTGAAGTATTGTTTTCTGGGGAATACCTTCTGGTCACTTCCCTCAAATTGTAACACAAATTCCGCAAATATCGTTTTTTTTTTACTTTCTCCCTCCTAGTCGGATGCGGTTTACTACTGAATTCATCTGCGACCCTATCCATGAAATTCCTGTTCGAATAGTGCACTAAAATTTTGATACATTTATACCCATAGGTTTGAAGCCGAAGGGGTGAAGGCTTGAATGTATCAATAAAATGTAAATAAAAAAATATTACGACATTTTTGCCATCGCCTATCATGACAGTGAGATTAGTGCCCTGTTTTCCAGGTTGCACCTGCGGCACACGTAATCCAACCTGTACTACTGCATGGGTAAAACAGATTTCTCTTTAAATTTATATGACAAGAAGCGGAATGGTTATTTGTTGTGTAACAACAATGAAAGACGAAGTTATTGACTTCTGTGTATAGGTGTGGATTTCAATACACATCCTTATCACATTTATTTGTTGTCAACTGATAAGTTATTTGAATGAGAAGGAATCAAGTTAGTGAGGAAGAGAGTATAAACACATATTCATCGAAGTTTCAAAAACAGGGCAAACCTCCAGAAACCTCTGCGCTACGACAATGGGCAGTTATGATGGAACTCCGTCCTCTCGCGTTGCTTGGGTTCCCGTCCAGCCCCAACTGTGCGCGCGTCTATGTATGTGTGCGCGTCTATGTATGTGTGCGTGGTGGGGGTTTGGGTGGGTGGGTGGGTGATTGGTTGAGTGTGTGCGTGGGTAGGTGCTTGGTTGAATGGGTGGGTGGGTGGGTGAGTGAGTGAGTGGGTGAGTGAGTGGGTGGGTGGGTGGGTGGGTGGGTGGGTGGGTGGGTGGGTGGGTGGGTGAGTGAGTGGGTGTTGGGGTCGCTGGATGAGAGGGTGGGTGGGTGAGGGTAGTTATAAATCCTAAAGTTTTATTGACATTACAACGAAAATAAATTATTCTGCTCTCGTAGTCTCATAACGTTATTTGCTGAATATACTGAAGACCAATCTATTTTTTTCATGTGAGCACAATTCTCTCGAATGATGCAATTCCATATTACCAATATATGAAGAAAAAGAGTAATTATTGACTTAACTGTGAACAAATTCTGAAACTCATTTCGAAATAGGATTTATGGACGAATGTTGTATTTATTATGACTTTTACCAAAGGGGGTGGAGTATCGATGGGATTGGAGATAAATGTAGGGACATCCTGTACGAAAGCGGATGGAAAAAACGGAACAAAAAACGGATGGCACAGCGAATATGTCAGTCTCTCTGATCTGTTGTTTGCAGCATTGAATATGGAGATATAAAAGAAACAAAAACTCCGTGGATATTTGTTTATCTCCCACGGTGCATCCATGGTGAGAGTAGTTATGGTCATGTTGTTGGAATTCCTGAATTTTTTATTTTCGAAAAATATTGCCTTTGGGGTTTAGCCTTCGGGCTTTATTTTTTTCTTTTTTTGTAATTTCTAGGAAAAAAAAACATCCCGGTGGGAGTTGCTGACATCGGAAATGGGAGAATTGGCATAAATTGGCGGGAATTTACGTGCATGGCCATAAAGGCTTCTGTCAGGTTTCAAGTACCATTGAAGGGGAAATATTATTTTGATTATTATCTCAATTTAAATTTTACGGAATATTTGGGAAATAAATTGATCAGAGCTTTGGAAAACATTTGGTAGTTCAATAATTTCTAAATATGTTTCGAAATCTCACCAAATTTTCAAATTGTTGTTGATACATCAATAATAAGAAAAAATGTTTCCAGATCTCTTTAACTGACCGTATTAAGGAACTTCAAATGGACCTAGATTTGCAAGCCCATGACTGTCATCTATTAACAATACAAAAAGATAATTATACATTTTATGGTCGTCGGCGAAGCCATATCAGATAAAAAAATTCAGTATAACGACCGGAGTTGAATATTGTGAAAATACAAATAATAGCATGGAGCGTCCATCAAGTCACGGAAACATGGGATTAAATGAGCGCGGAAAAATTAAATATCTCGATTATGTGCCCCGGTTCCTCATTTATTTCCGTCGTCGTCGCATTATGAATGTTTATCCATTTGGGCGAACAAAAAAAAATCACCGTGTAAAATTTAATTCCTGCATGCACAAGCCTTTTAAATGACGAGAAGTTGGAACGGCTCTATTTACCATGTATTTCAATCTCTGCCACTGGGGCAAAATGATCCGATGTACTATTAACACCTTTTGCACAATTAAAAAAGGAAAAAAAATCTATTGCAACTTCACGTATAGTATATATTGTAAAATGCTTCATAATTTCAATGAAGGTAGCAAGTTTCATTCCCAATTATCCAGAAACTGCTTATCCCTGCATGAGATCTCACAAATCTTAGGCCTGAAGCGGGTGCCGGGGAACTTCCCTTTCAAAATTTTCTATTTTTTATTTGAACAGAAAACATTGCATGCGCGTCGCTTAGGAATTTTTGAATGTTGTCACCTTCAATTTAGATTTGCTTTAAAGGGCCATAACCGAGTTTGTATGTTGATTCTGGCGAAAAATATCTGCGCGACCCGAAGGAATGAGCACGGTATTCCAAGAAAGAGCATTTAACTCATCAAAAAAGTGCGACCGAATATCAAACGATAAGGATCAATTGAAGAAAATTTTTTCTTCAGTGGAAAATTGCATTTGTCCCGGCTGACTCTAATGATTTTTCTTCTATCCATCTCAAGTAAAAATGGAAGATTAGAAAATGATGGGAGAAAGATACTAGAAAACTTCTTTGCTCTCAGTAATTGCTCCAGCTTAAGGATATAATAAATCTTTTTCCACTACTATAGCTTCCATCGCTACTTTCTGGCATTTATCTTCTTTTTTGGCCTTTTATTCTACCCTACATCCACGTCCTAGTGAATAAGTCTTCTTCGGACAATTGCTTTGTTTCTTCCTTACAATAGAAAAAAAAAGAAAAAATAAGAACAAGGGGGAAAAATTAGGACTCTTTCCTCTGTGAATTCAACTGAAATGTTGTGCGGACAATAGGATTCCTCATTTAATGGAACAAGTGAGAGAACGCTGGATTGCAATTAATTTTTTTAGTATGGATAGAATGGTGTGGGGCAAAGTGAGTATGTGTCGATAGCGTGAGGTCTGTGAAAGGGAATTCCTTGAATTTCAGGATATTGCAAGGGGCTTCTAGGGCCGCCAAAGATCTCTGAACCTAAGATAAAAGTTCAAGGAAAATGATTAATTATGCTTTACAATAATTTTCCTTGAACTTTTATCTTAGGTTCAAAGATATGGTATATATATATATGGTATATGTTTTGATCGGTTACTCCCAATTTTGTGATATTGTTAAATTCGAACTTACACTGATTAAGCTTTCTTTAATAGCCATCGTAAGAGCTTGTTCCATAAAATACGTTAAAAAAGGGTGATTCACCTTGTTGCGGACCCCGCATCCCTAACTCCATCAAGAACAAGTGAATTACCTCAAAGTGGAAAATTTATTACAGCAAGGACGAGTAATCTTGAGCTCGCATGAGGTAATCGTGCGCAACGGGACTCAATTACACAAGCTACATATAGCGCTACATGGAAAACGGATTATTTTATATGAACGAGTCTTAAATCCATTCAATAAAACTGTTTAATTTGGTGTGTATTTGTTTCTGGATTTCCGGTTAGGAAGACAGTCTTCATTTCAATTTGTATGGCTTTTATATTAATTATTACTTTGTGATTATTAAGTTGTGGACTTACTTTGTTGTACTCTTTTACTGTTGTAAATGTCAGATAATTCAATACCTCCGATGGTGTTAGACTTAATTATTACGCAATTTCCATACGGAAGTAATCGATAAGTCAGAGTTTAACGATGTTGTATGAGAGAGATTTTGTTCGTGTAACAAAATCACATGCAACTGAGAATTTCACTATTCCTCCCTTCCATTTCTCTCTAAATATTTCAGCCTGGATGAAGGAGAAAATCCCTTGGCAAACTTACGCGGACAAAGGGAATAGTTGAGACAAGGGTATCGATTCCCACAGGAAATCCACCAAAAAGTGAAATAATAAGTTGGAGTAAGTTGATCTGTCTGTACTTCCATTGGATATTATCTACTAAAAATCCTCCCCTGACGGTAACTAAAGGAAAATCTACTCACCCATGTCGTTGTCACCCGGCACCCCAAGACTGTCACTATTGTCGTTGATGAAGGCTTCTGCTGTGGAGGTAAATGTTTGGGGTGATAGTGTAAGATCAGGCCCGCTCTCACTGTCGAACAGTTCCAAATTACTGTTTCCTGAAAGTTGAGAAATTATAGAACGTTATTGGAGTGCAGGTTAATGTGAATAGATGCAATATTTATTTCATGTTATTGTATCATTATTCGTCGTCTACATGTACCATCAATCGCCTGACAAGTTACCTGCTGTCCTAAGGAAATTACGGATGTAATAAATACGCTCCAATCTATTAGGAAAGGAGATAGCGTTCCAAACGAGAGCAGTTACCATTATGTATTCAAACCCTATACTTTGAATTTTCAATTACCAAGATACGGACAACTTGCAGGAGACAGCCATAAACACCAATCCACGGTTGTTACTCATATACTGGAGATGGACCACAATATAAACATGAATATGTAATAGTAGAGGCCCGTTGGGTTGCACTATGCTTAACGTTGCGCAGACAGTGGCATTGATCCCAACGCAGGAGTTGGTATGGGAGATTCAGCCGATTGATATATTCTGGAATTATGCATCTGCCTTTGGCTTGATGGGCACTCAATGCTTACCGGGTTCGGCAACGACCGGACGAGTAAATACCCGTACAGTGATGCAGGAGAATAAAGGGAGAATAGTGGAGTTAGTGGTACTGGCCCATAAATCTGCATGGTCAATGCTAAATGAAGGGCTTTGCGTTAAATAGTTATTGATCAGTGGTCATCAGAAACATGGGATCGTCGTCACAATTTTGTTACAGGCATAGAAGCAGCATGAGGCTATCAGCCAATGCTTGCTTGAACCAAACGAATTGCTCGATAAATTTCAACGAATGAAGAGTATTGCGTGTCGACTAACTTAGACTCGAATCGTTCTGACAGGATCATACTCCAACGAATAAGAGTATCTTCTCCATCGTAGTATCTTCACCATCCATTCACCTCAATGCCAGCTCTAAACGAATGATAGCATCACTCTTAAAGGTGCCGACTAAATTTCATTCATTCATCCAAAGCAATTCTCAAAACGCATTGATCAAAACACCACATTGACCTAATCAACATATAGAACAGTCTCAAAATGTTCACCAGCAAAAATATCCCCTGCATACGATATCAGGCACCCTCACCGCTATCTTTATATTCATGAGTTATTTCATATATTTTTCGCTATGAATAGTTTCACTCGACAATGTCTGGGTTGTCACAAGATAAATTTATACTAATATCAAATAGCATTCGAGATCATCCTCAACGTGTAGCGACGTATCTCATCTCGCTGTATAGTTATACTGTCGGGTTAAAAGTTTTTGAATTTATTCTCAGGGAATTTCTCAGTTGAAAACAGAGGTAAAAGAAGAAGTTGAAGGAACACGCAGAGATGAATAAAAGGCAGGAGAGCCAGGAGATGGCAGTAGTTGGGTGGAGTGAGGTGGGTAAGCGGAGAAAAAAAAAAAAGAAAAGAGTAGAGTTTGTGAGCACACCTGGTGCCTGTGTCTAGAGTAGAAACCGTCCAGCTATAGAGTAAGACCCGAGGAAGCTCTTATATCGCGTCATGGGCCGAAGTTTATTCAGTGCGCAAGCGAGCTCGACCAAGCTAGATATTAATTTTCTCGATGTATATGGATGAGGGTCGCGACTGGAGCAGCCAAACGTTGGAGTAGGCGTCCCTATCCCATCATAGTAGGTGGAAAAACGAGGAGGATGGCGGTACGTGAGAATGTGTATCAGCTACGTGAGTTGAAGGGGTTTCCAAATGGACACATGAGGCGGGGAATATGAAGTTAGGGGTGGTAAGGAGAACTCATAGAAATGGTACTTGTGGATATTGCCAACGGGGAATAAGATCTGGTGAATTTGTAGAGTGGCCAGGAGAAGTCTAAATTGATATTGATCGCTTGGTGAATAATATCGTTTACCTTATCATCATTTCACCATGCAAATAGAATTTCTAGAGGTAAAAAAAAAATCACTTCCATAAACCTTCAATTTTCATTCCCCCCATGCCATTTGGACAATAATCCAATTGTACGCATTGACTTGCAAATATGGTGGCCCTCAACGTTGAGTTTTCCTACTTTCAACAAGTTGAACAAATATCGTCAAAATAACATTGGATTAATCAAGTTACACGAAAACTAACCAACGGTAGTATACAAAGTGGAAAGGGGAAAATTTTATATACGTCGAGGAGTTAACATTGGACCAAGGTCTATTCAACCTTGGAGTAGCTGTTGAACTCTGACGATATGCAAATTATATGATGCTTCTTGTATCCAACGACGCAGCGCAGTTTGCTGAACCAAGCGAGAAGTCGTATTATGAAACTTAAGCCGTAGAGCACAAGTGTTGCGTTACTACTGTGGCATCAAGTTCATCCTTTTCCCTCATTCCTACATTTTCCTCGCGGGCTTTTATCTTTATTTTACAACCTCTTCCACAGTTCGTAGGTACAATTTGAAAACTTATGTCACGACAACCCATCTACCGCCCCTCGGCGATGGACTTGTTGTCTCTGGTCTCTGGTGATGAGCTGTCTCAAGGAATCAATAAATTCACTATTCTTCCAGCTCTTGACGTGGCCAACTTATCTTGGATGCGGTGTAAACGGATTTTCACGATGTTGATCTTATTCCCTTCTTGAGAAAATAGGATGTCTATACTTACATGCACCATAATAAGCTCTCCAGTGTATAAAGTTACCTGGCCTCGTCTATGTGTGCGTATGTACTTGGCTTCTGGAGTTCAAGTACATACAGCCACGCTGGTAAACGGTTTTACGACGTTCCTGACCTCGTTCGAGCAAATTAAATGGAGGAGAAAAAAAAAGTTCCGAGTTTATGCTGTCAAATACAGCGGGAACTGACTTAATATGTGAACATGATGACGGCATGGAGGGAATTGAAAGTGGCTAGCAATTCATTCACTTTAAGGCTTCATTTCTGGTTTTAGTATTTCGCAATTTCTGGGGTACACGGTGAAATCACAGAGTTAGAGGAAAATCTGAGAGAATCTGATGATTAGGGATTACTTTTATTTTATGTAACTTTTGCACGACTGCTACTTCAGTGGGTCCAATTACTACATTTTAGGTTGAGGTCATGGTAATTTTTTTTTTAACTAATTGATGTTTTGAAAAATGTTGGAAACCTCGTAGTGAGAGAGGGGCTGTACTTATTCTTCTTCGAGAAATAAATTGGAGAATACATTTATAATGCAAAAATTATGAATAGTTTTATGACTCGGAATTGTGTGAAACAAATCGAACTGGTGGACTAAGATGACCAGGCCTGGTTGAAATTAAGTTTCTCTATCAATTGCAACAATTCATCCACAGTGGCACTGCAGTCAGATGGTTGCGGTTTATCGTTGCAATGTTGAGCAGTGTCATGTGCGGTTGTCGCTTAGATTTCAACCGCTGCAATCGTGCACACGGTGGACAGCAATTCGAGTGATACCCAAATACTACAAGGATTGACTTACGAATGGAGCCAAATCAACTCTCCAGTGATTCGTATCCTATCTTTAGTGGTGATTCCCCATTTCAACCACAACTAAATGGTCTATGGAACGATGCGACTTCATAAAGACCAAAAGTGGTAAAGAAACCATCAGTACAATTTCATGTAATGAATCTAATAGAAAGGAGAAGGAACAATTTTTTGTGATTTTTCAACAAGATTCTGGGAAATAGATTTTTTTGAAATTCTTGAAATTTTTGAAATTATTGCAATTTTTGAATTTTTTGAAATTTTTGAATTTCTTGAAATTTTTGAAATTTTTGAAATTTTTGAAATTTTTGAAATTTTTGAAATTTTTGAAATTTTTGAAATTTTTGAAATTTTTGAAATTTTTGAAATTTTTGAAATTTTTGAAATTTTTGAAATTTTTGAAATTTTTGAAATTTTTGAAATTTTTGAAATTTTTGAAATTTTTGAAATTTTTGAAATTTTTAAAATTTTTAAAATTTTTGAAATTTTGAAATTTGTAATGAGTGCGAGTGTGCCCATATCCAAAGGATCGAAACGTATTCCACAGCACGTACACAACTTTCCTTCCGAGAGCACACCGCGCATTGCGATTTCGATCTCAAACTCGAGACAGTGTAGATGTTGAATTAGAATACCTCAGTTCAGAAGCAGCAGTTTTAAATTGAACTTCTAAACATGAGGATATTCCTACCTCAAATGACGTTCAATCTTCCACCCAAGATCTCAAAATTACCATGACAATTTTGACACAAGCCTTTAAATAGCGTAACTTAATATGCATGCGCCAAATACACAGCGTTATCAATCCTCACTCCGCAATTGTACGTCCACTATAATTAATGTGACGCCAATTAAGGTGAATCACGTGATTCATCTAGACCGCGTGCCTATCAGACTCAAGCGTATAATGGACATGCAATACAAATTCTCTTCCACGAGCGTATGAATGGCTTCTGTGCACGCAGTCACCTGGCGCATTCTTCTCAAAGATGCTAGACATTTATCGACCGATGAAAGCTCAGAATTACACAGCATTAGTTCAATATTATCCGCGTGCTCGCTTATTACTATCGCCCATTCTTTTCTTATTGCATAACGATAATCCATCGAATTTCTTCGATATGAGATTTCAAAATGACTAAGGGGAAGACCATAACATTTTTGTTATAGCCTCCCCTCCCCCCCCCCCCCCCACTTCTTTTTTTATTGAGTATACATATTTTCCACTGGTAGATCCCCAGCCAATTTTCGTAGTCGTACAACCGTGAAATCCATTCGATTCGCGACGCTTCCGACATGTTGACATAGCGATGGTAAACCAACCGTGCGTGTAGTTTGGGTGGTTGAGTTAGTTTATAACCGAACAAAAATTTACTACTATTTGAATTCGGGAATAATGGGACTTTTGTATTAATGATCTGTTCAGTTCCTATTTTTTCCGATTTTCGAAATCTCATTGTATATAGTCAGGAGGTTTTGAAATCTGATAAGAAAAGGAAAGTGCGATTTTTTATTTGCGGGGTGACAGTATACTAACATACACTTGGAAAATTACCGAGCCGGCTGTTGGTTTAATGCTAGGAATTAGGTGCGCACATAAGCATCATATTGCGATACAAAGTCACGTTACGTGTTATATGGCTAAACGTGTCCGACCATTTGTGAAATTACCACCACATTTTCCACGTAGCCTACACAAAGTGTATATCAAACAGACAATTTTTTTCATAATTTCATATATATTATTTTCATATTGTGAGAAATTTTTTAGAGTTTTCACATATTTTTAGACAATATGGGCCACAAGGAGAAACCGTGAACCAATGTTGACCACGTAGGTAGACACCCAGAAAAGCGCACACACACGTACACGAGTGGGCGTGGGGGAGAGGTGGATTCCATCAGAGGCGCTTGCTATCGCATCACAGAGCTTTTCTGGGTATTCCACTTTGTGATTAGAAAACATGATAGCTTGGATGGCGAAAGTTGACTCCAGTTGTATTGGGTGGACACTCGTTTGCGTGGTATTGCCCATAAAGCAAAGCCTAGCGGCGGAGCCTGTGGCTGGATGCGAATAGGGGAAGTGTAAGACAAAACACACACACACAGACCGTCAACCGCAGGTATATGCAAATGCAGACACCCGATGGAAAACCGAATCTTTGTTTTTAGAGGTAACCAAAGACTATATATATATGCAAGACTTTAGTTATGTACATCTGACGAAGCATCATCATTCTGCAGACCATACCGATGAATAATTGATCACTCGTTTATTATTTATATTCAAGTTCCCCTGTTCAGAGATCTACCAAGCCAGGAGCATTGCGCTTCTATCACGAGGACCATCGAATTTCGTATTAACCCTGTGAGCTTGCGACATGTTTGCACAACTGTATTGACCCGAAATTACATTCCAACTATTCGCACATGTACATGTCGACGATATATACTTTGCTTCCGCCGGTTTTACGCACTACTGTGCAAGACGCATGGGTGTAGTAGATTGGTATATTGCACTTGTAAAATGCAGATTTCTGTCTATGCGTGACTAATGAGACTAATTGAGCCGTTTGTTGGTTTGAAGTAAAACTGTCAGAGCTAAAACATAGGGGTTTCTGGGGGTTTACCCGGCGTTTAAAAATACCACGGCTTAAATGCCGAACGGCGGCCCCAGGCAGGTGGATGGGTGTCCAATAGTCCTTTATGAAGAGATCTGCCGTACCCTCAAGAGCAGCTACTGTAGGGAGGACAAGAGAGGGACAGAGATAAAATATCCGCGAATAAATGTAGGGATCAATGACTCTCCCCACCTTCAAACGTGATATATACATGAATAGTTATGCTAAACATTGACTGGAAAAGTGGAAACATCTGGAAACATGGAGATAAGGTGGAAAAAGGGTGGAAGTGAGAGGTAAAACAATAAGTACCTCTATTGTAAAGTTGAAAATGGATTGACTTTATTAATAATTTGAGAGGCGACGGTAGAACTTAATTCGTTCATTTAATATCAAGATCAAGCTTCTACCTTAAGGTTTCGCCGCGTAATAAGTAGAATTGATTACCCGCACTGAATAGCGATACAGTAGATAAGAATTGCGTTCGTAATGCTTAGAAATGACCGCATCCATGCCAAATGTTACCAAAACGTCATAAAGATGATGATTGTAGTGATAAGAGACCAAGAGAATGCGTGTGCAATGGGAGACGACGAATGAAAAAGGACTGGAATTGGTGGGGATAGAGGCGTATGAGAATTGATAGGGTCTTAGAAAGATTTGAATGTTAGATTTCCAGAATTGAAATCATTCCGACAGAGTCGGTCCTTTCGAGGACATAGGCAGTAGTTGGGCTTAAGGGAATCGAGGGCAAGAATAGAAGTGATGGGTTTGTGAACGGCCAAAGAATGGGGCCATTGTTGAATATTTTATTATGATGGTACTCCCTTCATCCTTCCGTTATTAATGATAGTCAAGGATTTTGAAGGAATTGGGGAATGGTCAAGAAATTTGTTCAGAAAAGAGAACGTTCTTTCCGGCTTTGTGGACATTTGAAAGAACGAAATATATTTCAGAACATTTTCTCGACTCAGTACTAGAATAAAGTATTGAATTCCAAGTTCATCTCGTCATACGTCACCTTATTAATCACCTGAAATAAATGTAGAAATATCGAGCATGCTACCACGTCTGACTAAACTCCGGGGCTTCTACTTATTCCTCCTTCCTGCTCTTCGGTTTATTCATTCGCACCCGTCGTCTCAATTTTCATATTTTGTGTTTATATTTTGATATCCTTTTTTTCATTCACTTTCAGCATCTCAGGAAAAAAATACTAAAATAACTCCAAACTTTTCTTCTCTAGAATTTCGCGCCCTTCTAGGACAGGATCAGATTACCTCCTGGATTTTTCCAAGAAAATTCCGTTTTCATCTCCTTGCACATCATCAGATAATTGAACCTCCACCACAGGCGGAATCGTTTAACCCCAAGATTATGAGCTGTTACGAGGTAAAGACTCTAAGTGGTCTCTTGTTTCTCACACCTGGCTTCCATTAATATTTGCTTTTAATATAGCAACCTAGACATATGTAGCGCTCAACTCCCGTGACAATTTTACTCTGGAATTTCAGTGAATACGAGATTGCATTCGCCAGGAGTTTCCCGAGCTACATTGCCTTTTTTTTAATACATATTTGTTGTGATCTCTGGGCTATGCAACACTGCCAAAACGACCGACACATGGGCTTCCCTGTTGTATTCCCTTGAGAGACTATCTCTGGGTAAATAGCGACTGGTGATTATCCCAGCCCCCACGGCAAACACTTGGAAATTGTTACTGCATGCGGTAGACCGAACATAATATAAGTTACGAATATGATAGAAGACAAATACGTTTGGTTCTACGGTCGCTTATGAACTGTACACCAGACTTGGAATGAGATTTTTTTTCCCTGCAATTTGTGGTTTTCGCCATCCTGAAGAGATCTATTCGTTATTCGAAGATTGTATCGGTATATCGAAGTCGAAAGTTCCTCTTCAACTCTTCTGCCAGTCGATGAACTTGAATTTTTCCATCCTCATGTATACAACTCTTCCTTCACTTTTACTTCCAATTAATTGCGAAATGTGCATATTTCCTATTTCTTGTACCGAAACAGTATTAATCATTAAATGCGAGAAGCAGGAGAATTTTATAGCTTACATTCTTTAAGAGAAAATCCTCGACCTAGAGTCGAGGGCTTATAGACGCTCGTTATTTGTGGATTAAACTTCGCGTAGTACATTCCTTCTGACATTGCATTGATTCCCCGAGACATCCTACTGCAACCTCGTAAATTGATGGTAGTGAATACTATTCAGTGTAATTAGCAAGCGATTATTAATTAAGAGAAGGCAATTGAATTTAAAGTTCTATAAGTGGGCAACCATATTCATCAGAACTTTCGATCTGGATCGAAAAAAGTGGAATAACACATTTTGTCAGATTTTCTTGGGACGTTCTTGTAACCCCTCTTTTCTCAACTTCACAGAACGAAGGTGTAAGTCGTTGGTCCAACCAGAAAATGTGCTTTTGTTTGGTAGCCTTCCATTTGTTCCATCGACAATAATCAATACGGATTACGATAATACTTCAAGGGCTAGAAAAGTCCGAGTGCATGACCAATCAAAGTAACTTTTGCCGACTGATCCGCCCATTCCATTCTACCGTCGAGTGCGCCATTACCGGTGCTATTCCGTAGTCTCTTATAGAGTGAGGCTCTTGTCGAAAATCGACCATCTCCCTGTTAACTCAGCTTCCTGCATCAATCGCCTTCTTGCCTTTGCTCAGCCCTCATTTTGTGTGCGGGCAAGTGAGTTCGAGAGGACAAATCGGGGAGAAAGAGTGGGAGCGGCCAGCGAGGGTTAGGGAATGTGAATGAGGTGAAGTTTAATTAAATTGGAAATTCATCGAGGTTTGAAGAAACTGTGAACGTTATCAAAGTCTACCTGTTGAGAATCACTTTTTGAGTACATCTGATTCGTAGATCCGACTGCGCAAGATATTGACTTGAGCAATGGATTCCTGTTGACATCACCCCAGTCAAGGGAGCCTACTCTTTCGCGAAATTGGCGGTTGGCTAGCGAGCCTACTTAGGTCAGTTCACCCTGGAGGGAGAAGCGCTAAGACTCCAAACTGACAAGCAGAGGGAGTAACAAAAAACTAGTGGGATACGAGTAGGACCGCGAGAAACTTTCCCATTGATTATGTTCCTCTAGCATCAATTTTCTCCCGCGGAATTTCTCAAAGAACGTTAATATGGAATCCATCCTTCAGAGGTCGCACCACTACCAACGCCATGTTGGAGTGTCTCCCACTTACCGGCAGCCGCTGTGGAGCCAATTCTGTAGGGAATTTTGTTGTTATGCACAAGAGGCTATAAAACTGCCAAGCCGATTTCAATTCCCAACTAATGATCTCTAAAGGTCATGGAGGCGGATCTATTATGCTGTAAAGCATCTCAGTCGCAAAATTTATTCTTGAAAAATCGTGTTTGATAACCGGTTCCCCACAGCGGTGAACCAGCGTGTATTAGGATTTTCCCAGTCCCACTCTTATAATCACATTACTATTGGAGCTGAGACATTGGAGATATAATCTACTTTTTTCACACACTCCTGTCTTTTTTCTAGAATTCCCCCCCCCCCCTTCTTTTAGAGTCCCGATTATCTGATACCATTCACAGGTATTTCGATAATCTTAATCGTTATACTATATACATCCGTTGGAGCACACACATGAAATCAGATTTCTTCCTTTTGAGTCTAGCAAGACAATTTTTCCCAATTTTCTTAAATCTTTAATAACCCAACATGGCTGTGAATAATTTTCGTGATATCTGTTAAATCGTAAACCTAATAACTGCGCAAAAAGCGTTGAATCAATTTTAAATGAAACAGGAGAAATAACTTTGAGAAAAAGCTCACATTTTCAACTTCTCATACCGACCATACTCCACTCAGTTTTCCTTGAACCTCACGCCGACACGCATATGCTGTAACACGGAGAAACCATTCAGCTGTCAGTCGTATGTTCCAGTCTCCAGAACTCACGTTCGTGCTTTTCTTTCTCGTTGTACTCTTGGGGGGTGGGTGGGGGGGGGGGGGGGGGTTGGGGGGAGCAGGTAGGAGTAGAGCGAAGGGGCAGGGGGGTGGGATAACCTCGCGCACGTACCAAAGCCCACCCTAGCAGTCGGTACGTGTCCCTTAACCGAGTCTTAAATACGTGACGCACGGATAATGGGGAAGATTTCACAGCCGAGATCCACTGTAAACCGAAGAACGAATCGCTCCTGAAATGTACGTGCGTTCGATTATCCTGACGTAGGGATGGGGTAGACCGAAGCATTTTACGTGAAACTTCAGACGCTTTCCAGTCGTATTTAATATCGATTAGTCGGAATACAGGTTTCCGTCGTAAGACGGAAATGACACAGAACACATAATTACGGTGAGATTCTTTTATTTGTGCTTGTGGGAAATTAGAAAATAGTTTTGAGAGCTTTGCGGCAGTTTGGTTAGACTTGGCTGAAGGAGATAAATCAGTTTGGGAATTTGGGGAAGCTGATCAAAGGTCTTAAGAACTCTGCCTGGCTTGAGAAACAAAAATTTTCGTTTATCCCTGGCATTTTTGTCAAGTTTGAAACTGCTTCTGCGTGGAACAAAAAAAAATATGTGCAGCGATATCATCGGTTCTATCCCATAAACACTCATTAATGATATAGCTGACATTTCAGTTGAAGTGTTAAAACAGTATTAGAATCCAAGCGGAAACTACCGATCAGAAAAGTTATTGTCCATACTAGGTCACATTGCCATCTACTTATTCTCCTCCCCCCCCCCCCGCCCGCCACCCGGATTTCAGAAATACGTACAGTAGTTGGAACATTTTTCCACCTAAGAAATTGTGTTTTCGCAGTAGAGATTGTGAAAAATCTCCTTCTGGACTCCCTCCCAATTGAAAATTGCACTTTAGCTTCAGCTCATCCCTTCCCCCTCCTCAGACAATGATTATTTCTCGAATATCCTTGAACAGCATGGATTCTCCTCCGTTTTCCCAGTTCTATTTTCCCTCAATATTCTCAGCAGTTTAACTTACCCACCCCGCACCCCCCCCCCCCTCCCCCTCCCCACGCCATATTTTCCACCCCTGTCTACTCCGTTTTGAAGTGCCCACGGGCACCAACTTATAACGAGAATTGCTCTCCGAGCTGAATTTCCGGAAGTTTCGCATATTCCTTTTTGCTCCATAGCCGGAGCCTGTGTGCGTTAGTCAACTTCTACGTGGAATCTTATTCTTTACTACTCCATTTTTATCCCCCTCTTATGGTGTTTTTATAACCGTGTTCTATTTTCTCGGGGGCTAGTCTTTTCTCCAGCGTTAATTCAGGTCAAATGTTCCGCGGTAGAACATAAATTTTGCCCAGTGGACACCGCGAGCTTACTGCGGTAGCCAATGCGATTCGAATTACTAGATTCATGGTGTTTATAAAAGCGAGCTTTTTCCTCACATTTAAAAACCGCTTTCGGCCACTTGGGGACCAGTTGCAGGTCAGTTGGCGGGTAAATACAATGCTCCTGTGGTTTCGCGTTTTTTACCTTGAACGGCCAGCGGACTCTGAGCGGAAATTGAATTTACTTAACTCGTGGAGTTGGCTTGAGTAATCAGTAGTCAATCTTGCAATTAATAAAAAATGAGATCAAATGTGCGAGTTGATGTGGTCGTGGTAGGAGTGATAATAGCATTGGGAGTTTTTAGTACATTTCGAGGCGAGGGCATAAAAACTTTTCTGCCAACTGGGCTGGAAAAACGAACCAAAGGAGAGCTCTGCTGTGCAACAATTTTTCTCGTGTTAATGCAGCGTCACTATTGTGACGATTAACTTCTTTACACAATCAATATTTTATGAATATAATGAATTTGTCTGCGTTTGGAATCACAAAAGAGGTGCCATAGAGTGTAAATTGACAATTATTGCTACACCAATATTTCCTATAATAACGACAGGAAAGATGAAACGAGGGGCACTCGAGGGACGATTTGTTTTGTGCATAAAAACGATATTGGCACAGGGAAGACTTTCATCACCGCAAAGTGGAAGAAGAAAGGCGAGAGAGGGCAGAGGTGAACCAAAAGAGGGATGAGATGGCTCCGGAGAGGTAGTTCAAGGTGCCGCTCGTAAGTATCATTTTTCTCGGGGTCACGAGCCACTCTTTTAATCAAGTACTACCTACTTCATGCAGTGGTATTTGCTGATATCGTAACTCGACTGATTTCTCGTGTAATGGTAAAAAATTAAACCAGTCGAATCATCATAATGAAGGTTTAAACTTATTAACTTTCCGTTTTGCGTTTCCTTGGTTTTCTAAGGGTACACAGATGTTCAACAACAGATCGGTGACGTGTGTGTGTGGTATCATAATACCCGTCAATAACCTCTAGATTAGTCTCCTTACAAATCACTCAAAGCTCTTCCAGATTAAAATCATAAGTAATGAAATTTAATGAGTAGAAAAACTGTGAATTGTAGTTAAAGTTAATTGAGGCGGCATTGTGGAGATTATCATTATAATTTTTGAGACATCATGGTCTAGATTAGAGGCCAATGGTAACTTGAGCGGTAATCCGGTCAAGGACGTTCGAAACGTGTCTAATCTGTTCTTATGTATTTCTTCTATGTTTGCGAACTAGTAAAAAATCCGGTAGAAAGTGTACACTGAAAACACCTCATAATTAATTTATATTTATACAGACACCTCTACTCTGGAGCTTGATGTAGCCGGTAGGGTATGTACCCATTACGTTAAAGGTCCTGGGTTCGCGCCCGACGAATATTTGACGTGACGACATATTTTCTGATGGGTTCCGATCGATAGCAGGAACATTCCATGTGCGCTATCGGCTGTACCTATAAAATAGGACCCCACGACTGGGCGGGAACCTCTCCCGAGGGGGGGGGGGGGTTCATTGTAGGCGCGTCGGAAATGGCAAAAGTCGGTCCCACCCGCAGGGATGGGTGTCCAATACTCCCTTTCGACGAAATACTAAAGAGCAGCTACTGCGGGGAGTACAACACACGGATCTCGGCAAGCTAATGATGCAATATCGTCTGGTTGAAAAGAACTGGTAAGATTATTCATCAAATAATTGTGGAGGGTTCTAGATCACGGAAAGAGAAAGAGGAGAGTCGTATCTCACAATAGCTGAGGATATAATTCCCCTCGATGATCCCTTGTAAAATCATGATAGTACCATAGCTATCGGCAGTGATCATCAGGCAACTGCTGACATGCGATAACGAACATTCGGCCCACATAGCCTCTGCTTTGTTTAACACTATTATTGACCCCAAGCGATGACTCTCAGGGGCCCTCATAATTCGCTTGATGAATATATTTGTCGTTGATCGAACACGACTAGCTGGTAATAGAGGTACTGTAAACCCTAGCACACTATTGACTGTGTGAGGATTTTACGGATTATTTTGGTATCATTTTTATAATTGTTAACATGTGGAAACCCAGTGATCCTAACGATTTTCAACACTAAAAATAAGAATTCCTGGAGTTGATACCAGGTCACATGGAATATAGAATACCGTGTATACAGACATATACACACAGACTGGTGTGGATTTGATGCAGTGGGTGAAATAGGTCTGCATCAAAGGTGTTCGAGTCCCGTCTCAAGAGAATTTTTTTCATGGATTTTGCCCGATGGGCAGGAGACCGCTAATAGTCCAGTCAATGTAGGCTTTCTATATAAAATCTCACACCCATCGGAGTGAAGTATACCAAAAAATCGATGAAAATACACTGAATATCATATCAAAATGTATATTGACCAAATTGGCGGCTTCAAAAGTTATTAACAAAAAAACTGACGCAAAACTGGTCTATGCGCATCTCATTTGAATTCGGCACGCTTGGCGCGAACCACGTGACCCCCACCATTTTTCCGAGAGGCGTGGCGTGCTGTGATACCGACGCTTCATTGTGGACAAAAACAACCACTTTATAAAAAATCATAGTTAATTAACGGTGCGTTTTTCGATAGCGGTTGCCGACTTTTTTTAAAAGCTTCTTATTTGGAGCTTCAACAATTAAAGTGCGATTTTTGCGTCAGTTTTTTGTTAATAACTTTTGAAGCCGCTAATTTGGTCAATATACATTTTGATATGTTATTCAGTGTATTTTTATCGATTTTTTGGTGTACTTCACTCCGATTGGCGTGAAATTTTACATAGAAGCCGTTTTTTGAGCTAGATTGACTGGACTATAAGCTGGACTGTAACACAACCCGACGCACGGGGGGGGGGGGGGGGTTCCATCAGAGGCGGTCGCTATCGTATTCCAGAGGTTTTCTGGATGCTTTGCCCTCTGATTAGGAAATATGATAGCTTGATGGGCGAACTTCGACCCCAGTTGCATTGGGTGAGTACTCCCCTCAATAGAATAGAGAAAGCACAAGAACAAATATGCACTCAAAGACATGGTATTAAGATTTCTTGAAGACAAATTCAATTTTCACCTTAGGGAGCTGTCCAATAATTTTCCGAAGTCCAGTAGGTGAAAATTCGTCATTCTGCTTGGAAATAGTTTTCTGGTTAATGGATTCGCTATAACTACATATTGGAGTGATTATCAAATTAATGGATTATAGTTATCAATGATAGTTACTGATAAAATATAAATCCCCGGTTTATTTTTCCTAATGTTGAGGTACCTATTCCCACACATTCTTTAGCCCCTAGAGGGCATACCTTGCTACGAATAAAATTAGATCAAACGGACTCAAATTTGGTAATTAAATTGGACATATATCGCGTTATCCATTAAATGTCGCCTTCATTTTTCTTCATATACAAAATAAAGACGTATTTAATAGCAGGCTTTGCTTCGTGATAACCGGTAAATTGTGTGAACACCTCTACCGTAGAAAATATCATAAAGAAGGTACGTTCTTTCATATACTTATAATCATTATATAATTTTGTATTTGCAATAAAATAGAGCAATTGTGTATTCTTTGAAATGAGCCTTACGTCACAAGAAATCTTGCATACCTACAAGAAATATTCTATTTACAGTATATAAAAAACGAATTTTCGGAAGGCCTACTACAATGAATTTCCGGTCGACAATAGTTTTGGCGATCGCACTCTGTTTCTCAGGTAAGTGTACGATTAAAATATTCGTTGTACATTTCGTTCTGTGGTCCTATCGTTCATGGTAGTATAGATAAGTATATATATATAGCGTCGCTTCAGAAGTAAAAGGCGTAAGCGCCAAAAATTTTTAACTTCCCGAAATCTTGTTACTGTAATTGTGATGGTAAAGTTAGGCCCTCATGAGCCTCACCTGATGAATTCGTTGGCAATGGTTGGGTGAACCCCGATAGGTTCTCATCAGGAGCGTCACGCAGTTCTATGACCGGGGGATCACGAACCACCAAAGTACTTTCTCCATTTATAATGAAAATTTTTAATAATAATGCAATGATATGAAGAATAACCCTCTGAAGTTCACTAGAATGTTTCTTTTTTATTCAGTCACTAGTAATTAAGTGATAAAATGCTGTGCTACCGAGAAATTGCTTCGGCGGAGGTTCAAATCTGCAACATCTGGATCGCCCATCTGATATTTTATCTACTTCCGATGATGGAGATCGCTCAATCGACGGAGCTTGCTCAATTCAATTTGATCCCCTCCCTTTCTGGCAACCTGAATCGCGTCAATCTTATGAATCGCCAAATTCCTTTTCTGCCAAAAATTTGTTTCAACTGCTTATACGAATGAAATAAATCCGGCTCCTGACCTGATAAATCATTAAAGAATAATCATTACTCATCAGGTGTGAAGGGGATGTTAAATGGACGTGAAGCTCAACCTAGCGAATTCCCTTACGTTGCTGTCGTGTGCGATTATGGCTGGGCTATATGCAGCGGTGCCATCCTGGACGCGACTCACATACTCGTAGCAGGAAGCTGCTTAGAGACTATAAGAGCCGACTCAATGTCAATACTGGTTGGCACTATGTTTTTTGGGGCTTGCCACGGAGGCTTACCAGTTGAGAGCTATCAAGTATATACTGATTGTGTAGATGATATCCATGATATCGCCGTGATAAGGGTAAGGCATTCATCCCCTTACCATATTTCATCTTCAGGATATTCTACATGTTATGGCACAATCAATAATTTTATCTCCATTAACAGATAACTCGTCACTTCTGAGTACTTTACCTTGTTTTATTTTTATTTTATATCATTTTTTATTTTTAATTGACAAATATGAAAGAAAATTGGGGTCATGAAAAAATCAGGATGAATAAATGATGAGGCAGGAACTATCTAACGGAAAAATTTGAAAAAAATATGTTATCAATAAATTCTCAAAAATTTTTCGAAAAAAATTTGACAGTTGAATTATGCACCAGCTTAATTCTTTGGATTTTTTCTAGCTAGCTCAACCAATCGCATTTACTGCAATAGTGCAACCAATTTCAATAGAGCCACCCCCTGAAAATTTCTGTACACTGTGCGAAATGACAGGATATAAGTGGCTCAGGGATGAAGATGATAATGCACTATTCACATGGAGCCCAGCTATATTCTTCGACCGAGAACGATGTATCGATATGGGTGTGGATGTTGGTGAAACAGAAATGTGCATCAAAGATCCTGATTCGATTGCCAGAATCACGTCGGTAAGAATAGATCACCGTGAAAACGGCCCACTTTGTCGATATTGAGTATAACTCGCGAATCTTGATCAAGTTGCGCACATTTCATGACCAGTCTGCAAAATGACATTTGCAAGAAATATTAAAATCTAGAAAAGTAATTAAATAAAAATTGATTTTAAAGGAGGGGCGGGGAGGGTGGAGGGTACGAATATCCTTGATATTGCTGGTTGATTAACTCATCCATTTGGTATTTTATTGCAGTCAGATCACGGTTTTCCCGTAGTTTGCGACGGAGCTCTGGTTGGATTGACCCTTACTTTAGCAGGAACTCAGGTTCCCAACGATCCAAGTGAACCGTCTGTAATGCTTCGTCTATCTTACTATGTGAATTGGATCAACGAGCATATAGATAATCATCGCAATGAGAATCGATTTAACAATCCATACCAGCCTCGATATAACAATCGAAACAACAATGGAAACCACGATCGTAACAACAATGGAAACAACGATCATAACAACAACAACGGACACAACGATCATAACAACAACAATGGACACAACGATCATAATAACAACAACAATGGACACAACGATCATAATAACAACGGTCACTACGATCATAATAACAACGGACACTATGATCATAACAACAACAACGGACACTACGATCATAACAACAACAACGGACACTACGATCATAACAACAACGGGCACAACGATCATAACAACGGACACAACGATCATAACAACAACAATGGACACAACGATCATAATAACAACAACAATGGACATAACGATCATAATAACAACGGTCACTACGATCATAATAACAACGGACACTATGATCATAACAACAACAACGGACACTACGATCATAACAACAACAACGGACACTACGATCATAACAACAACGGGCACAACGATCATAACAACGGACACAACGATCATAACAACAACAATGGACACAACGATCATAATAACAACAACAATGGACATAACGATCATAATAACAACGGTCACTACGATCATAATAACAACGGACACTATGATCATAACAACAACAACGGACACTACGATCATAACAACAACAACGGACACTACGATCATAACAACAACGGGCACAACGATCATAACAACGGACACAACGATCATAACAACAACAATGGACACAACGATCATAATAACAACAACAATGGACATAACGATCATAATAACAACGGTCACTACGATCATAATAACAACGGACACTATGATCATAACAACAACAACGGACACTACGATCATAACAACAACAACGGACACTACGATCATAACAACAACGGGCACAACGATCATAACAACGGACACAACGATCATAACAACAACAATGGACACAACGATCATAATAACAACAACAATGGACATAACGATCATAATAACAACGGTCACTACGATCATAATAACAACGGACACTATGATCATAACAACAACAACGGACACTACGATCATAACAACAACAACGGACACTACGATCATAACAACAACGGGCACAACGATCATAACAACGGACACAACGATCATAACAACAACAATGGACACAACGATCATAATAACAACAACAATGGACATAACGATCATAATAACAACGGTCACTACGATCATAATAACAACGGACACTATGATCATAACAACAACAACGGACACTACGATCATAACAACAACAACGGACACTACGATCATAACAACAACGGGCACAACGATCATAACAACGGACACAACGATCATAACAACAACAATGGACACAACGATCATAATAACAACAACAATGGACATAACGATCATAATAACAACGGTCACTACGATCATAATAACAACGGACACTATGATCATAACAACAACAACGGACACTACGATCATAACAACAACAACGGACACTACGATCATAACAACAACGGGCACATGTGAATATATATGTATATTTATACACGCAAAATATCAAATTGATAAATCTACGACAATGAGATAGAGAAAAATTCTACTGGTACAAATGGTGTGAAGAAATTATAATTGAGTTGTAATGTTTTACTATGTTATACATATATGTATATATATTTTTTATATCGATCTTCCAGATAAGGAGTATAATCAATTGTTCATGTCCTTCTTTGAAACTGAGATTAGATAATTATTCTCAATAGCCCAAAATAAAGGTCGCGTAATATAATTCGAAAATGAGGCCTGTTTGTTTAATAAAGCAGCATTATGTTCTCTAGAGAAGGTATTTAAAGCCGTAAGAAAGATTTATTTTGCCAGGCTGTTTGTTGCATCCCCATACCCACATTATTGTCTGAAAATTTTGCTTCACATAAAGAGCTTTTTCATTACTAGGCCCGTCAAATCGTGATTTTAACATCGCGCTTTGTCGCACCACGCGAGAAAAAAAAAGTGTTCGTCATTCGGCCTAAAAAAATTTTCGGACTCGGATGATTGCATACCTCGGCTTCGCCTCAATCTGAATTCCTTCCGAACCGTTGCATATCAAGGTATTGACGAATGGAGTGAGAGTCGTGGCTAAGAAACGGATTTGTTATTTATGTCCACCATTTCATTCGTTTAAAGTGCCAAACCGTTCAGACACACAGCCACGAACGGAACAGCGATTCGATTGAGTGTCAAAACGTCTCAATTTTGTTCATGAAAATCACGCCCGACATAATTATTGAAGTCCGATGTTTTCCACTCTGAATGATATTCATCACACGGTTGAAAACAAGATTCGGTAGGCGTTAAACTAGATCCTCAAATTTATTTGGATACAGTAGATTAGAATCCACAGTGAGAAATTCCATTTTCGATTGTCGGCAGTTACATTTATTGCAGATGGTATTTATCACCGACTGCTCTGTACCATTATATAACCGTGAAGCGTGACATTTAATAAACTCAACTTATTGCACGTCGTAACATAAAGTCATTTTATGATACGCTGTAAACTTCGCATTCGTCGAAAACGGAATTTCTCATCTTGTACTCGAAACTGTTATTTCGCCGCAGATTTCCATGGGCCACAAATTCTGTTCGAGCGGGAATCGAGTCATTTTGGTGAACATGTAAAGCATGTGCAAAGATGTCGGTATATGATAGCAAATAGTGGATTTTGTCCCTAGGCCGGCAAAGTAGCTTTGGCGCCAAAAAATTTCTTTCGAGTCCAATTTTCTGTTATTGCAGTCCTAATTAGGTTATCATGACGGAATAACGGCTATGCAGCGCTGTTTTAGGGACACGACGGCCTTGCGTATTCGAAACGTCGGTAAAGAAGAATTTCTTTGACATTGTATGTACCAAAGTATACGGAGAAATTTTCCCCGACATCCTGACCGTTTTGACTGTAAGAAGTTTAATTACGAATGGATACAGCCGTTATCTGCAAAATTATTATAATTATAATCGTTTAGGGAATCCTGATAGTCCCGTAGGGAGAGCCTTCTATATGGATCATCGACCAATTGCAGACATGAGGTAATGAACTTTCGGTTCACATTGCGTACCATTTGTTCACCACTATTATTCAACCCTGGCGATCACTCCCAGGAGTCCTCATCGTCCGATAAATGAATATGGGACATGTCATGCTAAATTGAGTGACTGAAAATCCAACCTGCTCTGAATCGGATTTTTTTTTCTCGATTGAGGACAAGGTAACATATCTGCAGATTGTGATAACTGAGCATATTGTTCCCCGACATCATTCCCGGGAGCGAATTTCCTGGACATAATGTCCTCAACAAAAATTCTAACCAACATCCGATGTTCACGAATTTTCAAACTGAGAATGGATGAGACACGCAGCTACTCAGGATCGAATCTTGTACACTTTAACCACTCAAGTATGGGGTCTATATGTCGTATATAGACCCCAGAGCTTGTCCTATCGGTCGGGGTCTATATGTCATATAGACCCTTGCCGTGATTCATAAAAATTAATTTTCTCCCTTACTATGATCGATATCGGAATTCTGAAAATTATCCCATGAAGTACATGAGCTTGTCAATACAATGCAACCCGATTTTTTTTTTCAAATCATTTTTTATATTTTTTCTAATACTTCAACATTGCGCATCTAAATTTTATGTCGGATGCATTCAAACCTCTCGTTTATCGGGAAAATGTTCATAAAAAATTCTGAAATGTTTGCCACACGTACTTTGTAAGTCCCTCTATCAGAGATTCTGGCAATCGCCGATTTCGGTCACCAGTTGGAGTATTTAATGAAAATAGGTCTTAAAAATTCTAGAAAAATATGAGTAAAAAAATACCGTACTTCAAATAAGCTTTTGGTGAAGGGTCAAGATCATAGTTGACTTTTACTGCATAATTTTCTGACGTTATGTATAGAAGTTATCGCGTATTGAAGAGCGCATTCGAATCGACGGGAGGATGCCGGCCGATGCGGACAGATCGCGCGATATGGGCGCCGTACTTGAGGGGTTCAATTGTTTCGGTTTCCTCTTTTCCTTCGGGAAGCTTCGGAGTGGTGACTATCATCAATTATTCAGATGGGCGTTATGCAATCCCGTGCCGAAAAAGATATATCCCGAAGATATATCTCGGATAAAGCATTTTAGATATATAGTGTATATGACCGCATGGATATATCCACGTAGATATATCCTAGATATATCTCATATAGAGTATTTTTAGCCGAAAATATATCCAGATACACCCGTATATTAGACATATATATCTCCGTTTATATATTTTTTTCCGTGAGGGATAATTGTGGAATAGATTGTTGAATTTTGTCCCTTCCAAGTTGGTGTACTGATAAGACTCTTATTTTCGTAGACATAAAATAGAATATGTTTTTCAGTTCAAAAATTGTTCTCTGGGAGAATTCTCAATTATAATCATATTAATATAGGCTACAACATTAATATGATTATAATAGATTATTTGTCATTTTTACATCGTTCCAGTAATGATCACATCATACACTACTGATAAAAAGATTACTATGTACTGTAAGTGTCATTAGGGACCAGTTAACTACGCCTGGCTCTCACTCAATAAATCCCTCAATCGTTCTGGTTAAATGATTTTAGCAGATGTTCAAAGGCGTCAAGACCATGGCAGCATAAATGCTATAAAGATTGGATAAATTGTCATTGTAATCGATTATCATTATCGTTATCAAATCCAAGTTAAATGTGCTTTAGTGTTGGGCCATAAGCCTATGTTGATAATCAGTTGTTGTCACCAGAGGCAATATGCCTCATGGGCATCAATCAATTTGACCAATCGAGGTCGATTTTGATGATTGAATTGAATATCTACCATGCTATCGGTCAAATGCTGAGAATCATTTCTTTGCCCTCTAAAGTGTTTAACACTAGTTTATGCTTCTTGAAAATTTCAAAATTGCGCTTATATGGCGATCATGTGGATACCTAATTTTGTAACGAACTGATAGTGAAACTGTGATATTCTCACCTAGATATTTTCTCCTTATCGTGAGAGCTTAAAGGAATATAATAAACCAAAGTACACGTACAATCCGGAATGTACGCTTGATTTAATTAGAAATTTGAGGATTATACCACGGCAATTTCTCATATCTTATAAATTGAACTTTCTAAGTATGTGACGATTATCGTACGCTAAAGTTTCTGAGATAGCATTAAAGAATAATTGACGTGATTATTGGCTGTATCACCTTTCAGTTCTATTATAATGAATTTGCTGTTGACAGTAGTGTTGGCAATCGCAGTCGTGCGCTCAGGTAAACATAAAACATCTATTAAAAAAAAGACCTCAATCATTGCAGAAATTTATTTTGCGTCGATGTGTGTATTTTTTTTTTGCCGCCATCCCTTTCGCTGCCCTTGAGCATTCCTTCAGAAGAGAGACACGTACCCAGGCAGCTGGGGCTGACGTTCTCCATTCGGACCATCGTATTTCCACATACAGGGTCAAACTCCAGAAACCCCGATAGCGGGCACTCGTGGTGGAGCCCCTCCGCGCCTCGCGACGGGTTGGCCTCTCGTTGGGACTATTATTCTCATGTAATATAAACGGTACCTCGTTTATAATATACACGGAATGCTCCGGCTATCGGTCGAAAACCATGAGAATATACAAGTATTTCATGATGACAAATCTTCGCTGGAGGCTGGGCGTAAATTCTGAACTTTTCTTGCAGTAGAAACTCTAGCCATTGCCCTACTGGTTCGTTTTGCCCCACCCCTCCTAAGCTTCTTGAAAATCGCACTAAAATGTTGGATAGTCGCTGAATCATTCTCATTATCTTCTACAACTAATATAGAACAAATATCTGCTTATTAGGGGTGAGGGGCCTGATCAACGGACGCACAGCACATATTGATGAGTTTCCATTCTTGGCTATCGTATGCGAATATGATTGGCCCATCGCCATGGGCGTTATTCTCGATTCGAAGCATATCCTTCTAGCAGCAAGCCATCTCGTCGAATCAAGACCGGCGTCACTGTCTGTCATGATCGGAACCACGGAATTTACCCATTGTAATGGCCTGGGTATACCAGTACACAGCTATCGGGTTCACACTAATTGTGACAATGATATTCACGATATTGCAGTAATAAAGGCAAGTATATCATCTTTTTTTCAAATTAAGATTCAATTCAATCATGTAAATTAACTTCAAGACTGTTTAGGATGTGCGGTTGTGAAAACAAAACAAAAACATTTCACTTCTTTGCGCTGATACTGTTTTCATTCAAATTTGTTTCATAATACTGAACTTGTAGATCACGTTCTGGAATCTCTTTTCTCTGCTCTCCGGATTTCGTATTTTCTCTGCCTCAGTGACTTCAAACTATAATCAAAACAAATGGGGCAAACCACGCCAATATAACGCGTATGGTTTGCTTGTTTTTGTTTTTTGTATGTCCCTTCTGGATTTTGAACACAAGCAGTTCAACACTCAATGTAGGGCAACAAACGGATGTTTTCAAAATGGCGGGTGGTTTCAAAACTAAGCCAAAAGGCAACACACCGATAAATTCTGAGATGAATCAGATTTATGGCGAATTCAACTAACATACTGATAGGCACATTTTTCAGAAGCATCCTCGATAATTTTTTGATAAGGCATTGTATTGTTATAGTCCAAAATATTAGGTGGCTATGTCTTGATAACTGCGAATGGATAAACAAAATGGAAGAATGAATTCGACTGACTCCACATATTTTCGGAATTTGAATATTTGAAATAATCTCGGAAGTATCAACGAGTGGAACGGAAATGGAGGAAGAGTCTGTTCTCTGCATTCACATATTTTGTGGATTAGCGGTTCATATTAGAACGGGATTCTAAGGCGATGCAACTTATTATTTGACTCAGTGTGCCGCATCGGTTGTCCGAAAAAGCAGACTCGGAGAAAAAAGAATTTAGAAAAGAAAGATTGGGAAAAAAAGACTTTGGATAAAAGAGATTTTGAAAAAAAAGACTAGATAAAAAGGCGCTGTAAAACCGCTCCCGAGCATGGGAATTCTGAATGGGGGTGTCTGTAACCAGCCCCACCATCGCGATGGAAAAAAACCACACCCGAGTGGGGTGGCGCATGTTGGGGGAGAACATTTTTGGCACCCCCGGCATAACTTTCCAAACTATTTTTTTCCAAGTTTTTTTTTCTCAGTATTTTTTTCCGCCTTTTTTTCCAAATCTGTTTTTTCAGCGATTCTGCCGCACCATACTATATCTTTACATTGTGCAGGTGACAAGATTATTGTGTATTGAAACCAAATGCAAAAGTCATTGAGACTTCAGTCGTCTACATGCTTTCGAGTGTATTACTAATAATATTACTCCTACAATTTCTTCCCATTCATCCCTTTTGGATCCTTATGAGTAATGTTGTATTCCAATGAAAACAGTGTCAAATAACAGCTAAATACTCTATTTGTGTAAAGCATGTACTTTTGTATCAAATACCTTCTGTGCGCAAGGTTGAGGAGTAAGGGTAACCATTGGTGACGTAGGAGTCTAGACTTGAGGAAATCTGGGGTCAGGGTTCATCGCAAAAGTACATTGCTATAAAGTTCCGGTAATGAAGGTAAATAGGAAGTCTTATTTATACTTTCTGTTTTCAGCTCGCCTCACGGATGATTTATGGTGCAACAGTGCAAGATATTGGAATAGGATTACCGTCTAACGCTCGTTGTTCATTCTGCGTAATGACTGGGTACAAACGATTTGACGAGGCTGATGACGAGGACATTATCGTATTTGATGATGATTCAATTGTGGGATGGAGTCCTGCAGTGATGCTCGATCGGCGCACTTGTACTGATCGGGGTATGGACCTTGGGGAGACGGAGGTGTGCCTCAAAGATCCAGACCATCAGACTAAAGTTACCTTGGTACGAATAAATATAACGCCCCATACATACACAAGAAAATATTTCCTGTGATTCGATCATTTATTTATATCCTTGGGTATTCAATTGCAGGCAGACCACGGTTTCCCCATAATTTGTGATGGATATGTGGTAGGACTGATTCTCACCATGGATGACGGCCACGTTCCTGCCCATGCATTTGACCCAGCAGTTATGGTCAATTTATCCTACTATGCGGATTGGATTTATGGATCGTAATTAATAAAGTAAAATGACCAATAAACTGATGTACTCTATTATTAGAAGTTGAACAGCTCCGAAATATTTCGGTGCAAAGGTAAAAATCGAAAGCAGTGTTAACATATCTAGGCATATATCGGGTGAGTTGTGCCAAAACGTCCTCGGGAATAGCAAATCAATTTTCGATTTTTCGCAGGGCATCTTTAGGAACCCCGGCGATATTTTGCGATTACAATTTAGTAATACAATAAAAATAATTCAGAAACATTACTCGATTGTTCTTATATTTTCATGTTTGTTCAAAACACAGAGCATCCAAAATGAGATGTGTGTATGTGATGTGATCACACCGCTAAGCTTCTGCCTGCACTGCGCATCAGAGAAAAATTTTGAAAACAAAAAATTTAAATCCGTTCGGTCGGTTTTGAGAAATCATTTTTTGAAAAAATGCTCTCGTGCTCATACACAGATATAGGTATAGTTATGGGTTTGACACATTCCGGCTGTCCACATTGATGAAATCCCTGCGTTCCGAGTTAGACGGCATTGCTTCCGAATTTATTTGGTTTACCAACATTCACTGATGAAACGAAAAATCAGGTTGAACGACGCCTAATGTCGACGGATGAAACTTAAGTGCCGGTAAGCCACCAGTGAAACTATGCCTCGTGGGCATGAATAAATTTGACCGATTAGGAACAATTTTGGTAAGTACATCGAATAGTCGATACGGTATCAGTGAAATTGTACTATCAGAAAAACATCTCTGAATTGCGTGAACATTATAACACTGTGCTCGCTCTGACTGGATCCATATGTTCTGCACATTGTGACCAATTAATGAATATAATAAACCAGAGCGATCGACGAAATATCCACGATCTGATAAATTTCATCGAAAATGCCACAAGCCTATGCAGCATTGTTGTGAACTCTTAATTTTAAACATTGTTAACATATCGAATAGATTCCGTCATTAAGTTCGGGTTATATAATGACAATATACACTGATTGAAAAACTCACGTGAAATTTGAGAACTACTAACGTGGCCATTTGCAGTGCATGAACAACGAAAGTTCCCAAAGCGTAACTTGTACCACGATGAATTTCTTAGTGTTGATAAGCACCATTCTTCTCCCAGGTAAATTGTCAAATTGTAATACCTTTTTTCGTACATATATCAGGAGTCCCACTATAGGTAGTATATATCCGTAGTACTCCCAATATTTGATTTTATACCATCAACAAGAACTTGAAAGCTTAGATGCAGAGTACCGAATTTGGAGAAAATGTTGAAATCAACAAGTAGGGGGTAGGTAATTGAATGGGTTTTTTCCTGTTTTCTTTGAATGCAGTCGTTTCTTAGAGCAAATGGGAAAAAATATTGAGTTTAAACTCCAATGCATTTCGATATGGCGATGTCGTTTCATTTCGCGACTCAGTGCAAAACTCCTAATAAACCTCCCACTCCAAAGAGAAATTTTGGGACCTATCTCCAGAAAGACTATGCAATTGTACGACGCGAAAATCGGGTAGTTAGTTGAGTACGAGGAGTCTCATTATACAGTTTACGTTCAAGATCTTCAATCTTCATTAATAAATTTATATTACTTCGGCTCTAATACTTTCCTGTCATTTCTCACTTTAATGTAAAACAACGTAAAATCCAGCGAAAAGTAAGCCATTTTTTGGATGAGCGACGGAAAGTACTTCACCGAGTTCAGTCAAAATTTGATAAATTCAAACTGGAGTGGACTTCCCGTAACTCTCTACTCTGTAACTCGCCCAGCGCCAGTCAACGACGGGGAATGCGCCTCTATTACGTGTGACGAAAATATCTATCAGGGATATCCTGAATTTCAAATCTCAGTGCGATCTTTCTTTGAAAGAATACAGCAACCTTCAAGATACGAGGATAGATAGGGTGGACCTATTCACATTCTTGCATATAAATAATCTGCACATTGATTTTTCACCAGGAGTGAAGGGGCTCATCAATGGTCGTACAGCCCATATCTATGAATTTCCTTACATTGCTGTTATATGCTCCCACGAATGGCCAGTGTCAGGTGCTGTTATTCTTGATGAGAAGCGTGTACTTGTAGCAGCAGGCCATATTGGTACAACAAGACCAGAAGCACTGATGGTAATAGTTGAAAGTATGGAATTCGGCCATTGTAACGGCGTGGGCATACCTGTTGAGAGCGTACGAGTTCATCTTGATTGTGTCGCTGATCTCCATGATCTTGCAGTAATCAAGGCAAGCTATTAATCCTCCACTTACGAAGCGTTTCTGTTGCATACTCTTACTCACTATGTCAGCTCAGTGCGATGGTTTCGTATTTAAACAAAATGTTATAATCGATAAGTGCTGCATAGCTCTTTGCCTTACTATTTACTGGATACTCCCAACATTTCGGGATCTACCTTCGTTAGTGGTTTCTGGTAGACAGCAATGCCAAATGTTTGGTAGACTACCACTTTCTTTCCTTGCAAGACCTGGAATGTTGACCAAACTAGGGTTGCAATCACAGGCTGGCAAGTGATTAAGTTACAAAATGCCATGTGATATATATTGACAAAATAATTTGTATTTTCTTCAGCTCGCTGGATCGATTGAATTTAATTCAAACGTGCAACCAGTTGGAATAGGACTGTCTCCTGACAATCCTTGTACTATGTGCAGACTGCTTGGATATAAACGGCTTGGTGATGACGATTTTTTGGATATATTAGGTCAAGAATCAGATTTGGCGTGGAGTAATGCAGTTCTCGTTGATCGAGATGTTTGTACGCAGATGGGTGTCGATGTTGGCGAGACAGAAGTATGTTTCAGAGATCCATTTTTTGAAGCTATGGTCACTGTGGTAAGCATTACTTTGAGCCTGAGATACATACAGATGTATATGAGGGGTCCTTAAATGGCGTACTTTCCTCTGGAGGGTGAACAGACGTGGAAATTTGGAGTCGATAGTTCCTTTCTTATTAGACGTCAAACTTGAATCACCAGAGCCGTTTTGGGACGCCTTTCTGTATATAAAAAACGGTCACGTTGCTCCAGTACTTTATACTTTCATATCTAATTTCAGACAGATCACGGTTTCCCTGTAATCTGCCAGGGAGCTGTAGTCGGACTAATAATCACTCTAGATGAAAGCCATCGCCCGAGGAACGCAATGCATCCGGGTGTGATGGTTAATTTAACCTACTATATCGATTGGATCTACGAAAATTGAAGGATCGAATTGGTTGAAGAACCCATGGATGTGATGATTTTCAGTAGCAAATTGTATCTTTAAAGTTCACCCAAAATTCACAGCATATTACAACGAATGATGTTCTGCAGTGCATGTACCGCCAGACCGAGAAGATTATATAATAAACGTTAATGATAAGATTAGGATCAAATGCGTTGTTTGGAACTTGAAATAGGCATGATTGAATTCAAGAGCAGCACGTAAAACCATCCCCTCAAGAGATCCTCGATCGTGGTCGTGGTCAATAATCCCTCGCAAAATTGATGGAATTTTTCCTCGTTAATCCTATGAATTATCCTTTCGCTCAGTCACTAAGCTCCGTTGAGCTGGGTGGGCTGAATACTCGATTCGAGACCCGACCTACAGCGAAATTACCTACTTTCGACTTGCTCTTTCATTTCTATAGATGCTCAAAGCGGAGCAGGTCATTCCTTGAACAATCCTCAACGATTGTGCGTCCGACATTTTGATCGGAAATGGCTCTTTGACCGGGAATGATCAACTTCCACTTTGGTGTGTAATTGTATCGTTTGTCCAAAGTGATAGTTGAAAAGATTCATCAACGTTCAAATAGAACATATGAACCAAGAAATGATGATTTTGTGCAGATTGCACACATCCATCGTCTTTCGACATTATACGCCATGGTAACTTCAATTCCGTAATTTATGATGAAGAAACTACCATAGAATCTGACTTATCATTCAACCCATGCATTAAACCATTTTTGGTTGAAGCACACATACAAAACTGATACACGAAACTGCGGCCTCCTACCCACCCAAACTTATGAAAATCCTAGATTTATTGCCACTATGTCATGCAAACCACTAGACAAGCGGGCTTCCCCTGCAACTTGACAAATCGCTTGGAAGGATACGCTCGGTTGCTTCACCGTTATACCACATACCTCTCCCGCTGGCAGACATTTTGATTTGGGAAAAAGTCGCTTACATTTTCCTCCCATTCTTGGGCTTATCCCAAAACTCCCTACGCGACAAAACATTTAAATCGCTCGGCTCATGGGAAAACAACTTTTGGGGATGTATGCCAAGTGTCCTCTCATTCGCGAATTTCCAGTGTATTGTTTCTGGAGATGGACTAAACTAAACAAGTAGTGAGCAACCTTATTGATCCAATAGGTTTACACTATGAATTTCCCGGTGCAGAAGCCATAGGGGTATTTATAGTTACGAGTTATCTTGAAAAAATGCTCTCCCCGATACCAAATTGTACAATTGTCAACAGCACTCGCGTGTAATTCGGTATGAACCCCAGCACAAGCTTCGGAAAATCATAATTTTGGTCGGAAATTACGATTCGAAAAAATTTGGGGTCGTCTTCATCGATCACACTGAGCTCGCTAGCCTGATGTGGCCCCCTTAGGTCACGCGGATTTACCACCGTTAGGTAATATTTTCATGCTAGTACAAAGCTTTAGAAGTGGCAACCTGATCTTCAAATGCATTCATCCCACATTGACCTACTCCCGTGGTTTTAGGATTTAAAAACTGACATACCAGTGCTTGCTGAACCCAGCCTCAGAACACCATCCCCTTGCAACGATATTGAAAGTGTCGCGGTGTCCTCGAGGCGCGCTAAAACCTCCTCTGGTATGTCCTCGGGTTCGCGGAGGCGGAGAGTCACCTCCCCTCCACCTCCGCCACTTTGACCATTACCACCACCGCCAGGACTCGTTGATGCCGAGTACATGAACACTGAACCGTATCCATGCAAAGATTGCAGAGGAAGCCTTACACCGCCAACTTCACCCACTGGTCCCTGGAAAATATAATTGAATATTGATCAAAAATTTTGCTGCAATTTCGGCCGTGCGTTCCAGAAGATCTATACAAGTTTCTTATTTTTGACATTTTCCGGAAGCATTGAGAAAAAAAATCTTGATATATATCGCATGGACACTGTAATAAATCGACTTTCATTTGATCGTGGAATCAAGTCTTTGAAGTAGTATGAAGGCATGTGACGTTATCATAAAATAGAATACAAAAATATAACTATGTAAAAGTTGGAAATCCCAAAACCATTACAGTGTTTGCCGTTACAAATATAGAACAATGTGATATAGGACCAAAAACTAGAATATTTATCAAATTTTGACGGGAAATATTGAGAGTATTACGATGTTTGGGCGTGTACCGCAAATGGACAATTCACGCTGCTATGAGTTTTAAAAGTCACGTAATATTGACCATTTATGTTATATATTGATCGTCAAAACGGCATAAAAAATGAATTTTTGTGTTACAAACTTGTCATTCATTCTTCCTCCAAATACTAAATGCCACAAAAGTGAGAACAATTTTTTAGGGGATTTATCTCAAATATGTCTGAGTGTGTGTCTGTGTTTTCTTATAAAAGGAACAATACCCCTTGGCCTAGATATAGCAGGGAAGTACTCCCCCCCCCCTCACAATTCCACTGTCCCCAGATCACCACGGGACTCACGTAAGACATTACTTTCTTGCATGGGGGACTATCGATGTCGCTCTACCTTATCGCCTCGAGCCTAGATTTTTCCTGAACAGCTACTCGCATAAAGGTGCCTACGCTCATCACCTAACAGTTAAGTAGCGTACTTTGGATGATGCACCCAGCGTCATCAGCCACTGTTCGAAATGCGCTAGCCATGCCTAATTGTTTGACGATTTCAATGGTTTGCTCATAATACCGAGAAATTGGGTGATCAAAGCTGCTTTAGATGGGCTACATAAAAAATTCTAATTGAATGATTTTCAATCCTTTGACAGATCCCATATTTCCCCCCAAAAAAAATTGTCGATCCTGATTAATGATTACGGCACGTGTTTAACAATTCATTGAAAGCCCCGACCATGACCCAGGGACTTGCAGTTTCCATCATCAACGTGAATTGATTCACTGAATATTCCTACGCTCCCATGTATTTACCGGCATTTGAATTTTCAGTACAAAAACCGAGGTACTCGGAGCACAAGTGAGAACGCATGAGTAGAAATGAAACGATGGACTACCCGACAGAGAGCCGATCGCCGATTGAACGCAATGAGAGTAATTCACTCGAATGGCCCCTTTGACATTCGTTTGGCTCGTACAAAAAACACCTTCCATTGCAATGTAAAATGTTTCTATCGGGTTATTTCTCCATGCGGTTTCCAACAAAGTCCATGCCCACATGTACATTTGGAAATGGCGCATGAATGTTGATCGAGATTATATTTTACGGAAATTTATGAAGCATTTACGGAGATAAATTCATGAATTCGTTGCCACATATATCCGTTCTAGTTTTTGGTGCATGACACAAAATATGCTTTTCACTATGGCGAAGCTGATCTGAACACATCAGCTTTGTTTAACTCCATTCAGACTGATATTGTCGCTCCCAAATGAGTAGTGAACAAGTTTTTCATCAGCATTTTTCATTGGAATTTTTCGCCTTGTAACATATTCTCCTGCGCGGATGTTATTTCTATTTTCATTAGCGAGTGTATGAATAATCTTGGGAAAGCTATTTCCGTAGAAAATTGTCGCTTGACAGTGCACATTTATTGGTAATCGCAGCTCATCAGATACTATATTGATTTTTTCTGGATGTGACACAAGAGGCCTTCAAAGATCATGTCTAACACTTCATGTGAAATTCTGAAGCAGCATGAGCACGAATGTAGACGGAAACAAACATGTGTAAAGTGTAAGGTCAGTTTGTGTGGCAACACAGGGGCAGGGGGGTGGGTATGAGGAGAATGTGGAAAAATGGTGAAGTGAGACACTCCTCTGGTCGCTTTAGCAACCGCGATTCAACTCTGGAGTGTGTGCAAGTGACATGAAAAATTTCTCGATGTCTCAAGCAAGACCAGTCGGTGAAATGTCTCAAGTAGCGTTCAAGTTTTGATACTTTTGATATTTTATCGATTTTCAGTAACGACGATGGTTGACTTCGGGCTACTGGGTATCCTGATACAAGTCAAATTGTGAGATACGTATCGGGGAAAATCTTCTTGATGGTACTATATTGATAGTCGATTTAAAGTAGCTCCATCCCTACTTCCGGTTTCTAGTTGACTTTAAAGGGCCACCCCGGTGAAACTTCGAAGTCCTAGCCCGGGCTGCGGACCCACCAATCGGGTTTGATATATACAGGCATATCCAAAAAAGTAAAAAAAATTGCGGACCCAACCCATGCTGCCCCATATACCCATAAGCCACATTATTTTTCGTGCCTTAAGCTTCAAAGTGCCCCTTGGTCCGCAATTTTCGTCTAATTTTAATTTTTTTTTTTCAAAATGTTCGTCATACTCCAAACAACAAAGTTAAGTATCCGTTTTGTTCTACTCGCTTTACATCGTGAGGAACTGATTTTTTAGTTTGTGCGTGTTTTTCATTTTTTCAGTAAATCTCAAAGTTTGTCGTTTTCACTAATTGATTATTGTAATCATACGCAATCTATCTTTTATGACGAGAAAAGTGATGGCAGAACTTACAATCAGTACCACCAAATTATAGTACTTTTATCTGTGTATGAGGGAAATGCGCGAAAATACAGACATATGTAGAAATTTGCTGAAGCAAAAATACAGAAATGAATCATAAAATTCTTTTAAATCTTGAACAAACAATTTTTCTCACCATAAAAGACATATTACGTATGATTGCAATAATTAATTAGAGAAAACGACAAATTTTGAAAACATGGAAAAAAAACACGCACACTAAAAAATAATTTTCTCATGATGTAAAGCGATTAGAACAAAATGGATACTTAACTTCGTTCTTTGGAGTATGAGGAACATGTTGAAAAAAAAGAATTGAAATCGGACGAAAATTGCGGACCGAGGAGCACTTTGAAGCTCAAAACACGAAAAGCAATGTTTCTTATGGGTATATGGGGTAAAATGGGTTGGGTCCGGAATTTTCCTTACTTCTT
This sequence comes from Asobara japonica, assembly GCA_026005395.1. NCBI lineage: Eukaryota > Metazoa > Arthropoda > Insecta > Hymenoptera > Braconidae > Asobara > Asobara japonica. The sequence continues at coordinate 6,486,094 of BQMI01000334.1, forward strand.
TGGATATGCCTTTATATAGCAAAACCCGATTGGTGGGTTCGAAGCCCGGGCGAGGACTTCGAAGTTTCACCGGGGTGACCCCTTAAGGGGCATACCCCTCTTAGTTCGAAACAGTTTTTCGTAAAACGTCGATTATTTGGCAACAAAAGGATTTACTCAAATAGGCTGAATATACGAGGTACGGCAAGACTGGATCAGGACTGTTTTAGGACTGGATTAGGACCCATTTAAAAAATATAGACGCTTCAGGTCAAAATTTTGAAAATATCTTCACGATAAATTTCATATGAATGTGTACCACAAAATATTTACTCTTTTATTGAAATACAACGTCTCATTTCTACTGTGCACTGTCGGAGTCATCCGCAGCCGAGACAGAGGCTCGCGCCAAAAAAAATTAAGAGGTCTGTTTACCGCGAACATCCCAAATTTTCGGCGTGGGCCGATTCATTATGACCTGTTCGTTTGTGTTTATTCTCAGTTTAACGATTTGTTTATTGGAATATTTCATACTTCCACATTGGTCGTAATTTTCTTAATGTTAGATTGTCAATTCGTGTTTCAAGGTGTTTTATTATCGTCTTTATTTTATGCAATATTAATATTTGAATGCTCGTTATGAACGGGTGAAATCGTTTGAGCGAATATCGAGTTTGAAACGAAGTTCCATGAGGACGGAACTATTTCTGGGAAAGAAAAAAAATTGATCAAATGTTTAGAAAAAAGGAAGTTAATGAGAAGTCATAAAAAACTGTTTGCCCCATACTTAACTTGCTTATATTTCTCCAGTCGATTTCAGAGATGTGTGATTTTTGTAAGCTTTCTACAACTCACTATTTGAATCAATTATAGGTAGCGAATGCATGAAAAATAAAATCCTGGAATGGTATGGAGATATCGGAGACATCTTGAAAGTTCACGAAAATGTCCTGAAGCATGTGATAGCATGTGATAACCCCTTCAATGGGCAATCCTTACGACATTCCGCTGACCGACTCGCCAGGGAAAAAAAAGACTAAAAGTGGAATAAGTTGGACACTGCGGCGACGTCTGAGCAGCGCCAGACGAGCAACTATTCTGGCGCCAAAAATCTCCAGTGCTTCAGCTCTAAACTTTGGCCACGGTGCAATACGAAAACCCACGGACAACAACAACCGGAATCATGAAAGAGCCAATTCACAAGTTTTTTGGCTATTGTGATATTAGAGACTCATGGATGGACTTTAGGGCGGAAAAAACATGAGACATTAAATAAGAAAAGCAGTGTTTGCAGAATTTCGCCAAAAAACATAAACGGAATATTGATATGAACTACGAAAGGGCGAATGTTTACTCGTTGTCAATCCGCGTTATTGGTCCTTGTGTGAAGCTAAAATTTACACACACGCACACACGTGCCACTCGGGACTTTGGTCTAGTGTTATGGATTTGAACCGATAGCAGGAAGACTCCGCGTGTGTTATCGACCGTAGGAAATGAGAACTCAAGGCCGGGCGGGAACCTAACCCGCCACGGGGGGAGGGGGAGGAGGCCCATCATACCATAGGGGTTGCTGGGGGTTTATCCCGTGTTTACATATACACAGATTATCCCACGCCGATTCACCCCACGGATGGACATCCAGCATTGCCTTTTGAAAAATCCTTAAGGGCAGGTACTGTACTACGGAGTAGGAACGAGAGGGACAGTGTTCTTGAAAAAACTGAATGATGCCTCGTGATCTCCAATTGTCTGACATATTATGGACATTACTACTTTACCGCTAGTTTGAAACGGAGTAGTCCTATATGATGGAACACATCGCCCGAGTAAGCTTTGGTGGTCTTGTGTAATACAATGGCAGCACCGTTAGTCGTTCACTCAGTGTCGTTAGACTTTACCATTTTACCAACCAGCACCCATGCCATTCTTGCAGAAATATTGTCGAGGGTAAGAGCGGCAATTTGTTCTTACTGTGGATGTTTCCGGCCGCCGGGTGCCTGGAACCAACGTAATGCCCGGATCCTTCTAAATTTACGGTCCCATAGACTCTTGATGTTTGTGGACGCGCAACTTTATTCGCTCAACTCTTGAAACTTGAAAACCACTAGAAAGTGATTGCTATTTGATATATTTAGGAAATTAAATCAAACTTTTGGTAAACCGACCTGGACTCTTCAAAAAGTCGGCTTTTTTAGGCGGAGGTAAGTCCTACGTATAGTCAGTTGAGAAAAAACTATGTCAATTTTTATGAAGTTCGGGAGTCGAATACGCTATTTAGTCTTTTATATTAATTAGTTCATTATTTTTTTTCTGCTTCGTTGAATTACGGAGTAACCACTAGTAGAAACTGCGGATCCTGTTTCAGCCTTCAAATGCAGCGGATGCACTCTTCGATTTCCTTGAGCCTTCGAAAAATATGAGAAAACAATATGTCAGACGAGAATTACAACCAGTGAACCACTTTTACTACCTATAGACTAAATAGAGACTAATAAAGATGTTGAGCGGAAAATGTTGTGATGAGGTATCAAAATATTTATCTTTTCAGCTATTCGAGGATCGTATGACTGCAGTGCATCTATTGGATGTATGCGATTGTACGAATGGGTCTGATATATTGTTGAAAAGTTTTGCCTGGGAGTATGGAGGGAGTTTCCATTCCATTTATTGTACGTGTGTGTGTGCGTGTGTGTGCTGATGTGCGTTTGATGCGGGTACGCGTCCGTGACGGAGAAGAACGCACGCCAAATAATCAACATACACGGAGAAAAGAGTGATGGTAGAGAATTCCATGTGAATATTTACGACTAGTAAGAACTACCAAAATTTGGGAACCATTACTATGCTATGGTGATAGTTCCTCTGGGCTCTAGCAACGGATACTATAGGACATAGTAAGACTCTCGATGAGAATGAAGCCTTTAAATATAGGAAAAAATTATCATTTTCGATAGTAACGTGTACTAGGTTACATAGTAAGAGTTACCATAGTTGTTTGGTAACCCTTACCATAGATGTATCGGGAAAATTACCATGCGACATAGTAACATAGCCTATATGGTAAAATGTAAAAAAGCAATAAAACATCACAGAGATCGAGGTTACAGCTCTCTAGATTATTATGCACGATGATGGTCGGTTTAATAACGTAGATTTCTTTGATGATAATTTTTTTCATTTAACGAACTTAGTTTCGAATACTACTTATTAATATAATAATAACTATTCATTGGTTTACCCATTGGTCATCCTACTGCAGTCATGAATAGATTAAGAACGAAATTCACCAACAATTTAGATCAATACCTTAATATCAATATTTACATCTATATATGAAATAGTACAATATCCTCAGGACATTACACATGGCCACTGTATGGGTTTATGAAAGCATGAGTTCGTAGTTTAAATTCTAAAAAAAATATTGGAGAGAAAAAACGTCATGAGTAATTTAATTTTACAATTTTGAGCGAGAATTCGAACCCATCGTTTTGGTACACAGTTCTTTGCATTGCCGGTGGTAGCCACATATGATAAGTAACAAAATTTTATTTCCTGAAGTGTTAATATGGACCATGTGTGGTTATTCAGATCAATTTCATGTCAGGCGTAGACCTGACAGCTATACACTGTAGAGACGCATCCTATGCATATAGAACTCATTCCCATAAATATGATAAGCGTTACCATGTATTTTGTAGTTGCTACGACATCGAACATAGTAAAGGGTCCAAGGTGTAAATAGTAATATTTCCTATCCACAATGGTTACCCTTCCTGTCATAATGGTGGTCATTGCTCTAGTGTATAGTAATGTCTGCCATACCCCATGGGAGTGATCATCATAGTGCTAACTAATTTTTACTACTCAACATGGTAAAAATTATCATAAAAGTCAAGTCGAAAAGCCATTTACCATGTTTTATGGCAATATCTCATATATGAAAGTAATCTCTACCATTCAGTTTTCTCCGTGTACGAATACGCACCACATACACACACACAAGCCTCATCCAAAATGTGTCAGAATATTGTTAAATATTAGAGCAAACTGGAAAAATTCAATTTTCAAAAAGCACGCAGCATTTGCCAGGATCACATCCTGTCTTTCACCAATCGAAAAAGGCTAGATTTTACAGGATGGCATTTAAAAATGCACGATCGATGAATTTGCTGTAACAGTAAACTCGCTGTTTCATATTTCCGAAACATAAAGAATACATATCATGAGCAAATATGTACAGTTACCCATTTTCACTGAAGGATGTGTATTTAACGAGCGCGTACCACACACGTTGGTAAGTACACCACACCACCGGCTACGTATAAACGAGTGAACTCCCCTCCATAGAGCTATATATGTATATGAGCCAACACCCGACGCCCACGCCTGACGAGGATAATTGAATAATAAATGCTTGCACGTGGAAAATTCAACGGGTGCTACTTCTGCGAGGAAAATTATCAACGCTATGCCAGTGGGGATGCGCTCCGCTTTAGGTGAAACTATATTTTTTTTTACAGTTCCGTAAATTCCGCAGTGTTTTTCCTATTTACTGGGACTAGTGTATGTGTCCCATAGTTGAGTATACATGCCAACAGTGAATCGTTTCGATTACTTACGAATTACTTAATATTTATGTTACTAGGTGTGTTAAATCGCGATTTGCAGCTCTCTCCGCTAAATCGTGGTTTTCGCGCTTGAGGACGACGATAAGATTATGTTTCATTCAATTAATACAACATTATACATTGAATATGTACCATAATTTGAGTACCTTTATATATATTTCTTAACTGTGCAAAAGTGGGTATCGCCAGTGTAGAACAACTCGTTACGCCTGCAGTTTTCATGAAAGTCGAAACAACATTTTTGCGTAGCATCAACGGACACCACCAAAGACCACCACTAGTTCTTTGGATGCTCCATTCACTTCATTATCATTTATATTCATCAAAAGAAAGACATTTTCCATTCCCCCTGTCTCTCATCATCACTTACACACGTAAAAATAAACATAAACATCAGGTCCAAGGGGGGTGAATTCTCACAGATGCGTGAGTGAATACATCAGCGAGGTATAGTGAGGGTGGGTTGAACGAGGCACGCGGGTGCGCTTGTTCCCAACAATATTGGCTCCTCGGAGGACGATCCATCATAAACCTGATGGTAGAGAGAAAAGAGTGCCTTAGGTCGCGTGTAATTGCCACCGCAATAGATTACACTAACTGGAAAGTTTATGCTTTCAGTGGCACGCCGGCAGTGCTGAGCCATTAAATTCAATACGGAGTACGAAAGTACGAGGGGAATAAGTAAAAATACCGTATTAGGGCTAACGATGATGGCTACGCACTTTGTCCCGTTCTAAACGAGACATCCATTTTAATTCCAGAGGATAATGTAGAATAATCGATAATGGCTATTTGTTGTAATCAACCAATTGGGTGTGAATTACATGATTCCCAGTGACTTCAGTAAAGTTACTTCAAGCGGCGCTCGGTCTCCGGAGATGATTTTACATGATGAAACGTTTTCTCATGGATTCCGACCGATAGCAGGAACATTTCGTGTACGCACGAAGTGAGACGGCGAGGCCAGATGGGAACCTAACCCAACGCGCGGGAGAGGTGGGGGGGGGGGGGGGGGGGAGCGCGTCCATCGTAGGCGCTGGCCACCGCAGCACAGAGGTGTCTGGGGGTTTACCCTGTGTTTAGAAATACGATGGCCTAAGGCCGAAAGTCGATTCCAGCCGCTTGGGTGGGTTGGCAGCACTCCCTTCTAACGGACCGTAGAATGAAAAATCGTTTTATCATTTTAACAAATTTATGAAATCGTCGAAAATTTCAAAATTTTAGTATTTCCATTATGCTAAGTAGAAGTAGGCGGCGCTCGTCAGCTGTGTCCTCTGCATAATTTTTTCTATTCACTTTCCTTAATTCCGTTCATTATTCCTCATCGAATGCCAAGGACAGAAAAACGTAAAAAATGGGGAAAAGTCTGGGGAACTCCAGTATTATGGTAATGGAAGCGGTGACCTACAGTGCAAAATTTCCGCTTTAATCAAACGATGAAAAAAAAAAAATTGGAAAAAAGGGTTCGGGTCAAGAAGAGGATGGATATGGTATTAGGTATGGAGGAAGGGGCGAATGGAACAGTAAAAACCGTACCCTCGTCAGCTGCAAAATACGCTGAAGGTCTCACGGGGTTTTGCCACTCTCGAACTTGGCAGTTTGTGCAGCAGGTTCGTCGTAGCTGGATTAGCCGACGAACGCACATCCTTTCCATTCGAGGGATCTCCCATCGTAGATTCTTTCGCTATTTTTACATTGAAAATCTTTCCACTGTTAATTGAAAGTGGTTTTAGAATTTCAGTCTGACTAGAGGACTCTGAGTTAAGTTTTCGATTGGTAATTAATTCGTCATAACATATGAGAGGATGTAAGACAGCGAAAAAAATTGTAGACTCGATACTTTTGAAAAACACAAATTAAAAGCAAAGCATGGAAGGTCCCCATTGTTTGATATCGTGAGTTACAATGCAGTCTGGTGTAGAAGCAGACAACATTGATGTCAATGGAAGTCCAAAAGTCAAGAGGACGTCCGTGGTTTACATTGGCAAGAATATCAGGACGGTGTGGCTCTTGGCTCATATCTGCAGTTGTCACCATGGGACCACTCGTGGGAAAGTAGCATTGTTTGCAATGGGGCAGTTCCTTGAGGAGTGTCCAAATTTGTTACTCGTACGAGTAAGTCGGATTATCTACAAACACGGAAACAATGTAATCCTCATGAGGTTGTCTCATGGTCATGGCTTTCGGAAGCATTGTGAGCTCGTTCACCACCTAATATGATGCTACATCATTCTGAACACGTAGGACAAAGTTGCACGAAAATTGACCTGAATTTGGTGATTTTTATTGTGCACCACAGTGCGGTCCGTATGTGGGAATTTTCGGAATTGCAGAGGAAATGTCTGAGCATTGGGCACACTATAAGTTTGAACTCAATTTTTTTCATCTTTTCAGGATGCGAATGACTTTAAAAACTTCAAAGGATTAGCAAAATTCGAAAAATTTTGAATTTTAAACAAGTGGATCTCAAAAATTATACACAATTTCTAAATTTGAGGGATTATCAACAGTTAAACATTTCTGCCTTGAAAAAAAAAGAAGTGAAAATTCATTCCATAGGAGGCACCCGTCATCGTTGCACAGGGATTTCGGGGGGTTTACCCTGTGGTTAGAAAATATGATGACTGAAATGGCGAAAGTCGGCCCCAGCTGCTCCGTTCTGAGGAAGCGCTTCTGAAGAACCGCTCAAAAGCAGGTACCGTGGGGAGTACAAACGAGGGGAACGAAGACAAACAAAATATGAAACTTCGTTGTTTTCTCAATTTGCCATCTTTGACGCGCTACTGCCAACTCTCAAACGTACGCCGCCACCTCCCGGGCACCACTTTTATTAGTACCCATTTTCTACAAAAGAGATCCCTAGTCCACCTACCGAGCTTTGCAGGTAATTAATTTAGTTTTGCAATTTTCTACCAAAGTATGAAACTCGCAACGCGGCAATTTGCACATTTATGTGAGAGCTGCGCTGCTGGATCGACTTCTTGTTACTCACAATTTTTAACGATATTCTGTGCATGTTAGATCCAATGTCTTGGATTATTCAATTTATAACGAGTCAGCGATTTTCTTTCCAAGAACTAGAAATATAATTTTTGATCTGAGAAGTTTTCTAAAAAAAAAGAGATCATCGGTCTCTTTAGTTCAGGTCCAGATGCTCAAGAACCAATAAAAGTACTCGTCTGCTTCTTTCCACAAAACCATCAGTCCATTCGATTGCACCAGGATGCTTTGAAACGCTGACAAAAATGCAAACTGCCCCAGTATGTTGATTTTAGGTGCTACTTACAAGTTCGTTGTATCGAGAAATTAAAACGTTCCGATGGAGCAATTAGAAAATACTTACCAGGATGACTCATCGAGTGCAGACGGACATTAATCCGATGACATCAAAGCAAGTATCAAGCTGAAAGCAAAATCTCCAAAAAACCTTCGTATCCCCTTTTTATTCTTTTGATAATTACCCTCAACTAATTTTTTTATTTAAAGCCCCCAAATATCAAGTTCAACTGAAAATGAAGTGAAACGTCCACTCCATGCAATAGTCTTCCACTTGAACGAAGACCGCTGGGCCGCAGTCGATACCAAGGGGTGGAATTTCAAATGAAATGACCATCGACTGTGGCGAGAATCTCCTGATGCCCGGTATATTTTCAGGGGAAATAAGGGGACCTCCTGGTTCTCGAGTAGCAAATATTAGTACGAAAACCAGGCGCTGCCGTTGGTAACTCAACGAGTTGTGCGATGAAAGCTGCTTAAGTACTTCCCCCCCCCCCCCTCCCACCGCCCTCTTTGGCTGTTCAACCCGACCCGCCTCCGTCATTCGCACACCCAGAGCATTTCAGCCTGCCCACTCTCGATACCTCAGACCATCCAACGTAATTCCGCTCCAACGAAGTTTCCGTGCCATACACTAGGGGGTTTAAGCTCCAAACGGATCCGCTGGGGGGGTCTACGGTGCTAGTGGTAGGCTTGCGGGGATGGCGGCATGTTTTCAGCGCAAAAAAGGAGTGATTGCGACCGGCTGTTGGACTAAATATGACAGAAGTCAACTGGATTTGGGTGTGGCCGAACCATCAATTTCTCGATGCGCGGATGTATTTTGCTAGGGTATCTTATACCTGTCCCCCTTCCCCTGAGCGCATTCCCTGTTTACCCTGTAAGCTTGAAACGTAACGTCAGACATTCTGACCTCCTGCCCCAATGGCGAGGAGGCGTACGCAATATGAGAGTACCATATCACCAATTTGGGAAGTAAATAAAAAAGGTCGATTACGGCATTTACCCTTGGTGGCCGCGCAATGCTCTCAGCATCACAGTTTTTAGTTTTTTAGAATTTTTGAGTGAAACAGAGGTCGGAAACGTTCATATATCACCATGTAATTTTTTCCTCGAAATTATGAGATATACTATAGTAGAAAGGAGAGACGAAAGAAACTATCGAGATATCTCGAAATTATCGAAAACCGTAAGACCGAAACCGACGCGCCACCAGACAGTGCGGCGGAAAAAGAAAATGCGCGTGCCTCCGGAGTGTATTACTAAAAAATGAAGTACACTCATGTTTCATGTCACTCATGACACTCTCAAATAATAGAATTGACTTCAAAAGAAAACGCGCAACATTGATTGAGATATTGGATAATGGATTACCGAGAATTTGTGACTAGGGAGGATGACTAGTTTGTAAGTACTTTGCATGTGTATGGGAAATGCATGGAAGCCGGGAGTAAGAATGAGACTGAAGGCACTAAATCAACTGTGAAGGTATTGGTTTACGTGCGGTGCTGATTGTAGTCGAATGCGGGAGGTTAGGAGGAGCGTAATGAGCTTTTAGGCGAGGTGGTAATCGCCACTTTCCATTCCGTAAACCCAGCGACGTCGTTTTCTGACCAATTAGAGAACCGTACTATGTGGTGTCAATGTTTTTGCACAATCTATGATCGGCGATAATTTGCGTGGGCATTTGATGGGTTTGTTAAAAAAAAATGCAGTGAAAATTCTAGTTGCGTGGTGTTACGAAGGGAGTACAATTTCAAAGGAAAGGAGGACCTTTGCAATCACTGGTCAATACCGGAATATAAAAATCGGAAAATATTTGATTAACCTGTTCGTAGAGAAAGTTATGGTTAAAGAACAGTAATGGCGCTGACAATAAAATCTGGAAGAAAATGTTCCTCCAATTGTTGGTGATGATGAATGAAAATGTTCCTCCATTTGTTGTCTATGATGGAAACAGTTAGAAATAGAAATTTTAATACTCGGAGGATGTTACTGGTCGGAATTCTGTGAGTTTGCAAAGTTATTGGTTCGACTCACAGGATCAAACTCAAATTCTGGATCCTCAATTGTTTTTCTAATGAATTTTCGAATGCATCTGTGTGTGTGTGAATGAAGGTTTTTTCCAAATTCCAGAGATAGCATTGAACCATATATGTACGCTATATGCCCTCGGTTTCCCAACCGTAATATAATATTCGCATCTATTTATTTCTTATCTCCCGGTGCGCTATCTACCTTGTTTTTCCCTCTCTTCTCAATATTCAAGCGATCGCAATCAATAAATAACTCCTCCCTTCGAAAATTCAAACCATGTTATCATAATCTTCGACATGGGAGTATCCTCCACGGAATGTCAGGCATTCACTCATTTTCAACTCTCCCTTTACCCTCATTTTGTGACATATACCGAACTTCCTGGAATATTTTCCAACCAGAAGACTCAAGAGCGAGCGGTCGAACCCTGCCAACATAGTAATCTTCATAATAGGGCGTGAAGATAACTTTCCAATTTGTAATTTAGACGCACGAATACATAATTGCTTGAATTTAAACATGAATTTACCGACGAAAATTGAAATGAATTGACTGCATCTCAAATTGTATTCATTTGAATCGAGGAAATAGGTCTCCAATTATTGCTGCAATTTCAATTTCCAGAAGCTGTTTCCCCTTGAGTTAGCTACAATGTCACTCTACTGAAAATTACAGAAAATGCAAGAAGCTTCCTATTTTTTTTAATAGCACAGTCGAGCCATTGACCTTAGAACGAACAAAAACTTTACATCTTGCCAGCCTTCCCCAGCTAGCAATGAAGATTCTCGTTAATTTGCAGCCCTATACAATGCTGAATTATCGCAGAGTTGAAGTTCAGTCTGCCAGCTTTTACGAATATATTGCTGTGTTGCCGTCCTATTTTGTTTTATATCCCCATTGCCATAGTAATCCTACCTGCGCTACTCATTTCCAAGAGGTGTAGCTCCTTTACTATCCAAGAGGGTATTGCAAAAAAAAGGGCTAGGCAAGATAATAGCATGCTGAAGGAACAACAAAAATATGGCGTTTTAATTCTGTTTTTAGAAGTGAAATTATTATGAGTGGGTAAAATTATAATTCGGGAATTCTCATTCGAAAACGGGTTTGGCAAACTTGAATTGTTTGTTCCTATTCATTTTTCTTACATCAGGATGGTTTACACTCAAGCATGAGCAAGAGGTTTGCAAAGAATGGAACGAGGAATTGAAAAGAAATAACATCCATTCTATCCGATATGCATCCGTTCTGAAAGTGACAGTTCTTACTCGAGTTTGGACAGATATAACTTTCAGCACTTACACTGAGTATATACAGAGGTGCGAGGAAGAAGACGTAGAGATTGGTAAAATCGATGAAAGCTTTCGTGATGTAAAAAACTACAAAAACAATCAGAGGCCATCGATTTCCCACACTTCTATTACTGGACAAAAATTCAGAATCGCTGATGACCTACAACATTGAAAGTATCCAATTTCATCTACTCCAAACCGATCGCATTCATAAAAAAAAAACAATTTAGTCATCCGACATACTTCTTCCGACATTACGATCTTAAAATCCATGTCTATAACCTAGTTTCGCGATTCTCCACGTTTAACAGCATAAAAACTTATATTCCCGAATGTATTTATTTTGTTTTATATCCCCATTGCTATAGTTATTATCCTGCCTGCGTTACTCATTTCCAAGAGGCCCAGGCTCCACTATACAAGAGGGTATTGCGGAAAAAAAGTGCTCGCTAGGAAAGATAAAATGCCACGCTGAAGGAGCAAAGAAAAAAGCATAACTTTTTCATTTCCTTCTCACTTCCGGTTCACATGGCCGTGTGCTCACGTTGAGGAATGAGGGTAAGTACAAAGGGTGGAAAACCGCAGCCTCCCAACCCCAGTCCCCCTCTCCCCCCCCCCCCCCTCTCTTCCCACACGAAGCTGTGACGTTGCTTTATGTGAATGGTAAGCGAGACTATACCGTTAAGAGCAGAGCTGCCAACTACCAACAACGCCACCATACCACCGCGTCACGTAACCTCTGTGCGCACTCGGAATATCTTGGGCTACGTGAGACTCTTGAATAAACATGTAGCGTCGGGAATAGTAAAAACGTGAAAGCTGAGGAAAATGATCACTGGAAGTGAAGCAGAGACGCGAATTTAGGCGGAGGATGAGGTTGAAAAATATATGGCTCTGTAGAATGCCTCACACCTAGTTACGAGTAAATTATGGAGAATGTCATCAAGTGGGGGGGGGGGGGGGGGGGGGGGGGGAAGGAGGGCCCGATTACATTTGCTGGATTTTGTCGAGACCAGATCATTGATACTTTTGGAAATCGAGTTAAGGGAATTGCTCTGTTGTGAGTACAATGTCGTTTTCGTTGTTGCTGAATGACATTGAAAAAATCGAAGAGGTATGGTTGATGTATATGGCAATGACAAGTCTAATCATTCCGGCTATTATATTTTGTGATCACAGGCTACCCACCTCCCATTGCCCCCCCCCCCTCCCACCCCGTCGCGTTTGAGTTTGGTTCCCATCCTTGCAGAGTTATTTTATAAATACTACCGATAGGATACTCAAAATTTTGAGTGAAATATAACAGTTTTATGGGTGAACCGGTGGAATAATGAGGTCTCCTAGACCCGGTGGATATTTTTCACGCCAAAATTGTTGATGTTTCTGCCATTATAAATGTACATAAGTATTCGTCGACAGGCAACAGATTTTGCAATGTCACATGCGACTTGAATCGACTCAAAAATGAATTTGACGTTGCTTACGACTTGAGTAATTGTGCAACCATGCCCTTCAAAACCTGTGTTGACTTTAATGAACTCGGAAACGAATTAATCGGAAGCTGCTGCCACCTTGGTTCGAGTCGTGTTTGTGGGATGAGTCAACTTGAAACTGTAATAATGATGTCTTTCATTACGAATTTCTTCGTTTCTCGGACTCATCCGATTCGATCCGCGGAAAATCCGATTAATGCAAGGTCCTTCTGCATGCCCTCACATCGCAAACATTGACGGTCTGAATGACATCTTAAACTGCGACATCAGATGGAAAGAAAGTATCTCTTTTTTTCTTTTTTATTTACGCTTCGATGCAATTATGCATATGGGGCGACCCTACCACGAATGCTGTACATCATTCACTTAATTTGACCCAATGAATGCAATGCCTACCACACCTTACCTGGCTCAATCTACAATTGAAGGAAAACCCCGGAGAACCTCAATTTGTGCAGCGGTTTCTTTGACGAAACCCCCGTTCGACTATGAATCCCTATGAACTCAAGCGCTGGACAATTCCACTCTACTGTAGAAATCGGAGAGTCCCCAGGCGGGGACTCGATCCGTGGACCTCGTGTGCCAAAGGCGCTCCAACCACTCGGCCATAGCCGTCGGTAACGAAAGTATCTGAATCGTTTTAACCTTTCAGGAAGAAAATATTCACCCACCTGGAAGACATATTTGCTTTTCATTTTAAAACTTTTTCTTGCATTCATGTAAAAAATGGTGCAAATGATACAACTATTTAATAACAGCTTCGTTCTGTGCATCCACAAAATTTTTCTTATTTTTCACAGAAAAATATCCTTAAGAAACCTCGACCATTTTTTTGACGCAGTGTATATCGTTTGGCGCACAAAAAGTAGTGTGTATCACATACACCTCCACAATTTTCTGTTGCTTGACTGCGATTGCTAGACGGTCGTCTTTACCGGAAACTCCCCCACGAGAATTGGCGCATGTGTGGGAGGGACGACCGTCATGTAACCACAACGACACGAGGAGCATCGTCAGTAATTTACCAACTGAGTTAAATATTCCCACGCGGATACGTCCTCAGGGTGACTGATGCGCGGGTGTGACTAATGCACCATCCCTCAGGACTAAGTGTTGTCTACCCCATCTCGCATTCGCTTGTACCACTAGGTGCTTTCCCTGCTTCGGGGTATTTGGTGAAGGACCCTTGTTATACCCACAATATTTCAGTGTCTTGCCATTCATCATACTATTTATTAAATATGAGTAATGAGATAACTTGATGTATTTAAAATTAATCCGACTAGTGAAATTCTGATAAATCGGTGAAACGCAGTAAACATCCACTGGACTGTTTTTTCAAGGAGATTGCTTCAGTTTTCAGTTCTAAGGGTTTTACTGTAAGTTCTAGGTTTTAAATACGTTTCTAAAACGTCTCGGTTAACTGTATATCGTAATTGCATCAAACCAGATAATAAGACCTTCCCCCAAATCGGGAAGTTAATAATTGAGAAAGAACAACCCTCGGATTTCCCTTTTTCAATCTGGGTGACCATGGACCATCGACATCTCTCCACAGCTAAAAGTTTCGCAAAACCTCCATAAAAAAATAGAGTTCTAATAAAAAATAGAGTAAATTTTGAAAACTAAAATTTGCTCGAAAAGTACCTGAAAAACCCTTAATGCAGGAAATTTACAGTGGAAGTACTTCCGTTTGAGGTTCAATTTACGTCTTACATTACATAAAAATTATAACCGGCACGTTTATTCACATAACGCAATTATTTGCTGACGGAATCATCATAAAACTTCGTCTTTGTTTATTTTCCCTCTTTGACCGGTTTATGTGCCACTCCACTTGATTTCAACTTGACGTGTAGGTCCGACTATGACCTCCAGCAATTCCCGCCTCCGCCCAAAAAAGCCCAATTTTTTGTCGTTTGTACCAGCGGACAATGTGGATAATGCAATAAAATAAATGCACGGAAACCGACAAATAGCGTACGAAAGCGGAAGCGAGAGAACTAGGAACTTCTCTCAGTCTGGTCGCAGTGTAAAAGCATCCGTGAAACCATATAACTGTTGGCTCACTGCCAAAGCCTCAGGAAAGTCTCCTATACATCTATGTGTTGGTGTATGTGTGTGTGTGTGTGTGTGTGTGTGTCTGTAGCCACTGGCACTAAAAGTTAATTTGCGTAATGGCGTGTTTAAAATCCCCTTCCAAAAGCCTCTTGTAGAGTTGGCTGTATTCACCACCACCGTTGAATGATTGAAAAACTATATCGCGTGTTTGGAAGTCATCGACATATAGAATCTTTCCAAAACATTGAGCGCTATTCATGAAATAGTGTACTAGAAAAAATAAACACGATAAAGCACGTGGGATAAAGGAAAATAAACGCAAAAACGTGATGGGTGGGGGGGGGGGAGAAAAAATTAAAAAAAAACGAGGAACGAGTTAAAGCCGAGGGTAAAAAGTGTGTTGGGAGGATTTACGTTGGTAGCATGCCAAGAATTTATAACTCAACGCGGAAGCTGCATTCCTGCGATTTATTACTCGATTATAAAATCACAATCATGATTTCCGGGTGAGCTGGCTTCTTTGTATGGGGCCGAAGCAGAAGGAGGCTCCATAGAAAATTTGTAGGTGCTGGGATGTAAGAAGATGGTTTTCATATACAGTGCGGTACAGACACACGAAAAAATAGAGTGATGCACGTGGTTGGTATGATGGATCGTAAAGAAGTGTGAGTTCAAAGCTTGAGGTGTGATCAACTCGGGAGATCGGAGGTGTCTGCGGAATATTCCAAACTGCTTTTAATCAGGAAGATGGATGATGAAAATTGCACCATTGTTTTGTGCTGAGGCAATGAGGCTGCTTAGGTATTCATTACGGGTGTCTACATGAAAAAGCTCAGGTGATCGCACTTAGTTGCCGACATTGTGTGTTCAAAAAATCCAAAAATCAAGCAATTTTTGAGATCAAAATTCTGTACTTCTGGAATCAAAGGAAGTGAAGAAGAAAGAATTTTTTTCCTGTGTACGCGTTCGAATTAAAATGGATATCCCATTCAGAATGGGACAAAGATACATAATAATGGTTTCCAAGTCTGTTTCAATAAGAAACGAATGCGGTGAGCAGGAGGGAACAAAGAGCCGAAAGAGACGAGCCTGAACTACTGAGCAGTAAAGAGACGTCGAGAAAGCTATATGTGCGTTTTCGGAGAATGAGACGAAAGTCTTCTCTTTCATAGTGCACCTCGGTGTTGAGCCCTACTGCTGTCTCGGCAAAACCTTCTGACAACGTGGTTTTGTTTGAGTTATGCAAAAAAAGAGGGAATTATGAGGGCGTTGACATCGGAATAGAAGGGTCCATTTGTATTGGGTTCCTATCTAATTAGCGTGAGGATATCCCACTCCTGTCTTTCGACGAAAAATTCGTAAATTTTCTTTGAATTTTCCAGGTCAGTTCCATCGGGTTTGTCATTACTTAGGCGCCTTAATTAGTGCCCTCATTTTGATAGCTTAGGGTTATTCTAGCAGAAGCATAGGTGGGTCTCAACACTGCTAATTCCACCAAAAATATATATAGCTAATACAGAGGCAACATTATTTTGAGGGTATATTGTTACCCTATAATCAAGCTCAGATCGAGACGTTCCATTATGACGATCTCTGCATAAACTTCTTGTGGCGCCATCTGTTGCCAAAACGGGGGAAGCTGATATCTACACCTACCAGTAGATTACATCGTGACGAGGATAGGTAGAGGATTGCGAGGAGCGCAAAATGGACAGTACAATGCGAGAGGCGACTGCGACTCAACTCGCAGCGGATGTAGCCAACTGTCTATAAGATGTCAGAGGCAATACTCGACTGCTATATTTGAACTAGTCATCTGTACTTCTTGACTTCAAAAGCGGGTCTTCAATGAACATCAAAATGTACCGAGATGAAATTGCAGTTGTAGCCGGATCTCGAACAAGCACACCTATGAAGATCAAAGTGCCACTTCGAGTTTGTTCTCTAATCAGATGCTTGTGTGTACAGTGTAAGGAGCTTACAATAACACAATTTATTTGCAAGTATCTGATGCGTTTGAAGAAGGTTGAATAATTCAAATAACACAATTATTAATCTTTTTCATTTTGATAATTCAATGATAATAAGATTTGCTGATGCAGATGAGACTTGCTGATGGTAAGTTTTGCCATGCGCTGTACTCGGTGAAGGACATAATACGACGAGAATGCACAACTGGAATCATGGGTCTAAAAAAAAAGTGAGACAGGAAAAAATGTGAGGACAAAGAAAATGGTTTCGTATTGTTGGGGTGAAAAAAAAAGCCCAGAAACCCCCATGATGACGCAGAGGAAGAAAGGCCCTTGGCGTGTTAAAGGTTATGCAGGACCTATTTACTCATTCAGAAGTTGGGTTGAGGTTGAATGGCCTACACAGTTGAGAACCTTCTGGCATCGTAAACTGAAGAATAACAAAAGTAAAAAATAACAAAAGCGGTGAAAACTCGTCGGGGCGTTGGAGAATCGTTGAGATATGAAATAAAACAATGCCACCTTACGACCTACAGTCTAGTCCATTGTTGTTCTTTGCCTTCTTCTTTCGTTTAGTGGAAATGGTAACGCTGTACAATCCCCGGAGTGCCATCGATTATGAATCAACACTCTTGTGGAAGTTCTATCTGATTCTCTAGCGCATCAGTCAGGTTTTCTTCGGTTTTCTTTTTTGCGAGTACCCAGTGGATGTCCACAGCAACACTCAGACGTTTCATGCAACTTGAAGTTGATTTTTAATTGCATCAATGGAAGGATGTTGTAGCTGGACAATATTCCGTTGTGTTTGAGTGACAATGCTTTTGGCCCGAGATATTAATGAGAGCATATAAATAAACAGATGATGATATCGAAATTATCGAAAACCGTAAGAACGAAATCGACGCGACACCAGCCAGCGCGGCGGAAAAAGGAAACGCGCGTGCGAAGCACGCGCCACCGGACTCGTTCTAAAAAACCAGACACGAAGGTTGAAAACAAGGTCCCAATCATCCAATGAGAATTACTGATAACATCGATTGTAAGTCGTTCTCTAAAAATAGAAAACCAAAATTCCGTCACACGAAAAAAAAAACTGATAAGATTTTGTGAATCTGACATTCTCTCACAATTCATATATTGGTGCCTTCGCGATTGCCATAAAACAGAATAAAAATGTCGCCGCCACACCCATCACTAGAATCCAAGGGCCCTTCAACATCTCAACGATTTTCGTAAAGTGGAACCGTCTCACCTACGTGTTGAGGACAACAACAAACGTAACAATTTCACCCAGAGAAACGGAATAACAATATTTGAATATATATTCAGGAGTCACGTTGGCACAGACAACAGTATCCCCCACAGCCCTGAGGCATATTCAAGTACCTAAAGAGGTGCAGTAGATAGAAAACGTGATTCCAGGAATCACTATAAATGATAATGGAGATTGTTCTCTTTGCTCTCTATCCTTGGTGCACAAAACACGAGGAGGGCGGATGTAGCGAGAAGGAAAAAAAAAGAAAAGTGGGATGGAAATGCTCGGGGGAGAAATACGAAAACAGTGGGGGTGGATCCCCGAATGGCCAGAGTGAAAGCATTCATGAGGAATAGGAGAAAGGGGGAGGAAAAAAAGTACTGGGGAGGTGTTCGAAAATGTAATATTTCTTTCATGGCAAATGAAAATGTCGTATAGGAACGTTCGAGTTCTCCAATCCCATTTTTTTCAATTGGTTTTTTTTTTCTAACTTTGCGGATATGGAAATTCCATGACCTCGAGAATGGTGAATCCATTTTTCACTCCATGTAGTCGGTTCATGGTCAATGGAGTATTTTTTTATGATTTCGCTGGCAATTCATCTGTGTGTGTTTGTGATGAAATGCTGAAGACCGCTTCTGCACTGAGAGGAAAGGAAGGTTTTGAGAAAACAGCATTTATTCGGCACTTGTTTGACGCAAGAGTGTATTAACAAAGTCCTCAACAACCAATAACTTCATTTTTTGAAGGTCTAGTAAGTGCAAAAATGATATTCCATGAGGATACTTCGGACAGACTTAATTATACTGATCGAAAATCATAATTTCGACGTCAACATAGGAGGTCTAATTTCTACAGGAATGTTTGCCAGAGGATTTCTCCCTCCCTCTGATACAAATCCAGTGCGAAACCCACGTCTGGAATTATCTCCTAGCCTTCACTGCACTGAGTACAAATCAATATATCAATTTTATAGCGAATAATCGCCTAATTTATATTTCCTTTCGGGACTCGTAGTATTCTCATTATTATGTCTCAAAATTATTTTTACGTAAAATATCTTTTTCATGGAATATTACCGATGTCAAATCAATAGCCAACCATGGCAGAAATTAAATTCAAATTTCCTCTGGGGATTTATTGCATTCTGATAATTATTCTCTCGCAAAGTGATTTGGGCGTCAAGTTTTCGGAATCAAATTTTATTATCGAAGTTTTTTCCTTCATTCTCGAATGTAGCAAAATTTATAAGTTATTTTTGTTTTTGGAAAATCAGTTTTTTCGGTTTGCACTTAGGGGGGGGGGAGGGGGGGGGGGGAGGGGGGGGGGAATTAGATTTCCCTCTTCCGGAGACGCAGTTATAATTTAACGTATCGGAACGTTAAAAAAAGTAGCTGAAAGACCTTCGCAAATGTAATCTTTCTCTCATCCTAAATGAAAATGTCATGTTCCTCAATGCCATCTTTTTCAATTCATGTTTTTTTCCCCCCCTTTCATTTCACTCGTTCTCTCATTTCCGCCAAGTTCTAGTTTTCCCTCATATAAGATTTACGAATTTTGCGTGAATGTTACGAGAGCGATTTTCCTGACGTCTTTCACTTCTCCACTTCAGCATCACTCGTCATCACATTGAATATATAGGATAGACGAAGGAGAATCGAGAGAGTTCTAGTGCACGTTTTGGAATACATGCTGAGGTTGCTACGAAGCAAATTGCAAGGGGGAAAATATTTCAGATTTCGCTTTTACTGAGCTCCTAGGAATTCTCATACACATGACAAAATGTGACTTGTAGAAAAGATGGAAAATGACGGATGAGGAGAATATATTTTTCACTGAGTATGGAATTTCCAAAGACGTTGCAGAATGGAGTTATATAGTTGGAATACGTTGAAATGAATCTGTAATATTTGGTTGTTATGAATTATTTCTCCGTATGTCCTGACAGTTAATCCATGTTTATGTGCATCTAGTTTTTTGGATATTCTTCACTCAATGTGACGGATATTTATGCTGCACCGTGGGTTATTACATTTCTGTTGCTGGAAAAGCTGACGGCTCAAACCAGAAAGCATCTTTAATAGAGAATAAGCTGAGAGATCTTATTTTCTGTTGTCTTGGTAGAGATCGTGTGAAGATGGAAGGAAAATCGATATGCAGCGTTTTCTTTCTGGAGAATGGACATGACTGAAGGGTAGAAATGTTGGCGCGTAGCTGATACAAGTTCGATGAGTTCAGAAAATGCGCACAAAAAAAACTAACAGAACGAACTTTTCAAAAGCAAGTATTACTCAAAGAATTGAATCCATTTTTGCCTCGCCCATATATATAGATATATTGACGGGCTTGAGGACAAGATTGTTGATAAGACACTTGAATTGAAAAACAAACTATTGGGAAAAAGTAGGAAAAGTAGATTTTAAAATAAATTCAAAGCCTGCTTTCGAGAACAAAAATGAATACTGCAGGTTAAATTTTGCATTTTCTCGTGGTCCTGCACTTCAGCTGTTTTCACTTCCTCATTCCTCGCTAAATTTCTAAACTCCCGTTTTATCTTCATCGTATTTCCAACTGCTCTCATTGTCTCATTTCACCGTAAAACCGTCAACGCCGGAGATTGTAACCCAGTGACTAACGTGGAAGCAAACGTCTCAGGGAATAATGTTGTTTCGTAATAACAAAAATATAGTGAATCCTAAAGAAGACATTCTATGGGCAGTACGTTGGAGCAGGTTGGAGACAAGCACTCTGGTTTTTGTAGAAACAACTGGTAACTGATAACTTGGATTGAGCTTTATGAATGGCTTAGATTAATGCAGAAATCGCTAGCAAAGACCTAGATAAAGAATTTTTCTAAAAATATGCAAATTTAACTAAATATTGTACTCCCCACGGCATTCCGCTCTCCAATATATCTTCGAAAAGGAATGGGGCACACCCTTTTCCCATTTAGGCCACCGTATTTCTAAACACGGGGTAAACCCCCAGAAACTCCTATGCTACAATGGCGAGCGCCTATGATGGATTCCATCCCCCCCTCCTCCTCATGCGATGGACCCCATCCCCCTCACCCCACCGACGACCACCCACCCACCCATCCACTTACGGAATGTTCCTGATATCGGTCGGACGCCATAAAAAAATATTTCATCATGTGAAACATTCTCCGGAGGCCGGGCGCGAACCTAGTACCTTTAAGACAACTGGCCAATGCGTTCTATCGAGGGTAATTAATTATTGATAACACATGTTTTTCAACTTGTATAACTAAAGCACACATTATACGGAAATGGTCGCTTCAACCCATAGATTATACCCCATATCTTCATCCCCTTCCCCTCAGGAAATTCCACATTTCAACTTAACTTTTATTTTCATAAAAAAATCACCGGCAAAGAGAACATTGAAACGAAATCATGATTTTTGTCATTCCAACTTCGTAATAACGAAGATATGTGCAATAAAAGGAAATAATAAAGAAGACAGTCCATAAAGAACAATATCTTGGAACATTCAGGAGCAAGCACTCTATTTTTTATAAGACACGAACTTGACTTGAAAACAAAAAAAGAAGGGACGGCGGAAAGGCGGGGGGGGGGGGGGGGGGTGGGTGGGAGGGGAGGAAGGAGAAAATGCTGGATACTCTCTCTTCTAGACTAGTTGTTATTCCAGTGGCGCACTAGACTTTATCTTTTCGCGCGATTTGACAAAAGGCGCTGAGTGTATAGCCGGTTCGTGTGTGTGGGGGGGGGGGCTGTATGGGTGTAAGCATTTCGAGGAGTTTGTTGGAACAAAGCTTCTTACGCGGTTGTGAGGGAGTAGCTACGGTGGTATTACGTAATTGTTGTCCACTGATAGAGGAAATTTGACAGGGACTTTGCTGGTGGCTGCCAAGGGCTCACTTGGGGGAATCCATATGGCATTGTACGGAAGTCTTTGTATAATCTTTTGTCCAAGTGGCTTGACGGGTCTTGTCAAGATGAAAGCTATTGCGTTGAGGGTAAAAATTATTCCGACAAAATTATTCTGGGGCGGAGATATCCCTGACATTTTCATTCCTTATTTTAAGAATTTTCTATCGCTATTTTGCAACATCTCCAGGGTTCCCAGAATGGACGAACTCCCAGAACGTCAATATGGGAAATAATTAATCGTTGCCCAAAATTTTGAGAAACTGAATACCATCGGAAAAAATTACGGCAATTCTGAATAAAGTGACCGAGTTATCAAAGTTTATACACTTGAAATGGTAAAACTGGTTCTCCGTAGCTTGCTTCAATCATAACAATAACATTGTTGCATCAAGCAAATGTTTTACAGCGACCAAACCCCTTGAATATTTAATGATTTATTTTTTTTTCGTAAATAGGCATAAAAAACGCCTGGACGGTTAATGCCTACAAAAAAACCAGCAAGCCGTAAAGAATCGCTTCCAACCCCTTTTTCCCCCATAACATTTTGTGGTGGTACTTCTAGAAAGCCCGTACGCCGCAAATTTTCCACTCGAAAACACTACGAATCCCCTACAACTGAGACATTTCCACCGAAATTGCGTATTGGACGGGCGGGTGAAATATATAAAAAGGTATTTTGCTGTCTGATTTCTTCATTCCACGCAGGACCCAGCAATTTAGTTCTCGGTGGTGGTGAAATAATTACGCTCATTGTGCGTATAGAGGCTTGCTATTTAGGAAGAGTTGGGTTACGAAAAGGGTTTCATGGATGTGACCCATTTTATTATTGGGGTGATTGCAATAGCTGTTGCTATATTCAAAAGTTGAAATAAGTTAAAGTAAATTTCAAAAAATACATACCACGACAATTCCTTATTACCCAAATGTTTACCATATGATAAAAATATAGACGTGTAGTTCCTGACGCGCCAGAGAAATGAGACTTCAGAAGAGGAATATAAATTTTTTTTCAAGTTTAGGAAATCGGAAAAATCGTACAGCGTGTGACACCGAAAAACGCCCCCACCCTCGACCCTCACCCCCTCCCTCCCTCCACCCTCGCCCCCGCCCCTCTGGCCCTCGCCCCCAACCCCCTCTAAGTGTCCGGACAGCGTAACACCTTCAGATAGTCCCATAAGAAGTTTCACTCTAAAAATCTGGTGGAAAGCATGATGAACGGAAATCGGCACTAGGTCGGCTGCTCTTCTGCACCCTCTATAGCTCCTGGTTACATGTTGCTCATTAAATTTGCATTGAGACACGTTGATATTATTAGACAACATGACATATCCTTTCATGGCAGACAATTGAGCCGCATTTCTCCATAATGAAAAATATGAGCTACGTCTCAGTTAATAACTTCTCTGATATACTTTTTTTTTTGTTCCGCGGAACGTCGAAATTTCTTTGATATTTACTTATGTTAGAAACTCGACAACGGAAGGGACGTGGGCTTTACATTCGAGTCGCGAATTTTATTACCTCACCGGCTTTTTCTGTAATCCTCAAGATAGTCGGTCTTCTCTAGAAGCAAAGTATATAAAAGATTTTAAAACGAGATGGAGATTCTTATCCTTCGCCATCGTCATTTACATGCACAGCGCGTTCGTCACATAATTCTTCTTCCTTGAGATAACCATTCTGAATATCACTTTCCAAGTATTGAAATGAGGAGAATGAAATTACTCTCATTACTTCCTTTGGGTACAGAACTGTGCCTGCCAATAACTTTCCGGTTAATAGAGTATGGCATGTACTTCACCTCATTGGTTCAATGGAGTGAAATTTATGGAAGTGCGAGTGTGGGTGATCCTATAGGGCTGCAACCTGTAACTTACTGACTGTTTTGACTGGATTTTGTTGCTTCTGATGGACAAAGTTTCTAAATCTTCTAAGTTTTCTCAGAATTGCCATTTGTATACAGGATAACTCAAAGTAATCTCTGTCATCCGTTTCTCTTATTCTCTCATTTCTCACACCAACCCACACACACACACACAAAGTTGGGGCTTTGGCGTAGTGGTTGGGTATCTGCCTACTACTCCGAAGGTCCTACGTTCCTTTCTCCTAGGTTCCAAAAAAAATTTCTCATGGATTCCGACCGATGCAGGAACGTTCCGTGTGTGCTATCGGCGGTACCCATAAAATGAAACCGCCGGGCCAAGCGGGAACCTAACCCGACGCAGGGGGGGGGGGAGGGTGGCTTCCATCATAGGCGCCGGCCATCGTAGCACAGGCGTTTCTGGAGGTTTACCCTGTGTCTAGAAATACGATGGCCTAAAATGGAGAAAGTCGGCCCCAGTCGGATGGGTGGGTGTCCGGTACGCCCCCAGAAGGAATACTTAGTGGCCGCTACCCGGGGCGTACAAATGAGAGCGACGGAAAAAAAAACACACACACACACATCATTGCTCCTGACGTTTCCCTTCATTTTTTTTGTTCACGTGCATTATCTGTTAGTTCAGTTTCTGACATTACTCTATTTATGATTGTGTTCCTGGCATAAAGTGAAAAACGGTGGCTCGTTCACATGCAATATGAGAGTCATTCAGTATTTCCATATCCCATGTATCATGCGCGTATTATACAAACAGTGATTGCCCAATGCATAAGCGGGTTTCACTTACGCTTTTTTGTTTGGAGAGATAATGTCATTGGATGTATGTGTCGAGTTCGTACAGTTAGCTCCGTGCATAACGGTTCAGTAGAAAATTCAGTGTTAGGTCCGCCAAGTGCACTCCATGAAATCTTTTATTTCAGAGCTAATGCTTATAGTGTTCAATAACAACAATTTAGGACGAGATGAATTTGAATAATGGCAATAGATTTTAAAGGTGCAATATGTGTATATTTTATATAAGAACGAAACAGAACGATGAAAGCGTACATATGTATACATGTATATATACGAGCAAAACTGGGTTTATCTTTGCAGATTGAGAAAGTTCTGGGCCACAAATTTCTTTGACTGTCTTGCTCACGCCCCCCCCCCCTGCTAGTTTAGCATTAAAATGCTTTTTTCACCGAAAAGCGATTGCAACTTATCTACGTCACCGATTCCTTTGTAGCAAGCCGGTAATATTGGCTGGAAATTGGACAAGAATTCTCAGGGAACGTTTGGTCTTCTGCATCAGTCGGGAGATGAGGACCACAAGGAATTGATCGAACCCGCGCGGTTTCGAGTTGGCCGTACAGGAAGTAATAGGTCTTAAGACCGTCCTCAAAGCGGGGGCAAAGAGAGAGAGAGAGAGAGGCATTCCGATAAGCCATCCGTTTAAACTTACCAAGTACTGTGCGGTGTAAGGGTGGAGTTTTGGCACTGGTAGCGGAATGAGGGAAAATGGGAGCAGTGTTGCCACATCGTTTCCTTCATTTAAAAAATGGGCGGGGGTGTGTACATAAATCAGGAGTGAGAAAACTTTTCGAAGGCGACTGTTAATTTTCTTCGTCAGATGCAACGCGGTAAAGATATAACGGAATTTAGAAAAAAATACTTGAATTCTAAAGTGCCCGCGAAACGTGGAAAACATTCCGCGAAATTGAGATACAATATCGGTAAGCCGGGGAATGTACCTATCTCTAAATCAGAGATATCCACAAGGAGGGGATGAAATATTTTTAATTCAAAGATACTTGAAATCGAATATTTTACTGCCGAATCGCGAACGTTTTATAGATCAGACATAATCTATCTCATTTTCACCCATATGAAGATCTTCGTAATAACCAATAGAATTGTTGAAACAAAAGTAATACATGAGTCCCAATTAAAATACTGGCAGATCCGAAATACGTTGAGATATTTCTTGATTGTGACAACACAAACACGCACACGCACACATACGTATTGTATTAAAACTGCATATGTTCCCCAATTGAGAAGTTACATAAACCGCCCAAATTGAAAACAATTTAAAAAGTTCAAGCCAAATATAAAGCTCGAAAAATTTCAACCAAACTTCAATGCAAATGAAAAATCTGTATTTGAAAAATTTTAATTTCATTACACATTCAACGTCTACGGTTGTATTGAAAAAGCTGCAGATTTCCTGTTAAAACAGAAGATATGGCAACCCCGAATGGCAGCATTTCTGGTGAGACCGAGGGTGAGGGCTTTGGGCAGAGACAAGTTGGTTCGTTGCATATCACACCAGTAGACCGGGGGGGGGGGAGGAGGAGGTGAAGGGGGGGTCGTCTAGGCGGTGCCCCCGCAAAACTCTGTGGAAACTCTGCCGAGCGCATACGCGTCTCAAATAAATTCCTTGTACGTGTCCTGAATCTGCGAGGTTTGGCCCACGGCCGGATGATTTAACTAGTTCTGCGATGTGGCGGGGGGAGAGAGGCCTGAAGCTTTAGATAAATAGCAAGATTGAAAAGTGCCTGAGGAGTACGGAAAGTCTCAGAAGTTCGGAGGTGATGGAGATACATACATAAGGTAAATATAGACTGCCTACGAATCACGCTGTGTGCTCATTATATTTTGCGGAATGTGAGGAAAATGTAAATGGGGTAAGATGTACTTAATTCAAGGCATTGTGAGCCCTTGGTATATGAGAAATTTGGAAAATTTTGATGCAGGGGGTTGATATGGAAATACAATTAGTTGAGAATAAATGAATTTTATGAATTATAGGTGATACTGTTGGGAAGTCAACGATGCAAATATTTAGGGAGTGCTGTCATCGGAATGACCTACACATTATTCACAGGAAACTTGCTCTCTCAGACTTTTTTTCTGGACAAACATTCACCTGAAACTGATTCAATATCATCAACTTCGCAGCTTTGGCTATTCTGACTCATACCGAGTAGTGATAAATTAGATATCTGTAAAATGCCAGACAGCTCCTATGTATTGCTGTCACAGTCTTCTGAGAACAAGTCACGGAGACAGGTCTGCAGGAGTCCCTCCCGCCCCTCCCTCTTCAAAAGTTTGTTCATTTCCTTCATTTTCGAATGCCACATAATTTTCGAAAATTCTGGTTTGCGCTAATCAAATTATCATTATTGTCAAACGTTTAAATCGCGTTAGGATTGTAAGTAGAGCCTGAAGCCAGTTATCTGTGAACGGAGGTATATATGACTAGCGAAGTGGGCTATCGCGTTAAACCTGTTTCGGCCCAGAGTTAAACCTGTTTCAGTCCAAATTCTCAGTAAAAGGAGTGACCTCAAGTTCAATTGCACCCTTACGATCTACCACCAATTCATTGCAATAATAAATTTGAAAGCCTCAAATTCAACAATATTTTGGGAGCATATCTAATAATTTCCGTTAGACACACTCTATCGGCTGTAGACACAGCGTTGGATGAAACTTCCTCCCATCTGACATCCTTCCGTAACATCACGAGCTTCTATCGCGGAGCGTAGGAAAATATGAAGATGTTCATGTATGAAAAATTCTTCTCCTATAGGAAGTTCCTCTTTACCTGAATCTCATTCGAGGGACCCAAAATTGAAGGGTTAGACTCCTTCTTTGAGCTTCAAAAATATCACTGGAAGTCCGATCTCGATGAACAGTGAGCAAAAATTCGAGTCGACATAAACTCAATGGATAGATGAGAAGCTAACCTCCGTAATAATCAGTTCATCTCCGATTCCCTTGAAAGTTTTGACTTTCCATCTGGATAAAAAAAAAACTCAGCGGATATCATATTACAACATATATATATACATATGAGGAAATCGTTGGGTCCTGTTTATTCATCGAATCATCGCACCATCATATCTGTTAACCGCTAAAAAAACATCCAAAGCTTTAATATACATATTGTAAATTCGATTTAAATCTTCTGGACTGGGAGAAAAAAGAAAGAGGGTAGTGAAAAAGGTGTTTACGTAGGAACGTGACGTTGAAATATAAATCGTCAGGTTGGACGTGACGCTCTCTTGTGATTCTTGTTTTTTACGATTTTTTTGGAACCTTTCCCTACAGCCCCGCCCCACGCCCTCCCCCCTTGGCCCCTTACCTACAGTCGACTGTTTGGCGGGTCCCGCAGTGGCCATTCGTCAAATATCAGCGATGGTGGGATTTCTTTACGTAATCCATCTTTTTCATGCATGCTGAAAGATCGATTCGCTTCCCTGGGCGCTTGTGTACTGTATTCACTTGCCTCTTCATTCTAACTTTGTGTGATAACTTCTTTACATGATCCAAAGTCAAGTTTTCCATCTCAGCAAGATTAAATGATCAGACTATGAGTAAAAAACATCCCTATGGAGCGCAGTAAAACAGGGGTAAAGTGCTCGTCGTTTTGTTGGTAAACTTTCAGTTTTGGTATGATTTAGGTCTCTACACGGAGAAAACTGAATCGTAGAGATTACTTTTATATATGAGATATTACCATAAAACATGGTAAATGGTTTTTCGACTTGACTTTTATGGTAATTTTTACCATGTTGAGTAGTAAAAATTACTTAGCACTATGGTGATCACTCCCATGGGGTATGGTAGACATTACTATACACTAGAGCAATGACAACCATTATTACAGGAAGGATTACCATTGTGGATAGGAAACATTACTATTTACACCTTGGACCCTTTACTATGTTCAATATCGTTGCAACTACAAAACATATGGTAACGCTTACCATATTTATGGGAATGAGTCCTATATGCATAGGATGCGTCTCTACACTGTATGGCTGTCAGGTCTATGCCTGACATAAAATTGATCTGAATAACCACACATGGTCCATATTAACACTTCAGGAAATAAAATTTTGTTACTTATCATATGTGGCTACCTCCGGCAATGGAAAGAACTGTGTACGAAAACGATGGGTTTGAATTATCGCTCAAAATTGTAAAATTAAATAACTCATGACGTTTTTTTCTCCAATAATTTTTTTAGAATTTAAACCACGAACTAATGCTATCATAAACTCATTCAGTGTCTATCTGTAATGTCCTGAGGATATTGTACTATTTTATATATAGATGTAAATATTGATATTAAGGCATTGATGTCAATTGTTATTGAATTTCGTTCTTAATGTAGTCATGACTGCAGTAGGATGACTAATGGGTAAACCAAGGAATAGTTATTATTATATTAATAAGTAGTATTCCAAACCAAGTTCGTTGAATAAAAAAATATATCATCAAGGAAATCTACGTTATTAAACCGACCATCATCGTGTATAATAATCTAGAGATCTTTAACCTCGATCTCTGTGATGTTTTATTGCTTCTTTACAATTTACCCTACAGTATAGGTCATGTTACTATGTTGCATGGTAATTTTCCCCATACATCTATGGTACGGGTTACCGAACAACTATGGTAACTCTTACTATGTAACCTAGTACACGTTACTATCGAAAATGGTAAATTGTTCCTATATTTGAAGGCTTCCTTCCCATCGAGAGTCTTACTATGTTCTATACTATCCGTTGCTAGAGCCTATAGGAACTATTACCATAGCATAGTAATGCTTCCCAAACTTTGGTAATTCTTACTAGTCGTAAATATTCACATGGAATTCTCTACCATCACTCCTTTCTCCGTGTACTTTCGCCATAACATATTTGTTATTTACGGTCCACTACACCCTGCCCCTCCTCCTCGCTGAGGGTTAGCTTCCCGTCCGGCTTTGTGGTCTCATTCTATAACGTCAATAGTACGCACAGAATGTTTCTGCCATTGGTCAGAATATCTCAGCATGTGAAACATTTCTATGTAAAAAAAAGGCCGAAGGGTCACAAATTTTTTTAACTGAAATTTTTTTTTATTTCATAGCAGTATTAGCCCTAATAACCTGATGGTGCATTTCTCCGAAGGAATTATAACATTCCTTTGATTCCTGGGCGAGTCGCATAGAGCCCGTAAAAGCGATTTCTTTAGACCCAGTCAAAGTAAATAGAGCACATTTCTTCTGGAAATGACAGGAAATTCAATAATCCCACCTTGCGGGAGACGCGACTCTTTACCCAGCCACCCACTCTTCAGTTTACCATCGAAACACCGTGACAGCAAACTGGAAATATCCCCCGTCACAATAGGATGATACCTGGAATAAAATAGAGCTACGAGCTAAAAGTGACTATTTTAGCGGATGGTTGAGGCATATCGGGACCATTGTGAATCTAAACGCGTATGCTCTCTATTTTTATATTATCATGAATAAGGCATATTCATGGAGAGAGGGAAAAACTTTCCCATTTCATTCCAAAGAATGTGCGGCGAGTGTTCAGCATTAGTGGAGATCTCGCACGTATCTAAGTCTCGGAATCCCTTAAAAATTTATTTGTACCAGATATAAAAAATCATGAGCCCGCAATAATGCCCAAAATTTTAAAATGAAGAAAGAAGACAATATAACATCACGTTTAAAAAACGAGAAAAGTGGTTGAAAAGTTGTGAAACCTCTCTGAACCCATCCATCAGGTTAATTCGGAAGTTTAGCAAGTGCGGTGACATCATATATCGGCACTTTTCATTTACCGAGTCATTGCAATAACTTTGGTATATGGGTAAGTTGAAAATTGCCACCAAAGTCGTAAACGAACTGCGACTAAGTGGCTACAGAATATAGCCCTGCTTAACCGAACCCCAAACTAGTTTCTTCACTACAATGTATCGTCCATATATCACATCAGGATACAAAGTGTTGAATTTTGCAATTTCCGTTGTTTACCAAATGATCTCAACCTTTTTATTCCTATTTATTCTCAACTTTTGATGCATAGCACATTAGGTGTGGCTGCCAAGCAGTCATTTGTTTCGGCTTTGAGACATTTGTACCATTAGTTTGTGGTGCTTAAAATACAAGAATATACGTTGGGAGAGAGAAATAGCATTGTTGACAATGCGTATATATATGTTGGAATTCGCTGATGATGGAATGAGATAACCAAAGTGAGTGCAACAAAGGGTATTCAGTGATTCAATTTCTGGCGTGTGAGGAGCAACTCTTTGATATTATGAAACACGTGGAGATGCTCAACAGCTGGATCAATTATTTCATTAGCTCATCAATCAATGGCGAATATACAGCAATTAGATTATTCGCATTTCAAGAATTAAATCATGATTATTTAGTCTCTGTACGAATCTAGCGCATTCAAGAATGAAATGCGGCGTGTGTCAAGGCCAGAGGAGTGCATGATAACAAGGAGTACAGGAGGTCCAAAAATGGCGCTGAAGAGAAGTTGCTGTGGGCATACAAAATGAAGTATTATGCAAGGGTGTGGAATTGTATGAGGAAATATCGAGTAGTATAGAGGTCGTACGTGCAGACGGATTCAAGTTGGAAGCCCCATATTATAGAAAAAAATATCATAAACATGCATACGCATAAGGGGGTGACGATGTAATAAGCAACAACGATGTAATAAACAACGTAATAATGTCATTTTAGAGCACAATAAAGAAAAATTCTCTCACACTCTCTGCTGCCCTCTCGCTCAGACAAACAGAAATGCAAAACAAACGAGTGAATAAAATATTTACAAATATTCGGGAAGATTTATTGATGGCGACGGCGGCGCCTCCCCCCCCCCCCCCCGCTTTTGCACCACGGCCGGTTGGGTTCCTATCTGACCTAGCATTGTCATTTTGTGGACACCACCAATAGCACACAGAATAGGATCGTTCTCGGTCTGAAGAAAAGGGTTGACGAAATCTTTTTTTTTTTTTTTTTCTTGATGATGTTATTTAACGTCGCTGTGGAACTGCCAGGGTCATAAGCGACGGCTCTGGACTTATTATAGTCGTTAGATGCTCACGACTTTTCCTGTATAACTCAAAGTTACGGATGTCATTTGTTCACATTGAGGGTAGGATCATTCGATTGTAAACGGTCTTATACTCTTATTGTTGAACTCTTGGGATGCACTTTGTTTTTTACTCTTACTGTTCACTTTTTCCGTTCATGGGTTCGACTCGAGCGACGTGACGAAAATTCTTTTTTTGAAAAAATTTTCACTCAAAGCCGGCTTCGCACCCATGATCCTAGGATCGATTTGGAGTAGGCCAAATCTTGTTCTACTCATAGAGGCATATATTTTTGAATCCCTACAGTGTGAGGATTATAATCGAATATTCTCAATATTTATGATCGATTAATTAATTAAATAGTTTTTTGACACTCAGTGCGTGATGCCGGTTTTCAAAAAACAATGTTCGTTACTCGGGCAAAAAAACTTTTTCGGCGATTGTGAATGCAATCCTCGGCTTGAAAAGAACTAATTTTTTGCTGAGTCAAGATAATATTACGCGACTGAAAGTTTAGAACGTCTCAGAATTAATTTCTTCACATTTGTTTGTTCTGAATGTT
This sequence comes from Asobara japonica, assembly GCA_026005395.1. Classification (NCBI taxonomy): domain Eukaryota; kingdom Metazoa; phylum Arthropoda; class Insecta; order Hymenoptera; family Braconidae; genus Asobara; species Asobara japonica. The sequence goes on from BQMI01000334.1 coordinate 6,518,324, forward strand.
TGAATTTTTCGATCACTCTTATTTTCTTGTGGCGAGAATAACATCAATCAACGCTGAAAAAATAAAATTGTTCTACTGCTGTTACGTCATAGATCTCTGCGTCAATACGATGAAATTTTTTTTGCTTCTGAATCGCTCTTAAATAAAGTAAAAACCTCAGACGAAACTTCACTTATGAAACTCATTCATTTGAGTGCTTTTGCAAAGCAGACACTGCTATTTCAATGAGAACTGCACAATAATCATCTTTGAAATGAATAATCCATCAGCAGCACTCGCTGATTGCAACTAGCGCACGTCCTCACCAATTTATAATAGTCATCATCAAAATAACCGACGAAAATTCATGAAAATTGTGACAATGGGTTTTGATTGTCATGCAGTACATTTTATAGTTGAGAATCAGAAACAGTGCCAATTTCAGACAAGGTTAGTTTGCTGTGCACGTCAAGGTTGAGTGTCTTCAGTGCTATAAAATTGGGTATTTCGAGGAGAGATTTCAATGAATAATTGAATTACCTTTTGTTCAAACGTTTCATCTCTCATGTTCGAAAAATGCACGTCTCACTAAATATTCGCAGAAGTTAAAACGTATTAAAAAAAAAAAGAAATTGAATTCTAGCTCCCACAACTGTTGAAATCTATGGATCAAAAAAACGTATTTTGATTTTTTCAAGAAAACTTCTTGGAGAATTTGGAAATTTCTAGTTTAAGTACAAACTGTCATAAAATGTAAAAGAACAACGCACTACATACATAAATCGTGTACGCAATTTTTTTTCGAATATGCAAATTCAAAAGTAAATTTTTCAAAAATTAAATATATTTCTGAATATCATTACCCAATCCCTTTTTTTTCTTATTAAGGAAAATGAGGAGAGATGTAAACCAAAATGTTCTATGTCAAAAATTAGTTTCTCTGAAGATACGTGTTGCTGACGACCGCTCCTTCCTCCCCCCCCCCCCATTTTCTCTCCCATCATTGACTTCTCCACTGGGATCTGACACATGGGCGGAGTCTACTTCAATATGGCCGTCTTCGACACATTTTTTTGCACAGAAAACGCTTAACATAAGTGAAATACGTCGAGCCGATACCAAACCGAGTGACAAGGATTTTTATGAAAGGTAACGTATTTTGAAAGCCGACTTTATCATTGAGTGAAAGCTTTAATGAAGAGCATTTAAATTGCGTTCACACTCCTCATGGATGTGAAAAATCTTATCAAATTCGAAGTATTTTCAGTCCAATCCAACTACCACCAGTGTTAGTTGAAAAAAAATTTGAAGTCGTTGTTCTTGGAGATTAAGAATTGAGGGGAGGTAATATTTATATAGAAAAAAATAATCCTCCTTCTTAAAACGGAAAGCACATTCTTTGGAATGGGTAAAAGCTGTTCACTTTCCGTAAGCCTCATGTTAATCTGTGCTTTTGCATTTTAGTACGAAATTTTTTATATCAACATGAGACTTGCTAGGCCTCAGGAAATGCCATTTTTTTAGCTTGGTTCGACAAAGTGCCACTAGTAGATGTCATTTCGCCAATACACCATATTCTTATACAAGTACTTATGCATCTCCGTGAAAGATTCGCGCCCAATGATCGTGACTGTCTTCACCGCTAGAGGTCAGTCATTCATACGTCAAGTCTCAATATGCGTCAAGTCCATGTGCGTAGGACATCGTCTATATCAACGGTATGTGAAGCGTTGAATTATTCTTTCCATATTTATACAGTCGCTAAATGCTATCAAGATGAACAAGCTAAAGATTATTCCAACCTTGCAAGATGTTGAAAAGACACGTCCATTCCCGACAAGTAGAAATTTCCGGTTAGGACTTTGAAATGAAAATACACATTTTTGAAAAATTCCGGAACTTTTATAACTCACCGATTTTCATCTCCGTTTTTTTTTCAAATAAAAAAATTCAATATTTTTGAATCCCCACATTTTTTGCGTACCAGAGAACACTTTTTATTCCAATAGCGCATTTTTAATCCGCGCTTTCACTCCATTTTTCCCACTTTGTTCCCCCATTTTAAGAGCCACTGAAACGTGCAAAACATTAAATGAACGAAAGAGGAAACGAATCAATCGAAAGGCATTCGGTATGATGCGAGACACAGCTGCCGACTGGTTTCGCATGCTCAAAGTGTGTGTGCATTTAACTAAGTCTGTGTCTGTTCGGGCGTTATCTTTTTCCCCTGAAAAGAAATAAAAAAAAAAGGTCGCTATACTGAACAAATTGGAAACTCAGTGGAATGCCAACATAAACGGAAGGTAATTCGTTTAACTGCTGGCGCAGCTTTTCATGACCATATCTAAAAATAAGTATATAGAGAGAGAACAATAAAGCCGAGCCAACAGAAAGAGAGATTGTGGAATTTGTCACTTTAGTGATGAAATCTGCTCGTTTTAATGTTTCATTTTTATTTCATGTGACAATTAATTTATCTAGTAATATGCCCTAATAGTTAAAATTCGAAATGCTTCGTTTTTTTAGGCATTAACGGTTCTGAGTTATTGTTAAGGTGCACGTATAGCATTTATATAATTTGCAGAAGTTTCTCAAAATTTACAGAATTTTTGAAATTTTTTAACATTTTTCAAATTGTTCACTTTTTAAATGTTCAAATTTGGACACTGATAGAAAAAATCTCTGGCACAAAACATCGATTCTCTTGAGACAAGAGATTTGCTTTCAAATGCGCAAATCGGAGCGGCATTTGTACCTCATGCCGTCTATTATAATTCGTATGCTTTACGATGCTTAGATATTTGAGAATGAGTATGTTACACATCAGTTTATTGAATGTTTCTTTCTAAAATTATATTTTTGTTATTAACTTAAATTTTCACCTTTTTCTGTATAAACTTAGGACATGTCGATATATGATGTATTTATTGCCTAATGTAAAGTTCTAGTAACATTTGGAACTCATTCGAACATCCTTATTGGCATGATTTCCCGCCAAATTGGAGAATTTGGCTTTTGCAAAGAAAATCTCTTGTCTTAAGAGAATGGATTCTTCGTTTTAGAAATTTTTTCTATCAGTGGAAAAACTCAAAAGTTTCTTTCCTGCAATTTTTGAAAGTTGTTATAGACTTGTACTCTCTAAGCTTTCCTGTCAATTCGTAAGCATGAAACGTAAGATTCGTCCAAACTCAATCAAGAACTTTCACTGTACTTGTTCTCCAGGTGTACCAATGTCTCCCAATCCGCACTATTCACACTGTGATTGCTCCCCCGCTCGGCCTCCCCCTCAAAATATTCTGAATTGTTAATATTAACCTATCTCCATCAACCAACAATGCACATGAATAATCCCCGAATCTTATGAAAAATGTAAATAATTATACGCACGGGACAAGGAAATTAATAACCCAAAAGCGAACGGGTTAATGCATCTAAACGAGAAAAACAAAATTTTCAAATTTAGCTCATGGAAATGAGATAATCGGATAGGAGTAATGTGCGGTGGTGGGGTTATCTGCGTAGGGTTTAAAATTAAAATTTAAATTTCCGGGAACCACTGAAAAATGCGATGCGACGGTGAACACGTATATAATCGCCTATATACCACCTATATATAGCATGGATATGATGCGGTTCGCGACAACGGACGAAGTGGCGCTGTGGAAAATCATAAAGTATGCAAAATCCAGATGCAAAAGCTGGGTATGAATGGCAATAGTGGACGAAGGCGCGTGAAATATTGGATATGAAATAATGCGGCGGGCGATATCGTATCATTGAAAACGGATGGGTTCACTCAACTCGTATATACAATAATTTATTAATGCCTGGGCTTTCATTATTTATTGATTCAGTCAATGATTTTGAGCCGCAAGCTTTCTGGTTGCTTGAGGCGTGAATGACGGTTAATCGAAATATGGGCGCATTGCTAATTAGAGGTTTTGCAATATTACGGAATTATTGTTTCAGTTTGGAAACATGATTTTAAATCATATCAAGTATAGATAATTGCGCATGAAACTAGACATAAATACAATATCTGATATTGTTTGATAATGTCCGAGGTATAGAATAGTCTGGTATGTGTTATACAAAATGGTTACTAATTAAAGAAAATCCATCTGCGGATAAATACATCACGAGAATATATTATTCGGTGTAATACCTACACTCCATATTCAGTCTAAGCTGATTTCTAATATATATATATTGATATATTAATCTCGTGTTAATTATTCCATGGATTGATAAATGGCTTTGCATTTATTAGCATCTATTTGTATGAAAGTTTGAGAATCTAAAAATGAAGGAAACTATCCCAAACGTAGAGGATGCGTATCGATCAATTTTTATAATGATTCAGGGGCCTTAATGCCTGATTCTGCAGTATGGATATGTCAAAATTTTTTCAGACGTTGAGGTTCAACGAAAGATTTTGATATTTATGTATTCGCCAAGTAAAATCCTATTAATGCATTTAAATTATGGAAACGGCTCTACTAGGCGCTAACTTCAATGTTACTCCGCATACACCTACTCAGTTATGCAATTCGTAAACCGATTATCCAACTTCACTTCGATATTAAAGTGCAGCAAAATCAGGCGAAGCATATCGAAGTTGGAATTCAAATCCCTATACTTTTCAATTCATAGTCTTTCGGACCTGTGCTTGGATCTTGTAACATGGCACATGATTTAAAATATTATAATGACCGTTCATGTGGCGTATGTGTGTATGTACGTGCGTGTGTGTGTGTTTTTTTTTGTTTTTTTTTGTCTCAATCCCTCTCATTTGTACGCCCCGGGGAGCGGCCGTTTAAGCATTCCTTCAGGGGGCGTACCGGACACCCACCCATGCGGCTGTATGTGAGTGTGTGTGTGTCTATGTGTACGTGGATCCGTATAATGATTTTTGAGAAATTCTGTGAAAAAACTTGTTGAACAATTTTCAACTCAAAAATTGGCAAGTAGCTGCAAGCCTGATTAAGTATTGGGAATGAGATATCGATATGCAATATTGTAATACCGATTGCCAATATTGAGGAATGCAGGATACAAATTGTAGAATCCTGGAAACACTCAATATCTCACATTTGAAGCCACTGATCAATATTCTGGTTTTCGAATGCTACGTTATTGCGCACGCTTCGCCTGCGTGCGTCCACCTGCTTCACCAGTTAGGTCAGGGATATTTATGTTTCAAATGTAAGCCCGGCTTAGCTGAAAGAGTTTTTAACTTTTTTTTTCTTTCAAAATTCAGAGTTATACATTTGTTAATGAACGATTTTTCACTGCCGTTGCGACTTCGTGACGTCATCAAAAACTTTGGAATTCAAGTCATATCATTGAAATCATCAGTTCTTGAGATTTTAATTATTCCCAAAATTTCTATCATTACAAAACTTTTCAAAGTTTCCAAAACTCTGGAATTTCAAAAATTCCTAAAATTTCCGAAAATTCTCAAATTTCTAAAATTCCTAAAATTACGAAAATTTTCAATGTTCCAAGTGTAATTGAAATTGAAATACATTATCATGACAATGAACGAAAAAAAAAATCCATAATTAGGAACTTCATTATATCCATTTTCTTTGTATTCACATTCGCCGGTTATGATAATTGGAAACATTCAATAATTACCGCATTTCCTATTAGGATGTATTGGTGTGTAATTACGTTCTTGTGTCATGCGTCAGCCTTACCGGTAGAATCGCGTCTTTCATTATTATTGGCCGTGACAATACATGCGGATAAATTCAACGGTACATGAATGGTAGTGCAAAGTTATATACCATTATACTGGCACGTGTACATGTGAAGGAGGAGCAATTGTGAACGAAATGGCGTGGGTTCGATTCAGCCATGTTGTATGTCAACGTGCAGGATGGGATGCATTGTGGGAAAAATTCCGAACACGATACGTGTGCTTGACGAATTTCCCGTATTTCAAGACGGATATTCCATCAATCACAATAGAATATCCAGGAATTTTTGAGCCGTTGGAAAATTATAGTTCATTTATTTTTCCAACTTTTGTAATTTCCATTGCATAAAAAGATAGCATTACGTTCAATTTCAATTGGATTCATGCATTCAATTGAATGCATTGATACATGTCAAAACGGAACATGGTAATGCCTACTGGTTATAGTTGGCGCTCACACTAGAAATGTCTCAATTTCCACTTGCAGCCTTATGCCGATTTCCATCGTTCAGTTTTATCAATGCCGCAATTGAGAATTACAGAATGAGACGAGAGAACGAGAGCTTGGAAGAATGTTACAATTGTTCCATTGTCAGTTGGAAGGATGGGCCAATTGCACATATAGATAATCTTCCAATTTCTCATGAGGGCAATGAATCAATTTCCTATTGGGACAGTGATCTTTTGAAGGACCTATCCTCCCACCAATTACAATTTCAGTTGGAACAATATCCTATCAGTTTAATGAGACAATACCCGAATTGTCAATAGACGCAATGTTGCTATTTCCAGTTGGACCAATGTCTCAATTGAGAACGACAGAATAAGGCGAGAGGAAACCCTCACTATAAATTGGGACCAGGTTCCAATTTCAAATTGTTATAACTTTCCGTATGTTAGTTGGGAAAATTTTCCAATCTCAAATTTGGTGCGTGCCTCAATTTCCATTGGACCCATAAACCAGATTTGAGGAGCGATCTACTCCCAGCTGTCGATTGGAAGTGTCCCAATTTTATAGTAAAACTACACTATAGTATTCGGATGAGATCGCAATTTTCCGTAATTAATGCCTTAATTTCCGGTTCGGATACAATTCCAATTTCCAATTCGGATGCAATGTCAATATCCAATTCCGGAGAGCGTGCCATTCACAATTGATTGGATTGCCAATTGGGACACGTTCCCATTGAAATAAGTTGTGATTAATACAGTATCCGATTAGGGCAGGTTCCGAATGAGCAAATTTGCCATTGACGTAATTTACCACTATTCCAAATCCCAACTGGGATTTGAGACAAAGTTCCAGTTGAACTTTGAGACAGTTCTTCCACAGCTTGTTTCCAATTTCGGTAATTTGCAACAGGTTAGGTCAATACGTTGCTTCCAAATGGGACCATGTTCCAATCATCAGTTCCCTCTGGAACTGGAAAATAAAAATTGCGCACGTACTGTCCCATACAATGAGACTGCAACGCCAAGTGGGAACCTGACCCGCCGCTGGGGGGGGGGGGGGGGGGGTGGGAGGGGGAGAGAAGGGCGTTCCATCATTTCCGTATTTTCCACGAGCCCACTCAACAGAAGAATTCAGAACTCTCAAAATCTTCCTCCATGAATGAATGACATACATATTTTCAGTTATCCGAAACCACGAAAGTATTTACCTCACAAACCAGAATAAACGACTGGCGTATTAGTCAATTTTCCAACTATAAGGAAAATTCATGCCCGCACGGAGTATACGTGGTCGGCGTTGTATAAAGGTGAGAGTTTTCATTAGTTTTATCAGTCTGAGTGCTATGCATAAATAACCTGAAAGGGATGCTTGAAAAAATCCCCTTGCCATGCCGTATTTCTATCGTGAATATTTTCTTACGACAGATATGATTGAATACCCAGTATGAAATTAATTCATATGGACTATGAGCAATAAACATATATGTATAGTGAGATCACCTTGTATTATGTGTACTAATTTGTCTGTTGATGTTAGATGATTTAATTGCTTGGGTCTTTACTCGAGAATCAGGTCATTCCTAGTGGAAGCATCAGGCGAGTTAGTCACTTGAGACTTGATTCAAGCACCAGGTAAGTCTTCAACAATCAGAGCAGAGGTTCAAGAATCAGGCTTAAGAAAATATTTCAAAGATTGAAAAAAATTGTACTCCGATGTTGGTGATAATTACAATGACTTTCCTTATCAAGTGACAATGGACGCCCCATTTGAAATACCATAAAAGCTGTTAGAACCTAAAAACTCCAACACCGACGGGAATCACTCCGCATCTTCTTCCCTACAAAAAACTTTTTCAATTTCCAGCAAACCAAGGAAAATTAATTGGTTTGCATATAGAACTGTATAAACGTCGACCAAAATGGAGGAAAAAGCCGTAAACTAAATTACAAAAACTTGAGAATTGAAAGAGATCGAAAAAAAGAATGGAATGGAGGCTGGAGCGAAGAATGCTTGTTGTGCACGTTGGAAATAGTTTAAAAGGTACAGAAGTAGAAAGGTAAATGATCGATTTCAACGGTCGATTAACTATCGCGGTGCAAGCATGGAGTAGCTGAGGGAGGTTAATTACGATAGACGAAGCGAACGAGCGAGCATTACTGAGAGAAAAAGGAAAGTGGAGGGGGAAAAATGAACGCGGGGGGAAAACGAATGGAAGGATGGAAAAAATACTGAACAGATGAGAAAGAAAAAAACTGCCGATCGCACACGAACTCGGGTGGCCGAGATTGATTTCCTGGTGAAACCGGTGGTAGGATTGTGGCCAATGGCTTCACCGAGTCGTGACGAGGTGAGATAGAGATACAGATAGATGTTTTTTTTTCATCTCTCTTCTCTTGCCCCAGTCGAGCTTTACTACCGTTGGGAGACAAATGGCGGCTGAGGAGTAAAAAAAATTATAACCGATGAAGTATGAAGATGAAAGGTACAGACATCAGCAACTTGCGTCGGGGGAAGATTTCGATTTGGTATAGATTTAATTCGCTTCGCGGATATGAACACGATCTACAGCTTCCTTTTTTCACCCATTCTCAGTTTTGGGCGACCGTGAAGAGTAATTATTGTCACCATCCCTAGAAGTGGGCATGGTCCGTGACAGGGACGGTGGGGCATAATGGTACACTCACCAGCGCGAAATCATCAGAATCGAAGCAAACATGTTTCTAACACAATAAAATTTGTAAATAATGACCACACTTTTCGTTTTAAATTTGCAGAATGTCAATGAATGTTCAGATGGCCTTTTTCCTCTCTTTCCTCACGCGAGGGGAGAGAGGAAAAGTCGCGGTTAACAACCGTAGGGAGACAAATAGCGGCTGAAGAGTATAAAAAAAATGTTACCAGTGAAATATGAAGATTACAGGGAGAAACATCAGCAACTTGCATCGGACGATTTCGATTTCATATTGATTTTGTATAAAGCGATTGTAGGGTCTACAGTGAAGAAATGGTTTTTGTAAATATAAACATTGCTTTTTTACTACACCGCTTTTTTTTTATTCAAGCTTCTCTATGCGAGGCGTATGTTAATGAATCAAAATTTGTTATCTTCAGTTTCTGCGTTGAATTGTAGAAATTTCATACACATTATATTCTCACTAAAGTTTCAGGGCATTCCAAAAAAATCAAAAATTTCACAGATTTCAAATACGCTGAAAAATTTGAGAGCTTCTAAACTTGAAACAATCAAATATATGAAGAGACAAATCATCATTTGCGACATTATGATTGTGTATTTGTTTGATTCGTTACCGGGAACTAACAGCGACTTAACAATTTTTTTTTTAAAGGATTTCCTCGATTTGAAAGATTTTTTTTTATCTCTCCTCCCTCGCCGAAGTTGGGGTTTAGTACTGTTGGGAGACAAATGGCAGCTGAAGAGCAAAAAAAAATGATAACCGGTGAAGTATGAAGATGAAAGGGGAAGACTTCTGCAACTTCCTTCGATAGATTTTGATTCCCCATCGGTTTAATATAAAGCGATTGCGGGGGTTAAAGTTGAAATGTAGTTTCTGTCGATGTGAATACTGGTGTCTGCTGACTGTTTTATTGATTTAAACATTCGAGACAATCATCTTCAGCTTGTCTATAGGGGATTGTATTGTAATGCCCGGGAAAATGAAGAGGGCCTATAGGGCACCCATCCATGCGACTGGGACCAACTTCTGTCATTTAGGCCTTCGTATTTATAAACACAGGGTAAACCTCCAGAAACCCCTTTGCTACGATGACGGACGTCTATGATGTAACCCCCCCCCCCGCCTGGTTCGGTTCCCGCCCGGCCGTGCGCCTCATTTTACGGATGCCACCCATAGCATAAACTTTTATATACGCCTTTTTTAATACTTCGAGAACATTGATTCTAAGCGAAAAAAAAAGTATTTCCCACAAGGCTTTGCATTTTAGCTGAACGAAATACCCGAACTTGGGTTAAATCTAGTTGTCCCGCAACTCAATCTATCCAATTTCGATACTTTAAATTGCCCTTTTGCCATAACCTCTTATTTTATGTCGTTCAAACCTTCAACTTCTCCATAAACTTGTCGTTGATGTATTGACGCCGATGGAAGAAAAATGGGGCCAATCCGGCGAGCCAATAAACTCACTAAGTCAGTTTCTTATCGCAACCAGGAGATATAAATTACAAGTTGATTCTGTCATAATAAAAAAGTGGATATCATAGAAAAGAATCAAACTTTCAAACGTCGTCCAAGCATTCTGTCATATTGTGTCAGGAGGAAATTTTCTTCAGCACATGGATGCCTGCCAAATTGACAAAAGAAAGAGAGAAGTAAGAAGGAAAAAGTCGCCCTCTGATCAGTTAAGTTTGTCACGTATTGAATGGTTCCAAACCGAAGAGGATTCCCAATAACCATCGTTTCACAACTTGAAATTCCTTTTCGTCTTCCAATCTCTGTTTCCTTTTTTTTTCTCTCCCCATTTCTCCTTTTCTTGATTCGCTACTCCATTTGCCTATATGAACTTGCACAATTTCAAAGTTTTTGTCGGGCAAAGGGGTTTCGTTTTTTTTTCGTTTCATTTCCTGGTGTCTGACAAAAAAGGTGGGAAAATGTTGGAGTAATGCTTATCTTGTGAAATGGAACACGCTGGATGATATATAAAGTCCAAATGTGGAAAAGTTCTCAAGGTAATACGTATAGAGTTGAATAAAGTGAGGTGGCCATGTCATGGGAAAAGTTCCTTTGAATTTTCGTTATTTTTCAAATGAATGAACTTCATCCAAGTCGATCTTTTCAATCTCGTAAAGAGAATACGTATAGTTCATATAGTTACGCAATCAGCTGGTTCATCCAGTTCGTCACTCTATTATGCCGCCATGTTTCATGGAACAGTTTGCGGATAAATGTGTATAAGATCCTTCATCGTTTCAGATCCACTTGATTTTTTCACCCCAATTTTCTCTGAATCCCCTCTGGTCTTCTTCCATGGACGTAATTTGATCTCCATCGATTTGTCATGCTGGGTGGATAGAATATATGGATATATTGACTGTGTCACTTAGAGGTGACTTGGGTGTCTTTAATTTGGCCCCTAGCAATTGTCACCATGTGATATGTGTCTATTAAATAGCAATCCGAATGGAAAGTGGAGCTAGTGCAAGGCGGGAGTACGACGTACGACTCCCACATAAATAACGCCGATTTGTATTCTATCGCTCAATTATCTTTCGAGTAATTTTCCTGGAACGTCGAGTATATTATGGAACACTGATCACAGAGTGCAATAAAAGAAGTCGTGTCCTATTGGTCTCCCGATGTCTCATGACCCTGTTTTTGTTTGCGTGTGTTTTTCCTTCGTGCCTCTCTTGAAGCCCCCCCCCCCCAGCTCTCCTTGAGGCTGAGGCTGATTATCGCCATCTAGGGCATCTGCACTTCTGAAGACAGGGTAAACCTCCAGAAACCCCTGTGCTACCATTGCGGGCGCCTATGATGGAATCCACCATCCCCCCCCCCCTGCGTCAGATTGGTTCCCGCCCGGCCTGGCGATCTCATTTTATGGATACCAACAGCACAATTCCGGAAATAAACAATTCCGGATGGTAAAAGATTGCAATCCGCGAAACTTGACAAAATCTCAAGAAATATTACAATATGAAAATTTTTCGATCTATCGCATAGCCGATTATACCCTAGTTCACATGAACGAGCTCTGCATAAAAATGACGGATCGCCTTATTTTTCTCCGTTGTGAAAAACTTTTCAATAGAAAAAGTAACGGAAAAACTTTTCCTCCAAGAGTCAATATAACTCACCACATAATCAAGAACCGGACGAACTCAGTTTTAGGATCAGTGATCTGAAATGGGAAGGAGACAATATCCCATCCAATTTCACTGTCCTCCATTCACGCATGACAGGCCGCCGAGAAGGGAAGTAGAGTAACTATATAAACTTCAGATTTTCTGATATTGTGGTTCATACCACAGAAACAACCTAATGAATGAAGAGCCATTGAAATCGAGAGGATATTCTATTCGGACGGGCTACACTGCAATGGATTATTGAAGTATTGCATTGAGAGTCAGAAGACAACTTGGAAGATATTATTGCCAATTATTTCCAATGGATTTATTTCCATTTTCTGAAATTCATTATTCTGGAGAACATTGAAGGAAATCGTAAAAATTCCATCTATTTGTACTGATGATCGACATATTGATGAAATTTTATTCTGTGGGAAAAGCTCAGATGAACAAAAAAAATTCAAATGGCCTAAATTTCATATCTCACAATCAATTCAGTGTAAGTATTACTATAGAGTGATTCCTACTTAATTCGGACAATTAACGCAGTGTCACGGAAGTATTATACAATTCTTCACCGACCTTAATCTGTAATAACAAAAGTATGTTGAGCGAATTTTCTTGAGAAAATCCCTCTGTTTACTCTCACTGTTATCCCTGATATTGCACTTTTCATACAGTATAAAAAATGTCCCATCAAAAAAGTTATAATGCCCAGCACATAATCATCACCCAAGATTTTCTCATGAATCCAGCCTTCATTTTAATCATCTTAATGAACTTAAAATGCAAGTATGCAAATCCTCATTAGTCGAGAAAACACGATGCAAATGAGAAAAGAATACACATGGGAAATCAGTGGTATAACTGACCTTCCACGTTTCACCCCCCCCCCCTGCATATTCTAGGAGAGCTTTTCCGTGATATTGAACAGTAAGAGAATGGAAAAAGATGGTATCTCAGCTGCTCAAGGATTCTCCACCGTAATTCACACAATTTCTATTCATGCAAAAAATCTCGCCATTCGCATAGACTGAGAATCATCATTTTTGCTTGTTCTTTAGGACGAAGAATTTCTAATGTATGAAGGGAGTTCTCAAGCTGTAAAATCGATTCCTTCACGATTTGAGTGCAGAATATAAAGCTCGGTTGTTGATATTTGATTAATCTTACGTGTTTTTACCCTTATGGGGGATACACAAAAAAACTGCTCGACTTGAAATTCGTATCTGACATGCTGCCCAGGATTTTTAAAACCTCAAGGGCCTGTGGGTAATCCGGTGGTGTTCGCGCTGGCCAGATTCACACTGAGAATTCTACAGTCGGCTACGCCTACATTATGCAAAAAATGGAAACCACCATACAAAGTGAAACACATTATTGCAGCAGAGACATTTTTTTCTTGAATCTATGCAATAAACATTGCGAATTGTTTATGATAATCTCGATAATCTAGCGATTACATCTGAAGTCCAATCATCCTCAAGCTACCTGCACACACACAAAATATGAAATACGCAAGTTGACCGATTCCTACAATGGTCATACGAAAAAACCCCATCGCTCCCATGAACTGTTAATGAATCATTTTATCTTCTACAATAATGGGCAATTGTCTCTTCGGCGATGAGACTCGAAAAGGGCCCGGAAAATTTCTTGATTATGATCAAATCAGAACGGCCAATTACGTGTTCAAGATTTCTTTCACCACCCTCTGGGTATTGTGCCGTTATCTTTTGAATAATTTAACAATAAAGATGGAACTTTTCGGTAAACTCGGAAGAGAGTATACGCTTATTCGTTACCATCGTCAAGGTGCATTAAAGACGAGAAGAATGAGAATTGCTCGAGGGTGGGGAGTGAGCGGGAAAAGAACAAAAGGGGGAGGGGGGGAATTTGGAGAATACTTCTGAACGCTGCAAAATCGCTCTAAGGGCGCTCTTGTAAAACTTTTTTTCTCCCCCCGCCCGCCACCCCCTTCTCCCTCCGCCCTCCCTACTAGCTCTCTCTTTCGTTGGCATCCTTTTATTTTTTTACTCCTTCAAGACTTTGTCACTTCTATTTTCCACTGTATCAAGAGCAGCAGCCATTAATCCTCAGGTACTTTAAACTTTGGAAATTCATTTGATAAACATAGCTATTATCGAGCGCAAGGAAATCGTTCGACTCGAATTTCCGATACTTCTGTATCTACTTCTCTCATCTGGCATCGGCGCAATTCCATTAGTGGAATATTGAAGGCGTTCAATGTCGTGAAATTCAATGGGAAAGTAATTGAATGTTGAGGATGATATTTCGTGAAATACAGCAATTTCAATTTGAGGAAGAGAGACGAAAGAGTTTTAATGTTTTCTTTAAGTCATCTCATTTTGGGATGAAGGGATCATTTTAAATAGGCAAGATTCTCGCATACCGTCTGCTTGTTTATTGACAAATTATTATTGAGCATACACATAGTGTTTGGAATGGCCAACAAGCATTTCCAAAACTGCCAAAATGTTTTTATTTCTTAAAAGCTTCCTTCTGTTCGGCAGCAATCGATAGAGGCCAAACACATGTGGCTTATTGCTATATGGGAAAGTTCAACCTCACTTTCCTGCATTGCCAATAAGATCCTACGTTTATACAAACACATGTAGGCCCTCATTGGCAATCTCTGATCACCATATCTTGCCCGCCCTATTTCCATTAACGACCAATACTTTTAATCTAAACTCGAGCCCCCTCGCAAACTAATTTGTTCGACAGGGGAAAAAAAGTTGAGAGGCTCGTTATCATTTTCTCCATGAAGCTCATCCCCCCCTCACATAATTTACTACTCCATTATACATACCCATGCACTTTTTTATGGATGCCCTCAACTCCCTGTATTTACGATCAGCATAGTCAGCCGTCGGCAGCTCGTAAAAATGCTTCTGATGTTTGTTGTTATGCGAGAAGAAGCTTCGAAAGAGGCTAGTAAACGAAAAAGAAGAGGGAAGAGTCAGAGTGTGTTAGTGTAGGCATTGATAGAGCACAATGTTGTCTGAGCATCGAATATTCGAGAACTATTGTCTCTGGAGAACAATCGTTGGGAAAAGCCACCAAAAGAGGGAAAAAGTTTCTCAATGATGTTGACAGAGTTGTGACTTTTCCTCTCATATTTGCTTTTTCGAATATGTGAAATAATGAAAATACAGATGACAAATGGGTGAATGCCGCCACTTGAATTAGTTGAAATGCGGCAAAATTTATGTGCAATAAAAAGTCAAATGAACAAAGAAAATCAGAGGGGAAAAAAGCGAAGCAAGGGGAATAGGAAGCGGGGCTTTTTGTCAGCAACTGTAGACGCTATGTTGCGATGCTTGCGTAACTTTAGCAGTGCGCTCCCACCGACTGACCTACATACACGGGCTTTATTTAAACTTGGTTTCCACCGCAGTGCTTTTAGTTTCGTTTTTCGTCATACGACGCACACTAAACTCCGCTAGACACCCGTCGACGTCTCTCTATCTCTTTACGCTTTCCTCATCTCTGTAACGATCTCCAATTCCCAAACGTTCATAAATATAGATCAGTTGTATGACTAAGGCCCTGTCGGCAGTTGCCGAGAATTGTACATGCTTAACATGGATTTTCAGAGAGAAATATAGCGTTTTGAAGTAGATTATTGCAAATGGCTTTTGCGATTTGTCCGCTGTAAATCATTCGTTTAATGAAGAACTTGGGATTCAACTGAACGCTTGGAGTTGATCAATTTAGATGGCGGATTTACTTTTGCCTGTAGATTGTAGCATAAAAGGATTGATTACGTGTCAATCGTAATAGGGTCGAATAGGTGACGATAAACTGAATTATATTCACTGTGCACACCATTTCTATGGACCTGGGTGGATGAAACTCCAGGGTAAACAGTTATGACTGAACATGGCTAGTTTGAAAATTACAGATACGAGAGTTATTGCTTTCATAAAACATCACCGAGAATTTGAAAAATAGCGGGTCGCGGAAATAAGTGGATAAGAGGTTCTGTTTACAATCCTAAAGTTGATATGAACGCTTGGAATTAACGATACCCCGGTCTCGATTGGGGCAAACCGGGATTTTCCAAAATTATATGGAACTCAAAAGTGAAGAAAGTGAGCCCAAATTTTCGCAAACATTTTTGCAAGAGATCCACTTTAAACAACCCCTAAACCGTTGCTCAATGTATATTATCGACAACCATTAATATCTCATAAATCTGATGTTCATTAACGGAATAAACAGTACTAATAATACAACTGCTATATTACATTTCCGACAGAAATATAGCGTTTAAAACTAGATTTTTGCATGATTTATGTGCTGTGTCAGTAATAAATCATAAGTTTAATGAACAACTTCTCATTCACCCCACTTTCCAAAGTGGATCAATTTTTATGATTAAATTTCTTCTATTTCGGGGTAGAATTTCTCACGTTATGAACGCTCATGTCCAACTTTTCGTCTGAGCGATCCCTCAATGAATCTTCCAGCTGTCACTCGAGAAATCTCCAAGTGACGCAATAGTAACTCATCTGTGCGGCTACGCTTAGAATTCCAAGCAGCGAATTCCGGACTACAAACCAATCTAACACATACACGTTTTCCAAAGAACTGGAGAAATGAAACTGGTATACCCTTGGGTCTTGCCACTCGCGCACTCACGGAATATTCACTTGAAGACACAGAAACATAAGCACACAAACGACTGACGACGATGCAACCTTCGGAACTTGTCTTGGAATATGGCAGCCTCGGGGGCTCACACTCACTTCGAGAATTGTGAGGAGCTATCTAGGGAATTCAATGGCAAAAGAAGACTTGCAAGCATCGAGATTTTATCATTAAAAGCGAATGGGAAGTGGATGGGGCATAATGGGTCAGTTTACAATTAGAGCTTTCGCAGAGCTTACGGAGAAAGTTAATTGATTAAATATATATATATAGATATATGTATACAAATATAATTCTTGAAAACATATTATACGTTCATTGCTATGTAATTGAAGCACCCGATGTTTACGCTAAATTTTTAGGGAATATTAAATTAACGCTCCAAAAGCAGCAAAGTCAATAATATGAAATAATAAAAAAAATTGTTTGCCTGCGTCAAAGCGGTATGCAGCAGAAACTCAATGTGCTCCGGTCTCCACGTCCGTCAATTTTTACTGTTTACTTATTTAAATTTTATTATTTGACGTGTCACTGGACTGAACAAAATGGAGAAATTGTGGTGGTATATTCCAATTTTTCGAAATTTTGCCCTTTTTCCATGCTAACAGTGATGAATTCCTCTCCAAATATGTATTCCCCAGAACAGGAATTGTGTACGTATGTCAGTGTATGTATACCCGTACGGTATATTTTTTGTGTCACGGTTTGTCATGAACTGAGTGATTTGATTTTTCCCTTGTCCCATACAAAATGGCTGTTCGGAATATTTTGTTTATTTACTGTGGTTCAACGTCGCTATATTTATACTACTTTTTAAGTACAATCAACGACGGAAGATCGCGATGTGTTTGTAAACAGAACACTTATAAATAAATTGCATTGGTACGCGTATCAATCGGCGTGACTTGGAGTTGCACTCAGAATCTCTGAGCAGCAAAACCGTCGCCTAATCGATCGAGCCATCGTAGACCTCCAGTCCGTGTAATTGAGGTCCAAAATGAAATTGTAAAGTATCAGTTCAATGGTTGGTCAAGTATTAGACTGTACCAATCATTTCACGTTTCTCCTTAAAACTGGTTGTGAGCTATCGACAGAATTCTATGAAAAGATTTCTCATATGGGAGAATATGCTGCGGAGGGCAGAGGCAAGCAGGATCTTTGTGAGAACTCAGTCTACATGGCTACACCGGAGCTCTCACCCTGTGTGTATATGTGTGTTTGTCTTTTTTTTCATTTGCCCCTGTCTCTCGTACTCTCCACAGTAGCCGCTCTTCAGCGTCTTCCTCGATAGGGCGTACTGGACACCCATCCATGCGGCTAGAAACAACCTTTGCCATTCAGACCACCGTACCTCCAGGAACCCCTGTCATACGGTGGCGGGCGCCTACGATACAATCCACCGACACCACCTCCTGCGTCAGGTTAGGTTCCCGCCCGGCCTTGCGATCTCATTCGATGGGTATGGCCTACATCACCCATGAAATGTTCCTGCTACCGGTCGGCTATAGTAGGCAGATACTAACTGCAGGTACTTCAAGTTTTGAAAAATCTTGAACAAAATGTCCTACAAAAGTCTTAAATGAAAAATTTTCCGCATCCCCCAGAGGGACATGCATATTCTGTTCACTAGGGACGGGATAGTATCCCATGAAACGTGAAACATTGAAATGTCTTTAATGATGATAATGCAATAGTAGGAAAGTCTCCCTATGAATAAACTCCGGTTCGCAACACAAAACCTGAGCTGACTGAATAGTCAGCTTTTTCCTAGAAACTATTCAGCGATGTGGAATTATTGACGGGTAGATTTTGCCCGTGATCACTCACCGAAAGGACTACGCATCGTTGATCGTATAAGGGTCTGTTTGCCCCTTGGCGAAGGAGTCTCGATAAAATTCTTGAGAATTCTGAATGATACAGGTCAGAGAGAATGTGCAAGGAATCTGGATCGTGAAACGGTGGAAAAATTGGACAAATTAAATGGAGTGGCGTTGTCATATTTCTTACTTGGCTGAATAAGATTCATTTTCTTTCTGGTAATTGGCGCTACAGTTCCGGAGCTAAAAAAGTCACCACCTTATCTAAATATGTCGAAAAAAAATTTTGAATTATGCAATAGCAAACAAGTCCAAAGGGAATATTTCCGAGAGCAAATGAACCCAAGGCAAATATATCTGTTGATAACACTACTCAATCCACATGTTGTTCAGAAAGTCATGGACTGAGTTTAGTGTACGTGTTAATGTCACATGTTTTGCCGTTCAGAGCATGAATTATTAATTTTTCCGCAAAATTTAAATTAATATATTACCGAGCTTTACTTCGAGTTCTTCATAAAACATTAACATTATGAAATTTGAACTATTTTTTTACTCTCTAGGATTGAAATTGAACATGACAGCTGGACTTGTCGCACTTCATTCAATATGAATTATTCAAACAAAAACACTGTTTTATTGAAATTTGCAGACATAGAATAAATATCTGTCTTCCTGCCATTGTATTCAAATTTTTCTACCCAAAAAAAAACATATGTAATAATTCAACTCACAGAATTAATGGCCGTCATGTTGCCAACTCGACCAGAATCGGTATCCACTAGCCCGCCGTCACTCTGAAATATTAAAAAAAAATATATATTAAAAATTTTGTTTCATAGCCAGGATGCCAAACATATACATATGTGTATTGTTAAGAAAAAATTGGAAGGGAAAATTTTTTTGTCACTGTTGGAGTTATTTCGAATTGAGGAATTTTGGAGTGGCCCTTCTAGGGATATAATAATAATAATAATTTATCAAACTCCTGTGACGCCAGAATTTTCTAACAAGCTAAAATTTTCTTTAGAAAGATCGAATGTCTTATTCAATTGCGGTATCCAATAGGAAATAACCAACTGGACAGAGCCCCTGTATACTGCTCAACGGGTCAATAAAATTTAATACTCGCTGGTCAAATTGCAGCGTTAATAGTGAAAGTGTCCACTGAATTTTTGGTGAAAAAAATACGGCCGTTATATATAGCTACATCAAGGACAGTCAAAAAAAGTCAGAAAAGTAATTTGCAATTGAATATTCATCAGCCGCCGAACTTAAGCCATCCGAATTCTGTCAAATTGCAGAATAAATGTAATTTTCAAACCCGTTCGAACCTAACAATTTGGAGAAAATGTGAATTATCTAAAGTGTCTCTAAATTGACGGAAAAAGTTCAGGCGAAAATTTCCAACATTGTATCAACTGTGCATCACTAAATTGACGAGAAAAAAAATGCGTCGATAGTGCTCGACCCAACGTATTTCCAGCTTTATACATGGCCACGACCCAGTTGTTTCGATGAAAAGAGACTTCCTCTTCAGTCAAAACCTTGCGCAAAATATCCCATCAAAGGCCTTTCAACTCAAGTAATATTGTTTTTGTTCTATACCGAGAACATCCGTTTTTAGATTTGCGCATTTCATTATTTCATCCCTCCATTGAAATGAGGGCTATTGTATAGAGTACAAATAAGAACTTGGAATCTTCATAGACGAAGTCCGAGTGTGACTCTTCATGGACAGAACCCATAAGTTCTAGATCATGGTATCTCCTTAGTTATACCAGAATATGTGTTGTTTTGAACTTCCCGACCTAGGGAAGTTATTGTAATGACCCCAAAAAAGAAAAGTGCCAGATCGATGAAACTTTCACGTTTCTCGACGTTTTCCATCATCCTGAAGTGATTTCAGAGAAGTGTCTGTATGTGTGTGTATGTGTGTGTGTGTGTGTGTGTGTGTGTGTGTGTGTTCGTCCGTATGTGTTCGTCCGTATGTGGCAAAATTGTTCGTTTGCGTTTTCTCGGAAACGGATCGTGCGATTCGATTGATTTTTTTTTCAATCGTTGCGTCTCCGTGTAACTTAGAGCTGCTTAGATTTTTGATCGAATCCATCGAGTGGTTCCCGTTTTTGAGAAATTCATGTTGAGCAAAAATCGAAAATAGTGATAATGAACGTTCATTCACACAAAAATGTTGTAATCCAGGCACTCAATGTCACAGTTGAAAGATATAAGCATATTTTATAACTGATTAAATTTTGAGTAAAAGTGGTCCAGCACTTATATTGTTATTAACAATGTCAATTGTTTATAATGTGCTACCGCATAAACTATTAGAGTTAGCGCAAGATTCATATAAGAAAAGTTGTTTGCCATATAAAAATACGTATTTCATGTAGAATACCTTTTTTCGATAATTTGCATAATTGAGGAGGTATAGCAGTCTCCACAATTATGTATGTAATAAGTGAACGAATGGACCGAGCGCTGTCATG
This sequence comes from Asobara japonica, assembly GCA_026005395.1. Lineage (NCBI taxonomy): Eukaryota > Metazoa > Arthropoda > Insecta > Hymenoptera > Braconidae > Asobara > Asobara japonica. The sequence continues at coordinate 6,539,268 of BQMI01000334.1, forward strand.
ACGGTCCCAATCGAAGCGTTTTCATGCAAAATCGAGTGGATCACGTTTTGGATGGCATTTGTGCAGTATATGCAATGTTATTAGCAATTGCAATTGTTTATACTGTTCCACTGGGTAAAATATTAAAGTTTTTCTTTTGCAGCCGCATCCTTATTGGCGTCTCACTCTCACTCAAGTAACACGCAGAAGTCTCATCCTCATGCTCACCATGCGTCTACTCAAGTATTCATAATTATCTGCTTCATAAATGAGTCAGTTTGAAATTCTCAAATAGGCATGTTTTCGTTGTGATAATAACAGGGGTCACACTGATTAACCGCAGTATATTGGAGAAGAATAAATTTAGTAGGTTGTGCTGAAAAACCAAATCGGGAAGTTTTGGTTGTGCCCCGAGTGGGCATATGCACACACCACTAGTTTTATTGAATTTTGTATTCGACGAAAAGTTAGCGCAATTCATGCATGCAATCACCATACGTTGAGATGGAGACTGTAAAGCCCTCGATTCAATTTGATTATCATGAAGATCATTGAATTGTTGGTCGAAAACACGTCAATTTCGTTTTTCGCATTCATCAAAAAACTCCATTTAAGACGCTTAATTGTACCGTAGCTTCCATTTCATTCATATTGCGCAACAACAATCCACCAATTAGTGTAACAAGCGCCCAATAAAACAGGCTATAGTTACATGCACACTGCGTCGAACTTCATTTTGCCTCGCGTCCTTCATTTGATTTGCGGAATAATGCATCGAACGAGGGTAGCGCTGTATTCATTAATGAAATATGCAATACATTGATTTTTCATTTTTGTTTACTTAATTACAATTTTCGAATATCATGCAATCAATCCGTGTGCAATCATTCTTCCAGATGACGTCGCGGCTATTAATTACATGGCCCAATACAACCAATAATCGTGTTTATTGAAAAAAAAACAAGAAAAACAATGTTGACAGTCAGTATAACGATGAGGGAACCTGTATGAGTTAGTAGACTGAGTGAGTCTCCTATTAGAGTTATACTAAATTTTTGCTTTGCCATTTTCGTCGGATTTTTTAGGCAGGAACCTAACCTAATGCGGGGGGAGGGGGGGGCGAGGTGACCACCATCGGCGCCCTTCATCGTAGCACAGGCGTTTCTGGAGCTTTACCCTGTGGTCAGAAATACATAGAGCAGCTACCGTGGGGAGTACAAGGGGGAGGGAGGAGGAAAAATGTACACACATAAGCACCAAAATATATTTCAAATCATTGGCAAGCATAAATTCTGCCTTAAAAATTAGGAAAAAAAATGTCTGATAAATTGAAAAGGACAATGTGCGAATTGCATCTGAAAGTTTGTTGGTAACCCGAAAATATTCGGAAGAATGAGAGTGAGTGGAGAAAAGAAAGACAATAGTGTGGAGTAGTAAAAAGAATAGTCTTCAGGGACAAGTGCGCTTGAGACTGGGGAACGGTCGTTGAACAGCTGCCAAATCGGTTATGCGCGAATAAATTTCCGTGTCAAACTCTTGAAGATGTGGAAACAAGCGCGGAGAAGGCTAGCGGTGGCCTCCTTGCTCTGATAAAATATAGAAATGTAGGATCAACGAATAGAGGTTTTTCTATATGATAAATTCCATGAATTGAATTAAGGTACATCGAGAAAAACCTTCTATTTTCAGAAATGAAAACATGGTAATTGGTCATTGTTATGAGTGTCACAAACATTTGTACGTTAAACTTTTCTTCTCCAAGGAAAAGAATCAGATGGTGGAATTGCAATGTTGAAAAAAATGTTAATTTAACCTTTTTTGACGTTTTCTGTTCTTTTTGGTTCTCAAAAACAAATATTTTCTGCAACTTCCCTCGAACCGATTGATCACGTTACCAATAACTGCAAAAAAATTCATTACAATTCTATATGTCACTTCTATCGTGCGTAGTGCAACGTACCAATTTTTTGTCGGGTTTGGTTGAGTGAAGAATAGCGTAAAATCTCTTAAATCAATACTTTCTGATTGCACTTTGGGCACACAAATTTCATTTCTCTTTTTGACTTTGCAATAGCGGTAGCTATTGTTTCGCCTCCGAAAATGAAAAATCGGATTTCGAAATGTTCTCCCACAAAATATAGATGCGTGTATGTGTGTATGTTTAATGCCGAATGTGTGGAATCGATTTTTCGTTCCCCTTGAATAGATACTTTTTCTTCCCCCAATACATATTTTATGGAAAATTAATTTTTTCCCCAAGTTCCATAATTCATGAATACGGTCCATTCACTATCAGTCTCATGATCAATTATTGAACTTTCGTGCCTACCTTGAGACCGAGCCGAAGGAGAGAAATTTCGTACTTATATTTCCAGCTAGAAATAAACTTCAATGCACAAAACATCCTTACGTCAGAAGCTAATTGTATTTAGCAACAAATCCGTACGAAAAATTTTTCTCAAATGGCTGAGCTCGAGCATGATATCGATAGTGGATGAAGCAATCAATCCCGTAGATCTCTGCCGATGCGAACACGGGCAAATAGTATTGATATATACAAAGTCGGTGTTGACCTAGCCAATTCGTTGGAAACCTCTTTATCATGTAAATCCATGCAACTCGACTAAAACTTTACCCCGTTCTGACTCCCCTCGTTAACATTTGCAGTTATCTGTTGGGGCTGAGGATGAAATTTGGAAACTTGGGATCAATAGTAGGCGACCTCGTGAAATTTGGGGGGAGGGGGGGGGGGGGATTCAAGGAATGGAAATTTAAATCTGGCGGTTGTGGACGCTCATTTGGGATTCTAAGCGATTGCGGCTTGTCCATGTACTTCAATGAAATTCAATCATTTTCCGAAAGTTTGATATAACAATTTATTGAGTTTTAACAATGGTCATCTGGTGTATCAACGAATAAAAATTTCAAATAATGCAAAATTTTAGAAATTGCTGGATTTTCATAACTATATTGATAACTGTTCAATAAAACTTTTTCTTTCGCCTCCATTAAAAAAGTAGCAATTCCTTCCCCATTTCATACATCCGCTAGACGCTCGAAGACCCATGGCCTCCCCAGTCTACACCAGGACTCCAACAGCCGAAACTTCAAGGGTGACAGTAATATCCAGCAAACGCTAACCATTGATTTCCCAAACGGAAAAGAGCAGGGAAAGCAAAAGGGCAGAACTGTCTGACCCATGTACGGCGTCGTCACGCACACTGAGCCGTCGATTCAGTGAAAGACATCCGCGTTGATCAGACTAGCGGGGGGGGGGGGGGGAAGGACAGCCCGGTATATACTCCTGTAGCACTTTGTGATGCTTCGTAAAGCACGTGACGCCCTCCTCCCATCCTTTTTCCACCGCCAAGTAGACTGACGGAGAAACTCACAAACTAACAATGAGTCGTGGGTTTAAGGGTGAATTTATAGGTAAATAGAAAGCTTCTTTCCGTGGTGAAACACATTTATTGTTCGTGGAACGAGCGAACGAGCTTCAGGAGTAACGTTCCTGGAATGAGGACAAATTCCGAAAATTGTACGAATGCGCACAGTAATTACATTTTGTACTATAGGGACATGAATAAGTCTCAGCAATGTTGCCTCGTGAAAAGTGCGTTTCCGCGACTCATCTTTTCAGTAGGCAATTTATCAAATGAAAATTACAGAGCAGAACGAAGTTGTCGTGATTTCAACCCGAACAAATTGGGTTTATCAATTTTTTTATGCTGATTTCAAGATCGTCTCAGGGAATTTCGCAACACTCTGTTCTTGCCTTCATTTATTTAACAAGCACATTTTTTAGAAAGACATGATGAAGTCTAAAAAAAATAGAGAATTTCAAAAAATTCAGAAATTTCAAAAACATTTCCATGTATTGCAAAAAAATTTGGGAGATTTGAGAAATTTAAGAGATTGTAAAAAATGCCCGATCGATGGCGAATCTGAGAACCACGATCACGTACTCACCTAAAAAATAACAGCTCTTCAATTTTTGGTCAAATTCCCCCAACGATTCTCCAAACTCCGTAATACCCCAGTTATTCCCATAAGCCTCTGCCCCATCACTAAAAACACTTTTCCATTGTTCCAACTCGCCGAAAACTTTGCAATCACACGAATTGCATTGAAAACTCCCACGGAATATTTCGGAAATTTGAGATAAGCACGTTTCACTAGCTACACCTAAAATGTACCATCTCGAATTTCTACAGTACCACCAACAACTAACGTAAACGGTGGATATGGTCCGTTGGAATACAAAATACACTAGTAGAGCGAGAGAACGAGGGCACAATAGGGAAAGGGCACCAAAGAATATAGATAATGGAAGGACGATTTTGTTGGTGGTGGTTGGGTCCGTCGTAAAGCGAATTATGACTCTGCGTAATTTACGAGGGCCACAGATATACACCTATGTACAGATATATACAAGTAAATATACCCCGCTCGATTGTACATACGCGCAGATAACGAGTCTTTTGTAAATCATGGTCGTACGGTTTCATCCTATATGAAGGATCATGAAACCCGTACGTGTTTCAATAGCTCAGTTTCAACGTTCTAGTCGCGATCGAGTCACGTTTTCGTGACTTATAACAATTCGTAGTTCGGTAATGAGATCATCGGGCCTTCATACGGATCCCGAGTGTCACACAGACCTTAATTATGTCAGTTTGGTGCTTTCCCCTATATGCGAGTCGTTAAATGTGAAATATCGAACTATTTGGCGGGCTACCGCTGCGCCATTACAAGAAATTGGATGGAGCCGAAAATTTTTCGGTGAAGACAAAATAACTTATTCGTAGACGAATTTCAATGTGTTTTGGGTATAATTCTTACTCTGACTTTTGTCGAACTTAACCCGATGACTGAAATGTTAATAATATTTCCTGCTCAATCACGGATGCTGACGATAAAATGATAATAAAATAAATAAATAATGAAATGTGTACTTTTATGAGAGGAGCGATATTTATTCCCTACTTTTTTCCCTATCTATTACTCCTCCTCAATGTGCAGCGCTGTAAACAATGCGAATTTACGATCGATGCTCCTGTTAAAAAATTGGAGCACTCACCAAATAAATTCTCACATGGGTCAGACACATAAGAGCCGATTCCGTCGAAGGCGTGTCGGCATAATGCAGAACCTCGAGAGAGCTAAAAATTTCAAATATATCTTGCTTTTTATTGGTGAAACCATACAATGACTTCCCAAAATCAGCAAGTTACCCTCCGGAACGTCGTGGCCACTCGCCGGAATGCTGCGGTCGCGCTTTTCACAGATCCCCGATGGCTTATTTTTCCAATTCTTAATGCATTTATCAAACAACGCATTTTATTATTTTTTCTTTTCATCAAATTTTATCGACAGTAATTTGCATCAGTTGCTTATGTGTTATATATATCATTGTACAAATTTCGTTAGCACAGTGCTATATGTCAATCTATCAACCGCAATTGCTCTCGTTCGTCATTGAAAATTTGAATGTGTCAATTATTGTGAAGGGTTTTGTTCTGATCGAACCTTGCCCCTACATACATTTTTTTTTAATTCCGGGAAATTGATGGATATAAATTCCGCGATTTTTACATTGGCGTTTTGAGAGTTCATGTGCATTGCGCGGGAAATAGTGACCCATTTTGAAACGATAAGGATCTCAAGACAATGCACACAGTCAAGATCATCGATAGTATTTTTGGAATGGAATGAATTCTAGAATCTAAATTGCACGGGAAGGTTTTTACTGATATCTAGTCTAGGAATTTTTTTTGCATAGGGAATTTACGATGCTCTATCGCTGTACGATCAATCAAGAGAATTGAACGACAGCAGTTTACAAAACCAGAAAATCTCCCCCAAAAAAGTTTAAATCTGACTATTAAGATGAAGCCCCATGATACGAAAATGGGTACCCGCTGATTCGCGAATCCGCGATATCTATCACACAGCGGTGAGACAATTTTTCCCCGCGTGCCACAGGCCCGGTTGTATCACTCTAATTTATGGCCACAACCAAGAGAACCCAATTCCCCCAAGTTTCAAGATGAAAATTGGAAATAGTTGGGTTGCCCGACGCATTGTGTGATAATAAATCACCATCATGTCGCAACTAGAATAGAAATTAACGAGGTAGAGTAATCCATTCCGCATGTTACCGTTCCCAATTGGATCGCTAGACAATGAGTGCTCTAGTGATTTTCCGTTCGAATATTCCGACCCAATACAGAGTAGAGCTGTTAATTTCCCCAAACATTTTGCCAGAAATTTCCATGAATCCTGATACATGTTAACGGAGTACAATCTGGAAATTTGAAAGTTTATAACTAATTCCGAGATTATTCAAACCAGTCGGAATGGTACTGGCGGGGTACGAAAAAACTACGTACACACTGTTATCCATCGATTTTGCTTCATGTCATACTCATGTGATTACCAAGAAAAACTCCGAATGCTTCAATTTTTAAAGGATTTCACTGTTTTAATATTAAAAGTTATTACAATGAACCCGGGAATAAAGCCTGTAATATCGATTGAATTATCATTTAGCTCCACGTGTGGCATCATCCAGATGATTTTTTGATAACACGTGCGCATCCACATACATGTGTGGGCGGGCGGTTGGGTGGGTGGGTGACTAGGTGGTTGGGTACGTGGCTGGATGGTTGGGTAGGCGGGTCGGTGATTGGGCGAGCGGGTGGGTGGTGAGGTGCGCGGGTGGGTGGTGAGTTAGGTGAATGGGTGGTTAAGTGGGTAGGTGGGTAGGTACCCCCACCGTCTTGTGCACATACCTACACACATACATCAACAAGTTAATGATGCGGCCCGTCTAGGGTCACACACACAGCTCCTTTATCCAATTTACCTCGGATAAGTTTTCCTGATCTATGTATTATTTATGGGATTTGTTGGTCTAATTGACGGATTACGAACTACACTGACGTAAACCAATGTTATATTGAACTTATTTAAAAATCTCACTGGGAAAGAATTATAGCATATATAACAATTCCTTCCTATAAGCGCCAATGGAGACAGTTTATTTGCTAATTGGCGACGCGAAAGAAATGTTCACGTGTACAAATTAGCGATCTCATGGCTCGCATCCAAATCCAGTTGCGGGTTTCAATAGTACCGAGGTCATGTCGCTTACATTTACAACTGTTCACAACTCAATAGGAACGCCGAAATTGTTCGGAATTGAAAATAAAATCTTTATACATCATTAAGCAATTTGACTATATTTTGCATATTGATTTCATACTTGTTTCAAAATTCCCCCACTTTTCTATATCTGAAATGTTCTACGGTTTTTCCCATTTTTACTTCCAAAACGATACGTGTATTTGTGTTTTCGCGAACGTTCTCTCTCCCAATTTTCCTAGATGTTCTCTTTGAACTCGTTAATAACAACTAATTTCTTGGATCAGTGGACATTGTCCAAATGGGTCACACTCATGGATAAGACTAGTTTCAATGCTCCTTTCCCATAACGAGAACACACGATGGAGAATGTAGAGTTTGGTTTCCTCTCCAATATTTTACTCGTACTGGTCCATTCGATATGTCCAGATGATTTAATTGCAAACGATTTAAAGTGTCAAATTTCAAAAGTGAAAAACTTTCGAGCACTTGTGCGCCGATACTTGACACTTCCATTTGGTTGCAACAAGGTTTGGAACAAAACGTCCGACTAATTTTGAAGATCGAGCGCTATTCGTGGAATTATGTTTCCTATCGCATTTTCAGTTGATTTATTGGATTTACTTGTATGTTGTAAACGGTGTATGAGTATATCTCTGGATGACAGTTACGCTTCCAACGTGTGTGGGTTTTGGTTTTCCTCCGTCCCTCTCTTTTGTGCTCCCCGCGGTAGCCGTTCTTCAGCATTCTTCGGAAGGTAGTACTGGACACGCATATATGCGGCTGGGGCCGACTTTCGCCATTTAGGCCATCGCATTTCTAAGGACAGGGTAAAACTCCAGTAACCTCTGTGCTACGACCGCGGGCACCTACGATGGACCCCCCCCCCCCAACCGGGTGCGTCGGGTTAGGTTCCCGGCCGGCATTTGTGCTCATTTCATGGGTACCGCCCATAACAGAGACGGTTCCTGTTGTCGGTCGGGATCCATGAAGAAGCATCTCATCATGTGAAACATTCTCTGGAAGTCAAGCGCGAACCTAAAACCTTTAACGCCCTAGGCAGATCCTCTACCCTGTACCCCGGCTCTGTATGTTTTTTGTCATTCACAATACTTCATAACGCAGGACTTTTCGGCTTTTTTTTCCATGGATTGCCGTGTAGATGGTACCATTTTGCCCTAAGAAATCAACGTGAAGAGGTCCGGTTCCACTTTTTGTGAGGTTTCTCCGTATAAAGAGTAGAGCAGGAACGAAAAACTTTGTCACTTTTTTTTCATTCCTGTCACTGGAATTTTCCAGTACATAAGGTCCAGGAAAAATACAAAAATATAGTACTCTCTTCAGATAAGAATGTGCTTTACAGACATTTTCTTCTCTCCATGTGCGCAGATTATTCCAGTCAATAGAAAATTGGGAGCGAAACAGTGCTTTGATAAGCGCATATCCCAATAATTGACATAAGAATACCCATGATGCTCCACTCTCCCAATTCACAATATTCCATTATTCCACATCAATACATTGTGCATCGTCTATTATCCCAAATCTTCCATTCTCCATCCGACACCCACACTCTTCAAAGCCATCGGCATTGATCAATTTCTCTAGCTGGTGGTTGAGAAATCGCCTGAAATATGACCTGCAAAAAAACACAACTTTTCTATTCAAAATTTTGCGAAAAAGTTTTTTTCAAACTCAACACGCCTGAAATTCACACCTCTATCCCTGGGATCCACTCAGCCAGAATGAAGCACTACATATATATGCAAAAGCATTTCTCCAACTTTTCTCCAGGCGTTGGCTGCACCCCCACCACCTTTAAAATCGATAGTTCGGTTTCAAGTCGCGCGGGGGAGAAAAGGAGGTCAGAGAATTTTTTTCCCCACTGTCGGATTTCATCTCTTAATCCGCCAACAATTTTCCACGCGCCAATCCACTTGGTCTTTCGCATTCATGAAGAGCGACTTTAATCTAGAACGACCAATTAATTTTTTTTGAATTATTTCCATGTTTCTTCAATGTTTCATTTTCCTATTTACTATATTTTTTTTATATTTTCCCCAGTTTGGGAAATTCGAAACTCTTTTTTTCCAGCGCTATTGCCCAAGTGATGCTAATTAAATTTTGAATTGTGACAGAAATATTTTTCTATTGTTCACCATTTAATTGGAGCAAAATGAGGAAGAATTGGAGGAAGCATGGACCTTTTTTTTTAACCTATTTCTCTGTTGATTGAAAGTATCTGTTGCAATTGTACCTCTAAAATTTTTGTTACAGTCGAATTTAATGTCTCAATCCATCAATGATGCTCTCTGGCTCTACCAACGCAGACTAAATATCGTACTACACTCGACGACTCGGGAAATTTCCGCGCTCCTTTGTTGAGTATTCTTGATATACTCGCGATTAATTAGACTTGAGACGGGCGCAAGTGTCATAGAAATTCATTACTTGTGAGACGACAATGATGGTGCGTCCAAGTTTCCGTCGTAATGGCCGTCGCGAGGCGTTATTAACATCAGCGACCTGAAGAAATCCGGTCTTTATTTTCTTAAAATTAAACTACGAGGGTATTAAATTATATCATTCACAAATGTACCTGCATCGCTAATAGAGGAGGGGTCCAATCCGTAAAATAAGAAAAATAAAAGAAAAAAAAACCCGAAATGCTTGCAATAGTATGTAGAAGTGCGCTTTACCGAGGCGTTAACTGCTATTCAATTTGAAAAATTAATTTCCCTCCATCAGGTTTCACCCGGTGATTTTATTCGATCGCCTATTGGATTGTATATTGCTGTCTACTGTATAGCGAGTTGAGTAACATTGTCTAGTGTCGGAGCAACAAAATGGAACGCACGGCGCGCCGAGTGATTGATTATCCATTGTCAGGTCGTAGAGTCGCGGAATACGCCGAGCTAGTTCCCGTGGGCATAATTCACTCTGTTTTCGTCCCTGACAAGTCGCACTGAGCTTCGGAAATAAAGCAGTCACGAGGGGTTGTCCATCAGAAAGAGACGAGTCGAACTTTGTAAATAAAAAGAGAAAAAGAATGCACGATGTGGGAGATCAATAGTTTATGACCTGATAAGGGATATTTTTATTGAGCACATGTATCGAAACTTCACGCGGAAGATAATATTTTCGTTCTACATTCACTAGAAAATCGGTAATCAATGAGGGGCGATAAATAAGTGTAACTTATTGAGGTCACACAGAAAATTCCACAATTTGTAATTCCTGCCTCAGTTGCTTTTATCTTCGACGAGTGGTCTCGAGGAGAGGCGGTAGGGACCACATTTTGTAGAGAATTTGATTTGGAAAATTTGAGGAATTCTTTCCCCAACACTAGAGGAATTCTGCCATGACTTTTCGAATGACTTTTCTCTATTGCTCTCAATTCACCAGTTCATGATTTTCACCCTTCCCAATCTCATTAATTACGACACGATATAACTGATGAGAAAGAGGTCATAACATCTGACATTTTGCCCGAGGGAGAATTCTTACTTGCGTCGTAGCGCTAAGTCGAATTCATTAAGAATCGCTGCAATTAAGGCAACTTGTGTTACACTAGTTTTACCCGCACAATTATGTTGATTATTTTCCACCTCGTACATATTTTCAACTCGAAGGAAAATGCAACAGTGAAACTACGGTAGAGACCAAACGCGGAATTAAACGCTCGAAACTTTTCCCCCCCGGCGTATTTTCCACTGGCAAAAAAATAAAACAGAGAGATAGAATATCCAGATAGAAGAATGCGAATTAAAACACGAATGACTTAGAGCGAGTGAAGCGGCAGGCGGTGGAACTAGGAAGAGTGGAAATAACGTAATTCATCTTCGTCCGGGAAATTTCAGGGCGGTATTCCGACATTATTAATGGGCTGAGTCTCTCACTTTGCCAGCAAAAGAAAAACTCGGAGGTCACGGCAGAATTTTCCACGCGACTTTCCTCCCCTTCCCCCCCCCCCCCCCCCCCCCCGCCCCTCTAACCCCCTCGCCTTTTTTGTCGCACTTCTTTGTCCATGCGCTTCTTTTTTGTTCTTGGGAGCTTAAAATGGAACTCGCCATGAATATCAAATGCGAGAGTTGAAGATGACCCAGCGTCGGCCGAATATTACATAGTGAATAAACTCGGTAGACAGTGCATGTGATTCTGGAATTGCGCCAAATGGCGTGCAACCGGCACTTTTTCACGATTTTCATTCATAAAATATCACTCAATTTTTCATAAAAATTGTCAAACTATCTTGGTTATGAAATCGGCTGAAACAGACATTGTGTAGTAGCTATGTAGAAAAAAATAGTAATTGAGTGAATGGGATGTATGGATCATCCCGTGACACACACACATCGATATGTATACACATGGATTTGCAGAGGAAGACATTATTTCCCTCGGTCTCCATCATTTAACCAAATCATATCCAACAGAAAATTCAAATCCGCAAGTTTCTTCTGTCACCCCCACGGATCACACTCATAACTCACTGGTGTGATTAAAGAGTCATATCCGCAAACTTACCCTTCCCTAAGCGTAAGGTCTTATCAAAACCCGGCAGCTAAAGAGGAAAAGTGCAAATTGAATCCACATGTGGAAAAGTAAAAATATGGATGTTCGTTAATTGCACCTTCAGTCCACTCAATCGGAGAAAAAAAATTTCATTCATGTTCATTATATCCCTATCTGTTTTCAGTGATGACTCAGTGGATGAGAGCCTCGTAACATCTGCAATAGGAGCGCAAACGGGAAAAGGTGAAACATCAAAAGGAATTTCAAACTAAGCTAGCCTATGGGATAGAGGCAACCATGTTTGCCATGTGTGCCGTGTTCCATGACGATCGCCAACGTTTATCTCTTGATCATCAAATATACGGTGAACGAAGAAAAGCTCTGGAATAGAAAATCCTATGACTCACTCAGAATCACGTTCACAGATTTGGAAAGTAGAGCGTCCATTATTCTCGAGAAAAGAATCGTGAAAACCACGGGCATAAAGAACAATTGTGGTGTTCAACAATTTATCACCTTCGGAGTTCATAATTCTGGACAGCATTGGAATTAGAGCGGAAGGAAAAACAAATCCTAGACTTGAAGGTATTTATATGCAGGTGAGTCTGGAATGTAGCCAAAATTCTTGGAACTTGGGTTATAGTTGTTGAAACATTCACACAGGCATTCTTGGTTATTCAATTCGTCTAGTAGCGTGACATACTGCAGTGTTCTTTTGTGCTAATATTGGGATGATTTGGCTGACAGCATTCAGGAAGACAACCCTGAAAATTTGAAAGCTTTCAATTGGTCGCAACATTCTATGAACAACTTTTGACACTTATGAGCGGATGAGAAGAAGTAATGGACGGCTCGATTCTAGTCCATAAAGTTTTTATGCGAACATACGGAAAATTGTCATCGTCAACATGCCAACAACATTCTAGAATGTCCGAAATTACACCCTCTGATAGGAATTAATTGACAAAATCCTCCGGCATCGAAATTGAAATATTTGCGGTTGCACCATTGAGTTGATCCTTGTACTCCAGTGTTTTTCAGAGTGAAGCATGATAGAGAATAGTTTCTATGAATTTGCTGCTGCGCGAACTCGGGAATTTCCAGGGGCTTGAATTCCTAAGACTCGAGATTATTTGGCAAGACAGAATGCCCGGAAAATTGGGATGGGAACCTAATTAGGAAAGATCCGACATTCAAGCATTTCATGCGCTCTCTATGATTCCGCATGTTTCGAGAGGCGCCGTAAGGAGACTCATCTCGGGGGATGAGTTACCAGATTTCAGACCCTCTTGAGGCATTTTGCGAATCTTTTGGAGGAGTTTTTTCTCAAAAATTTTATTCAAAACTCACCAACATTCAAAATGCTGTGTGAAATTTGAAGATTTTTTTTGAAACATTCGAAATTTTCCCGATGGAGCCGACTAATTGGAAAAATTGAACACTTTGAAAAAAAAAATTTCAGACCTATCAAAAGTTTCAAAAATGTCCAAAAACTCGAAAACTGCATACGCTAAAAAATTGCGAGAATTCAAAAAAAAAATCTAAGATCTGCATTTGAACGAGTCATCTCCGATGTGGGACTTGATTCGAGTAGAGTAAGACTTGTTCAAGAAACTCCTTTCAGTTGATGAAAACAAAGGCCGCAGCCTCTACATTTCTTCTTAAATCAGTTCGTTTCTTGGTTCAGGATTAAGTCCGCATCTCCCAGTCAGTAAATCCATCTTAAATGTGAATCAATCAAACTTCATTGGCCCGACAAAATCCGGGTACTTCAAAAAAGGTTCTATGAACTGCCTTAATCTTGTCGGTTTCATCGTAACAGCGATCCCTATTACAAATACCGCGAGTGCATCGAAATAACTGAGTGAATTTTCCGATAGCTCAGTTTCTCAAGAATGATGATATTAAATTTCAAAGGGTCCGAATTCCGAGTGCCAATCCAGCATTGGATCTCCTTCCAGAGAAATTTTGAAGAGAATTTTTAATGCACTTCAATTGAACAATCACATAACTTGTTAAGTATTAGCTTTCTCAACTCAAAGGAAAGATTAACGAGTATTAATTCGTTTTAGCATGTATGAGATAACAGCACAATTGTACCTTTAGAATGATGATAAGAACTTGCTTTATCGGCAGGTTTAAACTGTCAGCTCGCTTCCCGCCCTTTTGGCACGATCCTTCATAAAATGCCCCACATACACACCATGAAAGATCTGTATCTTCATGAAATAAACTCTTCAGATTGCGAAAACACCTCCAAGTACAGAAGTAACGGTCGAATGGACAATATGTATTATTCATTGAACTGACTCCGACTACCTTTAATCACATCCTCAAACACCATACCCCAACAAGAAGTTATTGAGAAATTCCTTCGAAATGAGATGGTATTAGCCGGTTTAATATCAATGGAACCAAGAATTTTTATTTTTAATATACTTCCACTCCCTTTATCATCTTTTTTACGCCCCTGTAATTTCTATCTGAGGGGACGCTTGATCCTCAACGATCGGACAATGTTGCTCTTGTGAGTGGTCTGAAATGAAAGAATACCAGAGTAAGTGGAGTGTATAACGTAGAGAAGAGTGAGGAGAGGAGTGAATGTTGCACAGACCCACAACTCCCGTGGCGTTGTTATATACAAGTATATAAGTTATCATCCCTCCAATTCTCTCCATCCTTTATGTACGCCGTTTTATACTAGTCTTTATGGTATCCACCGCTGCGAATTGCCCTTTTACAAAGTGTCACTGGGAAAAAAAAGGTCCGAGGGAATTTTCGCACCGCTATCTTCATTGGAAATGACAACAATTCGCCCAAAAATTACCGCTCTAACAGTTCTACCGTGTATAAATAAAGGTAGAATTGAGCATGTCAAGATGTAAATGTCAAATTAAAATGAGAAAATAACGGGCGCATGCTCCAGTGTGTTTGTCAACCCTCTGGGAAATTTACGACATGGTGTATTGTAGAATTGTCCTTAGTTCTAGATGATGAGTTTTTAAATCATAATTGAACAAGTGTAACAGTAATGTACTGCTTGTTGTTATAATGGTAAAGGTAATTGCAGGAGACAATGAAGTAGAGTAACCTTAATTATTCTGTAAATTAGAAGGGAACAAACAGCTGTTGTCACCTAATATATGCAGTTTCATGTAACAAACATTGGGGTTAGAAGGGTTAATTATTAAATAGATCGCGCTACCCTTTTCATCGTTTTTAGGATAAAGTTAATGAAATCATTACTACCAGGGGGGGGGGGGGGGTGGAGGCATATCGGAGTGGGTGAGTCATTGGGTGCCTATGGGGGGGCGGGTGGGTGGCTGCATAGGGGGGTGGGTGGGTGGTTGAGTGTACAAAGTATTGTTTTATCCACTTTGAGAGGTTCAATATGATTGTCCTCGCATGGCCATAACACATACAATACTATATGAAATATAGTACTACACTACGGAAAATCTGTCAAAAATCAATGAATATCTGAGAGTAGTGCTGTCATACAAAAATATCAAATGATGCCATCAGCCTGTGTTTCCGTCAACTACGGATCATATTTCTTCTATGTCAATTTTTTTCCTTGTATCAAACATGCGGGACGAATCAATAACGTTCACGTCAAATTTTTTTCACAACTGTCTAGTTTGATAAAGAGAAAAAATCGTTGCTTTGATGAAATAAGGCGCAATCTAATACTAGGCAATTTCTATTCGCTTCCACAAACCGGATAATCCTGATGGAGCAATAAAAATCACTCAGCTGATTCACAACTTGTGCATAACAATAGAATTATTGGAGCCGTTTACCCGAAATCTTCTCTACTCTAAGTTGTATTAAGACCTATTGATTGTGATCTGAAGAGCCTGAATCGCACGATTGCTTCGGACTAGCAATAAGCGTGTGAAATAATCGCGTTACACAGGCGCACGTATTTAGACCAAACCGTATTCCCCTACACGCACACACACACACACACACACACTCAGAGAGTACGGGGCTTTGGCGTAGTGGGTAGAGTGTCTGCCTACTATTCTAAAGGTCCCGCGTTCGATTCCCGCTCACTGCAAATATTTTTTCTGAAAATATGTTCTCACGGACTCCGACCGATGGCAGGAACATTCCGTGTGTGCTATCGGCGGTATCCATGAAGTGAGACCGTGAGCCGGGACCGAACGCGACCCGTCGCGCGGGGGGGGGGGAGGGTTCCATCGTAGACGCCCCCCATCGTATCACAGGGGTTTCTGGAGGTTTACCCTGTGATTAGAAATACGATGAGCTGAAATGGCGAAGTCGGCCCCAGCCGCAATGGGTGGGTACTCTGATCCGTAGTATTGCCCATGAAGTAATGCCTAACAGAGGTTGCGTGGGTGAATACGAATAGAGCAAGAGTAGAAAAAAAAAACACTCAGAGAGTATTTCCCTAGTCCGTCGAAGGTCCTTCACGCCCGGCCTTCGGAGAATGTTTCACATGGTGACATATTTTCTCATGAAATCCGACCGATAGCAGGAATATTGCGTGTGGAATCGGCCGTGCCCATCAGATGAGATCGCCAGGCACCTATAGCTCGATGCTTGGGAGGCGGTGGGTTCCATTATAAGCGCTCGCTATCGTAGCATAGGGGTTTCGTGAGGTTTACCCTACTCGAAAATAAAAAATCGGAAAACGGCGCTGAGCCATAGACTCGAGGGTCAAACGCGATACAGGGACGAGTGTTTTTCATCTCCTTGAAAGTTCTGGTCAACCTACTTCACAAGAATTTGATAATAGTGAATCACGGATGATGCTGACTAACCGTTTCTCAAGTAACGTGTGGCACTCCCAAAGTTCTCAGGACGCCCACCACCTGTGGTATCCTTGTCGGACGGTGTTCCACGTCGGAGCGTTAGTGGTTGAAGCCACTAGCTAGGCCGCTCTAAGCCCCGAAACACGGCAAGTGAATTCGAGTTAAATATTGAGCGAGAGAGAGCGACAGTCAGACGCTATTTCTGGCGTCGCGACGTCCACAATGGCAGTCCCCAAGCGAAAACGTCGATCTGAGGCACTGATTCACCATGTTTTTGCTAGACTATTTCGCTGCGTACAAGTGAAAAAAATTATGGAACTCGCAGTGAATTGTGTTGACTTGTCGTTCCAATATATCGTCAAACTCAATCCTACTATTTATTTATTTTTCGTTCTAAAGGGGACGCTGCAGTAAGATTCGAAACTACCATAGTTTATATATGCCAAAATATACAAGTTTACGGATTATATGGCTGTTTTATAAAAACATTGTTAAGAAGTATCGTTTTTTTGGCAGAGAACAATATATAATTCTAGTGGCGCTGTGGCCAACTGAAGTAGGTCTGTTTTTAGTCGATGTCGGGTTTCCATAGATATTTCAAAATGTGGGGAAATTAGCGCCCTTTTCACAACCGTCTTTCATGCCACTCTGCTGTTCGAATGGGCGCTTCCAGTTCCGAAAACGAACAGCTCGCAACATTTCCCAGAACTTCACATCCATCTGGACCAGTTGCCGTAATCGGGAGTCTACCGGCCACAGTTTCTGGAAGTTGATGTGCATCTGGCCCACTGTTCTCCCCCCCCCCCCCCCCCCCCGGAACGATTCTAGAAACCATTCCCAGCATTGGAGCTGCATCGGGGACCCTTCACGAAACTGAAGTACCGCCTGGAACAGCCTCCCCAACGGACCCTCCGCTGGCAACAACTATTGTGACTAATTGTTCGCTTGGAACAGTTCTCGGAACAGAAAACACTGACCCAGTGGGTTGAGCAGTGCTGTCATAAAAATTGCAGAGGAACTTCGGACTTGGAACTTCGCAATTATTTCACCCTCCAAAATCAAGTCGATAAATTTCGAGTCATCTGATTTACTGAACTTCGGTTGCATTGGTATTAGAGACAACCTGCTGTGAAACCTTTGTACACCAAGGCACTTACGGGGTGTTGTGCCTCATATTAAATCCCTTTAGTCGATTATCCCACTCGAGTGAGTGTAATAATCGTCAATGGCACACACGCGTAAAAACGTGTCCACTGATCTTAACGTAATTCAGCATATGCACATGGGGGTCAATATGCAGTGATGAGGTGTCAGAAAGAACGGAAGTCTAATTTTAGATCAGTGGTTTTTTTTCTCACTATGTCGGAAATACCACAGCTGACGGAGAAGTGCTCTGTCTGTTATTGTGATTCCTCAGAGATATTCTATCTGCTAACGCGCAGACAAATGGAGAATAGAAAAAAATGGTATTGAAGATTGACAGAAATAATCAAGATACGCATTCCCCAAATTTTTGACAATATCTTGTCGAAAAAAAATTCTAATTGCACCAGAAATCAAGTTTATGTTCGTACACATGTGACCACAATTTCTTCGTCAGCATTCATCTAATATTCATGAATTAATTTGCGCTCCCTAATTGCCTCTTCACTCAACTACCTCCAACTTGACGCCACATTATGTTTTATAAATAGCCTGGAGTCAAAAACATGCAGTGGATATTTTTGGAGAGTTTGGATATACTCTGCATAACCGTTTTTTTTTTCGTTTCACGTATTTACTGATGGATTTTTCCCAATGGCCAGGGGTGTTAATGGGATAACTGGAAGATAATGAGGGGACATTAACAAGAACTGACATAAACATTTCACAGTATTTATGATTAATGAGGAAAAACCGTCGTTAAGGGAGGTGGGGGCTCTACCGATACCGGTTTTTCGTATTTTCAATTAATGGTGTGGAAATTTTTTTTTTTTTCTTCAACATTCAACTATTAATAGATCACATTTAATTTTCATGTCATGTTTCCAATTCCTATTGTTGAAACTGAATGAAAAATCACTCGAAAGATTTGTGATGGTTTTGATGTAAAAATTCTCTCACAAATTTTAAGGTGTTCCGTATGTTTACTTAGTTAAAAACCCAAAAATGTTATGGAATATTGGCTGCCTGAACATTTTTCAATAACTGGGTGCATAGCTGATAATGAAAATGCCACCACGAATATTATTATTAATAATTTTGTAACATCGCGTCTTTACGGGTCGGTTCGACAAGACCGGATATTTGATGGTTAGAATCGTCAGCCGATGACTAACATTATACGATAGAAGAAATATTCTTATGTCATGTTGTTGATGTTATGATAGTAAAAAGAGTTTATCGGACTCTGAAATATTCCCCTAGGGGTCAAAACTGTGCGAATCTTAGTGTAGTAAAGAAGAATGGGTTAAAAAATGTTTTTCCATAAGTTTTGATAGTGTTTACGGTTTTGCAAGCGCAGAGTGCTCATTATTAATTTCATGCCACGGACCATGCGCTGATAGTCTTTATTCAAATGTATAATATGAATAATAGATTTCAATATACATTCACAATCGGAAAAACACGGAAAAGCTGATGAGAATAAATTCGAAGTTCGTTGAATAACCTATGTGACAATAAAAATTGACAATTCGCAATTTTATATGCACGAATTTCCTCGAGACTGCGCGGAACGTAGGGAGTCACGTGGTACCGGTATTAGCGACGCTGGAACCGGCATTCCATGTAGTAGGGCGCAGGACCGGTAACTCGTCGATTTTTTATAAAGTTCCAAATTAAATATTTTGAAAGCTCCGAACTTTTTGTTTTCACAATATATTGTAGAGGAATATTCAAAGTATATATTTCATCAGTTTAATAATGCTTACGTATATTGTAAATTGAAAAATAGCCATAGTTCCCTTACGTATCCGGTATACCCTCTGCCTCCCCTATTCATCCATTTTTTACGCCTAAAATTTCTTTTCGTTGATTATTTTTCTCTCAATTTCACTGATTAGAAAACCGGACGTGCTCGTCCGATGCCCAAAAATTCATAACAATGCTATGGTGAAGTATTAAAATGTATTATGTCAACTTACCCTCACTCCTTGTTTTTTATGGAATTTTCTGGAATTAATTCGCCACAACTCATCCAATAAATTAAATTATGAAAGTGTTGGCCGATCATAACGTGCAAGTATCTCAATTAGTCATCACAATTGCTAGTTTCATTAATTCTCCCTGGCACCATTAAAAAAAACTCTGATTGGACGTGTTGGAATACCAACAAAGGCTTGTCACGCGAGGACCGCAATTAGTCCCGTGTAAACGAAATCGAGTATCAAGCATCAGCGAGTCACGTGAGACCTAGGTGGCCGTTAAAAGCGGCGACACACGTTTCAGAAGCGCGAGGAAATGAGATAGAGAATGGCACACGACACGGTGGGCTCGAGAGACTTCCGCTGGCTTCCTCCAGTCGCGTGACTGCAGGCACATGGGGGTGGAACAAAAAAAAAACGTGTTGAAATGCTCTTTTTAACCCTTGAATGACGTGCGGTCTGGAGGGAGACGTGGCGTAGAGAAGGGTCGCATGAACGAATCCGTGTCTCATCCAGTTAGTCTTGATAGCACGGGGACTTTTGTCACATTCGCCTGTTGCGGAAACACCTGTTTGCCCCACACGCAATAGGGATCTTGATGAAAACTGAAAGACGAGTTAATCAAATCAACATTTAGGAATGGCGTGTGAAATGAGAAATGTCCAAAAGCAATTTCCATGCGGATATGTGCGATATTACGAAGCTTCACGCACACAATTTACTCCATGGATGAATTGGAGCTATCTACATCGTGCAAAATGTTGTAACTATCGTAGCCAATTTTAACTGTCAGATGATCGAAATTTCTTTTGCACGCCAATCTTTTTTGTTCAAATTTCATTGGTCTTTAGAACTACATCTATTGAGAAGTCCATTTCGATCTGGATCACGTGAATGAAGATTTTCCTCCGGCGCAGCGGGGGAGAAATCTCACTTTTAGGAAGCGTGTTAAGGTTCCTTCATGCGAGGTGATGTCAGGTACATGTCAATAGAATACTGTTCGCAGTACGTACTGAGCAATGTTGTTCAATCACGAATTGACGCCATTGTGTTAATCAATGTTCTAGCTTAGAAAATGCGTTTGCATTATTTTTCATCTCACTCCAATCCTCCCTTTGCGTCTGCTATTTTGTGATTGACAAGCAACAAACGATTGCAGCTGTTGAGAGTACGTGCACGGTACAAACGCAAATTTTTATGAAGAAAATCGATTCATCCATTGAGAAGCTGCTACGTCAGCAAGCTTGGAATGCCCTCCGGGGAGACAGTCCCTGCCAGGATATGGTAGAATCGTACGTACAGGATGGACGTATTCTGATGCATGTCTATTCCCTATAAACGTCTCTCCAATTCCTGTGATATCGACTCAGCGAAATTATAATGATTATTTCGGACGTGTAAATGAGGGTCAATCAGGATATTAGTCTTTGATAATACGTGATTGGTTTCACCTGGAGGCAAGATCAATTATGATCTCTGTATATAGTCCTATGGTGATCAAGTAATCGTTAATAATGAGTACTAGAGAGGTCAGATGATGCACACATACACATCTCCGAAGTTTCATGCGATCGTCATTCAGATAAAACCCATTCGAAAAAGACAGCGATTGCCCATTCCTAGCTGTTGTATATAGGTTTTCGTCAATAATCAGAATATACAACTGCTCGGTATATGAAGTGGAATGAATGTTCAATCATCCATCGGGATATCCTACACCCAAAGTCATGAAGAAGCCTTATATTTACACTCAAAAACACAAACTAATGGAGCACCTCTTTCCGTGTTGGATCGCTTCAAGCTAAAAATGAAACCATGACGATCAGGTTCCGCAGCAAGTGCGCTATAGCTCACATCAATATTATATAGGTACAGATTTCCGTATCGAGAAGCCTTCAAATTAGGCATCGATTTTCAAACGCAGCTCTTCACCCCAGCCGGCTCCGTAACGATATATAGCGAGTGATTCAATAAATTACCTCCCGACAATTTCAATCAATTATATCCGCTAATAACAATTACAACAAAGCAAAATTACATTTATCCACCAATCCATATTACGCATAGGACGCCGCGCATTCAACTCCAACCTCAACGCATGGAAAATCCAATAATTAATTGTGCGCGGTTCTCGCGGCCGAGTAAAATCCATGCAGTGCACAACGGGTGATTTCTCTTCGTCTCATGCATTCATATTGAATTCTAAATCTACCAATGGCGGCTACCATCTCCATCTCTGTCTGCCTTTTGTCATAACACAAATTCCAACCGCTCGTTGACCGAGTTCGATGGAATACGAATGATGCTGTGGAGAAATATAATGTGAATTTGCTAGGAATGTCTGTGTACATGAAACTCACTCATTTGGGAATCCATATAAATCCATTTACTATAGATAAAATTCAGAAAAATATGGCATGAAGGGCGAGTCTTTGATCAGCCGTACCATGTAAGCCCCATGCAATTCCGCATTGCTGGAAATCCAGTGGCCCACATTCTCCACTAATCAAATGTTATTGCGAATACCATAGGCTGAAGTACAATTCAAGAATATAAAATCAGTGGAAAATCGAACAATAGTTGAATTTGAAAAAAAAATTAAATTAAAAAAATCTCCTCCCTATTTTAGTTGATGGAATTGATTTCCGATAAAAGTAGCATAATACTGAAATAGTTCGGAAGCAAAGAACGTAGCCCTTTGAGAAGCTTTTAAGAAATATCGTGAAAATCTTTCGATTTTTCTGACCTCAGACAATCATCAATATTCCAAAATACATATTCATAAGCTATTACCGAATTATGAATAGGAATCAATACTCACTGACGGTTATTGCTAATTACTAACTGCGTATACAATTCCGTATTGCAATTATGTCCCCGATCAAACATTATTTTGAATATCCCATTTGGGCCAACATTTTGGAATCTAAAATCACTGCCACAGCATGCCGACCTCGAGCTTTTGGGAAAACCTGGACCCCTCATATCCGTTATCCCGTATTTGTCCATTGAGCTTGCGACTATTATTGCCCCAGCCGTACAATGAAATTCTCACGGGTGTACGCAGTAAAGGGGCCTAGAGGGGAGTTAGTGAGGAGGTCCAGAACGACAGTAATAGCGAAGTTGTGGTCATTGAGCAAAGTTTCGTTGCACACGAGGGATTGTAGTCAAAGGCCAGTGGAAAAGGGACACCTTTTCCCAAATGGATAGAACGAGAGCGTTATGCGCCACAGTGTCAGGTAGAAAATCAGTATAGCATCGAATTGGGGGGGGGGGGGGGGCGGGAGGCGGAGGCAGTGCATAACCATTGTTCATTGAACAATGTTCAGAAAATTTGCATACACATCTCAATTTGTTTCAATACTCAGCCATAAAAATGCAAATTCCATAAACATTTCGATAAACATTTCCAGTTTTGTATATTTTTTTAATATTCATTGCCCAGTGAAGGTCGGGTTATTCGTTCAATGCAGTGGTTTCCCCAATTCTTCCATGTTTGGTGAGTCTACAAACAGGAAAAATCTAACAAATTATGATCCTACTCAAAAGTGTATGACAATGTATGAGTGAATCTGTGCTCCAATTAGTCAGGCCGCGTAACATTTGATCTTGGGTATAATCTTCATACTTGTGAGTGATGGAAAATTAAACTCAACCCAATCACGAGATTTGACTTTGACTTTAACCACTGATTAACTACCGTTAACTGTGTTGCAAAACTGGACCTGAATGTGAGTTCGATGGAGACTCTTTCTAAGTTAATCAATTAATTTTGTTTGTCTTCCATCTTTCCTGAGTACCTTAACGATACAATGAAAAAATACAACACCCATTTCATAGAACCAATGTCGGAAAACATATTGGCACTCACACCTACACGTCATTCATTTCTAACGAATTCCATAATTCGAACGGAAAATCGAATCTGTGATTCTTATTATATTGATCATCCGTCACAGATCCGGCGACGGAGCTTCCCTATCCCAACTGGTGGGCATTTGCTGCTACGGTGTTCTAGCTTACAAGTATGTAAGGAAACAATAAATGGGTTGACGCAGACTAAGGCCATTTGCAACGTAGAGCTCCTATTTCCAATATTGACCAATTGTGTAAATCTAAAACAAGTCTTTCAAAAAACTTTCAAATATATGACTTTCCCGACCTCGAATTGTGTTGGAATCTTTTCAAAGTGCGACCGTTATATACTATACTGCCAGGTACAAAATCAGTGGACCGTCGAGGTCGTGAGGGAGGAGGCAATAAAGAGGGAGGGGGGGTGGGGAGGGAGGAAAGGCCAGTGAAAGCGATAGAAATGGGCAAATTCAGGGGGGGGGGGGGGGGTTGAAACGCAGTACGTAGCGCCACCACTAAATTCCGAATGGTTCTAGAAGAGGAGAGAAGGGTTGCAAACGCGACCGGAAACGGAAGCTCCTGCAGGCGCCACCGGAAGTGACCTCGTAATTCTCCGCTTTCCCTCACATTCTCTTTCTCTCATTCTTTCACCATCTCTCGCTCTGTCACTCGCATTGGCCCCTCACTTTCTGCTCAACCCTTTACGACTATCCTTTTTTTTTTCGTCCATCAGACCATCAACGCCGTTGAATTATAGGGACCAGTTCTGTAAACCTTTTGTCCTCGCTTTTCCTGTACTGCAGTTTCATGTATTCCATCTCTCACCGCTCTTCCTATTTCTCTTACGCAACGTCTCATTTCCACTCATGGCCTTTCAACCATTATGCCCGACTGCGCTCATGTACACAGATGTGTTATATATTGTGAATACAAATGCGAATGTGGGAGAACACCAAATGCGTCTTATTAATTTCCTCATTAGGAAGTCATTTTGCTCTTGCATCTGTCCCCAGATCTGAAGGTACTTCTACAACGTATGGATATTTTTAAGCCAAAGATCTGAACGTGTATGTGTATATGTAAAAGTGAGCAGGATTTTTTTTCAGCGGGAACCTTAAATCTGGAAATTGAGAGAAGGATAGAAAATTAATGGGTCAGCTGGCGACTTGAGCCAGCCCATTTCCAGCTTTACTTAGCTTACGTCCACTTAGTTCGAATCACGTCAGCTTGATTCAGCCCTATACCAATTTGATTCAGTCTGGTTAGTCAATGGACTAAATCTACTCCTGGTGATTCAACCGAAATTGATCTAAGCACTTCTTTTTGTAATCTTTTGCAGAGATTTCACCGGATCCCTAGTAGAAATTTAACACCGCATCGGCCGCGCCGCGGTTTTGCGCGCGGCACTGGGCACCGCGGCGAGCCTCACTATGAGAACCGCCACTGCTCGGCCGCGCGCTTCTCTCGTGGCGCCTAGGTACTTCAGCGCAGTAGGCTCGCTGCTGGGCCATACCGCGGTGCTGACGCGCTGCACAGTGGAACCAGTGGTTTCTAACCTCGTAATCTAAATCATAACCCATTTATTATGTTCAAATTCCATCTAGTGATGAAGTATGCAATGTTTAATGTGTATTGAATGAAAAAAGCGTTAGTCAGGGCGGAGTCGGAAAAAGGGTGAACATTTACTTTCATTCAAGTGCAATTGTATGGTAATTCACCGAATATTTAGCTATGTTTTCGTTATTAAATTTTCTTCGATGAAGTCAAAAAATAATATTAATAATGGTAATAATACTAAAATTCGCTCCCACAAATTTAATTGAAAAAAAAGGATGATTGAAGAAATTTCATAGTTGATTTAACAACTTTTTTGTTCATTGAATAAAGAAGTTCATTCGTGCTCTATTTTTTAAATTATAACTGCATTATTGACAATGAAAACAAGAATACAATTTTTTTTTTAAATGTAATGCCAAGATTTTTTTAATCAATAAATTTTTAGGAACGTTTTAGCACGTAGTGGTAATTTTTTTATTATTTTATTTAAAATCTTCAATAACTGGTCCAGGTGCACATCTGTGATTCCCGACTTAATCGCCCATGAACGGAGTTCGATGATTATTTCCGTATAATCTGGCTCCATTTCATTCAGTTTCAGTTTATTTTCACTTTTATTAGTCCACTTTATTGGTATTATCTTTTCTCTTTGCAATTTTTTTTTCTGGTGTTGATACACACACCTGTCAACGAGGAGACCTAACCTCAACGACTAAATGCCCTCGAGCATGCGCATGTGGCGTTGCGCCGGCAGCCCCACCATTCACCGCGGCGGACGTCAAGCCGTCCAACGCCGCGGGCCCTGTGCAGTTCAGCGCGGCGGTGGTAGACTTGGATGCTCGCCGCGGGGCACAACGCCGCAGAATCACATCCACTTTCTACTAGGGATCTGTGGTGGCGAACATCAATAAATACTAAATGAATAAATGAATCTGAATCTTTCCCATATTCACTCCCAGTCATTTTTCAAGCCGTTAGGTTTTTTTTATTTTCCATCCATTGCACCATCAACACCGTTAAATTATGGGGAGCAGTTCTGTAAAGCTTTTGTCCTCGCTTTTACTGTACTGCAGTTTCATGTATTCCATCTCTTGCTCTTGTTCTCTCTCACTCGTGAGGTCTTGTTTTCACTCATGAGGTTACAACCATTCCATCCAACTGGGTTCACATACACAGATGTATTATATTTTGCTGTCTTTCATCACGGCGGCCCTCGGGGGCTTGAAAATTTTCAACTTCCACCAATTTCACTTCCATACCTTACGCTTTTCGGGGGATTCTGGCTCGCTCAGCTGAACAGCGAACTTTTGTTGCATCCATTTCAGGGTTATGTTTTTTCATCCTCTGTATGTGTTTTTCCAACGCCCGGTTTTTAGAATGACAAGGACTATGTGGGTGGAGTTTTCTGTGTCACGAAGTTTGTGAGGAATTTCGATGCTGTTTACGAGTTCTTTGGCGCTTATTGATGAGGAATGTGTTGATTCACACGTGATATTTTTGACTAGAACTTATGAATTGATGTTGTTATTTGCAGTATTGCAAGTTTAAGGGAATTGACATTTGAAATTCTTTTTATTTCTATGTAGGTATGACACTTGTTGAAGTTAGGAAGTGTTGGCAATCTTCAAGAGTTCAACGATGTTCGGCCTTTTTGGAGTGCTTGAAACTCATCAAATTCTTCAAATTTAAAATTAATGCAGTCTTGAAAATTGCGAATTTTTTTTCGACAATTTTCAGTTTCCTTAAATTGCAATCTTAAAATTTTGGAAGATTTCACAATTTCGGAAAATGGTGACTTTCCAGGTTTCGTTGTAATTTGATACAATTTTTCATCACGGCGACCCTCCGGACATGGCAATTTTTAACTCTCACCAACTTCACCTCCATACTTTTAGGGGATTCTGACTCGCTCAACTGAGCAGTGAGCTTTTGTTGCATTCATTTGACGGCGGGTTTTCAACGTTTCTGTATATTTTTCCAGCGCTCAGCGTTCAGGGTGGTAAGGACAAGGATGTATCTTTTAGGGTGATGAGGTCTGTGTGGAGATTCTGCGGTGGTTTTTGAGTTTCCGCGCTTCTTTTCACATTTTTCAAGCTCATAAAAAACGTCAACCTATGTCAAACTTTCAAAAAAATTATCCTTACCATATGCCTGAAAAATAAAATTTGAAAATCTAAAAAGCTTCAAGAGGTTATGAGCTACGAAACTAATTTCTCACCATCGGAATAAAAAAATACATGAATATGAAACGGTGAACAACCCTTCAACATGACACCAACAATGCCCAAACAATTTCCAAAACTTCGGGAAATCGAAAATGCGCGAGAAGGATGCAATGAGATAGAAACTCAGCATCACGAACACGGAATGGCTCTAAATGTTGGTAATTCTGAGCACTCTCGCGTTCACTGATTGCATTTAATTACATGTGGCCGGCTTGCACCGAGAAACGGGCTGCGATTGTTATACCCAGTCAAACTAAGAGGGTTGGGTGCATGCGGGGACGGCTAACAACTTCCTGCAGATATATACCTGCTGAACGAATTCACTATCAGTGCACAACTGTAGCTAAACGACCACGGCTGGAGTTCCATTCCTGGTATGGCTATGCGAAATCGTCTGGCTTGTGCTACGGGCAATTGTAACGATAATCGAGGAAGCCGAGGTGTCTTGTACATATATCTTAAAATCTAGAATAGAAGTGGTTCACTTATCTTCATTTATGGTCTTCTGATCTAAGAACCAACCTCACATTGTAAAGAGAAACATTTTTGATTGTAAGATATTTATGTCAGAATCCATAATGGATGAATTATTATAGTAGAGTTAATTGGATTGCGGAAGAGAGTGAAATTTGGAGTTGAAAGTTCTTCTTTCACTTTTCTGTGTGCGACGCATTACTGTAAAGTTATTCAACATTGAGTGAGTCATCCCAGCCCTGGGCCCGTTGGTGCCGGGTGTGCCGTATATTGCTTCGCTTTGCTCACTTGGCCAGATCTTGTACCTTCTAGCTGCATGTGGAAATGAAAATCCAGTGACTGTTCCAGCCGGCAGTGCAAGCTCGGGCACAGTTCCAACTGGTAGAACGGATTCGGCAACCGTTCCAAGGTGTGGAACCAGACGTGAAATCGGATCCTAATGCTGGAACTAAATTTAGATCTTTATGTGAAATTAGAAGGCCGACAAACTGAGCAAGTCAGCGAAGCAAAGTACTCAGCCCCTCAGTTCTATTGGCGAAGTGAGTCGACTTCAATGCACAGTGTTGAGACACCCTATACAATACAAATGAGTATAATTTCATGTGTTGCGGAATCAGGTATTGACTTGTAGTATGATTCCTGCTTCATGCATTCTATGCTTAACTCATCCGAGACTTGATCCCAGTGTCCGTTCAATTCAAATGTCCATCCCCTATGGAAAATTATATATGACGCTAAAAAGTCATATATTTTGACAATGGAAAAATATATGACTTTTTGAGCCACATATATAGTTTCGATGGGGGATTCCCCGTTTGTAAGTACTGTATATACTGAATGGTTTCATCATTGCATACTCAATTATATTACCTTTATACATTTTTCTTCATCAACCCCTTTTCGTACCAGACTTTACTTTGAAAACGTTAATGTCCATAGGGTACACAGGTTACAGGAAAGATGCCGTTTTGTTGGGTAAACGGGAACGATTTTAGAAAATGAAATTTTCCGGTTTATGAATCTACGTGACGGAGTTGAACCTAAAGGGATTTACAATGTGTTCTTTTATAAATGGATAAAGAACCAACTTCATGCCGGTCACACTGGATTAGTTTACATTACCCAATTATGTGGAATACTTTTATGAAATGTACCCTTCTTTTTCACCTATACAGATGTTTGAATTCATGAACAATATTGCTATATCCTTCGCGAAATCTTTAAAAAAATTAGTACCCCTCGGTGAACCTATCATATAAATAGAATTGGTTTTGGTTTTGGTTGAGCTTTTTTAACTGCAGCAATATCTTCCTTGCGGTAGAAATTAACCCTGAATATAAGGTCTCAATTACTCGATAATTATGATGATTATCACTGAAAGAGAAGCCCTTAATATGAACTGAAATAATGAGCACACCTGATTAACGAACCAGAGGAGTAAATATAATGTTACACACTATTATGCAACGTACGAACCGTAGACGATGTTCGTTCACCACCAGTGGTACCTGATATGCGGGCGATTCAGAGTCTGTGGTTCCCTGCGATATCTGCGGATGCACTAGGTCATTCGTGCCGGATATCTACTAATGAAGATGGGTTGTATACCTCATGTTGGCTAGCATTTGGCGCAGTGGTCGTGGTTTGTGCACAGGTGAAGGGGGTGCACAAAGTTGTTTTAATACGGTCATAGTAACCATATTAGAATTACTTCATATGTTAGTGAACTGGAGGCGGAGCATCAATCTGACCGATCGGGGTTCCTTACAAAACCTGCCGTTGTACACTGTACCCCATCAAATCAGCTCATTTTGACTGTTAACCCCTCAAGTACGGGCTCAAGGACAGAGCTTGTCCTATCGGCCGGGGTCTATATGTCATATAGACCCTTCCCGTGATTCATAAAAATTAATTTTCTCCCTTACTATGATAGATATCGGAATTCTGAAAATTATCCCATGAAGTACATGAGTTTGTCAATACAATGCACTTTAATTTTTTTTTTTCAAATCATTTTTTATTCTTTTAACTTCCCGATAGGGAAGTTATTGTAATCACCCCGAAATCGAACTCTTTCATTTCGGCCTGTAACTGGTGACTTAAGGGTACCAAAATGATCTCCGAAAAATTCTGAGTCAATGTCTGTGTGTGTGTGTGTGTGTATGTATGTTTGTATGTATGTGCCCCAAATTTTGGTGAACGATTTCTCACGAATGGATACACCAATCGACGTCATCGAGGTCTCAATCGACGCGTCTTCATGTAACTCAGCCCTGATTAGTTTTTGATGGATATTGGTTCAGAATATATATTGTTATTAACAATTTCAATTGTTCATAAGGCTATATCTTGTAAACAGTTGGAGTCAGGGAAAAAATTTGTTGACATAAGTTGTTCCTCATACAAAGATCCACATTTGATGTTTATTGACTTTTTCGCATAGTGTGCATAATTAAGGTGGTAGAGCCGTTAGAAGAAAATAATTCATGTGATGAGTGCATGCATGGAGACGAGATGGCGTCGGCGATCGCAAAAATTGGTCTCTACAGTATACATGGACCAACTCAGAATAAAATACTTGTATATCACTTTTGCGTATCAATGCTGCCAGGAACGTGAAGTCGAGTGAAGCCGGAGATACGGACTTATTAAACTTCTTCAACGTAGTTGTTGTATATTCGTGGTTTTAAAATGCTTCAATGTGAAGTAAATGGCCTTCACGTGGAAGAGGGAGTTATCTCTTGATTATGAAAAAAAATCACAAAAGGCAACGACATATAGACAAATGAAAAAAAATTCAGTAAATACTCAAGTGAGAAGTCTCGTAAATTTTTGAAACAGACATGATTTCGAAAACTCGAGTTACCAAATCGAGAAGTTTGCATTGTGTCCTCACTGAGGGTACAAATACACCCCACCCACTGGTGTTCTAATACATCAACATTACGGAAAAAAGAAATTTCATGTCGGATGCATTCAATCCTCTCGTTTATCAAGAAAATCTTCATAAAAAATTCTGAAATTTTTACCAAGCATACTTTGCAAGTCCCTTTGTCAGATAACGTGAATCAAAATTGGATTTAATGAACCACTGATTTATTATCTTAAAAATTCTGACAATCGCCGATCTCGGTGACCAGTTGGAACATTCAATCAAAATAGGTCTTAAAAGTTCTAGAAAAATATGAGTACAAAAATACCGTACTTTATACGACTTTCTGGTGAAGGGTCAAGATCATCATTAAAATTTACTTCATAATTTTCTGCTGTTATGTATAGAACTTATCGTACATTGAAGAGCGCATTCGAGTCGACGGGAGGCCCCGGCCGATGCGGACACATCGCGCGCTGTAGGTGCCGTACTTGAGGGGTTAATTGTGTTCCATTCAGTTTGCTTCAAGTGAGATATATGACAAATTAGGGTACTATTTGATTCGTACAAATTCCGATTGGTATGCAACGTAAAACGTCAAATTCAACATTTCCATCGATCAGAATTCAGACGGAAAGAATAATCCATGGAAAGTCTGTTCAACGATGCAATAATAACAAGTTATGTCACTCGTATAGTCATGGTAAAAACACTGTTGATCTCAAACAAAATATAAATAACTGACTGCAGGCAAGGGGGATTGAACGAGAACCACCTTGACAACTCAAAGAAAAATATTCCATTAGTTCTCCCAATACAAGTAAATTGCCAATTTAACAAATTCATGAAGTTTTCCCGAGGAAGTCTCCTGCACTGACGATTTAAAAAGTTACGTACAGTGGATTCAGCATCGTAGCAATCATAAAAAAGAACATTGGTAAGTTGGAGATTCATTTTTCCTGATTTTAATGACGAATGGAAAGGTGGAAAAGTTTTCTCTATCAGCAGCACTAATCAATACTCTGCCTTTTTTTCTCTGGAGAATTGGATAAATGTGAACGGTATGGTGAGCACGGGTTGCTCGGTAAGTTTCAATCACGGCAATTGTCGGTAATTTCGATCGCGGTCATGACGCGGTCGCCTGCCATTTGGGCCACCCGCGCCCCCCCGTATCGAACTCACACCTTGTTCGTTGGCTGAGTAATTTGGGCGATCCAATGAAACATTTGCGTGGTGTGTGCGTCTCCCATAACTGATTACCACCGGTCATATCCTAGTTTCAGGAAGAGATTGTTCTACGAAATTCATAGGGACTTGGTCCGTAGGGAGTTATAATTCTTTATTTGATTGGGATGGAAAAACGAATGGAAAAAAATTCATTATGTTTAATTTGATTGAGTTTTTGGCTTTTGCGGTCCCTACCTCACAAGTGTGAGGATTTATCATATATAGATATACTTGATGAGTATATGTATGAATGTCTCGATAGCTTAGCGGTCCAAAGCAACCACCCGGATAGTGGGAAGACCCGGGTTTGAATACCGATCGATCGCTTCGAGCATTTCTTTTTTCTGATTTGTGCTGATTGGATATTTTCATTTTATTACTAATTAATTGAAAATTTTTCAATTACTAAAAAACTGAGAGCGAAACATTGCGCACTTGTAATGCTCTCTCAGTGAATAGATATACTCATCAAGTATATCTATTTATGATAAATCCTCACACTTGTGAGGTAGGGCCCGCAAAAGCCAAAAATTCAATCAAAATAAACACCACCGGTCAATACAACTTCCAGAATTATATGTTTAATTACGGTAATTGGTTAATTGGACAGTAATGAATTTTTGAACGCATTCGTCGAGTAGGCACTTGGGAATGATATCAGCTGCGGCAGCAACATATGGACCTATACTGTCAGCAACTCATATGAGATAGCCTATAAACTATCAGTCACCGTTTGGTCACCTCATATGGTAAAATTACACTCAAATTCCAATGATTTATGACAAATTGAAAATAGTTATTCTTCAACTTTTATGTTCGCATATGGGACGTTTCAGGTCAATACAACCACCCTGCTTATTTCTCATTTTATGAAGTTCAATTGATATGTTCAAAATTGAGTACTATGAGAATAGGAAGATCCTGGAATAGGAAAAAAATCCTCCACATCTGGCTGATTTGGCATGTCCCATTCATTCATATATCATTTGAAGCATACGAATTTAAAAAAAAAACAACTGAAGCAAGAGGGGTGTGCGTGTGATCTATGGAGGACCCCAGAAAGCGATTCCCGACTTGTAATTTTCCTGAAGATCGTTCCTTTTCTAAGACCTTCTGAAAAAATCGATCGTCCTACTAATGAGATGCTTTAGACAAAATGGATATTGAAGATCACATATCAGACACAAATATGTGATAAAATATGGAAAATATCGGTGAAAATCATAAAATCCGAGTGATGGAATTTTTCATGTCAAATATTTTATGGAGTTACGTGGGTGTAGGAATAGAAGACGTAAAATGGGAAGAAAACGAAATTGTCCCACTTCCCGGGTGAGGTGACCCGCCCTCTACACTTATGGGCAAATGGGAGATGAGTATAGACGACCAAAAATACTCGGAATTCAGTAACTAAAAACACATCTGTCAAATTTGAAGGCTAGTACGGCTGCGCGTCACGTGTTAAACGATATGACAACGCTGTTGCCTACGAAGCAGTGCGGTTTACTCCCGCGGAGGTGACCGTCGTCGCCATGTTTCGGTTCACGAATGAGTACAATGAGTACAAAACGAATGAGTTTTTATATATTCTTCCATTTTCATGTAAATAATAACAACGAAAAAATTTGATCGTTTATCTATAACTCGACTTCACGAGATATATGCAATAATACTAATAATCTTCTCACGACCAGGTCAGTTACAGAGGTACAGGTTAAGACCATTGGAAGTTTTTGACGCTAACATGTAAAATGTAAAAGATGTAAAATTCAGAGACTGGAATGGTGGCATGGTGTGAGAAAAGAATTAGTAAAGAGGGAAGGGAGATAGAAATCAGTGTAACCCTGAGGGGATCAATAAATATATATCTATCTAATAAATAACCATTTCAACCTGCAATATTTTTTTGAAGTGAAACTTCTTATGGGTTTATCTGAAGGCGTTACGTTGTCCGGACACTTACGGGGGGGGGGGGGGGGGGTGAGAGCAGGGGCGCTTTTCGGGGTCACACTTTGGAAAATTTTTCCGATTTCCTAAATTTAAAAAAAAAATTCCATTCCTCTTCTAAAGTTTCACTTCTCTGGTGCGTCCGGAACTACACGTCTATATTTTTCAATTATGATTTCTGGTCACAAAAGTCATGTAACATGCAATGTACATTTTTGAACTCTAGACACTATGGAAATACGTCGATGAAAAAAGTTAAATGGCTTCAGGGGTTACGCTGGAAACGTTGAACAAATTGTTTGCCCACGTCTACATACACATGTACATAGTTTTGAAAATATTTCACAATTACATGAAATCCTGACGAATTTTCCTGTTCCGAGATTATTACAATAACGAACGTAATGGAGCGCCCATTGCTCCATAATTGTTTCTACAATTTTTTTTTCACCAGTGTAGCTGGAAATTATACGAGAATATTACGGTAATTGAGAGCGGATAGATCCGTGGGCTTATTGACAGTCTCATAATTCATCGAAAACAAAGGCCCCCGCGAAATTCGCCAAATTGATTTAAGCCTAGCAACAATCTGCATTCCCTAATTAGTGGTACGCTGTCGAGCTTGCATACGAATCAAAAACGTCGGTGGATAACGACCACCATGAAAAGTACGTGTCTTGCATACTAATCCTCACTGGGAGGTCATCGGTCTGGGAGCATTTACGCCAGCTTCACACGTATGTCATTGGGAATGATTGAATTCAGCGAGTGCGAGACACGTTTTCAACGTAATATTTCATCGCAGTACCTCGCCCATTGGGGAATTTATTTTAAAAAATTATATAATTTGAAAATTATTTTTGAAAGTTAGATTTTTTTCTCCTTTCACTCACGGGGGTACATACCATGAATATATGCATGTGATATGAATATATGCATATGGCAATGCAATATATGTATGTAAAAGTGGACGGATTATCGACAACCTCCTCTCGCGTATGCTCATTTTTTGACACTTATCCGGGAGAGAGAATGAAAATTTATTCTGAACTTTGAAGCTTTAATCTCACTTTAGAATTCTGGACTTTACCTCATGTCTAGAAATCTGATGGCTGAAATGACCCAAGTCATTTCACAAGGGTGTCTACCCAGTCGCACCGGTGGGTGTCCACTACTCCGGAATGCTTAAGAGCAGTTACCGTGGGGAGTACAAGCGAAAGTGACGGAGGGAAAAAAAAACTTTTACTACCGATGAAAGATGTGAACCGATAATCTCTGAAATTGAAAGGCATATGATTACTTAATCAATAAAAAGAACGCAATTGCCAATTTCGATTTCACCCAAATCGCTTTTCCAAGCTGCTTCAACTCAGAACTCCATTGACGATTTTCGGAGTAAATCGCTCTGTCCGTTCGGCTCTTTCCGACAATTCGCGTTGGTCCAGTCGGTGTGTTTTGAGCTGAGTCACACCGGAAATCGAATTAACGCAGCACGCGTTATTGCTGCATGCGATACAATAAAAAAATTTGATGGAATGTTCCATATGGGATGAGGACCATCAACGCTGGGGAGTACGATGTTCGAACTTCGGTACCATCGAGGAGTTGATATCAAGTATATCTTCCCAGCGACCCATTCAATCAAAAGCAAAATATTTCCATTTGTTTCTGCGAAGCCGTAGTTTCTAATATCGCGAACTCAAAAAGTCCTAATAACGTCTAATAACCAAGAATTCTCAGCAATTACATAACTCACTAACGGTCCACCCTAAAAGTCAGTGTGCGGCACTTTCAATCGAATAAAATTCTATATTTAATGGAACGACGACAACAAAAATAGAATATTCTCATTGATGCGCTCTGAAGCTCCATCGCCTCTCGTCAGTTTGCGTTCACACTGGCTCACGTTATATATAATGCGCAGTCGGTGGAAACCGCGTGTCTTGTCACTCCGACGATTTCTCGTTTTCCAGTTGCACCTGACGCCGCTACCCCACCCCTCCCCCCCCCCCTTGCGACGCCTCTTACCCTTCGCCCGTTTAGCCTGACGACGAGGGTAAAAAAAACACACAGGGTAGAGAAGAGGGGAACGTCAACGGTTATCCAGCGGAAACTTTACACGCCTCGTCGGAGCCGTCGACGAGAGCCAAACTTTACGCTTTCCCGAACTTTTCGATTGTACCGCGAGGCAACGATGCGTTGGGACGTTTCTATGACATGACGGTATTTTTGTCCGCCCTTTTTTTTATGCATAAAAAAATAGGGAAAAATAAATACATTTTGTTTTGATTTACGTCCACTGTCAGTCAACACTGTAGAACAGTGCAGTTGAATAATTTCCAGCTTCCTGATGGAAATTGCCCGGTGTACAATGCAACAACATTGAGGGATCCCTTCAATATTCATGTTTAAATGCATATTTCCCACACGTTCTCATTCATTTATTA
Source organism: Asobara japonica (assembly GCA_026005395.1). Taxonomy (NCBI): domain Eukaryota; kingdom Metazoa; phylum Arthropoda; class Insecta; order Hymenoptera; family Braconidae; genus Asobara; species Asobara japonica. Next base: position 6,575,415 of record BQMI01000334.1, read on the forward strand.
GTGCGCAAAGCTGGCGGGTGGGGGAGTTTGTCAGAATTTCCGCGGTTAGACGGCCAGCTATTCCGTCTATCCTTGGTTTTTATTCAATCATTTTTTGAGCGAATGGAAAATAAATGGGTTTTTGTTGGGGAAAAGTGATTTTAAAATGTTTGTACGGACTATCGAATTTGCAAGCTTTTGGATTGGTTGTTCATTGACTTTGTAACGCTTCTGATAGACTCTGGTAGCCTCTTCTTTCTCAGACAAGAAGCTACTCTTTATAAAGTAGTCGCTGTAGGTTATAAGCTTGTAGGCTTGTAGGTTGGAATGGATTCATGTTCAAATATCGAGTGTCAAAGAGAAAGCAGAAAAGCTTTTAGTGGTTCCGACTTTTCCTCTGCGGAATTAACACTGAAATCCCCGGCCAATTACGTCCTCGGCTTCCAAATCGGCATATTAGCAGGAAGGTCGGCGTTATCGATTCGTCCACTTTTTGAATATCTCGATAGTGAAGTTACAGTAATCACCCTGAAAATGAGGTGTCTCAAAATCATGGAATTTGCACTTTACTCGCTCCACTAATGCCCATCCACCCCTGTGAGATTTTGGCTATATATAGTTTGGTTCTGGACACCCTAACTAGAAATTTCAGGAGCAGACTATCTATCATTCCCATATGTTGCGTTGACGAATTGTTTGACAATTCATACTTGGAATCCGACTTATGTCCTTCATTTACATGTCCTTTACTTAGCCTTCATTGGTGTTGTTGCGGTTCATGTTTGAAGAAGACATTCGAACACAAAAATCATCAGTTAATTCCTTTTAATAGATCCTCTAATCCTTGAAACTTCGAATAAATGTAACACAATCCCTTGAAGAAATCCAGGACGATTTTTTGCGTCCAAAAAACTGCGATTATAAGCTTTGCTGTATAAAATCACCTTTTTCAGGCCTCGTTACATAAAACATTATATTCCACTGATGAGTTGTGGATGTTGTAATTCGTGGAATTGAAGCAGCCGCCCTCGGGTCGTACTGCGAACCTCTCACGAGCTACGAAACTCACACACAATCACGAGCCACTAACTCACACTTTGTGAAATATATTATTTCGGGCGGCCATGTTTTGATGGCTTGCATCTGTCACGTAAACAAAGTCTCACTATAATGAAATATTAGGAAAACCTCTTTTCCCACAATTTTTTCTTCCCTCAAAACCGCATGGATAATTCTCCTTATAACCCATTAAGTGACTTCATTTTGCACAAATTGACACAGTGAATGGTACTGACATACGAAGGATAGAGCCCATGGATTTCGCGAATATCATTGAGAATTAACTTCCTTTCCGCTCATCCTTTTCACTTTTGCGTGAAAACCGCTATCCGCGGTGATTGCACCCAAGCCAATCGTTATACATCTGATGGGACCACGGTAAATTCTTAATTGAAATCGCTCAGGTGTAGGGAATCGTCAGTGCCATCGGTGCGCCCAGCGACAGCGGAAACTTTCATAATTCCCCAGTCGGTGATTAAAATTAAAAGTCAGTTCGTGTCAGTGACACGTAAATGGCCTCTTGGACTGGTTCAGGAAAGAGAAAGAGGTTATTGAAAATTTGCCTCCGTGGAGGTGAAAATGCAATATATTATTGAATTCTCTATGTTATGAGAAAAATTACATTCAAAGATTAGTGTTTCTATTGTCATAGTTTCAAACATTTTCCTAATATTGATTACTTTAGCCAGGACACCCATGTGGCCGGAACGGACTTTCGCCGTTCACGCCATGGGACCTCTGAACATCAGGCAAACCTCCAGGAATCTGTGTTCCACGATGGCGAGTGCCTGCGATGGAATCCGCCCACCCCGCGTAACGCGTTGGGTTCTCCTTCGGCCTTACATTGTCATATAAAGGGTACCGCCGATACCACACACGAAGTGTTCCTGCTACTGGTCGGAATACATAATAAAAGATTAGAAGAAATATCCTCCAGAGGCGGGGAACAAACCCAGGAACACCGATGCAGTAGGCGAACACTCGATCAACTATGCACGAAAGCCCCCAAAACCCAAACACATGCCTGCTCGAGATGAAAAATCTAGAGTCTTTCTTAGTACGAAATACTCGTCGTCTCCGTCTCTCTCTGCGCCACCGCAGAGACTATTCGCGAGACGCGGAGCCCAACGTTCACAGTCTTCAGCGGAGAGACGATCGTCGCCGGATGGAGAGTCTTCTGAATCTCTAGGTGAAAGACCGCTCCCCTGAGTCTTTAGGCCAGAGACTTCGCAGATTAGCGTTATTCAGATAGATAATTAATTAATTAAACCATTGAATTTTGATATTTAAATATATGATTTATTACTATTATTATTTTCATCATTACTAAACAACGCGACAATTTTGGTTTTAGAACAGTTGTTTTCCCGTTGTTAATTGAATAAAAATAATGATATGAATATTTTACTTTACCATATATTGAGAATTAAGTAAAAGTTATCAATACGTGATGAGCGTTTTCTCTAAGTCCGCGTCGTTCATTCAGAGATTTAGAAAATGAAATAAACTATCAAAAACTCGAGTCGCGCAGCGAAGACTGCCAGAGACTAGAGGAGACCTCCAATTCCACTCAGAGACAAAATTACTAATTGCAGTCTCTGGCCGTCTCCAGAGACTGGAAAATTTCATCTCGGGATGCATGTGTATGTATGTGGACACAAAAACTTCTGATTAATGGTTACTCCTAATCTGATTGAGCCATTCAACTTTTTTTGTCAGGCGCATTCAGAGGAGTATGAATGCAGAACAACGATTCCTTCGATTATCATTAACAATTTCGATCAAGCATCATCAGCAAATCTTTTTTGTCGCATTAAAGTCCATATCTCATGTCGCATAACTATTCATAGTAACTCCTAATTGATTAGTTGTCCTAGCGACACTATGCAAACTGAAGTTTTCACATTACTTTTTTTACGATGATGAACATCATCCCTCTATACGTATTTTAAAGTTCTCCATTGATGAGATAAGGAGAAGTAATCAAAAAGTCATTCGGTCCATCCCCGGAGGGTCACCCACTCATCCGTTTCCTTTAACTTGCTGATGGGGTCTATAGTAATCGCCCCGAAAATCAAGAGCCGAGTTTATACAACATGTCTCAACATTTGGCAACGTTATTAAACTGTGCTGTGGATCTTAATTTTCCAAGTGTGTGTGCGTAATTGTAAGTGCGTGCACGCACATCGCATTCACTAAAAATTGTAATTGGGCCGTACTGGACCACGAACGAAGTCCACTTGCACCACGTATATTGGAATCAAGTATACTTGAATCGAAGATACTTCGCATGCAGGAAATTGGCATTCGGTACAGTTTCATAATGTCTATTTAGATGTAATACACACTTGTTTGAGTTATATTTTGGTTATGTGCCCCATCAAATTTTTAATGTCAAGAATATGTTTGCACTTCTGGAGACTTTTGACTATGCAAAATACTTGAAAGAATCTTGTCTCATTTGTGCGGTGAAGTTGAGGGATAATTCCTGCACTAGTGAGTTCACAGAGTTGTAAATGCACATACACGATGCATTTGCATGTTTACACGTGTGCTCATCTGCGACCCAAGCTCTTAACACATACACGTTATATGTGCAACGAGTTGTCTCCTGAGACAGCGGAGTACTGTACGCTAGTGCTCTAGTATTGCTACATGTATGTGGCGAATACATATCCACGTGTGGAATTGTAGTCCAAGGGAGACCCGTGTCCTTTGAAATTACGGCAACCAGGTGTGTATTCCCATCCGCGACTGTGTACATGGCTGTATACATAAGTGTGATTAATTTACATCGATGGGCACAATCGACCGAGTATGCAAGCAAATCTCAATATTTCAGATTACTTGGGGTGTGAAAAAATTTCAGTGGAGTGAGTTGTAACAATTGCAATCATACGCAAAAATCGATCAGTGTGATTGGAGTGCGAAAGTGGAAGAGGATTGAATAAGTAACGCCGACAATATTGTTCACATGCCCTGGTCGGGGAAAAAATGTTTGCAAAGCTGCTTTTCACAGAATTTCAAATTTCTTTTAATGAAAATTTTTGAGACAGGAGTTATTGAAGTGTCTACTAAGGCTCATGATGATGATGGTGCATTCCTCATACAGCAGGACATGGTCTGAAATATGAAGATTCGTTTCCCTTCACACAAGGAAAAAATACCTTGTTTCAGCTGCTACGCTCTTCATTGAAGTTTTCTCAAGTATTTCAATTAAAGTCCGTCAGGACTCAACATCAAAACTTTGGAACACTCAATTGGAGCAAAAAACTCGAGTTGAAATACTTGAAAATAGAAATTTCACGAATGCTTTTTGCGAAAGCTCAATTCACAAAATAAATACTTTAGCTTAACCATAGAAGGACCTCAAGGTCAGCTGAAATGAAAGACGAAGAGACTTATTTTATTTAATCTTTTCAATCACTGACGAATGATACTTTGCCCCCTTCCCCCGCTCCATAACCAAACTAGAACTCAATCAATAAAAAGCCATGGAGAAACCAAATGCAACGAAACTAATAGGAAGACATCCATCTCCGCGTCCGCCATCGTTTTCTTTTTTTTCATCTACTCAGGCGCCCACTTTATCATACCTCGATTAATTTATTCCATTTCCCTCACCGCTCGTTTAAATCGTAGCCATCATCCCGTGGCGTCTTCCACCATTACCACCACAGTGAAATTATTTATATTAACAGCTGGTTGGTCGGACGAACAAAATATGTAAATAGAGTATAATAAAACCCCAACGAATAACGAGGTGAGAAAAATAAATACATTGATAGAGCAAAAATTTGAATGCGTTCATTTGCAGGTTGAGTAGCGAGGGATCGTTTGAATGTATGCAAAGCGTACTGAATGTGAAATCAATGATATTTGAAAATTGTGATCTCGGTTAGGCTAAGGGAGGAAAAAAAGGGAACCTACACATACACACACACACACAGAATTTGTTTTGACAAAACAATAACTATGCCTCCGCCGAAAGTTAAAAGAAAAACGTCGTGACTGCACTCGGTCATTAAAACACTCATCTCTCGAAATAGTAATTCATATCATAAGTTTTTCCAGACTGTGGTTGAGTCCGGTGCACGAGGCATGAGGCGGGGTACGAGGCGTAGCCGAGTACACCCGAATCATGCCGAGTGCTTCGGACGAAAGCCAGTCTGGAAAGACGGAGGTTGAAGCCGAATGACATACACTATTTTTTCTCACAAATGCCCATCGAAGCAAGGAGAGCGGGAAGGGGGGGGGTCCAGGGGGCGAAGCCCCGGGGGGGGGCGGAGCCCCCCCCCCCATTCAGCGAAACACATAAATCAAAAGATACATCAATCATAATAGTTTTTAATTCGTTACTTTGATATGCACAACAAAACTTACTCATTTTCTAAACATAAATATATATGTTCAAGAAATAAAAATATATATATTCCGTAAATATGTAATATTACAAAAACTATAATACTACTAGTTTGCAACGATTTAAAAATATAAACTAATCAACACCGGAACATTTTCCCTTTTGGCTATTTTGATACATGAATGTAAATCAAGTTTGCAACTTTTCTTATCATATCAGTCAAGAACTAATAACTAGAATATAATTCATCTTTTTTTTGAACAAAACCAAAAAAACGCAATCTTACTATCTTAAAGTATACATTTCTGGTTAAGCCCTTTCTTCCAAACTAAGAGATTAACGTAGTTTTTAGAGGCAGTAATTAGTGTTTAGAGGCACTAATTAGTTTTTAGAGATCATGCATAGACTATGGGTCGAAATATAGGTGATCATCTTTTTTCAGTAGTCATCTCTTTCTAAAGTTTGATCAAGGGACTGTAGAAGTGGCAGCGGGGCCCCTCACCGCATGCGCATTTCCCTTCAATGCGGTGACTATAGACACAATGCGTTACAGTAGACATGATACTATAGACCCAAGCAGTTACTGTAGTCGCGATGCTACAGACACAACGCGTACCTCAAACAGCCGGCAATGCATTGCGGAACAAGAAAAACCTTCAAAAACAGCCGGCAATGCATTGCGGCGGAGGAAAACCATTCAAAAACAACCACTAAAAATGAGGAAAAACATCAGTTTACCTCCGGAAAACCGACTGAAAAAAGGCCTAAAATAGGCATGAGTAAGGAAAAATCATTCTTGTGCCTCATCCGCTCAATCTGCAATTCACAAAAATTTGAAATGTAATAAAAGCCCGCCAGTGGATAACGAGAGAGGAGGAGAAAAAAAATAGCCCCGACAGAGAGAAAATTTGAATGCTCGCAAATGCGTTCATTTGTAGGTGGACGAGCCAGGGCTCGTTTGACTGTGCATAACGAGCATTGAATTTTGAATCGATACATCGAGTGTCTCGTTTGCCGGCTGACTGCGCAGTTCAGAAGCCTCGTCTGTGGAGGGCGCCACTTGAAAGTGTGATACCGCCAAATGCAAGAGGCAAGGGTGAGAGGGAGAAAGATGGAAATGTGATCAGCGGAGGCAGAATGAAAAAAAAGGGTAACAAGGGGGATGAGCATGCGTCCACTCGTCCACAACTCTGGCGTAAAGCAGAAAACTGTCTCGCCCCGCTACTATCGACAACGTCCAATTAACGTAATTCCATGCGATACGCCCGATCGATTCCGTGAAATGAATTCAACTTCACTATTGTGTGTATCGCTTGTAACTGGATGTTTATTTGTCTCGTTTTTTTTTTCATCTCGCCTCGTCTATTGGCGCGATGACACGTCTCTCGGTCGTTTGTTATAAAATCACTTGTCCCGATTGTGTAATTAGAGGCGAAGAGAAAAAATTGCTTTAATATTTTATGCAATTGTAATTAATGGAATGGGAATTCTGAGTTTGGTGAAATTTTATTTCACTGTTTTCTGGAACCTGTTGATGCTCATTTGCGGACCCAATTGTGCATTAACCTGTTTTTGCTAGTCATTAGCGGTGATGAGCTGGCAAGGGGTGATTATATTTTCGGGGAATTGTAAAGAGCGCAAGTGAAATGAGGGTTTTTAAAATCATTAGAGGTGAATAATATTGAATAACGAGGGGGTCAATGGGTGTACGGGATGAGTGGATGAGTGGGATACAATGTTCATGAAAATGATTGAGCAATAGAAAAAACTGTAGTAGGTTATGTTTTTGGGGTCTAAGTTCCTGATAAGAGTACGCATTTGATTTTCTTAAGATTCCATTTTTTTTTTAGTGAGTGGTTCTAAGAAAAAATCTTATCAATGTTGATGATTCTAATAAAAAATTTTCTCGTAATTTTTGCCTAATCCTACTCTGTTACGAATGAAATCCTTATTTTTCAGTTGAACAAGATGCCGGGGAGCCTCTCAACGAGTCAAACTGAGGACTTTGGAATATGTGTAGGTCTGTCAGGAGTTCAAGAGAAATCTTCCGACATTAGTGTGCACTTCTTCTCTAACACACACATACGCGTGTGTATCCCGAGATGAAATTTTCCAGTCTCTGGAGACGGCCAGAGACTGCAATTAGTCTTTTTCAGTCTCTGAGTGAAATTGGAAGTCTCCCTTAGTCTCTGGCAGTCTTCGCTGCGCGAGTCCAGTTTTTGATAGTTCCCATTGCGAATACAAATTTACCGCTTTTGGGATATAGATATCCCCTATTTCTGGATATCAATAGAAACATATCGTCATATATTCAATCTCGGAAATTGGTGCGATTCTATCCCCAAAGTCGGGTTATTTACTTCTCCAAATCGGGGATATTCGCATCCCGAGACCATGGACTCATAAATGCATCCCCAACTCGAGAATATAAATATCGTCGAATGAGGATTTGTTATCTATGCGAATCAGGTAATCTTTTTCAGTGTCTCACCCAACTATAAGAAAGATGAAAAATACTGACAATCCAACCATGTACGCGAATTTAGCTCAGTAAGGAATAGTTGCCGGGGTGCTTTATCCGTAACCTAGCTACTAGGCAACCGAAATACGTTGGGAGTTCCTGAGAATCAATGTGAGCTTATCCTAGCCGCCAAGCCCACGAGGGCCTTATGCCAAAAGTCCAACATACAGGGGATCTGCAAGTCGAGTAAACTCCAACAAGAATCGAAGGAAAATTCTGTTGAACAAAAAACGCTGCCATTCTTGGCTCGACATCGAGATATCAATGCCAGCAAACAGCAAACAGCAAAATTGCTGAATCGTTGCATTGTCTATCAACTTTTGCCTCTCTTTACTCAGCTCTCCTCTTTCCACTTTCGTTATTTTTTTGTCGATGAATTCTTTGTCGACTATTTAATGAAGAAAAAAGAAAATCACAATCGCATTCGTTAATTAGCGAAATCATGATCAGGTTAGATCAGGAATCCAATGAAATTCATTTTAATCATCAATTAAAGTGTTATTATCCACTGCACAATAGAAAAAGTTAACCCGAAACTTGAAAGTGGAATTGTCACGAATTTTGGACATTTATCCACAATAATATACAGTTAAAATTCATCGGAATGTTATTGGTATTACGCGGTCTACGGTTCAAACTATGACCACCCCTCAGTTGTTATTGTTATTCATATCCCGTTGATTTGGGTCAATGATATATGCTCATATTCCCTACTGTTTCCAGAATCGTTGTATAGTAACCCAACAATTTTGAAATGTTTTGGCTGTCCTCAATGAGATTAAAACATCCCAAAAAATTCCAACTGTTGAGAATCTCTCGATTCTCACAATCCACAATTTTTTTTCCTTTGTACAAAAATGGTGTTCAACATCCATGAAACGTCGATTCATCATGCACGTTGGAGTTTACAACTAACTTGATTCCCCAAACCCCGCAAAATATATCAAATAACAATTTTCATTACTCTCGTATTGACATTTTCCACCCCTCCAATAATGTAGCCGATAATCCTCGAGTCACTTTAACTCTCGTCAATTTTAACAGGGTTTCCCCGATGAATATGTGAGAACACAAAATGTGGTCACGTACAGGCCAGCCAAAAGCTTCAATTTCTGTACCAACTTTGCATCATATTTTTCCTGGAATGAAGCGGCATGCATAAACACCAGAATTATGAAAAAAAATGTGTAATGAGTTAATACCGAGTCCCATCAATTTATTTAAATTACGCATGACGAGTATACCACCAAATTTACATATTAAATGTATGGAACAAATTGTTAATTTTTACCTCCAAATGCGAGGGCACTAAATTGGTTGAAGGACATGAGTTATTTGGATTGACAATTTTTTTAGTTAGAACCAGAAAGAAACAATATTAGTGCATGGTTTCTATTTTGCAGTTGTACCGAGCAAAAACATTATCACTACAGAATAAGAATTTCGTTATTATTCTCACTTCGGTCACGTGGCATATGGTTTCCGATAAAAAAAGGTTCTGCATCATTTATCTCCAAACTGACTCTAATGAATGGAAGTCCATTAAAAATACCACCGATATGTAATATGATCTCCTCAATGATGGATAGTGGCAACATGTCATACGGTATACGAATTTGCATTTTTGAATCGGCCATATTGTCTATTTCAAATATTGTTCCCGGTTTGCAATGATCACTTTAGCGCTCTAAATGATTGAAATTGTTAAACAATTGGACTGCTCAATTTACGTTCGTTCACATCCCCTTGGAAACAGGACCCGTTACGCCAAAAGCGGTGATCAATACGTGTTCACATACGTACATTCACACGAACGTATCGCTGGAAACATGTCAGAATGATGCGAAACGCCGAGGAATTTGAAGATATCTTAAAAATTTTCCTTCTACATTTTCGGAACCATTGCGCGAACCAATTGCGGGGGTCGCGAAATCACAGAGCTAATCAAGTTTGTCGTTCAACTTGGAGACTTGGAATTCGCAGGTTGGATATAATAGTGGAATCGAAATATATGCACACCCACACATGGACATATATGTATAAGCATATGTAGACACACAAGGACTGTCGCTATACATCCACACATATTCATTCCACTAAAGCTATCGATAATAGTCACATTGATACACACTATTGACTTTTCCGTGGAATAATTAACTAAACTTATTCACAAAAACAAGGCCACATATAAATATATCTAAAATACATGAGTGCAGGAGAACAGTGAAATGTCTCTCGCGCATCGCTGGCGCGGTTTCCTGCGAACATACCTAGAATCTGGCTTCCCTATACATAAATACGACTGAGGTTTACTACACATATCGTCCAGTCGGCGGCGCACACACACACGCGCCACACTTACCTGAGGCAATTAACGTCACTGGGTTAATTAATAATGAACAGTCTGAGGCAAATGCCGAGAGAAGGAGAGGAATTTTCTCGGTGTTACGTGAGAAACAATTCGGTTTTAAAGCCGAGGAGAAGACTATTCCTTTGCGTCGCAATTGGTGCCTTGCTCGGAGATGAATAAAATATGGTGTATCGAATTTACGCGCGACTTTGGGAGATTTTTCGAGCTGGTACGCGACAGTCCTAGTGACATGAGGAGAATACCTGGTGAAATCATAGAGTTTCCTATACTTCACCATTGCTTTAAATTTTGTAAGCTGTAGAGACGTCAGAATTAAAGTCTTTCAAATTTCTCGAGAATTTCTGAATTCAATCAGATTTTGAACGCACTGTTATTCATGGAGTTTTAGAAATTTCTGAAATTGTCTCACTTGATAAACATTGTTCTTTTATGGGAATTGCAACTTATGTCCCACTTTATGAGTACACCGAGTAATTATTCTTTGCATCACGACATCCTCTTGAATGTTCCCCGTCCCCCAAATTTATTGTCCTCATTTAATTTCAATCGACATATACACTAGGCAGCGCATCAGCATAATCCAGACCAAAAATTCTGTTGCAAAACGATTGGATACCGCAAAATGTCGAATAACAACAAGTGAATGGACAGAATAAACGGACGCATAAATCACGATAAAAAGTGCGATGAGGAGGTTCGATATCGCCGACTGAAAGCGGTTAAATAACCCAGCGGGACAACGCAATCTTGATTATTCATCCACTGTACTGTGAAAATTGTGATAACGTTGGAAGCTGATGAACACTGAAAAAATCACGGGGGTGAATGCAGAGTTCCATCTGCCTTCCACTGCTTAGATACTTCCTCCGTCAATTTTTAGCGCACGAGGAGATAAACATGTAACGTTCTAACGTTTCGCTGCTTGGTTAGAAAACAACAATATGAATTGCAAAGATGTTATAGATTGTGCAAGGATAACCTATCAAGGAAAAACCAGTGCCGGCAACTATAACTTACGTTGTTAACTTCGCAAGAGAGGAAGTTATTATGAGGGCCCCGAACATGGAAAATATAACAACAATAAAATGATCATTTCCTACTTAACATTCAGTGTTTAAATGAAGTGTTGAAAAAGATGATTAAAATACTATTCGGTGCCTGTTTGCTGATCGGAGTTCATTCCGATAATCGGAACGTTTTTTGATAACGGCCAATGAAAGTAAGACAGATAGAGTGTGAGAGCCTAGAAATGGAGAGTCTAGAAAGGGTCGAGGAAATACAAAGAGAGCCGCTTGGAAAGAGGATTGTGAGTGGGTCTCGACGTCAAGAGGAATAAAAGAGTACTCTGTAGAGAGCACACACGGAAGTGAAACTTAGAAATTGAAAAAGATTTTTGTTAGTCATGGTGGAGTATAGAGTGGAGTTATATCCATTATTGGCCGCCAAACGTTCTCAGACAATATAAGCAGAAAGGTCGGTTATCAATTATGTGTGCTGGTAAAACAACCATCTCTCTTTTTGCTCTTTGATTTCACTCTGACTTCGGAAGAAAAAACAAAATTTCAAAGACGGCAGGAATTTGGAAAATTTCAAAAATAAAAAAAAACTAGATATTTTGAAAAATTCACAAATTTGTAGATATTATAGAAAGACATTCATCAATAAATTGTCAATGAATGCGTTCGTAGCGATAGAGCTAACAGTGACAGAAAATAAATGAAACAATCACTTATGACATCTCTATCCACTTACTCGTTCTCGTTGAGAGGACCAATAGGACTCAAGTGATAATGATAAAATCACCTACTTTACACCCGCGATCTTTCGAGCACCTTTCCTCCCCAAGAAGGATTGTAAACCGATATCTCAGTAAGTGTTGGTCCCTGCAAGCCGCTCCGCGTGTCAAATTCTATGGAAACCCATGAACAATCGGAAAGAGAGCGAAGATCTGATGAGCATATCCATAACCTCCCCCTGTCCCCCCCCCCCCCATTTCCTGTCAGGAAATTGGATACCCAACGAAAAAGCGTCGCAAGTTCAATTTGTTCAGTCAGCTTACCACTTCTGAGAGATAAAACATTTTTCTGACGTACGTCGCACCATATATACCGTTGACACCGCTTCCTCCAGGAGGTTTTAAGCTATGCACTTAAAACAATTTCTCGAAAAGCTTGAGAGCCGAGACAATAAAAATAAATATAGAGAGGATAACCCTGATGCGTCGCAACAATAAGGTCCCAATAGAAATTGAAAAAATTGATTGGCCGCATTTCCTTTTCACTATTCACTACTCTTTTCCTTTTCCTATTCACTACTCCCTTTCGAAGAAAATGCTGAAGATGGGTTATAGTGTGAGAAGTACAAAAGGGACGGACGGAGGAAAAACACACACACACACACACATAATTACATCCCCGAATGGACTTTTGCAATACACCCAATTTGGGTAGATTTTGTGCCCATGTTAGAGCATCCCTCATGGGGTGACCAATCTTGGGTTACGACCATTTCTCAGGAAGGCATAATAAACCAAAGGGATACAAAAGGGGAAAAATATAAATCTCCAGTAGCTTCTGTCGAAATGCAGCATAAAAATTCAATGGGAAGACCTAAGTAATGGCCTCGGCAGGCTCTTGAGTGTACTTGCTTGGGGATCCCGAAAGTCGTAGGAGCTTTCGATGATTTTTCAATGCGGCAACAGCTGAAAAAGACGATGCCAGGGATGAGGTAAAGAGAAATAAGAAAGTTGTATAGGATCCAGAGTGGAAATAGCATCCCAACTGGAGCAAGATGAAGCGAAATCAGTGTGAGAGAAAAGTTTTATCATTTTTAAAACTATTCCACCTGACAACTTTTGCCGTGATATCAGGTGAGCCATTTTTTCTTGGAAAATTTCGACTAATTTTCCCAGAATCTTGCCAATTTTATCCACTAAAGTTGGGCAATTAACTTGTGTCAATTATGAGTTTCAGATGTTAACGCACAAAGGACAGATTGATTAAGAGTCTCTGCGTACCCTCTTGAATTCCTTCAAAATGCTTCTATTTCTAAGGTGCATTTCGCGTTTCTCTAATTTTATCCGGACAATATATAGAATATCATCCCGTGAGGTCGCGAATCAAATTGTCACAAAACTATCATAATCTTTCTACACTTTACTTAAAAATTTCCAATTTTTTTTTAAATCATTGTTCCTCCAAAATTGAGAATACTGCGGTTAATTAACTCAGGTTTTGTCCATTTATTTTCCTCAGTTCTTGCCTATATTTGATCGAGCTTCAACATACGGCGAATTCCATTAAAATTATCCGTGACTTTAAAGAAGCGCAGTAGTCGCGCATTTATTTATCCCAGAAAAATACTCAGCCAATTAGTTTTGGTACTACTTCTCGAAATGCTCGTCTCCTACTATATTGAGATATATATCACGATCATTTAGGAAGCACGATGCACAAGTGTTATCTCGAATAGAGTAAAGTCTACAATACACGTTAGATACCCCAAATGGCGAAGACATCATAGCTTTGTAATTAGCCCAAATGGGAGAAAGTGTTTGCACGTTTCCCCAATTCCAACTTTCCTCAACATACATAATGTACACGATGAATACCACATTGACGAAATGGGGGAGTTTGCCGGCGACAGAAACTCAACCTTCTTCGGTTTCCTTCACATTCATCAGCCAATTAATTCGGGCTTTGACACAAAAACAGGTAATTCGCAATTGCGAAATTAGCTGTGAGACACACTAAGGCTTACTTCCTTCCCTATTTTGCTCTAAAATTTAGGGTATTGTTCAATGCGGCAAAGTATTTTCTCTAGGGATGACTTTATTTACAACATTAACGATGAATAAAAATGAAAAAAAAACGGATGTAGGCGTTTTGAAATACAAGCCAATCGTGGGTGTGGGTCTTGATCGGTCGGGGTTCGATGCAGTGGATAGAGCCCGCTCACTACATCAAAGGCCCTGGGTTCGCAGCCCGTCTCCGGACAACATTGTTCCTTATGAGAGGGGTGGTACCTGGGGCCCGGGATCACGTCAACTCCGGTACGTAAATATATAAAATAGAAGAAGAGCACACACACATACACAGTAACCCCGTATCACCACGTCTAATTGCCCTCCAAAAACCTGCCATTAAAAAAAATTATGCAAATTGCATAATCAGTAACAGACATTTTTTATTTTTCCATAAGAATCATTTACCGCTCTTCAAACGTATCCAATGGACCTGTAAAAGTAGCGTTGAAAAACAAAAAGAAGTAATGAAGAAGGCGATAAGAGTCGAAAAGTAAAAAAATATCAGTAGGGGGAGGGACGCCGTTAACGAAGGTTAAATAAAAGGATGTTTGGGGAGGTAACTTTGGCTCAAAGGCTGATGGCTTGACGCTATTAGAACAGCCACCCCACGACTTCACCCACCCCCCTCCCGCCCTATAGCCTATAGTTTCACTTTACCCAGTATCGTCGTAGTGGCACGAGTCTCTCCAGGCTCTAGCTTTAATCCTTCCTGCCTGATTATAATCTCGTCAACGAGTTATGCCCTTCTCTCCTTCTCTATATCCTCTCAGCCCGTACCACTCCTCAAACGGCTCCATCGCCTATACTTCTCATGAAAACACTCATCTCCCTTCCTCTTGTATCCTCTTCTGCACTTCATACACGTTATTCTAGAGCAACGCCTTTAGAACCCCTCTTCACAATTGTTAGCATCGCTCCTCTTTTATTTGGTGTTGCTACTGGTGTTTATGCGCAGATTGACGGGGTCTAGGTAAAAATGGCTTCTAGGAAGTTTATTTTCGTCGCCTTTTAAAGAGACCTATGATTAAAAAAACATTGTATGCATAGGTATAGGCGGGAGCGAAACTTTGAAGTATGGATCAATGTTGTGAAGATAATGTACCCAGTTAATCTTAACACGTCGGGGAAATTTAAGCAAACATTTAGTTTGAAAAGCGTTGTACTCATTATATAGACTTAATTTATCTACGGAATTAGAGGCATGGATACTTCGATTTATCCCGGAACAAATTACGTCGCTTACGCCACGGCGCGGAAAAAGAACATTCAAAAATGATTCGTATCGGGTCTCGTATGGGAAAATGAAAGCTAGGGAAATTGCAATTTCAAAATCACAAATCACTATTTCAAATTGTACATGGCCATTTGGGATCCGGATCACGGATTTCACCTTTAAAATCACATTTTCCTTTTTCTGTATACTATCATGCTACTTTCCCAGCAAGCTGATTCCCAGGTTTTTTCAAATTTGTATTTAATGAAATTTCAAGTCTACTCTATTCAGGAATCTTCACCATCGCGAGCAATAAGATAACATTACTTCAACTACTTTAGCAATCTCATAAAAATTCCAGAAGCAAATTATTCATTAATGAACATATCATCAAATTCCTTCCACGAGCGCAAGTGCTTCAACAATAGCATCATGGTGAAATGAAACAGCTTGGAATTATCAAAAATTCATTACATCCTAAATGGGAGTGTGCTCTCTCACGTACTCGGACGGTACACTCTAATTTCCGGAATGTCCAACTCATGTGCTTTCGTAACTACTCAACCCACGCGAGACCAGTTGAGGGAGCGGACTAGGGAAGAAAAACAATGAATCAGCGGATGGTAAATAAATTCGCAGAACGAGAAGACGGAGCAGTGAGACAAAGCGGTTGTCACTCAACAATTAGTTATTTGTAGATGAGTACATAATGTCTGAAAGGGGTAAAATGAAGGATCAACCACATGGAATATTCCAAAAGATCTTGTAGCAAACTTTAACTTTGTGCTTCCGTTTAGAACTTTGCATGCTGTCCTGGTAAAGGAACATGAGACTAGATACAGGTGTAATTTATATCCACGGCAACAGTAGCTCACCTGTCATTTTTTTAACTTCCCGATAGCGGAAGTTCTTGTTTTTCCCCCGAAAATGAAAAATCGATTTTCCATCAGATCTCCACGTTTCATGGTATTTGTGACCATTCTAGACTATTCAAAACGAAAGGTCCGTATGTGTGTACTGTGTGTGTGTGTGTGACGATGTATGTATGTGGTCAAAATTTTTGGTCAACGATTTCTTGTGAACGAATCATTCGATCGAAGTTGTTGAAGACTCTAACGGAAGAGTATCATGTAACTTCGACTGGATTAGATTTTGGATGCAATTGGTCCAGTACATATATTGTTACTAACAATTTCAATTGTTTATAATGTGCCATTGCATGAACTATTAGAGTTGGCGCAAAATTGATATCAGAAAAGTTGTTCCCCATACAAAAATACGTATTCTATGTTGTATGACTTTTTTCAATAATTTGCATAATTATAGAGCTATGGCCGCCTCGACAATTATGTATGTAATAAGTGAATGAATGAACTCAGCGCTTTCATCAAGGCCTCAATCGAAGCATCGCTATTGGCGACTCAATCCCACTCAAGTGACGCGCATGAGTCGCATCCTCATGCTCACCATGCGTCTACTCAAATATTCATAATTATCGGCTTCATAAATGAGCCACTTTAGAATTGTCAAATCTGCAACTGTTCAGGATGACACTGAGAGGGGTCACACTGATTAACCAGGGTATATTGGAGAAGAATAAACTTAGTACGCTGTGCTGAAATACCAAATCGACACGTTTTTTGTGCCCCGCATGGGGCACACTCATGCTCAAACCACTAGTTTAGTATTTTTGCCGTTATCTATAAACAAAAAGTGATTTTGAAACAGCCTGTATACCGTCACCGAAACTCAACTTCTAATTGGTTTTTTTTTCAAATCTCTATGACTGTCTTAAGCTCCCGGATTTGAGTTGCTTTGTTAATTTTCCAACTTCAAACATGATTTTTCAAGCTTCCATTTATCTGTTCCAATTTATGGCCCTTAATTGAATTGCGAAGGGCTCGAATTCTCTCAACTCACTAACGGCAAATAAATGATTAATTTTCCAGAATTTCTGCGTTTTATTCTCCAACCTAGTTTTTACCACTTCTCATTATTCCGAGCTTAAAATAGCCCACGGTGCAAGTCGAGTTGTATGAAATATAGTTCCATCGATGTTAGAAGTGGGGAAAAAAGTTAAAAAAGCTTCAGAAGGAAAAAAAATGAAGAGAAAAATGGTAAAAAAAAAAAGGGTGAACTGGGAGGATTCTATTCCACGTACTCTGTGCATGTATTGGTAGTCATTCAATTTGGTTTTCACCTGGGCGAATGGAAGGAAAACTGGTATAGATGGCGAGAGAGTAGAGCTTGCATTATACACAGCCCCGCCCGAGGCTTTTTCCAACTATTCCCTTTTCGTCCTCGTGTACTCGTCTCTAACCTTCTTCACCATGCGTATATCTATATATTCCTACTCCACTCATCGCGTTTCATCCCACCTACCCTACCAGAGGGGATTACAAGCTGAGTCGCCTATACCTCTGTCGCAACTATGTGCGGTCGGGGTATTTTCGGATTTGCGAGAAATGGAGCAAAAAAATATACATAACTTTTGTTTTTAAAATTAGAAAAAAAGTATTGTTTTGTAGGTGGTGGGTGTACAAAACGACCTAATTTTTGGAAAAATTTCCGGCTGGAATTTCTAGGGAGGTTTGTGAAATCCAGGTTAATAGCCTCATTTCTGGATAAATCGAAGGAAAAACGTAATTTCGAAATTTTTTTACAATTTGTGAATCAATTGAAGAGTTTTGAGAAAAATGATGAAGTTTTGAATATACCAAATTTTTGAGATTCCAAGAATTTCAAACTTCGAAAATTTTTCACATTTCAAAAGTTCAATTAATCAAGGAGCTGAATTACCCTTGATAATGTCTAATAACTCACATTTTCTTACATTTGTAATACAGTGATGACGTATCGAAGTACGCCCTCCAGACGAACAGAAGATCGACTCTTCACAGTCTAAAGCTTACTTCAAATGTAGCGCCCAATGTTTCACGTCAATCAAAGTCATGCTCTATCCATTGGTTATTCTATACTTGTATTGCCATATTTCTCCGCTCTCATCCCCCAATATTTAATGAACGCCCCTTCTTGGCAGCTATGGGAATGTCAGAATTGGAAAGAAAGCAACGGAAGCAAGTGAATTCTTTGATGTGGGGATTAGCAAGTGCTGCACGTTTTCAATGTTGAGAAGGTAATTGACTGGACGTTATTGCGTCAGCAATAATGATTTTAACCCTTCATTAATCATAGGAATTTCATCGAACTCTGGAAATCCATAATAGATAATAGAGTACGCTCAGTTTGAAGACCTGCAAACGGAGCTTATGTCTAAGATGTTCACAAGATAGAAAACTTCAAAGAACATTTACCAATTTTTGATACTTATGAGAAAAAAATAAAGATGAAAAAATTTAAGAAGTTGAAAAGTTGTCGGACATAATTTTAGTACAGTTCTTTCACTGAATACTTGCGATAGAGCGAAAGGCTTTAAATATAAACAGACACACACACGCACGGAACACTCAGTGCCCTGGAGTAAAAACTTCAATGCCGCATCACGTAACTTAAAAATGCAGACACTCGAATAACACGAGAAGATCAAAGTTTCTAATGTTTTGATAAGCGGCCATTGACAAGTCGACACTTTCTGGAGTTCTTTTCATTTACATTGATGTAACATCTCCATTCGCTCCAGCAATGCCACAGAACATACCATATTCACAACTGCTGAGAATGTTCAATGGAGCCACTTGAGTTGTATAAATAAATCGTGTGATGGAGTGGGCGCTTGAAAATATCTCGAAGCTAAAATAATCAACTTCCCGATTTTTCGGGAAGTTCTTGTAATGACCGCTAAATCGATTTTTTCCATCGATTAGTAACTGGTGTTTTAGGTATACCAAAATGCTTCCCGTCAAATTCTGAGCGAATGTCGTGGGTGTGTATGTGTGTGTGTGTGTGTGGTAGAGAGCGTTAATGTGTGAGGTGCGCTCGAGAGCGTTAAACGGAACTTGTTTTTAAAGTGAAAATGCGCATTTAATTTCTAATGACTTTTTCTCATAAGTGTCATAATTAAGGAGGTATGACAGGTTTAAAGCTCGAGCGGTCACACCCCTATTGGCGTCTCACTCCCCCTACAGTGACGCGAATAAGTCTCGTCCTCACGCTCACCGTGGGCCTGCTCAAGTCTTCATAATGATCTGCTTGCTAACTGGGTCCATTTAGCATTCTCAAATGTGCGACTTTTCGTTGCGACCCTCACGGAGCACACCGGTTGACCCTCACTAGTGAACGATTTCAATTGTTGATAACGCCGTAGCGCCGAAACCGTTCAAAATACGAGGAAAATGGATAAAAACAAAATTGGTCTTTATATAAAAATACACATTTTATATGTATAACATTTTTTGCTATTTCGTATAATTTAGGAGATATCACGAATTGAATGAGAATATACATGGCGAAGGAATATGGCCATAATGAGGTACATAAGTAGAGAGGGTAATTAGGCGGACGATTGCCAGTATGAAATTTTCATGAGCATTAAAAAACAAATTCAATTCTTCGCGTGCACCAATTATTAGTGGCAATTTCAATTATTGATATCACTGTTGAGTTTGCTCATCACAACGCTTGCATGTTCATACGTGGTATATACGAGTATATTGGGGAAGAATAAAGGTAGGATGCTGTGATGAAATACCAAATCGAGAAGTTCTGCTTGTGCCCCGAAGGGGGGCACACACACATTCACACCACTAGTTTTTGAGCGATTCCTTTGGCATACGCATATCGTATATCCTTGCTGGCAATAATTCATCACTTGAATAATTTTTGCATGATGTGTATTCTTCTCTCATGAATACAAACCATTGAGCATATGGTAATGGATTGGAATGAACAGCGCAACTCTTCAAACAGGAAAGATTTTTCTTTTTCCGGATTGCATGAGTTTTCTTTATTATGCAGTGATTTGCCTCGAGCATTCACTATTCTATCCAAGGAAAATTGCAACCATCGGGCAAAGAAGTTCAGAATAATTTCTATTCATTGGAAATTTTTCAAATCCTGTTGTAGTTAGCAGACTTATCACATCATAGCGTTAGTTGTAGCTAGACGAATTTTTGTTGTTTCACAACCCTTCGAAAATTGCCTATCACCATTGCGCAGTATCCAAAACATGTTGGTAAAACTCAACGCAATAGTTTACGATATTCTTTGATTATTCTTGATTTATAAATTAAAGGGATAATTCATTAATGAAATTAACATGATATTGAGACAATTAATTTAGAAAAAATCGACGAAAGAGAGTAATTACATATAATGGATAAATACAATGATAGATTAATTAGTTGCTATAATCTCTTCTGTATTTCATCAATCAATTATCCCTTTAATTTACAAATCTGTCACAAATTGATGGTAACCACCAGAAGAAGCATGAAAAAACCAAAGGAAACCCAATTGACCGTTCCGTTGGTTGAGTTTCTCGAAATTCCGCCCCAGTTCCGTTGCAACCTTACAGCTGCCGAGTCGTGGACCTGTAAATTACGTGAATTGTCTTGTCATATATGTAGAAAGATTTTTCATAAAAACATCTCACTGAACTTTTCGTTGGACGTTTCCAAATAAACAATTCATCCACCGAAAAAAGCATTCGATTGTTTTTTGGGTCAGATTTCGTTATTCACGACATCCACGGTATTTGGAAGAATAATACCCACATGAGGTCCTGTTCCTGCTCATCCTGGTCGATGAAAACGTCACAACCAATAATGAGTGGAGCAGTCGTTGCACATTCCATTCGTTTGTATGCAAACAACTCTTTCATTCAAGTTTCTTGATACATTTTAAACATTCCACTGAGTTTCAGGTTATATAATCTTAATCTTCCTCTAAACAAAGGCGCGAGAAGTCCAGATGGCGCCACAATCATGACAATGTTTTGCCTCCTTTGTTCCTTTTGTATCCATAAATTAAATGTGTTGACAATGAAGTGTTGAAAATCTAAGGAAAATGGAATTGGAAGTCCCTGTATTTCTTCACTACAGAAACAAATAATAGTATCAAAACTTTTTTGTGTTAATTGTTCAAGTGGAGTAAGAACATGAGAGGGAAAAACACAAGAATGAATCTCGTTGTTCCTATTTCCTTGTTCTTATAACGAGATGAACTTGTTGAACTCATTACAGAATACAACTTTTTCATCATCAAACTTTGTACCGAACTGGGAAAATTGTATAATTTGCAGGGCTGAAAAATATGAAACATAAAATATAACCAGAACATGAGTGAAGCATAATTATCTCACCTTAACTTGAAGAAAGAAGAGGATCTCTTCATTTTCCCGTGGCGAATTAATTTTTCCAAACTTGAGATCACACACGCGCCTAGCAATATCACAAGCGTTAAATCAACGAGCGAATTTGTTGACTATATCCCATAAACAAATGATGTTTATGTCAACAAAAAATCACGTGAAATTCGATCTGCCGAATCCCGGTGTAAATACGTAACAATCGTCAAAATATTGATATGTCGACACTCACACAAGAGTCATGTTCCCCCTAACCACGACTACGTTATCCTTTAACTTTGCACTCCAGTCATATTAATTTCTCGTAACCTCACAATTGCATAACGCAAAATCACCAAATAAAAAAATCACAAAATCAACTAGTCACTGATTTTGATATACGCTACAACTTGAGTATTTTCTTTGATGTTTTTATTGTTTCATTGAGTCATATTCATTAGTTATTGAGCTCCCTCAGCACCATCGGCACGGCTATGAGCTAAATTTGGGGGTAATCAGGAAAATTTCCATCACGAAATTCCATGGGTGTCTAGCATGCCCATCTCGATGATTGCTACACGCATCACGAGTATATTTTCAGGACCAAAAATTCAATCTATCTCCCATGGTATCCAGAGATCGTCATGCTAATGCCAAAAAAAAACAGTCCAAAATTCACTCACACCCTAAACTCATCGAAGCCCCGATCTTCCAAGCTGTATTTCCCCGTCGCTCGCCCTACGAACAAATCAGCCAACCACCATGGGGTCCAACTCAGCGGATTACAATCATGGGAAATTTATCTCGAGTGTTTACATCGTTAAGAACAAACTGTCGTATACACTTGGCAAATTAATCCATACATTTTTCCTTAATTTATTTAACACTTCACGCTTTATGTAGTACGAAGACAGTCCTGTACCTCCAACTCACCCATTAAATCACTCCCATCAAACAATTAGCACACTCTTGCAAATCACAACAAACGAGTTTCGTTATATTTTCAAGCACCGGAGCGACAAAAAAAAAATAAAAATGAATGCTATGCGTGTAACACTGCTGCGCACCACCGAATGCCAACAAGCGAAAACGATATAAACAGAAGGCTCGATCCAACATAACACGATCGTCACCAGTAGATGGCCCTCTTATTGCTCTTTTATGTGATTCTTCAGTTGTAATCCCTTTATTTTGCTTTTGTTTTTGTTTTTTTTTTTTTGGCAAGGCCACACCACGCGATCGACGCCGGCGATGGGCGCACGGTGCGTCAAGGCCGGTGGCATGGACCGTTTGGTATAACACCGACGACCGAATGAACACGAGTGAGCAAGACAGTTAAAGCGCCAGCGCCATACAGCATCAGTTGCGCACGCGTCTTGTGCTTCACAAACACAAATGATTTTCCCTTCGTTTATATCTGAAACGTTACGAGGGTATTTTTGAGTAAGTACTACTGATATTTCTCCAACAGTGAAGAGACTGAAGACACTGAGGATCCTATGGAAAATTCAGGGGGTGGGGGGAAGAGCATTTTCATTGGTAAGTTTAGACTGAACTGAGAGCGCGTGTCGAATTGGTATAGCAACCTGTTAATTCAGTGACGGGAATTCTTCAGAAAGCGCCTAGGGCTTTTTTTATTGGAAATGAAAGAGTTTGTGGAATGTGGGTGGGTGGGTGGGAGTTTTTTGGGGAGCGAGAGAGGGTGGTGAGATTGAAAAGGACATGTGGACGAATTTTGGAATTTCTACGATGGTGGTACTGGAGAGGGGAGACGCTGTACTGAGAGCTGCGCGCGTTATCGACCCATTCGCGAATGCTACATTCGACTATAATGCCATGAAGAATACTTGGTACGCAGTCTCTTTCGTTTTGACACGGAAATTGGGGGGTTTGATGGACAAACTGGAATTTGGGAATGAGAAGGGTGTACCTGAGTGTTTTCACTGGGGATGTGGAGGATGTTTGTTGTCGATGTCTGGGCTTTGAGAAGAAGTATATGGGTAGAAGTATATGCCGAAGTAGTCAATAACGATGAAGCAACAATTTCCCTCGCAAGCTTACCATATCATCCTACTAGACAGAACACCTTGTTGGAACACGTATCTATATTTGTCATTTCTCATCATACTGGGTAGATCAAATGATGTTGGAATTTGCAATGCAATAATACAATAAGAATTCATTTTCACTATTATCACTCAGTATTTGGACTTCGATATGAAGACCAATTGTAGTGACGAAAATTGTGAGGATGTGAGGCGTCATCTGTTTGGAGTTGAACCTCTTTACGTATTGTATGAACGGCAGTGGGTGCTATATTGTTTTGTCGATAAATTCCGGTACGATATGTCTCCCGTGCAAGTTAATTAATTAGGACAATCTGGCTTCCTTTAATTACGGTTTTAGTTATTTGAAATACCCTCTCACGCGTCATTTTTCGAAAAGCGCCTCGGCCAGTATTTTTCTGTTACATAAAAAAATTCTTATGACTCTTTTAGGATAAAAGACAACGCACACATACACACCTAAAAACGTTCCAAAGAAATCGAAAAGTTTCAAGAATTGATATTCCAAATGGTTTTTTTGTGGCATATTTTTGTACTAGAATCAAAGTTGTACAGATTGTGTCAGATTGTTTGCTTAATTTGTTTGAAGATTTTATTTGCCTGTTCGGGGTTCTGTGCACTACAAGTATGAATATCATTAGTCGTAGATTACGATATATAGCCCTATTATATTGATTATAGTAATAAAACGCTGAAATTGTAAAGTGGGAATACATCTCGTGGGTTCTATATCTATGATTTTACTCCATTTCCACTATTTTTATCATAAAGAACACGTTTGCATGTAATGCTTTTTTGTCATTATAATTATTTGTGATGGTAAGCAAATTGGAATTTCATAATTAGTTGTGCAAACGTGTCAGCGGAATAAAATATTCAACGACGACCGGGTTTTTTGCATTCATAAGAATTCCTTTGAGTTTTTCAAGTATTTGAGAATGCATTATTACGTTCACCTTCATTCTCTCAGAAATAACTACACGGGAGAAAACTATTTCCCAAAAATTATTGGATCAAAAACTTTCTGAAAAGATATGTGACATCCAAGAACATTGATTACTCTGCGAACTTCGCAGCTTTTCCTAAAGGAAAGGAGTAGATACAGAAGGAAACGGTGGTAATGAAAATTACTCCGAATGAAAAATTCTATTAATCAAGTTCTATGAGTTTTTCCGTATCTCCAATATTTTACAATATATCACAGTTCCTGTACAATGGGTAGAAGCGAGCTTGCATCCCGTCAAACGGCCATTTTTTTCGACAAATATTGTAGATAGCGGTATGGCTCATACAACCTGAATGGTTCCCCATGAAACAACGAACATTTTATGCTGAGAACGTTTTCCTTTATCTTCATTATTAAATCAAATCCAGTGGAGTGAACATTGAGAATGGACAAGTTTTCCGTGCGGCCTCCATGCAGGACATTTACAATTCACTTACTTTTTTTCCGTTTAGTTTTACGTTCACACTTACAGACTTCTGCTATTGGCGGAAAATTTAACTAATTCAAAGTGGGAAGCTTAATTATAAAGTGTGATAGGTAATAAATAGAAACAATCTATTATCAATTTTATGAACATTTCGAAAAATTAGAAAAAAAAATAATTTGAAATTAGAAACTTCTAAATGGGCACTATTTATATGAACACACATAATGTTGAAATGTTAAATCACAGATCCGATATAATGACTATAATAATAGCAATACAATTTTTTATACTTCTAATGGAGGGCTGGTTAATGAGAGATGGATTAGGATTACCCTACAATTTTTCTATAATATTTCCATATTTTTTCACGTATACACTACGAACAATACTTCAGTACATCTACTTCGTTTTGTAGCTGGAAGTATCGGAAATGATGGAAAAATTGTAATTTGATAACGAGCGAGGTGTACAGATGCATCAGTGGAATGGAATATGAACCTCGGGGGAGAGCGATGTGGATTCGTATTGTTGGAGAGCTTCGAGCAATTTTATATTTTAGGAGTAATGGGGATATTTCTGTTATTGATGGAGGGAATTCTTTCGTGGGAATTTGCTGGGCTGAATTATTTAATGCATTGCATTATTCTGGAAGCTCTCGACCGCAGATGCAAGCATTCATCGTTGTTGGAGGTGCAACAACAGCGGGGAATAAAAGAGGGATGGTAATTATTCATTTAGAGGATGTCATATCTCAGCCATGAATAATTGCTGCAATGTGCATACTATTAACAAAGTTTAAATCGATGAAATCAGGGTCTTGATTCTATTTTTACACTGCGCATCTAAAACCAAATCGTATATATAAAAATAGGGGGGGGGGGAGGAGGCATCGTTAAGCATTTTTGGTTTGGTAATATTAACACCGCGGATTATTCTTCATTTGATCATTTAAAGCTCATGAACAAAAATGCACGAAATGTGCCCCTTGAGGGCATGAGATGAAATTTTCCAGTCTCTGGAGACGGTTAGAGACTACAATTAGTCATTTTCAGTCTCTGAGTGGAATTGGAGGTCTCAGCTAGTCTCTGGCGATCTTCGCTGCGCGACTCGAGTTTTTGATAGTTTATTTCATTTTTTAAATCTCTGAATGAAAGACGCGGACTTAGAGAAAACGCTCATCACGTATTGATAACTTTTACTTAATTCTCAATATATGGTAAAGTAAAATATTCATATCATTATTGTTGTTCAATTAACAATGGGAAAACAACTGTTCTAAAAACAAAATTGGCCCGTTGTTTAGTAATGATGAAAATAATAATAATAATAAATCATATATTTAAATATGAAAATTCAATGGTTTGATTAATTAATTATCTATCTGAATAACGCTAATCTGCGAAGTCTCTGGCCTAAATATTCAGGGGAGCGGTCTTTCAGGTAGAGATTCAGAAGACTCTCCATCCGGCGACGATCGTCTCTCCGCTGAAGACTGCGAACGTTGGGCTCCGCGTCTCGCGAAGTCTCTGCGGTGGCGCAGAGAGAGACGAAGACGACGAGTATTTCGTACTAAGAAAGACTCTACATTTTTCATCTCGGGGGGTCGCAACAACGACTTCTCAATATGTACGCGCAAGTTTGTGAAAACCTATATCATCTGCATCGAGTTTCGCATCAAAGTAAATCAGTAGTGTTCACTATCTAACTGTGCAATTAGTGGTTTCAGACGAATATTATCAGAAAATCGTCTGTGTTGCTGTACTCAGTCAATTCTCCATCATAGACAATCAACAAAGATAATTATCAGTGGTTTTCAAATCAACGTAAATTAAAGTGGGCGTCTGTATGTTTGTCACCGAAATTCTGAGCACCGTTTCCTCACGAACGGAGCGGAAGATTGAAACGATTAAGGTCGCAATCGAAGCATCGTGACGAGCTCTCACACTGATTAGATTTCCACTGAAGTTGGTCTGTTTATTGTTGTAAATTTATTTTTGTAAGCAATTTTAGTTGTTTATAATGCGCTTTCCGGGAAACCGTTGGAGGCACAAAAAGTATGTAAAAGTACATACAAGGATGATAATGCATTTCAGGTTGTACGACTTTTTACGCCATTTCGCATAATTCGTGAGATATTGCAAATGACTGTGAACAATTCAACAAAATCAAGCAAATTTCGGGATGAGCCGAGTTACGGGTGCATGACTGTACGTGTGTGTATATTTTTTTGAATATTCAAAAATTTGGAATTTCAATATAGCGCGGGAATGCCGCAGTTCATGCAAAACTCTCAAAATCATTGAATGAGATTGCCACATGATTGTGAAATTGTGACATCAAGTAGCTCATATAAACAGGACGAATGCTTCGCATAATCATGCGCATTTTCCAATTAGTCTTTTCCCAATGGCAACCTAAAAATCTGAAATAAACGGAAGTCACGATATAGGGTGCAAGGATCCACTCCACGCATCACGTATGGTCTGACCCATCAAAGGATTTATCACTGAAAAAAGAATAGTTCAGTGCGAGGACCTTCGTTTACTTAGAGATATGAAAAAAATTGTTAATCAAAAATTGTTCCTCTTATGACAAAATCTATTTTACATTATGTTACTTTATTTCGAACTTCTATAACTTAGAAGATATCCTCCTCAGAAAGGTACTGGTTTGAGTTGTGGAGGCTCACTCCCACATTCCGTTTGCTCCACTTTTAAGAGGTTAAATTAATTTATGTCCCTTACCAAATCTCCAGCATTGATGAAAATATTGATTTTGAAGGTGAAAATCACTAAGAAACAACGGAGTGTCTTCGGGCTGAGTTTGAGTAGAATGCAAGTGAGGTAGGCCCTGTTAACATGTGCTCGTATTTCATCTGGACCTTTAACCCCCTCCCCGTAAATTTAAACTTTACCCACTCCGTAAAACTTTCCTTTTTTAGTATTTAAAAATGTGTTAACTATTCGAATTCGGCAAATTCTCAAATTTCTAGAAAAACGAGAAAATTTTGAAAATCTGATACAATCTTGTTCATAGTACAATACACGTTCATAAAATATGAAACTCCATAAAATTTGAATTCACTGCAATAAGCATGTCTACTTCAAAGAAGACCATCCAACAATTTGCAGATGACATACATATAGGTATACGGTTGATAAGGACGAAACGACTCGGCCAAAAGCTGAAGGCATATTGACAGTGGCTCTGGTTTAATTTCTCCATCGTCGAATGCACTCGCTGCCTTTCACCTCAACAATTCTCCATGTTTATTTCTACTCATTCTCATATTTTATCAGATGTGTGCCTTTTTCCTTCATATTTGCTCTACAGCAATTGGCTTGTCCTCATTCATTTGTCACTTAAACCCGATCTTTCATATGGTATGTTTACTCTCACTGTATTTCAACATTGTCCATCCATCCTCTCGAGAACGAATATCATGTCGACCCAAAATTTGCTTTTATTCGCATCATATGTAACCCTCCAGTCCCCTGATACCAACACTCCTGCAATATACCTTTACAACGTAGTGGACTACTTAAACTACTTAAATGGATTTAATTAATGTTAACTATTGCATTTGAAGAAAAAATATTGAATCACATAAACGGGATGTGGGTCTGACCCTCTACGGGCCGAACCTAGAACTTGCCGATATTTGTGTGTGTCTGTGTTATAGCGTGATATCATATCGTTGAGCATATCGAATTAATTAAGCGCTATCGTCTTAATTATGGGTGCTACGAAAAAAATCATATAACACAAAATGTTTGTTTTTACATGAGGAACAACTTTAATTTAGAACTTTTTCCTATAACTCTTACCGTTCATGTAATAGAGCGCTCCAAACAATTAAAATCGTGGTTTTTTGTTAATTACTACAAAACTACCTGGCCGATTAGAAAAAAAACTTCTTTCAGAACACCGCCTCGGCGATACGTAATTTTTGAAGAAAAAAAATTAAAATCGGTGCAGCCGTTTACGAGAAACCGTTCGCCAAAGATTTGTTCACATACGTGGACACACACACACACACACACACACATGAACAGCTCATTGGAAACGTGTCAATTTCCATATTTGTAATGAACATGTTTTAAAAGAGACGAATGCATTCAACTTCACCGGCTTTTAGACGGACAAAGCGTTTTGTACTTTGCATTGTCAAAGACTATCGATTTTCGGCAAAATCTAATCAGACTTGGGTCACGTGGATGCTTCAATTGTGCGTGATTGGACATCAATTGCATAATTAATACCTGCGAAATTGATGACGAGAAACGTCAATCCATACATCATTACCATGCCAAAAGCGGTCGCATCCGGCCTCCGGAGAATATTTTTCGTTATGAAAAATGTTCTCATGGAGTCGGACTAACAGCAGAAACATGCCATGTATGCTATCGGCGGTTACCCACAAAATGAGAACCGCAGTCGGACGGGAACCCAACCCGTCACGGAGAGGGAGAGTGAGTTCGATCATACGCGCCCACTATTGCATCACAGAGGTTTCCCGGGTTCCTTCGTCTATGCTTGGGCTATATGATAACATGAATGACCAAAGTCGACCTCAGTCCCATTGAATGCATGCTCCGTAGTATTCCTCACAGAGCAAGGCCTCGCGGGTCAATACGAATAGCGAACGAGTAAGACTGAACATACATACACATACGGACACACATACACATTCCTGGTCGAAGATTTGGCGCAGTAGGTAGGGAGAGTTATGCCTATTAGGCCCTTGCTTTTCCTGCTAAAAATTTCCTCATGGATTCCGATGAGCAGCATGAACATTGCGCGTATGCTATCGACGCTGCCCATAAAATGAGACCACGCAGCCGGACCGTAACCCTACCTGATACCGAGGGAGAGACCAGTGGCTTCTATCATAGGCGCCTGTTATCGTATCACAGCGGTTTTGTGGCTACTTTACTCTGTGATTACAGAATACGATACTTTAAATGGCGAAAGCGAGTCCTATTGGATGCGTACTCGTCTCCACACTACTACCCCCCGAAGAAGGGCCTCGGTACAGTTCCAGTGTCTGAACAGAAATCGATGACAAGTAAGACAGACGAAAAGCATATGAAACTTAAATAGCAAATGATCTCAAACCTTCAATGATACCGTCGGAAATGCAGATTGGACTGCAAAATCGGTTTTCCATTTTGAGGGTCAAAACGATAATTACCGTTATTGCTCAATTTATGAATCAAATAACTGGCAAGATGATTGAAAATGCATTGGTTGTTTGATTTTGTTTGATGATTGTATCAATATATTGATATGTAACTAATATTTCATCTAAATATTATGTATATGTACTAGCTAGTCATTATCGACCGCCAGTTATGCGGTTTCATAGCCAACGGTGTGATATTTTATGACAAAAATAGTGGTACAGACTGCAGATAAAAACTGCAAGATGATAACAGGCGCCCTCATTGTTTCGTCGCAACCTACGTCTCCCATTAGACAGTCAACATGTTGTGGGTATAAAACAAAGATTTCAAACACTCAAAGACCATAATAATGGTCAAGAAGTTTGCATGCCACTGAACCCTTCACATTTGGTGCCGTTCGCAGAATTCCGCAGAAAATACTAATGAGGTCATCAAGCCCTCCATGTTTGTGAGAAGAAAAGTGAGTATTACGGCATACACTGGTCTGATGTCTTTAGATTAAAAATACTCAACGCAGGATGAACTGAAAAAAGGCCTTTATTCAGATTTTACAATCTTAAAGCGTGCTCCTCGGGAGGACAGTATCTCTCCCGAGGTTGAATACATTGATTTGCCGCCACCCACTGGGTGCCAACTGGCTAGATTTTAAATAATTCCATGTGTCCCACCTAACCCATACACAAAACATGGGACCTGCCCAGTGTAGATGTGGTTATCCTAGTGAAAGCCTGGACCACTCTAAATACGAGACGCTAAGAATTGATCAAGACAGACAAACCATCTATCCAGCGTTACAATCCAATTTTACTTCGTGACATACAAGTAATATATTTTCGACATTGCTGCTACGTTCAGCTCGTGCCGAAAAGTAACTATTTCGGAACTCGTAGAACGTAACATCACTGTCAAAAACTATCGTTCGACACACGTGCGATGGGGTGTTTCAGCTCGTGCGATTGGCTTCGCCTCGCGCTGCCAATCGCACGAGCTGAAACACCCCATCGCACGTGTGTCGAAATATACTATTTCTTATTTATTATCAGAATAGGTACTGGGACAGGTACTGGAACAGGTACTGGAACAGGTACTGGAACAGGTACTGGAACAGGTACTGGAACAGGTACTGGAACAGGTACTGGAACAGGTACTGGAACAGGTACTGGAACAGGTACTGGAACAGGTACTGGAACAGGTACTGGAACAGGTACTGGAACAGGTACTGGAACAGGTACTGGAACAGGTACTGGAACAGGTACTGGAACAGGTACTGGAACAGGTACTGGAACAGGTACTGGAACAGGTACTGGAACAGGTACTGGAACAGGTACTGGAACAGGTACTGGAACAGGTACTGGAACAGGTACTGGAACAGGTACTGGAACAGGTACTGGAACAGGTACTGTGATAGAGCGAGAAAATCATGGGAGAATAACTCCGGTGTGTGAAGGGGGGACTCATTGACCGCTGGGCAAGGGCACAAGAAAGAGAACCTCACCAGTACGATCTTCTGAATTTCGACGTAAATCCATACACCCAGAAGGTAGTTCCATAAAAATTGAGCTCGAATTTGCTGAAACTATCCAATACATACTGTGCACGTGCGAATACTAGTGGTTTAATATTTTTCGTAATCACATGACTGAATAGTCTTGAACGTGGCCTCGATTAAAGTGAATACATATATAGAGAATCGTCGACGTCCATATGCTCACCTCTCTGAATGGAGCTGAACCTCTCTGAACTACACTGAATGGAGCCACATTCCTAGCAAGAATGCTATAACATGGAATGTATGAAATTTTCAATTTTTCGAATAACCATTGGCTCTAAATTTGGAGTCAGCGCCGACATTTAGGACTTTTTCGAGTAATAGCCTGAAACGTCGAAAGCTTTTCCTCCCTCCGTGAAGCCGGAAATTTGTTTCTTCCCATTTCAATTGCACACCTTCCATGAATTGTGTTTTCCATATGATGGCTTTGAGGTGCACACAGCCATACTCAACATTTTTCCCCGTGTCTCTGGGCTCCCTAATATCAGTCCCCAGCCTCCTGTTTCACGATTCACCGAGCGGATGGCGCTCCCTTCTCTGCCCAGAATTATATATGCAGCATATAATAAGCTAGCGGTCCTCGAGATATCGGCGAGTTATGAGCATCCTAATGGCCCCAGTGGTGTTTGATTTACGGTGGGCTTTGGATTCACGCCGCGAGAGAGATAGAGATATCGTTGAATCTCAAAAGGGGGTCGCCACAGATCGTACACACGTAATTCGGGAGATGGGGCATTGTGCCTGTTTTACAGTGGTTTACCCTGCGTAGATGGTGTACTAGATTCTGGTTGTAACTTGTGTTATGAGCCGTATCTGAAAGTAATTCAGCAGTAAAGTGCTACGAGAGAATCCACTTAATTTCTCTGTGTTGCCACTTCATTAGGGAATTGGAATATTGAGAAAACAAAATTGGGTGGAGATACATTGCAGACAATTTATTAAGTACCCGATATGTGAAAGGTATTTTAATTGCTGGGAAATCGGAAAACCGGCTTATTATTCGGCTGGTGTATAACAGTCGCACAAGGTATTTCTTGTGCTACCTACCGGATTTTAATCTTGGATTATAAAGCTTGTTCAGAACCCTGATTTCTGCATAAGAATCTCGGTAATTTTTTTGACGATAATTGGTTCCTATTGAACGTATTAATATTAATTGCGTATAGACTGCCACCAGAAATTCTCAACATTCAACTTTCACCAAACGAATATCTCAAATTTGCGGTCTTCCAAATCCACTTATAATCACACTACTTCAAGTGAATTGCTCATACGGATTCCATCTATTGCCACGCATTCACAGTTGCTGGTTTACCTCCCCTTTACGGATAACCACCTGGCCATTGTGTCTCCTATTTATCAGGCAGGGGTGAGCACTAACTTACTCGTGGGTAGATACCGGAACCTGGACGGTCTAAATGATTCTATTGAATTGATAGCTGAGAAGTCGGGTGACATTACACAAATATTGGAGTAAGTGCATAGCCCATCAACTTATATTATATCGCAATTACCTATTGCACAAAATGCCCTTAGTTTAGCAGTGACCGCAAATCATTCATCGCTGTTGTCACCATTTGTTATTCATATTATGTAATCACCTCTCTACATTCACCAGTCCGAGGGTGTTATAATAAACTCCTTTCGAATTCGAATACCAACTGGAACTCGACAACATCAGACTGAGTAGACAGATTAAGAGCATCCTTGAGAAAACTGGGGTTTGACGAAGTGCTCAGCAAGCAACACCCTCAGCTTCTTACCCTTCCAAGAGACAATATTCTGGCAACACTGAAATCAAATGTCTGAAAGAAAGACATGAGCAGCTATAGTTCGTCCCATCGCCAAATCCTACTCAACATTAATAGTTTGTATACATACGTCAAGTCGAAGAAACTATCACCTCATCAGTCAGCTTAGAGTCTGACTAAATCCAGACTATATTGGCAAGGTCAGGGGATTACTATTGATACTGGCGAAAGTTGCCTTCTATATCTTCTTATTCGTGTTGATAACGCAATTCATTTCCTTTTGCCAAATTAATACTCCTTCTCTAGTCCATTACGCGAGTATTTATTGCAGTTCATAATTTATCTTAAGATCATCAACTGAATGAGATTATAAAATTTTCTTTCACTAAGCCAACGTTTTAAGAGCTGTATGATCTTCTCTTCAGGGCTGTTTATTTCTCATCTATCATTTTTGAGTGTTTTCAGGTTAGAGTGAATGGCAGAGATTGGGATTTTACTCATGACCTATACACTTTGCTTATTCGAAGTGGACGTTACGCGCTTTTTTCTGATGAATGTTGTTATTAATTTGTTCAATCTGTAATAACCTTTTCGTTAGTAAATTATAAATCAAAGACAGATGATAATCATCAAATATTAAGACTTTTTCTATTAGTAGTACATTTTCATTGAAAAATCTCCAATCGGCAATTTTGAAAATTCGATCAATTGGATTGTAGACAATTGCACGTTTCTGGCTAATTGGGTGTATTCATTTCCTTTTTATTTCCCCCCTTTTCACGGTTTTCGTACCAATTCCATCGTTTCTTCATCTTTGTACTTCTCCAAACAAATAACGAAGAGTGCATTATAAAGGTCTTTTTGTTTGTAATGAAAACAATACGACTGAGATCCACTGAATCGACTGAAATTCCCAACCTTTTGCTGTATATACAAGTAAATAGATGCTAAGATTGCGGAGTGCAAACAGTCCCCACTAATGATAATCTCGATAAAAAATGAGTCAATGTATAGCAATATTAAAGTATTAACAGACTATGTCTATCAAAGATCCGTGTGAACAGGTACAGCTGTCTATAATGAAACGATGTTCATATCAAATTGTAATTGATGTAAATTGGATACGAATCGTCATAACTGCTATTTTATATCTGCTCATGTTATTCAAATAGAATTTCTGTGCAAATGTGCCTAACCTCTGGTGTCAATGCAAATTACAGAAAGATACAACAAACTTTTAGACCATTGGAAATCGGCGTTGTGATATTTATATCAGTGTATCCATTCAGATGGTCACATGGAAAAACGAATGCATAAATGTCTTCATTCGCATGAGTTTCCTCTCGTTTCCATCTCTCACCTGAATCAGACTCATTCTCTTCTCCATCCGTCATAGCACCACCGTCGTGAAACTCCAATGCCCACAGGCCAGAGACATGGACTTTGTTAGAGAATGACGGGGATACTTGAGAAGCCAAGGGAGCGCCCGCAGGCGACGTGAGAACGCTACGTGGTTTCGTTGCAGCCGCAACATTTAAAAGCTGCTCAGTCTGAAACTTGAACAAACTTTTGAATGTGCCTTTTTTCTCCCCTGTCGCCTTTGGGTTCTGTGGTTCTTAAATATGATGCAGATATACAAATTATTCAGCGAAAACTTGCAAGGAGGCTAATGCGATTAAGAAATTTTTTATGGTATAAAACTGTCATGTTAGTGGTATTATTGTAGATCATTGTACTCTAGCGGAAGAAACTATCCGTCCCATATTCAGTTTTCATTTTTTTCAGGAAACATCAGAGGTCAGTGGTAATTCACGGAACCCGAATGATTTATACTCTTGTCTTTTTCTCCATCTCGATCATTTAATAAAATCGAGTCTGTTCGGTATAGTCGCAGGGTGCAGCGAAATTAATAATTGGCCTCCTCATTGAGATTGCAAATCTCTCATATAGTTTTATAGTACTGCGATCCAAAGTCCCGAACTTATCACAAGCGGATAGTAAGTCGAAAATCGGGGATAAGGGATTGAAGTTTGATTGAATGAATGCCGCCCAATTTAATAATCAAACGGTAATTAATGACAATATACTGTGAGTCGAGTCACAGTATGTATGATATATCACATACTGAGTGTGTGATATCAGAGAAATAGATGAATTTGTAGAATGATGGTAGATTGTGGCGGCGATTTAGGTTTAGATTCATTTGCAGGACATTTGGATTTTTATACGTCAAGTTAGCAAAGTACGAGGAATAATGCGTTGTCGTTATCGTAAAGCCAACTTGTCCTTCTTTTGCTCGATCCCTAGAGGGAACCAGAAGAGGTGTAGTTTCACAGAAATTTGTAAACTCCAAATACAAACAAACCACCAATGAGATTGACAGAATTATCCTTTGAAATCGTCTCCTGGCTATACCCAAAGGAAGGGCGTAGACCTATTACCAAAGGAGCGGGAGGTCTGTGCCGCATCGCAAATATTATATTAAGGATAATTACCCAATCCCAGCGAAAAAAAGGCAAGCCAGGGGTTGGCAACTATGGCAATGTCAGAACAAATACCGTTACCTCCTGTGCAAAAAATTGGGATCTCCCAAAGATTAAGAAATTCTGGAAAACTCGAAAGAATTTTTCCACCGTCTCCTTTATAACCCAGCGGATTTTTTGATTAATAAAACTAAATTCATCAGCCGGAGAATATTATGATAGATAATTCAATTTAATCATTTGATTTAGTCATTTCTCCAAATACGAAACTACTAAACGCTTAATCCAAAATCGAAAATACAATTCGAGAAGTTAGAAAACGGGAAACCAAACCCTTAGCATCCAGTAATATATCTATTTTCCGATTTCTCCATAATTCCTCAACATTCACCTCTTTCTTATGCAAGTCCGGTGAATTAATGCTCTTTATAGGATTGTGTTCCAAACCAATTTGGATCAGCTCGTTGAAACATGCTGAATCAGTACATTTATTCTACCATTATCCGATTCAAAAATTCATCAATAATTCAAGGGACGTTATTCCACATATTCATTAACAAAAAAAATTGAAACATTTCCATTAAAATCAATTGATATCAGAAGCACTTTTCCATTTTTATTGTAATCAAGAACACGATAGCTACAGATGACGCACTATCAGCAAGCTCGGATAACGCTTATGGAATGCCGTACCTGTCGATTAAATAGCCAGTACATGAGCCCCATACATATCCTGGCCTGAGATACGTGACCAAAATACCGCGATGATTCCATTGATCCCGTTGACACTCCGCGCGAGGACATTGCGATTTTCCGATAAGTCTTCACCCATTGAATTGCACTTCGGTATGGAGACTATTTCTATGAACCACCATTTATCCCTGGACATCCATGTAAATATCATCCCTGAAAAATTGGAATGATATACGATCATGGAAAAAAATTATTACGATCGTGGAAAAAAAACTGATAGCTTGAAACTCTCAACAGAATTACCGGTGAACGAAAAGTCGAGTAGTGAATAAAGAATGGAGGAAAAGAGCAAATGTTGCGTGTCCCACATTATTGTCGACAAGAACAAGATTCCATGTATTTTTCCGAGTTCAGTCATCATTTTAAAGTGAAACTACTTGTGTCTATTTGAGTGTAACCCTGGATGAATTGCCACAATAACTTCCAGAATGAAATTGGAGAATTCAATGGAGCAATGAGTACTTCCTAACAAACGGCTTAGCATAAACATGTTATACAATTCGTTATGGAGAACTCAATTTCCAACTGAAAATTTCATAAAAAAACTATTGATGATTGCAAAATGTCTAGAATGGACAACAGTCGGAGATTGAAATACTGATGAAATGTTCACATCACATATCTTCATACATATACGCAATACAAAATTTCTATTACACTAAAATTTTTTGAAAAATACCGTTAGGAAAAATCACAAAAACTTCAAAGCGTCGGACTTTTAGGATCTAGAAACCCATGGGGGCCAAACAGGAAACTTCCAGGTTTATAGCTGAAATAACCCGGTTGGATTAAATAATGGAGATATGGGAAAATGCTCTAAACAGAAAATCTTATTTACGTCATGCAGAATCATTCAAGTTCCATAAATCATAGCGGTATCTCCAATACCTCCTGAAAAAATGAGGATTGAATAACGAGCGGGCTGCAGACTTCCCTCCCTTACATATGACCTGTAATATGCTGTAAACTATTGGAAATACTTGGGAAAGTCTTAAAATTTGACTGATGCCATTTTTCATGCCAACATCCCTCCATGCCTTCACTCTTATGAAGTCCTTTTCTATACTCATGAATTTCCACCGGAATTATTACAAATCAAAAATCCGTTAAGGCCTTGCAATTGATTACGAATACAACTTCATTTGACAAATTTTTGAAATATCAATGATTTTGAAAACTCCTCAGTCTTTCGTAATTCTCAGATTATCGAAAAGTTTTGAATTTTGAAAAATACAGAAAGTTTCAAAAATATGCAAATTCAAAAAGCTATAACAAAGTAATATTTCGAAGTTGTTAAAATTCACAAAAATTCCCCAAATTTAAGCCATTTTCTGTGGTCACCGTGGGTGATAAAAAAAACCTCGACTTGCGAAATGTAATTCAAAGATTTTCCACCCTCGAGAAACTGTCTGCATAATCCGCGCTACATAAACCGGCGAATAGCGTATCGAGCCCAAGCACCAAATGCTCACACCAATGCATGAATGATACATGAAGATTTTCTTCGGACCCAAAGGCACATCCTTGGTACATCGTCATCCGGCGTTACAGCCCCACGCCAATGTCCGATACTCGCAGCAACAAAGTTTACATAATATAGAACGAAACGAGACTATAACGGTTGACTTGCCGCAGAAAATGCCAGCGGCGTCCTTGTACTCCAACACTGGACGCTCTGTCGCTCTCTCTCTCTCTCTCTTACTACTTAAAGTCCCGATGTGGCGAGAGATTTTTTTATACCACCCTGTGTGCGCTACGGAAAGTGGAAAACCTCAGCGCTTGAACCCGACTCGGCAAACTGACCATGTTATTACATTCTCCAAGAGTCAGGAATATTTTGGTACGATGCTCTTGCCAATGATCGCAGCAAAATCGTCTGGGCCCTTTCACTTACCATCAAAGGAAAATCGAAGCTATGAATCCGATGAATACATTGAGCCATTCCAAGGCAGACATTCGAAAGTGTTCAATTTTTTTTTATTGTTGTTTTCATTTTGCCATTCTTGAAGTTTTTAAATTTCTAATTCTTCCGTTCGTTATTTATATTTCGTCACTTTCCAAAAAATTGTTTGTTTTTTAGGGAATTTGCACATTCTGAAATTTGTAAAATATTTGAAATTGTTTGATTTTCATAAAACAGTTTCGGGTGTTGCACTTCAATTAACATATCGAAAGGTCCTAAGTTCAAACATTGATTATAGTTATGTTTCAGCTTTCCTTCAGATCTCCAACCAAGTGTGGTAGTTGGATGTACATATTCCCGAATTCCACAAAAAGTACCTCAATAACCCGAAAACGGGCGATATTTCTTTCCCATCCTCCATCGCATGAATCATCTGCACTATACATGTCAACGAGCATTAATAAATCTCACAATAGAAAATCGTAAAGAGCAGCGCGTTTTTACTGTCGCTCAGGTGTGTTGTTCCCCGTAAACCGCCTGGCGAGATGCTGAGTGCGATTCAGACGCCCTATTTTTGGTCCATGCAGTACAGTGTTGGTGAGATGAGTAATGTGCAACCCAGTTATGTTACTTCATTTGCTCCACCCTCCCTGAAATAGGAGATTGAGTGTTTGGGGAGTAATACAGAAATTGAATGCTCTAATAAATGAAAAACATGAATTGAAAACATGAATGGTATACCAACCCTACAAAATTCCCATGGAATAAAAATCGTAGACTATAATTTTTCAGTTTTTAATTGCCAGCTGAGAATCCTCGACAACCATTTTAATCTCGTTCATTACCATCGCGACTAAGACAATTGATTTTTTTTCTTGTTTTTTTTACGAATAGGGTAACTTGAAAGTTCCAAGAGATGAAAAATAGGAATTGAAAAACCTACTGCTATGGCATACCGCCCCCCGAGAATACTTACAAAATACGAAATTCAAAGTTGAGTGTCTTTGCGAGTTATCACAGGAGTGCTGACGCCATTACTGGTAAGCTGACACCAGTTGTGGAACTTCATGGAACACACCCGTATACTCTCACCGTTCTATTCCCCTTGGGATATTAAAAAGTTTGTTTTCACCACGACAGACCGTTATTAAACTCGAATCGAAACGGCTTATGTAGATTGCTCATTATATAGCGACGCTCTGTCTCAGGGATTTTATTGCAGTGAAAAGGGGATAGTGTAAAGTAAGGGAGATAGACTAAAGAATACTGGGTAGAACGAGAACGTTTTAATTGCAATGTAAATCGCGGTCACGGCTCTCTTTTCCATGCCTGCTCTTATATTTTTTTTTCTCCCTCTTGGGTGTGCCCCTTCTACCCACGATGACCCACTCCATTTGGCTTTATCAAACTTTTCAACCTCCAACTCGCAACTGCACCATTCTCCCAATTCAATTAAGAATGGCAGAGGCATGAGAAAGAGGTGGACCACGGAGATATTCAACTTCTTCGCTTCAGAAATGAAAAGACACTGTTGAATGAAAAGGTGTGACCTCTTTTTGGCTGCCAATGTAATGGGCACAAAATATTACTCCAGTTTTTTTGTGTTACAGCATCGAAAGTCACGAAGAATTATCCAACTGTGTTTATATCCTATGTGCGTATACACGAAGATCAATTTGGGTAGAAACTACCAGAAAAGTTATGTAGAAAC
Source organism: Asobara japonica (assembly GCA_026005395.1). NCBI lineage: Eukaryota > Metazoa > Arthropoda > Insecta > Hymenoptera > Braconidae > Asobara > Asobara japonica. The sequence continues at coordinate 6,615,805 of BQMI01000334.1, forward strand.
TACACAAGTTTGCTCAGCAGGGCCGGCAGAAGGTGTATGGTATGTATGGTTTCCACCATCCACGGTAGTTTCGGGTGTATTGTACACCATACACAGCAATACAATTTTTGTTTCCTTGAACCTTTTCCTTGTCACCTTTGGCGCGGTAAGCAGACAGGACCAGGTGTAAGTGCGTGTGTATGTGTTCATTTATCCAAGAATTCTTAACTAGCTGAGACATTTTTTTAGTAAGACTGCTGGTTGAAGGCATAATCAATTTTTTCTTTAATTTGCGCCTTGAACATTAATTGAACGTCGTTAATAATTCGACTCGTTGACATTCCCACCCATACCCCATTCAGAGAACTTCTGAGGAAGACATAGGTAAACTAGACATCAAACGTCTTCTTTCAGTAGTCGAAAGTAAACGTCAAACACAGTTGGTACCAGTTTTTTGGCTTCTAGATTGACGAGAACCGCGTAAATAGGCACGTGCAGAATCTACGAGGCAATTCCATGTCTACAGCATAGTACCTAGAGACACAATCAAAGGTTGCTATGACAACAGAAGAACATACTCAGTGAGTTTCTGTCAAAGGTACCGTATGTCTGTTAGCGTATAAACCCAAATGTGCCAGCGAGGGTAAGAGCAATGGTAAAAATGTGGCAATTCGAGATGCGAGGGTATGGGAATATGAGGGGAAAAAACCCAGGATTATGGAAGAGCGTCTCTCAATTACGGCGTAACCCTCACGAGACTCTCTTCACTTGGGTGTGCGATGATTTCCTGTCGGGGTAACCTGGTACATACCACTTTCTAAGTTGAGGAAACTGGATACATATTATGGACGAAACTGTTATGCCATCCTAATCAATGAAATATTCTAAAAAACCTAAGTCGCACATTGAAAATGGGGTAGAAGCTCCTGTGAGAATGGATGTATGACAGACTTAGTGATCGCTTACACACTTTTCCTTTGCAATAATTTCAACGGAAAATATTAAATATCTCGTTTATGAACGGCTGCGAATGTGGTCACATAATGAGGAGCAGGCCGCTGTGTTTGTTTCATTGTAACACATTTTAGCCTTCAGCCGCGTTTGAATTATGGCGGCCAGTGGTGGCAGTACCGGATATCCGCCGCTTGGGGTCTTTTCGAATACGCGCTGCCGACCGGTAGCATCACTCATATATACTAACTACAGGACTTGTCCCTAGGGGCCAGCGTGTCTAAATTGTCTCGACCGAGGAGCGCCTCTAGCGCCATCCTCAACCGGTAGTAGTACTAACCGGGAGGGGAAGGCGCATGGTACAGTGCGTCTGTGCGTGGTGTAAAAATACTGATGTAAAATTACTTCCCCACTCTGCCGCACATTCGCAGTTACGTTAAATTAATACCATTACCGATTGAGGAGGCGCTACGTCAGCGCCTCCTTTTATCTTAAATTTAATTACGTTTTACTATTGAATGAGAGCATTACATCAGCTTTTACATCAGCTTGTGTTCGACAAATTTTCAACCTGTCAACATACGAGAATGAAGTGTTTTTTTACTCTACTAAAATTCAATGTCAGTGAACTAAACGGAATGAATAGTTTCTACCATAAATATTAATATTTGTCAATAAGGAAGTTGAACATATTAAAATAATCCCGGACGTGGCGACTCGAAATAATAAAAGTATTCCCTGGTGAGTGGTTTATTGCCACCTGCTACTCACTAAACAATCTACGGTCTACTGCTATTGCACTTCTTTTCAATAACTGAACTGTGTGTCGCGCACAAATTTTCTATAATGAATATCTCCATGATATTAATACCGGCGATCGCAATTATCATGCCAGGTGAACATATATTTGCTATCTCTATTTCTTTTCCAAACATTTCCGTTTCAAACATTTGCAAACAATGCGTTTCGATATTAACGTATACTTTTCCTTTCCGATACGTAATGCAAATATTATTATATAAATTGTATTCCTATCCGTTTTTCCGTTTATAACCGTACATATATGAAAGAAGACACTCTTGAGCTATTTAGATGTGTCATGACTGTCAGATTATTCATGTCATTTGGTTCCAATAATCTCAAAGTGATCATTTTCAATTAGAAGTGAGCGGCCTACGCAATGGGCGCCACGCGCAGGTTGGGCAGTTTCCTTACATCGCAATCGTATACGTAGGTCGCTGAGGTGGCTGCAATGTAATCATCCTAGATCATAAGCACATTATTGTAAGAACAAAATATGTCATTGATGTCCAACCTATAAGGCTGTCAATTCAAGTTGGACGTACAACTGTTCGGGCTGATAATAATATAGGCATAGCCGTTGAACGAGTTATCCTTCATCATCAACGTCTCAATAATGATTCACGATTTTGCAATTTTAAAGGCAAGTAATTGTTCCTTTACTGACATTGGTCATACGCCATGAGACCTTGCATGCGTTCCCATAAATAAAATCTTAATATCATGAGAAGTGAGATATTATTTTTTCTGATTATGTTTCTGTAAATGTATCATCAGCCTCGTGCAATTTCTCGATTCCATGAAGAAGCATATTATGCTATCTTATTACATTCTCTGCCTGTTAAGCTGGCTTCTCCAATCCTGTATTGTCTACTGGTGCGACCAGTTTCAATTCAAACACAAGCCATAGCGGATTGTTCAATATGTCACATGGCTGGATGGATTGTGGACGTGGCGCAAGATCAGCTAACTCTGGCATGGTGTCCTGTTCAAATTTTACCTGCAGAAAGGTGCATTGAGTTGGGCGTGGATATTGGGGAAACGGAAGTATGCTTCGTAGGTCCAACTGAGCTGTCTACCATCACGACCGTATGAATACAGTTGAATTCAGTCTATATTGACATATCATTTCTGTGGGCTACACGTCAAAACAACACAGGACAATTTCAACTGATCTGGTTACTTAGCACTTTTGCTTAGGTTTGGATCTTTCGCGTTTGAAGTTATTAATTCTATAATTTAATGCGATAGTGATGGGACCAATGACCACGTCCTCGTTGCGTCCCAAGTAGAGTTAGGTAAGAGCTAGTGATGATCAAACAAATTGTCTCCACCAATACTCGTGTCAGCAGGTTTTTAAATCCCTAAATTGTTCTCGCGTCAGTGCGAAATGAGCGTCAGTGATGCTCAATAGTATTTAAATATACGATGACTAGAGCAATTCAATTCAAATTGTAAATCAATACAAATTTGTATGAATAGAGCTGGACAGCTTATGAGTACAGAGAGGCCTCTATATCAGGTAATTCCTCCTGTATCCCGTTTCATTTTTTCTTATGTTGTTTTGACGTGGAAATCTTCTTCGATATTTATTCATTCCTCTGTATGGTATATTATGACAGGAGGATGATGGTTCTCCAATAGTCTGCAATGGAGCTCTCGTTGGAATGGTGGTCCATCCGGAGCCTGTAGGACCAACTCCACTTAGATCCAAACCAACCAGGATGGCCAGGATATCTTACTACACCCCCTGGATTTTCCAGACAATCGATAATTTTTAATGTTATTCCGCGTAGAAAGTAGTGATTGCTATGGAAGAAGAATAATTTTCCCAGCTATAATAACAATAGTTTCGTCAATAATGTTTTGCATTGATTGAATAAACCATCAACAAACCATCAAATCAAATGTGTGCATACAAATACATGTGACTACGTAATGTGAGGGAAAATCTTTCTTTGCCTCCTATTATTTTATGAATCAACGATGGAACATCACAACTGTTCGTGCAATGGTCAATATTGATTAAAAATAACGTTTTTGATACGGTATGTCCTTCCAAGAATATTTATGCATTTTATCGCTCATACGTGTAACATTGAAAAGCAATATATAGAGAGCAAGCTATAGTAAAACGTGACGACACGAGAGTGTCCACAATGCGCCATAATTTTTGTGTCACAAAGTTCCATTAGATATATAGAACATTCATATTTATTCCGAAGAATCGAAATAAAGTGGGAAGAAGCACATACGTGGAACAATATATCATCACTGCCTAAACTGTGTATTTTGTTGTATATTGTGTATATTGTTGAAACTCAGATTCCGGAGAAACTGATTCGGTGAAGAATGATTCGATTGTTAACAGTACTGGTGACAGCGATTGTTACCTCAGGTGAGATTAACACTATGATTTCTGATAGAATTATTTTTCGGTTCGAAGTTAAAAAATCATCGTCCATTGCAAGACTCCACAATATGATCCAACCAATATATTTGAAACGGGGATAACAATTGAGACCTACAATGGGTCGATCGGTTACGCGATGGATTTGTAATTCCGATGACCTCTAAGACAAAAATTAATCATTCAAGTATGGTACCAGCTGAATAAAAAAAGGCGACAAGACCATGTCCTCCGAATAGTATGAGACAGATCTACCGATGCTTTGTCACAGCTCAGATGCACTACATGAAATAGCCCTATACGAGCAAAAATATTGGAAATAATAGCTTAAATAATTCGATTGGATTTATTGTGACGAATTGTCTTGTAATGGAGCCACGCACCACTGCTGTATATACTGATGTATAAGTGTTTTATTTACCACGACGTTTTACAGCACCATCATCAATTAGCACTGATAGTATCACAACTGTAGGAATATCAAGTAACAATATGGAAAAAAATGCAAATTAATGACAATGTTATTAGAGGTGAACGGGTTAACTAACGGACGTCCAGCACATCGTGGTGACTTTCCGTTCATAGCAGTGGTATGCCACTATGCCTGGGCTACATGCAGTGGAGTCATCCTCGATGCGAGGCACATTCTTGTAAGAGGGACCTGTATCGTTAACGGCTCACCCGAAACAATCACAGTTATGGTCGGCCGAAGAACATTCACTTTGTGTAATCATCTAAGTTTGGCAGTTGATAGCTTTAGAATTCATCCTCAACGCATCAATGATATTCATGATATTGCAGTACTAAAGGTGAGCGATTTATGCTCTTGAACTTCCGATAGTATTATGCTCCATATGACTCACCGCCAATTCACCTCCATTGATGTTTGTTAGTGGTAACCCGAGCTCCGAGTCTGTAAACAAGATCCATTGTGGTTTATTTATAATTGTATTAGTTTTCCTTCATTTTGTTTCGTTGTCTGATAGACAGCAGAGTAGTCTTCGAGAGATGCCTTTCGTTTACCAACTTTTTTGCCACTTACTTTAATTTGGGAGCAAGGCGCTGACATGTAGAAACTCATGTGTTCAAAAAATTATATATATCCTGATATACTTCTTGCCTGTATCAAGCTTGCCCAATCGATTAGCTGGCGACCAACAGTGCTACCAATTAACATCGCTCGAGTACCAGAAAATTGCGAAACCTGTATTATGACTGGTTTGGTTTGGTCCACCAATGCAAATTCCAGATCTTCGGGATGGAGCTCTGCATTCATTTACAGTCGTGAACGCTGTGAAATGCTCGGCGTGGATCTTGGTGAAACAGAACTATGTTTTGTGGATCCAACTGCTCGGACCATTATAACCGTGGTAAGGATCGATGCAAACGGTATTCCATTTGCACCAATCTATCGTTTTGTTTCCATTTGTGTTTTCATATGTAATACTATGGCAGGTAGATAACGGTTTTCCAATAATTTGTGAGGGAGCTATGGTTGGACTGATATTCGTTTCTGGAGCTGCCGACCTTCCTACCCCTCCAGCTCTACCATCTGTGATGATCAACCTGCAATATTATGAAGACTGGATTAACAACCGCAATTAGAAATGGTGAAATTATCTATATACATATATGCTGAAACATTGGGTGCTCATACAATATCTATTGTGCAATTGAAAGTCTTGTATTGCTTCAGTTACAATCTTCTAAAAAAACACTTGACGTTAAAGATGTTCAATGAAAATGTTATTTTCTGCATAAGTCACGTGATATCGGAAACAATGCACGTGTCTAACTTAAGTTAGAAAGGTGTTTAGCCAAACATTCCATTCTGTTTAGATTTGCCGACGAAGAATTATGGCCAAATGAGGAAAGTTTCATTTGCGAAGTTTTGGGTAAGTTCATTGCATCCCCATAACGCATCATAGCGGAACGATCGGACGGTGCATTCCCATGTTCGATTCAAATTGTCAAACTCCGAAGGCCATCTCAACGTCAACTACCATTGACCTGGAAGGATTCAGGCGGTTGGTTGAACTCATAGAGGTTCTCGGCCTCGTATTTGGCGAAATGATCTAACAGTTTACAGCGCGTGACATCGATGAATTCATGCTATAAATGCGCACGTTTGGAAATAAGAAATAACCCTCAAAGTTCAACGGTTTCAACTTTATTAGTCCGTCAATTCACCGAAGTAGTTCCGTATGAGTTAATCACCATAATCTACTTATCAATTATTTACTTGCAATTATCGCAAATAATCGCGACTGAAAATTCTTCTTTTGCTGCATTAATTAGTCATTCATATAACGCAGCTATACATAGCATTATCTGATAACTTGGCCGAATTATCCCAAGTTCGAACATCAAAAGCTGTCAATGCTAGCCAAAAGCATGAAGAGTTACATCCGCTGAGGGGATCAAAGTCATGAATTCCCCAGACGTAAAAACCCATCAATTGACATGTGAAGGCTCCGTTCATCCGGGAAACGTGAACGTCCATTATTTTGTGAATGAGCGATTTCATGTAAAAACGTCAGAAGAATTTTTTCCAATATCAAAAATACAAATTTATCGAAAATCGCATGTCAGGCGAAGAAGTAATATTAGAATTATATATTACATACATTAGATAGTATAGAGAAAGGTTGGTTCGCGTACCCGTTTGGTAGTAAGTGGAATCGATAGGGATGGGTATGGTGGTCCCAAATATGGGGGGCTCCTCATTTGGTACTAGGGAAGAAGGTAGCTAGTTAGGGGGTGCAATGGATTGAGAGGGTTCGGGAGTCCGAAATATGTGGGTTCCATTGTGTGGTTATTCCGTATTGGGGAGCACCAAGATTAGATGTTAATCAGCAGAGATGTCTTGGAACTGAGAGGGGACCTTGGGTGGGACCTAGAGCTCTTGGGGCCGACACCGAGCTACCCAGCTCGGCTGCACGGAACCCTTGACCTTCTCTTCTCCATTTTCAGGGCCTACCCATATATCCTACCCTTGGTAGCCTTCCATCCTAGTCAACTGAGGCCGATTCGTCGCGATGTCCCGCATCCGATTTTCTGCTCTCAAATTACTCACCCTCTTTGAAGATTTTACACTCCACTCCACAGGTACAAATAAGCAAACAGTATGAAGTTGAGTTCAGAGGGGATGCTGCAGGGTCACTTGGAAGGGTTGAGACCCTGTCACGATGACCCGAGGGTCAACATGCGCCAAAATCATTGCAGATTGAGAATACTTAAAGACTCTTCAATATCGTCATCATTGGGGTTGATTACATAATTAATGCATGGGAAGCCATCTACGAACGATTTCGACTACATGCAAATACCATCTCATACACACACGCATATTTTGTTAAAGAAGGTATAGAAATGATGGGTTTGCTTTGGAATGCGAGTATACAGTATAGGTTCCTTAATTCGCCCTGCTCGAGGGATGATCTTAAGCGACTTTCGATTGAAATCTGTATTAAGGAACAGCCTCACACGATCGCCGGCGAAGTGCATTGGAAAGGGTATATACATATGTCGAGGGTGCGCGGAAGGGGGGAGGGGCAAGCGAGTAGGGGCAACGGAACAGAACCTACAATAAACAAATAAACGCTTAGACGTCATGACGATGGATATGGGTGAATGAGAAATTTGAAAATTTCGTATGCTTCGCAGATGACATAACAAGGATGTATGATGCATATGAGGTGGCAGACGATTTGGAGGAAGAAGAGTCTGCAAGGATAAACGATTCGATTACATTTCACATATATTATGGACACTCTAATATATGATAAAAAAAATTAATTTTCATTTTTGAGGGCAAACCAATAACCCCCCGATAAGGGATAACATCCCCGATAACATTTCAAATTTCGGCAAATCAGAACAAGAACTTCGGAAATATAGATTTTTGTTTAATGTGAAAAATTTCAAAATGTTCAAAGTTTTGAAATTCATTAAAATCGGAATCAAATTCAATTCATCATATGACGAAACTTTATATTATTATTTTTTATGAAATATCTACGGTTCCAAAACGATTTAAACTTCAATAATATTTTTCATTTTCCCATTCTTCAAACAATTTTCCACCTTTTAGTATAGAATTGCGAGTCATCACGAAATTGGCCGACCTTTTTGCTTTCCAATCGTTTGAAATTCTCAGAAGTTTCACTGCAAAGGAATCTGATTCATAAGATTCTGCGTTTGCAAATGGGTATTCAGGTAACACTTAAACTCCCAGAAGTTCTCGAAATGCTGCAAATCAACTGAAAGAGACATAAGACCCCGATAAATTCCCGGAGACACAGTTACGTACATCAGATCCCGGGTTTGTATACCCAGATAAACTCCCAAAAGTTGGGGGGGGGGGAGGGGCGGAGCGGGGGAGATCGATCTCAGATAGAGTAAAACATAGTCGCATTTGGGATAGAGAGTTTGCACTCTCAGTGGGGCCTGGAGGAGATTTACCGTCTACTCGTGAACGGACGTATCTACTTGAAAGGGTTAGGCACTGTAACGCCACGGCCATGCCCATCGACTCGGTCTCACTCAAAGCAAGTGCATCCCATGGTATATGTGCCGTTCATACCCGCTACTTACTAGTATGCTTTATGTACACAGAATAAACGGAATTTCAGTGTATCGAACCAAGAACTTCTTGATTACATGAAATAGCTTGAGCCTATACACATACACACTCACGAAGATAAAAGCTATGAGGATGTAATGTTGACAGGTTTGATTCATTGAAGATTCTACCAAAATTTGAGTGGTGACTTTTGATATCATTACAAAAGTGTTTCCATGTTCTAACTCCTTTACGGATAGTATATTATGAAGTAATTCATGTTGAGGATATATCCCATTAATCCAATGTATCTTTCAGAACAGGGGATATTTCATCGGGTTTTCTAGTATACCAGATATCGGCAATTTTTTCATGTCTCAAATTGAGCTTCCTGTATTTATACGAACATTCTTGCGAAATTCCGCAATCAAAAAGTCCGGAATTTGGGGGTGGTACAATAGAGCTGATTGTTTATCGTATGACTTCGCTCAAAGCGAAGGAGCGCCAGTGGGTGGAGCTGTTGATGGTAACTACTTGAGAGCTTTCAGAGGCTGCATGTGTATGTTCAGTGGGCAAAAGAAGAAAACGGGGAATGGGATAGGGTAAAAAATGTATTTGCTGTCCCAGTTTGCTTCGGTTAGCATTGCGCGGCAAAAGCTCTTCAGTAAACCCAGCTTGAAGCTGGTGTGCAAACGTTGACCTATATTACAATCACAGCCGCCACTGCGTGGACATGAATCCAACCAATGGGATAGGTTTATCCTGACTTGATTATATATTTTAATGCAGGTTGTTGAATTTTCGTTGGGCATTGACTTTCTCATTGCTGAGAATGTTTTGTTGGTTCAATAATTAAACTCATCAAGATTATTGTTCTAATGTTCCCATCGATTGCATTGACATAAAAACATAAAAACCTGGTTGGTTTTGTGGATGAAGAACTTTTGAAGAGAATCCGAAATACTGATATTTTAGCGCAACACAGAGGATCACGCAGTTTTGATGTTTAGCTACAGTAGTTTGACCGTAGTGCTCACTCTGATGGAAAAACAATTCTATCAGTGTTTTTTTTTTTTTTTTAGAGAAACTTATTCCAGCTCAGTAGGGCAAGCTGAGCCGATGGGAATGGAGCAACTGGCATGCTTGAAAAAGAATCGGTTTAAAAAGAGAGGAAAATGGGCTTTCCAGATTTTTTTAACTCCTGAAAACTTCTCCAGATCAAAGAAAAATAAATAAATATATATACACGAAAAAAGACGCTTATGAAAAATCAAACTTCTTCAAAATCTTGATTCACTCGCCTGGCATCAACCACTCACAACCCTTCCGAAAAATGGGTCAGAATTATGTGAAATGAAACAGTGAGAATTTTTCGATTACGATTTTTCAGTTTGTATATTACATTAACTTTTCAAGATCAAGAGGTTAATAAAATCTATGTCTAATCCATTCTGACGGAGATGAGTTTAGTCATGAATCTTAAAAATTTCAGAAACTACAAAAGTTTCAAAATTTTCCTCAGACTTTGTAAAATTTAATAAATTCCAAACTCGAAACGTCAAAAATTTTCACAAATTTTAACAAATATTTTAAAAATTCCAATAAATCCGAAGGTTTCAAAAATTTCACAAATTTGAATTTCAGAAATTTGAACAAATTTTAAAACTTCAGAATTTTCCCGAGAACTTGAAGACTTCAACTATGTTCAGCATTTTAAATCGTCTAAAGCTAAATACTTCCAATAATTATCAGAAAATAGGTCACCTGAAGTTTCGTATTGCGTCTACCAACATTTTGTATCAATAATCCTAGGAAAGTAGAGACGAATCCCGCCAAACAAGATTCAATGGGTAGTGAAGATTACAGTTTTTTAACTAGAAATGTGCGGCAACGTGACCCCAAGGCAAAATCCAATCCCTCGCAGCCTTAATTAATGTCGAAGCATACACGACACATCGACCTATATGTCAATCCTTGTACGAGGCGCACATTGGAGAGGTGCACGGCCGCGTGCAAAGAGGCTTCTATCTTAATTAACGTACCGATGAGCATACTCTATAATACATCAGCTGATGGCACCACACGCCGCGCCGCCCAATCCCAACCATCCACTCTCTATATGACAAATGATATATAATCACTATGTATCATTCACCGTAATAAAAAACTAAACTTTTCCCATTGGTCTAATCTAATAGAGATTAAGGCTAAACATCTGGAATCTAATAAACGGGATGTGGGTCTGAACCTATAACTTCCCGATATTTGTGTGTTTCTGTGTTATAGCGTGATATCATATCGTTGAGCATATCGGATTAGTTAAGCGCTATCGTCTTAATTATGCGTGTTACGAAAAAAATCATACAACACAAAATGTTTGTCTTTACATGAGAAACAACTTTTATTCAGAAATTTTTCATATAACTCTTGCCGTTCATGTAATAGAGCGTTATAAACAATTAAAATCGTGATTTTTTGTTAATTACTAAACAACTACCTGGCCGATTAAAAAAAAACTCCTTTCAGAACACCGCCTCGGCGAGACGTAATTTTTGAAAAAAAAAAAATTAAAATCGGTCCAGCCCTTTACGAGCAACCGTTCGCCAAAGATTTGCTCACATACGTACACACGAACATCTCATTGGAAACATGTCAGAATGATGCCAAACGCCGAGAAAAGTCAAAATTTCTTGCTTGCTGCGTGCATCTCCAATTCGTGGACAAAATATTAGAGACGTTGAAAAAAGCCTGAAAGTGTGTTGGTAATTGGCAGAATGGGCCATATACTTCAATATATGTATATAAGTTTTACGCCAAAGAAATTGATTTCATCAAGTTGGTTTACGGCCGGCGATCTGCACCTAAGGTTATTCCGGATTTACTTCATAAATCCGAACAATCCAACGAGTTAATGTTCCTCACGAAGCCCTCCCTTTCTTCGTTCCACCTCCTCTTCACTTCTACACTTCTGCTTCACCACCATTCTTCTTTTCAACTGTCCTCCTATTTTATTTTCGTACAGGGCGCGACGCACTTAGTTTCAGCGCACCCGCTTTCGCTCCCAAGTTCTTCAACCCGTAAATCCTTTAAGTGCCTCCCGCCTTGCTTGAACTGTGTGCGCTCAAGTGCATATAAGAACATGTACGTCGTTTTTATATGTTACGCTTTTTCTATTGCATCCACGATTTGTCTTCGCTACTCCAGTTATACTGGGCTCATCTGTGCTACGTTGAAGATATAGCACTGCATCATCACTTTATTTACCTGAACATGTACTCCAAATGGGACTCCTCGGATGAACAATATCATCAACATTGATTTGGGAAAACAAATTTTTCTTCAAAGTGCACATGTAATCACTCAACTCAAGAGCTTTTATGTTACTATAGTATTCCACAGCTACCATATTACCATAGTAAAAGTCATGTAATATTTTTTCCTCGCACTGATGAAACCCCATGACATTTCTTCTAAACTGTTTAGCACCTAGGAAATAGAGAATTGAAAAACATCGTCTCCCATTGATAATTTACGATAATTTTCGTCTCCAATCGAACTTGTCCCCCTGGCATACCTCTACTTTGACATTTCAACGGCGTCACTGAGGCTGAAAAGAATTTCAGGAGCATTACGCGACTTGGGAAGCCTGCCAGACGGATTTATAAGCGTTTGCCAACAAAGTGGGCCTCCCTCTGGAGTATTTGGATATTCGATGGTGTGGAAAGTGTTGGTTTGGCAGTAGAATGATAAAAGCACGATAAACCATCAGGCATTGTAGCTGAGTATAAGTGGAAGTAGGAGAGAGATCAAGTTTATGTACGAGTGAAGGCTTTCGACAGTAAGGCCAGCTCCTCCTCTTCCCCTCATTTTTTCTCCCCCTACGAGCTACTTTGTTGTGACCACTCGCTCCTTGAAGACAGCCCTTTCCTGTTTTCCCACTCACTTATCACGAAAAAACAGTCTGCCCTTTAAATAACCAACACTTCATGCATCCTTTATCGGACAGAATTTTTCAGAATGCACATGCGCGCGTACACGCATACTTATTTAGGTCTAATGAGAAAACTTAGTCTTTTTATCAATTCCATGCAGTTCTCTGGAGAATAATACTTTACCAATTCAAAATTGATATCTATTCGATATTGTCACCGGGTGTGGCATCTTCCCTAATGTCGTAAATTCCAGGTATACTTTCTGGAGTACTGCAACAATAGTCCGAACTAATAGTCATTATCGGATTATAGTCCATACGCTGTGACAGTTTCCGTGGCCAAAAATGACTTTTGAAACGGCAAGAAATTTGAGTGTTGGAATTTATGTTTTCGAGGGTGCTGAACACGAATCCGATATCCATTAATGCGAAATATGGTAACTTTTTTTGTTAATAACAATTCAATTGTTTATAAGGCGATTGCATGAAAACGGCGCAAGTTCTGAAAAAAATGTTTAAAACAAAAAATGTTCCTGTTTTAATAATAAATCAATTTTGATTTTTGACTTTTTTTTTTTTTCTCATATTTATCCGAGAAATGTCACTTGACTCTGTGCGGGACGAGGTTTTGCGCTTGGGTGCTGTCCGCGCTGCGCTGCAGCCAGCGTACGAGGCAAAATGTAGATTTGATTAATAAAACCCGGCCACAATCAAAAACATTTGTTTCAAATGTAGAACGAGGTATAGCACACGGAGCACAGCGCACGGTCCGAAAGTTCGGCGGACTGCCCGCTTGAATTTCTCCACACCTATCATATTTAGAGGAAATAGTTTTAGATGAAAAATATTCACCAGAAAACGCTCTAAACATTGAGCCATAGTAAAATTGCCTCGGCCAAATATATATTGTTCAAATTTGAGGTTTTATACGGCGTAACCCGCAAATTTGCGTACTTGTCTCCCTTTCTCACGAAAATATCTCGTAATCCGTTAGAGTTATAGAAAAATATATAATATTTTTTCATAATTTGCGTTGTTTTCATGCAATCGCCTTATAAACAATTAAATTGTTATTAACAAAAAAAAGTTACCGTATTCTGCATTAATGGATATCGGATTCGTGTTCAGCACCCTCGAAAACATAAAAACACTCAAATTTCTTGCCGTTTTAACAGTCATTTTTGGTCACGGAAACTGTCACAGCGTATGGACTATTATGAAATTAACATTCCAAGAGAAAAGAACCAGGGTCTCTCTATAGATGGCCTATTCCTGTTTCCTCCACAAAACCTCCTGATTTGTAATTCTCACCCGAATTACAGATCTACAAGGGCTCTGGTATACGTGTCAGCTTCCAAGGATTCCTGAGATCATCACATTTTTTTGATAACACTCAGTTGGGAAATTTTTTATTTAGCTCAATGGATCGGGCAAAAGGTTACGTTCAGATGATTCAGAATCATCTAAAAGGCAAAGTTTTCCTATTCCCAAGGAGGGGTGGATACGACCCTTGCACGAAAAATTTTATGGGAATTGAACATTTCGTTGATACATCCTTGTGGCCGCACAACGCGACATCTCCAATCTTCCAATGGCCTCCACATAGGTGACATACTCTCTCAGAGGCAATTTGATTTTCTGCATCACCAATTTAAAATCCACCTCTTTTACCAAACCTATTCTCCGAATTCCCATATTAGTATTTCCGCTTATCCCCCCGATGTAACCTCACAATCTACCATGGAATTCCAGAAATAAAAGAAACTCATAAACCCCTTTTCACAGTTTCAATCTCCCCACCCCCCTCCCACCCCCCTGCTCTCCGTCAGCTTCTGGTCGTGGTTCAGCTATTCTCGAATAAGCGAGTAGAAAACTTCATGGTTTGACCTTAATGGAACGATGCCCAACCTGATCTCAAATTCTACTCTGGCAATCCCCATACCAGGAAAAATGGCGACCTAGAAAGCCACATACGAACAATGTACGAAAACCAGAAAAGCTCCTCATCTTTTTCCTACACTGCTGGACCCATACATGGAACATTTCATTTCATTCTACTCTTTTCACTACCATGTACTGGTCTAAGTACAATCCCCCTAACCCACTCTTCCCCCCCGCCTAGTCCAATGTACCAGAAATTCATTTGTGTGTGATAGTCGGAAGGCCGTGTTTCAGTGTTAGTTGCAAATAAGTACAGAGTTTGTGGTGAATGCAACGATGTAAGAAGCGAAGTGGTCTGCAGTCCAACCGAGTGAGCAGAAACAGGCAACTGAGTGGGTGGGTGGGGGGAGGGGGGGGGGAGGCAGGGGGTGGTAAGAGGAGTCAGAGGTTTGAGTGGTGCACGTCCACTAAAAACGGGCAACTCTCCTAAACCACTTCAGTATTCCACGTGTACGACGGACCCTCCGTATTTAGGATCTCGCTAATGCATCTCGCGTATTTCCGCGAATTGCCAGAGAGTTAAACTCACCCGACGACCCATGTCCAAGGAGAATAGGAAAAGACAAACGATCCACTCACGGAATCTATATGAATGTCTTGGGAATTAGTTAGAGAGAAGCTTTTTTGCTTGATTTTGGAAATATTGTATTATTGATCGGTGAAAATATTCATTTTTCTGGCATTTGTTGTCAATTTCAGTTCGCATTTAGAAAATCCAAAACTATAGCAAAAAAAAAATTAATTATCCTGGGGAATGAAATAGAATACAGCAACGGCTGTTGGAAAAAATTCAAAAAATATAGCTCCGCGCAAAATTTCCTTACGTTGAGACAACAAAGTACTTTGATCAGGCGTTTTCGTAGTTGGCAAAAACTCAAGAAAATGTTTAGTTGATTCAATCTCATATGCGTTTTAAATAAAATAACCACTTCTTCGTTTATACTTTGTGGGAGTGAAAGACAAACTTGGCCAAATTGACAGCATTTTGTCATTGACAAATTTCATATGCGGACGCGGTTGGCACAGTTTATATTGAATGATAACTACCATTCCTTTCTCTTGATGAGATGTTCGAATTTATCAAAAACGATAATGAGTACTGAAATGTCAGAATGTCTCAATATGTAATGAATTTGAGTCCATTCCAAGTGAGATGCAATCATCACATCTGAGTCTTGGTTTTATTTTAATTCTCCAAGTATAATTGATAGATTAGAGTCCCTGAGGAGGAGAGCTAAAACAGTATACAAAAAAATACATTGACGTATCATAAGATCAGAAAATTGCTCAAATACATCAATTATCCCAGTGCCCTGAAATTTCATCCATCGAAATAGTCAGCACTGTGAGAAAGCTCAGTGTTATCATTTACAGCAAGCTGACCTTTGTAGATCGTGTTCAAAGAACTACCTTCAACATCAACTAAACTGGTTATCAACTCCAATGCCTATGTGACTACACGGATGAGCTTCTCCGGATAGTCCTTTCCTATAATTTGCTATTGGTTTGCAGTGCTCCAAGGGACATGTGCTGTACTCGATCTGAAGCTTCAACGCCTGATAAACCGCGCAGTCAGGTATGAGACAGGACTTCCCCGTGATGCACACATCTCTCGAGCTACACGTAACCTCGTCTAGCTTACTATTAATGTGGTACTTTTCCAATCGCCTTAGTGATCTACCAATCATTAAACAGTGGGTGTCATCAATACCTCGCGAAGTTCCTGACGGCTTACACCAGCGCAAGACCTCGGCGTCATCATCTCACACTACAGGTCCTTGTGATTCCATACTTTTAAACCAATACTTATCGCACAACTTCGGCTGTAGTTGGTCCTGAGATGCCATTACTTTTCCCTGGAAGAAGTTACCTACAGCAGGGGCCTTCAAACGTGCAGTGAGGGGTTTTCTACCTGGCCATGTGCGATTTCTCTAGGTGGCTAATTACCACGTAACTGTACCTTTGTCTTCTTACATTTATTCCCATTCAAGTCAAGCCGATTTTCCACCCACTATGTACTATAACTTTTGCTCTTGGATTAATTTTCTTTACAGGTGCTTGGACCACTGGTTCAAAGCCGAAATAACTGGGAACGCATGTAGGTCACACGTAGGTTTGTCAACGATGAAATCTCTCTGAAACTTTCAACTTTTCTAACAATTTTCTTTACTTATGCACATACCGAAACGTCGCCTTGAATATCTACGACAAATATGTGAGAAGAGATGATAAAATATAATAACGTGCTAATGAATGATATAAGTTGCTCGTAATTTATCATCTAGTAATCATGTTTAGAATCGCACGGTTAACACAAAAATTGTTAGTTGAGTGCTGTCGTTAAGATCCCATAGACACAGCCCAACCGGTATTATCAGAATGGCGGAGTGAAGCTAATCCCATAAAAATCCTGCCTCACACCAGGGAAGACGGGGAATGAAACCACCGTGAAGGACAATGTTTGATCCTATTGGTGAAAGCCGTCCTGCACACGACGCTCAGGATTAGTCCTTGGAGTTCCACGGTAGTTTCACCCACCCCCCTCTCGTCTTACCAACTTCAACGTCGACCTAAAACTTGATACCTTAACCCAACCAATCAAACTTTGAGTTTCCGTTAATCTCAACGCCAAATATTCGCCCATTCGCACGTTATAGGTCATGCTCAACTATACTCCCAACCAAATGTATTATACTTATCGTTGAAAGCGAAAGAGAAATCGACGCAGGAGCGATAAGACTAGGCCATGGCTTGTGGGTTAGTTGTCTCAGTGGTGAAGTTTCTAATGTCATGGTCTACGGAATGTAAGCGGAGGGTAAATGGCGCTTATATGACATCAAGGATGAAGTTTGAAGCATTTGATCCATAAAATGGCCATTAGGAGATTCTTAGGATTTTTTCGATTCAGTTCATTTCGAGACAGCGGCATCAACTATAGCATTGAATCTTCTGGCGACTCAACACGTACCAAAATCTAAGTTTTCTTCCATTCACTTCTCCTCGTTAGTTAGAAATCTTGGCGGTGGTCAATGCAAACCTGCAAAACCACCTCAACTCACTACCTGTCTTCCGCCTTATTTCCGCTCTTCACAAAGCCGTCTTAGACCTAATTGGCATTTCGCCAGTTAGCAAGGTCGAGGTGTACACATAATGGGCCTCACTCATTTCAGCTGAAGGGAGAAACGTGTAAACGTATAACATGCAGATGGAGAAAAGGGAGAGTTTCATCCATTGGGGTTTCATGTACCGCCTCAGGCGCCATCATCGCATATAACGTGCGCGTTTCCTATCCCGAATGCTCGCTCTTTGGCCGCGTACATTCACATCGGCAACATGCATATGCAAATTTATTCGTGGGGCCATCATCAGGATGTGCCTCTCTCGCTTCCCTCCCTCCTCCCTCGCCCCTCACCGCACTCGTATATGGTGGCGATCGTGGCCACGTACGACATGGACTGTATGCCGCTTGTATACAGGGTGTCCCAAAATGGCCGCTTAATGTCTTGAAGGGAGAAAAACATTGAATCTTAATATCCGAACGTTTTATCCAAATTTGAACTTCACGCAAGCATAACTCTCTTGATTCCCAGATCGGATCATAAATTCAAGAATTCGATTGATGGTACAAGATTATGATTATTGATTGACAAATGGCACTCTTTCAAAAATCATATTAATCAACCAAAAATCTGAGCCTTCAATCAACAGTGTTTTTTACGCAAGGCTGATTAAATAAATTCTGGAATTTAGAGCACTCGCTCCAGCCTCCAGTTACATGTATGATACTGCTATGTACCACGAGCACGTGCGCGCCGCCACCGACCGCGTCGTGTAACTTACATGGATCCCTACTAATACTTTTAATGAACTTCACGTTGTTAACGTATTTAGTTGCTTCACAAGTAATTATTTCCACTTAATAGCAGCACTCTGCTACTGCTAGACGTATAATATTTATGTTAAGGCATATGCTTGATATACAGGCGCACACATGTTTCTTATACATTGCATCTCAAGTATTAATCAGATATGTATGGCAGCAAATGCGAGATACTTCATATAAGCACTTGCATAGGGTATTTTGTGCTAGGGCTCATTAGTAACGTCATTTATTTGTTTGAACATGAACAGATATGTTCAAAAGGTGTTGAAATCTTCAGTAGGAACGTTGAGCATTCGCCAGAGACTGGGGTTCGAAACGGAGTCAATATGGAAAATATTTCCATTGCTACGATGGTACAAATTCTCACATCGAAGACAATAAAATAATTTCGACAATTTGTCATTAACTTTCAGTCGAAGTCGACATGACATGCTGATTCTGTGTAAATTGAAATTTATCCACGGGTCACTCTTCGATTTATTGACAGCCTCTATATCGTAGTTTATGACGCCGCCGTCTGTTCCCGGCTCAACTTCCACTCTTGGTGGATCCTTTCTTTGGCTACCTTTTTTCTCCAAATTTCTCCATATTCAATTATTTAATTTACTGCAATATTGCGGCTCGTCTCCAGCGTATAGTGGCGCCATCCATAAGCGTATGATAGTACTCGTTGCGTCTATCTGAATGCCTTGAGCGGTTGAGCAAAATTGAAACTAAGGCCTCGTTGAATATACGAAATATGAAGAGATGATTGGAAGTTATGTGTACTACAATAATCTTTAGTTGATCTCACCTATTTTGAACCAAAAATAGGCCTGGTAGCATACAAACTAACGTCGCTAGATGAGACTAAATAAATAATTTAACATTGAGTTACATGGACATTACGAAGAGAAAAACACGAAAATCTCGGCAACTAAATCCACCCAGATTGTCTTTCTTCAAGTAGGCGTGCACATATAGTGATTAACTCCATTTTGGTCACTATTATCCACCGCTAGACTTCAATTTCCATCTTTCACTCCCTAACAGATTAAACGGTCATTTTGAACCACCCTGTATACTCCCTCTCTTCGTGATCTGGTGTGCTAGAGGCTAGCCGCTGGACAGGCAAGAGAGGGTCATAAATTAAATGATGTAAATGCTCTGTCCACCCGGACCGTCCGAACCGAGACAACCCTCCGATTCTCTCATCCCCTGCAAACGCTCGCTCGGTACTCTATTCATCTCTTTCTCCACCTATCTCCCTCGTTCATTTTCTTTCAACTGTCTCACTTCGTCCATTTGCCCAACAATGTTCTGGCCCCTCTCGTGTCCCCGTTCTGCTCCACTTTATACCGAGTTTCTAATGGAGATCCACTCTGCAATTATCATTATCTCGGGGTTTTTTTACCCGTTATCTGGCTTTTTTAGCTTAATATTCAAATTGTGGGAGAGGCAAGGGGAGTTCTCTTGTGGCTTCGTCAAGGGACATGTGAACAGCTGTCAGTGAAAAAGAAGGAATGCATGGCTCTACTATATCATAAGAGTGGTTCAAGACAACTTAGTCGAATCAGATTAAACCGAGCTTAGTTAGGAATATAAAACTAGTTAGATTAAGGAAGAAATACTTTAATTATTTTTTTATAATTTTTACGAACGTTTTTAATTGAGACTATGCCCAGTAAGAATCATCGATGTTGAGTAATTAACCGAGCTTAGATCACACGTCAGGCAATTGTTAGCCGATGTAAGTCAGCTCACGGGTACCTAATACACAGTTCTCATAATGATGAAGCACCATGAAGCCCACTTACTTCGACATCTGAATATTAACCGCAACTTCCTGAAAACATGATGAACGACATAAAGATTAAATTGATGCGGAAAATATAGTAACCGGAGACTAGGCCAGTGGAGCAAGGCCATGCTGTAGTTCCCCTGCTGTTTAATAACTTCATTGATCATTCAATTTCAAAATCGTTCATGCTAAAGAAATCTCATTATTTATATTAGATTAGTATTAGCTGATGTTCAATCATTTTGTAAAACTGCACTCTGCATCTCTTGTTTATTCACATTCTGTTCACACATTAGAAAAGTAATTCCAATGGAAATACCACAACGATATGCAACATTTTTGCAACAGCCTTCACAAATGAGGCTTCTGAAATTGATGTACGAAAGATCATATGAATTAGAGGAAAAATTTCTCCACGGGGAACCTAAAATGATTCCAAATGGCCTGATTTGATGTTCCATAGAGACCCAAATATACGATTTTAGTAGAGCAAATAGAAAGAGTTTGTGCATGTTTGCGACAAGGGAGAGCTTTGGACGCAGATGCAAATTATGCTCTATATTATTCTGTAAATCATTAATTGAACTGCAATGAATAGCACTGATGTCAAAAACACGGAGTTGGATTTAAAAATCGATGAGAGATCAATATGACAGATCTGTTCAATAGCAAACAGGTTTTTCTCTGACCTTCACCTTACTCGTGAAGTGTATAACAAACTTAGCGGGGAAAAAATATCCGTACCCAGAGAGAACAGATTGTGAGACCTATTGCAACTATACACTGAGGGAAAAATATACTTCGGCCCAATATTACCATGTTTCAGAGAAATAGATATTTACAAAAAAATGAATTTTATTGTTTTAGTGAAACCCAAGTGACATTAATTAACTACCAATGATGTTAATCATATAACTCTACGTGATACTTATGAGACAGAGGATCTTAGGTGAAGTTGTACAGTAATAATTAAGAATCCCGCATTAATTAATTTTTTATTTTCAAATTAATAAATATTAATAAAAATAATGTTCAACCCAGGTCAGTTGTCATATAATTGTTTGGAGTTAAGCGATACACATGATTACATTTAATTGTAATTGTCAGACATTAAATGCAACGACGAAATTTCATTTTTTAGGAATGCCTATTACTCTGAAAAATGAAATTGTTGGGCCGAAGTATATTTTTCCCTCAGTGTATAGAAATTCTATCCTTGCAGCGATCGAATGTGAGATAAAAAACAAAATAGTGTTATTGGCAATTATAGAATAATTCCTTGTGGTAAATTGCTAGAACATGAATAAAGTAAGGTCTGACTGGCATAGGGTCGCACTACTTAATTCTCATCGCTCTGGACTTGCTGCAGGCACACCTACTCACAATTTTTCGCAACGGAGATTACGCCAACATTGCTCTCTAATGCATATAGGTCAAATTGTTTGTCATGTCGTAGAATATTAGATAGAGAAAAGAGTATTATGTTGTACTGCAATGCCCCAACAGAACAGCTACAGTATGTTTGACTGTTCTGCTGAAAACTCCAACCCTAACGTATATCCTATGGTAAAAACGAGAAGCAAAAAGAAATCTCGAAATACAATCGAATGACCGTAAACTTGATATCTCGAAAATATCGCGATATCGCGTAAGACGAAATGTGTTGAAAACCGTAAGGTGAAATCGACGCGACACCGGTCAGCGCGACAGAAAGAGAAAAAGTGCTTGCGAAGCATGCGCCACCGATGTCGTGTAAATAAAAAAAATGACAAAACCTGGGACAAAGATATTACGGAATTCGGATCCAGTCTGAATTTCATTATTTATCTGCATTCATTATGTATATGCATTATTTTCGTGTTTATTTTCCCCAAATTTTACCCGACTTTAACTTGACCGCAACTTGTTATTATCGGAAGGCCCAGTGCATCGTATGCGCCAAAGAAAGGTGCTTGCTATTGATGGAGTTCCAATTTATCATATGGAAATGCTAGAAACCTTTCACGAATTTTGCATTAGTTGATGACCAATAGCCTCCCAAAAACTTATGAATGATTTTGGAATATGTTTCCATGAAAAGGTACGCAGAGGAATTCGCGATTTTTGCCCAAACCAAAATTATTTGTCGCCTTATTTACATACTCCACCAAAATGGAAATTTTCATGTGTTTGTAGACAATGTCCAAGTTATGCATCGATGAACACAACTATTGCAATTTCCACTGAACGATGACTTGGTGTACGTGATCACATGGAATTGTGATTATTGCACAGATATTTACCTAGTGGAGAGGATTTATATATTGTGCGTGGGTGCGTGTGGAAATGGGAAGAGTGGAACACTGGGGATGGTGAAAGATGGGGCTGGAGGGAATGGGTGATGGCCGATAGGACAATAGAGAGTACTAACAATGCCAAGCACGACGTGAAACGCCGAGACAATGACATGGTCACTGCTACGCGAAACCAACCTCTCACTGTGGCTGGTACCTTTGAGCCCTAAATCAACATTCAGAATCATAAAATGAGTTTCGCTGCCGTGGAGGAACTTTGACAAATTGTGATTGCCAGTGGGTGGAGGTGGAGAATTGTTGGGAAGGTCCGTTGTCCGTCGTTGCGATTGGAGATAGTTTAGTTATTGTTTACTACCAAACGCCCGCGGCGTTATCGGAGAACAAATAAAAAGAGTTCGAAAAAAACATTCTTTTTGCATCGTTATTTAAGCTTGCTAGATTTGTGTTAATTAACAGCAGAGATGTACGAGGTGTTAGCAACAAAGCACTTACAAATATATGGTGTTCGTGTTTGGGTAAATCGGCATGCACTTAGTCTTGGAACCTACCTCGAGGACTGATTAATGAAGTTATCATGGAAATCGACATAAGCAAAGATTCTTATTTTCAGAAATGAAAAAAATTGGAATAACAAATGGCCTTTGAAGCATAATAGGATGATCTTCAATAAATTTCGTGGCATGTGTCTGTGTGTGTATATTTGTATCAAATTTTTGGCAAACGATTGCGGCCGAACTGATAAGGTAATTGAGGCCATTCCGTTCAAAATCGAGAGATCTTAGTATAGGACGTGATCATATGCTATATAGATAAACAAGTTGAAATTTTTATTATGCCGTATCTCGAGAACGATTGCAGATAAGCAAACTTGTATAGAAAGAAAAATGGTTGTCTCGTAATAATATGCATTTTATATTGTATGCTTCTAATTATGCTCCTGCCTTGCATAATTAAAACGAAAGCGCAGGTAGAATTTGCGAATGGCTGTACAGGCAGTTAAGGGTTTGAAAAATGCTCCAAAAAGGTAAGATGCAGTAGATCAAATATGGTTTCATTGGGCTGACCATCGACGCAATGCCTACCTCGCGGCCAGGCGAGCTTCTCACACAAGGGCCGTGGCTTTTCCGGGTTATGAGACGTCGAAGGTTCGAATTCCCTCGCCGTGGCGACATCAGGCGTCTTACTGAGACAACGGATTCCTGTGAATAACCACCATACACAAGTGAAACTTTGATGAACGGTTTGGACAAACTTGGTTCGTCAGCGAGCTGTCTCTCGCTACTAAACTCCAAATACAAAACTAAGAGATCCCACATGATGTCCTTAGGAGAAAATTGAAAAGCCCACACTTTTTGTAAAGAACTCCCAGAATCGACCAAGTGGTATTTTTTCTGGGCATGCATGATGTATATGGATATGTATAACACCTATATTATATATGAATCGTGTATGGCAAATCCCATTAATCATAGGCCAAGCAAAACAGCAGAAAATTGGAATTGAGCTAAAATTTTTGTGTTTTGTTTTATAAAAAGATGAACTATGTGTATTATATTACATCTACAATGCGGATACGATCTCCTTCAATCTGTAATTGCAAATATGCCATGCATCTTTGGGTTTCATCTTACATATATAGTACCAAGTTTTTCATTAGAATAGTTATTGAATTGAGGATTGACTTCCACCAAAGAAACACACACATACACGCACGCGCACACAGCACGCACATGCACACGTAATCGCAACATGAATTAGCAGACATTAGTACCCTGACTTTTAATTGAGTGCCAAAATCGTATTTTTCCACAGATTCTACTAGGATTAAAAAAAACAACAGAATATCTGGATAATATAGGGAAAAAACGAAACTGACCTTAAGGATGTTTGACCGCAATTCGTCATTTTTTTTAATCTTTTGACGATTTACCCCAACTTTTTGGTTTCGTTGGCGGGGAAAAATGTACGATTTGTGCATAACATTATTATTTATGGACTCTCGAAATTTTATCACCGTAAACGTATTTTTGAGTCTTTTCTCTACGCTTATAGGAAAATTCATAAAACTTTAGACAAAACGCTGAAAAATGGGTCTGCGACAATGAAATTTTAGGAGTCGATAGAGAATAAAGCTACAGAAAAATTGTACATTTTTTCTCGCCTATCAAACCAAAAATTTGGGATAAATTAGCAAAAAATTGACAACAGTGAGAAATAGCGGTCGAACATCCTTAAATTACTGGTTGACTACGGTTAATTTCGCGAAAAAACCACCTTAATTGCTAGAGCAATTATGTAGCGGAAATCCGAGTTTCGATTTCCAAGTGATGACGATAAGTTCCTATATTCGGTAAGTAAATTTGTAACTTAATTATAATTCACGATGTTATAATGTGAAAGACGTTAAAATTACCAGAAACACGAAGTACAGATTGTCAATAAAATGTATGTTTCGCGAAAATTCATAACCTTTTCGTTCCACCCAAACACCTTTTTACATAATTAAAAAAGAGATTTAAAATAGTTGCAACAAGGATTCATAAAAATCGTAAATTTATTTCGACTCATTATCATCCACCAACTATTTATCTGTAAAACGAGTGTCCTTAACATTCATGACAAAAACCCTACATAGAATTCAAACGAATTTTTAACTTTGTCTCACGTAGTGCCAGCAATTTCAATTTTCCCGTTGCGCGATGCGCCCCTTGCGGACGTGTCGCCATTCCAATAAATTCAATATGGCGGACGCCAGACAACATAAACACAGTGACGGCTACGTTGGCTCATATGTTGGTAAGTCAAACGTCTTTTATTTCAAAATCGTCATAGCTCAAGACGCCAGTCATTGAAATAATAGCTACTGTCACTTCCGAAATGTGAAAAAATCTATGAAATTGATCGACGATAATCCAAATAAAATCATCGTTAATTAACAACACACTTATTGTGCATGTGTGAGAACCCACTACACAAGTGCCAGCTGTATTCCCAATCACCTTTATTGTTCTCGTGTTGATTTTTTTTTCTTTTTAGTTTTTCATCAACTTCATTTTGACGCATTATCAACATCGACAGTGACCGAAAATGCCACATCCAATTTCCCCAGGTATTTAAGCACATCTATGTACATTTTCTTTTCTGCTTCGTATAGTGTAACATTGTACTGGAAACCAGTTTTTCAATTCATAAATGTGTCATTTGCATGTCATTAACCTTGAACCCATAGCCAATGATGATTTTTCAAGGCAATTGGAATATTCTTGTATCATAACTCGCCTTTTTCCTCTCATACTTGTTCCATTTGTCGACGACTTTTGTAAATTAATAATAGAGCGGTAGAATATTGAGGTTATTAGAGGCTGTAATTTATCTCTAGAAAGTTGCACTCATTTTTTTACATGATGAACCTCACGTAATAACCAATTCCATTGGATCAAATAACTAGCCCAAGGAATGATATGAAAATATTTATATCAGAATTGTTAACCACCTGGTATGAGAGTTATATTAGTGAGTAACGGAAGTGACAAATCATTAAGAAAAATTTTTCACGAAATGTATGAGTATGTATGTTTGCAACGAGCTATGTGACCAAAAATTATGATAGAAGTTATCTCGTAGATAAATAAGAAAATTACAAAATCTTCACGTCAGACTTTGTCAAATTATCCAGCTAAAATAAATAAACTGATAATTTGACATTTCTCTAGATACCGAGTCAATTTCGAGAAAAAGGTCACAGAATATGTTTTTTCGGGCATAAAATTCTCAGTTGTAATACCACGAGAGCTTCAAAATTATCGAGTATTTCCCGATAGGTTCGTTGCAAACAAATGAAGGAGTCAAGTTTTAAGGTATAAAAATTACGAGCGCGAAGCGCGAGTGATTTTTCCTAAAAAACTTGACGACTTCGTTTGTTTGCAGGGAACCTTGAGGGAAATATTCGATTCATTTTGAAGCTCGAGCGGTATTCGTCGGATTATTTTTTCAATCCAAATTTCCGTTAACAGGATTGGCCCATGAGACGAACCTCACAGTTGTCAAATACAAATTTTAATTAAATCTGTCATTGACATCTGGGATTAATTCGACTGGATATTATTTTGTTTCTTATATATAGGAACTACCAGACAAAATTATCAAAAAATTATCAGTATAATACCATGGTCCTTGGTACCACGTGACGTCGAATGGGCCAATCCTCTTAACGGAAATTTGGGTTAAAAAAATAATCTATAAAAAATGTTCTATAACATCTTCTGCTATATACCGCTCATTAACGAGATAGTTGAGAAATTAAAAAAAAAGAAAAACAACTTTTTGCATAGCCTACTGGATGAGGCTCATTTCAACTAATAGTTTTTAATATTTTCTTCTCTCAATTTGACGACGCAATTCGATAGGGAATTTTCAGTTTAATATGGATGGTTACGTAATTGCGTAATTGTATAGTTGCATATAAGGGATACGTGCATATAGTATCTCCATATCGCACGCTACAACGACTTCCGTCAAAGCAGGTGAATGACGTAGTCTTTTTCTAGAATCTATTGCATTCTACTGTAAAAAAAAAATAAACAGGTGCTGCCACATACCGTTGCGACGATGAAACATTATGAAAATATGGAAATGGTTTTTCAGAAAAACGACTGCACTTAGTTCTTGTACTCAGTCGCGTATCCTTCTCTTTTTCATCCTGCTTCTTTTTAGTGAAAGGGATCTATTGTCCCATGAATTATGGGACATAGAGCATTTGTGATTAATCCCGAAATCTGGGATAATATTTCAGTACCACGTTTCCGTAGAAACTATGATAAAGATGAAAGGTAATTTTCGAAGATTGTGAATTAACGGAAATTACGTTTTGTAAACTCATCAATTTTAATTTCCGTCCAGATGATTTGAAATATTCAAAACAGAATAGAAAGTTCGGGCAAAGTTCATAACATTTTCAATTTTTTTAAACAAATTTGAGAAAATGATGGTCGCCTCACAACTACATAGAGCATTTATCGTATTCGTAGTGTTCCGACGCGACTTACTAATGGCAGTTAATTCACTACCAGAATTCGGTCACGGCAGACTATTCTCAGTAAAGGATTAGTCACATCTGATCTAACCGAATGAACAAAATTCTTTCCCATCTCTAATCAAAAATCACGTCTAACAATTTAAAATTTAATTGACAATCAAAAACGTACCCGAGAAAATTTTGAAAATCATCAAATGTAATGCGATCGATGCAATTCAAAAGTTTTCTATAAATTTCAAGCCAATATCGTCATTTACATTGTTCTGATAAATTTCGTAATTAAGACATTAATGGGCATTTCCATAATTACGTAACTTGAGAAAGCAAAACTCGTATTTCCGATCTTTAATTTTTGTTGTTGGTTGAAAAGCAATTCTTCTATTGACACACGAAATTTCAATCGCAGTTTTTAATTGAACATATCAACGGTATATGTACTAATGGATTTTATTGAAATGAAGACCTGAAAATTTGATGAAGCAGTTTACCTGACAGTTCTTTGAATCATGTTTTTTCCATAAAAACACGCGTTTTTATGATATTCTCATTACTATAAAAAATATTTTTCTCCCTTGTACACTGACGTATCATGTGCTGAAGCGCCGGTGAAAATATGCTGTGAGAGCAAAGTCATTGCTTTTATCTGTTCCACGAATCATGTAATTCATACCCTCTCAATTCCATGGATCAATACATTTCGCTGATTAAACGTACATTACTCGGTGAAATGAATATGAAACCAATCAGTCGTTACACGTTAATTGCATACAAGTTCAATATTTACAGATGTAATACTACGGATGTAAATACTGCGATCGAGTGCGTCAATACATTTTTTTTTTCAATACATTTTTTACTTACTAGGGAATATTGACGAAGCCGTTTCAAATAATATTCGGTAAACAGTACCATAGGTTTTCCACTAATAACCTATTATAAGGAGGATTTTGATTGCTTGCAGTGTAGATTGGAAAACAGGCTGGCGTTGAATTGATATCTTGATTTGTTTAGCTTAAGGACGTTCTTCATCCTTAGACCTCGTGTGTCAAAGACCAGGGTTCTAACCACACGGTTATCGCCAGAAGTTAAGCAGCATCGTGTGCCAAAAATTAGCCAGACTCACACAGATTGTTTCCATATATATATATTTTTTTTAATATTAAAAAAAGTCGTGATCTCTTTCGACTCGGCGTGAAATTACTTCTATATAAAAAAGTTTTCATGAAGAACCTAGCTTGAAAAATCACATATGTTCATGAATATATCCTGAAATTGACGAGACTAGTGCACTTTGCTAATCGTCATTCCCATATTTTTTTACAGTTCCCATTTCCCATTTCATGAACTCATTCATTGGAAAACGTATTAATTGCTTCTATTTACATGGATGGCTTCGAATGTTACCTAATCCCACGCGTGTACCGCTCTATGACAGTAACATACGATCCACGAATAACTAATGGCATAAACCCTGATCATTTCGTTATTTTCCGAATTTTTATGAAGGTTGCACCTTGATGTTTTTCTCGAATAACAGTGTCGAATGGACAAAGTTATCTTTTAATCTTCATTAGCTACTAAAGTCAAATTACCGAGCGAAAAATGCGATAGTTTCCCACAGTTTTGAACATTTTGAGATGCCCTCGAAAATGGGTATGGGAGGGAAATCCATTTATTCAGGTTTACAATTGAACTGCCGAATTATATTCGAGCCCTCGAGATTTGAGTTGTTAAACTCTAATTACACTCCATTCAGTCAATTCTAGAAACGTAAATTCAGTTCCAGATGCGAAGACGCCACATACTGCCCAATGATCCTCTCTAGAATTTGCAAGTGGTGTTGAGAAATGCGCATAAATTTGATGAAATGTCATCTAACACATGGCAGACGTTACTTACTAACGATTTTGTCCCCTCCCAAAACTATGACAAAATCATCTTATGATTATGTTCTCGTTGAATATATGGATGATCCAGAAATCTTGAAATTGCAAAATTTAGAGAATTGGCGAAGTTTATTTAAAGTAGGCAAATGTGGAAATTTTTCGAAATTGCTTTTAAATTTCTAAGACATTTCAATCCAGCAGAATTTCATTTTTTTTTCGTTTTAAAATTCACACCCCTTCGAAAATTTATGAATTTTTGCCGATTTTCAAAATATCGGAATTATAAAATAAATGGAAATTGGTGGAATTTATGATTCTGATGTTATGATTTGGAATTTGTCTACAATCTTGTACACTTAACTAACCCCCTCCGCTCTCACTCAACCCCGCCCCCACCGCACAGTTCGTTTCCATTAAGTAGGAAAACGCTATCACCTGAAACGCAAATATTTGAATTCCGTTGAATATCGATGGCAAAGTATCCACTCAGATGCTACAGTAATGCTGCGAAATACTGTGGGCCTCTGCCAATCCAAAATTGTCTTTCCAACTATTTTCCCACGTCTGCCAGGCATTTTTGTGGCGCTGCAATCCCCCCCAATAACGCATAAACCACATTAACTCCTACCTTTAGTATTCGCTGTGTGCTCCAACGTGTCTGAGCATTTCATAAAATGTTCATTGAATTTTCTTAATCAGATGTTAATTAACCGGAAGCGATATGAGTGAGGAAAGGAAGAGAGTCAGGCGTAGTGCTGCCCCGGGGAGATCCGACAGACCGACTCGGCAGAGATTACCGGACGGATTTGGAATGGTTGCTCGTGGTGTGTCCCAGTTCAATTTAGTTTATATACACTTTTCCTTATAATTCCATTTTTAAACCGGAACATCTATGGTCCATTCCACCAAATCTTATCCGCAAGTCTGATCGCAAAATAATCAATTTTTTTTCTTGAATGTGCTCGATTACTTATGCTGATATCTTTTAACTATAAAATGTCGTAATTCTAATTCTGTACGTAATTGTATATTCTTCCCCCAGAGTTTTCAATTTCAATAATGCGAACCTGGAAGTGGCTGGACGAAAGATTAGAGTAATATTTTTTGCGGGAAAAATAAAAAAATTACTCTTGAAACGGTGATCATCCTTGTGCCCATGTCTTTATGTAAACCTAAGAGGATTGCTTCGTCTATTTTCTTTCAATAATTTTGGAAAAAGTTTAAATTTGAAAATTTAAAGCTTGAAAAATGAAGAACTAAATGCTAAAAGTGATAAGTACAGACATAATTCGTGAAAAATCAAATAAAAACGCATACCCAATATAGAATATAAAGTTGGAAAAAACTGAGATTAATTATATAGTAATGTCTCAATTACAATAAAAAAAATCTCGTAACCTTTTTTCAATTTTTTTTTCTCTAAAGTGTTTCAAGAATTTTTAGATTTTCGAAAATTGCATTGAATTACGAAAAGAATATACAATCAAGTATCTCAAAAATTGCGAATATTCCCCATTTTTCAAAATTTTCAATTTAAATTTCACTTTGTCGCGTACCTCTCTACGCACGATCTTCCTCACTAAACTGATCCACCAATTTTCACATAAATGACACATGGGCTAATGTCCCAATGCCAAAATTCAACTGAAAGTAGGAATGTGACTAGACACATGACTACTAAAAATATCTGGTCACATCATACCAAACAATCTCCGTAATGGACATGATTCTCGCCTTAATGAGTTTAAATGAAAACCCCCCTCTAATTGCAGCTACGAAACCCCCAATGACGTTGCTCGATGAAAATGTTAATCGTGTACCAGAGAATAGACGTCCCCGTAAAGTCGGTGAGTGGTACAATTAAATGTGATGAACTTTTTTTGAATGCAATTGTTTTGAGTTTTTGCGTAAAGTTGTCAGTATAAAATTGCGCAACGTAGATTTAACGAAATTAGAGAACTAATGAAACTTTTAAATAAACTGCAATTTATGAAATTTGCGAAATCCCCTTTTTTGGTAACTTTTACTTTCAGGTTTATTTAGACGATTGTGGAGTTTCAAATTGTGTTATTTTCGAATCGCCACAGAATTGGATTAAATAAAATATTGTTTTCAAAGTTTGATGCAAATTCTTTGAAGATTCATTTATGTTCTTTTCATTATTTGTTTATTTTTAGACGATTCGCATTGTTCTTCAATTTTTCGACATCACTGTTTTTTTTATTGACTAAGTTTCAAAATTCCTACGACTCTTCAAGTTTCTAAATTTTCAAATTTCGAGAAATTCAGTTTTTTCCACATTTTGAGAATGTTTGAAATTCTCAGGTCATCGATCAATTAAAATCCAGCGAGTCAGGAAGTAGGAATAGAAAAAAGAGCCACATCTCAATAGTCAATATTCAATCGACTTGTCCCCAATGTCCGATTCCAAGCCACGCAAAAGTAACATGTTCTAATTTCGAAGAAATCATTCAGTTTTCGTGCAATGAGAACATTCCTTTCATGAACTAAAGTCGTTTTGATGACAGCTTAACGACTATTACGTTGATTTAGCTGCTTTTCCTGCCGTGCATGCAGTCAAATCTACATCAACTCCATTTACCGTACTTACATATATTTTTCCTCTACAAGTCGAAATGGAAGCAGTCAAACAATTATCTTTACGCAATCACTGGCGCGCAAATTATGTCATAATTATACTATATATGTATATATTATCAGCTTCTTACGCTCATTCGGAGGCAGCGCTTTCTCTCATCCAATGAAATTGGTCTTCCGTTGGCAATAACGTTATCGCTAAAAGCGTAACTTTGAAAAACGACAGTTGCACCTTCATCCAGGGCATTCGTTTCAATGTGATACTGAGATTGGATACAGCACTTTATTACCTCGCAAAGTCGCGTACCGTAATTGGACATCCTTCGAACTTGCTCGGCATTTAGTACTCCTATTAGAGTGTATTTTTTATTCTTTCAGTTATCCTTTTTTTTTACCCTCGTTTACCTTCGTTATTCGATAGAATTCTTGAACGCAAATGTAAAGGATCAAAATACTTGGGAAGTTCGTCTTATTCTTGGGAAGAAAATTAAATTTCTAGACAACTTTTAAATTCATGATTAATGTTTGATAACCTGTTTCCATTTTAAAGTTTTAAATTGAGTGCTTCGATGGAATATGTAATTTTCCAGTCATTTTTAATTTTTTACCTCAACAAGCAATTTAGCAGTGTGAATCAATGCATTAGGTGATCTTCAGTTTTGGATAATCATTGTATTTATTAAGTAATTTATCTTTACCACTCGAGGTATGGTACAATGGCCAGTGCGCCGTTGTATGCCGATCTTTAAAATTTCTTGTTCAATTAATGTCAATTAAAGTCGGAAAATTTATTTCTAGGCAGAATAGGCAAAACTGTGTACACGAAGCATAATGTTTTATTTTTATAATATGCCCGAGCTATTATTCCCATGTTCACTACCTCCAACTAATTATTTAATATTTCATGCTGAAGGAAGGATTATTCGAAAACAAATCAACTTATATATTTTTTGTTGGAGTTTATCCGTTTCCAGGAGACCCTGCTACTGAACATCCTCAATCAAGAAAGCATTCACGTGATTTCCAATGTTTGACAAAGTGATTTTTTGATTAAACCAATGTACGCCAGTGTACTTTCCGAGAAAAAAAATCATTTCTCCATTTCTCGTTTAAATTAGAAATTAATTTACTAAATTGTGATGTATTCAGACCACCCTGGACACCGAGAAAGAATCGAAAGATTGTCCTCGATGGATGGTACCCCAGAGAAGCCTGAGGACGCAGGTAGACCCATTCAAGTGGTCCTAGCCCACCCTGATCACACCTTTGAGCTAGACGAAGATGCTCTATCGGAAATTCTTCTCCATGATGATGTCAAAGATCGTAGTGTCGTCGTTGTTTCCGTGGCGGGCGCTTTCAGAAAGGGGAAGAGTTTTCTCCTTGACTTTTTTCTGCGTTTCATGAACAGCAAGGTGAGTTTTTAATATCACAACAACCCTAAATTGATCAGGTTATCAACTAAAGCTAATTGGTGATGAACCAATCGTTAATCGAATTTGATGAACTGAAGATTAACTTGTAGCAGATATCCGGCATTCAACGTGAGGTGATTGATGATTACAAACTGTGTTTAGTTGTGCTAAATGAACTACTGACTGTTAAGGTTTGTGGGTATTTATTGCAAGACACACTAGTGAGCCATGCCCGATGTGAGTTCCCAAGAACCCTGTCCAATGGTTTTTTTCAGTGTAAGCCAGCGTTAGTTGATAACCTGATGCTAACCTAACAGCAAAACAAGCCAAAATTTTAATTGTCTTGTATCCCCATTCTCCAGTACCTCCACAAAACAGATGACGATTCATGGTTAGGAAGTGACGACGAGCCATTGAGTGGTTTTTCGTGGCGTGGAGGTTCTGAGCGAGACACAACTGGCATCCTAATGTGGTCCAAAGTATTCCCAGGGACTCTCTTAAATGGCGAAAAAGTTGCTGTTATCCTGATGGATACACAAGGTGCATTTGACAGTCAATCCACTGTTAGAGACTGTGCAACAGTCTTTGCTCTCAGCACAATGCTCTCATCAGTCCAGATATTCAATCTGTCTCAGAACATTCAAGAGGATGATCTGCAGCATCTCCAATTGTTCACAGAGTATGGAAGATTGGCTTTAGAGAAATCAGGCAGTACTCCGTTCCAAAGGCTCCAATTTTTGGTCCGAGATTGGAGTTATCCCTATGAGGCCAATTATGGTGCTGATGGGGGTCAAAAAATTCTTCAAAGACGCCTGGAGATATCTGATCGACAACATCCAGAACTTCAAAGCTTACGGAAACACATAAAATCCTGTTTCTCCGATATTTCCTGCTTTCTCATGCCTCATCCAGGTCTCAAAATCGCTACAAATCCAATTTTTGATGGTAGACTATCTGAAATTGAATCGGACTTCAAGCAGCAATTGAGAAAACTAATACCTACATTATTGTCACCTGAAAATTTGGTGACAAAGAAAATTAATGGACAGACAGTAAGAGCTAGAGATCTTCTGGAGTATTTCAAGAGCTACATAAGAATCTATAAGGGAGATGAATTGCCTGAGCCAAAGAGTATGCTTGTAGCTACTGCTGAGGCTAATAATCTCTCAGCTGTTGCTGATGCTAAAGATCTGTATTTACAAATGATGGAGTGCGTTTGCGGTGGTACTAAACCATTTTTGGCAACTGCACATTTAGAGTCGGAGCATCAGAGATGTGTGGAAAAAGCACTGCACCAGTTCGTTAATAAGAGGAAAATGGGAGGTGATGACTTTAGTCAAACATATATGGATAAACTTATTAAGGTAATTTGCAATAAAATGTGATAAAATACTTTCATGTGAAACTACTGTAAGTGTTGAAAACGACGGAAGAGTTGAATATCATGTCTTACCATCCCTTCTCAATCTTGAGAAACCAATTCAATTTTTGCATTCTCGACTTTTCTTTCCATTTTGAAATTTTGTTTGGTTATCTTTTGTTATCTTTAGTTATCTTTTTGTTTTCTAAGCCAGTCGAAAATTAAAAATTTCAATTGTATGAAATCCAATCACCACAAACATTCTATACTTACCATATAGAACTCGAGATAAAAATCAAGTAATTCTTGTTATGCCTTAAAGTTACAATATATATGATAAGAACTAAGATTGCAATTTTTGTCCCAACATTGTTAATTTTCATCAGACTCTCGAAGGTGTTTCGTTTATTCAAGAGTAATGAATGACCGACAATTTGTTATATTTTCTATTTTAGGATATGGACGAGGCTTTTCTGCAATTCAAAGCTCACAACGAGAGCAAAAATATCTTCAAGGCTGCAAGAACACCAGCAGTTCTCTTCACAATTGCTATCTCTATGTATTTATGCTCAGGTGTATTTGGATTAATTGGACTCTACGCAATCGCTAATACTTGCAATCTTATTATGGGAATTGGGCTCATCACACTTGCCCTTTGGGCTTACATAAGGTTTGTTGTTGTTTATTATCCAAATGAGACCTGTGCTTCCCGTCTAGTGTGATTTGTATTAGTCCAACAATATTATATGATTGTACTCATTAAAAATTTTCATACTCAGAATTTTTGTAACGATTTTCAAAAGTTAGCTATTTTAGAAGACGAAAATTCAGAAGCAAAAATGGACATGGTATACCAACGAGTGTTTTGAGGAACAATGTTCACTCTGTGAATCTCTAGAATTTATGAAATTTGAAAAATATCGAAAGTTAAAAAAATTGACTTAGGAGGCATATCAAGTTTTTAGAAATACTATATGGGGCATTCCATGTCAATTTCCAAACCAATCTGTGACTCAGCTTCTTAGACTATAGACAGAATGGTTTATATGACTCCTTCATCAAAAAAATTTTTGTCCATTGTGTAAACGTTTGAGAGAAATTATACAACCATAAAAATACAACCATAGAAAACATTGCAACTAAAGTCTAGAAGGTAAAGGTCACGGGTTGGTCTAATTCATACTAAATGCCCCAAATATAAAGCTATTTGGTTTTCATTTAATTTACTTTCGATATGTTTATATGTCAATTCAGGTATAGCGGAGAGCTCAGAGAAATTGGCTCGCAAATTGATGATATAGCCAGCATCATATGGGAAAATGTAAGTAATTCAATGCGATACTAATAGTTCTGCATGATGAGCGATCAGTAACATCCTCTAATCATTGTAACATATTCACAACTTGGAAATATATTAGTCAATCTGAGCCAATTCACCAAATATCGTATCGAAATACGACCTCAAAGAAATCTATATTTTTTTTGCTCTTACCAACTTTCGAGTAAAAAATCATAGGCTTAGTTAAAGTGGTCCCACAACGCAAATAAAAGTTCTCTATGTAATTGAACGATTCACCTTCAAAATTGCATTTTTAATATATTTTCAACTCATCCACTGCACATGATAGAAGCAGGAAATTTAGAGGTATAATTTTCTTTTCAATTTCGGGAAAAAAATTAAATTAGAAAAAATCATGTTGGTTTGATTCGCAAAATTGTCTTTAAAAAATCTTAAGGAGTAGTTTTACGCAAAAACATTATGCACATACATGTTCCAAAAAATGAGACAGAATAGTATGAAAAAATCTGTAGAATGAAAATTTCAGTTTGATTTTCGGGGCCATCACAATAAGTACTTATCGAAAAGTTGAAACACAGAAAAAGGAGAGGGATCACAAGAACTTGACTTGTTGGAGCGTTAACAATATGTAGATTCTTTTGAGGCCTGATTTCGGTACACTGTTTGGTGGAATGACCTATATGCAATACAAAATCTCCTGAATTAATAGTCCAGTAACATCATTCTCTCTATTTCTTTTCTCAACAGGCCTGGCAATGCGCTCATCTCCTCCATAAATTACGTTACATACTCCTATCCTTAATTACAGTTGCAGCATTACCAACAACCACAATAATTTACACACACTTTCATAAACATGGTTACATCTGATCCCACGCTTCACTATCACTTTGTGTATTTATTATTTATATTGCGTTGCGAATGATTACCAGTGGTTTTAATGATTTACTTACACAGTTTAGTTACTAAGTTTTCGTATGTTTATTCTATAGTTTCCATTTTGAGCTCGTTTTAATTCCTTTTATTATAATCCCACTGACACCCAGAGTGCTTCACGGAATGAAGGCACATTCAAGGTAAAATGTTATGAATATTCCGGGTTGATTAAAGTAATGTGGCAATACCATATTTTTTAAAATTATTTTCAGTCAACATCAATATCAATTAGTGTCCTCTATTGTTTAAGTGTTATTCATCGTTATCATCACCATTATAAATGTAGATGTGATATTTTCATTTTATACTGTTTTATTTTTAGTTGAGGTAGAAGTGCAAAAACAACTTTCGTATTCGTTTGATAACAGTTTTACATTCAACTCTTTCAGAACCGAAATTTTGATAGCAAATTTCTGAATATGGTGAAGAAAAATACGATCATATGTCTCAACATTAATTTATTTGACTCTTCTGCATGAACCTCACTTATGAACCAGTTGCACAGATGACCGGATGACTTGTCGCCTAAACCGCAAGTAAAACCACTCGTATGCTGACCCAGCGCCTCCTCAACCGGTAATGGTACTAAGTATAACGTAACTGCGCATGTGCGGCATGGTGCGGTGAAGTGGGCAGCGGACCAAACCGCCATACGCATTTCCTTCCCGGTTGAGGATGGCGCTCCTAGGTCGCCATGGTTTTGGAGCCATGGGGACAAGCCATCCAATTAGTATATAGATCAGTGGGATCTGTCATAAAACAGAAGCATTGAACGCACATGCGTATGCGGTAGACGTCATATCAGTAGGGGAAACCAATTCCTGAGAATATGTAATTCTCTTAATATAATGGTTGGTGGTCGGTATTTGCATATATTAATATTATTTTTTCACATTGAACACGGATCTTGATACTTGCCATGAATAACTTCAATAAGAAATCGATGTCGCAGCGAGTTCCAAAATTAATAAAAATTTAACTTTTGAAACCATATTCAGGAGCGTGGCCGAAAATTGCGTTTTCGCTTTTGAAAATTTCGAATTTCGGATTGGGGGTTGTAAAGAAAATTAGCCTGAAAAATTATTTTTGACATGACTTTCCCCAGCGTACCTTCTCCTTAGAGTATTTGCAATTTTGATAGTATGTTCATTATACTGAAACAATAGAGAACGCAGCTTGTTATGATACCCGAAGACTGTTGACCGGAGTAATGAGATGCTTTAACAACGACGCTTTATATCAATATGAGATATCACGTGAGAGAGTACAATTTTACACTTTTCATCCCAATTCATGTGGAGTTTTACTGAAATATTCACTTTTTGGCACTGAGACACCGTTACCGTTGAAACTATGACATTGTATCTGATGTTGAACGCATTTATGTACGGATTTAATAAACAATATTTTTCTAATTTGATTTATATTATGCATGATTCCGTTCGACAACAATATTTTCCGATTCTCCGGACTTTTAATTATCCAAGCTAGGCCTGGTCCCGATTGATTCTGATAATCGAGGTTCTCCTGTACTTTATTTTTACAACGTAGAAACTAAGAGAACGAATTCAATTACCTCCTCTTTGACATTCAGGTAAATCCCCTAATTGAGTAATACATTGCTTAACGAAACTGACGTATTTCTTCTCCTTTTCAGCTCATGAAACCTATTTATCAGCAGTTTGTAGAAAAATCTGTCACTGTTGCTGTTGCCCAAGCGGCAGGAATAGCGGCTAATACAACAATTAACGCAACAATGAATGCAACCATGAGTGCAACTGCAGCGAATGGCAAGACGAAAACATCGTAAAATCACGACTAGAACAATCTTCATCCCTCATGTAATACACCCTTTCACAATTTCCTTTCCCCCCCTCAAAATCATAAATTCCTGATTCATATTTTGTCGCATGATCTGCGGAACACTGAGCGAAATTTTCAGGTCACCTTGGCCAAGAGAAAAATGTAAGAAAATTGTTGCGATCTTTTTTATAAAAAAAAAAACAACAAAAGCTAAATTATGAACGATGTATCTAAACTGCTTATTGGAGATATTATTATGAATGTATGTACAGTATTTCCTGATTATAAATCAGTGTGTTAGATTTGTTGAAGAAAAATTAAGAAAAAAAACATCAGAGAATAATTATTATATATCTGAATGATTCATTAAAATTGTTATGGGAATAAAAAAATCTCAAATTTGAATATTAGCAGAAAGAAATTGGGAAAAACTTTAAAATTGAAAGGATAATTACATTTTTCAATGATTGCCAAGTCTCTTCTTAATTTATGGAATTTTCATTACAAATTAGTGTTCCATTCTGTTACTGTGTACATAAGTAACTAATAATTATGTTAACAATGTGCCAGATTTACATTCAAGAATTTTCAAGTTATTATCGAAAGTCGCGTCAGTTATTGGAGCATTTTTCTTTTATATACATGCCATGTTAATTTTTTGTTGCAAGATTTAATCGATTATTATTACTGATTTTTTTTCTCTCATTCTAAAACGCGGAAGATTGGTTATTTCAGGTAATACAATTACTTTGAAAAATCGTCGAATTTTGTTTTCTCTCTATGATCGTGATTTACATAATCTTGCCTATTGTTCATAGAATTGTCTGTCTTAAGTTATGAAATCCAAGATTTTTTATTAGTGGAGAGACGGATGAAATGACGATCTTAGGAAATAATGCATGAGCTAGAGAATGCCGATTTATTTTTTCTTCGATTCTTTTTATAGAGCATCAAGACTAGGTGCCATCTAACTGTTAGTTTAAAGACCGCGAAATTGAAAACCGAGACTTTTGAAAATCATAGAAAAGGCGCATGAATTCTCCCCCATAACAGTAAGGAAAAGTCTAACTTTTTTCTTGTGAAGAATCGTTATTTTGTTGTGATCAGCCTAGTTCAGAGAAAGACAAGTAATTGGAATATCTGTGCACCGCCATTTTGTTTGAGTACCGATTTTGTTTAGAACCATGGCGGTGCCCACATCTATATTTAGGTCCCCAGTTAAAGCCATTTTCTCAATTATTTATAGTCTGTTAACACAGCTGAACTTGTTTTATAGCGTATTTACAAAAAATAACAATTTTTCGCAATGTATGGTCATTTGATTGAGACTTCATGAAGCCATGTTTTCCTCGTACTTCAATGTTTTTTGTATTTCGACGTCTCTTAGCTGGTTATACATTTTTTTTTGTTTAAACTATTTATCTTTTATCAGCGGAAAACAATGGATCTTATTTTATCCTCCCATTTTCTTGAACGACTTAGAGCTTTCGCATAATTATATTCAACGTTCTTTTCATATGCGTAACACGAAGAAACAGAACAGAATGTACAATGTGATCTTAAATATATGATTTATTACGGTTTTATTGATGTGTTAAAGATTCAATGTTCTATTCGTAAATATATTTCTCATTCAGTGATCCCTGTTTGGATGAGGCAGCTCACTTCAAATATTTAAAGCTCATTTTATCATGTGCGGTTGAAGAAACTAATAATACGAAAATAGTAAAACCACATGATAAACATTCACTGGATATAATAGCGAACTATGGCGGTCTAGATTCAATATTCAGCGGTTTTTTTTTAATGCAAATAAGCAAGTAATCTTCATGTTACAAAAGGAACAATAATTTCAAGAAGAAACAATATGTAAAACGTTTTAAATCTTAACTGTGGTGTAAGTCAAAAATGGGTAGTCAATAAATCTGTATTTTTATATTAATGAACAGAATAGTACAAATTTATTCAACCATTACACTAGTTACATGGTGATGAACTTGTATTTACAGGTGCAATTAGAAGAAATCGACCAATTCAGTAGTGATGGTAACGTAGTCCAAGCTCAGCTCACTTGGCACCGCTTCCAAACGTGATATATCCTAATTAAATGGAAATGGAGGTACCACTTCTGTCGTGTGGAAGGAGACCTATAAATTTTGTATTTGGGAAAATCTCAATGTGATCCTTAAATTCCAAGATTTCTAATTAAAACGATGCCTGGTGAAAACTGACGTGAACCACTTTACTGCTTCGCTGTTAAAGCAATATTCTAGAAGTTTTTAACTTATGAAACTACTTATGTTTCGAATTCGTTGTTACAGTTTTAGTCAATGAAAATCGAACTCTTTCTATTTTTCTTTTGCAGTCTGTTCGAAGAAATGCAAGTCTAGGTTTATTTCCCTTAATGTTTACAGTAACGACTGTGGGCTGTTCTAACATTCTGACATTATTCGATGAATATTGTCATTATTTTACCTGCGTTTAGTTCCGTACCTACGACATAATCTTTTTTTCAATTTTGTTTTCCTCAAAAGAGATACGTAGTGTCATTCACGAAGACGAGGTGTAAAAAAACGGGTTTTTGATCGTAATCGTATGAAATATCTAAACTATTTAACTTCGGAACATTCGCTTAACCATATCATTGGACTCGACTTTCGCCAATCTCCACTTTTCCCCATAAATCTTCAACTTTTCCTTGGCAGCATTATTATTTGGTTCGAGCTCCACAGCTTTCTGCAAGTCCTCCACCGCTTTTTCGTTATCCTTCGTTCCGCCAAAGGCGCAACCCCTTCGATAAAGCGCCTTTACGTTATTCTCATCTCTCAAAAGGACTTTTGTACAAAGCTCAATGGCATGCTCGTAATT
This sequence comes from Asobara japonica, assembly GCA_026005395.1. Lineage (NCBI taxonomy): Eukaryota > Metazoa > Arthropoda > Insecta > Hymenoptera > Braconidae > Asobara > Asobara japonica. The sequence goes on from BQMI01000334.1 coordinate 6,657,537, forward strand.
ATTGTACTTGAGCTGACACATTGCCATATTGTTGTAGAGACTTGTTCTCAACTGTCGTATCTTTTTATTCATCTCTTCTGGAAGCTCTAGGTCGGGCTCGATAGGCTCCAATGAGATGATGATTTTGCAAGATTTGCTGAATCTGTAAAAGTTTGACATTTGAGGTTTCTTGTCGACAGTTATTCAGATAGGACAACTAGTGGGCAAAATAAGCCTAATAGCTGTAAGCCTAATACAATCAACTTCCCAATACAGAAAATATCGACAATATTTGGAAGGATTTGTTTAGATTTTTTGTCAAAAGTCAAATACGTCCTTAAGAAATATTTTTAGAAAATAAAATCATACACCATTTTTTGAATGTTCAAAATTTCAAATGGCTACTTATTGAAGTTCAAAAATTAATTCATAATTTGGAAATTATTGTGCTTGATCAAATTGACATGTGGAAATGACTTCGTACCTGTAGAAAGCATCCTTGAGTCTGTCATCACGGACTAATTTCACAGCCATGTTTTTATATTTCAGGGCCAGTTGGTACTTTTCTTCCACTGACCAGAGCCAAATAGGCTTCACTGGAATGTGTTCGGTTAATGTTGCTTTGAATTTAACGGATATGCAGTCTTTCCCTGCATCCTGGGTACCGCCAAGATTCAACGTAATTATAGCAACTTCTTTCTCTCCCATCCACTTTATTGCACGCTCTATCTGATTGTCGATCTCTGATAACGACTCGTCGACGGTGAACACAACGTCCGGGCCAGAGGATAGAATTTGACTGTTTTGAGTGGACAAATCAAGTGAAGGGGGAAATATCTGAATGTCCTCAATGTGTAGGTGACAAATCGATCCTTCCATGGGCTTATTTTTTACGTCCCCATGGGATATTACGTGCTTTTTGACCGTGTCGTCTGCAGAGGAGTAATCAGTCTTCATGATTGATGACCTAAACAACCAATAATTTGAAATTATATATCATCTTCAAAGACATCTCAATTAGCTAATCATTCCGTCATTTCTCTTCTAATTTCCTCTTGTAAATTTATTACTCGAAATATTTTCTTTCATCACTTCAATTAACTCATTCTATATGGTTACATTTTTCATTATTGGTGGCAGATATTCATTGAAATTCAATTTTATCCGATTTTGCATTGAAGGGGAGAAATGCTCATACTCACAGAGGGCGTAACCTCAAAATTATCGACGTTTTAGCTTTCCTGAAGGATTCTACCTATTAATTAATTTTTCATCAACAAGTTACAACGACAAAACTGCCAGGTTGAGTGATCACTAAATATAATGCTCCTACATGACAAATAAAATTTGCCGCACACAGACGTAGTACGAACGAAGTTGGTCAATTTTGGCAAGACCTCTAGAAAACTGTGAATTTACGGATTTAAAAGCTAACAATTTATAATTCAATTGAGGTTGTTTGTAACACATTTTTCGTTACTCATATAATGTTTACAAATTTAGATTCTGCATTTTGCAAACATCACTGCACTGACAACTTCGGCCACCAGATGTCTCCAGAGTGGCATAAACAAGCAAAGTCACCATATATAGTTTGAATTTCGCACGTGATGATACCGATTACATTCGAAAATTCAATTTCTCTCTACCTGAGTCTTCTAGGAAAAACAGTGTCAGAACATAACATGACGTATACTCTAATGCTTGTAATCACGACAAAATATTGTAAGTGGTCAAATTAACACGTGGTATGGCATCCCTAGAAGACACTCCCGTCGATTTTGGGTCGAAAAAGTCAAATTAATTTTTTTCGACTTTGGCCAAATTTAACATTGGGGTCTTATGGGGAGGCAAACTTAATTATTTTAAAATCGATTTTTTGGTCCCGTGCGCGTTTATACTATCCAATTGGGACCCCTAGAAGACACTCCCGTCGATTTTGGGTCGAAAAAGTCAAATTAATTTTTTTCGATTTTGGCCAAATTTAACATTGGGGTCTTATGGGGAGGAAAACTTAATTTTTTTTAAATCGATTTTTTGGTCCCGTGCGCGTTTATACTATGCAATTGGGACCCCTAGAAGACACTCCCGTCGATTTTGGGTCGAAAAAGTCAAATTAATTTTTTTCGATTTTGGCCAAATTTAACATTGGGGTCTTATGGGGAGGCAAACTTAATTTTTTTTAAATCCATTTTTTGGTCCCGTGCGCGTTTATACTATCCAATTGGGACCCCTAGAAGACACTCCCGTCGATTTTGGGTCGAAAAAGTCAAATCAATTTTTTTCGATTTTGGCCAAATTTAACATTGGGGTCTTATGGGGAGGCAAACTTAATTTTTTTTAAATCCATTTTTTGGTCCCGTGCGCGTTTATACTATCCAATTGGGACCCCTAGAAGACACTCCCGTAGATTTTGGGTCGAAAAAGTCAAACTAATTTTTTTCGATTTTGGCCAAATTTAACATTGGGGTCTTATGGGGAGGCAAACTTAATTTTTTTAAAATGGATTATTTGGTCCCGTGCGCGTTTATACTATCCAATTGGGACCCCTAGAAGACACTCCCGTCGATTTTGGGTCGAAAAAGTCAAATTAATTTTTTTCGATTTTGGCCAAATTTAACATTGGGGTCTTATGGGGAGGCAAACTTAATTTTTTTTAAATCCATTTTTTGGTCCCGTGCGCGTTTATACTATCCAATTGGGACCCCTAGAAGACACTCCCGTCGATTTTGGGTCGAAAAAGTCAAATTAATTTTTTTCGATTTTGGCCAAATTTAACATTGGGGTCTTATGGGGAGGCAAACTTAATTTTTTTAAAATGGATTTTTTGGTCCCGTGCGCGTTTATACTATGCAATTGGGACCCCTAGAAGACACTCCCGTCGAATTTTGGGTCGAAAAAGTCAAATTAATTTTTTTCGATTTTGGCCAAATTTAACATTGGGGTCTTATGGGGAGGCAAACTTAATTTTTTTTAAATCGATATTTTGGTCCCGTGCGCGTTTATACTATCCAATTGGGACCCCTAGAAGACACTCCCGTAGATTTTGGGTCGAAAAAGTCAAATTAATTTTTTTCGATTTTGGCCAAATTTAACATTGGGGTCTTATGGGGAGGCAAACTTAATTTTTTTAAAATGGATTATTTGGTCCCGTGCGCGTTTATACTATCCAATTGGGACCCCTAGAAGACACTCCCGTCGATTTTGGGTCGAAAAAGTCAAATTAATTTTTTTCGATTTTGGCCAAATTTAACATTGGGGTCTTATGGGGAGGCAAACTTAATTTTTTTTAAATCCATTTTTTGGTCCCGTGCGCGTTTATACTATCCAATTGGGACCCCTAGAAGACACTCCCGTCGATTTTGGGTCGAAAAAGTCAAATTAATTTTTTTCGATTTTGGCCAAATTTAACATTGGGGTCTTATGGGGAGGCAAACTTAATTTTTTTAAAATGGATTTTTTGGTCCCGTGCGCGTTTATACTATCCAATTGGGACCCCTAGAAGACACTCCCGTCGATTTTGGGTCGAAAAAGTCAAATTAATTTTTTTTCGATTTTGGCCAAATTTAACATTGGGGTCTTATGGGGAGGCAAACTTAATTTTTTTAAAATCGATTTTTTGGTCCCGTGCGCGTTTATACTATCCAATTGGGACCCCTAGAAGACACTCCCGTCGATTTTGGGTCGAAAAAGTCAAATTAATTTTTTTCGATTTTGGCCAAATTTAACATTGGGGTCTTATGGGGAGGCAAACTTAATTTTTTTTAAATGGATTTTTTGGTCCCGTGCGCGTTTATACTATCCAATTGGGACCCCTAGAAGACACTCCCGTCGATTTTGGGTCGAAAAAGTCAAATTATTTTTTTTCGATTTTGGCCAAATTTTACATTGGGGTCTTATGGGGAGGCAAACTTAATTTTTTTAAAATCGATTTTTTGGTCCCGTGCGCGTTTATACTATCCAATTGGGACCCCTAGAAGACACTCCCGTAGATTTTGGGTCGAAAAAGTCAAATTAATTTTTTTCGATTTTGGCCAAATTTAACATTGGGGTCTTATGGGCAGGCAAACTTAATTTTTTTAAAATGGATTTTTTGGTCCCGTGCGCGTTTATACTATGCAATTGGGACCCCTAGAAGACACTCCCGTCGATTTTGGGTCGAAAAAGTCAAATTAATTTTTTTCGATTTTGGCCAAATTTAACATTGGGGTCTTATGGGGAGGCAAACTTAATTTTTTTAAAATCGATTTTTTGGTCCCGTGCGCGTTTATACTATCCAATTGGGACCCCTAGAAGACACTCCCGTCGATTTTGGGTCGAAAAAGTCAAATTAATTTTTTTCGATTTTGGCCAAATTTAACATTGGGGTCTTATGGGGAGGCAAACTTAATTTTTTTAAAATCGATTTTTTGGTCCCGTGCGCGTTTATACTATCCAATTGGGACCCCTAGAAGACACTCCCGTCGATTTTGGGTCGAAAAAGTCAAATTAATTTTTTTCGATTTTGGCCAAATTTAACATTGGGGTCTTATGGGGAGGCAAACTTAATTTTTTTTAAATCCATTTTTTGGTCCCGTGCGCGTTTATACTATCCAATTGGGACCCCTAGAAGACACTCCCGTCGATTTTGGGTCGAAAAAGTCAAATTAATTTTTTTCGATTTTGGCCAAATTTAACATTGGGGTCTTATGGGGAGGCAAACTTAATTTTTTTAAATCGATTTTTTGGTCCCGTGCGCGTTTATACTATCCAATTGGGACCCCTAGAAGACACTCCCGTCGATTTTGGGTCGAAAAAGTCAAATTAATTTTTTTCGATTTTGGCCAAATTTAACATTGGGGTCTTATGGGGAGGCAAACTTAATTTTTTTTAAATCGATTTTTTGGTCCCGTGCGCGTTTATACTATCCAATTGGGACCCCTAGAAGACACTCCCGTCGATTTTGGGTCGAAAAAGTCAAATTAATTTTTTTCGATTTTGGCCAAATTTAACATTGGGGTCTTATGGGGAGGCAAACTTAATTTTTTTTAAATCGATTTTTTGGTCCCGTGCGCGTTTATACTATCCAATTGGGACCCCTAGAAGACACTCCCGTCGATTTTGGGTCGAAAAAGTCAAATTAATTTTTTTCGATTTTGGCCAAATTTAACATTGGGGTCTTATGGGGAGGCAAACTTAATTTTTTTAAAATCGATTTTTTGGTCCCGTGCGCGTTTATACTATCCAATTGGGACCCCTAGAAGACACTCCCGTCGATTTTGGGTCGAAAAAGTCAAATTAATTTTTTTCGATTTTGGCCAAATTTAACATTGGGGTCTTATGGGGAGGCAAACTTAATTTTTTTAAAATCGATTTTTTGGTCCCGTGCGCGTTTATACTATCCAATTGGGACCCCTAGAAGACACTCCCGTCGATTTTGGGTCGAAAAAGTCAAATTAATTTTTTTCGATTTTGGCCAAATTTAACATTGGGGTCTTATGGGGAGGCAAACTTAATTTTTTTAAAATCGATTTTTTGGTCCCGTGCGCGTTTATACTATCCAATTGGGACCCCTAGAAGACACTCCCGTCGATTTTGGGTCGAAAAAGTCAAATTAATTTTTTTCGATTTTGGCCAAATTTAACATTGGGGTCTTATGGGGAGGCAAACTTAATTTTTTTAAATCGATTTTTTGGTCCCGTGCGCGTTTATACTATCCAATTGGGACCCCTAGAAGACACTCCCGTCGATTTTGGGTCGAAAAAGTCAAATTAATTTTTTTCGATTTTGGCCAAATTTAACATTGGGGTCTTATGGGGAGGCAAACTTAATTTTTTTAAAATGGATTTTTTGGTCCCGTGCGCGTTTATACTATCCAATTGGGACCCCTAGAAGACACTCCCGTCGATTTTGGGTCGAAAAAGTCAAATTAATTTTTTTCGATTTTGGCCAAATTTAACATTGGGGTCTTATGGGGAGGCAAACTTAATTTTTTTAAAATCGATTTTTTGGTCCCGTGCGCGTTTATACTATCCAATTGGGACCCCTAGAAGACACTCCCGTCGATTTTGGGTCGAAAAAGTCAAATTAATTTTTTTCGATTTTGGCCAAATTTAACATTGGGGTCTTATGGGGAGGCAAACTTAATTTTTTTAAAATCGATTTTTTGGTCCCGTGCGCGTTTATACTATCCAATTGGGACCCCTAGAAGACACTCCCGTCGATTTTGGGTCGAAAAAGTCAAATTAATTTTTTTCGATTTTGGCCAAATTTAACATTGGGGTCTTATGGGGAGGCAAACTTAATTTTTTTAAATCGATTTTTTGGTCCCGTGCGCGTTTATACTATCCAATTGGGACCCCTAGAAGACACTCCCGTCGATTTTGGGTCGAAAAAGTCAAATTAATTTTTTTCGATTTTGGCCAAATTTAACATTGGGGTCTTATGGGGAGGCAAACTTAATTTTTTTAAATCGATTTTTTGGTCCCGTGCGCGTTTATACTATCCAATTGGGACCCCTAGAAGACACTCCCGTCGATTTTGGGTCGAAAAAGTCAAATTAATTTTTTTCGATTTTGGCCAAATTTAACATTGGGGTCTTATGGGGAGGCAAACTTAATTTTTTTAAATCGATTTTTTGGTCCCGTGCGCGTTTATACTATCCAATTGGGACCCCTAGAAGACACTCCCGTCGATTTTGGGTCGAAAAAGTCAAATTAATTTTTTTCGATTTTGGCCAAATTTAACATTGGGGTCTTATGGGGAGGCAAACTTAATTTTTTTAAAATCGGATTTTTTGGTCCCGTGCGCGTTTATACTATCCAATTGGGACCCCTAGAAGACACTCCCGTCGATTTTGGGTCGAAAAAGTCAAATTAATTTTTTTCGATTTTGGCCAAATTTAACATTGGGGTCTTATGGGGAGGCAAACTTAATTTTTTTAAAATCGATTTTTTGGTCCCGTGCGCGTTTATACTATCCAATTGGGACCCCTAGAAGACACTCCCGTCGATTTTGGGTCGAAAAAGTCAAATTAATTTTTTTCGATTTTGGCCAAATTTAACATTGGGGTCTTATGGGGAGGCAAACTTAATTTTTTTAAATCGATTTTTTGGTCCCGTGCGCGTTTATACTATCCAATTGGGACCCCTAGAAGACACTCCCGTCGATTTTGGGTCGAAAAAGTCAAATTAATTTTTTTCGATTTTGGCCAAATTTAACATTGGGGTCTTATGGGGAGGCAAACTTAATTTTTTTTAAAATCGATTTTTTGGTCCCGTGCGCGTTTATACTATCCAATTGGGACCCCTAGAAGACACTCCCGTCGATTTTGGGTCGAAAAAGTCAAATTAATTTTTTTCGATTTTGGCCAAATTTAACATTGGGGTCTTATGGGGAGGCAAACTTAATTTTTTTAAAATCGATTTTTTGGTCCCGTGCGCGTTTATACTATCCAATTGGGACCCCTAGAAGACACTCCCGTCGATTTTGGGTCGAAAAAGTCAAATTAATTTTTTTCGATTTTGGCCAAATTTAACATTGGGGTCTTATGGGGAGGCAAACTTAATTTTTTTAAAATCGATTTTTTGGTCCCGTGCGCGTTTATACTATCCAATTGGGACCCCTAGAAGACACTCCCGTCGATTTTGGGTCGAAAAAGTCAAATTAATTTTTTTCGATTTTGGCCAAATTTAACATTGGGGTCTTATGGGGAGGCAAACTTAATTTTTTTAAATCGATTTTTTGGTCCCGTGCGCGTTTATACTATCCAATTGGGACCCCTAGAAGACACTCCCGTCGATTTTGGGTCGAAAAAGTCAAATTAATTTTTTTCGATTTTGGCCAAATTTAACATTGGGGTCTTATGGGGAGGCAAACTTAATTTTTTTTAAATCCATTTTTTGGTCCCGTGCGCGTTTATACTATCCAATTGGGACCCCTAGAAGACACTCCCGTCGATTTTGGGTCGAAAAAGTCAAATTAATTTTTTTCGATTTTGGCCAAATTTAACATTGGGGTCTTATGGGGAGGCAAACTTAATTTTTTTAAAATCGATTTTTTGGTCCCGTGCGCGTTTATACTATCCAATTGGGACCCCTAGAAGACACTCCCGTCGATTTTGGGTCGAAAAAGTCAAATTAATTTTTTTCGATTTTGGCCAAATTTAACATTGGGGTCTTATGGGGAGGCAAACTTAATTTTTTTAAAATCGATTTTTTGGTCCCGTGCGCGTTTATACTATCCAATTGGGACCCCTAGAAGACACTCCCGTCGATTTTGGGTCGAAAAAGTCAAATTAATTTTTTTCGATTTTGGCCAAATTTAACATTGGGGTCTTATGGGGAGGCAAACTTAATTTTTTTTAAATCCATTTTTTGGTCCCGTGCGCGTTTATACTATCCAATTGGGACCCCTAGAAGACACTCCCGTCGATTTTGGGTCGAAAAAGTCAAATTAATTTTTTTCGATTTTGGCCAAATTTAACATTGGGGTCTTATGGGGAGGCAAACTTAATTTTTTTAAAATGGATTTTTTGGTCCCGTGCGCGTTTATACTATCCAATTGGGACCCCTAGAAGACACTCCCGTCGATTTTGGGTCGAAAAAGTCAAATTAATTTTTTTTCGATTTTGGCCAAATTTAACATTGGGGTCTTATGGGGAGGCAAACTTAATTTTTTTTAAAATCGATTTTTTGGTCCCGTGCGCGTTTATACTATCCAATTGGGACCCCTAGAAGACACTCCCGTCGATTTTGGGTCGAAAAAGTCAAATTAATTTTTTTCGATTTTGGCCAAATTTAACATTGGGGTCTTATGGGGAGGCAAACTTAATTTTTTTAAATCGATTTTTTGGTCCCGTGCGCGTTTATACTATCCAATTGGGACCCCTAGAAGACACTCCCGTCGATTTTGGGTCGAAAAAGTCAAATTAATTTTTTTCGATTTTGGCCAAATTTAACATTGGGGTCTTATGGGGAGGCAAACTTAATTTTTTTAAAATCGATTTTTTGGTCCCGTGCGCGTTTATACTATCCAATTGGGACCCCTAGAAGACACTCCCGTCGATTTTGGGTCGAAAAAGTCAAATTAATTTTTTTCGATTTTGGCCAAATTTAACATTGGGGTCTTATGGGGAGGCAAACTTAATTTTTTTAAAATGGATTTTTTGGTCCCGTGCGCGTTTATACTATCCAATTGGGACCCCTAGAAGACACTCCCGTCGATTTTGGGTCGAAAAAGTCAAATTAATTTTTTTCGATTTTGGCCAAATTTAACATTGGGGTCTTATGGGGAGGCAAACTTAATTTTTTTAAAATGCATTTTTTGGTCCCGTGCGCGTTTATACTATCCAATTGGGACCCCTAGAAGACACTCCCGTCGATTTTGGGTCGAAAAAGTCAAATTAATTTTTTTCGATTTTGGCCAAATTTAACATTGGGGTCTTATGGGGAGGCAAACTTAATTTTTTTAAAATGGATTTTTTGGTCCCGTGCGCGTTTATACTATCCAATTGGGACCCCTAGAAGACACTCCCGTCGATTTTGGGTCGAAAAAGTCAAATTAATTTTTTTCGATTTTGGCCAAATTTAACATTGGGGTCTTATGGGGAGGCAAACTTAATTTTTTTTAAATGGATTTTTTGGTCCCGTGCGCGTTTATACTATGCCAATTGGGACCCCTAGAAGACACTCCCGTCGATTTTGGGTCGAAAAAGTCAAATTAATTTTTTTCGATTTTGGCCAAATTTAACATTGGGGTCTTATGGGGAGGCAAACTTAATTTTTTTAAATCGATTTTTTGGTCCCGTGCGCGTTTATACTATCCAATTGGGACCCCTAGAAGACACTCCCGTCGATTTTGGGTCGAAAAAGTCAAATTAATTTTTTTCGATTTTGGCCAAATTTAACATTGGGGTCTTATGGGGAGGCAAACTTAATTTTTTTAAAATCGATTTTTTGGTCCCGTGCGCGTTTATACTATCCAATTGGGACCCCTAGAAGACACGTCCCGTCGATTTTGGGTCGAAAAAGTCAAATTAATTTTTTTCGATTTTGGCCAAATTTAACATTGGGGTCTTATGGGGAGGCAACCTTAATTTTTTTAAAATCGATTTTTTGGTCCCGTGCACGTTTATACTATCCAATTGGGACCCCTAGAAGACACTCCCGTCGATTTTGGGTCGAAAAAGTCAAATTAATTTTTTTCGATTTTGGCCAAATTTAACATTGGGGTCTTATAGGGAGGCAACCTTAACTTTTTTAAAATCGATTTTTTGGTCCCGTGCGCGTTTATACTATCCAATTGGGACCCCTAGAAGACACTCCCGTCGATTTTGGGTCGAAAAAGTCAAATTAATTTTTTTCGATTTTGGCCAAATTTAACATTGGGGTCTTATGGGGAGGCAAACTTAATTTTTTTAAAATGGATTTTTTGGTCCCGTGCGCGTTTATACTATCCAATTGGGACCCCTAGAAGACACTCCCGTCGATTTTGGGTCGAAAAAGTCAAATTAATTTTTTTCGATTTTGGCCAAATTTAACATTGGGGTCTTATGGGGAGGCAAACTTAATTTTTTTAAAATGGATTTTTTGGTCCCGTGCGCGTTTATACTATCCAATTGGGACCCCTAGAAGACACTCCCGTCGATTTTGGGTCGAAAAAGTCAAATTAATTTTTTTCGATTTTGGCCAAATTTAACATTGGGGTCTTATGGGGAGGCAAACTTAATTTTTTTAAAATGCATTTTTTGGTCCCGTGCGCGTTTATACTATCCAATTGGGACCCCTAGAAGACACTCCCGTCGATTTTGGGTCGAAAAAGTCAAATTAATTTTTTTCGATTTTGCCCAAATTTAACATTGGGGTCTTATGGGGAGGCAAACTTAATTTTTTTAAAATGGATTTTTTGGTCCCGTGCGCGTTTATACTATCCAATTGGGACCCCTAGAAGACACTCCCGTCGATTTTGGGTCGAAAAAGTCAAATTAATTTTTTTCGATTTTGGCCAAATTTAACATTGGGGTCTTATGGGGAGGCAAACTTAATTTTTTTTAAATGGATTTTTTGGTCCCGTGCGCGTTTATACTATGCAATTGGGACCCCTAGAAGACACTCCCGTCGATTTTGGGTCGAAAAAGTCAAATTAATTTTTTTCGATTTTGGCCAAATTTAACATTGGGGTCTTATGGGGAGGCAAACTTAATTTTTTTTAAATCGATTTTTTGGTCCCGTGCGCGTTTATACTATCCAATTGGGACCCCTAGAAGACACTCCCGTCGATTTTGGGTCGAAAAAGTCAAATTAATTTTTTTCGATTTTGGCCAAATTCAACATTGGGGTCTTATGGGGAGGCAAACTTAATTTTTTTAAAATCGATTTTTTGGTCCCGTGCGCGTTTATACTATCCAATTGGGACCCCTAGAAGATAGTCCCGTCGATTTTGGGTCGAAAAAGTCAAATTAATTTTTTTCGATTTTGGCCAAATTTAACATTGGGGTCTTATGGGGAGGCAACCTTAATTTTTTTAAAATCGATTTTTTGGTCCCGTGCACGTTTATACTATCCAATTGGGACCCCTAGAAGACACTCCCGTCGATTTTGGGTCGAAAAAGTCAAATTAATTTTTTTCGATTTTGGCCAAATTTAACATTGGGGTCTTATAGGGAGGCAACCTTAACTTTTTTAAAATCGATTTTTTGGTCCCGTGCGCGTTTATACTATCCAATTGGGACCCCTAGAAGACACTCCCGTCGATTTTGGGTCGAAAAAGTCAAATTAATTTTTTTCGATTTTGGCCAAATTTAACATTGGGGTCTTATGGGGAAGCAAACTTAATTTTTTTGAAATCGAATTTTTGGTCCCGTGCGCGTTTATACTATCCAATTGGCACCCGTAGAACATATTCCCGTCGATTTTATTTCAAAAAGGTCGAATTAATTAACTTCCCGATCTATTGCAGTTATTGTAATGGCCCCGAAAATGAAAAGTGCCAGATGGATGAAATTTTCACGTTTCTCGACGTCTTGTATCGTCCTGACGTGATTTCAGAAAAGTGTCTGTATGTGTGTGTGTATGCATGCAAACAAAAATCTTTGTTTAACGTTTCCGGCGGAACCACCGGAGGGATTTCCTTTTTTCTTCTTCGATTGACGCATTTCAGTGGTCTCCAGGTCTGAAAGGACTGTTTTCGCAATTGTCCCATCCGTTCAATTGTTTTTAACAGTTTTAATTGTTTATATCGCTATAAGTCGAGAACGGTGACAGATACGAGAAAAAGTGTCCAACAAAAGTTGTTCCTCTCATGAAACTATATATTTCATGTTTTATTACTTTTTTTTGCTAGACATCATAACTTACAACACATCGATAAAAATCATAATAATAAAACAATAGTCGAATTTGCGTAACTGATATACAACTTGATTTCAGACGTGTATCATTATACACACACACACACACAGCCTATCGGGAAGTTCTTGGTGCGGCCCGTCGACGGTCGCACTCACATCCCATTTATCAATTTTTGTGCAGTAGTTTATTATGTTTTTTCTTCTAGTAGACAAGCATCTTCAAACATGATAGACGAAGTATGGACGGGCCAGTATATATCATATTATTAATTGGGTCATTATAATTTTTCAGTTAATATCATCTCGGTTTTTCTACCTCACGTCCGTATTCAAATATGACTGCTATGCTATTAGCGCACGATATTTTACATTTGCAATTTTGTCATATTTTGTTATATTTTGCAAGAATCAATATCTGCATCAACTTTATCAACTTGTCAGCAAAATGGGGAGCGTATGAACACATATATTTGTTCTTGTTTTCAAAGAGGAAAAGATACGGAGCGAGACAGAATATATAGATCCTCAATTGAAGCTAAGAGTATCTACATTCACCAGGCGAACTTTTCTGAATTCATTTCCGTTTCATTCATTGTTCGATATCATTATTGAGTATGTGCGAACTTCTCCCATGTGCGAAACAAATGTTCCAAAAAATTTAACGCAATTTGCGGCGATTTTCGACTCCCACTAGCTACAGAGGCAAAATGCAATTGATATTGCGGACGTACTTTAGGAACAATTTTTTTAAATTTTCAAGCTGCCCATTCAGTAATGAAGTGAAATGGGATTTAATCGACAGCAAAAAAACAGAAGATTATGAAAAAAAGAACATTAGAGTGTCTAGGTAACCAACCCCGTCAAATTAAACTATCATATCCGGACACCCACATACAAACCCATCGTCAATCAAAACCAATTACTCGCATTTCCCCTCAACAATATCATTCCAGCGATCTTCCCAGTAGTGCTCCAAATCCTATTGTGCTCTCATGCAGAGATTCTGTCATTTTGGCGTAAATCTGAACTGTCAAAAATGACAATGAAAGAATTTCACAAAGTCATGGAAGAATTCAGGCCCATGATGGATTCGTGGTGGCCATATATCATCGGACTGATTGTGGGAGTGATAACCGCAGTGAGGTAACAGAGAGTTTGATGGAAAATTATTATGGATGTTTGATTTTTCGGATAGGGAAAGATTTTCATGCAAGTTTTTTATCACTAATAATTGGATTATCTCGTGCAAACGCTCATCAATCGATTCAGAATTTCATAGCTAACTAAATTCAATTCTCATTTATTGCTAGAAAAATCGCATGCAAAAATAATCATTGATATTTTCCTGTGAAAAATTAAGTGACTGGATTTTTAGAAATTATATGGCAGGACAAACGTGCCCCAGCGAGGAGAGAATTGACGGTAAAACAGTTGTTATTACTGGTGCATCAAGTGGAATTGGTACGGAAATCGCCATTGGCTTGGCAAAACGCGGTGGACATTTAATTCTGGCTGTCAGGGACGAGGCCCTAGGGAAAATCGTTGCTGATAAAATTCGGGGGATTCCAGAAGCAAAAGTCGACGTCAGACCGATTGATCTGTCGTCTCTGAAGAGTGTTCGAGAATTCACCGAAAAATTAGGTACAGAACAAAATTAATTTGGTTAATTCTAGAAGATACGCATTCACTAATTTATCTATCTTGTTTTCGTTTCTAGAAGTCAATGAGGTCGATATTCTCGTCAACAACGCCGGAATCGTTTTTCACCCCCAGCAAAAAACAGTCGAGGGATTCGAGCTGCATTTCGTGACTAACTACTTAGGTACTTTCTCCAATCAACCCATTAACTCCAGAATAATTATTCTAAACAATTAATTTGTCAGGTCATTTTTTCCTGACGCAACTCCTGCTGCCGAAGTTGAAAGCAGCTAAACAAGGAAGAATTATCAATATGTCTGCACAGGCTCATGCACCCAGCACAATTCATCTCGATGATTTTAATCTAGAAGAGAAATTCACAGCTGGTGAGGCCTTCGGACAGAGCAAATTGGCATTGATAATGATGGCGAGACACATGAGTCAATTACTTAAGGGTGCGTTCTCAATAATATTCCTCCTATACCCTTTTAATTAAAAATATTAAATGTTAATTGTCCGATCCTACTTAAGATTTTTATGATACACATTGCAAGCACGTAATCTGTTTTAAAATTAAATACAAAACTTCGAGTATTTGCAAAATGTGAGACCATTTTTACGTGTTTGAAATGGTATAACTTGCATGTGATTTTTGGAAATCGTCATCAAAAGATCTTACAACTGTAACGTGCAAAATTTCAGACGTTTCCGAAGTATAAAAATACGTTATAAATATTTAAACATTTTTTTGCCGACCTCAATTATTTACAAAATTCCTGAGAAATTGATTCAGCACGATGAAATGTTGCTCATCGCACCAAATCTGCTTCACGAACATGTAGTAACTTCAAAATTCTCTCAGTCCTTTGACCCATATGTAGATGTATTGAGGTTCTGCACACTATTAGTAAAGGGATGAAATAAATGTATTTGAAATCTGTAGTTTCTGGGTGTACAGGCCCATCCCTAATAGATCCACATCTTGGAATTAATGGCCACAAATTGAAACTTTCAGGATCTCATGTAACTATTAATGCTGTGGATCCAGGACTAGTCCGCGGCACACGTCACATGAGGAGTTCACCTATAAACCAAGCTCGTTTACTCAAATTGATTATGTACCCATGGATGTGGTTACTAATGAAGAATCCAAGTGAAGGAGCTCAAACGGCTATTTACGCTGCTGTCGCCAACTCCCTGAGTGAGAAATCTGGGAAGTATCTGAGGTAATCATCATTCAAGCATTTAACATTATTTCTGCACTGTTTTCTGGGGAATCAAAATTTTTCTACCATCATTGAAAAATGACAATTAATGCCATATTCAGTTATCTTTCATTATCAAAAAAGAACGTCAATGAGTGCTGAAGACATAAAATAAAAAAAATGATAAGCTAACAACGTTCGATGAGCAAGAAAGACGAATTTGACTTTTGTTTACATCCCTAATATTTCACTCAAGTTACGTCTATAAATGATGAAAACCTGTATTTTAATATTCAATCTATTCCACCTCTGTTTCGTTTGTTGTCTAGTGATTGTGAGGTGAAAAATCCGTCGCCAGCCGCTCTCGATGATGAAATTTCTGAGAAATTATATCACAAATCTATTCAGCTCATCAAACCATTCATGAAAACGGAATCCCCGGAAGCGGAATGATTATTTTACAAATTATCGGAAAGTGATAATAAAAACAAATTGGAAAAACTAACTTTTATGTATTTAATTTCTTTACATCACTCATTTGAACATTCAGTTTTTTTCTCTAACTCTCATTGAACTTCGTCCACGCTGCGCTGGTCTTCCATAGCCAAGTCGCCATAGCGTCGTCCTTTGCCTTGTCAGATTCTTCAGTTCGTTTACAATTACTGAAAATATACAATGAACCATAATTACGTGTGTATGAGGTGATAGTGGCATATTTTGTGGTGACGCATTCAATCGGAGGAAAGCATTTGTTTTTATGAATGTGCCTGTCCTCCCTAGGAGTCGTCGTCATATTGTTTGATTTCAGTGACTTCCAGAGGTGTTCTAGGAGACTATGCGGACGATTATAACGGAACAAGGCTTATGGATTTCATTCGTGTTGGAAGTTTAGAACATAGGCCAGCTGATTTTATGTCAATTTTCCATTTGGATGCATAGCTTGTAGTATTTTATTTGCAGCAGTGTTGTTATGTCCAAAATTTCATACATTTACTCCAGTGAGAATTCTGGTGTTTCAATGTATTATATTTCAGTTAGTTATACAAAAGTTTAACCCGGGAATTTCGATTAGTTACACAAAAGTTTAATTGGTGGCAGAAATTTTCGTCCATTTTGGTAGTTACTGCATGCAGGGATCATGCAACTGTAACTTTAAATTTTGAAACAGTTCTTCTAAAATACAGAGGAATGCGGTCATCAATGTGCTCGTCTTTCGGCCACTGAAAGACCGTATTGCGGAATCAGTGCATCAAAATGCTGATCTGCAATGTAAGCATATTATTAATTTTTAGCTGACTCAAGTACGTCGATCCCACTTTAATTTTCTACCAATCAAATTTAGTTTCGTGGAGCGTCGAACAGTTTATCTCTATTCGAGAACGAACATAGAATTTCAGTCTGGACACACCCGGGGAATTGTAGTTATCGTAGTGGAACTTCTTCGTGGAATCGATTCTGCCTTTTTGATTCTCCTTTAGTAATAGCTTGCAAAAGTCGATATTAGAGCTGGTGACCATTCAAATGATAGTAGAATAGTAATGGGACTAACGTGCGTAACGTCAGTTCTTACATTGTAAGAGATAAGTTGTAAATTTTTCGGGTGCGAACATTCTCACAAAGCAGACGAATCTTTGAAATAAACTGTTTATAAAGTGGGTGAAGGTGACTGGACGAAAAGTACCCATGATAGTATTAATCTATAAACATTAATACTGGCGGGGAAAAATGGCCCTTTCTGCTGAAGGACCCATACAACCATTCTATAATCAATATTATTCAAACAAGTTTTCTTCGGATCAAAGTGAGTAACAAAAGTTGTTAAATAAATTATCAGACATACGAGGTATTCCAGGAATAATGTTCTTTCTCAAAATTACCTAAAATATGCTCCGCTAACATCCTTTAGTGATGGCTCCAATGCGGCATGTAATATGGTTTGTGCTCCTTGATTTGGAGTTTTAATGAAGAACCAAAAAATTGGTGTTAGAAATATTGAAGCAAACGTGCTTTTCATGAAACCCATGTGACGAGTTATTTCTGTGTTCACCAGCCCAGGGTGCACGGCATTTACTGTTACTCCAGTTCCTGAAAACGATTTGAAAGCTTAATTGATTCAGGGAATTCAGATTATTGATTATTTAATATAAAGTGAAGAAGTCAATTGAGTTGAATCTTGATCGTCTGACGTAAGTTTTTGTACAGTAAAGGAAGCCCTATGTGTTTGTGGCTTATAAAAAATTTGCTGTTTTACTTAGATTTACCAAGAACCGACATAGTGTGACCCTTCTAAAATGTAACGAATAAAACATACCTTGCAATTTTTTCGCAAGTTCCTTTGTGAACAAAACATTAGCCAATTTACTCTGATTGTAGGCATCTGCGGGATCATAACTAGCAATGCTGTTCAAATCATCAACAGAGATTTGCCCTCGATAATGAGCCACGCTCGACACGTTAATGATTCTTGATGGAGCCGATGCCTTGAGTGTATCAAGCAGTAAATTCGTCAGAAGAAAATGTCCGATATGATTAACACCCAACTGCATCTCAATTCCTTCAGCAGTTTCACTTCTAGGGCATCGCATGACGCCTGCGTTGTTTATCAAGAGGTGCAGTTGACTATGTTCTATGTAAAACAAAAGTAAACTCGGTTTAAATTGTCATCATAACTTAATACCTTCGGGTCCTTCAGATTTCCCTAACTAATAAGTCCACAATAATAGAGTTATTTACCTTTTTTGAATAAGTCAACAAATTCACGAATGCTTTTCTGCGCAGCTAGATCACATGGCTTGCAGTAAACATATTTATTCCTTGTTTCTAGGACAATTTCTTTTCGTGTCTGGGAAGGAAAATCTCGTCAATTCGGTTATCGATATGTGGTATATGGTTTGGAGACGTAGCACTTAAATTCTGTCACTGAAACCACAATTCTATAGAAAGACGGCCTTATACTATTTCCAAATAATTTTAAGAAAATCTTCAAGAAAACAATAATTTTCCAATTGTGAAAAATACCAAATGATGCAATGAAAATTATCATTTTTTTTGTATAGTTCCATGAGTCATACTAATTTATCTCACATTTTTTTATCAATTCAAAGTACTAACAATTTTGTACCGAAAATTTTAGATCCCATGAAAACATTCTATTCCTAATTTCATCTTAATTCATAGCTTTATTACAAAATGTGTTTCAGGCTTTGAAAAGAATGATCAATTAATTGGTAGAAGGAATGTTTATATAAGGCCCAACAGATTCAAACGTCCATTTTTTATAGTAAGCCAACAAATACTATTGAAAGAAAAAAAAAACATAATTAGAACATGTATTGGAAAATTTATTTTTGCAATTGGCTGTGATGGGTCTCAATGAAGAAATGATGCAATATGGTATAAAACTACAGAAATCAAATAATTTTTAAACATACTTACCGTTTCGCATTTGAATAAATCTCTGCAGGCCATTATCACTTTTGCTCCTCGTCTAGCCATATCTTTTGTCACCTCTTTACCAAGTCCGGTGTTAGCACCAGTGACAATCACAACTTTGCCAGTGAGATCTACCGCTCCCTGGAATTCATCACCCCCAGTGCGGTCTCTGAAATATTGAATTATGGTATTTTTATATGCCACTGAAATAAGGAATATTAAGGAATTATAAAGTCACAAAGTGAATGGTCGAGACATTTGAATTTCTCATTCAATCTCATGTTTTTGTTATGTTTCAGGTACTTCAATAACTACTGGAGAAAAGAGGTCTTTAAAAAATTACGATGTGAAAGCGGCACGAAATTTGGATGACATGGGGCTGACATAATACAACACCGATCTTAGATTTTCAAGCACTTGTTCTACGCAAGTGTTGCAATGGAAGATTTCCGAAAATATAATTAGCCATCATCATCACCATTCATTACTGTATTTACGTGATATGGCCAGAATGTATGGTCAAGCAGATGACAAGAAGATAAATTTTATAAAAATGGTACGTATCCGTGTTATATAAAATATAATTTGAGCATTGTATAAAAGCTTCCGAATTCCCATTTTATTTATTCTGTTTGAACATTTCATTTTAATGATGAGAGTAACTTCATTATGCAATTAAAAGGAATTTCAGCAGACATAGCATGTTCAATAAGAAATGGAGTACATGACAGGTAGTGTTATAAAATTTCGATCTCTTTAGAACACTTAGTCAAAGGAACATCCAATATACACTATAAAAAAAATTCGATCTAATGAAATTGTTCAATAATCTCTCGGTTTTCAAAATGTTTTATTAAATAGAATTATTTTGAAGAAATGGCACTACCTTGCATACCGGCTTTTGCTTTTTAACTCACTTAATTATAATAGCGGCTCCAACACATGTTGCCACAGCACTGGCCCAATAAAATGGCTTCGGTATCTTCCATCCCATTTTCAATCACGTATAGTTTTTTCTTAAACAATGTAATATTTACACAATAGGTTCGATTTAAAAAATACTATCCCCCGTCATTGTTTGGTTATGTGCGGGGCCCACACAGCCCTACAGCCCGAGCCCCGTATGCCGGTGTTTACTAACGCGATACCTGTAAACCCGCCTTCATATTCGACGAATAAAAAAAAATACAATTGTTGACAAGAATTGTATCACCAAGTTCAATGTGGCGTGTCATTGTGTAATTACCACAGGTACGATTTATTTATGAAATAAACCGCCCAAATTTTGTCGTTTTGGCGAAACGTTTGTATAATTACGCACGAAATCGGAAAATATCAGCAAAATTGTATTTGGTAAAAATATATTTTGATTTCAGGTCCCAAGGGTCAGCACCGTCTGCAAAATTGAACACTCATCCTCATTGTTATTCAATAATTGTGAGACATTCACGTTAATTTTAAATTGAGTACCATGGTCCTCCATCGGATTTTGCGTATAGTGGGGCTCTATCGAATTCCCGAGAGAGCATTCGTAACACATTTGCTAAATGCAGCAACAAAGGTATGAGTTATGGATGTAATGGGAATTTTTAAGAATTATATGTTTTCTTAATGTTTCATATAAAAAAAATGTCTTGTTATCTGCGAAAAAATCTTAGAATTTAGCAGTCACATAAATTTCGTTGTTACAGAAATGCGGAATTGGGGCACTCCCTATAATTTTTCTGATTGCAAATTCAACTGTTCCTGTATTTTATTGTTAATACCGGTTATTAATTTTTTATGATGGGAAGCCCAATAGGAGTCTGAATCGGTATAAGAAAATTGAAAAAAAAATTGTGTACGGTTATGAATGATTTTTCCATGGAAAAATTTATTGGTGGCCAAATTGTGCTGTGAGGCTTTGTAGAATCCCTCATTGAATCTTGAATATAATGGATATTTTTAATACCCATTAATTAATAATATTTTTCATCAGTTTCATCAGCGTAGTTGGAGAGCAAGGCCTTTGGTGTCAGTTCCTGTTTTATCACTAGCCTTTTTCGGTGCTTCTAAGAAGGACGAAAATAAAGAATCCATAACAACGAAAAAAGTTTTACTAGCCAAGGCCGATGCGCTATTCGAAAGCGGAGAATACCAGAAGATCTACGATTTGCTACATAAATACCGCGTAAGACGATTTCTTTATTAATGATAGGGAACAAATATTACATCTAACTTTCTTTGACTATCAAAAATCTTATTCAAAATGTAATTAATGAGTGATGCTTAATGGTTAGGAACTAAATCTTGAAATATTACGATCTCTCAATTCAGCTCATCGAATTAGTTCGACCATCGTTTATGAGAAAACTTGTAACTCAACAAAAGTTGCGACCCTATTGTGACATTAACTCGTAGATTTACAAATTAAATTTAGGAATCAAATGTCGAGGTTGGCGAACCATATATGTAGCAAAATCCCCTAATTTTCTGTGGCAATCGAGCCCGATGTGCTTTTCAGAAAAATCAGACTATAATCACTAACTGAACGAGAACCACGGTTGACCAAATTTGGGATTTTTCCAACAGAAATAAAGTTCCAAGAGTGAAATTATCTTTTTAGTCTCGCGTCGTGTGAAAATGAGATCGAATTGATGTCGTTGCTACACTCGAAAATGTCACTAAAGAAAGGGATGGAAAACTGAATTGAGCACACTGTAGCCGGTAATTGATATAATCTCTTGTTCGCACACAAAGGAGACATTCGGGTGAAATCGGTATTTAGAAAGATCAATCGGATAACAGTTATAATATTTTTTTTGTTAATTTACAGGATAATAAGGACGTCGAAATTCTCTGGAGACTTAGCCGAGCGTTATACAATCAATCAAAAGGTGCTAGCGACATAGAAGCAAGGAAAATGGTTTTTGAGGGACACGAGATTATTGAGGAAGCTTTGAAAATCGATAACAATCACTGGGCCATTCACAAATGGATGGCAGTTTTATCGGACGCGAAAAGTGGTTATGAAGGGATAAAATCGAGAATCACAAATTTGAACATGTGCAAGGAACATATGCTGGTGAGAATTATTTCTACAGACATAAATTTAGATGTTAGAACTAGAGCGATGTAAATCAAAGAGTATGAGTCAGTACCATGTGTTCGTCGTAATTTCAGTCTGGTTTGACATCGTTATTTTGTAAGCGCCATAATGGGCCAATTAGCCTACGTGGTCAGAATTGCAATAAATGTTCATCGTAATCCCCCCGAAACTCAAATGCTTCCTATCTACTTCGCGGCTCCCATCCGCTAGCAGTGTCTAAAAATTTGATAAGCAGGTCGACCACCCCAGCACTTAGCAATCTCTCCTTCATGCGTCATATGCCTGCCCCCAAGACGACAACTTCTCAACTATGGAAACTTCACAAGTCACATATTGTTAAGTAATGAAAAACTTGCGGCAATTTCCGGGAAATTGGAGAATATTCAAAACTGTTCGCGCAATTTCTAAGCTTTGAAATGAACGAAATTGAAAGAGAAATGACCCTGATGAACCCATTGATTGCAACTTGATTTGGAGGATCAACTTGTGCGTGCACTTGATCACTACTTGATCGCTGGTCCACTGAGAAAATATATATGTGGGCCACTAAGTAATTTATTTCGAGACTCCCAATATATGACTTTTTAATGTTTTTTGCTTTTTAACTTCGCGATAGGGAAGGTATTGTAATCACCCCGAAATCGAACTTTTTGATTTCGACCTGTAACTGGTGTCTTAAGGGTATCAAAATGATCCCCGAAAAATTCTGAGTCTGGTCAACCATGTCTCGCGCATGGATACACCAATCGAAGCCATCGAGGTCTCAATCTACGCGTCTTCATGTAACTTAGCCCTGATTAGGTTTTGATGGATATTGGTTTAGAGTATATATTGTTATTAGCAATTTCATATTATTCATAACGCTATATCTCGTAAAGGGATGGAGTTAGGGAAAAAATTTGTTAACATAAATTGTTCCTCAGACAAAGGTGCACATTTAATGTGGGTTGACTTTTCCCATAATGTGCATAATTAAGGTGGTAGAGCCGTTAGAAAAAAATAATTCATGTGATGAGTGTATGAATGGAGACTAGATGGCGTCGGGGATCGCAAAAATTGGTCTCTACAGTAAACATGGACCGACTCAGAATATGATACTTGTATATCACTTTTGTGTATCGATGCTGCCATGGAACGTGAAGTCGAGTGAAGCCAGAGATACGGACTTATTGAACTTCTTCAACGTAGTTGTTGTATATTCGTGATTTTAAAATGCTTCAATGAGACTCAAAGGCTTTAATGAGAAGTAAATGGCCTTCACGTGGAAGAGGGAGCCGTTATCTCTTAATTATGAAAAAAAACATGAAAGGCAGCGACATATAGAGAAATGAAAACAAAAATCACCTAATGATCAGCCGTACGCACAAATTGTTCATCTCTCAGCCGCAGTCAAGGAGTAATCGATAGATCCGTCAGAGGAAGGGGGACAAAATTCTTAGAATTCTTAGGATTTTTTCGTTCATGTACTGTTAATTATCAACTCGCTATATACATAATTCTGTTTTCAGAAAGCTGCGGAGTTAAACCCAAACGACGCGACAGTTCTCCACATGTTGGGAAACTGGTGCTTTGGAGTAGCTGATATGCCTTGGTATCAGAAGAAAATAGCCTCAGCGATATTCGCAACAGTTCCCTCTTCTACCTATGAAGAAGCGCTCAAATATTTTGAGACGGCTGAGCGAATTGATCCGATGTTTTACAGTCATAATCTCTTATTTCTGGGGAAAACATATTTAAAACTCCAAAGAAAGGATGAAGCAATGAAATATTTGAAGATGACGGCAGAATTTCCAGCTAGAAACGATGAGGATCATAAGGCTAAGTTAGAGGCTACAAAGATTCTAGGGACAATCTGATTTATAGACCATATTCAATATGTCATGAGGTGAGACTGCTCAGTCAATTCTTGATCCTGACTGAGATGCGAATCTGATTTTTGGTCAGGAAGCTTATTAACTGATAATCATACAATGAGGCAGATTGACAATATGTTTGAATTCTTCAGTTATATGCGGAATTGAAATGTTATTGAAAGTTGGAAAGACTTAACAGAAATTGCTCATTTAATCTCTAATCATAATTCCTATTCTAATTTCATTACTGCTCAAACTGGAACGAGTTAGAGAGAACATGTTGGCAATAGAATTCAAAATACCCAACGAATGTGATATGAAAGAGTTTAAAGTCTCAATTTTGTACGGGAAATTCAGCATAAATCAATTCTTAGTATGTACCTAGGGCTGTGTTGTTTATCGAAATATTAAGAATTAGCCCGTTATAAATTTACGGATGTTCTAACACGATAAGTGCCTTGAGTTCAATTTTAATTATTTTCACTATAAGTGCTAACGTACTATTTGATGAATTTGAAGGTAGTGTGAAAAATATGAAGTGTAGTGTGAAAAAACAATGAATTCTAGCTGTTATAATCAGAGAACGGCTTTTGCGTCAATGGGTTGATTTTATAATTTAGTGATAACTTCTGGAGCAAGGGACCTAGAATTTCATAAGTGAAATCGAATTGTTAGCCTTTTTTAGGACGTAACATCTGAAAATTCCGGAAATCTTTGTTATGGACCCGAGCGAAAGATGGGTTTTCATTAATTTGGATTAATCCCACACGGTTAACCAAAGATAATCTTCATTGAACGAATCTAAATTCAACGATAATTGAATCAATTGAAGTTCTGTCTGATGCGGAAAGTATAAAGAGACCATAACTGCCAATAGTTCTCGAATTGAATGGCCTCGAGGTATTCCAGAGCTAAGTGTTTAAACTACTTAGTTCTAATTGCAATAGACCATATCCGCGTAGGGGGTGTATGGTGATAACCTCGAGCAAGCCTCGAAATGCTGACGTTGCAACCTCGTAATCCACTGGTACGAATATCCGTGACAGTTTTGAGTTTCTTATAACATTTTATTACCAAATGTGTGTTTGAATAATATGTGCCACTTTCTTGTCAGCATATTATGTTGATCACTGTTGTAAATAATGTTAGCCTTTTTTAGGGCGTAACATCCCTCCCCGCTAGGAAAGAATATTACTATCTCTAGTAATGTTCTCTTCTGACTTTATTCGTCGAACGGTGCGATACTTCAACTACAAACTTTCACAAATTACAATCAATACTGCGGTACTGCGGAATCGAAATGCTTATGAATATCTAGCAGATTCTCTTTGGCAGCCGTCAATTCGACATAGAGTTTGGTCGATTCTTCCATGTTCCCTACGACATTGGTCAGCTGAACTTCATCCGGGTTGAGAGTGTTATGTCCGGAGAGCATTTCCCATATCATAACACGCGAGGTTTCTCAAATTTCGTAAAACTCACTTGCTAAAAATGTTAATTTGAATTTTGACACTATTGGTTGTATGTTTTTTTTTATTTGTTTCTTATCTTTGTGGCTAAATAAAAATTCGCTGTTAACATAAATAAAATACACTCTTCAAAAGTTCAACTAAATTCAGTTCAGGAAATAAGACTTAGAGGTCTAAAGCAATTTGTTTAATGAGTATTCTTATCGTTATGATAAGTACAATATAAACGAATGGAATTGAACAATGATATAATAATTTTTCTCTCTTACTTTTGGAATGCTTAATGGGATACGGATTTTATCTTGCGTGGATCCGTGGTTGTCCCTTCAATTTTGCCACCAGCAGAGTTGATAAACTGTGAGCTCTTATGGTTACTTTGTTCGGGACACTTTCTTCCACTTTTAGAAGATGTAGAATTCGTACTGCCCAATTTTTGATTTTACTGATGTAACAGAAAAGTTTTGAGACTATCTGTATTCGCACAAAGCAACAATGATTCCTTTTAGGGTTGGATCAGGCACTACTATCGATTGAAGGAAATAATATTTCCCTGATCGGTTCCAACTGGCCGTTTTAGTTCGGTACACCCGGGTTCGGAATCAATGAAAGATTTTTGGCGAGGTTGGAAATGTCACATTGAGTCCGTGATCTTATTCCACCAGATTGACACTCAGTCTACGATTGGATTAAGTCTGGGGAGGTTGGAGATGTGGGAGGTTTTTAAAGTCTACTGAGTTCTTTCATAGTATCTCTGATTGGTGGAAAAGTAGCTTGCTTCTTTTGCAAGCGCGCTCGATTTGTCATTTCTCAAATTTTTTGTTGATTAATCATTGTTCTGTGTGGTCCAACAGTGCCGACTTGTTTTAATTTCCCAATTTTTGTAATTGGGTTTGTAATCGATGTCAGTTTCCATCTGGGTGCTCTTATTTCATCATTCTGCATTTCAAGGTGGCAGGGAAATTTGTTTTGAAATCAGGGTTACAAGCTGAGAAAATTATTGATTAAAATAGTAATTTAAGTTTTTTCTGTCACCTGAGTTTGTAGTGCCCTTTTCTGTTGTTCTAATGTTTATACTTATAAAAATATGGATGACAATATACTATAATTATTTCTATCGGAATTTTGTGGTACATTATTGTTAACAGTGGTGGAAAAGAATCGTCATGTACTGCGTCCAAAGGTCGAGCACGTAAATACCATCCATAAAGCCTCATATGACGCAGAACTTCATTTCTAAGAAGAACCCCGTCTCCGACATCATACTCCGTAGGCTTTGCATCCTTGTCATACTGAATTTTTGACCTTTCCTTCTCTCTCCCCTTCGCCTCCTGATGAGCTGTACATAACCTCTCTCGGAGTTCCTGTGCGAAGTTATCATATGGATATGTGACTCGTGTTGCCTGTTTGATCGCTGTCGGTAACTCAGCACATCTGCCAAAGAGCAACTCGAATGGTGTCTTTTTGGTCGCTGAATGGGGTGTTGTGGTATATGCAAATGTTGCATACGGTAATCATGTATCCCAATCAGTCTGATCTTCCCAGATGAAACCTCTTAGAAATTGTGCCAAGATTCGGTCCAACCTTTCCACAATCCCCTTAGTCTGTGGATGGTGCGCTGTTGTCTGAATATTTTTAATTTTTAGCAGCTTGCAGACATTTTTGACAATGTCACTAATAACATTCCTCCCTTGGTCCGTAAGGAGTCTCTGCGGTGTTCCGAACTCCAATACAATTTTTTCTGCGAACGCACGTCCTACTGTATTAGCCTCTTGATCCGGAATAGGTATGGTGAATTTGGTGAGTGCATTTTGGAAAGTCAACATATATTTATTCCCTACTTCTGTGACAACTAAAGGCCCAACTATATCCATAGCCCACTGCTCATAGCGGCTTCCGGACTTCCTGCAATTACCATTGTTACCTTGGTAATTTGACCCACTTTGTTCATTTGGCACTCTTTACAGCATTTGACGTAGTTCTCAACATCTGCCTTCATCCTCTTCCAGGAGTATTTTAATTTCAGTTTTGCGTACATCCGTAGCACTCCTGGATGGCCTGCAATCGGTGTTCGATGATACGCCCACAGTATCGTAGGAATGTCTTCCTCAGCTACTACAATGACCGAGTCCTTCCGTCTCTGTCTTCGCTTGCGCTCGAGTTACAAGATTAATACGACACCAGGCATCAGCATTCGTATTTAATTTTCCAGCCTTGTGTACTACTTCGTGTTCATACTCCTCTAATAAAATTCTCCAATGAATAAAACGGGATGCTGGATCCTTTACCTTGGAGATCCATTTTAAAGGTCTGTGGTCTGACTACAATGAACTTCCGGCCACATAGGTAAGGTCTAAAATGTTTGACACCCCAAACTATAACCAAAAGCTTATTTTCAATAGTGCTGTAATTCTGCTCAGCTTTGTTGAGTCCTGCTGGCGTAGGCTACTGACAAATCTTGAGAAAGGACTGCTCCTATCGCTTTGTTGCAAGCATCTGTGGTCAGTAAGAACTATTGCTCGAAAGTTGGATACTGGAGTATTGGCGCTGTAATCTAGCATGCTTTGAACTTATCGAAAGCTGCTTGCTGCTTCTCCCCAGGTCCAGGAGACTTCCTTCTTTAGCAGTTCAGTGAGTGTAATATCCTGCTAGGCACAGCAAGGACATGATCTCTTTTTCATTCTGTGGAGCTGGAAAATTAGAAACTGCCTCGATGTTGCTGAGATCAGTCTTGGTGCCAGCTTTGGTAATCATGTGACCCAGATATACTACTTCCTTCGTCATGTTATGACCAGAGAGCGCCTTTTGCGTCAATGGCTGATGTTATAATTTTAATGTTACCTTCTAAAGCAAGGAAGCTAGAATTGTATAAGTAAAATTAAATTAATATTGCATTAACTTTAATTCTACTCCTGATTTTTCTTTTCGACGACGCTAACTTATTTTCTTTACTCTTACCTCGATGGATTTTGGTCATGCACGTCACGTAATTAAAAAGAATTTAGTTTAATGGATGGAAAACGTGAAGGTTAAAAAATTCCAAGTTAATAATTAATTAACAAATGTTGTTTTGTCCCAAACAGAAAATTTGTATTTTACTTCAGTTTTCCATAGTTTTAGATTTTTATTGAATATCAATCAAGCTTTCTACGATTTCAGATTTTTGAAGTCAATAATCAATGTTTATTTTTATTGCTTAGCTCTCCCTGGAATGATTCTTATGTCTAATGGAGTTATTTACTAAATTATGTGACTCACTTTGCTGTTAATAATTCTTCTTTTTAGGTTGATTGCTGTCAAAAAGCGACAGCTGTGGAGGTCCTTCAGCAGAGGGGGCAATTTTTCCTCACCAGTATGAATCGTTGAATTAATACTTCTAGGGATACTTTTTGTCCATTCACGTTCACGCACTGGATAAAATTGCCATCCACATATATATATTCTATTGTCTTTTTGAGAATGTTTACCCCCAGATAAAATATGAAAAATCTTTTACAATGTAAGAAATGATGGTTTTCCACCCCTCGCCGAAAAGTTAGTACTTTCTCGTACAAAAACACTTCCCACCTTAGAGTGGAAAGTGCATAAAATACTTCCCTCGGGCCGAAAGTACTCACTTTCCGGCCGGCTTTCGGACGAGAGCGCACTTTCCGAGGGGTGTAAAAAATAGGATGTGCGCCTCGAGCGTAAAAATGAACACTCCCGGGGAGTGTGTCGGATGGCCTGTTAGCGAAAAAGGGTCATTTTAACCCTTTTTGGCACTACGGGCACACTCGACAAACTCACCGGGAATGTTCAACTTTCCTCCCTAGGTGCACAATATACTATACTTTCTATTTTAGGACAGTTGTCCCTACACCGATTGGTCCGATCACTAATCTACTATTATTCGATTAGTCACCAAATGTAATATCGACTTTTGCGAGCTATTACCAACGGAGAATCCATAGGGTAGATCGATTCCACGAGCAAGTTCCACCAAGATCTTATCAACTTCTTGGATGCGTACACACTGACTTTCTCTGTCAAGTTTACCATAGAGGTAAACTTTTTGAGGCTCCACGAAACTTAATTGGGGTGGTGGAAAACTCTGGTGTGATCGACCTACGTTTAGTTGTTGAAATCTACTCATATGCTCACATTAGATGTCAGCACTGTTGGCGTAGCGATTTCGTCCTGGTGTGACTGTACGAGCTCATCAGTTTCCGCATTCTTTAGTATTGCTTTGTTGGATTTATTATTCTTTCAAAATGATTTAAAAATTAAAAATTATGGAATAATGGACTACTTTGTATGGCCTCAAAATGTATAGAAAATAGGAGGGAAACACCAAAATTCTCAATGAACTAATTTTTATGAAATTTTGGACATAACACTGGATTACTTTGAGAAATAATGTCAGCCTTTTTTAGGGCGTAATATGTGACTGTAATGCGAGCACATCAGTGCGCGCATTCCTTGATATTCCTTTTTTTCAAATTGAAAAAATTACAGAATAATGGAAGAAATTGTATAGTTTGAAAATATATATAAAATAGACAGGAAAGATCAAAGTTCTCAATGAATTAATTATCTGAAATTTTAGACATAACACCATATCTCTGTACCAAACTACTTCAAAAATGAGCATAAGCCACGAGACAATTTTTCAACTGAAGAAAGAATCTTAAGTGAGAAAGAGTGGCTGCGCAAATCCATCATACATGACATACATTGTTGATTGTTGATTCACACTTGTCAGAGGTTCATTTCAGAGTTAAACAACACACGCCTTTGTATGTTTGTAAGCATGGAGAACACGAATTGGGAGAAGGCAAGTTAGAATTATTGAACAAACGTTATTTGAGACCATGAAAAGTTCATAACTTACGCTACAGCAAAAAAAGACCTCAATTTTCCCTTTATTAATGATGAAAATGCATAAGTATATATATTCATTTTTTAGTATCACTGCCTGCATAAGTAATGGGGCATCAAATGATTGAATGAGTCAATTGAAGATTACACCTGTAACGAATAGAATTATCATACTAAAAAAGCCTTATTTGATAATGGAGTCAGTATTACTTAATAATGGACTTAGGTTTAAGGCTACAATGGTGTGTAAAACTGCGAATTTTGGAAACACAATAAAATTATGACTG
This sequence comes from Asobara japonica, assembly GCA_026005395.1. Taxonomy (NCBI): domain Eukaryota; kingdom Metazoa; phylum Arthropoda; class Insecta; order Hymenoptera; family Braconidae; genus Asobara; species Asobara japonica. Next base: position 6,687,670 of record BQMI01000334.1, read on the forward strand.
CCCTATGGGACATGATTTTCCCTTGCGATTCCGTGGATAATATGAATTTTTGGGCCGAAGATGGCACACTGTGCCGATTAGCATGACAAAGTTAATTTTCGACAGTTGTAGGTTCGTTCAAACAAATGTAGATTTGATAGCTGTTCAAATGAACTTAATGCTCATGGTGTTCCTGTCTGGCTCGTTCATCATTCTTCATCTAGTGCACATAATAAGATAGGACGATCATCCGATGTGGCGTGGCAGGAGGATCGTCATCAATTTCATCGATAACCATTCCAACTAGTTTTCCATCGCAAACTATTGAAGAACCGTAATCTATCTGTAATGGATATAATGTGAAGAAGCAATTGATTGAAGCACAAGAAAATAAACTGTAAGGGATATTACAAAGGCTCTCATCGAGCCTAAACTCACATCATTTACCTTTATCTTTCTTCTACCTTTAGTGCAAAATAGTATTTTTAGTAACTGAGGGCGCGAAGATTTTTTCTGGTGATTGCGAGGTGACAGTACGTGGCAAAGCCAAGGAAGGCAATCAAAATCGCAAAAAAATGTTAACGCACGAATTACAAACAAGATTATTTTGCTACCAAGGGCGGGAGGGGTCTGGCGCCGAATGCTACCTCACGAGAGTGAGCAACGAAATCATTTTTCATTTTTTCCCACGTACATACACTCTAGTGACTTTATCGGACCATAAAACTCATCATCTGAGTAGAACATCGCATTCTAATTTTCATAGAGGACCGACCATAGATGATGCCGAAAAACGAATTATTACACACTGTTCGTGAATATGGTATATAAGGAGAAATTGCAACCCAATGGTGAGTTTCGTGGCTTTGGAATGGATTTATATATATTCCTACGTCACTTATAACAGCTCTTGCAGTCGGGTCCGTAAAACATGCTTCGGCTTCTCCGATATCCAGACCAAACTCAAAACACCTTTCTCGATTGAAAATGTGGACAGGGCTCCATGCCAAAACTTCGTCATCTGAATTATCGACCTTCATCCATCCCGTCATTTTACACGTTGCACAAGGAGCAGTTGGGAAGGATCCTATGTGAATTGGTTGCACTGTTGAACTCGGTGAAATTCTTTCCGAAAGCTTAATGCATGGACAAAAAGAATATATCGGAAAAATGAATGTCTCAGCAACACGAACATTATAATAATACGAGAGTTAATGCCTTTGACATTATTCTTCAAGCAGTTCTTGAAAGCTCTGTACTGTAAATTGAGGTTTTCTGTGGTTTTCCTTCAATGACTGGACAACCCGAGAAATATGAATGCACTGATCATTGTCTTCGTTGGTTTGAACTGTGTGTATAATTTGGGAAAAAGCCTGTGTCCATGAGAACCGCCGCGAGCGGTCGCGGTATACATCAAATTGAGTCCAATGAAAAGAGGGAAATTATAATGTACTAATATGTATCGAGGGAGCTATACAAATTGTAGATGTCAACGGAATAAATAACTTGCCTTCACTACTGCGATATCATTGATATCACCAAAGCGCTGAGGATGGTATCGAATGCTATCTACTTTTAAACCATCACAATGGTCGAATGTTGTACTATCGACTGCTACAGACCACAGCACTAATTCAAGCGCAGCAGCAGAGTCATCCCCGAAACAGCTTGCCATCACAATAATACGAGTCTCATCGAAAATGATCCCAGAGCACTGAGGTATGTGCCGATAGCAGACCTTAGTTATGTGCGGAAATTCTGTTGGCTGTGCAATATGCCCATTCTCCAGGCCCTTCACCTCTAATATGTGATTATTGCTTTGAGAGTTCTTAAAATCTCGTATAAACTACCATATCGCATTTGAGATAGGTAAATGGTTTTAAAACTGTTCATTCTAATTATTTGTGTTGCGAGTAATTCATCAGCAAAAGAAACATACAAAATCATATTGTTACCTGAGAGAAAAGGTCCGATTATCAACATTACTCTTAATGAAAAGGCCTCTATGGATGACTTCATCTTTGCAGAAAGCTCATGTAGAGATAAACAACTCTGCTTGAGAAATCAGTCCATAAAGTTATTTATACATGGCAAACGGCCACAAATAATAGTTCCTTATGACGAGCACGAATGTTTATTATGTTCAGACATAGTTTATGATAATGGAGGTATTATATACTTTGGTCATGTCAACTTTCATAGCTACGCGCTCCACATTTAGGAGTTCTAAAATCCACGTGTTTGGATTTACATTCCGTAGCGTACTTGGGTGTTTCACCAGTACGGGTGGGTGTACCCAGATGCGCACAAACATACACACATGACGGCAAAAGCGCTCACAGGGTCACAAACACACACACATACGCACACGACCGCGAACATACCAACGCGACCGTTTTGTGGCTCGTGGCATTCTATAAAAAAAAAAACAACAACAAACATAAAACCTCACATACCCCCACAAATAGCCTCACATTACCACTTTTCAAATAGTTATGATTTTGGAAGAAATGTTGGCTAAATTAATATTTTTTTTTGTCAGTGCATGAATTTTTATTCTTAATATTCATTCTGTCATTCCCGGTTTTAATTTATTTTAAATAAATAACTTACTTGAGTGTTTGCCGGCCGGTGGCTTGCCCATGCGTGTCTCAGCTGTCACTCACTGTCCGATACTACTAACAGAGTGTCCGAGGTTACCAGCATATCGTGTCCGGCATTAGCGACAAACACAGTGTCGAAAAAACATAAATAATTATTGTTAATAGTCTTTTTTAAAGATTACCCAAGTGGTCGTTAATCGATAGAAGTACCAGGAATTGCAATTCCCCCAGTGTAATCCTCTACGCGACAATTAAAGTAATGAAAAAACTTAAATACTGAGGGCAAATTCTTACATGAATGGATGTGAAAATCATCTACGTTATTTTTCATTGTATTTTGGCAACGCAAAATCGAAAATTTGCATGAGGATTGGGTATTTGTGGTAAATAGAACCATAACAGAGAAAAAAAAAATTCTTTTCTCTCTGTGTCATGAGGAACAGGAGTGTCCGAAATTACCACCTGTCCGATATAGGCACCACCTCCCCTAGATACAAACATGCCAACACGACCACAAACTCAAAAAGCGGACCGAAAAGATACATCCACGACTCCAGAATACACACACTGTTGCAAGCATCCACACATAGATACAAACATGCCAACACGACCGCCAACATAGACGTATGACCACAAACATGCACACACTACCGCAACAAGCGCACATAAACACAAACAGAAACACAAGCCCACAAACATGACGGAAAAAGCACACACAGGGTCACAACTGTACATATAACTACCGCTCGCACACAGACCCGATAGAATACTGGCGACTATGGACATATATATATATATATATATATATATGTCCATAGGCCAACGGTTGTTGGCCTATGTGTCCTCTCTAGGAACTAGGAAAAACTAGGGAAAAGATGTCCATATATATATAATGGACATTTTTAAAACCATTTATACGCGATTTTAAGAACTCTCAAAGCAATAATCACACATTAGAGGTGAAAGGCATGAGGAATGGACATATTGCACAGTCAACTGTATTTCCGCACATCACTAAGGTGTGCTATCGGCACACACCTCAGTGCTCTGGAATCATTACCGATGAGACTCGTATTATTGTGATGGCGAGCTGTTTCGGGGATGACTCGGCTGCTGCGCTTGAATCAGTGCTGTGGTCTGTAGCAGTCGATAGTTGTGGTCTGTAGCAGAACATTCGACCATTGTGATGGTTTACAAGTAGATAGCATTCGATACCATCCTCAGGGCTTTGGTGATATCAATGATATCGCAGTAGTGAAGGCAAGTAATTTATTCGGTTGACATCTACAATTTGTATCGCTCCCTTGATACATATTAGTACATTATAATTTTTTTTTTTGATTGGACGCAATTTGATATATACCGCGACCGCTCGCGGCGGTTCTCCTGGGCATTTCTTTTTTCCCAAATTGTCCACACAGTTCAAAGCAACGCAGACAATGATCAATGCATTTATATTTCTTGGTTTCCACGATATTATTCAATCTGATTCAGGGCGCTAACAATTTTTGTTGTTTTTAGTTCTCATCAAATAAATCGTATATACCCCATAAATGTTCATCTCAAATCAATTTCTCTGACATTCTGATTTCATTCATTGGTTATTGCTGATGAAGTCCATATAAGGCGAGAGGAGGATCATCGCATGTGGAGTTGTACGTTCGAGGCCGAAATCTTCCTCCATAATCATTCCAACTACAACTCCATCGCAAACTACTGAAGAACCAAGATCCACCTGCAATGAAATACGATATGAAGAGCATGAGCGAGTGTGATGTGCCCAGTTCAAAGAAACGGATTCACAGGATAGGAAACGTTCTACCGGATTCGGAGGGAAATGTAAAGGAGATATAAGCAAAATCTTTTATTACGGTGAAGGACAAGATACCAAGAGGTATTCCTACATTAGTTATTACGGCTCTAGCAGTCGGATCTTGGAAGCACGTTTCGGTTTCGCCTATGTCCAGTCCTAACTCGATGCATCTTTCTGGACTGAAAACGTGAACTGACGTCCATGCCAAAACTTCGTCCTCTTCCTCATCGATGCTCATCCACCCAGTTATTCGACATGTTGGACAACCAGCCGTGGGTGCTGGTCCTCTTTGAATTGGTTGTACAGTTGGACCCATCGAAATTCTTCCGGCCAGCTTAACAGAAAAGAAAATGTATATCGGAATTTGTATTTCCGTAAGTGATAGCGCTATTGCCAATCACTTTCACCGTTTGACAACAGATGGCCCTACTGCAAACTTGTGAATGAATCGTCATACTGAAACGTCTGAATCCGGATGTAACCTTAATATATAGGGATGACGTCACGAGGCGCTTTTGTTGCTTAGGAAATTGTGAGAATACATCCCAATATTATAAATGACGTACCTTCATTATTGCAATATCATGGATATTGGAAATACGTCCAGGATGGAACCGAATGTTTTCTACTTCTAAACCAACGCAATAGCCGAATCTTCTACTGCCAACTGCTACAGACCACATCATCAATTCAAGTGCGGCATTGAAGTCGTCACCAAAACAGCTTGCCAGTACAATAATGTGGGTCTCATCGTAGATAAGTCCTGAGCACTGAGGCGCATGTTGATAGCATACTTTAGCTATGTAAGGAAATTCAGTGGGCTGTGCAACATGCCCATCCTCCAGGGCCTTCACCTCTGATTTGTGATTATTAGTGTTAGATTTTTAGACAAATAAGCGTAATTACTTCTTATCAAGACTTGCCGGTGCTAAGCAATGGGGCAAATCGCGGCCTGAGAATGTCACGGCGAGGTTTCGCCGCTTACTCTTGGCCAACCGTTGACTGAATGGGTGCCGAACATACTAATACAGACTTTGTTAACTTCGAGCGTTCGTACATAATCTACAATTGATTGCATCTGAAACTGTTTGCTATCCGGACATCATTTCTTAGGAACTTCACATCACCAATTGGTGTCTCATTTCCCCAACAAAACATTTCCAATTTATTCGTTTATTCCACCTTAAAGCCCATGTAATTTTTTTAGTAAATAGCAATAACAGGAGCCCTGAACAGCATTCGCAAATGGATAGGAACGTAGCCTCTTTGCCAAGGAACATTTTAGTTTTGTCCCACCCCTGGACCACAAGGCCGAAATCCTGACTCGTATATTACAAAACGATTTATTTGAATAAATAGCTGTCGAGGTGGTGACCGGATATTAGCTGATGTTTGGCGGCCAATGTCGGACCAACATCATAATCTCATTTCTTTAGCTAGTTTTACCGAATCTTGGCTGAGAAATGAGCCCCAGAGCTTGGCACGCGGGCAATCTATGGTCATTATTGGTCTGGTAAACTTTCTTTACCGAAGACATAGTAACAAAACTAGCAAATAATCTCAGTTTCTTATTTAAATACGGCCTTCGCATATCGTTTATAGACACAAAACGTATACATAATCACACTGTTACCTGAGAGAATAATTCCCGTTATCCATATCAATATTAACGAAAACTTCATCATGGACGACTCCCTTTGCAGAATGTTTAAAGAATAAGAAAAATCAGTTCAAATGTTGTTGGCCAATTTTATTATTCATTGCATGCGGTTGCGACTGATTTAGTTCATAAAGTTAGTTCCTTATGACGAGCATGAATATTTATTGTAGCTCGATAAACGCTATGGTCGTGAATTTATTGCCGATCTAAAAAATTTCATCAATTCAAAAATCAGCTTTCAAGGTTCCCCAATCTTTGGATGCTCAATAACAATAATCCCAAAATTCGAGTAACCTCAAGTCTTGCTTCTATCATATGATGATATGCAGGTATATATGCCTCTTGCAGTTCTCGTAACATCTATATCATGAACTTGAACCGCCGAGCGTTTATCCGAAACTTCCAAATCTCACCGTATTAATTTTTCAAACACCTCTACTTTTTCATCCTAGTTAGCGTCAATGAACTCCTTATAGTAAGATATGACCATCATCCGATGTGGATGATGGGGATCGTCTGTATGGTCTACATATGAAATAATTCCAACTAGAACGCCATTGCACACTACCGAAGAACCATAGTCTACCTGTAATGAAATATCATACGAGGAAAGAGATAATGGAAACATACGCAATCCGCTGGTAACAATTGGCTTTGGTTTTATTCTTACGTTAGTTATAACAGCTTGAAAAGTCGGATCTACAAAACAAGTTTCAGCTTCACCAATTTCCTGGCCTAAATCGATACATCGTGGTTGATCATAAATATGGACCGGGAGCCACACTAAACGTGAATCATCGAGCTCGTCGTCCCATTTCCATCCACTTATAATGCACCTGTGACAACCATCGGTAGGTATTGGTCCTATTTCAATTTTTTGCACCGTTAGAGTCCACTGCAGGCCCGTAGACAGCTTAAAAGATGAATAAGGCGGTCAATAATCTGCCGTCTTAATAATCTCTCTCGTGTATTTTCATTATTTTTCTGGCATACAGTGGGCTCTCCGTAACTCTCCAATCTGTACGTTGCACGGCGTCAGCGAGCAGAGGGAAATGCGTCCCCACTACGCTCAATGTTAGAATTTACGCTTTAGGGGTATGGACGGTTCGTTGCGCGCGGTCGCACATCATGGGCGATGTGATATAACATAAACGTTCGTGACGGGTTAAGGCTCGAAAAACGTATGGTTCTCAATCGAGTGACCATGTCATCAGACCTGCTTAACGATGCTGTAATAAACTGACCTGCCCATTTTACTCCGAGCCTCCAGAGTCTAGAGTTGTACTCATTATGATCCTACCATAAATAAAGTAGTACTGAATGATGGGTAATGCTCCCGTAGTCAGGAAGTCTCCGCTTTTGTGATTTTCCCGTCTGGGTTTTCGTTTCGCGAAATTTTAGTCTTCTACACAACTACAAGGAACTTTGGCATGCCTGGAAATTCTGAAAATTCTTAAAATGTTTGGAAGTTTCTAAATTCTCAACCTTTCCAAGATTTTCAGTCGTAAGGATATACAGGAAACATTGCAGAAAAGTTTGAATTTCTATCATTTTCCAACCTGGTACGTTGGAAAAGTCTGAAAAAACAGTGCTAGCACTTCTTCAAACCAAATTTCAAAATATAGGCACATCTAGTTGCGGTTCTAGTGTTTATGATGAAATATCTCATATACATCTCCATGACGTGGAAGGGGACTTTTCACATGAAGAGTTTCAAATCAGATAAATAACTTGCCTTTAGCACTGCAATATCATTAACATTGTCGAAGCGGTCAGGATGGAATCGAAAATTGTTAATTCCGATGCCATTCTGACATTCGCTGAATTCTCTGCTAGCAACCTCAACTGTCCAGCTGGAGCCTTCTTGATCAGCATTGAAGTCATCCCCGAAACAGGTCGCTAGGGCCACAACCTTATTATCATCAATGATGATTGCAGGGCACTGAGGTCTATTCTGATAGCATAATTTGGCCATGTAGGGCAATTCACCTCGCTGCACGATGTGACCGACGTCCAAACTTCGAACTCCTGATACAGGCATCGAAAATTTTGATGGAAATTACACTTCTACATGCTAAAACAGTGACATTTAGAACTTTTGTAAAATTCTATGATTGGAAAGTTAGTGTACATAGTAGAACAAATACCACGGCAATCCTCACGACAGATCGACTGAGCATCACATTTATGAAATTAAATACTATTAGATGCGTTCCCCTTCTAACAGCTTACGGATCATTTCATCGATCCATCATGTTTCATTGCGAGAGAGTGCTGTTGAATTTTTTTCTAGATCATTGCTTCTTTCCTTTAAATAATTTTGAAAGAATTGTCAACATTATCTTTGAGAATCACAATTGTTTCGTATTCACTCGTGAACTCATTACGATCTCGGAAAATACGGCAACGTTAAGCCATGTTCAATGCTCGTCTGAGGTAAGATGGGTAAAGAATCCACAACCACATGCTTACCGGGAAAAATATCTATAATCGTCAATACCATGGCCAACGCTAAATGCATTACGGAAGTATTTATCCCCCTTCGAACACTTCCTCAACAATCAGAGAAATCACTTTGCAGTTTTGCCTGCCACTAACCTATTATACATTATAAGTATCCACATCAGCGATGTTATCGTATTTCAGTTTCCTTACGATGAACATTAATTTTATCAAATCTTTCAGAAATTTATAGCTCGACATTTATCGCAGATTTTTAGAACGCCTGTATACTGTAGTGGTTCACTCTATAGCAGCTTGATTCTCACTCGGGAAGCATCGAGCGGTGCGCGCACTCAACTCCCTTCTGAGCCTTGATCGATGGTGTGAATACTCCATGGTACTCCAAGTTCCTGGCTTCAAGTCTTGTCAAAATTGCTGCAAACCTACAAGTTGATAACATCAAATAAGGCTCGCATTATGATTGAACGAGGGCGTTGCTGGGCATACCATCAAGTTCACGGACAATTTTGCTTAGATTTGAAATACTATTCAGGAGTTTTTTTGCAAGCAGCCTCATGATTTGTTAACACCTGTATGGGCTCAATATCGTTATCAGTCACATTGATTACGGTTATCGATTCCAAAAAGAACTAGTGGTGTGCAAATGTGCGTGCCCCATGCAGGGCACAAACAAAACTTCCCAATTTGGTACTTCAGCACAGCATAAGAACCCAACCATGGCGATGAGCAAACCCAACAGTGATATCAATAATTGAACTTGCGTCTAATCATTACTGCACGCGATCGATTTAGTTTAATTTTTAAGCCCCATAAAAATATTCAACTGGAATTCGTGGGCCTAGTTACTTTCTTAATTATCCCACTCTTCGACATCCTTCCCGCGATTGTCGACATATTGATTCGCTATGTATATTCGAGTTCAACTCGCGATATGTTCTAACCTATATTGAAAAAGGTCATATTGAACGTGTATTTTTATTGGGACAATTCTGGTGATATGCATTGTTCCCGTAGTCCAAATTGCTCAGACGCCCATACCTCCTTAATTATGCAAATTATGGAAACAAGCTAAATGACGACCCCTGCCACGTATGGCGCCATCGTCGATGCCTAGCGCCGTCAACTGAGACCAAAAAACGGTGTCGTCACGTAGATCTCAGTCGACTCAAAATCGAATTCTGAGTCGATTGGTGCATACGAATGTTGAGACTTTTTATGAGCCCCTACTAAAAATTTCTCAGATGGCGGACGCGGTTTCCGAAAAACGGTCTCGCCAAATATATTTCAATCGTCTCAAAACCGAATTCTGAGTCGATTGGTGCATACGAATTTTGACACTTTTTTTGAGCCCCTACTAAAAATTTCCAGGATGGCGGACGCGGTTTTCAAAAAGTATTCATTCGGCTATTACATGAATCAGAGTTCCGGCGGCTATACCTCCTTAATTATGCAAATTATGAAAGAAAGTAATTCGATATAAAATGTGTATTTTTACATGGGGAATAACTTATCTGATATGAATTTTCGGCTAACTTGAATAGTTTGTGCGATAGAGTGTTATAAACGATTGAAATTGTTAATAACAATATATGCGCTGCGCGAATGTCATCTGCATTGAATACAGCTCTATTGTGCGTCGAAACACTCTAATTGAGACATTCCGAACAGCGCTAACTTTAAATTATGACAAAAAGTAACTAAAGATAAAATGTACATTTTATATCGTATGAACTTATATCAATTTTCGGCTAACTTGAATAGTTTGTGCAGTGGGGCGTTATAAACAATTGAAATTGTTAATAACAATATCTACGCTGGACCGATTGTAGCCAAAAACTAATCAGATCTAAGTGGCTGGGAAACGCTTCGAACGCGATCTTAAGAACTTCAATAACTTCAACCGTTTGTGAGAAAGTTGAGCGAGAAATTTTGTACACAGACAGACCTACACACACACACACATACACAGACTTTTGCTCAGAATTTGATGGGAAGCATTTCGGTATACTTAAAACCTCTGTAGGGCGAAAAACAAAAACGTTCGATTTCGGGGTGATTACAATAATTTCTCCTATCGGGAAGTTAAAAATCATAGGACTGTCATTGCACAGGCCTTTCAAAACATCTCCATCTCTCCGAGTAGTGGTGTAACGTATACAACATCGCAAGCTCTGTTTATACATCTTATCCTGCATGGTTGCACTGTCGTCGTTCCAAGTCATATAAGGACAACACTTTGAATTTCTTCTCTGAATTTCGCCTCTGAACGGGCGTCATCCTTAGAGAACGTAGTTAATTAACTTAATTGTAAATGACAATTGACACGTTATTCGTTGTTTACAATATTTTTTCTCTCTACTTTATTAATGGCATAGGGAAATTTTTTAAGTACAATTGATAACTTATCAAATTGAATAAATAATAATTTATGTCGTATATAAAAGTTCCGAGGGCACTTTGTGATGCATTAAAAAATAGCAATTACATATTTATAACTCATTAATAGGTACATAATTCGACTGAGTAATTGATCTTAATAAAATCATCGCTACGAATGTACAATGTCATGATTCAGTGCCTTCCACTTGTTATAACCGTGAAAAAATATAGGTTTTTCTGCGTCGATGATTTCTCACGTTGAACAAAAAGCACTAACTAGGTTTCAATCAACATTTTTTAAGGGGTTACATGGATTTCGAAATTTCACAGGAACGAAATTTTCGTTTTTCTTATGAATACTAGATGTCTAAAATATTGGCCGTAAGTTTCAATAAGAATAATAGTTGATTTTCAAGGATTACCTGGTCCATACTTTAGTTTCGTGTTGCTGTTTGGAGTTTTTCCAAATTTTTTGAAGCTATATTTGTATTTGAATGTTGAGAATTACTCATTTCTGAGTGGATATTTATACAATCAAGAGACTTAGAGCATGTCAGGTTGAAATATAGGCCTAGAAGAAGAAAATAATAATTTAGCGATGAGACCGGACCTGTAGACACATTTGATGCTATTGTATCAGAAGATGACACTTGGACAAGTTTTGGATGTATTTGTAAAAATCACATATTGACACAGATCAGAAACAGTTAATCCGTCAGAATTTGGACCATGATAAACGGATCATGCAGAAGAGGACAAACGCAGTGCAATCCACGACGATGTATCTGGCAATATGGATCCATGCTTGCTTGAAAACGGTGCCCTCAGGTACGTCAATTACAGCCGAGATGAGGATTCCAATCCATATTCCAGACTACATGGATGTAAAGCTCATGGTAACAACGTTCAAATAAACAAGACAGAACGGGTAGGATATCTGCAAAAGTGAATGAGCAATCTCTTACAGACATTAATAAAGAAAAATTTGTTAAAGAACTTGAGCTAATAAAACGATGGAGAAGGAAAATATTTTTTGACGAAGACAAACTCACAGGGAAATTGATAGATGAATTGACAATTCATTACGGGCTGGCTACGAAGAAATTGTGATTACCTTAGAAAAAATAAGGCATACTACACAGGCTATTCAGTTTTTTCATAGCATCACAAACGAAAAATGACAGTGTCAACATTGCCCAAGCGGGCTTGACTCCTCGTACGCTTGGTAGCATGTTGCTACTACCAACCCTTTATCAGCATTTGAGCACGATTCTGCGCTACCACCAAGTGCTCTCTTAGCAACTATCAAACCGATTTCTGAAGAGCTCAACGAAGATGCACTTCTCGAGCGCTGTGTTGGAGGGTTTACGCAAAACAGTGAAAAGAACGTAAACCCGCTAATTTGGAAAGTTTACCTGCTGATTCGAGAATAGTAGAAGTGGCTCCACGGTGCAACACTTGACGCTGGCGATTCCAACACTAAAAATCTTTGTTTTGAACATTCAAACTATTTGACAAATTCATCGAATATTGTTCAAGAGTTGCTTTGACATCTACTCAGAAAAAAAAATGAATCCAGTTATTATCCGAAGAAAAAAAAGTTAGCGCCAATAGGCCTTTTTCAACTGTCAAAATCCATGTAACCCCTCAAGTTGAGTAGAAAATATATATAGATAACTGATAATATCAGTAGTCTTTCGTTGGATTTTACAGTCATTTTTTCTCCACTGCTCATCCACATGTCCACTTCGTTTATTTGCACGTGTATTCCTCTGTCCGCTCTGTACACGTATCGCAGTGTACACGACAACACCAGTGGAATTTACATCTGCATTGCCAATTTCGAGTGTACTGGTGAGTATTGTATCCACGGCCACAGCACATCAGGTCGCATCCATCCGTCCCTGTTAAAAATGATCAATTTCATTGTTTGTACTTTAAGGGTTTTGTCGAGGGTATCCAGCAGTGCACTCATTTGATCCCCATTGAAGGCTTGGTTGATGGTGTGAAAGGCTTCAAACCAGGAACTTCAGTAGCCGTTGATCGGCTCTGAATCTGGAGAGCCTGTTGATAGTATGTTTTGGATCCGCCAATTCATAATTGACGTAGAGCATATTCGAATGTCATGGAGAGCTATTCAGACCATCGATCAAGCCGGGAAAGAGGGTTGAGTGAGTGCACCGTTTGATACCTTGTCGTGTGATGATAACACTGGTATCGAGTAAACCACTCACGTTTGTGATTCTTTGGGGACATCTATATTTTTACGACGTGTTCAAACTATGTGAACTTCATGTAAAGCAATTTGGCTCCACTCAGATAATGTAATGAATCACTTCGTTTTCTTTGAATAATAATAAATGATGCGTTAGATAGGACAACACAAGCATTACCTTTGCTCGTACGATTGCAGGATCTCCCCATCGTCCCGAGGCTACCTTGCGCCAAATCCACTTCGCAATAATTTGGCGATGGTTGAAGAAATACCAGCTCACTCCTTTTGGGTATTCTTTTCAGACTCATCCCCGCACCGCTGTTCATCTTCGATCTTTTGAGGAGTAAATGGGGCCTTCTAATCCTGCCCGATTTTTTAGCCAAGCCTCGTTCATTTTCGGTGCCGAAAGTGTCATCGAAATTCCCCTGGATCTTGGCATCATTGCCCATGATTGGTACCAGTCGCATAGGCGCTTGATCCATGTAATCAGATTCCTGGAAATTAAATCACATTAGTATTCATTTAATTACGAAATAAAGGAAATTTGGAAAAAATTAAAAATGCACAAAACGTGGAAAATTTCAAAACTTTTGAAAACTTTTGAAACAGACATATTTATCTTCTTATCTACGGAAGAAAGCGCGGAAAAAAATTGCACATATTTAAAAAATGATTATACATACTATATACATATTGTACATCTATGATTTTTGACCGAGAATACATTCCGAAATATTCGAATATTATTCTGATGTAGCTTCGTGTATATATTGTTGGTGTGAGAGTCACCTCAATGGGTCACCCTCACTTGACGCCACTTGTTTCCGTAATTTTTCTTTGCGCATGTACAATGAAGACGAAAGGATGCAGAAACAGAGAAATCGCGTTGGCGGATATGAGCTAGAGCAATTTCGATGCCCATAATGAAGAAATAACGGTTTGAATGCGTTTATTACTACGTGGTATGAATTTATTGGTATGAGTTACTATGTTGTCAGGAAAGTCCCTTTTTACATGGACTGTTCCAACGTTGTACTCCAAATTATGCTGTAGCTTATTTGCATAGGTAAAATTGAACACACCCACGCGTGTGCGTCAAGGAGGATATTTAACGGAAAATTGGAGGAGTAAAGTAAGAGTGGAACCTACATTTTTTTACCTTTCAAAATGTAGACATACAATCTTCTCTTGCGCCTGTTTTTAGTCTCATCATGAGGACGAATAATTTCTTTTTTTAATAGACAGAGTTAATTGAGCCAGAGTTAGGTGTTCTGGCCTGTGCAATCAATAGTCAAGTATAAACTAATATTGGAAGACTACGTTAATCCACCTTCTAGAAATTGTTGTGAATAAAATTGTCAATAGGTGGACAATTCTTTAGTCTATGTGCATTGAGTCCATTTATTCCAATACTCAGAAGAAATTATTACTCTCGGCTACGGCGATTGAAGCCGCTACTTACCTGCAGTGAAGGAGGAGCTGGTGGTGTTATTGCAATTACAGGCCTAGCCCGATAATACTTTTTCATAAGTGCATCACCAATTTGTCGGAAGCTAGGTAATGTTCTCCAGCATGTTCTCACAGTACATGAACCAGATACACCATGGCACTTGCATTCCGTCTGGAGCAACGACTTTACAATCTGCAATAACACAAGTTAGAAAATGTCACAGATTTCAATAACTCTGCAATTGAAAAGTTGTACAAAATTGCAAAACGTCAAAAACTGTATGCAACGATGTGGGAATCGGATCAAAACCAATCAATTAAAAAGCAAATAGTCAGAATTATTTACATGAGTAGACATGATTATTGAAATTGGTCAACACTATGTTTTTGCGGAAGGCTGCACCTGAAGATAATTCAAAAATTACAACATTGCTGCAACCCCATGAAATCAACGGATTTCTATTGACGAAATAAAATGTAAAAACCTATACTTTTTTCGTCTATACTCCCCTCCGGCCCATAGTTACACCGTTTTATTCGATACGTGTCTACTACGCGATATTAACTGATACCCAATGAATGAATTTCAGTATATATCTGGAGTACCATTACACCTGTTATTATGCAGGTATTGAATACCATTCTCTCGTTATAATTCGCGGGAAATCGTTGAGTAGATCGTAGCAAATTGTCACTCAAGTCATTGGATCACTAATTGGCCCAGTCTATGTGCAAAACCGGATGTACGATAAATCTTAAGAGCAAATGCTTTCAGCAAATTGATAGCTTATCTAATCTCCATGAATCAAACTGTCACCGCACTTTCTATAATTCACGGTAAATTATCATCAGCATTCAATTTGTCATTTGGGCTGAAATTGTGGAGTTGGCTAAAATACAGGACTGTCGGTTGGCCAATGATTCTAGTATTTATTAGCAATTGAAAATATTCAGTTGACTCACCTTTCTTCCGGCTTTGTTGTTGTGGAGATTCATGAGACTTCTGGCATCGCCCTCCACTTCCCGAGCATCGAGAAACCTACGCGCGAACCTAGTGTTAAAATTTTTTTTGTGAAAACGTTCAGACTCATTGCGTAATTCAAATTAAAAAGTTCGTTATCAAAAATCAAATTCTCTATATAAAATATTTGGCCCCAGTTTTCCATAACACCATTCATTAATAGGATAATTGAATCTTCAGGAAACCCGTAGAGTGTGAGTGCCTATTGAGAAGTTCTAGATCCAAGCTATGAGGGCTCGCCACCCCATCACGTTTATTATGCATATTTCTGTATCTCAATTCGAGCCATATGAATACCGCATTTTTTCGTAGTTATAGGTTCATTTTACCACGCTGCAATAAACGATCTCAATGTTGCAACAATTATGTATTTGTGTGCTAAAAAATGTGAGAAATTTTAAACAGCTACTCACTTCATTCCATACGTAACGTCCGCACTGCATCCACCCCATTCCCACCCATTTGGTGGTAAGCTCTTTCTCGTTCTGAAAATAATGAGAATTGTACTGAGGTATTATTTCGAATAAGTGAGGAAGGAAAATTGAAGAAATTCGCAACGCTAATGTTTTCACAAGATTGAAGGATTACAAGGGGGCGGATGGAGGTGAGAGGAGGACTTTTGGCTTACCTTACAGCAGGTTCGCAACCGCACGCTGTGATATTTCCACGGCTACAAGCGGCGGTTATGGCGTATGTTACCCCCGCTGAGCTTATTGCGTATGTAAAAGCCGCTTCCCTGCTACCTGAAATTGAGGAAAATTCATTTTTACAGATTGCTTTAATTCTTCTCCATTATTGGCAGACATCTCAACTCAACTATAGGGTCAAGGACGATAAGTATATCACTCATATATGTAATTTACGCCCACAAATTAATCAGAACATAATGATGGCAATACAGTAATCATATTCAGGCGCATAAACTTCTTAAAATTACAAGCACCACACGTATGCCCTGTATGAAATTCACAGTCCCACACAGGGGAACGAGAGTATTTGCGTGCGACTCCAATTAATTACCCGCAGAGTGCTTTCAGCTCATTTGCCGTAAGATGTATGAGTTACTGTTCCCGTAGTCTCCCGGGCATTTCATTCACTTTTTATTCATTTTGAGAAATGTATTCCTCCATTGCCTCTATCCCATTCATAATTCTTTTATTCTGCATGAGTTTTTATTTCATCGTCCCACGCCTCCGTCAACAACCTGTCAGCTTGCATAATTCACAAACCTGAATTAAAGAAAGATGGTAAAAATCACCGATCAAACACAATTCTGAAAAAAAACATCATTTCCCTATGGATTATGCGTTGAGAATAGACCGCTTCAAGTGCAGAAAATTATTGTGGATGAGATCATGAAGGAACATGAGTCAGATAATCCGTGGTTGTGGTGCATACAATAAAACGCATGCATACGGAGTATAGAGGGGAATATATATTGAAGGAAAAGATCAATATCTGGACGATCGGTTGGCTGATTTATAAGCCGCCCATAGATACATATCGCAGTATTTCTCTCGTCCCTGTGCATATATTCAGTGTGCCGCAATCCAGCCAATTTATGTAGCACGCGACATCCAGCCCTGCACGCATTGTACATTACAGGCATTCTAACCACATGTGATGAGGAACAGTGTTACCATAGTATTGCTAGAAAACTTGAACATGATAATGTAGGTGCTGTGACAAGGATTTACTGCGCAAGCGCGCACCATTTCGTGGCGCGCGCAAGGTTAATGCCATTAGATTGTGTCAATGACTGACATCATGATTTCGAGATTCGAAGGGACTTTGATTGATGGTTTTCGAACTGCATAACTCACTATAAATTCGTTCCTATCCGTTTTTTTTTAATTTCAAAAGGCTCTTATCATAGTGTGAAACGCGCTGGGAAATAATGGGAGACAGACAAAATTGGCAACTTGAAAAGTATCATCGTACCCGTTCGTGACGAGCATGACATACGCACCTAGTAGTATGAACAGAATTGAAAACTGTGACCAGACATAGAATTTCATCCTATTTTCAGATACTCGCGAATTAGGGAGAATTTACCATGGTCAAATAGTGAGGTTTCCTATCATATATTTTTTTCATTTAACCATTAATTTCGGCATTATCGTCGCATTCATGGACTTGTTCCATGTTTTGATTTTATGAAAACACCTGTTGTATACTGGCATTGCATTATCTACATTACTGCGATTTTCAAATTTTTGGAACGCAAACGAGATTTGAAGATTCATCTGAGCTGTCCTAGAATGATGACATCATAAAGATGCTCTGAAAAAACAAACCAAGAGAGAAAACTATGTGGAAACCAAGAAGATGAAATTAATAAAAAAAAAATTAGCTAAAGGCCAGAATACGATTCTGTAATACAATACACACAGGAGGAATCGACACTTTCCTCTCTGGCTAGAAAATATAGTCAAGCATGAGAGAAGAACATGCACGTAAATGGGATTTTACAGCATTTTCATGAGCATCGAACTTCATAGAGACCAGTCATTGACAAAATGTCATTTAAATTTAAGAATATCGTGGAAATTATTTTTCAATCACTTATGTCAAGGTTTGACCAGTCACAAATCTCCTAAGTACTCGCAAGGACTCACTGCGAGCGCTTGCAGCGGGATAATTTATCGTTTCGTCGAGTTAGCTCTGAATACAACACAGGCATAATACGCTCGAGGGGATTTAGTTGTGGTTTATGACCATACTGTGCGATCGAGGCTTCCTATAAATTCATTCGATCTGTGAATCGTATAGGAAACGTATAAATACAGTGTCCAGCCCATCGGCATTGTCCAAGTTCTTTGAACAATGTCACGCTATTTGCGAGAAAGCAGTGACTTTTATAGCGCTCTGTGGAGAAATAAAATGAAATGGGTTTGGAATGAAAGGGAAATAAGTCAGTCATGTATTATGCTGTATAAACTACGAGTCGTTGATCAAGACGTCGTGCTAATTGGTGAACGCGGAGGCCTCAAGGGCACAATTTATTTCAAGATGAGCGACATGATGTTATCTCCTTTGCACCTCTCTCGCAATTATAATGAGTTTATTTATTTTGATGGCTGTAATGACTTTTTTCCTTAGCCAATTTACGATATTTCTTTTCGATAAATGTATCTTACGTCAGAATTCACTACCCACGAGATTGTCCATCACTATTGACCCCGTAGTCTTGAAAAACCGTCAACATTTATTCTCTTAATATGCACACATATTCGACCTTATTAATGGTAACGAGTGAATGCCCGTATCATTTTTCAACTAATAAAATACCTATGTGGGTTCTATTTCTGGCCGATTAGTGAAATAAAAGAAAAATTATGCACCAACCGTTGACAGTAATGACAAATTAATTTTTTTTTTCTAGATTTTCAATTCATTTTTCTATGAATTTCTGCATTACTAAAGCCTCTATTAGCCAGCTGGGCAGCATCGTCTACCTTGGAGGATATGTATATGTCTGAACGTTAATACTATACCATAAATTGTAATCCTGGCGCCATATGCAAACGCGATGAAAAGGAGCAGTCAAAGAATCTACCAGCTAATGACGCATTCAGTAACAGGTCTCATGACCCACAATAATCCTCGACTATACTTTAATCCGGACAAAGTGTAGACAAATCTAATATCCATAAATAATGATCGAAATTGTAAGGAAATTAGTGAGAAATTCATTTGTTGCAAGTTAAATTGCTTGAGGATAAGATAGGATCGATTTTCATCTGGAATCTGGTTTCAAATCGGTACCATCAAATTAACCGGTAATTAGCTTCGTTTAATTGATGATTATATTTAACATACCATATAATGTAAGTGAAGGCAGACAATTACCCTGAAATTCAATTCATATTAAGTAAGTTGCCACTAATTTGAATCGGTGAGAATGAAAAATAAAAATGAAAATTAATGGCGAGAAAAAAAATGGCCGGAACCTTGAGCGCCAAGTGGGTATCGACCGGTTGGAATGCCCTCGATAAATTCAATTTCGTTAGTTACTTTTTTTTACAATTTGGTGTGAGTTACGGGCGGGAATGAGGGAGTAATAATTGCTGGAGAAGATAATTTGTCTCTTACGTTTTACCATATAACGAGCAGTATTGATGTATGAGGAACATTGTTCAGGATGATTGAATGATGATAGACTTTTAATTTGGTCGCGACTGCCTTATAGTGTGAAATAGTAGAATTGACCGGACATGTGGTTGGCCAAGCGACGGATGTGTAACTCAGAGAACCTCCGCCATTGACTATCACTCAAAAAATAGCATAAATATAGTAACGTTAAATGACGATAAAAAAAATAATTTAATAACCACTTTTTGTGCGATGCGCTGCAATACATAAAACACGCGGCTAGAAAATTTCCACCCTTGAATTCCCCATAATTACAATAATTGACCTATAAATCTACGATTTAATCACGAAAAACGAGAAAAACAACGTGTTTGCACGAAAAAAATAGCCCGGCGTAACCACTGAGAGCAGAATATAGTTGCAATGGTCATGAAAAACAAGATGCATCAGTCATTGGAGGCTTAACGACACGAAAAGAATTACTATTACTTTATATTAATTGCACAGTTGTTGTAATGGTATATCAAATTAAATCACAGCACGGTAGCTAAGAAAACATGTTCCATAATTTTTCCACTCCGAGAAGATTATTAGAAGTAACAGATGGAGTCTGGGCGATAATTTCTTCAAGTTAGAAATGCGATTGGCGATTTGCAAAAAAAAAATCTACAGGGACTTTTTGTTCCCATAGTACCCAATTCAGAAAATATCAAGTGAAGTTCATAAAATGAAGAATAATTGGGGTAGCTGAGTTGCCATGCAATGACCCACATGTGTGTAATCCATAGCCTGAACAATTTCCTTCATTTTTCAAACCACCATCATTGTTCCTGCCAATGAGTAATGGAAGCCATCCTTCCTCCGCTTGGCTTTTATCTGTCATAAGAACACTTTTATGTATATAACCCCAGGGCTCGGAGGATTGTATCGTATGTGGGTGTATTGGGTGGTCATTCAGAAGTACTCGGTCCAATGGCGTGAAAACGATACGTGTCTTCAGATGATGGACACACATTCTCTTTGTGACATCAATAGCAATCTTAATGATTTGTGATGGCTTTAACGTACGGTTATATGTTTACAATTAACATTAATTTTCGATGGAAAAATTGCCACATCCTACAAATTGCAGACTTATTTCTGCTGGTATTTTTATTAGTCTGATTCCTTCTGAATGACGCAAAAAAGTTCCGAAATTTTGGAAATGCGGCAGTGTTTTCAAAAGTTTGGAATTTTCTGACATGGAAAGAAAAGTTTCCCTTCGAAAATTGTCGCAGTCCTACTCGAATTCATCGCAAATGGGAATAAAACTGGGGTAGTTAAGTGCCATTCAACTACTCCAATAACTCTGTACTTTAAATTCAAACTCATGAACTGCATGCGATCAGTATTTTTACATCGTACAATCCTCCATCGTGATCAGATCATCAAGACAATTAACCAATTACCACAATGAAGATACGCGACAGCCGACTTGATATCATTTGCTGCAGCCCAAAGTCCGGTTTGTACCGATTTGCATGCGAATCTACTTAGCACTCTCTTTTATTTCTTCTTAATCTTGACTTAATTTTTTTTTTGGAGACATTCCCATGTTGATTTGGAGCTCTCCTTAATGATCCAAAAACTCTGGTTCGTTGGAGTAGTCCTACGATGATAATGCAAATATAATTTTTCCACAAGTAATTTCTCTAGGATTTCAATTGACACCGTGTGAATTATTTCCTTCATGAAGCACAGATTCGGAGGCTTGTGTACAGCCGCGTACTTGTGTGTGCTTATAAATGGGAGTAACTCATAGAAGCTCGCCTCAAGAAGTCTTCGATGAGGATAATCCGGGAAAACGTTGAAGCTCCTGATCCGTCTACAAACGACAATGCAATTCTTCGAAAAATCATTTCTTCGCAATTTTCATCAAGAACAGGTAGTGTTACATGACGTGTGCATGTGTAAATTATTCACTTCATTGAGAAATTATTTCGTTACTTTTCGCGCGGTAGACGCGCGTGTTAACAAGCAATGGCGTTAACGAACCCAGCACGATAATCAATATCCTGACAATACGACGGTTAAACACGTGTTCCACCGACGCCTGAGTGAGCACCTAAGCAACAAGTACTAGAGGATTATCGGCGGGGGGCTGGCGCGAACGGTGTCACGCTGGGATAGCCGCTGTGAGAAGTATCTAGTGAATCGAGAGATCTACGGCTCTGCGTGATTTACATCCCGCGGGAGGATCGTTCAATATATGGGCGAATAAATGAGACTGTCTGCATCATTTTTCGCCAGTTATTAGAGAAATTAAGAGCAGAACTACTTTTGGACGTTTGACTAAATTTTCGACTAAATATCAGTTGCAAATCACTCACGTTTCCTCCCATTCTTACTGTAACGTAATTGCATAGCAGATAAAACAATTTCTTTTTTTTTCATATTGTAATTGTGTATGCAAGCCAATCAGAAAGGCGACACACACAGTCTTACCATGGCATGGAGCGGAAACTAGTAGAATGCAAAGAAAATTTCTGAATTAAAAAACTAGAAGAGCAACTGATAAAGTAATTTATAAACATGTAAATTTCACATTAAAAGTTGATTAACTCAGCAAACATATTACAGAGCAAAACATTGTGTCTAATAACGTAAATAATAATATTCACATCAGTAAGATTGAAACTTGAATGATTACATCGATCAGACGGTGCGATAAGTCTCTCCGATTTTTTCCTCTCCTATAAAATTACTCAACGACCGCTTCCACACGCATTAACCAAGATTTTTTCCGGAATATCCATCCACTACCCAATGTATACGTCTTAATAAGGATGTCGTCAGTTGAGTCTTGTTAGTACCTTTAATCGATGAGCAAAAAATAATGAATGAAATTTTACGTGATATATTAATTTATCAAGCTATATGTTTTGTAAGATCTCGCGAACGGCCAAGTATGTTCGCAGTATAAGGTTAAAAGGAGTTTATATTGCCCCGAGGGAGCCGACTACTGACTACGACAAGCACGAAACTATAACTCAATCCGCTGATCAGGTGTATTGGTTAATCCCTCTACGCTAAACTCCTATGGGATACCGATCTACCGCACGCACGGATCCCAATCGAAATAGCTGGGAGCTAAAATCTAGGAGATGCCATGCGCATGCGCTGTAGATCCTCCGGATGATGCCTCTGGGCACCATTCGTTTTCAGTTAACGAGCTTGATGGCGGGCTCTGAATTATAGAGCCAATTACACATGAGTAGCGATCTACAAAAAAAATTGAATCAATCACAATATGGGCAGCATCTGCGTCTTATATCTAAGATCCAGAAATGCAGAATGTTTAGTTATACAATGAGGAAAAAATTGAGAGCTCTACACTATAAACGAGGAATGTATTATTTCATATTTGCTCCCAATTGTGCAACTTGAACAGTATTGAAGTTTGACAATGGCAATACTTTCCCGAAATTGAGTGACCGAATATTTTGATAACTAATGAATTTCAATTACCTAATCGGTCTTTTCAGTTATCAAAACTCCAACAATTCAACATCATTTTCTCGTGTTGTCGTTTAACTACCGTTTTCATATCTTACACTGGTACATGATAGCACCGCATGTGAGAATTCAGAGTGACATTCATTTTGGCTCGGTGTGGATGGTGAATGTGATGGGATGCATGAGATGAGTAGGGAATTGTACCGCTCTTTGCCGTGCGAACCAATCTGTCTCTGTCGACTTTATCAAACCGCTAATTCCCTCGTATGCTTTCACATCCAAACGGGCCCTGTGTTGTGTCACTAGTATGCAAAGGTACAGGAGAGCTAGCGTCGGAAAAGGGTAAAGATAGGAGAGTAGACTATATTTGGTGGCATTCAATACGCCTTGGAATATAATGGAGGGAGATCCTTGCAGATTGGAAACATCGAGTTAGGCCCTTTTGGATCGGAATTTTGAGATAGACCCGATTTGAATCATCGTTCCGAGATAGGCTTTTCCTTCTAGGAGACATTTAATAGTCAATTTTAAGCGAGGACATTCAAATTTGACGCTGGGTACCACTTGAACCACAAAAAAATCTTTCCATTTGCTCTTCAAGTTTCTTGGTATTGCAATCGCCGTGTGCTGGATTAGCGGGAGCTAAGGTAGTTAAATGACATTTGGATAGCGATTAAAAATATTCATATATTCCAGTTTGAATATTCATGCAACGAGTACAGCAGATGAGTTGGGCGTGAGATAGAGACACGCTGATTGAAAAAAAAGTTATCGATTAGTCTCGGCCAATGAGTGTTCCTATTGCACTTTACATTTAATCGCATGAAAATTTGTGTAATGAATTGAGTATGACAGAGTGATTAGGGGTTTGAGGTATTATGACATTACTCTGATAATCCATTTTCTTCGGAGCCGGGTGGGAGGTGGAGGGAAGGGGGGGGGGCTGATACACGATGGAAATTTAATGACTTTTGGCTTTTCACTTTTTGAAGATAGGAATATCATGGGAGGGAGGATCATAGTTACTCTGATATATGCAACAGATTCAATTTAATAGATTGCGATATTGAGAGGATGTAGCGATCAGTGATATCAACAATTCTAAATTAATTTCCTTTCATTACATCGAACAAGTCATACTTAGTAATTCAGGTTGATTGATACTCCAATGGCATGTCAACATTGTGAGCATTATTAGCAGAGAAATAATGGCATTTTAGGCCTTTTACGAGAGGTAAGATTTACAAAAGGTTCTTTAGGAAGAACGAGAGGCTGTTGCGGATTATACTCCATCAATTGTGGGCTAGCCCCTTTTCATGTAGAGTTGAATATTTTCCGACCAATACCAGGAGCATTCTCATCTGTTATGAGTGATATTCATAGAGTGAGACCGCAAGGCCGGACGAGAACCTAACCCGCCGCGGGGGGAGCTATCACATCACTGAGGTTTCCTGGGTGTTCTACTCTTTGATTAGAACATATGATAAGTGAAGGACAACAATGAAGCCCCCATCTATTGGGTGGGTATTCCGTAGCATTGTCCGCAACGGAAATCATGGCGGTGGATGCTGTGAGCGACTACGAATATAGACAGAGTAAGAAAAAAGACATAAAAATTTCCTATTTATGGAACTCGTTAATATTTACTAATAATGCACTTGTCGACATACGTCACGAAATTGAGTAGATTTAGTGGAAAGAGGAACAAGACGGTAAGTATTTCAAACTGGCATGCCGAGTGTGGGCCAATCCAGTTATTCTAGATGGATAAGGCCAGAATGAAGGTAAAAAGGTGGAAAAAAAGGATGCGAGGTTTGGAATAAGAAAAAATGTGAGAAAATAAGAGGGAATGTGGTGGAAAAAATTCGATACTCCGTGAGATGATAAGGTGAGACCATTAATGCTGGTGTCGATGACGTTATCCTGCGTGGACTTGCAAAACTTATCGAGGGTTCTCTGAATACCTGAAGTTCCAAAATTACTTGGCTTAATTCAATGGAGATAATAAGATACCTCGGGGTGAAGTATCGACCGAGAAATTTTACAAATATCTTCATTTTATTTGTATATATAAATTCACAGGTTTTCATTGGCTCACGACGCGGTTCATGGACATTGTGATATCGAAATTATCGATTAAAAAATATCATCTTTGATAAATCCAATTTTTTAAAAGTTTCTCTTCGGAATTAACGGGAGAAGCTCTGTATTAAATTACAATGTGAATAAATGCAGAATTTGCCCGAAATATAAAATTTTTTACTACGTCAATATCTTTCAAGATTTTTAAAGTGAAAAATTTCAGAAATTTCAAAACCTTTCTAAGAGAATATGGTCTTTTAATTTTTGGAGACATTTGCAACTCAAGTTAAGAGCTTGAGCATTAGAAAATTACGTCCAGGATTTTTAATTTCGCATTGTTCTTTTCTGAGCAACAAATATATTCACCACTGCGCTAACTGCTTTAACTAGCGGGCATTAAGCAGAACAAACTGCGAAGTAGTGTTGAAGGGGCTGTTAGTCGAAGCAAGTAGAGTAGTACCGTTAATTAGACTAATTGAAAATATTCCACTTGGCCTTCCCCCCACGTATGAGTTTCGATCTATCCATGCATCTTGGGTGCAGATATCCGGTTCTCTATTTCAATTTTTCTTTTCCTACCTCCACTTTCTATATGGTGCAATACCAACATATGAATTTGAGTAGAAGAAAATTGTTCTTGGAAGTCAACAAATTTTTCATTCGTTCCTACAAAATTTCCCTGGAACGAAATGTAAAATCGAAATGTTACCCAACTTGCTTCCCAAAACGTTTCTATACACTGCCCACAAATCCATAACAATATTAATGAACAATGTTTGTTAGAATAATTTTTTCTTATATCTAAAAACTTGAGATGGAGATATAAATTATTGAAATTCTTAATAAAGAAATAATATTCACAGTAATGTTCACGAAAATTCTACTACTACAAACCCATTACGCTCCGATAACAATTTTTATTTCAAGTACACCTAAATCTTATGATTTCCTATAGGACCTCCTATAAGATATCTATAAGATAGCAACGGTCTCAATTTTTTCTAATTGCTATGAGAAATCTCGTAGCTATGGTACAGAATCCTTTGAGAGCTGTATTTTAAAATAAGAATGAAGATGACAGAAAAAGAGCATAACACAGATAATGACTTCTTACAATTTTTGCCATTTGAATGGCTCTTTGCTATCGATTTGAAAGCCATCAACACAGTTGTTCCTGGGCCGTTTAATTCTCTCGCGTGGGCGTTGAAGTGTCTATGTTTTGCTACCACTGGTGGCCCCCATACCGGGTTCCGCGCATATCGTATCTCTTCGCATTAGTAATCGACGAGGATCTCAAAGTGAACCAAGAAATGGCTTTTTTTTACATGGAAGGAAGACTCAATTCTATTATAAATATGAAATCCTTCACAGATACAGACTTTTGGCTCTAATATATCCATTTTTGAAGTCGTGGTGTTTTTATGCTGAATCATTTCAATTCGATTCAAGTCGGTAGCGTCATGAATTAATTTGTTTTCAAGCTGATTACCCAGTGGACCTGAATCGGCCTGCTTCGGAGTTGATTCAATAGGGATTGGATTCTCGGATTGATCAAAAATCAGTCTCATCAATAAATGTGACAATTATCTATATATGGTTTTGTTACCAGGACTGCAGAATGTCATAAAAGAGAAAAATAGCCATTCCCTTGATAAATAACAAACTGGTGGATTTTCCACTGAATCGCATAGCTGTTCGTTCCTGTAGGAACTATACAAGCGTAAACTATTTAACGCAAGTGTTGCTTTTAAACCAGTTTTCTTTTAAATGTCCCGTTGATTATAAATATGGATTGGGCGGTACTCCTGGATGTACAGAACATATACGGCAGCGTCATACTATTCGCCCCTTTTACAAGAAAGAAACACTTTACGTCCCATGGTCACGCTCCTCACCTGATGGATTTTTTCATCCTAACCTGTTTCCCAGGTACTTGCTGCGTCAAAATTCAGTGTAAAGGAGAAGCAAGACTTTTGTTCCGTCTGTCTGATGTTGAATTGATTAGATCTGAGAGGTTTTCAAGATCGAAAATGTCAATTGGAGTGGAATTGGGAAGGCAACTGGAAAATCTGATGTTCAGGGAGATTTTCAAATGAAGCGTCTACATTCCAAACTCATCTTTGTAACTATGAAATATGTAAATAAGATGAGAAATCCTATGCCACAAGGGAAAAACGAAGCTATCGAAATATGGAAATGTCTCTATATATTATTAACTTTTGGGAAACGTAACACCGCATTGCTGCACTGCTTCAGTCATCCGGGCAAAGAATCAGGCGCTTCGGGGTAACAGCGCTTGATCTCGTATGTGACAAGGGCCTCATTTACATATGGAATTACGCTCGTTAAATAATGAATTAGGAGTTTGGAAATCCTGATACACGCTTTAAATGAGCGATGGTAAAATTTGTTAATACATTCAGTCACTTACCTACAACCACAACGTGTCCAAAAACACGATCATTGGCAACGTGCGAACAATTCCACCGATGATGCCTGAATTGGTGTCGGCACTCACGAAGACCCAATTCAGCGCCTTCGCCGACTGCTGGCATCGCGTGAGGCGCCTTTCTGCACTGTTCACGCTGACTCTTCCCCAAACCTGGGATGCGACCGCACACCGCAGCCCCAACAACAACCGCTCCGACTACCCTAAAAAAGAAACTCACTAAAATATTGCCTTTCTTCCATCATCATTCGAAATTTGATGATACCCACTCAATGGGTTATTAATCATGGGGTCCTGTCTTGGCTTGGCTGAGCCAAGAAATTTTGTTTGTAAGTAATTCGGCGGGGGGAGAGGGGGGGGGGGGGTGCGTCGGTAAATGAGTCTTCAGTAGTAGAGTTTTATGGAGCGCTATTTGAGATATGATGGCAGGTGTTAAAGTGAAGGAAACAACGACACAAATCGATTTTGCCCCATACAGCGATGAAAATGTTATTCTCTACGTGTTAACTTCTACCTTACACCACAGTTTTGCTCCCACTTGAAACTTTTTTCAACTTGCGGATACAGGGAAATTTGAATGACCTCTGGAATAAAAAATGAAATCAAAAGTATGCACTAGCTTGGTGTTTAGCGAGAGCATAGAAGCCTATGCGTACGTCCCCCCCCCCCTTCCCGCCCTTGTGTCTGCAGCCTTAACTCGTCTTCAACCCTTAACGTTGAAGTTGAAAACTGCAAAAAGACCCTTAGACTCAAGACAAGATGCGAAGATGGATCCCAACCGTTCGCATTGCCGCCAGTTTGAACCCTAACGTATTTGGACATGAACGAGCACCAAACTCATAGTCGTCTCTTCTATGAATATCTTAATAATAATAACCATACAACAAAATATTTCTTGGTCCTTTTCAATTATTTTCTGTTTATTTCATAAGAAAGAAAAAGTCTTGAAACAGAAAACCGGATGAAAGTGATCAATTTGTATGACTTGTGTTATTTATAGCCAATTTTCCGTTTTTTATTTTCAACATGAAGTAGTATTTCAATAGCTGGTGCTTGCCTCAAGCGATAGTTCATCAGCTAATTGGTACGTCCCCCTTATCATCTATTTATCCAAATAGAGCTATTCCTCATGGCCTCTATGGGATGGTCCCGTGTAAAAATTACAGTGATGAAAGCCAGGATAGCCCAGTGAAATAAGGAAATACCCCAAGAAATGAGACGAACGAGTTGAATATTTTCTGAGAAGCATGAAATTGCAACGATTACGCTGCTTCGCGACCCGCGGGCGCGTTATTTGCATTGGAATGCATCTTGCGTCTTCCCCGGCGTTGTGCCGAAACTCACCACGTAAGATAATCTACAGGGTGTCCTGACGAACGTGAGAACCAGACGAAATAATTTTGTGGCGCCCCTGGTGTAACCTCCTCTCTTTTTTCCCCATTTTTTGTTCCACCTTTTTATTTTTTAAAAATCAAGTTTAAGGAGTTGTAGGCATATAGAGTTGATCAATTGATGGAGTACACGGAGAAAAATTTTGGTATGAGCCATTCTGAGACAAATTCTTCTTACATTCAAAAACGATCAGAAATTTCGTGATTTTCCATCAGTTTGTGGTAATAAAAAAGTGGGAAATACATTTTATTTTTTCCTTAGGAACGTTTCAAATATTCAAGACATTTCCTAGAAGAGTATCCAATTTATTCGTTGGAATATCATCTATTTCCTACAATTATCTCATTACCTTATTCAATCTCATTTGATTACTAAATTTGTCTATTTTCGATATTTGAAGTGACGACTAAAAGTCACTACAGCGGACTTTCCGTAACTCCGGCAGCACCTGCGAGCAAAGGGGAATTCGTCCCCACTACACGTGAAGTTAGAAAGTGCACTTGAGGGGCATGACCGTTTACTTGCATGTTGTCGCGGATTAGCTCATGGCCGATGTAATATGAATATTTTGAAGAGGTCGAAGCTCAGCAAATCGTACATTGTTCGCATTTGAGTCATTATATTATCTCTCCCTTCCTCTGGACACACCCATTGCGACCGTGGAAGGGGTAATCCCTAACTCTTCGTACCCGGAAACCTCAGCCCACAACCTGGAGAGTTATGGTAAGTGCAGTGTATAACAAGTACGTGTCTAGTGTTAAATTTCCACCACAGAACTGTGTTAAGTCCATTCAATTTTCACTGTTGTACGTATGGTAAGAATGTCTATGGTATTTTTTTTTTCAAAAGGACCGAAGTACTAAGATTAGGAGAGAAGGTACGTATTGAGGATACTCAGTACGTAATTTTGAATTCTGATCTATTGTATTCGGAAAGTACACAACAGTAAATCCATAACTCATAAAGACCCGCGACGAGGATCTCTCCTCGATCCTTCAAAACGGAAAATTACAATAAGTAATCAGCAATAATGCAGTGAAAAAAATTCTAACTACCTCTAATCATAGATTGTAATAATAGTTTGCTTCCCTTAATATATAAGTTCCCTATTAGTTCTGCTCATATGTGAGAAAATTACCGAGAAATGCATAATCTGATTACAGGGAAATGGTGGAAGTCCATTAGTAACATCTGATACTGTGATTGGCGTAACTGTTGAGAGTGAATTCCAAGCAAGAGAAGAAACATTTTTTTATCATTCATTATCCGCCCTCTGCAGTTTAAGATAGTGCATCTGATGATAGAATAAAAATGCAATCCGGGAATTGAGCTTACAATCTTCAGCGTAATGTTGAAGGAGAAAAAACACAAGAGAAAAATGAGAAATTATTCCCATGTAAATCGTTTCATAAACAATTCGCATTATGACATTTTGTTGCGACAGCAATTAGATATAGAGAAAAGTGTTCGAATGAAAGTTGTTGCTTGCATAGAATCACACATTTTAGGCTTAATGCTGTTTTTTTCCAACTCTCATAACTCAGACGATGTCGTGGGTTAAAGTTCAACTAGCGACAGTAAATCAGTATCACTCATTGGGGCCACCAAGAACTTCACGGGCTAGCTGTAAATTTCGTTTAAGTTAATCTTGATGTCAGATTTTTATGTCAAAAACTTTTTCCTATATGGCAGTTTCCGAAACAACACAGTTCCTGGGAAAATATGGATTTTTTATTACACCCTGTTTGGGAACCAAAAAGTGATATTTTATTTGAAAAATTGAAGATTTTCAATAGAAGCAGTGGTTGACCAAAGTTTGTTCCCAATTCATATTGAGGACTTTTAGAAAATCTTCCGAAAACAAAACAAAATTTTTAAATTTCAAAATTACTACAGATTAGATTTCAAATCTCAAGAAAAACACATCGAAATTGCAGATCAATCACAACAATTGTTTCTAGTGGTTGACCAATACACCGTCGTATAAGAATTATTGAAGACTGTGCTGTTACCTGGACACTCAAAACAGGATAGTTTCGGAACAATCTGATTGTAGTCTTTCTTCTAGTTGGATAAGCCGGTGCAATTCCATTTAGGACATACCGCGACCTTATCCGGCGATACCAATGGACATCTCCGTCCCAAACTATACAGTATTCACACATCTAAAACCAACGAACATAGGGAACATCCTGAAGGGACCAATGTACATTGCACCCCTTGGCTTATTCTCTATTTGAAGGAAAACCATGGAAAACCTCGAGTGGTACAACCGTTTCTTTCCACTCTACTATGCCAAAAGGAAACTTCCCGTACGGGGATTCGCTCCTTGGAGCTGGTGTACCAAAGGCACGACGTCTAACCACCCGGTGACCTCATTCAGGGCGTTTATGACTTGATTTAGATCGTTTACGACTTGATTCAAACGCGTTCTGATTTGGTTCATTTGGTTTTCTGATTCAATTCATTTCCAACTTGATTTAACCCGTTTTTTTTTACTGGATTCAATTCTTGAAAACTTAAAGGAAAGGATTCAGTTCATTTCAATGGGTTCAAGAGATTCACTGGTGTTGAACTCCGTGTGATCCACATCTCTAATGACTCGTAACAATTTGATTTTTCCATTCATTCTTCATGATTTGGTTCAATTCGTTACAACGATATGGAATTAGTCCTCATTTCCTTTCGTTATATATCGATGTCTCATTAGATAAGGAGACATTTCTTGAATAACCCCCACAGAACAAAATCGAGTTACCCCCGTCGCAACTGCGCCACTGAATTATTATAATGACTATCAATTTGGACATGTAAACTCTCGCGTAATCGTCCAGCCAAAACTATGTTCTTGAGGACTGCAGAGAAAATACTTTTGACTAAAATATTGTAAGACGGAAATGGTAAGCTGTACTTAACGACAATAAAATTACCTCCCCCCCCCCCCCTTCGCTCCGTCAAGCAGGTGTGACTGAGTGATACAAAAATGATAGCATATTTAATTTCAAATCGTTTCTTAGAAGCGATAATATCAGCTGATTCGTCACAATAAGAACGAAATAACAGTTCTGTAATAATGCGGTTGGAGTGAATACCGCAAAAGCAAGTTGATATTCGAAAATACAAAATTATTGAATTACCTAGAATTATTGGCTTGGATATACCATTAGGATAATGCCCTTCGTGGCAAGCTACTGTTTAGGCCAAAAAATGCTTTAGCCAATATTTATTATCTTTACCCAGAATTTTACCGCCCTTAAAATCGCATGGTTGTCGATTAATCCGAATAATTTTCATCCCACCCTGGATATATTCGCATTTTAACTATAAGGTGACTAGATTCCATGGAATGTCCAGACTAATTTATTACTGTGGGATGGTATAATTCCCCCCCCCCCCCGTTTCGCCAGAACCCGTACCAGTGGCTAACCGCAGGCCCGAGGATGAGATATTTTTAAGACACTGCGCGAGATACTCCACTGTAAGTGGCAGAAATGCCTATAAAGGGAATCATCTCTCAGGGGTAATCTCGTCATCTGGGTGTTGATTCACAGGATGGGTGTGATTTTTTTTCTTCTGGATAACCGGCGAGAAGGGGGGGGGGGGTGATTAAACTCCCGGCGGAACAAAATTGTTTTCCAAAGCGTAGTACAAAGTTGGAAATACTGCAAAAAAAAAATTGATTAATTAAATGAAGTAGTGAGCAATTTTTTTCCGAGATTCCATGCAAAAGTTTTGCTCATTTTTGCGGTAACAGATGTACATCCTGAAGCATAACTTTAATCTTCCAACTGGTTCACCCTCCTGACTACTTGAGATCCCGGGACATTTCCATTCATCCCAGGCACCAAGGCCTATCTCAATGACACATGACACAAATCCCGAGGATAATCCTCCTGCGCTATGTGTTTACAATTGTGTGCCCCAGACGTCGTCTCCTCAGGAAGGAATGCGGTAGTTTAGTATTTGTACAGCAGACTTTGATATCCCTTTTGTCATCATCAACATGATCACCATCGTCAGACGCATCGTATTTTATTGTGACTGACGGCTGAGATCTTTAGGAGCGAGCGTAAAAATTAAATCCTTTTATGATTGTATCCAAATGTTACGGCAACTTTTTGACATTATTTTGTGGCCAGAGCGATTGTTGTTATTATGGCTCTGCTTGTCCTCCCTAAAAACGCCTCTTACAACAACATATTCTTGAGTGAATATTTTAATTTTTTTCTTATCATTCACATATGCCCTTTCTTCACTCCACGCAATATTCAACTTCCTGTTTTATAAATACTGACCGTGTGTCAGGTGTTCTATATATGGCTGCTGAGGACAGGTATTTTTCCCAAAAAATATATCCCACGGGCTTTGGCAGATAACACGGAATTCTATGGTGTCAGTGGTACCTGTAATGTGGACCCATGACTGGAACCGATCCGCCCCCGTCGAGGGGTGGGGGGCGGTTTTCCATCAGATTAGTAGTAACACGGGTTTCTTGAGGCTTTTCATGAGACGAGAAAATGCGACCGTGCGACCAAGACCCGTTAGAGGTTCTGGTGTTTTATACACGAGCATAAAAGCCAGTTCTGGAAATTAGGAGCCCGTAACGACCCAACTAATGAGTCATTAGTCTCGAGGGGATCGACAGAAATTAGTATTTTCTGGTATGAGTGCGAAAACTTCGAATTTCCAAAAAAAGCTCAAAGAAACTCAAGTGAGAATTCCAACAATGTGGAGATCATCAAAAAACAAAAAAAAATTTTACTGAAAGGGGCCGAAAAATGAAAGTATCAATAAAGTTTTTAATTATTAAATTTTCCAAGACTTTCTCGCAGACTTAGCTATCACAAAAAATCATAACAATTTGAAATTTTTTAAAGATTCATTACTGTGTTAATTCCAAAAATATAAAAAAAAATTAAAAATATGAATATTTGGATAAACTCCATGCGTTACCCATCATGCCAAATTATGACGAATCTCATATAAAAACTAGCTATTTTCCAAAATACTTGTTTGCCCGTACGTACAACCATCTTAATCAAACGTCTCTCTGAATAAGCTGGCAAAGCCGAAGCAAAAAATCGCAATCACTGCAACTGTTAAAATCCAAATAAAAATAGAATAAAAGAATCAAATATGTTGGAGTCGCGTGCGTCGATATTTGCGTGTGCATAAGCAATCCAGCATTTAATGAGGAGTCTGCCGGCTATCAGAAAAAAGAATCACACAAAAAAGGCTTAAGGTAGCCGTTTTTCGATCGTTCACCGATTACTTTACATCACGAGATAAAAAAGGGGAAAAATATCCAGTTGTCCAGCACGATCAAAAATGGCAATTACAGATTTCTTTCCACCTTACCCTTCAGCACTCATTTAAGCAGGAAGAATTGTGCTCATATTTGGTTTTCGCCAAAACAATTTCACGAAAGTTTCAGAACTGGACTGAACTAAACTGAAAACTATCTGAGCGTACGGCTTCAACACGCATACAAAGATGTCGAAAATGTTTCAATTAATGGCATAATGACGAATATAGTCTTTTTGCTACTAATACTCCATGTATAAGCCAGGTATATCTCACAGCTGCCGCACATATACGAGATATCTCTCTGAGATATATACTTTCCCGTAAGGAAAAGATCAGTGATAAACGGATCTTGCGGTGATCCTAGGATAAAGGATTTTTATAGAACGACAGGAGCGGAGAACACGAGAGCTGCAGGCACATGAACATTAGTTTCGTCACGTGAGCTTCATCGCTGATATTTGCGATTGCAAGTCATGAATCACCAGTGTGTCAACAATGTTCAAGTGCGATGAAATAAAAAACCAAATAAACAATCGAAGAAACAATTTCTTACGGATTGTTTTATCTTGGTGATTGCGGCCAATCACATGGTGATACAGAAATGGCTAAAAATTATCATTCCGCTCGGTTAAACTGTAGTCTGTTACATAGTTAACAATTCAGGAGTTATCTCAAATTATTAGCTATAAAATATATTTTCCATTTCGTAGCTTTTATGGCATGCTTACTCAAAAAAATAGCGCACGCTACAGCGTCACTAAACGTACGGGGAATTCTCACCAATTTTTCGTCAGCACACAATAAGTTTCTAAGAGAAAGGTTGGATGTGTCAACAATTCAGGAATTAAATCGCAGTTTCCGCCTCTACCTACTAGAACGGGAAATACTACCGGTTGAATTTCAAGAAATTCGATATCAGCGTATCGCAGCTCCAGATCAAACTTATTGTTTTCCTCCACTGTGTTGTTTACGATCAGAGCCAGAACCAGAGAGAAACTCCCGTGAAGATGCTCCACACACAGTGCATTGTTCCACTGACACTGTGTAACGAATAGGGAATGGACTTCTGCAACGTCAAGTTTGTAATGGTGAGTCAGTGTATCGAATCAGCAAATCCACCGAAGCGAAACCTCAAAACCAACGGCTGGGCTTCAAGTGCCAAGATACACCTATTAACCCTTGGGACGCAAAACAATTGTTAACATTGTTATCTTACACAGGGATAAACTCTGAATAAACGTTATCTTTCCTTTTTTACATCGTCAGTAACATCCATTTCGTCTATGTTTTATATATACGAGTGTGGTGGCGCGTGCTTCGCACGCGCACTTGCTTTTTCCACCACGCGAACTAGCGGCGCTTCGGTTGTAGCCTTACGGTTTTCGATATATATCGATTGATAGTTTCTTTCGTATCTCCTTTTTACTATAGGATATGGGCCATTCCGTATCAACGGAGCCACACGCAGATACAGCTACATCAGAATCTCGATGAACACCCTCAGTAAAAATTGGGGTGCCATGCTAAAAGGTAGAACTCCATTCGATCCCTCTCTCCCAGTAATATCGTTTAGCGCTAACACTGTTTGAGATAATGTGCTCCAAATTCGGCCTGGACCGCATTGCCTGAAGAGCGGGAGGTTGCTCATAGAACAGCCGCCTTTACCGACATTGCTTTTCTCTGGTTCTCTGGGTCTTATCATGTGAATGCGGTGCAGTGCAAGGTCCAGAAGCTCACATATCCTTGATGGATCGAGGGCGTTAAAGATAAACAAAAGCCATTGGTCATTCGATAAGGTTTTCTCCTATTTATGAAAACGATGCTGATCCGACAAAATGATCTGCATCATAATCACATGGGCACATAATATGTTTGCCCTGATTGGAAATTCACGGAAGGGCCGGGGTTCAGTGGTTTTAGAAAAGGTAATTTAATCCAAGTAACATAGCATGTAAAGATCTGAAAATAAAATTAGAAACTCTGACGATGAGAAAGACTGATGATTGGGTTATAAATGGGAAGTCCTAAGGAATGTTCGTTGAAGTTGCTTTTTGCACATGACTTGTATGAATGTGAACATCATGAGAGGGATTAGCGGTCTTATAGCAATGGCTAGTTCCATGTAAAATGTCAAAATCATGATTGAAAAAAATGATTATCATGCGAGTATGACTTCGGCTTTTCAAAGTAATGCAATCAATGTATTTTCCGTTCAGCAAAATTTCAGAAAATTTGAAAATTCAAAAAATTTTGAAAAGTCCAGCAACTTGAAAAGTCACAAAATTTGAAATATTCCGAAATATAAAAATTTAAAAGAAAATGAAAAATTCTAAAATGCTAAAATTGAATCCGTACTATCAAGTTCCTATCGCTTGCACCCACCTCAGACCCGATTTTTTTTACTTACTTACATGTGTTCCATCTATCTGAAGAACCCCTCACGACTCCTCAGTAACTACTTCGCCATTGTCTATGTAACTTTGCCGTTGATCAAAATGTCGGAAAAATCGGAAAAAAATGAAAAAAAAACCCTCAGGATGATTTTCCTCGGAAATGTCTCTCCTAGTCAGGCTCTCACACACATTGAATTGCATATAATCCCGATATACATAGATAAGGATTAGAGAGCCTGGCTAAGTGGTCCCCTCACGTGGGCCGCGTTCAACAGAGTTAACGTGTTTTCTCATACGAAGAATAAAGAGGCGGATTTTTCGACTCGACGTGAGGATTATTATTATACAAGCCTATCGCTTCGTCATTCGTCTAATGCCGATATTTATGATACATTCATTGAATATTATATTGGTTAACTCCTGTCTGAGAAGTTTCGCCATATTGAGATGCATCACGGAGGGAAAAATAATAAATTTAATGTAATTATTACAAGAACACAAAATATTAAATTAACAGAATGTCTCTTACTGATAGAACATTTTTAATATTGAAAGTTGCAGTGACTTCTAATTTATTCTGCAAAAAATTGCAAAATTCCCGTTGATTTTCCTCTCAAAGTTTAACTCACCGAATGTATTGAAAACCAACGAATACGAGAAACGGCACCTTACCGTCTAAGCTCTGAAATATTATGCTTTTCTAAATCCTGGAAGGTACACAGCTTTTGGAAATATTAAGTAATTCATCGCATAAATTGGTAACATACAATGCGAGATTGAATTGCAGTCTCGAGCCTCGAGACGAGACGAGATGACAATTAGTGTTATAATCTCAACACAAGAAGAGAGAGTTGAATGCTCGCCTTGTCTCTCATCACGATAACTCTAGTGTTGAAATCTAATCAAACGGAAGAAAGGTCTTGATTAGCTGCATATTCGAATCAGATCAGCGCGCTTAATAAAATATAAGAGGAAACATTAAATAAACACTTTATACAATCCGTCCGTGGCGCCCCCCCCCCTCACCCCGTTTACTGATGTCGCCAACTGCATATGACTGGGTCAGTTCCATAAATAATTTTTTTATGGCCCAAATATACAACGATTTCCTCAAGCTGCAATCACGACCACTTAACATTCAATGTCATCTACTCCACAAACATGATAGGATGTGTTTTCTGACATGTCACCGAACAAAATCTCAATTTGAAATTTCTTTAATATCAAAATAATGCCTTCTATAATCTCCAGAGTAGTGTACCCCTGTCCCACCCAGCCCCCCCCCCCCCCCCCCAGATAATACCTTCAATATGTTGTTACATACTTTCATTTCTTCCTTTACCCTTCTTTTATCATATTATCCGTTTTTTTTTCACTGTTGTTCGGAGTTGGACAACATTCATGGTGGGCTCATTAAATGGTGAATTTTATTGCCAAACCAGCGGATATATTCAGTGTATTTGTAAAATGTCGACGTTAACCGCTTTTTTTGATTTCAGTATTTACGACAGCCTAAGATATTGTATTTGATATTAGTTTATATTTCCCGGTGTATTATGTATAGTACCTGAAGGGGAATGAATATTGAATTCAGGAAGTTGATGTTCTATAATTCAATCTTTCTCCACCTTAAGCCATACCCACAGTGCTCTCAGGTTATTATGATGATTATTAACTTCTCGATAGGGAAGTTATTGTACTGAGGCCGAAAGTTGTCTCTCCCGAAAATTAGATCTCCATTCTGCATCATATCTCCATGTGTGTGTGTGCGCATCGGTGTATGTATATAGTCAACATCCTTCGCCAACGTTTTCACAGGCAACAATTACGCCATCAAGCTCAATGATGGCGCAATTGAAATGCTTCAGCATATTCTGCATTTCGGTTAAAATTCTTGTGGTAGTTTTTTTAATTTACAATTGATGTTGGAATATCGTGGTTCAACATACACATTTTATGTTACACCAGCTTTTTACCTCTTTGGGAAGACGAAAGATATCCCGAGGAGGTCGGCTGGTCCATTAGTCTTTCTACATAATCGAGAAATGTCATAATATTGACCAACGACAATTTTGCCACAGTAAATAACTTGTTTATTCTGATGGTTTCACCCATTTCTATAATGCGCAGCATGCAAATTTAATGACATATGATTCTCCAATTTTACAAGTCCCAATCTCTGGGTCATTATGCAGATTTATTTACTTCCTTTTGCGTTTAATTGGGGAGCAATATCTTTTTCATTATAACAAGTTATTCGCGGTGGGTAACAGCTTGTTCGAGAAATCAGTTACAACTTATGGGGAGATAGACATTCGCGTAAATCTGAGTCATTAAGCCTGTCA
Source organism: Asobara japonica (assembly GCA_026005395.1). Lineage (NCBI taxonomy): Eukaryota > Metazoa > Arthropoda > Insecta > Hymenoptera > Braconidae > Asobara > Asobara japonica. The sequence continues at coordinate 6,726,810 of BQMI01000334.1, forward strand.
CACGTTAATTGGAATAGATGCTACTGAGGAGGAAAAAGTACTACTTTTTTTTTATTGTAAAATGGAAAAACTGATACGGGAAATCTGGAATCCGCATACATGTCTCAGAAATTTGTATCGACCTCATTATGGATTTAAGCATTTTCTGGTCGCATTCTACGTAACATGGAGGTAAAAATTTCATAGCCATTTCCACGCTTTTTGAATGCCGACTGAAATCCAACCTCTACTTTTTCAGGGAGCATTACAGATAGAAATACAGATTGAATCAAAATTTGTCGCGAATGATTTTAGAATAATTACCAATTACGTATCGAAAATACATTTTTTGAACTCCGTGTGAATACAATAATTCCCCGAAATCAGGAATTTGAAAATGTCTGACTATTTAGATATTTCAAACACGAAGACTATTTAGTCAATCTATTCCAGAACCACTTAGGGATGAAACACCTGAACTCCGCTTCGAGGAAAAGTCTAAATGTCAAGATATTTTCTCTAACAAATCGGTGGTATTACTGTTGACTGGTGGTTTATCTGTTCGCGATAGGAGAGGACACTCGACGCTGGAGAGATAACTTCAGAATGGAGCGGAGGAAGTGGATGAAGTGATGCTCAAACTTTCAAAGCTGGGCACTAATTAAAAGGATCGCTGAGTGTCCAGGGACCCCAGTGCTGACCGATAAGATCTCCATTGACGTCCAAGGCAGAGAAATCTCCTCAATCTTTGTCACTTGTGTCGCCTCCTTCTTTTTTCATTTCACAATTTTTTCTCCCGCGATGACGTAAATACACACCAGTGAAATTAGACGTTTGCCAATTAATTTTTGCCATTTTTCGTTCTCGTTTTGCGATATTAATGTTCAAGTTCTTTGCTGGGAAATGAGCACGTCGATGTAATTTTGTTTTTAGTCTATAAGATAAACTACAAAAAGTTAGTCAATGAGCATTTCATTCGTTGTTATATTACTCTTAGTCCCACCACCGTAACATCCGCAACAACGATATTCAAATCGAGCATGTTAAAAAACAAATACAAAAAAAAATGAATCCGTGAAAGTAACAGTTGTTATTCCTGTCAATGTCATCATGTTCCGCAGCCCATAATCAATACATTGAGAATAAATACAAAACGATTTTCACATTCCAAAGTGTTCAATCTGGACAGTCTCAGCACAATGACATTGACAAGATAATTCCACAGGCGAATAACGCTGTCATGCCACTAGTGACGTCAATTTACTTCCCGTCGAAGAGTAACATTGTTCACCAATAATTAACGACGTGACCACCCACGCTGGACCTAAATGTTCATATGCTCTTGGCTAATTTCCAATGTCAATCCTTCGAAAACTTGTTATCCATGTAAATTCAAACATCGTCGGAGATGTCCGCAACGGAATCAGTTAATAGCCGTATGAATGAAATCGTGAATACGTTTATGTTACTGCCTGTTTGGCTTGAATTTGCATAATTGAATCGAGTGCGGTACTAACCCGCTTTGAAAAAACGATTCCCACTGGATATTTACGCGATTGTAGATGATAAGCCAAGACGATGTGAGACACAAGTATTGAACAGATGTTCTATTTTTATCTATTTCAATTCTGAGAGGCTTGAGAAAAATGTTAAGGGTTGACCACACAGATTTTTTTAGGAAAATCAACCAAGTTGATTCAGGGCTCCTCAATTGTTATGCAGCTTTACAGAACAATAATTGCCTATATAGGATGAACAGAATAACCTTATAGCTCTACCAAAGCTATAACCCTCATAATTTTTTGATTCGGAAATAGAGGAAGGTTGTAGAGGAAGAGACCGTTAGATTATTCGACAAAGGTACCACCAAAGTCTTACTAGGCATAGCAGAGCGGGGCAATAGTATTTCTGATATTATGTGGTGTCAGTCTCAATACCGAGTGACAAGTCGTACATGCAAACCGATGTCGCATCCGGACGATTTCAACCCAGCCGCGCCCGGTTGCATGACTACCACCGTTGTATACGATGCGCCGTCATCCAGTCGAACGAAATGCGCTCGCGGAACTGATAGAACGGTCTACCTATTGTAAACATGTAACGCTGATTGACACATTCGAGTGATTCAGCTTTCTCAAATGGTCGTTCGGTAATAGATAATGAATTGGCTCGTCTGAAGTACGTGGTCATTAACTGTCGATTGTTGGATTATTTGCCGGATTGCTTCTTCCGAGTGAACTTTTTTCCTGCGGAACCCTCCGAATGCCACTCGTCGCAAATTAAAGTGTTGCCAAGTTTTGCAGAAAGCTACTCAACCCCGTAAAATTTGACGTTCATCTGTATCGAAAGATTGTCGATAATTTTAAAATTTCAGTAGTCTCAGGAGAGGAAACTCAATCGAGGGAATCCTTCAAGCCACGAATAATTCCTGGTGAACCCACCCCGCATTCGGTCGAACTCCATACTTCATCAGGCTGAAAAATGACTCACACAAACCACGTGTCTCTCCTCCCCTAGAGATCCTCCTCTTTTCTCGTTTCCACGATAGCGATCAGCTTGTTAAAGTCTTGTTGCGAACCTAGAGATCTCAAAACGTTATGTATCCTCGGCTCAGCTCATGTGGTTTAGACTCCAGCAGACGACTATGGAAAGCAAAAAAAAATAAGAGCAAGAGAGGGAGAGAGTGAGAGAGAGACGAAAAATATACGAGTTCAGCATAAGATAGTGAGTGAGGTCACAAGTCTGACGTTTTAGACGTGTGATCGGAAGATACCGCGGGTTATACTCGTGTGCGCGTCCTACTAGGCCAGCATCCACGAGAGTAACGCGGGTGATATTCTCTCGAGATATATTTCTCAAGTGGTACATGTTGCAGAGTGAAATCCTTCGGAATAAAAGAGTCACAATGAGAAATGAAACTGAGGAATGAAGGAACAAGGGAGGATAAAATTCAGTGACGAGTCATGAAGAAGAGAAATTCATTCTCAAGACGGAACTCATAAGAGGGCGTGAAATACAAGGTGGATAGTTAACTGAGTTACTCATGATGAATGAGCTGGGGGTGAGAATGGGAAAAATATACGGGTTATTGCATATGACTCCTGAATTCAGAAGCCAAACAGGAAAGGGAGAGTGAACGAAATAACTCACTTCGAGATAATTGCAATTGCTACAATTGTTAATGGAGTAAATACTTTACATTAAAAATTAAGCAGAAGTGGGCTTTTATTAACTTTCTTGTTTGGCCGTTGAAGGGATGATACACCTGGAAAAAAAATCTTTTTCGAAATGTGAAAGAAGTGAGTGCGCTCAAATTTTGCTTCATATGGCTCATTCCTCACATCATACAGAGGTTACAAAATTACATGTAGATGAAACTGTTTTTTCACCATTCCAAATTAGTAGTGAAACGGTGGAGCGTTCTGGTAGATCGCCTCGTGTAGATAAGATCGGAATTTTCAAGCGCCGAATTTTGCGCCCCAAACGGGGCCAACTACAGTTCACGAATAAAGTCATTAAACATTTCTGAGAGAATGTTTTGCTGAATTTTCTGGGAGATATTTCGAAATGTAAAAGAAGTGTTAAAACCTTTTCCATAGAGCTAAGTGAGGTGGGAGCTGTCTATGCATCATGGATTCTGAGCGATAGCAGGAACGTTCTGCTGCGTCGGCTGTCGGCGGTACCCAGAAAATGAGAGCGCAAGCACCTAACACGATGCGGGGCGGAGAACTCGGTTCCATTTTAGGCGCTCACCATGGTACCATAGGAGTTTCTATAGGTTTACCCTGTGTTTAGGAGTACGATAGCTGAAATGGCGAACAATCAGCCTCGGCCGCATGGGTGGGTGTGCGTCACTCTCTTCCGACGGAATGCTCCGGCAGCTATTGTCCGGAGTACAAAAAAGAGGGACGGAGGTGAAGCCACGAGATTTTCCTTGGAGTAATTTCTTGCTTGATCCGAGTCTAAATATTCCTTCAATCCATCTTATTCAGAGCGAATGATTCTACCATTTTTTTTCCAGACAATAAGAAAATATTTTTGACCCAAATATTTAAACTTTCCAACGTCAACAATGGTACCGTAGGGGATTTGAAATTTCACCAATCATTCCATTGTACACCCAACTGCATATAAAGAAATTTTCATAGCTTCCAGATCATTGCAAAATCCTTTGAATACCACTTTTTGACGAGTCACTCCAAACATACCTGTACCATAAAAAATAAACGATCTTATTGCTGTTAAAATTGCCGCCGCAACGAAGTTCGATTCGACAACAGCCCACATTACATTATGCAATGCCACTAAATACGTTTTTACGCTCAAAGCGTTAAGATTTTTACGGTCAAATAATCGTATATTCCAGTATTCGTAAAAAGTACCGTAAATACATGTGCAATACACATTTTCGATGACGATCGACAAAGACCGTTACCCATTGTTCGGCGGAGCGCAGTGTTTCACGACTATGCGGAAAAAATTTTATAATTGCCGAAAAAAAAAACGAATTTTAAGCAGAATCTAATCGACCCATTAACACCAGAATGAATAATTTCTAATGAAAGTTCAAAGGAAACCGTTAAACCCATTCGAAAGGGAAAAAAAAGAAGATATAATCAGTCTGTTTTGACATAGAGGTGTTTAGTTGATCTCTAAAAGGTTTTTTTAGACGCGAGTAAATTTGAGGTGCCAGTGTTGAGGTGTCTGAATTATTATTTTTCACCTCTGACGCCTTAACAAGCAGAAGCTTTTAGCACGATTGTTCTTTTCCCAAACTTCTCTCACCGCTTGACGTCCCAAGGGGATCGTCAAATATATGCACATGGATACCCCCTTTCCGGTATCTTGGCCATCTGATCTACTCTAACTGGGCAGGTATCCATGAGTAGAATCCTCTGCATTGACTTGACACGGCCGGTTCAAGGTGGCGAAAAAATTAAACCTGGCGCCTATAGATATATCACACGGCGCCATCGATCGATTTTACCGTGGGCTTCGCTGAGGCCTTTTTTTTATTGGTTTCCAATCCTATAATTAGTTGAGATTAAATGGGAAACACAACCTTTGAGGTTATTCTGAGGCTTGAAGTGGTGGAAAAAAAATCATAGCATAGATTACGATGGTTCTTTTACGACGACGCTATGAAATAGAATTTATGGTGGACAAAAGATGTGAATTATTTTTTAGATATTTAGAGTAAGGCAATGATGCCGCTAAAATGGCTGGAATGGAGAAAGTGATAAAGCTTTTGCGGAGAACATTGAATTGTATATAAATGAATTATGTGTACGAATGCTGACGTACGTACACACACGGACCATGTCCGAATGTCGGCTACCTTGACGTTTACTCGTTCATTCACTTCTCAGTATTGTTTCTCACTTGGAGCTAACAGTTGTTCCCCACAATTACGTAAACGTGACAAAGTATTTTCACTTGAATTTGTCGGCTCACATAGGACTTAGTCTACCGCCTTTGCTTTCTACATTTTAACGTAGCTGAAAAATATCAGGTAAAAATATAGCATTCCCAGACTTCAAATTACTTAAAATCCCACATTCTGTACTTTTTCCATGAACCGAAAAAAAAATTTAATTATACGAAAAATTTATCTCCATAAAATGAGCCTAATTATGGCATAGTTGTTGCACGAGAAAGCTTTGGCTAAAGATTTTGACTACCTGCCCAAAAAACGTTACACACAACACCACCCACCCACCTACACACAGACGTCTTCTTACAAATTCTTCTTACAATTCCTTGAAATTCAAGTAAGTCAGTATTCCTGAAAAAATATGCAAAAAAGAAAACCAACTTGTATTATGTATATATTCTATGAATGGCGTATCCAACGGCATATTCTTAGACTGAGACTGTAAAGCCGTCTAGGAAGAAATACCACGTAGCCACGATTACGGCTTTAATTAAAAATAGCCGTGATGAGAATAATAATTTTTTTGGTAATAAATTCTGTGGTTGAGGATCATTTCGCTACATTGATGTTCGCATGATGTATGTGTAATGGTAATTTCAAAGACGCACGTGCATACTTATTCTCAAATTTATAGTCCCAAAGTTACATGGCTCCATTGCGAACATTTGAGCAATTGGCAGTGAGTATTGTTTGGATTTTCTAATGTATTTTGGAATGAATACGTCGAATTCTTTCAATGCGTCCTAAGAGCCGTTATCACTACGTAGTCAATTCACTGCCAATCCCTGGCGATTGACGTTCCGCGCAACATCCACTCTACTATCCATTGTGGGGTAAACAAATCCTGGTAATGGATGATAAATGAATGACTAATTTCTATGAATTACTCGTAAGGTTGATTTTCAAATGTTTATGGAGTACTAGAAATTCATTTTTTAATTTCTCTCTAACAGAAAATAGAGATTCTAAATCGTTGCACATATGACAATTCAATCCAACGGAGAGAGAAAATAACAAATCCAAAGACAGTAAGCTTGAACTGAATTTGGGAGGTAGACATGCAGAAAACCCTTCCATCAGTGTACGCCCATTTTATAAATCTCAACAGCTAAATAACGTCAACCATCACAGCAGCCATCTTGCCATATTTAAGACCTACGTTTTAATATTGAATTTAATTGGAACTCTGACATGATGAAAAATTACTCAAACTCCCTGGATGATGGGTTGGCAGCCCCAGGGACCTGTTATTACGCTTTTATGGATTCCAAAAAAAAACACACATAGAATTGTTTGCAATTGTGGCCATCATATTCATCCAAGAAAGAAGCTCTCGACATTCATGTCGAGAGGATAATGGCTAGCCTGTCAATGTAATCGTGATTGATTAAACTTAACTGTCCATGATTTTCAGACCCTGAAAATCATCATGGGAATGCCACAATATAGCCTATACCATCGTTAACTATCCTCTCCATTTTCATTACAAAATTAGATAATAATTATAATAGAAGCTTATAGATTACAGTTATTATGCTTGGATTAACGATATGTGCATCACTGATTTCTGCAATATTGTCGTAATTGAGGAGAGGTGATAACGCTGGTGCACTAGTGAATGGGTCGCGTGAATATATTAATATATTGTCACACTGTGCGCGTAATTGATGGTTATGGCTAACGATCAACGCATGCTATGGTGCTCTTGGATTTTATTCGATTTGCATCAGGGGAAATGTTTTTTCTTCGATATTTATTCAAAAAATATTTCAAAAACGTATGCATGCGACACTTCAGTGTCGGGATGATTGTAATAACTTTCCCTATGAAGAAGTTGACAAATTTCGAATCTGACATTTTTCCATGTAGGAGTCCTTACAATAACTTCCCTGTATCGGAAGGATGAGAGACGAAAGAAAAAACAGTGGAGAATTGAAAGAATCTGCCAATTTCTGCACCACAAAAATCCCCTACCTAGCGTATCTCTATCTCCACTAGTTCGCTTGAATGAGAATAAATCGTTGGAGAACCAGTTTTATGAATGTCCCCACCATCAAGCACCTCGATAAGAGAAAATGGCTAAGAGCTATGGTCGAAAGATGGGGGCCGCAGTAGGGGAAAATAATATATCGTACACGAAATCAAGATGCCAGTGTGCATTTATCCCGTGTTAAATTACATTATCTTAAGATGCCACCACCTAAGGAATAATGGAAAGTTGTTTTCTGTACAGGCATCGATTGAATTGAATCCCATGCAATAATCAGAAACGACTTCATGATTGTACGTGGGGGAAAAAATGTGCGTAAATCTACGTACCACAGAAGTGGCACTTTGAGATAGGATTGTGATCAAATTTTTTTTTTCACATCGTTAGGGAAGCGGTCGATAGGTCCGAGTTTATTCTGCATCTCACGATCTTTAACTTTCCGATTTCGGAGAGTTATTGTAATGACCCCGATTTCGAGGAATCGGCGATTGGCTACGTAATTAAGCTTTTGGGGATGATGAAGAGATGCGAGGAATCTATCCCTTCCTTGGTAGATATCGAGCTACTTCCCAACAAATTCATGGTAGTCCCTTCTCAATATTTTCAAATCAATAATGAAAAAAATTGTCAATTTCAAAACACAAATTTGTGGTTTACGACCTCACAAGAGTCGCGCTGACATTACATCCATACATCCTATTGGATGTTTCCGCTCGAGTCATCTGAAAGACGGCCTGTGATTGGCTGTCGCGGGAAGAGACACTTCCGTGACGTCACCGCTGTTCTCAGGCGGTTCAGTAAATACATAGTCGTTTCGAATAATCGATAATTAGAGAGAAAAAAGGGAAAAAGATTGTTGACTACCGTTGATGTTGATTGCCCTGATATTGATGCGAGAATATATCTGCATATAAAAAATAGTATTATATACATGCACAAATAAATTTGTGGCCCATGGTTATGAATTTGATCTTATAACGATCAACAGGCTGAAGGATCTCAATAAACCAATGAACTATGCAACAAAAAAATTATCCCCATCTAAATAACTTTATGTCAAGGAGCCACCACCTGAAAAACACCATAAAGTCCATCTCCCCATCGGTTCCGATTGGATTTAAAGCCCATGTGGAGCTCGGACTATAATATCATTGTACTGACATGGATACAGGGCTTCGAGGAATTGGCAAAAAGGAATGGCGGTGACTAAAAAAAACGGAAAACAAGGTAAATAAAACATGCCGTTTCCAGCATTCACCCCCCTACCCCCCCCCCCCCCCTTGTATTTAATCAATTTAAATCGAGAAACTTGCGTGCGAGTGCGCGGAATACCCTTGCATTTTTGTCCTCCTTTCAATGCTTCTTTTTTTATATTTGATCCTTGTCGTATGTACGAATTTTTTGCGAGATCTCTGTCCTCTTCTCAGTCTAAGGATTGCAAGTGCAAGATGATAGAAATAAAGAGAGAAAGGGCGGGAATTGGAGAGAGAAGGCACCTGGAAATATTTTAATGGCGCTTTGTCCCTACCGTGGATTTGTCTTATTTTTTTTTTTTTTTCGTATACCCGAAAGAGGCCCATTCCTTTATGTGGCGTTCAATGCCTCACGTCTCTGCCCTTTTGTCTCTAAACTGGAAGAAAAAAAGCCCTTTTCGTCTTTCTTCAGCAGCAACTCTCACCGGTAGGAAGGCCTCGTTATACACTTTTTTTTTGCTTTTGGATCACTTTCTTATACTGACCATTGGTTATTTTAATTGGATATCTTCGGCGAAATACTTGAGGCTTTTTTCCAGCCAGTAGCCAATGAGAAACGTGAAATGCGGGCTTTGACGAAGTTTTTTTACTGGCTACTTGGGCCAACTGATGAATTTCTTTCCAATGTATGTCAGCTCAAGGATGACCGTAAAAAGGTGAACAGTGAGGTAATGGTAAAATATTTGAACGGAAGTTTAGGAGTTTGGGAATGGCCGGCACAAATTCGGGATTGGGGATTAGAGAAGCCATAGAAAATTAGACGGTTCGGAGAATTTTGGGGATATTGGTCTTTAATTGGATTTATCGGAAATACCATGAGTTGTAAAGAAGGTAAGTTTACTCAAGTCATTGATAGATTGAGGATGCACGAGCTTTGACCCATAGTAGTAGGTCCCTTCAAAGGAATACATTATATTCTCCATTATCAATTTTTTTGCACAATTCGGATGGTTTAGCCCATTTGCTTCATCGTTTTGCCTACGCTTCCGCATCAAAGCATCAGCGATGAGATAGGTGACAGTCGGGGATTGTTCAGCACTTAGTGGCACTCGACTATCGTGGCCCGCAGATTATGCCGCGCTTGGATGCAAATGAGTTGATAGAGATGGGATAATTAATGAAAGATGTATACATGATGTAAGAATAAACAGCTCAAATTGGGGAGTTGCACCACGAGGACGCACCTCATACAGAAAGTAAAGGTGCGTCGCAAAGGAAAAAATCCCCCTGGCAAAAATGATCTTCAGACTGCATCCTGGCTCGGTAAATGGTACAGATTAGTTTTAAAACATAATTATCTGAGACCATTTTGCAATGGTCTTTCTCGAATCATAGTTGCGTCCCACTCCATCTTATTGGACAGTTCAACTCAGCTTCAACTAAATGGAACTAGCCTCTTCATGACTTTATCAGGTTTGAAACCCTCGAGTGAATTTGTCAATCTAACTATGCAATTAGTCTCCTATTGGATTGAGCTGAAGTTATGAGCCCTTTTCGGTTTTTCTAAGTAAAAAAACTGCCAAATCTACCAGGCAATTGGATGTTTCTATTTATTTACTCCGATTTAGGTGTGCAGCAGAGGTTCCTTATGCCTCCCCTTTCGAGGGATGATCTTGAGCGATTTTCGCTGGAAATCTGAACTAAGGAAGAGCCCCACTCCTTGGCCGGGGAAGTGCTCTGGAGCGGGCATATTGATAGCGGATGAGGGGCCCCAGCGAGTAAGAGCAACGGAACATCACCTAGAACTATGAAACGCTCAGATTTGAGAAAATACCTTAAGAGAGAATCACCGCAAGAATGTTCTCCATTTTGCAAATTACTACAATTAAAATAGTGATTCAATATTAAAATTTCAAAATACATGCTGCTTTCACTAGTTTAACATCCATAAGATTTTTCAGAAAAATTCCTCCGAGATTGTCCATCAAACTTCATACATTTTTCCTAACCATGTGTGCTCCCACGTTTCCTCAATATGGGTAGTTGCTCTTCCCAACTCCAGTAAGACTGTGAGAATATTTTTATGGTCAGCGGAGGAAGTCATTACTTTCTAAACGGATTAAGTTGTCAGAATGCGAGAAAAAAATTATGGAATTGATGAACCAATTATAATTATTATCATTTGAAAAAGCGGGATGAGTAAATTTATTAGCCCATTTCAATAATTAAGGAAAATTCCGATCTATCAATAAATTGAAAATATTGGTCAATCTTCAATTAGTAGAAAAAGTGCGGCTGAAATGATTATCCGAGTAATGATAAGACTTTTCGAACCAGTTGGCAATTACCGCACAAATTTTCGATTATATGTTGTATTTTTGTTCTTTCTACAAATATTCATCGCCATTTGCCTGACAACGTGCGGTACATTATGTCCGCGGGCTATCATTGTCGGCAGGTGCAGTGGAAATAGCAGGTAGCGCTCCTAGCGCATGTATACAGACCTAAATACATACTTTCGTAACCTCACACGTACCAAATATCGGACTGTCAATGAATCACTTAAAAATTGAATAAATGATTTTCCACGGCTTAGTGGAAGAGAATTAGTTCTATATTCACTAGTCATCAATAGCCTACGAAGAAGGTACTGACGAAATATCTGACATGATTTTCCGCTGGAAACGATTTATGCGCCATCTGTCGTCTGCCTCAGCGTTCTCAAGTGACTGTAACGCATTCTATGCTTCCTTCTGATTAAGTTAATTTTCACAATTGTTAACATCGATAGCGCTAACTACTTGCACTGATAATGGCTATGTAAGGTTCGGTCCCGAATAATCGGGAGATCCTGCGCTTGTATTGCGATCTCAGGATTGCCGCAAAACGAAGTGTTCGTAATCCCTTTATGGACCGCATAGCGTAAAGAAAAATTTTCATTACTCGGCGTTGGCCTTGCACCCCTCAATTATCCATTGCGACTTCTGGACTGATTTTCCCTGTGAACCATTTTTTTGCTCATAATTATGGAGCAATCTTCCATTTCGATAATTACACATAATGCTTCTCGAAGAAAGCTCTTAAAAATAAGACATCAGCAGCGCAGAGCAAGGTCCATTGTAGTTTATCTATCTCTCTTCCAAATACGAAAGCGAAAAACCCTCAAGGAGTAATCCCGAAGTGATCCTTTCGCCTATAAACACTTTAATAAGGCTAAAAAAACTTAACCTCTTCTAGACGAATGTTGGAAGCTAATACACCGTGTGGTAACCGCCGCTAATAAATGCTAACGCGCCACCTTTGTCAGAATGAAGACCCGAAAGATGTTGCGAAGCAGGAAGAGAAGAATGAAGGACACTGCACAGTAAAAACGTTGGGCGGGCGGGGGGAGGGAGGGGGGGACGAGGACACGCGGCAGACAACGCCGAAAAGAAAACCAAACTTAAGACCAAATGGGCCCGTTATCCGCTTGGCACCGCGGGAGGCCCTCCAATACACTTTGGGGGGGATCTTAATTCGTGTGACGGTTAACTCCTGCCTCCTTTTCTACCATAAAACTGTACCTAATTTAGTTGGAAAAGAAAATTGCAAATTAAAAACTTCCGGTAGAATTATCGCATTATTGCATGGCTAGGCAACATCCGACTGCGGAAAGTATGTTAGACAAATCGGAGATTTCATGGGGGATTTACGTGATAATTATGAAGGGAGTGAGATTGAAATGAATTTGGGGGGGAAACGGCGTTTAAGGATCATTATAAGTTTTCAACGCTTCGAGGAATTCCTGTGATTTTTTATATGTCGAATTTCTAGCCATCGCGAAGATTCTAATAATTAGTGCATGAGGAAGACATCTTTCTCCGCGCAGGGATGCTTGTAGTTGACGAACCGTAATATCTCTGACAAAAAAATATCTTTGCATTGTCTTTGAATTTTCTTCACGTTTTTTTTTCGTCACGGATTTTTTTTTTAATTTACTCAGTAATGGAGTTATCCCGACCTGAGACAGGTGGGGGGCGAGACTAAATAGGAAAAACACGGAGTGGACAGCGGTCCATTGTTGGACGACGTGCCTACGAATTATTCAAACCACCTCATTTTTGAAGGGAACTGGCGAGAAGTGGAGATATCTATTCAGGAAAAATAGTTGGATACAGTTTAACGTCGCAGTGGGAGGATATGGACTCGATTTTTTTTCTCTTCTCATACTCCGCTTTTGAACGTTTGCAGCGCAAGGCGTGTATAACGACACATTCTTTAGGCATTGTGTTGATTGTTGAAGAGGAAATGCCGGGTGAATGGATTTTTTAGGGGCTTTTTACCTATGCCGACGTGGTTGGGCCTGTCATCGAGGTGATGAGATTGATGGTATTGTATTGAAGTTTACGGTTTTTCGATGACTTCATGTTTGAAAGGTGGTTTTTGAGAAATGTGAAGATGATGGAGGTGGGGCAAAATTAGATATATTGCAAAAACTGCTCTGAGAATATCTGGGTGCCCGGTGCGAGGATAAAATATCTCCAGATCGGAATTCGTGAATTTTAGAAAATAATCCAAGCGTGCAAATTTCATCCCCGACTTGAGGGTATAAAAATTCCCTGCACAGGGATGAAATATTCACGGTGCGAGAATACAAATGTTCCGGAATAATTATCCCCGGACTAACGCAATTTGATCCGCAAATAGAACATATCTACTCCGCATCCGGTCTAAATACCGAAATTGGATTGAAAGGCTGAAAATTTTTGGAATTGCCATAGCCGTGTTAGAAATTGGAATTTTTTCTTCGATGTAAAAGAATGATATTGAGGGAATGGAAGCATTATTATGATATTGAGGGAACTTTGGAAATTTCAATGTTGTTGAAATTTATGGGCCTTTTACGTATGTCGGGGTGGTTGGCGTGTCATCGAGATGCTGTGATGAATGGTGTTGTATGGGTTTTCAATGGCGGTCTACTTGGTAGGCTAGTTCTAGGAAATGCGAAAACTCTACAGCATAAAATGAAATTAAATAGAATTGGTATTTCATAGTTTAAAATAACAAATAAAAATTTCAATGGCGATAACAAAATTTGAAATTTCTTAGAGAAAGAATGAAATATAATAACTATCAAGCCTTGAGGGTATTCGGTTTGAAATGTGCCGATGGGACCTGTCATCTCCACTCAGTGATGGATGGCATTATAATAGACTTTATGCCTTTTCGATGACTTCCTATAGAATGCGAAAGTTTGAAAGGGAGGATGGGACACAGTCACAGTGGATGAGTAAAGGTGCATAGCATTATTTAGACCGTTCAACAAACAGGCTCCCGATATAGTAAACAAAGCTGATGGCAGAAGAACCAGACATGAAAAATATCACTAGATTATGTAAACATAGAAAAAAATACCAACAGATCTGTCAGGTGAATCGGAAAATTAAGTTATGTCGTGCATTTGCTTTCATGAGCTTAAATAAGATGGTACCGCGAGGTCGGTCGCGCATTCTAGCGCGTCATTACAATCATCAAAATCTTTTACATTTCTATTTTTCTGTAACCCCAATTTCGCAGCACTTAATTAAATAATTTTTTTCAGCTAATTGAACATGACCTCTACCGAGTTTTTAATTGTATCCCCAAAAATTAATTGAATTCATCCCATTAAATTACGAGTTAATTTAATATCTCATGAGTTAACCACCTGATGTATTAATCACGAGAAAAACGAGATAAAAATTGTAAGCTGGAAAAAAAAGGACTGTCAAGATCGTGGTATTCTTGAGATCGGGATCCTTAATTTGCATCGATTGAGAAATTTGTAAGTGGATATACCGATCATATAATATCTTAAGTAAAGTTTTTCGACGAGTCTTCACAAGAAGAGGTAAGATCACAAGACACACTTGAAGGGGGCTTTTTCTCATGGAATATCGGTCTTTGGCCTGGGGCCGTGAAATCAGATCCAGTCCCTCGTGATACAACAGTGTATCGCTTAAAAAAAATATTAACAAATTAATTAAGAATTGAATTACTGACATGTCGATGTTTGAGGATATCCATATAGCAAAAAATATTTTGCCAAATTTCAAATATCCTAATTTATTAATCCTCTTCTTCACCTTTTCTGAAAGAAAGCTTTGCTTACCAATTGCTAGCTCTGGTAATTGCAACACTAGATTGATCGTAAAAATATAATAAACTAATGAAATATCTCGATGAGAAGATAATCAATAACGAGAAATTTATACCGCGGGAGAATGAGCGCCTGCGGCGCTATGAATCCCTGCATGTTAAACAGTAGTTAAGATATTTCTTTCATCGGATGATCATAGAACACAATCGATGGTTCTAACATTGCCCTCTCGCATCCTTCATATCGAGCGTGTCCACCGTCACTCTCAATAGTTCCAAGTGATATTTACATATTACTTGACACATTGATATAACGATCTCTTTCGTGGCTGTGACAGGACAGGTGATGGAAGCGACATATGATTGGCGTATCAAATTTGTCGGGGTCTTAATAGAGCTTGTGGTGAAGAATTTACGTCATATATAGCAACTTTCACAATTTCCTGACAGCAAAATAGTCTTTTTGTTATACGCCTTCTTTAATTCATTTGCGGATGAAAATTTTTTTGCAAATTTTTGACAGTGATGGTATAGAGTGTAATATTCTAAACAGCATCCTGATATAATTTTTATTGGAAAAATTTTCAATATTAAAAAAAATTTAATATTGGAAAAGTTAAAAAAAATTTCAAAAATTTCAAAACAAAATTTCAAAATTTCGAGAAAAATTGCACAAGAAGCCGAATTTGCAGAATTCCAGGAGATTCAAGTATGCTCAATTCCAGTCACGCGCAGACACGATGGTTATACTCACGTTCCTTTTGTTCCACATAGAAATTTTCGAAGAATACAGCAAAATTATGATTATAATAAGCTTGTTTGACCCTTGAAGCCCGAAAACTGGCATAAATTACGGAGATTTTTCTGCGCCGATCACGAGTTATTGATGATTAAAGGCAAACCGATGAAAAATTGAAAAATTCCAACGGCTCATTGGTTGGCTGGTTGCAAAGTAGGGAAGGCGTGACCCGAGTGATGCTGGACGACCACTAACTCTTTCATCATACACGGAAACCATTTTTGGGTAAAAAGAGCCCATTCGTTTGGTCAAAGGCACGCCATCGAATTTGACTTCAGAATTTTGATGATTGACATACAAAAAGTGACAAACTACCAACCACTTCCATCATGAACTTGCGCAAGCTGACTTCATTGTATCCCTTCGGTTATAAATTTGAATCATTATCATGTAAATTCTTCACTGCAATTTTAATGACAGCTTGACGAACTCTAATTTGAAGCACAAATAAATTCTTTCATTTGTGTCAATTCTCATTACTGATTCCCAAAAACTTGTTTCGAAACTCAGTATGTTAACTCAAATTACGCTTCTTGCATTGGTGGTTGTGTCCCGCGACCGGGCAACTTAGGTCACACAATGAGGGCAAAACCGCGGTGGTCTTCATATATATATACAGGACCCTTCCCCAATCCACTCTACTCTTCTCAAGCGTGATTAGCAGCCTTCAGGAACACAGTGCCCGAGCCCATTATATCTAACCCACAGAAAATACGGCGACAAATGAAAGGCGAAGATTGTTATAGCTTTGGTTACAGTATCGTATGTATTTCGGAATTCCCAGTCATTAATATTGGCAATTAACGTATGTCAAAGAAATTCGGAGAAATTCATCTACACTCAGTATTGTCCAAAGTCGATTTCGCAATACATTTGGTAGTTTCCAAATCATTCTGACTTATCTTAAATTTCAACAAAAACTGTCGAAAAGCATCTTTGGTGCACTTTAAAAACCTCAATCCTTTCAATGTTGATACGTCGATTCTGAGTCCAGCGAAAACACACACACAGACACTGTGCTTGCCAAGGAAATCAGTAGTTGCCGTTGAAAAATTTCACCAAAAACGTGAAATCAAGAACCAATAATTAACCAATAGTAACTGCTCCCCCAGTAAACCCGGCCGATCAATCACCAATATCATTTCATCGATCAATGCTAATTTCCTTAATCAACAACACGCTTATCAATTAATGCTAATTTCCCAATGGAACGAGCCGCGGAATTCCACCAACTAACAATTCCCGATGTGAAACCGGGTTCTGAATAAATGGCGTTCACAGATCCGTTCCCTATAGCCTTGCGCAATAGATTCCGCTAATAACGTGTAAAAGAACTCAAAAATTTCCTGAATAACCAATTCCCCAGTAGCGTGCTATTGGTTTTTTTTTTCATACCACTGATGGGCAGAATATTCGTGCACAGTGGTTCGATATCGCTCCATCGATCTCCAATTTTTGCGGCGAAACGTATAGTGCGTTTGCGAAGCTGAGAACGGCATGTGTGTCCCCGACGAGGTGGTCCAGCACGTCAATAGCCATCAGCGCTGATACCCTTGATGGGCTTAATTACCGAGACGTTTTCTCCTGCCATTGTCACTCCCTCATCCCCACTCCCCGGTCCTGACCGTTGTAATCACTTAAATTTCGAATGTAGAGAACACATTCGTGATATTTTCCATTCCGAAATTTCCATCCTCGTCGATGCTTGGCATCAATCAGACATATTTTCGATGAGCTATATTTCTGTCTTACTACTTCTCTATTTCGATTGAATGACAGGATGCGCCGTGAGGCCTTCCTATGTGGGCACGACAACGAAGACAAGTGTCTACCCTATTGCGATGGAGGTCGATTTCGCAATTCAATGTCTCGTAATTTGTCATCACAAAATAGGATTCGCGGAAAAGCTCTGAGGTACGATAGCGGGCAAAATGATGGAAGCCACCCTCCGCCTTCCCCTCCCCCCGGTGGGTTGAGTTCCCGCCCGACCTTGTGGTTTAATTTTGCAAGTATCGTCGCTATAGTTTCGCTATAGATCTGGTGTGTGTGTTCGATACAAACTACGATTTTCATACAACGAGCTTGTGCACACGGCAAAAAGTTCCCTGGAAGTCCTAAAAGAACGGTCTCACGAGAATGCTGCATGCAACGCTTCGGTTTGTTTCTTTCAAGAACAAGAGAAGCGATGCATTTTGACATTCGCTGTTAAAGAAAAATCTGATCTGAATGTTTCGAATACAATCATGCTATACTCAAACAGTTTATATGGACGTTATTCATTAAACATGCCAATACAAGATCCACGGAAAGGTGAAATAAGAGTTCAATGCTGCCCATTCGAGGGGAGGTAGTATGACCACGCCATCTGGAACCTCCCTCGACCATGGAACACAAACGTTGGAGACTACTACATATGGGGTGTGGAAAAATGGCCCAAGCGCTATTGAGGGTGGGGGTGGGTGGGGGAGATTGTGCCACTTTCTGCGAGTCCCAGAAAAGATTGATGGGAGGGAAATTATCCAATTTTTATTGTAACTCTCTTTTGGATACGAAGAAAGTGCATGCATGACTCATCGCGATTGCAATGATTGAAACAAGAAATGCTGGTCGAAAGAGGAAAAAAATGATGCTCCCAATACAGTTATTTCAGAGACAATAGTGGCAATGTGGTTGAGAAAACGTCAGAAATCGGATAAAAACAGAATGACTCATATATGGGATTTTTTCTTACCAAAAAACCGTTAAAAAAAAAATTAGGAAAATAAATTTATCTCGTAACGAAAGCAGTTTACTACTTATCTCTTTTTATTCTCAACCCATTTGGATCCCCAGATCTTAAATCAAATGTGATGCTTTCGACTATGTCTTACCTCGAGTGATAAGGGTTCTGCACTAGCCCAAGTACTGTAAGGGCAATCGCGACCACCGCGATATCACCACGACGCATCTCTTACATCACAATCACCTAATATAATGATTCCTCATCAATCAATTTCCTCAACATTCCAAAATCACTCCACCATCACAGCACAAAAAATTAAAACCTCGTCTTCCCTTCACTTCACCGTTGTACCACTCCAAAATAGCAAATACTCGCCGATTAAAAATCACCTGGAACGTACATGGAAAGTCTGGATAAAACCCATTACTCTGGCGATTGAAAAAGTCGCCGGATTCTAGTCATCTAGACCGAGTAATTAGAGGATAGTGAGTACTAATTGACGTGATAACGAGAGTGCTCTGGTTATCGAAATTACTACGTATTTTTTTCCTTAAGTATATACTCCTACAAATCAGAATGGCTTGTTATAGTCCACCCGTCGTTGATTCAACATTAAGAAGATTACAACACTTTTGCAATGCCCATTTTTTAAAAACACAATTTCATAAATTGTATGTAAACACAATAAAAAAATTTTTGTTAAATGCCATTTTTCGCTAATAGTTCAGATCCTCATCGATGTCATGAAATTTGAGGAGGCGAGAATCGAACGATGAAGTGCTGACATTATAAACGAATAGTCGCTTCGTGGACAATCAGAGCCGGGATTTTCATTTAAGTTCTTTAGGTCCACATTAATTGCCACCTGCACTATTTAAACCCAAATATCACTATATTTCACACGACTTTTTTGTCATTTAGACACAATGTTTTTATGAATACGATTACTGTACGTATGATTGACTTATAGAAAAAATTCTATGGAAAAATCACTTGTCACAAGAGATTATGAGAATTTCCCTAGATCGGAGGTCTCGATCCTTTTGAAGGGTGTGAACTGAATGGACGCGTGTGCTCCCTGAAGTCTTGCCTATCCCTCCAGTGCTCCAGTCAGCCGACCACCACTCCACCAATTGCGATCAGGTTGATCCACCTCCAAACCAAACACCACCCAATAACTTCCACAAACCAATCAATTTTTTCGATTATCCAGCACCGTCATTTTTTCACAGATATAGAAATACTTTCTTCCTTTGAACTTCCTTTTTTCAATTGTCCCCCTGATACCATCTACAGATTTTGACTTGAATTATTGATCATTAAATAATTTCTGTTCTGTAGTAACCAAGACAAAGTCAGGCCGCCAGTATCTCCATTGAATTAGCGAGATGAGCATCAACATTCCTAGTATTGATCCACGGTCCAAGTAACAAATTGCAGTTTTAGAAAATCTCAAAAAAATTCCAAGTCAATTTGCTTTTGTTGGTACGCGATAAAATTCTAGTTTCTCATTTGTTGATAGAGTAGACAAATTTTCACTTGAATTGATTTTAGGATTATGCTCGGTGTATTTTGTCCGGGCAAATTACGCGCAATCGCTATACAAATTGTACTGGTCGTGAGTGACTTCAATGAGGGTCAAATGCGGCGTACATAAATGGGAGGGATTTGAACGAGTGTATAGGATTTCGAAGGCGCTCGGGCAAAAGTTGGGTTTGGACGAGATGAGGTACCGCGATGGACTGCGACCGCTTCCTACCTTTAGGATCCCAGGCCCCACAGCCTCTACGATCTTACCTATACGATTTTCTACCTCTCTTGGGCTGTTCGCTTGTTCGCTTTACTCTCATTTTTATCCCTTCTTTTTCGGCTTTTTTCATCCTTTATTTTCGTCGTTTTGGGGTTTAATTTTTCGGGCGAGACCACTTTATTCACTGGCTCATCTAATTTTTCGGGCGAGGCGTTGAGGGGGGCACCGGAGGGGGGCGATAAGCATTCTAGCCACTTTCCTTGGGTCGATTTCTCGTCAAATAAGAACCTTTGGAATATATATTTCAAAGAAAGCTGTTTTACACCTTTCTGTGTGTTTTTTTTTCCTTTTTGACGGCAATTGAGCATTTAGGGGAATTTGTGGGAAATTCAGAAAATTTCGACAATTCTAAAAATTTCGAATATTATTCAAATTTAAAAAATATTAAAACTTGTAAAAAGTTTAGTCTATTCTTCAATTTGACCCATTTCTGTTTCAAAAACAAGAGAACATTGCAAAATTATAAATTTCCTTCTAAAATGAGAAAATATCGAATGGGGGAAGCTATTGATTTGGCATTGCCAAGCATTTAAACACCGAATCAACCTCCAGAAACCAATCACGAATGGTGAAATGAAGCCCGCCCCAAATCGCATTAAATTGCCGCCTAACCTTGCGGGGTCTTTTTGCAGCTATCAGTCGGAGCCCATAAGAAAATTTTCATAACTTGCATGATTACGACGGATTAACGCATGCGCACTCTACTAGATTATCCACAAGCTTTGAACAATCTGGGGAAGCCAACAGGTGATCATTCAGAGATAAACTCATTGGGACCACTCCATGATTTTCTGGTATTTTGAACTTTCTCAAATTTAAATTTCTCGTCCGGATTTTAACTTTTGATACTTCATCCTCAGTGAGCTGACGCGTCGGTACGTGAGCTTTTTGCTCATTTTCTCCACTTTTTCTCATTTCTATTTTCGATTCTGGGGGCCGCGCATCGAGAAGTCAGGATCATCATGACGGACACACACAGGCAAGCTCGATTGCTATCGTTTTACATGATTCATTCTCGCGGAAGATTTTTATGGAGTGAAACAACGGCGGTCTACATCGATATGATTATCGAGACAAGTATATGGGGCCCATCGTCTGTGGGTGTGTGGTGATCCAGGGACCTGGGATATTCTATTGCCGGATAAATTACAGCAATTCTTCTCAGTGGATCGATGCTTTTGTTTGCATTTTCCGAGTAATGTAGTGAATTGTGAGTTACATTAAGGCTCGGGCAAATTTCATACTGCTAGTTATCAGCATGAATATATTACATTACGGTTACTTCAATACTAACTTCACCATCGGCTGATAAACATTTTACAAAATAACTAACATCAAAAAGATCCAGATATGTGTGACTGTGTATTTTCTTTTGTCCTACTCTTAGTCGTATTAATGCACAGGATTGCCGCAAAGCCTTGCCTTGTGGGCAATACTACTGGACCGAGTAACCACCCAATGCGGCTGCAGCAGAATTTCACCTTCAAGTTATTGTATCTGCCAGTTACGGAGTAAAGCATACAAAAATGCTCTGTGATACGATACCGGCCGCCTTGGTCCCACCCTGCTCCCCACATCCTCCCGCGGCGGGTCGGGTTCGCGTCCAGCCGATAACACACGTGCAACGTTCCTGCTATCGCTTGGAATGACGAAACATTTTCAGGTAATTTTTCCTCGAATCACACTTCATTAATTTTCATTAATTTTTATCTACGTGTTGAAATGTAGGAGTGAAGTATGAAGATTTTATATTGCCAGAAATTGATTCGTCCGACTTTTTTTGTATTGTGGGAGGGTAAATTTGAAAATTGCCTTATACGACCTTCTTCCATATGCAACGATATATTATATATGTTTCCTGAATATTGTACTTTCGTCAATTTCGCTTTTGGACAACCTCTTCGTGGGAACATGAAAGTAATAAGTGCGGTGACCCAGTGGACATTACCAAAACCGGAATCATTTCAGATGTTTTTTACAAGTGGGTTCCGCAAGCTTTTGACAATATATTTCCTAATTTCTCTTTTATTTCATTCTTTTTTTCTCCGATCCACGTGCCAACATTTTTATTTTACTACATTTATTGTCCCCACCATGATCGTCATTTATTTGGTTATTCATTTATTCAATCATCTCAAAATATTCATTCGCTATAAAATTTGTAAAAACGATCCCTGAAGGATAATCCCAAAACGTAATGGTTTTTCCGCCGTAATTATCACCATAATTATTTGCTTAGCCCCATTCATTTATGTTGCCGAATAATTGTGTTGCAGAAATGCAATAACTGCATGCGTTCGGTACAGTATTTTCCAATGATTTTTTATGTTGCGGTGATTAATAACGCGATGATGGAACTTTTCACAGGGTTGACCCTTATGGAGGCCAGAAGGGATCAATTACGAATATAATGATATGGTGCAGAAAGCAAAGACCATATGCTCCAATGTTAGTCGTTTTTCAATGCCACATGGTTTCTTTTTTCTCCCCCCCCCCCCCCTCAAAAAAATTTGATACACGAAGAACCTCAGGAACTCCATGAACTTTAAGGTACTTGAAACTTCAGTATTTTGTCATCCGACAATGGGTCTCTACATTTTACTATTTATTTATCTATTATATTTTTCTATTTTATCTCAATACGAAAATGGTATAGCATATTTTCTATAGAGAATTCAGTGTCGGAAAATTGAAAAAATCGCCGTTGTGGTCTAATAACTGAATGAATCGTACCAAAGTTTTATGGAATTTACACTGAGGGTACGCTCAAAGGAGGCAGGATCGTTGGATGATCGGTCCTCACAATTGGCATCAACATCTTAACGTCAGCTCTTTCCCAGAATTTCTACTATTAATTCATATGAGTTTAAAACAAAAAAACATAAAACCATATGCAAGTACCCTATTGGGTACACTTTCTGGAAATTATTATAGAAATTATTGAATTTAATTTGTAATGGAAAACGACATTGCATCCGCAAATGGAATCTTCATGAACATTTGGCGACTCCGTTGAATCACGAAAAACATGTCTGGCTCATGTCCGCAATTTTTTTTTATCATTGCCATTCCCCATTTTTCCTCGCATTGTTTTCATATTTTTTTTTATCTTAAATTCCAATTGTGGGAACAAATAACAGGAATTGTGTCTCGTTGCGCAGCATGCCAGCTGCTATCTTCATACAAGTATACATATACCTACACGAAAATGAGAGAGGAAAAAACGAGAGTCGAGTATAGAGTTAGAGGAAACGGGTTTAATGATGCTCTTATTGTGTATACAATACAATGTAGAACATTGATGGTGATTTTAACATGGTGTGTATCATGTGCTTCTCGATCAACTATATTTTAAGTTGTGCTCTCGGACAGTGGGAGGTATCACCGGATGGGAGTTGCGCAACTGAACGATTTATGACGATAAAAAAATTTCGATGAGCGTACATTCGATAGCAGTTCATTTTCTGAAGCAAAAATAACTTTCTTTGAGTGCACTTGACCCATCCGGGGAAACAAAAATTGCTCAGACAAATCCCCTTCTTCTTGCCGAACGGAACGCACCGA
This sequence comes from Asobara japonica, assembly GCA_026005395.1. Classification (NCBI taxonomy): domain Eukaryota; kingdom Metazoa; phylum Arthropoda; class Insecta; order Hymenoptera; family Braconidae; genus Asobara; species Asobara japonica. The sequence goes on from BQMI01000334.1 coordinate 6,750,418, forward strand.
TAACTTTCCATGTGCTTTTTGGAAAGCTATTGTACTAATCCGGAATTTGAAGACCCCATTTTCGCTGCACACCCTATCGGAACCTGTCGATAGTTAGTCGAGAGTTTGTCGATTTTTCTCTCGACCGGTGGCAATTTTCGAGAGTAACTGTCGACAGGTTCGGCGAGGGCACCTAATGCCTTAAAGAATCTCACAGGTTGCTCAGACAGCCTTGTGTGTGTGTGTGTCTTGTTTGTTTTTTCCTCCGTCTAGCTCTCTTGTGGTCCTCACGATAGCTGCTCTTGAGCATTTCCCATCCATGCCGCTGGAGCCGAAACCATTTTGGTCATTATATTTCTGAACAGAGGGTAAAGCCCGAGAAGCTGTGATGGAACTCCCCCCTCCCGGCGTCGGGTTGGATTCTCGTCGACTTGGGACTCTCATTTTATGGGTGCCGCCCGATAACACATACGAAATGTACCTGCTACCCATCGGAATCCATGATGAGAAAATTTTTCGTAAAATATTCTCTGGATGCTGGGCGCGAACGCAGGGTCGTTGACGTAGTGACTAGGAAATGAGGAGCAAGTGATAACTCAACATAACGAACTTGGTAGGCATACACAAAGAGAAAAGTTCTTTAAAAATTACGTAGAAAGTTCCGTAATCGCGCCGGAATTTTAACGCAACCTTCGCGTCACAATTTCGGTGCGTTCCGCAATTTTTAACTGAATTGTATTTCACTCGCGGATTACGGAACTTTCTACGTAATTTTTAAAGAACTTTTCTCTCCGTGTACACGGATGTCACAACTATCAGCGCACCATCATGAATATATAGAGTATCTATTTAGGCCATGATAATATTCTAAAAAATCCACAGTTTATTAACATCTCTTGGTACTTCTGAACGGTTCTAGGAGTCCTGTTCCCCAGGAAATCGATCCCCGGAATCGTTTTCGTAGGAAAATGGCCGAAATCAAGCCCGCCATTCGGGAGCGTTGCCCGTTCAGTGTTTTCCGAAGGATCTCGATTGAGAGAAATTTTCTACATACAGTAGAATTTCCTTAATCCACCCAGCTCCGGGGTTGTTCTGGTGCGAATTTCGCTGGAAGTCTGGATTGAGGAGCAGTCCCACTGCTTCGCTGTGGAGTGCATTGAAGGGGTAATATAGATGGCAGGTGGGGGAACCAAATGAGTGGGGCAACAAGACATGACGTACGACTATCGAACCCTTAGATGCTGCATAAGCTTTGAGACAAGGATGCGCGATATGTTGATAAGGTGGAGGACTAGCTAGAGGGAGAACATAGGCTGAACGGAGAAGTAGTGGCCCGATTACAGAAGGAACATATTAAGGGAGCACTACTGTATTATACTATGGAGTGAATATTTATAATTCATGTTGTCTAAATCAATTAATAGAAGGATTGGGGGTTTGATACTCGAATTCGCTGACCGATTTCCCCAAAATGGAGGATACTCCAGTTCTGCCAAAATCAAACGGTAATTTTCTAGATGATTTAGTAAACATTTCGTCCTCTTAATGACAACCTTTAACTTGCGTATTTTCCTCGACTGCACCAAGAGGTCGAACTGTAAATTCCATTGAAAAATGTATATTGTAGTTGTTTTCTATTTGCACATATACAAAGATTCCGTCGGCATTGTCATTACACATTTCTCACCTTTTTCTTTCCATTCTTTGATTATTAGTGATTACCTACTGAAGGTCTCAGATTCTTCTATGAGATGTTGGATCATTAATTGATCTCGCAACATTGTCGCACGATCATTTTTCAAATATCCGAGGTCAAGGAAACGTTTATCATTTGCCCATCAATTTGCTCAATCGGAAATGCTGAAGAATCTAACACAGTACGACAGGATTTTCATAGAAATTCCATGTTTTATTACGCTGTTGGGAATGACGCCAACGTGTGATAAAACGGTTTTACAGGCAGATACCATCAGTGTCAAATACTTCATATTGGGTTTAATAATGTAGTGGTTTATAAATTGACGTAAAAAAACCCAAGTCTCTGATATTTGAGTATCGACATAGCAAAATGGGGGAATCCCGTTGAGCTTACACCTGCAATTTAAATGAGCGAACCATGTGAGCTCATAGAGGCCTATGATGCCTCGATCGGTTAGGCGACAGACTTCTAACTCAGAGACCCTGAATTCCTGATTATCCCCTAACGCTTCCATATCTATGCCCGCGCTTCACCACTCGACGCATGTAGAGTGGAATACCTTCCATATATTTCCGATTGCGCCGTTACAGCAGCGCTTTTTTGGTGCCCAACTTCCAATGCAAAATAGACAATTCCTTTTTGCCGATCCAAGTTCATCCGATTATTCCTTTGATATGGGCAGAAAAGTTCACATTATCGTCTACAATGATGGACAAAAAAATAGCTATGCTTAAGTCAAACTGCTGCGGTGTAGAGAATAAAATATATCATAAAAAATCAACCAATTGATACGAATTTTTGAGCGGTATCGAAAATTATTGGCGGCATCATCATAATTCTTAAATTTATATTTCTCCGCACGTATTTTGAAATTGGGAATTATTATATTAACATCATTGTATTGTGTGTTCCCATATAGATTAATAAATTTAACCTTGAAAAAGAGGATCTTTGAGCACTTGAAAAAATACGGATTGAACGAAGCAGGCTGGTCAGGGTATTCCTTTTACATTGCGGAAAGCAGGTAAGTAGTCTCACAGGAAAAATACTGTACGTTCGAAGATTAGCAAAATACTTTCAGTGGCATGTAACTTCATAATCCTTACCTTTACCGACTTGGCCATGCGGTTGAAGGAGTGGCCTTGGGCACGCGCGGTCCAAGGATCGAATCCGCGTACCAGGATTCTCCTTTCGATATAGTGAAATTATTCAGGCTTTAATTCATCCGGATTCATTGTCGAACAAGAGATTGGTGCTAAGAAACGACTTTACAAATTGGGGTTTTTCATGATACTCGGTGCAGTACTGGTCAAGTCAAGGAATATAGGGCCCATTCGGCATCGTGTTTATTGGTTTGAACTGTACTTAATCATGTAGGTCTCAAGTGGCACCGCGAAAAGGGGTCGCGGTCTTCCCTACAATGAATCGAGGTATAAATTTTAAAAAACCATTCGGAAAAAAAGCGAAATGTCACGTTACAGCTTGCGCCAACGACCAGAATCTTAGGATTCCCAAAAAAAACTTTACCGGCCTAGGAACATAATCGGCTATTCCCACCGAACAATTTAAAATTATAGGAAAAACTTTCATGCAATCCTCAAAGATTGTTTTTCTCATCCTAATACGTGTAATTAACTCCCTAGAAAATTTATATAGTCGAAATATCCTTCTTTATGATGCTGAAGAATGGTAGACAGCGATGTTTACAAACCATTTGAGGGGTATACATAGAGCCGTGAATTCCGAGGTTACGATTTTCCCCGGTGTTTCGATGCCGTCATCACCGACGCACCAAACCATGAGTATGCTTTAATGGGACGTTATTAGCTTTATGATTGCGTTATTTATACGCCGGCCAATTAACGAGCTTCACTAACCCCACGGCATAATGATAATGTGGAGTGATTCCACGGGATTAAAATGAGAAAAAAACTTGATTTTGCTTTGTCTCAGTTTTTTTTACCAACTGACATCAGAGAATGAGTCTTCTTCTGATTTGGAATAACTTAATTGTTTGAACGCCTGTCACTTGCGCAATGTCATCGAGAGTATAAAAACGGATATTTGGATCCAAATTAAAGGGAACAATGAGAAGTGCTTGCACAGGCAACGGATCAGAATCACTGGTTCAATTATCACGGTTTTTAATACTAAGCGGTAGATCTAGTACTGCTATGCCTTACACTTCATCTCGTATTCAGTTTATTTAGAAGTTTAGAATTTTAGGAACTGTCCAAAATTGCCAGTTCGACAATTTTGCACAATATCAAAAAAATTTGAAATTTTCGAAGTATGCAAGTTTGTAATTAAAATTAGCGGCAATAAATTTTTACATTCCCCAAATTTTTGGTTTTTCTAACAATTAGAAGCTTTCAAAATGTCATATTTAAAAAAAATTCGAAACTTCACAAATTCTCCAAATTTACAAAACCTCCAAAAGTTGGGAAATTTCCAAAAATTTCCAATTTCGGAAGATCCAAAATCTGCGAAATCTTCAACGACTCCAATCCCAAGTGTCGAATGTCACCACAACTATTCCTTCTCATCATCCTACTAAATTGTCACTTTTTCAATTTTGTCATCGCTCTGTTGACTTCTCGTTGATCCATTGACCCCCTTTACACTCACATAGTAGCGAAATTTCAGTTGTTATAATGGAGAAGAAAGCTTATCTCAAGTTACCGTGAATTTCAGCCTTGATCCAATTTTTGTTACTTTTTTCAACTTCGAGGGTGGCTCAGCCAAGAAACTCGATCCTCATGAAGATTCTCAGTCGCGCGAGCGGAGTCGAGGGGTCCATAAGAAAAACATTGCAAGGGAGACAGAGAGAAAGAGAGAGAGAGAGAGAGAGGGAGGAAGAGTTAGCAAGTGTGGACGAGTGAGACGAAGAAGTGGCTCAGACCCCGAGAAAACTCTTTTGTATTTCGCCGTGTCGACAACAATGTGGTATTAGTCTGTAACAGGACGATTTTCAGAGCTCACTAAAAAAGAGAGACTATTGTACTGTGGCAAACATCTGCCAGTGTAATATAAACCGCTAATAAAAACATTCGTCGTAGGAAAAAAAAACAAGAATTTTTATGGGAGTACCATTGTGGATAATCGTAGAGCACTAATAGAATTCACTAAACAGGATGTCAGTCGGAGAAAATGACACTTTTATACGACAATTGGGTCAATCGTGTTCTACATCGATGTGGCGACAGCGTCGGTTCGCGAAGATTTACCTGCACGATCGGATTCTACTGATTGAGTGAGAAAATGGGCATGCTGGATTGAGGATGTGTGATAGTGCCACAAAAACGGCTTAGTAATGCACAAAGCTAAACACGTATTTTCTGCATTAGAAAAATTAAATACCACAAACAAATGCAACAGACACACACGAGAGAAAAGTTTAATAAAAATTGTGGATCTTTCCACGTCATTTCTATTGAACTTTTCTTCTATGCAAAAAATTTCTCATAGATTCCAATTGATTGCAGAAACATACTGTGCTATCGGCGATATCCCCAAGATGAGACCACTACACCGGGGAGGGCTGAGTTTGCATCATGAGCCCCCCGCAATCGTGTCACACGGGTTTTCTGGGCTTCACTATGTAGTCCTGAAATACGATTGCTTGCATGGTACAAGTGCATTGGGTGGGTACTCGTCTCCGCAGTATTGCCGATGAAGCAAGACCTCTCGGAGAATTCTGCGGGCAATACGAACAGGGCAAGAGTAAGCCAAAAAAACCATACGCACACACAAGTACAAGTATCAAAATCTCTCGGGGATCATTTTGGTATACTCAAAAGACTAGTTACACAGCAAACATACGATGTCATCACAAAACCTTCGCCAAATGGGACTATACCCAGCTCACTGTTTGGAGCCGGCTGATGGATGTGAGACTCCATAACTTCATGTCCAAACTATCAATATACCTTAACCATAAAAAGAGAGTACGTCAATTGCCATAAAGCCTCAAAAAAAAGTACGTGAGTGGGTCAAAAAATGATTTTTACAGAAATATCATTATATACACACTTACCTTTCCTAACAATATCAATCTTGAAACTCTATAACATGGTCTTCTATTTTCAAACGATTGCGTTAGATATTGTCCTGCCAAGAAGCAACTATCGGCTTTTAAAACACGTATACACATGATAGAAGAAAATCGTTAAGAGATTCAAAAAGGTGTTAAGGCTGCAACTATAAAGACTACTGATGGCTTGATATTTGCCTCCCGTTATATGCGGTCCTCGATGGTTATCTCACGAAATTGGGTTCTCAATATTTACCCCCTGAGATATTAATCTGCCATCGCACTCTCAATATTTGGTCCTTGCTGTCGGGTTCTTAAAGTTCTGCTCTTTATATTGTTGTAGCCTTGGGGATACTTGCATGAAAGAAATTTTTCAAGGCTTAAGGGGTTACCCGAAAATCTGAAAATTTTCGACTGATCTGGCGACTGGCTAAAAGGTCTTCGATCCTTGTGCGCAAATAGTTTCAAGAGGCCGTAATAATTTTTTTTTTCAATTTTTTTTGCACGCGAGTAACGTAATTTTATGTCTGACACTCTTTATTCTCAATCACAAAATTTTTGCTGAAATAGTCCATCCACATTCTTGCTCCTTAATAGTTTTCTCTAAATTGCGCTCGAGTTGGTGCTAAAAAGAAGGGCTGAAATAGACGTGTATATGAACGGTTAGCAAAAGGCGAAACAATTTTAAAAGAAGCCCAAAGAAGCAAACGAAACCAAGTGAGCCTCCCTAAGATGAACTTGAGGGAACTCACAAAGTGCCGCGGTATTTCAATAATTAGAGGGCGGTCATTGTGTTTCACCGTTGCGAAGAGAGCCCATACCCAGCGTGTACACTTTATCACACTTGGAGAAAAATATCCGACATTAAGAAATGATTTTTTGGGGGAGGTAAAAAGAGAGTAATGCGTTTGATTATTAAGGATATTTCGTGAAAATATCAACAAGCTGGCGGCAGAAGATTGGTGTGGCCTTTTTGGCCGCACCAAAATTTTTCAACTGGCCTGGAATAAGAAGCTATTTTTTGGAACATCCCGGAATAGGAAATTATCCTACCTACGATTCTGTCAATATGTACAATAATAAACATATCCCGTAATATTACGGTTGTATGATAGTTCTAACTGTAACTATGTCTGTGACACTATCAGTGTATAAAAAATTCTCATTCAACATTGGAATGAAAGCGTCACAGTTTCCATTTCCATGCTTAATGATGTCGTGTCAACGAGAAAAATCGTCGGTAGATAATCCTCAACAAATTCACCGAAACATTCGAATAATCTGTGGAAATATCGCTATATTAAAAAAAAGCTCTTTCCCGAAATTCCCAGATTTATCAACTTAAAAATGTCCAGTTTACTCACAGATAAGCCAGTCCAAATCTTGTCATTCCTCTCGAGTTTCACATTTTTCAAGATACGTTTTTCCATTAATATTGCATTCCAAAAATTTCATTTTACCACAGTTTATCCTATAATTGAATGAATTTTCATTTAAGTACCGACAATAAATAGTCTTCCAAAGATTCACCGCATCAACCAAAAGTGTAGCGCTCCTGATAACAGGTTTCCTCGGTCTGTTTCATCACAACACAAGCGCAGGTACTCTCCATCCGAGAAGCCCACACCGGTGTCTGTGTTTTTTGTGTGAGGTCATAAAGATAATGTGGTCATCATCACGTGGATCATCATCTTGTGGATTAAGGCTGAGTTTGGTTCAAAACAGAGGCTTGCAACCAATTCAAAAATTTGAGGGAAAAGGAACTTTTTGCTTTCCCCTAAAAATGGAAAATCCCTTTTCCCATAAACGTCCATATTTAGAGAAGTTGTGCATGTTTCTCAATCCGATTCAGCTTAATGCTAGGGTAATTTATAAATCTTGATGAAACGGATCTGCAGATTGTGTCCTAAATGAGATATCTGGCAAAAGTGACCCACTAGAAGATATCAGATATTCAAAATTTTTGAAATAAATTGGTCTCTTCGGTCATTGCACTCCTGATTTTGATCCTGCTGAATTATATTTCGCGCCCACTGAGCAGGAATATACTATTACATCACTTTCCAGCAACCCTCCAATTTTCGAAATGATTGATCTACATCAAGAATGATCCAGAATCTATGAAGTCTGCCGGCATAACTCATATTTAAAAAATACAATTATCTTATACGAAGAAACACGTGCTTACAACATGAGAGCTGATGTAAAAACTAAAACAAAAACCTGAAGTTGATCAGTATGTAGAGTTTGCCCAGGCATACCACTTCGTTACATGTGAATGTTAAAAAAAAATCTATAAATTATCGATTGGTGGTAGTGTGAGATGGCCCTGATAAATCAAACAATTAACTGGATCTCATGTAATTGGCGAGCCATTAACATGACTTATATTTATTGACCCTACCCCACTCTCACAATCAGGTATTCTCCAATCGCCATTTCATATATGATGATCACCAGCGGTAACCCGCCTGATATGTCTCATTAATTTATTACGCAATTCCTTAAGTCGATAATTACGAAAATTAAAATAGAATTTTCTTTTCAGTAATTGGAATATTGTGGGATAAACTATGATTGAAAATCATGTGGAGATTAATTATCTATAGTACATTATAGGGACCTGTTGGGTCGCAATTTCGGCCATCTGAAAAGATGGAAAAATTTAATATTTTTGAATATCTAGACTATTTTAAAATTTTTTTTCTCAACAAGATCAAATATTTCAACAACCCAAAATTCTCAAAGAAATGGACGAATATCATTGAACTGAATAGAATTGAAGGTTCCATTTTGTCGCGCATATGCAGACATCGAAAGTTGCTGCATACACATTTCTTCGAAGCGCTTGAGCTGCCTGACGTCTGAGCAATTAAAAAATTTAGAATGCCCATTGGAACCGCACATTAATCGAGAAATTCTGGAACACTTCATGATTGAAAATTAGGCGAGAAAAAATACACAGTGCGTAATATGAACCTGTTATAGACGGGACTTCAAGTGCATTTTAATAGCGGACTGAGTAGCTCTCGGTGAATTTTTGCCCGATATGCAAGCCATACGGCTGTATGCAATGGCATTGGAAATATATTACCGGGCGGTTCGCTCTTTGAGACAAGTTTCAGCGTAGGCGCGCATATATGCGAAACTCGAGGATGCTCAAGGGCCGACGTTATGTTTTTCAAAGGAGAAATCCACTCTCCTTGCAAAGACTTATTAGGTACCGACTTCTCATTTCTACACCATTAATATTAGAATTTTATATGGAAAGGGCGTTGTGCATTGTCATCTATCACTAATCGCCAATGGAGGGATGAAAATAATTACTTTTCATGAATGGAAATATAACAATGCTGCATAAAAATCTAGCGATACATTTTGCATTTATTTCTCCATAAATATGTCATTCTCAATATTATGTACCCTACATACTGCATCAATAGGGGCCTTGCATCCAGCCCAGATTGCTGAAAAAACCCCATTACGAGATTCATTGCAGTCCAGCAAGTACTACTACACATGAAATTCATGCTAATCCTCTCTCAATGTCTTTCAATCGAGAATAAAAACTCATCAATTTCAAACCATAAATTTGTCCTTTGTGATGTCACAAGAGTTGTGCTGACATTTCGATATTTTCCATCGAATGTATCCACTGGAGTTCTGTTAAAGATGGCCTGCAAGTGGCTGATGTGGACAGCGATACTTTGGTGACGTCACTGCGGTTTTAATACTCTATTTTTCGTAAAGAATGTTTTTAAAACTTGCATTCATTCATTATAATTTTACAAAAACTGCATTTCCTCAATTGCCCTGAAATCGCTCTTGACGTTGTAGTGGTGGCATCAGTGCCACCCTCCGCGGGATTAGGACCGCCACTCCAAAAGGAGGCCAGTAACATCGCATTTTCAAATAAAAGTGCAATGGGAAAAGGTATAAATATCGTTTCATACCGAACTGAAGAAATGCACGTGCGACAACATCTGATAAACAGGCATAAGAAATCCTCTGCTGGAGGAGGTTAGCAGATTCTGGTACCAAATGTTACTAGTTCCAATTGCCAAAAGAAAGTCACAGTTGCCTCATCTCCGTAGTGGGGGCGTGTTGCCCTAATTCAATAGATAACATTCAAACGCTTTACCACTAAAACGGTTAGAGTTAGAGGAATGAGTATTCAAAATTAATCATTTTGAATTACATTTTATGCCATACAATTCTGTTTAGTAATTTGTACCATTGCGGAGCAATTGCGGTTAGATGCCACGTGGGCCTGATCGCCGTTCGCCTATTTCCACGGTTCAGGCAACTACCAAAACAATTTATATCCATTTTATATTAGTCCTCACGGAGCTTTTTGCTCTAGAACTTAAGTAAAACATTTGAAGAAGTTCCTTAGAAAATCGATTATTCAGTTAACAAGTGGTTGAGGAACTCCGAGAAAAGGGAATATTGAATGTATGTCACGCTTCTAAATCTCGCGATCATGACAGTAAAAAAAACACCTGTCAGATATTTTCCATTTCCAACTCTTTGTCCCTGATTTACGTACCATTCATTATAAAAAAAAAATGGCACGTTAATGCCACGATATTTCCATCATTTGTTTTTGAATTCTAGGATCATTACTATGCAGTTTCTCAACATTCAGAATTTCCTGCAACACATAAAACTTTATTTGCAAATGTAACGTATCATGGTTGGTTGAGCAGCGGATAATAAGGCTTCAACCCCCCCTTTCCCCGTATATCGGTCTTCTATGAAGTTTCACATCAGCTGATACGGCCCATTAGTTCGTGAGGCCAGGCACATGTGTAACGTATCATTATGATCCGTAAAATATCTACAAACGTATGATTGACTCGTATCTAAAACATGATTCGATTATCATCAAAATCCATATTTATAATCAATTGATCAGAGGTAAATGTCAATATCAATTAATCCATTAAACACAGTTTAATTTATGCCATTTGTGGATGTTTGTACTACAAGCTTATATTTTCAATTTTAATGTGTGAATTTCCCCCCACTCTGCCCTCATTCTTGTAATCATATTTATATTGTTATTGAACTTTGACAAAAAACTTAATTGTTAATTGATGAGACATGTTGTGAGGACATAAATGAAAGTTAATGACATTTTAACAGATACATAGGCAAATCAATTTCAGCCTTTACGGAATAACGAAAAGAATTGCCACACTCAATCGTTAAAAGTGTAATTTATTATTTTGAATTTCATGTGAGAATTTTATATCTCATACTCAACAATTCAATCGCAGAGTTTACCATTTTTATGATATCACAATGTGGTGAATGAAAAATTTGTGAAATGTAAAAATATATGTTTACGATAAATATTGTTGACGGTTTACATGAGTTTTAATGTTTATGTCTCCGGCATACAGCAATCGATGAAACATGAATACGCGTATAATGCTATCGTAAATCATTTGCGATTTGTAACTGCAATGAGAATACCTATCGTGAATTTCATTTTGTGCAATCGGTTTTCATCATAATTATGTAGGTAATGTGGCACACCATGGGATAAGAAAAATCAAGGAAACATTTGGATGTGGAATTCTATCATGAATAGGAGTGAAAGCAGAATATGAGTGTTCAGAAAAGTCATTGACAGAGAAGATTTTTTTGAAAATCAAATTTATCTTCGATTTTCCACAAAGAATTTTTCGAGGATTTTTCCAAAGAATCTGATCTTGAAAGAATCTCTTTTTCAGTTTTTGTCAATTTTAATTTTCTAATCAAGCCGCGCCAATTGATAATAGCACCAATGTAATTTCTTTATAAGCGATTTATTTACAAACCCATCGTAAATCTCCGTCGTTGATTAGCACTCAAAGTGTCAGAGATATAACAATGTTTACTGACAATAAAAACCGACTTTGCTTTGGCGAATTCGGCGCGGAGGAGTGGAGGCGGCGCCTCGGCGCTAGAAAAAAACGAGACGAATGTTGCAAATAGCGAAGGTTGCAACTAACGAAGGTCCATTGTACACACCAATGTCAAAAGGATTCCCCAATTGGGGAAAACCCATTTTATGATGAGAAAGAGAGTTGGGAAAATTATGTCTGCCAGAAAAATATATATTGGTATGTCATGAGTTGTATTGCATGAAAGCTCTTTTGCAACAAATCCTTCTCATCTCGTTCAATGCTATACGTCACTCATATAAGTTTAGGATTGCTTCGAACATTGTCTAAATTCATTGAATATTTTGCAATCACGTCGACCACGTATCTTGAAAAGTGAAATACAATCTTGTTTCAATTAATGATTCCCCAAGATCTGTGAGATAACTGCTGATAATCTGGAGATAATTAAAAAGAAATATTATGAAGCGAAATACATTCCTGTTTCAATTGATAATTCTTCCTGATCTAACACTGTTAATTGTGTTCTCTTCTTTCATCATTCTACTTAACCAAAACAGTAGTTCTATCTGGTTTCATAGCCTCACTTCAGCCTTAATTGTTGTTCAGGTCAGAACGAAGGAAAAAGAGACATCTTTCTTTGTAGAATTAATACAATGGTGCTTTATTTGCTACTCTACTATACAAAAATTCTCTGTAAGAAATGAATGACATCAAAGAATTTTCACTAACCCAACTGATGGGGTCTATGTAATCAGTATTTTCGATATGAAATTTTGTCATCATTGTTCCTCGGAGATACCTTTATACAATTGAATGATGAATTCACGGGAATGGTTTGGCTATTCTCCCGAAATTAAAGTATTGACAGCAACTGGAGATTTTTCGAATTGAGGAGAACGGACAATTTTCTTCATTCAACAAATAGTACAGTCCAATCTGCCGAATCCTTTAGGTCGCCCCAATTGTGGTATACATCAAGTGGCCCTATGCTATCCCAATGGAGGCTGTGTGTTCCCACTCTGGGAATCACTTGGTAATGGAACAATTCCTATTGTATCTCCCGTGCCATCCTCATGCAGAGTTATTCCCATCTCACTCAGAACTGCGCTATCGATGTATTTAATTTTCTCACTGCTAGCTATCACCTGTTGGTTCTTTGGCATCCCATCGCAGGCATTTCTTATTGCGAATATGCACCATTGGAGAATCACTTGATTTAGACGTGATGATTGTGTAAGGAAAATACAATGTCGTTAAATGGGACAAAATGATAGAAATTTTACAATTCCGCGAGATTTCGTGTCTCATCTCATCCAAGATGCTTTTGAAGTTAGACGACCATTACGAAAACTGAAAATATTACGATATAGACAACATGCTTCTGAATGACCGGAGAATTCTGGTTTTTCGAATGAGTATGGTTTCCTTGCAGAAGTTGAATTGAAATTATGGCTCTGATTATAACATCTATGCCTATATGATATAACTACTTTCATTCTGTGTTATTTCTTCGAATCTCTTAAAGTTCTATTCTCAACTTTACGTCCGGGTAGATTATCTGCAGAACGTTTCGGGTCAACGAATTAAATGTCATCAATGAAACCGATATCTATAACCATGAGAGGTCCTTTATTCCATAGCATAATTATACTAAATATTTATTTAGATGTTCTATAAAAAGGATACGTGGATTCCTTCCGTCGATATTGCAACAGTCCAGGATGAGGACAATTCCTTCAGTGTCTCGTAGCTTGATAAAAGTAATAAATTATCTCATTTATCTAATTAGTTACTAATGATTCCTTATTCAAACAATTATTAAGTCTTCTATATGGGATATAGAAGATATGTAAGCTTTTCTTCTGCTGGGATTTCTTTTTCTCGAAAACTAGTCAACATATCAGTAGGGGAGTGGTTCTGTTCTGTAGAGGTAAATAGATTTTATAATAAAGATTTTTATGAAATATCCCATATCTGCGCTTGTTTTCGCATTAGTCTCCAAATATTGCGGTAAAGGAGGATCAATTTTCTCCTTCTTTTTCCCCTTCTGTTATTTCTTCTTACATACGTTGTGTACCTGGCCGGTGTATTACCCTAGGCAACTCAGCCAACTGCATTTCTGAATTTCTGAATATTGCGTATCGACCTGACTTATCTACGAGTATCGACGAGCGTCCATTGGAGGCGCCATCGTCTAGCCGTCCACAGTACGAAAGGTAGCGAACGTTTTGATCAGTGAATATATTTCGTATATTTAACAATGCTAAGAAAAATCCATTCATATTCAAAGAATACTAAAGTTTATAGACAATTATTAAAATGCTGTTTTCTATTTCGTTTTTTCTGGTCTCTCTTCCAATTCGAAATACAAAGGTATCGATCCAAGCTAATAAAAGAACTAATATAACGACAAAAATATTTTGCATTTGGGAAGTATGTTCGTCACCAAAAGAAAATTCTCCAATATATTCCCTAGTTTCCTCCTATAATAAGCGAATCACAAAAATCTTACCTGAAGCTACTTCAAAATGTAACCTTGAGAAAGGTATTGATTTACCTTACCCTAATTGGTTTCTACGCCGCAATCTCATTCTAGGCTTTCCTAATCAACTAGCGATAGAATGGCCTAACCATTTCTCCAAATTAATCCAAGGGTCTACTCGTAAGTGGTCACTTACCGTATTTTGATTAGCTCGATGTTTATGTACAAGATTCCCAATGAGACGAATCAGTCCAGCTTTGAAGCCAAATGCAGGATGATTTCGCATATCTTCTTTGTCATCCGAAGCGGAATCTCCCGTTGATGAGCTAAGTACGATGTCGCTCAATTTTTGGATTGGAGTAAAGTAATTGTTGTCCTCTTTGCCAGCCATGTGGATTGCTCGTAGTAGAACTGAAATATCAATGAGTTGGAAAAAAAATCAGATGATATTCTAGAGAAGTACATATATGTAAAGATTAGGGAAATTATGTATCTTATGCGGAACTTGAACGACCTCTTGCTCAATATCATTAGACAACCAGAATTTGCTAAACAAAAAAACGTGCACTGTTCTGCATGACGTTCTACCAAGGTCACCAAATGGTCCAGAGAAAAGGAGGTTTGGTAAATATAAATGTAAACGGCTTTAGAAAAAAATAGGCAACTTACAAACAGCGTTAATGAGAAGACTATTATCCCTTTTCAGAATATGGCACTCCGTCCTATCACTCGATGACAAAACACCCAAAATATCCAGCAGAATAGTGACCTCAGCTGGTTCCATATCATTCAAATAGGAATCCACAGTTTTCAATATCAAATCACTTCTCCTTTTGAATCTATTTATCAAATAAATGATCGTATTTTCCGGCAAGCCTTCGTCATCATTGGTCCGCCCATAAACGATGTCCTTGAGATTCTGGTAGATGATTTCGAGAAGATAGAGTTTAACTTCTATTGACAAATACTCATAAATTGCGTCGAGTAGCTCAGGCTCTTTTTGCAGGTACAGCATTACGGTGTCATTTGCAGTACTAACTTTCATAGAATCTGCTCTTATGAGGCCCTCAATAATTAACTGTGGCTCGAAAGGAAGGCTCATCTCTGTTCTATTGTATATTATGTTGTGAATCAGTGCACAGGTGAGAAAAAGAACACTTGTGTCATTCCACTCGAGCAATCTCCTGGGAGTTCATAAATAATAAAAGTAGAGTTCAGGTTATCCAACAGAAAGTGGACAGGTGGAGCATATGGAAAAATATGTCAATTAAAAACTTAGATTGACTTCGGTGGTGGAAAGAGTGTCATGACGCACATTTTAGAAAAAATCGGAAATTTCAAAATTGGGAAATTTGTATCATTTTTTTCTATGCCGATTTACGGACCAGATGTGTTGCAAACAATTCAAAAACACCACCACTGTTATTTCATAACTGGAGAGTAATTATCAACCTGGAAGTATGAGCTAGTTCTTTCAAAGTTTATAATAATCGTTTTAGCGAGAAAAAAATCAAACCAATCAAAAGCCTTGAAAATATTAAACTTAAAAAATGTAAATAATGAAGTACCTTCCAATTAATATTTCTGTAATTGGAAAAACTGATGCTTTTCTTTTATAATAAAGACAATTACCCAATAATAGTCTGCAGTTTGTCATACGCCAGAAAATCTTTGGATCCCCTATCCGGTGTTGTTGCAACATTGCACAAAAATCTCAGAGAAGCTCTGACAATTCTTATCTGCTCCTCTCCATTGTCATCTGTATGATTATCCAAGTAGTCAATGACCCATTTGGCAATGCCATTGTAAGGGAAAACATTGGGCAAATTTGTCGCATCTGGCGGACACATTGCCAATTCATTATAGAGCTCATGACCGTAATTCTCCGTATACTTTGTGCCATTGTTTTCAATGACATCCGGTGACTCATGTTGAAAATGCACACAAGTGTTGGCTAGGCATTTTAGCATTGAAAACAAAACATTTGGTGGCAAGTCGATTCCTGGTTTTGTTAATATAGCGGCCAACTTAGCAATAATTCTCCTGAAAATGAAAGAACATTAAATTGGACAAAATTTAGTCATATGAAATTTAAGGTACTTACTTTTGTTTGGTTTTTGAGTCGAAATTCTTTATAAATTCACCCCATTTCTCTTCGTCCGATAGTTGGCATAACCTATCAAAATTATCCATATTCTGTTGAACTGACAATATTGCCAGAGTTAAGGCCAAATCGAATGAAGGTGGAAAATTTTACTCTTCGACGAGCGCTTCCAAACAGTGTTTACGTTGGATTGCAGAGAAAAATACTCAGCGACGACGATGCCTCGACTGAGATCACGTGTCGTCGACTGCTTTGTTTATATCCTCTTTATCGACCGGTAGTGTTCGGATAGTGTAACCACCGGTCGTAGTGCGGCACTGGCGCGCTACTTTTTGGTGCGGTTTTTTTAACTTGACAATAATGGAGAAAATTATTGTCATCAGCCTTATGAAATTTTTGGTGGCCATTTGACACGTTGTTATACGCGTTAAGAGTCTGTGTGTATGTGCGTATGCGCATGTGTGAGTAAAAATCACATTCTTCACAATTTGTCTATTGCGCTCGTCTAGGTCAGGTAACATTCTCAAATTCGACAAATAATTCCTTCAATTGTCATTAACAATTCTATTTGTTTAAAGCGCTCCATCCGGCGAACGATTAGAGATGATGTTGAGTCCAAAGTTGTGGGTTCGTATCCGATCGTCGGAGCATATTTTTTATAAATATTTTCCCATGGATTGGTATCGACAGCAGAGCTATTGCATGTGTGTTCTCGGCACACAAACCGAGAACGTTAAGCCAGACGGGAACCCAACGCGCTGCAGGGAGGAAGGGGTGATTGCATCACAGGGATCACCCGGTGCTCAGAAAAAATCATGGCCGAAATAGCGGAAGTCGGCCCTAGCCGCGGTAATGGGTATCCAAACAACTGCCTTGGGAAGTACAAGACAGAGGAATGGAAAAACACTCACACACACACGTCGAGAAGTTAATGATGCAGCCCGTCGAAAGTCACACGCACATTCCGTTCATTTAGTCACACAGTCACTTTATTCCATACTACCACAAATAGTTACTGAACATGATAGGCAGAGGAATTACCCACTGCAAACATTATCATTTAAATAAGAAAAATGTCATCAATACCGAACTGATAAGTCCATGACATCTCAATAATCTGAATCAATTTTCCCCCGGTACTCCCGTTCATCTGCATCCTTATCGAATCTCAGTTAAGATACCAACGATAGTCGTCATTATATTGTTATGATAACATCCACATAGACTCAATTTTTTTGCGCAATAAAGATGAGATTTTGCGTGTACCATTTTTTGCCCCGAAAGAAGAGTTTTTTGCCATTCGCCTTTGTGTTCGATGATAATTCACTCTTGGGATATTAGCTGATAATCTTCATTGATAAGTACTGTTGGGTGCATTGCGGAAATTTCTAGGTTTCCAATAAAAACGATCGACGCAGGGGAAAATAGCTCAGTAACAGGAAAGATTTATACCTGACTTGCGGTATGGAACAATTTGATTTGGCGGAAATAACTCTCTATGACAATGACAAGAGTAATCTCGATATCATGCGAGAGATTGTTGAAGTGCATGAGCAAGAAGAATCTTTTTATTTGCTCGATGTTGAAGATGTTGTGAGGAAATATAAGAGGTGGCTCGAGAAAATGCCACGGGTTGTTCCACACTTTGGTAAGCTGTCACTCCGTCAATCTATGTCAAAAGTCATCAAAAATCATCAAATATGACAAAATTTTTTGGAAGGCACGTGGAAAAAATACTTTGTCCATCCCGGCGAGATTGTTACGTCTACGCGGAAATGGAAAACTATGTTCCACTCACGAGAGATAAAATAAAGAACTCTCAGGCGTCTATTCACATGGCTGACGGTTCTTTATTTTACGTGCCTATCTTGAAGAAGTACTAATATAAAAATTAATTCTAAGGAGTTTTTTTTTCGCGAAATGTGCATAATCTTTCATAACTTGTCGGTCGTACTTCAATTGAAGCACACTTTATGACGGGGCAGTCCCACCATTTAATGACTTGAAGGTCAATCTTCGACTAATCAACAGGCTTCACGCTTAATTTATATATGAATGTCGCTAACTAAAAACTGGTCCGCCTTCACGTGTTATGCTGTATATATCGAGATCAATGGAAAAAGTCTAACAGTTAGCTTTTGATTAGTGAGCGCTATATTAAACTTTCGGGTTAACATGTCTGATTGGTCGTAAATTTAACTCTAGCCAAACAAAACTGTTCACTTTGAATTTAACTAACGATTAACCGCGGTTAAGTAATCGAAAAACAGGTTCTGAAAGGAGTAATCCTTGTAATCTGCCCTCCGCGCAATGTAATACCGGCATAGTTAGTATCTACTAAAAACGAAAAATCCCGACAGATGAAGACCAAATTCTGGATTCATGGAATATCTCCGATGCCTCATATTATGTGATTTTAGGTCATAGAGATATGTTCACATCTCATTGAATCTGACAGATCAGAATATGATGTCAATGATGGTGTATGTAATGTGTTCGGTTCTATGTGGCATACATAGAGCCGTGTAATATGTCTTTTTGTCTATCTGTAACCGTTCTCCAGATAGAGTGTGATAAACAATTGAACATTGTAGGACACCATCATTTTTATATTTATTGATTCCAAAGTTGGTTTTGGCGCGGCTTGGTTTTGAACTCAGGACCTCTAAATGACAAACCCATCACTTCACCGATCGAGCCATCATAGGCCTAACTGTTCTGGAATGTTGAACATCGTTTTGCTTACCCACACTGTCGGTCTAGTACATTTTCCCATGTATTCCGAGTAATCCCAGTAAACACGGATCTGCAGATTTACCGCAAAGAAGGCTATTTTGCCGATAAGTTGCCGCAAATTGTCGAGTTTTGCTGTCTGGGATAACTGGCACATTCCGTGTGCTATCACCGATACCCGATATGAGACCGCGAAACGGGACGGGAACCCAATTTGTCGCGGAAGAGGAGAAGATTGGACTGCACCATTAGCGCTCACTATCCTCACCGAGGGTTTCTAGGTATAACACAAAAACGAATAGACGCACACCCACGCATATGTCCCGGAAAACGTCTCGGGAATGGCCGCAGAATTATGTAAAGATCCCACCTTAGGGTTTTCCGATTATCAAAGTAAGCGTATATGGAGGAGTTAAAAACATTGAGTTAGTTGAATACTTGGCACATATATAGGAACAAACTTCCATATTAAAAATTGAATATCACTGAAACTACCCTTAGGCTGCCTGTAGTGCCGCGCTGAAACAGGATAAGTATTATAATCATCAGGGTTGAGAGGTTTTCGTTGAGTTGGCCTAGCGTTGGGGCTGGGATCAAGAGGTTTTTATATGTGACAGTCTAAAAATGGGCGCACATTGACACTTTGATAGAAAGAAAAAATAAAACTAGAGGTTCCAGGAATTAGTCTTGTCCTCGAATTTTTCACCTACTTTTAATGTGCAGAAAATATTTTTTGTCACTCGGCCCGCCTAACCTTCTTTGCGAGGCCTAGGCCGATAAGTGGCACTTATCAGGCCTAGGCCTCGCAAAGAACTCGGTTAGGAAGCCTCGTAACAAAAAGCATAGTATGTCATGGGGCCTTTAAAGGACAGGCCTTATGACATAATATACTATAGTTGCTTGAACTATCAATATTGGAATTCCATAAATTCATGAATAAACAAGAAACCCGACTTAATTTTGAATTACAAGCTAAGAATTATGGTGGGGGTATGAACAAACAGGAAAACTTATCTACTGAAATTTGCACGTCTCCTTGATTAAAACTTTTAGTGACATTATGTTGTCAAAGTGCTTCCTCTGAAGAAGGAACTTCATGAGAGATCTGATTTCATGAATGCAATAACCAATTGCCAAGCCTGTTATCTCGCTGATAAAGGAGACGATTGTCATCCACTTATGACGAGAGAAAACACATTGAAGAAAGACGAAAATTAATATTGACATATATACTGAAGAAACTCAAAAACCTTTCGAAAAAAAAAATGGGACACAGTTTTTGGACAATCTTTTCAACCGGTACATATATTCCATCGGCAATTTTGTCATGAACTACAACTGACCAATGGAACGTTTACTGCAATTTTCCAGCTGTGAAATGCAATCCAAATCCCACAGTCGTCCGCATAATTGCCGCACTCAATGGGAACTATGATTGTGCATCAAAGGTAAACATATTGATACGATTTAGATAACTCGCCACCGAATCTTATCAGGTGATTTCAATGTTGACTAATGAATGGGCACATTATTTCTGCAGCAAGAAATCCAATTGGTCATGGAAAACGGCGTATCACCTGATCGTATAATATATGCCAATCCGATCAAAGGAATTTCACACATAAAGTATGCGGAAAAAGTTGGCGTCAATCGTATGACGGTGGATACCAAAGATGAGGTGTTGAAACTCAAGGAACATCATCCAGATGCGAAGTGAGTATAATCCATCATCGGAACCTGATGATGGGGACGTGAAGGAAAATGCCAAAGAATTTTCACAAGGAAAAATTAGATAGTCCTCAAGCTCCTCAAGAAAAAGTTCAACTTTTTCCCAAACCGCACATTACCCAGTTTAACCCTGCACGTGCGGCGCGCTCGGAACACAAACTCACCACACGAGCGGTCCACTTATAACTGATATCACTCTGATTCAGTAGCTGAATACGCGTTTACTCCCATACTAATTTTTTTTTTCATTATGGCATTGTGTTACAATCTTTTTTTCTTCATTTTCAAGATAAATTCCAATATTCCCGGGCGCTGAGTTCAAAAGGTGTGTGTGGTATGTGAGCCCATTTTTGGTCAACAGCTCGACCAATTCTATTTTTTTTTTTCAAAATTTTCCTCTCGTCGAGACACACGTCGGAATGCAGTTTTTTTTTCAAAATCGGTTGGACAATTTTTTTAGTAATTTTCGAGGGTCGTGCGCAATCCCGAGCGTCTTCATCTGGGAAAGTTACTGATGCAGCCGGTCAAGGGGCACACGTTCATCCGGTTAATGCAAATACAAATAATCAGTTGCGTCAAATCAAATCACAGAAGTTTTATCATGTTGAGCAATCCAGGTACTTTGTATTCTTGTCTGGCGTGGCGTGATAAAGAATGATCAATTGCATTTTCCACTTGCATTGTTGTAACTATCTCGGAATCTGAAAAGATACTAAAATATTAATGAATTTATTAACAAAGGCGTTATGTTACGGCGTACAGCCTTCATCTTTGAATGACATTTGACATTCTATTTCTAGTCACTCATTGGATACATGGATGGCGGTATTACCCACTATGCTATAGCCATAACACCTCCTTTATTGACTTGACAGGAAAAAGCTCGTTGCAGCCATTATTGCATTTACTCATTATGTCTCCTGATTTGTTAATTTCAGACTCGTGCTGCGCATTGGAATTGATGGTTTCGAGAGCGGAATAAGTTTCAGTAGAAAGTTTGGTTGCGAGCCGAACGACGAAGCGGTGAAACTCATGAGGTTCATCAAGGAGGCTGGTATGTGTCTCATTGGATTCAGTTTTCACTTGGGTAGTCCTTGCTGGGATAACAGCGCATACGGCCAAGGCATCAATACTTGCTATGAACTCATCAAAATAGCTCAATCAATGGGATTCGATGAGTGCAAACTCATTGACATTGGTGGTGGCATTTCGGGAATCGGCGATGATTCATTAAATCAGGTATTTACTTACAGATATCACTGCTGAAATGACGCCCGTCTAGCCGTAGAAAGAAAAAATCATTTAAACTATTACAAAATCAGTTATCACCTCTGCTCGGCATTGAGATTCCTCATGCATAAAAAATGTTTCAGGTGGCTGCCGCCGTCAATGAAGCCCTGGAGAACATTGATCCATCTATCGAAATAATCAGTGAACCAGGACGATATTTCGTTGAATCCGCATTCACTTTGGCAGCTTGTGTGCAGGGTAAAAAAATAGTGCAAGAGGGGGATACTTTCAAGCGATTCTATTACATCAACGATGGAACTTACGGTGCATTTATCGAAGAACTTTTGAATATTAGACAGCAAGTTCCCACTCCCTTGCACAAGGTAAGATCTTCCAAAAATAATGTACATTATAACAACATCTTTTAACAATCTCAATGTTCCGAACTGAATGGGACATTGCAGGGACCTGCGAATATTCTGAAATTTTGTAGAATTTACCAAACACTGTGAAAATCCGAAGACCGTTTTCAACTATTGACGGAGTTATTAGCAAATGTATTCACAGCAGTTTCTAGTCCAGGAGACACTGCTAGAATTTCCAAGTTCTCATTTTATGATTTCCCATGATATCTGAGAAGTTTCTGGAAATTTATTTTTATCTAAAATTGATTGATAATTGCAGCGGCCCACTGCCGAAAAATATCACTCAGTGATTTGGGGTCAAACCTGCGACCCATACGACTGTGTTATAAGAGGATCTGAAATGGAGGATTTCTCAATTGGCGATTGGATGGTTTGGTCCAATTTGGGGGCATACAGCCTATCAAATGCGACTGTATTCAATGGCTATCCCTCCGCGCTGGTCTATCCAATGATCAGACAATCTGCTCTGTGAGTTTATCAAATAAATTATGAAACGTCAAGTTCAATTCGTGATCTGCTAATACCTCTCTGAAGAAAATTTCTATTATAAAATGACATCGATTGAAAATGATTGGATAAATTATGTTTGCCTTATGTTCAGGAATTGATTAAATGTGAATAAGCTCATATAATTTTTCTTAATTGCAGAAAACAATTCATGATGGATTTACAATCTATGCGAAAGGTCCAACAAAATGGGTTCAGCGATTGCAATGGAAATCCGTTGTGACATTGGCAGGACTGGCGACGAAAATTAGTAAGCGTAGAATTACTGTTTTTGCTCTGCATGTACAATAAATTTATTCGATAATATGCATGAAGTTTTCCTAATCCCAAATACAACGACACCATACTAACACCTTCCATTATTTTCCCTTCCATTAACTCCTAACGGGACCCTTTCATCATCAACTTCGAGTGGAAAATATAGCAACATAATTTGTTGACTTTCTATGACATATGATAAAAAGGTCTTTGAACAACTGCCGACTGGGCGAGAAGTAGGCAGGTGGGTATATTACAAATAGGATGCGATCCTTGGGATTAAAGGTAACAATGGACATCTTATCTGGGCAAATCCAGCGCACTCAATCTTTTTTGGCCTCCCCCGAACTCTGCCACGTCGGTGGCCTAGACATCGCGCTCCTTCCCGAGGTCTTTTCATATGATAGCGTACTCTACTATCCTTTTTTCAACTACGCAGCACTTGGGCAATGGTTTCTCAATTACTCCTTTTTGCAATAATTTTTGAAGTCTCCGCGATAGTTTCCTTCTTTATCGGTAGATACTGGATCTTATATCATGCATGGCTAACAAAATTCCTCGTCTTGACGTTCTTTAGAGTCCTTCCTGGGTATGGGTAGTTCGCAGGAAGGCAATTGTGGTGTGACGTATCCTCTGCTGGTGAATGAGTGGCCGGTTGGATGACCATGACAGGACGGACCTAGTGTGAGAGGTCCTTGACCATCGATGTCGGTAGATCATCAAAGGGATTGGAAGCGTTGGCGAGACCTCGGGAGGACGTTTTGGTGACCTCATCACATACATAACATATATACACTGACGAATGGAAACATATTGAGAAGTTATTGAAAAGGAGTGTTCTAGTTTTGGGTGCAATGGCAAAGCGTACACTGGTGACATCATTCAATAACAATTGAATTATTATTGAACGGGGCCTTAAGACCTTCTTTTCTAACATTTGCCAAACGTTCCGCAGTAAGCAGACCCCATTCACTCACACCAAAAACAGGTGGACTCCAGGATTATGTCGGTAGATGCAGAGAATAAGTGGCTGCCAAACATAAATGCGAACTGAGCTAGAAATGAGTAATCGTGGAACCTTTCGTCTTGTGCTTGGTTCATAATACAATACATTTATTGAATAATTTGTACAAACGTTGACTAATTGCAGTCTTTCATTCCCTATCAAAGAAAGTAGGAAGCGTTATTACCGTACGGCGACTTTGAATTCGTTGTGAAGTGATAACTTCCCCGTCTGTAAGACAAACGCCATTATTAGCTTATATTCATGAGAAACTAAATGAATACCGCCATGTATAGAAAAATCCTACTGCATTTCCTGTAGCATTTTTTTTCCTATACTTGAAGACATAAATATCAAAATGTACTAATAATTGTTATCGGCCAATTGTGTGCCGATTTTCCAGTTAGAAAATTGGAACCAATTTGCAAGGCAGAATTAGTAGATTTTTCGTACTTGAGAGATCATTGTACTGAAGACATATCAAATCAAAATATATACTTTTCGAGTGTCTTCGAAATTCATGAACATTTTTTTCGAAGATGAAATAATTCAAGGCATAGATGCTTCAATATTTTGTTGCTTAATACTCACGTATCCGTTGGAACAGAATACCCATAAAAAACTTTTCTGTTCTTATGGCATTCCCCCAATTTATACGGTAAAAATGATGAACACTGCGTAGCTGGGAAGGCGTAGTTATTGTTTACGCTTTCAGCGTAATATTCCCATGATCTCCAATGACTGCATAGATCTAAATGAGGTAAGTGAAACATTGGAAGGTATTTACGAGGATAACTAAGAGACTCAACAAATTCAAAGTTTCATGAAGTACGAATACAGTAGACTTCCGTTAGTGAGACCACCCTTAGCTCGCGGCGTATCATGGCATTAAGGGGGCGCTTCCCCCACTACGCTCGTGATCTCAGGCACAATTGTATGAGGGGTAGAATTGCATTGCCCACTGAGTGTTCGTTGCGCCGTCTCTCTCACATGGCCCCGCCGATTCGAAACATGGAAAGGGCAACCGTTAGTTACCGGTTCGCGGAACGTAGACCCCCGAACAGGCCAAACTAACGGAACTCTACTACAATCAATCAATGTGTGAGGTTTCAGCGCTACTCTGTTAAATTACCAAAGAACGCTAATGTTGTCAGTATATGGCCCTCATCCCTGGTTCCTTTCATGTTCACGAAATAAAAATACCCGATTCCCGAATACAAATATACAAATCTGGTTTGGAAATAAGATACCCCCCATTCGAGGACTCTCGCATTTCACTGCTCTCTCGTAGTGAGATCAACGGATTCATGTTTTGTTACCTGAGGGTGTGACCGGAATGCCCAGAAAATAACATCCTGGCTGGGGTCTCGAACCTCCATTGGCAAAAAAATCAACGGTGCCAGTGTTATCTAGAGCCCCATAGAAACCACCGTCTGTATGAATGATATCCACAAATCGGGCGCTATCAGAGTCAATATGGTCCGATCCAGGGTAGTAAAAACCGGGATTCGCTGGATCCAATCCTGTAAATGTTTTACACCTCCAATCATTCCAACTGATTACGATGGCACAAATTATGGAAATATCATCAAAATGTTTAAACTTTCAAAGCACGTTTCAAATGTAGGAATTCAATAATTTTTTAATTTCGCAACTAATTTTCTTTCTTTTCAAATCGACATTCCTTCTGAAATATATAAAATCGACAAATCCTTCAAAACATTGAGAATGTGTGCTAGCCTTGTCTACGCAAGCTCTGCGCGAGCGCAAATCCCCAGATCGACAGCCTGGAAATACACTGTATTTCAGCAATGCATATACATAAATTAGTGCCTCACCTGTTATCCTTGGAATCGAATATTTGCTGTATTTCCCGAAGAGTCCGCCTACCTGGCCCCCCAGTGAATGACCTACACAATGGAACGTTTCCAGGTTCAGACCGAGATCAACTAGAGCATCGAAAGTCTTCGCAAGAACTTCGGCAACGGGTTTAACCCGCTTAACAACGTCAAGGTAGAAACCACGAGCCAAATCACTCCAATCAAGGAGAAAAATATTATCCGTTCCGCGCTCTAAATAAGCTGCAGAAATTAAAAGAGACTATAATAAATAGTATGCAGATGTGGTCCAAGAAGGGTAGAATTTGTTACTATAGGCTAACCTCCTACAACTGTTCGAATACTTTCGTTTGATGGATGCTCCCGAAAGCCATGGATATAAATGACCAAGGGCTTAGTGTGGTCAATATATTCATATATTTCATCTACTGCTGATATTGGGATATCGGCGATCGCAGCTACGTCCACTGATTCCCTACGAAATTCAATCAGAAAATTAGCTTCCATTGTGGAATATTTTAATTAATTGTAAATTGAGCTATAATCCTCCACGTACAGGTGCTGGGGGGGATCGCCCTGCAGCGGTTCTTCCGCCACCAAAACGAAATTCAAGTACATATATTAAATAACCATTAATTGATGTCAATCAACTATAGTATCAATGGTAAATAATTATCGTGAGGAAATACCATAATGAATAAATTAACGCACCCCGTGTAGACTCGCAGTCTAATGCTCTCGGATATTGGGTTTTTCTCGTATGGGAAGAGTGCAAAAATACTATCAATTGTGTTGTTATTGCTCGCTCGACCTGCAAAATCAATGAAAATTGGACGGGTCAATTGTAATAACCAATCATCTATACCGGATTCTTTTCTTGGCTCGATATTAAGACGTATCTGAAAATTTGAAGGAGATTAGTATATAGTCATCTTATTATAAATCCTTAAATTCCTTGGTGTTGTGTTCCGTAAATGGACTGACAATGAAACTGTTTTGGAGGCAGTTGCGAGCCTGGCGGCCGCCGGGGCTCCGCGCTCGAGGGCGCCGCCAAATTCAGTGAATAATTGTTTGTCTTCCTTAAATTTCATACTACTTAAGGGAAAACTGCAGTGAATTTCGAAATTTCTAGGGAGTTGTAGGATACTAACATTCGTTGACCCCTTGAAATAGGCAAAAAAACATTTTTGACCACCTCATGTTTGTCCCGTGGGGCAAAACGGGTTAAACCCTTGCCGAGGTCGAGTACTACTATATTAAAAACTTTCAGCATACTCTCCACAATTCTTTAAAAATTTCCAATTTCACCGCGGTCCTCTCTTAACTATTTTGTGGTGATTTAATAGAGTATGTATGTCAAAGAAGAACATTCAAGGCACTTTCAAGAATAATTTTTCCAAGGGTGTGTTTTATGCGTTTGTCTTCATTAAGACGAACAAGATTAAATAGTACAATAAAGATTTTACGAGGCAAGGAATGCATTCATTTGAGAAAAAACATGAAAAATCTTAATTTTTTATTCTTCCGCGCCCTCAAAAAATTGGAAAACTCAAATCAAGCTATACGGAAATATCCATAATTCACATATGTTCATCAAATGTTATATATAATGTGTAAAGTTGAAAGATAATACGTATTTTCAGTGATTTCTGATATCGATTTAGGGATGTTTGAAAATTAGGACTGATAAAATAGGGAATTTAATGGCATGACTGCAACGATCCAAAAATGATTTTCCACGTTTTTATCATTTCATTCGGTTTACATATTTAACCACTTGCATTTTTATATGACGATTGAGCTACCTTGAGATGCTTCCTTAATAAAAGTGGGAAATAATATTTTTTATGGACTATCCTTGGAAAAGTAATCACCCTCCACCACTTGTAAAACTGCCATCCGAGGCCATGCCGTGGATGGTAGGCATACTAGGATAGGGCGAATTAATTTTCCATGCCGTGTTACGCGCGTTATCTTTTTTCTTGTCCAGGACCTCAAAAATTCTGAATTCCACATTTATGAATTTTTGGTGAACAGTGCGTCAATTTTCATATTGTTCTGGTAATTTTCAACACTCCAATTTTTTGACATCAAATTTGGAAAATTACTTAAACTTTAAAATGTACAAGTTTGTCACAAGATTCTGTATCTAAACGCTCCTCATACGAGAAATCTAACTGATATGCATCACTAAAAACAAAAACAGCCAAATTCCGGAGATACACTTATGAAGGAATGGTATTAAACTCATAATTCACTAACTTGTTACACGATGGAGGAACGTTGGATTCCCATCAACAGCCATGACCAAAATCGTAAATAGTAGCCACTTTCCCCACATGATCATAAGTGTCATTGAAAAATCCCCGAAAATGGCACGAAAAAATTCCACTTCATCAACTTTCGGAGACAATATGCTGCATCCACCTGGTTGAAAATTCCGTCACAAAATTGATATGCATTGACGCTTATGACGAATATATAGCACTGCCCACTCCACTTCCACCCTGACATTGGAGGTCCCTAATGAGAAAATTTGAAAGTCCCGACAGATTACAGAAATTATGCAATTATTCTATTCTTTTATGTCTGTATACGCAATAATCTAACACTTAACATGACAAAAAATGGCTTTTAGATAGGTCAGACCTATACCATTCAAAGTACACTAAAGCAAACGTATAATACATACAATGACTGTAATGTTGAACGCCGAGTACTTTTTACGTAATGACAAAACGAAAAGCAATATTTACGAAGTTGATCTCTTCTTCCCTCAACTCTTCCCCATAAAAACATGGTCTGTATTTGGGAACTGGAGCCTTAAAAAGCGAAACTACCTCGTAATATTCATAAATCTTCGGATACCGGATCGAGGAAGCACTCCAATTACCAAAATTCCTGTTATTCAAGATGCAGATACGAGATTGGACTCTGAATAACGATCTCGGAGTATTGCACAAACGTTATTCAATGTAATGGGAGGTCAATAACGAAAATTGGAGGAAGGAAAAATGGATTGCACGGCATCCTCTTCGATGGAGCACTTGTTCTCGTTTGCTATAGAATTATGTAGAGGCATACATACAAAATATTTTCATCTAGGTTCCTATAAAATATCAGAGATTACCCATAGATTCTTATAAAATCTTGAAGATTCTCCCTATAGATTTTGGAGATTTCTGATAGGGGACAGGATATCCTACCAATTGATATATGTACTTTTACTACTGAATTGGTAGATAGTTACTGCAATATGACAAGGTTGCTTGCCAGAGCAATTCTTATGGAGTAGTCAATGTCGAGGTAACCGCTGTGTACCATGACCTACAATGGGATAGCAAATACCAATCTTTCATTTTTTTATTATCACTGTACCCTGTTTTCTATTCTTCTACTCATTATGTGCTTGTATTTTTAAGGACATTTCTGAAACATTGGGAATCTTGAAAAAATGCATAACGTTTTATTGAAGTTGTAAAGTCATCTTTATCCACAAATGGGGGGGAAATCGTGACCCCGATTAACTTTAATTGTAATCTTCATGTTTTTTCGCATGTTTGCGAGCGTGAGTACTGTCTCCTTTCAAACCACATAACATGAGTGTATATAGTTATTTGATGATTAGGACGTATCAATGTCAATACTTCTTTTATATTGTAGAATTTTTTGAGAATCGTTGTCCTTTTTTTGTTATAGCACAGAGGGAGCTTGTACTACATAGTTTGTAGTTCACGATGACGGAAATTTCGCTAAAACATGTGTAATACTCAAAATATTTTTTTAAAAATTCGGGGAAATCATCATCAGAGTCAGAATCAGACCAAAAATCGCGGTAACTTTTGGCTAGACTAAGGATTAAGTATTTGTCGACTTAACAAGCAATAGCTCATATATAAATTTATAACTCATATCACAGATTAAAACATGAATATTCACATTTGACGAAAGGAAGAATCAAGAAAAACAAGTTGAATGTTTGTACTTATATTTCAGGATCCAGGTGGTATATGTTTGCATACATTCCTTGTACTATCGCCCTCCATTAAACCTCATGTACGAAAAAACCATTTGAAATGTATTTTCGTCATTATATGGTCCGTTATGTCCATACCTCTCTCAATTATGTTCGCAGAATTTTTTAATTCTTGTTGTTCTGGTTCAGGAACATGTTTCTAGTATCCTAATCCGTGAAGAATTGAAATAGCATGCAAATTTAATGGAAGATTGGAAAACACTGCCTATTCATTCGTGATGATTATCAAAACATGGTCAAGCTTCACATTGATTCGACCTCCCAAATTTGTAGTTCAATTTTGCGAATATTTAAAATCAAAGCTTAGGATCCACAGTTTACTCTGACATGATTGAATAAAGCAACTCAAGATAAAGGCTTCAAACTCGTATATTTTTACACTACGATATAAACATATTGCCAATCCTCATACTTCACATACTTTCCTTTGAATTCTAAGACATATGGAACTGTAAATAATGCTCAAGTTCTCTCTGACGATATCGCTTAATCTTAACTGAGTCTTATATGCACATAAACTATTTTCTACTACTCTTTGCACGTTTGGTAGGAGTATTTTCGGTGAAACTCTGATCTCTACTCTTTCTGACACTTCGCCTTAGCGTTCCACTTCCGTTAAGGTCATTGTTCGCAGTTGATTTACTCGAAGACGCATTGGAGCGCCTTTTGGGTTTCTGATCTTCAGCCTGTTGATCCGGAGACAGGTCATCAGTTTTTCTTTTGACTGTCTTCACCACTTTGGATCGGGAACTCCTTCTGATCGACTCATTCTGGAAAGCATTCTCGTCCTGATCGTCCTCCTCCTCATCGCTATCGTCATGATCTTTGTTTCTCTTGCTCTTCTGCTTTTGCTTCTTACTGGCAGTCTTCATAGGTGGTGCCATAGGTGGAGGCATGGCTTCCTTGTCCTTATCATTGTCCTTATCCCTTTCTTCATCATCATTCGATAGCTTCTCAATCTCATTTTCCAGGTGTGTACAAATTTCCTTATTCTCAGATTTTTTCTTTGCACCTTCAATAATATCCTTAAGCGCCTTCTGGACTTCCCTAATGTGCAACTTATTCCTGATCAACGGCAAATTAGTTGTTAGTCTTCCAATTCCCTTCTTACCCAATTGTAACAACGACAAACAATATGCAAGATCTCTACACTGTCTGTCTGTCGTTGCCATCTTGAGTCTCTGGCAGATTTTATCAAGTAAAGCATCGCTTTCCTTCTCCTTCGATAGTAAGCCCAGAACATGCTTAACAATCAAATGAAGATCATCCTCCTTCACATCAACATCTGCACTGGTTAGTGTCGATAGAATATCAGGAAGAATATTATACAGAACATTGCCTTTACGTGACAACTCCTCGAAGAATTGTTTGGTCTCAAGTCTGATACTCTCATCCTCATCAACAATACATAAAGCCATTTCTGACATTTGTCCTTTTGCTCGAATCATCTCTCGTTTGACCAGACTAGCAAGAACTCTGACAGCAGTTTTTCTGACTGATACTTCCTTATCTCTTAATCTTCCGTAGAGGTGTGCAGTCCAGGGCTCTACCTCATTGGGAAATCTAGTCATAAGATCAGCAAGACCTATGAGAATATTGCCTCGAATTTCGGGTAATGTTGATCTCTCAAGAATCGTGATCAAAAGTTGGAGATTTTGCTGACAAAACTCAGCTGATATCGACATCATCTTTGTGAGCCCCTGAACCCCAAATGCCTGAACATAAGGGTTCTTGTATTTTTCTGGATACTGGCAGACATCAATGACAAGAGGGCTAAACAAGGAGAATAATCCCTCGCCCTTAATTATGTGACATTCCAATTCAGTTTCTATGGCCTCAGCATCTGCATCATCAGCAGTTGCGCCTCCAAGTACGTCTTCTCCAACATCTTCAGTGGTTGAAGCATCTGCATCTTTCTTACGAAAAATGGATCGTCGAGCTTTTCTAGCTGATGAGTGACTTGACATTGATAGTGAAGATACTACTGAAACATTACTGGCACGCAGCATCTGTTTTCTTCCTTTCTTCGCTTCTAATATCGCATTTCTACGCTTGGATTCTTTATAAACTGAGGTGTCTAGATGAGCCATATGCTTCATGGCTGCATGTCCCACGAAGTACAGTAGTTTAGCTAAACAGGATGAATCCACCTCAGGTTCTTTCATGTGATCATTAAACCCGCTCAAGAGATCTTCTATCAATTTCTCCGGTTGATTAGCAAGATGATAAATTACATTTACAGCATCATGAGCAAATGACACATAAGTATCGATATCATCACCTGCAAAATGATTTTTCAGCAACTTAACCAAATTATCAAATAATTTGTGGTCGTTTACAAATCTGATAGGACTGTCTGAAGGGTTGTCAATCTTGATAGTCAGCAAAGCACGACAGGAATCTCGCGCAAGAAGAAGATCCTGATTCTCCTGGATTTTCAACCCTACTTCCACGATATTGTCCACATTTTTAATGATGATAGACGGGCGAGTTTGTGCTGCCATGGCAAGTAGTAAAATAGCAGATCTACTATCTTCTACTGTTGTCCCAGGTGTTTTCATGGCAAACGTTTGTAGTAACATGAGTAAATGCTCATCATTGAGATCTTTATTTTCTATCCAAATTGATATGAGATGAGCCAGTGCGGGGCTCTGGCTAGGCTTGAGTCCTTTGAAGAGGCCTATCAATCCTTTGACTGCAAATGACGTCGCTACCTTTCGTCCATCATAAACCAAGTAAATATCTCTGTAGATTTGCGCCACATTATTACGAATCGATTCCTCTCTGCTGAATACATGAGACAAAGCCTTTTGTATTCCCACAGAAGCCCCAGGAATCTTTAACCTCAGTGCAGTTGCCAGCAGAGTACAGGCTTCTACAGCTACTGTTACTGTTGGGGAAAATAGCATTAGCTCAACCTGATTCAAAGCATTTTCAATGGTTGATGCAAAGACTTCAGCACTGTGCAAAAACCCAAGACTTTTTCTCATCTTCATGATCTGCTTCATTTGCTCTCGGGAGTTGGCTGTACTCTCTTGATTATCAGAACCCTCTTTTGCGGACTCCATAAAAATAAAGAGAAGCATGTAGAGGTAGGACTGTTCTTTGTCACTATCGTCAAGACTGTCAACTGTGCAGTCCTCATCTCGACTGATCTTGACGATCCTTTTGACAGATGCTCTAAATTTTTTCTGAATTATTAGATCTCGTATTTCTTCGTATGTTTCAGTATCATCCTGGTCATCTTCTTCTTCTTCATCCTCGGACGATTCTTCATCGTTTTCATCAGCAATATATTCCTTAATGGCACTTATAAGCCCGGGAGATAATGTCTTCCACAATTCCATACGTTCGTTGTGACCACTCCCAGACGCTGCTACAATATCGCTTTGGATTTTTTCGTACTTAGCTGTCATTTCTTCCTTTCTCTTCTGAATCTCACGTCTATCGATATAAATGTTGAATGGATGACTTTCCAGCAGTGTTCGAAGAAGCACAAGAGCTTGTTTACGAACAGTCGCTGATTTTTCACGTAGATGAAGAACTGTAATCTTCATTAGAGATGTGTAACGTTGCATTGGAACTGCTCCCTCGCAGCATAGCTTCTGAAATACCTGGAAAACTTTAGATCTTACGTAGCTGTTGATATCCCTGGTGTATGTTTCCAACAGATCAAAGCAATTACTGCGTTTGATTTTTTGCTCATTAGTCAAATTTACTCCTGTAAGTGCGTTTTTTATCACCACACCCAGAACGTTTATGGCACAGTTTCTCATTGAGTAGCAATCGTTAGTGAGATAATCAGTGATCTTATCCAGAATTGGCAGGACCAATTCTGGTTTTATCGTTGCAATAGCCTCAAGGAAAGAAGAGACGTAGCGTGCTGAGGTGTCATCGAGACTGGTTTGTTCGATTTCTCGAGCTAATTCAGAGATAAAACCTGGACATCCATTTGATTTGACCATTGAAACTATTCCTGCAGCCAGATATGGACCGAGTGCCTCGTGCATTTTCACCAATTGGATTATTTTGATAGTGCAAGCGGTATTGTGGGAGTAAGGAGGTTTTACTAAGACTCCCAAGATCTGGCAAATTGTATCTCTCACTTCTGAATTTGTTTTATTCTCCTTGTCATTTTCCAGAATCTTGTAGCAAAAGTCAGCAATGCTCTGGACAAAGGGATCTTCAACTGCTGGTGGAGACCAGAGATTTTGCAGCGGTAGCAATAGCCAACGATGGACAGACAGAAGAACTTTGTTCCGACGAATCTCCCACTCTTCTCTCACTTCTGCCTTTTTTGCATTCTTCTTCTTTTTTCCAGATTCGACCACATTTGGCTCGATACCGAACGTTGTGTCTTCCAAGTAGCACATCAGAGAACCCAGAATATACACATGCATCTTGTTGACACAGCGCGACTGATCCTGGGATTCCGCAGTGGGAAATTTCTTTTCCATGTCAGCGATAAGGAATTCCAGAGACTTTGCGATTCGATCGAAGGCTCGAACCCTCAGCGCGTAATCCAGTTTATCGCCATGAATCAAGACGGAGAAAAAGTCATCGAAGTGCTTGAGGATGAAATTGGAGCCATCGTGTTGCAGAGATGTTCTGGTTGCTGTGGATACAAAATAGAGGAACATGGTTATAAATTATTGCAGCGACACATTTACAATTTGTTTGAGGGATGCAATTCTGTACGGTTCTGGTGAAGATTTCCGAAAAAAGGAGTCTACGAAAATCAATATCGCAGAAATGACAACTTGAACGATAAAAAACTTGAAGAAATGACACATTCGGTTTTTTTATCGTTAGAAATAAACCTAGAACTTACGTCTGATTAAAACAAGTGTATTCTATTTATTTTTTTTGCCCGCTTTGCATATCGTAAAATTATTCTGAATAGATGTAGGTGTTTGAGTGCTAACAATGAAATTACTCATTTCAATTGGAAAGGATAATTCCTTGGAAGCTATCAAATATAGGCTATTGTAATCAGCAATGTTCATCTGAGGAAAAATTGAATATTTTATACAAGATGTAAGCTGTACATTTAATGTTTATTTAGTCGATTACAACCCCAGACTACGGAATCATTGCACGGAATTATTTCACATGTGGAGATTACATTAGAGAAAAAACAGACTTTATTTATAGTAATAATTTTTCGGGAAATTCCATTCTTGGTCATAAGCATCCATCATAACTATCCATGACCCATTCCAACTTGAATATCAAACTGTTTTATTCACAAAAAAAATTGTACTTTTCAGTGCGATCCCTGACCAGAAATCAAAAATACAAATTGACAATTTTCGGAGGGGTCGTGGAATTTTTATACATTCTCGCACATATTGCACTTATTTCAGCAGTGGAATACATGGCAAAGCCAATCCCAAAATTTCAACTACTCTTACGACATCGTTTTTGATATATAGAACGTGAAAAATGGGAAGAGCATGATAATACCGTCCTTTAAAACATTGCGTTTCAAAAAAATGCCATAGTTCAAGAGTTTGAGATTAATTGTCCAATTTACCCCCGCTAAATATCATTCACAGTTTATGGCCAAAGCATATGACTTTTTCGCAGCATAATATTGAAAACACATGGGAAATTCCCTCTATGAGAAATATTAGTTGGCGCCAAAAAATCTATCATAACCTAAGATGCACGATTGTTGAATATATTGTTTCAATTACCATCCAAAGCTGCATTGACGGAACGCACGGGGGTTAACTCTTTCACATAATAACGGCCACTCCTCTCCTTCAAAAGTTCATCCTTGGTAAATGGAATAACAAACTCCATGTTGAATTGTTTGTGGGACTCTTGACATTCACTGATCAAAACAAACAAATTTATATTCACCAGTATAATTCCTCAATCCAGCCCAAACTTCAACTCACCCTTTTGTATTCTGGAGGATTCGATTTACCTCAATATGTCAGCGAAGAATAAAAGTTATTGGTAAATCTCCACAGATTTATTACATTTTCAATAATTCAATGGCAAAAAATGCGAAGCGTCGCATGGTGAACAGAGGCAACTGTTTCTGTTTTCAACCGCTTTTTTGAAACCAGTTCCGCCAACTAAACAGTGATGAATATGAATGCGCTTCGGCTTTTTCCGGAAGTGACTCGGTTGGGGAGGTGAAATTTGAAATACAAAACCAATTGCCGAGTAAACATTTAGTTTCAAGTTTTTAGCAATTTGATAATGGAGCGATATTTAGTTGTGGGTATAAAAGACTCAATCCATAAGGCAACGAAACCGTTATAGCTTCACGCTCCTCTCTCCTTATCTCTCTCTTGCTTCATATTCATCGTAACTTTATACTCACTGAAAAATGTAATAATTCAAAACCTTAGGTACCCCCGTTTTTTCTACTAAACTCTCTTCTGTTAACAATTTTCTATCAGCAATGACTTTATTACGGATTTTATTCAACATTCTAAACAATAAATTTATATTTAGCTATATCGATCTATCTCTCGCTCTCACGCGTTGCCGCCTTTTTCGGTCATTCAACGGCGGCCCTCTATCGTCAGAAAACGTGAAGTATTCAAAATCATACTTTTATTTTTTTCTAAAAACTCAGACAGAAGATGAAATCCACTTGGGACCATGTACCATTTCGATGCTAGTA
The DNA here is from genome assembly GCA_026005395.1 of Asobara japonica. Lineage (NCBI taxonomy): Eukaryota > Metazoa > Arthropoda > Insecta > Hymenoptera > Braconidae > Asobara > Asobara japonica. The sequence goes on from BQMI01000334.1 coordinate 6,787,016, forward strand.
TTAATACGTGAGGGGAAATGAATACGATTTCTCCTCTCCAGCTATGTTTATTAGATTTACAAAAGTTAACGTAATTGCATAGAATAATTCATGAAGAAAATTAACGTAGTATTGTTTGTATGTTATTGCTTGGAGATGCACTCCATATTTCTATTTGGACGCAAACATACAATGTTTCAAGGTAAAAAATTCAATGTAGCCAACGATGAATCGTTTTTGATTTTTAATTCCATGCCATTATCCATCTCAAAAGTTCAGTAGCTCGGCCCTGGATGAAATGTATCTTTTAGTGTGCAATGACGTCTCGTGAATTCTATGAAATTTTCAAGTTAGCATTTGAAATTTTAGCAGAACAAACTTAACATTCGAAATCACGTATAAAAACGTCTAGACGCAAGTATAATTCGCAACATTTTCTCAGTCAGTTGACCTATGATGCAATATCATGTTTTGCAAGCTATTGTCAAATAGATTGATTAGTACATTGTTAGCACACGGGTTTCCTGGCTGCTTTTAATCCTTTACTTGTCCTTCACTTGCCCGATCATCCTTAAACTTCCGCATCAGGCGTGTACTAGTTACACTTTGGTCAGGCCCACCTGCTCCAATCTATAACAAACAATGAAGTCTGAATTATCATTCGATTGGCTGGCGCCCGCCGTGGACTTTGCGTTCTGAAATTATGTGGCATACTCAATGGCAGTCTGACATGCACCAGGCTTAAGCCCTTCTCGCCTCTGGGCATTGTACAGCTCCAGACCGCTGATGATACGATCACTTGGCGGAAGAGTTGTCAGTCCGTCACGGATCTCCTCCACCGCGCTGAATACTCGAATTAAATTTCTTCCTGCGAGTTTCTCAAGATCTGCACGCGTCCACTCAGGCTCGTTATCCCGACGATCATAGAGTCGGTCGAAAAGATTTGGATATTTAGAAACATCCTCCAGTCCCTTAGGAGTACTGAAAAAATAATGTCCACGTGGGCATCCCCGAAAAATCGGAAGTTCAAAATTAGCACTTCAATAATTATCATTATCAACTCACTCGCTAATTCCATCGTAATCACCGCCGATCCCAACATGATCCGGTCCAATCAAATTCCTTATGTAATTTATGTGATCTGAGAAGGAAATAGAATGGTGGAATTAGAATTCTAAAATAGACAATTATCTTTAACGCTCATTATTTGTCATATTCATGATTGTCACGTTAATTCTGTTGAAGCGATAAGATATGAAAATGTGCAAAAGGTAAGGTAACTCCATTTCAAGAAACGTAATTGCTGATTGTAGAAAACCATTTAGTTTTCAAGTCCAACAATTGTAAACAAAAAGGGGAATATCCTTTGAATGGGGACATTGAACATTTTTCGGATTAACTTTGCTTCTTTTCAGGGCGTGCAGGCGGTAACACCACTGTAAAAAGGAAGTAAAAGCAAATTTATTCAGAGCTGCCTGTGTGGGTGTTTGTGGTCAGGTTTTGAAGAAAACTACATTTTCGTTGAAGTATATTTCGAAAAAAAGAATTCCAAATGGAAATTGAGAAATTTAACAAATTCGATTAGTAACAGCAACCCTGGCGGACGGGTCGATTGCCATTCGAGCCTCGGTCGATTGTGGAATCGACTGTGCAGTATGTCGATTACGTTTCGAGTACAGATCGATCCACATTTCTGGAATGATCGACCCACGATCGACTAAATACCGAGTCGGTTGCCGGGCGACTGGACTTAATTTTTGTTTTTGTTTTTTTTTTTAAATCTATCTTTTCTTTTTTTTCTTGACAATCGACTTGGTGTTAGGTGGATCGTGAGTTGGTTTGGGGGAAAAAATAAATTCCAGTCGACAGTCAAATGACCCGGTACTTCGTCGATCCTGGGTCGATTATTTCAAATCAGAATCGACTTGTACTCGAAAACTAATCAACATACTGCACAAGTCGATTCTGTAATCGATCCGTCCACCAGAGAAATCGGCACATTTTCACTCTCTACTATTCTAAAATCTTGTGCCCTGTGTACCTTTCTTGTGCAAGTACTTTAAATGACTACAAATACATTACCAACAACATCATCGACTGTGGTTTCTTTAGTCTCATTGCAATTGACGAAATTATTGTAGAAATTCACCATCACGATACCATTATTTTTTTTCTGCAAACAGATATTTCAATCATAAGATGGATATGAAGTTACGGTAATTAGAAAAACATAATTGCAAATATTGAATCGAAATTTATCTGCAACGTGTAATATGTTGAACGGATTGCATATGATTTTATAAATAATTTTTTCAGTGTTTGTTTTTCAATAATTAATCATCGACGTTACATCTTATGGCATTTTTCAGGCAGGGTAAATCGTTTAGAAAGGTGTTCTGGTAAAACAAAAACCTGTTCCTGTTTTCTCCTAGTGTCGAAATGGTAATGAACTGTTGTGGAAAATCTGCCTAACAAACCATATTTATGATACAGCGTCGATTGCTAATTAGTTAAAATGCACGCTGAGAAAAATAATTTCAAGAAATGGTATTTGATTGAATCTTTCGAAAACCTCCCCTATGGATTTCGAAAATACCTAATTTACGTTCTACGGATCAGATGTTTTAATTCACGTAGATTCACTATTGCAGTTAGATTTCGTAATTGGCAGGTGTAAAGTACGTACAACCATGTGAAGGACATCGTCCGGAACATTCCGGTAATGGTCGCAAACACTGAAAGATGATGAATGCGAAAAAATTACTGGTGCTTTCGTCACAGCCAGAACTTCTCTCATGACATTGTGGGACACGTGGGACAGGTCAACCATCATACCTAAGCGATTCATTTCATGGACGATTGTCTGAAAATATTGTAATCTTATAATAGTCGAAGAATTGTTCTATACTTAGATTTTCAAGGGATTATACTACCATCAGACTTTCAAAAACAATCTTTCCATAATACAGTTATTTTTATAAATTTGATGAACAACTAAATTACCTTTCCGAAATCAGTTAGATTATATACAGAGCCTTCATTAACCGTAGAAGCATCAGCCCTGAAACCAAAAAACTCTATTTTTGAATGCATACAATAAACTGAAACACAAAAAAAAATTATTAAAAGAGTGCATTAGCTATGAGCTTAACTAAGTTGTGTATTCAGTATTCTTGACAACTGCAGAAGGATTCCTTCCACCAATAGTTCTGAAATGATCAGTTGCTATACGCACCAAGGGGTATTACACGTGTGGGTCAAAGTTACATAACGAACGCCCAACTCATAGAAAATCCTAAGAACTCCAAGACTCGCCTCAAACATATGTCCACCCTCGACCCCAATCATCGAAGCTATTTTGCCACTCTTCCAAGCAGGTTCAATGGTCCCGGCCTCAGTCACAAATTGCAGGTTGTTTGGGTATTTCTTAATCAATCGCTTGATCACATCTATCTGCCTCAGGGCCAATTGAACTGCATCTTTATATTGGGAATCACAGCTGACGTAGGCTGCCCAGAACTGAGAAAAATCACACGCAATCATTGCATTAACACCATTCAAGATTTTCTACGGTCTTTATACAAGGTCCGAAAAAAATAAAGAGTCCGGTAGGAGCTAGTCACGGGAAGAGAAAAATGGTCAATGCAGGTATGTTGCAAATTGTAGAAGTCGGTTCGGATATAAAAAAAACGCCGATTCGGAACATTGCAGGATTTGTCATAAAATATTGCATATCTCCATGATATGTCTTTCGCAATATACTGGACCCCTCTACTTTCAGCGTTCTCAGTCAACTAGCATATGTCTGTAATGAAATTTCGAATAATTTCTAAATGCATAGGTGCAAAATAACGATTTAATATTCCATGGAATATCATCCATATTCATTACACTATGTGCTTCTCCTCTATTACCATAGAAATGAAATGGTCTATCACTTTAATGTCAATCACGTCAATTCACAGAGTCAAATTGATAGATTCAAATATCTGATGCATATTACTTACTTGTCCCCCAATTTTCCCCTCAATCAATCGTGGCAAATCCGTTTTACAAGTGCTGCATACTCTAGTTCCCATTATTGGATCATTCCGTAGGTCCGCATCAAAATGAAATGCCGTGAGATTATTCGAATGTTTCAAATACAGATTCCAGGCTAAATCGTTGTGTCTGAAATCGAAGCATCGCATGATTCCTCTATAATGTATCTATCACGAGCTCTCGAAATTTCGAAGGTAAATATTAACTAAGTCGTCATTAAAACCTTCCACGATTATCTTTCACAGGAAAAGTCCACAATCCCTTGAAAAGCCTATTCCATTTTTCGCGACCTCAAGAACAACATCTACTATTTATTGATATTTTTCGGTACTTCTGAACCAGACAACGCTTAAAATCCAGTACTACTCTGTAACCTCTGAGCGTTTGAGTAAGCCGATGTATATCACCCAAGATTTTTGCACAGCACAACTCGTACATTTTAAAACGTATATAAGATACTAGATAATAACGCCCTTCCTTTTAGTGTGTGTATTCGGTGGAAAAAATTTCAAAATTATGTAATCACCCGTCAATCAACGGTACATCTTTAAGCACATCACTGCCATGGAAGGGTTGAACCCTAAGTCCCCACGAAACTCCAATGACCAAGGCAAGTGCAAGGGAAGCCACTCCAAATCCTACAAACACCATTTTCCCCAAAACACCTGCAACAAAAATGCGTGTCGTTCACTAAAAGACAATTTACACTCACTTAGGACATAAAATTGTTAGATAACAGAGGTAATATCGGGTCACTATTACACAGTAATTTCATTCAATGATATCCATGAAAAAAAAAGCATAAATCATTTCTAACGTTCTGCAATGAATCTGTCACGCAGTCTTCATTACCCCAGAACATTATCATGATTCGTTATGCTACGAAGAGAGAAATCTTGACCGTGCTCCACAGTCGGGTCCAACATTGCCAGAAATTGCAGAATTCGGCTGGTGATGTAAAGCTTCAGTTTTGACTTTAAGCTGTTATTGAATCCTTAAAAGATTGAGCAAACCGTAGATGTAAAATTGCAAGCCTCTTGCAATTTTCTTCATAGTCGAACTCGTCTTTATAACCCTAAGCATTTCTCAATTTACCAAGTTACTTTGTTACCCATTTTTATTAGAAATTTTTTCTTCAACCGGCACTGGTTAGAGAACTCCAAGTTTAATCAAAACTAAAAGAGAAGATTGTACACTCAACAAACGGAATATGATGGAATACTAAGAATTATATAGCCGTTATAAACTATCATGCAAGTCACGTTGAAACGTTTGTCACTCTATTGGATAGATACACGCGAAATCCTTTCATTCGCTTACATAAAATTAAGATGAAGGAATAGTGGTATTATTCAGTGTGGCCCATTCGGACTGATCAAAAAATGTCCCGAGTTTCGTGATGTTAGTTTAGCTTCCTAGTGAGGGTTTCATAAAAGCCCAAATATGTTGTCAACAGATTGGTTAAAGGATGAAGGCATTGTGTAACACTTTTTATGGGAAATTTAATTCTCGACAAAAAATGTTTGATGCCGTTAGTGCCCCTAGGCCCGGCGTCGGTCCTGTGATAGAAACGAAAATAGGAGAAAATACTTCGTACTACGTTGTTCAAAAATATTCTCTCACGGATTCCAACCGAAGCAGGAACGTTCCATTCGTGCTATCCATAAAATGAGACCGCACGGCCGGGCGAGAACCTAACCCGACGCGAGAGGGGGAGTTCCATCATAGGCGACTGCCATGTAGCACAGGAGTTTCTGGAGGTTTACTTAATGAATAATACATCAGAAATCGATAATAATAGATTCCATCGATAATCAAATAGCAAATTTGCCGTTTATGACATCACAATAAGAGTTGTGCTGCCTTTCCTATACTTCCCATTGGATGCCTCCGCTTTAGTCATATTAAAGACGGCCTATGATTGGCTGCCCCGGGCAGGGACACGTTCGTGATGCTACAGAAGCTCTTAGGTCGTTTGCAAACCACTCGTTTGATAAAGTACTTTTCCTCATTGCAGACTATATACTCGAAAAAATTTTCTTAAACAAAAATAGAAGTTCCTTATTGTGTCATATTGCTGGTCATAAATAACCATTAATCGCTATCTGAAATGATCTCAGTGTAAATTCGGAATTCTCCAATCGCTCAATCATATTTTACCTGACATGGAAAAATTGGGATCATATCAGCAATCAAATACTTCTATATATAACGTAGATTTATAATCGAATCAGGATAAATCCGTTTCCGTTGAATTGAGAGAGCTGAAAAGTATGAACTTTAACAGAATAGGTTCTAATTCCTATTCTTATTCCGCTGGTGCCGAAAACTAATGGCGATGTTTACAAAATCATTTGCATTTTCGAATTTGCAAATTTTCGTGGCATTCCAAAATTTGAGATAATCATCAATCTGGTTTTCACGGAAATCAAATTTTAAAGCATCCGCAAATTCCGCGGAACAGAATTATCTTATTCGCTTTTAATAAACCTAGGAGACGCTTCTCTGCCAATACTTATTTCACCATATATCACCGCTTATTTTTAGAACATTCAGAACAAAAATTTGAGAAACGAACAATTCAAAAAGTTGGACGCTCCTCATTGCGTAGATCTGCAAGCTGAATCTATCCGTATTTCATGTTAAAAAAAAGAATAACAAACCATGGAGTCCTTACCTTGCTTTCAATACTGTTACTGCGTGAAATTCAAATCTATTTGAAATGGGTGTTACTGATGGATCCCAAAAAATGTCACACAATGTTCTCCGACAACTAATCTGACGGCTGTTATGGTTAATATCCGACCACTGGAGTAACAATATGCCTATCTCTTGCTTCTGGACGATGCAGTGGACAAACGTCACGCAATTGGTACAGTTATCACGGCATTCCCTGAATGTCACACATGTATCTTCGATAACTTCCCGTTATCTCTCGACCCCCGAATTTTTCAGTAGCTCTGAAAACCGCTAAATAAATCGATAATAGAAAAAATTCCATTGTACAAAGGTAATAATCATACCTCGACAATTGATTTAAGTGCTTGAACAATTAGCACTATAGCTATATTGGTGCACGGATGGTGCTTCCCACATTTTCTCCCAGCTTAATGGATAGTTTCATCGATAATTATTTTTTTCCTTGAATATTCATAAATTTAATTGCTGACGGGCAAATAGTAAAAAACGGAGAAAAATCTGAGGATGATACTTTGTAATAATCAGAGTTTCTCATTTTCTTGGATTTCTGTTAAGTAGCGTTGTCAATCATCTTGTGAGTATGTAATGAATGTTTTGTAAAAATGTCTATAGGAATAAATGAAGATATTGGTAATCAGTAAAGAATAGTAAGTAAGTTCATATATCACATTTGTGTAAACTAATTCGATAAAATTGACAACCTGCGAATGTAATATAAATTTTTTTTTTACGTCTACGCAACAACGGAGAACGATGTTCTAACCACGGGAGGTAAAGAGGCTTTTATTTTGCATGTCACAGAAAAAGAGCGTGTCCCTCATGAGGACATTTCCCCTCCTGTGGTGAGATATAATGATTTCGCACCTACTAGGTGCCGACGAACTGGGTCACAATTTTAATCCAAAGATGTGTACCGTTTGGTCCATGCGAGGATGGACCGGCGGCACCATACATCCACTCTGACCAGATAGTGTAACAAATTTGTGTTTTGCTAGCTTCGGCCCGCTGAGCTGCGTTGACACGAACTCAACTGGTCAACACACTCTAGTATTAGTTCTTGTTGGGGCGGATGAGAATATGTCTCCATGCTTCCTCGCCTGAACTGTACAGTCTTGATATCTAAAGGGGTAAGTTCACGAGCTCATCGTTGGTTCACATTCTAATGACGGGAGGTAAAAAGGCTCTTTTATTGAAAAATTTTAACAGAGCGTGTTCCTCGGGAGTACATTGTATCTCTAGGAAAGTAGTAGCATATTGTACGTCTAGGTAGCAATCATGTGGTTATAATCGATTGTAGCATCACGGCGAGGAAATTGATACCTCCAGGACAAAAAGCTATGATTTAGTCGAGAGAATCTAGGTTAATTCGCGGATTTTCGTTCCTAAATGTATAATAGGATTTTTTTTCTTTTACTCCCGTAAAGGGAGTACGCTGCTGAGAGTTCGCGATTTTATGTCCCTACGCATGAAAAATATTAGTTCGTCACTTTGGTAAAGCATGGCGCCATCAGAAGTTCATGGAGGCAGCGTCATAATTAAAAGGCCCATTTGCGGCGACTTCCGATTTACTTGTGTAATTCGAAGCAATTAGGGGCTGAAGCCTATCGATTGCTTGTCGAAGCAATAAACCTCTATTTTTTCTTACAGACCAGCAGAAACATAGCTGTATACCTAATGTCAATACTGTGTATAATTTTTCGGTCTGTCCTCAGGATCATGTACCATATACTCTGTAATATATCCTCGTAATAGTGCTTAGTGTATTACTATTATTATCCATTCATCCATTATCCATTTGTTTTATTTCTGCCAATTCCATACTACAATGGAAGTGGCAAACATAAAATAATTGAGTCAGAACAATAGGAATTGTATAGATAGGGCATACGAATCGCTGAAAAAACAGATTCGGAAAAGAAAGACTGGGGAAAAAGATCTCGGAAAAAAAGACTCAGGAAAAAAAAGACTTTGGAAAATTATGTCGAGGGTGCCAAAAATGTTCTCCCCCAACATGGGCCGCCCCACTCGGGTGTGGTTTTTACATCGCGATGGTGGGGCTGGTTACAGAAACCCCCATTCGGAGTTCCCATGCTCGGGAGCGGTTTTACAGCGCGTTTTTACCTAGTCTTTTTCTTCCAAAGTCTTTTTTTTCCGAATCTTTTTTTTTCAAAGTATTTTTTCCGAATATTTTTTTTCCAGAATCTTTTTTTCCTAGTCTGTTTTTTCCGACACCCAGGGCATACGAGTTACCACCCGTTCGTTGTCTTCTATCGCCCTTGCAATTTACACGGTATTTCGAGAACCTCCTGATCCTTTTGAAGGTGTTTTTTTTATACAATGCAACACAGTATGATCTCATAAGAGCATAGTAACTCAAGTAGCTTTATCATATTTTCCCGATATAAAGGTAAAAAATGATATGCTTTCAAACCTTTGTATACAACAAACGAGGTAGTAAATCTACCAGTAATTTTGAAATCAGCTGTCATCTATCCAACAATATCTAATCCTCATATTGCGAAGAAAATTTTTCCAGCTCTTTCTTGACGACTTACTGCGTAGTTATCACAAATATCACGGATTATAATACATAAAGTTGATGCGGCATTGATTGATTATGTGACCCGCTTTCTACATGGCAATATCTGTATTAATTTTTTTAAATGTGTTCTTAGAAAATCTATATATCTCAGGGCTCATAAGTCACTACTGTATGCTGAAGGGAATTAAAATAATATAAACCAATTACGCAAAAATAATTGAACAACGAAATATAATTAATTTGAGATTTTCATACGTAATATGTCACTGTGTAATCTGCATTGCGGTTCAAAGAGACAATTAATTCTGGAATTCCCCGGCCCAGGTGATTAATCCAGGGTTAAAAAACTCACCAGAAATACACACTTGATTGCTTCGCATTTCCTTCTGTGTATCTAAGGAGGAAATGTTTCCCGCAAATTATTTATGCATTTTAATGCTGAAAAATCAGGATAATTCTTACGGGAAATAAATTCTAACTTTATTCAGAATAGTTCGAAATACATCGTAACTGTGGTTAATGCTCTACAGAAATTTTTACAAAATATTTTACAGGTTTCTAGAAGATAACAATTTTTTTTCTTATTAAATAATAATAATAACAATATTAAGTATTAATGCTTACGAATTCGTGTTGATAAAAACGAATGATGTTCCGCTAATAGTATTCAAATGCTTGAGGTACTCCCTCCGTAAAAAAATGGACAAAAATTGACAATGAGCTAATGGACAACTGAAGTAGGACCTTAGTTAGTATAGTAGGAGCTCTGAACAAAAATTACAACGAAATTTCAATTGCCCTCGACGCAATTAATGACCCTAACGAGGAGAGCGTATCGTTCTTGAAAGATTCACTGTATTAAGTAAAGCTGTATCCAATTACTTGACTGCAACATACCCGAAAGAAAAAATAACTATACACATTCAATGATAAGCATTTGAAGTAACTATATTAGCACAACAAAATTAATTCCTTCATGATTTCATTTTTGCTCTACAGGGGAGTTCAAGGAAGTCAAATTTGTGGAGATCCTTTTTGTTTAGCCTAATGAGATCTACAAAGAAAGGCCTCATAAAAATTGGCTAACCTAGCATAGACTCAAATATTCGCCATACACTCTTCACATAATTACCGTATAAGTGTCTGAATTAGTTGACGATAAGAGCAAGATATAAACCTGATCTATCAATGTGTGTCAAGTAACTGAATTCCTCGATATAGTTAACGAGTTTTCGTGTCGAGGACCCTCGTGACGATTTGATAATGCGAATTGAAATTACTTTATGGACAAAGTCGGAGAAATCTATTCTAAACTGCGAAATTCGGGCAAAAAAGTTAATGCTTCAAGGATGTAGAATTGAGAGTATTGAATGACCAACAACAATTACGTGCTGTTATGGAACAATTATCGCAGGATTTTCATTCCAAGAATCATTGAATTGAGACGGCTCAAGGCCGGAAATGAGATTTTCCTTATTTCCTTCTTAAAAATAAGAACGAAAAGATTTCCTTACTCAAAAACGTCGTCTACTTTTTTGTTTGTGGTTGATATTTTACGTTGATTTATGAGATGGTCTTTGCCGAAAAAAAAAAATTTAATATTGGAAAATGATTCTAACATGCGGAATTCATTACACTTATTACTTATCTGAAATTCGACCGAAGTCTATTCTTAGTTAGTTAGCTAGTAGTCAACAGTTGTTATGTTGACTCCACCTTTACGTTCATATCGTGAACCATTATTATGGTTTTATTGTCAATAGACATATCATGTTTTGTCATAAAATAATAAACAATTGACAGTATTTTCAAAATTTACGAATTTACAAAATTTATAATCTCCACTGTTCACAGCATTGCGGTTCTTTCCCTGAATGCTTGGAATCCTATTAATTGACAAAGATTAAATTCAATCGATAACGCATACAAATCAGAAAATCAGATCGGTCCGGTCGAAACAAAAGTGCGATAAGATAAAATACTTGTGCCTGGGAATCCAGTAAAATCAGTTAGTGACCTATGCTCCTTCTTAATCATCTCATTGAGCTCACCTAGTTCGCTAATAATGATGCCCCATGATTTTCGTTATTTTACTGTTCTCCAACAGGTCTTCCAATATTACGCAATGTTTCAGTGAAGAAATATACCTATTCTCATATCCTTATCATATTATTTTCATCCGCAAAATCACAATTTCAGACTAACTCCATTTGATCCCTTCTCCGTGATAAAATATTTTTTATTATGTTATTATTTACCTGTCGAACTGTGACGCTACCAAAGCCAATAAATGCCGCGATTATCTGGCTAACCGGATTTAAAATAATCAGACAATCCCACCAATCGCGAGTATCTAAAGCGCTTGAGCCTTTTTAATGTACTTAGTACGAAACAATCAAACACTAAACGTTAATCAAAAAAGATCGAGATAATGAATGATGAGTTGAAAATAATGTACAAAATGATACAACTGATGAGAGTGATATTATTTACAAATTTTTTGCTACTAGCTCGAGTGTTCTAATCTCGAAACAGTCAAATATCTAAAGGAAACTTGGCTCAATTTTTTTTTCGAAATGTCGAGAATTTCAAGGAGGATATCACAATCTTTGGAGATCATTTTTCTTTGGTATGGAGAGGCGAATTGCAGGCAAATTCTCTCATTTCGCTTTACACAACAGGTCTAGGTAAAAATTTTCTTTCAATTTTGAGATATTGCTGAATAGTGACACAAACGAAAACCGACGTAAATCAAGTGAGCGTTTGGCTACTAAAATTTCTTAACTCTCTCCATTGACATCGAATATATCCCAAAAAAAACGTCCTCCAAATACGTAGTTACCCTTATAGAAAGACAGATCTCAAATTGCGACTCCAATTTTGAAATCGGTACAATCTCAGTCAATTAAGAGGCAACACCACTATGATAGTTTAATTTTTTTCATTCACTTAAATAAGTGTTTATGAATTTGCTCAAATATTATAACGCTGTTTCATTTTCTTCTCTTAAAACAATCGAAAGCCCTTTTTGCAGCTGTCGCCTCTTAAAAGCCCACCTCACAATTGGAACCGTCAATCTCAACTTTCACGTGAAACAGTCTACGAAACCTTGTACATGATTTGGCCTCAATTTCACGCACTTTTATAACAATGAGATTAATCGTGATGTCATAAGAACTTGATCCTCATAAGTAACAAAAATAAATAAAAAATTGTTCTCCAAAACAAAAATGAAGATAAATATTTTATAAGGAAAAAGATATTTTCGAAAACAAAATTGAAAGGTAATTTTATCCATTTCGCCAAATTTTCGAAAATAGAATGTGATTTTGTTCATTATAATCTTTCAATTTTCCAAACTGGAGACAATTTTGGTCACTTTCTTCAGCACGTATATCTGGTTTTACTGAAAACATGATAAAAACTGTCTTTCCATCAATATATATGCATTTTTGATTCAAATATGTATGAACATGCAATAGAAAGGTTTGCATTGTGTCCTTTTCCTGGTCTTGTTTATTCGAACGACGTATGCAGATATTTCTTATCGTCAATTTTACAATTTATTCAGTAAAAAAAAGTAAGCTTTCCGATGAAAGTGGAAAGAAAAGTTGATCTGAAAGACTTTAAAGAACCTCTTTTTTTCTGGAAAATTAATGCTCAATACATTTTGTTTTCAGTTTTTCCCAAATTCTGTTCCTCAAAAGTATACCAATTATGTTTTCCCAAGAACAATTTTTTGTCCGTCTTTGTAAATTATGAAGATGAAGTGCTAAGAGTTTGAAGAATACATTTTTCCATTACATACTTACTTTTTGACATAAAAGAAGAGAAAGTCGAACAATGACGGCCAGAGCATGCTACAATTTTTGGAATGTCTCACCTATCTTATTACATTCTCACCGAATCTCAAGCAATCATCAGCATTGATTGCACTGTTCCTTCTCCTTTCCACTCTCTTTCCTCTTACTGCGTAAATTCATAACGAACTCCGGATCATTCCAAAACTGTACATCTCCACTCGCATAAACAACGAATATGGCATTAGTGATCAGGAACACTACGAAAACAATCCAAAATACCAGTTGCCACTGTGCATTAGTACTATCAGGCGCAAGTTTTCCAACAATAATGGGCGTGATGATTCCAGTAAGTGCTCCAATTCCATTAACCACAGCCATAAGTGTTCCAGAATAATTGGGACTCAAATCCAGGGCATTGACCTTCATTCCAGGGTAGAAAGTCCCCATAAGAGTCATTCCAATCGTAAACATAGCAACCACGGTATACCGATCACACCCCACGTAACTGGCGCCGACAATGAAGAGCCCAGGCCCCACGGAAGCGATAGTCGTTCCCAATTTTCGGATATTTGTCCTGGATACATATCCAGCTGTTATCAGCCAATCAGCTATCCAAGAGCTAAAAATACTGCAGAACCACATGCAAAGATACGGCAATGATGATAAATAGCCGTTGCTCTTGATCGAGAACCCAAGGACACTGCTCATGTACTTTGGTAAATCTGTTACCATAGTAAAGAAACCCCAATCGTGTCCAATTTGAGCCATAATTAACGCCCACACTGGGGCCGATGTGAACATATAGCGCCATGGTACGGGTGGTGGTTTTTGGTGGGTATGCTCGCTCATTCTTTCGTGCAGGAATTTCCGTTCGGCTTCGGAAATAAACGGATGTTCGCTTGGATTGTTGTAGCAGACCATCACCCAGACGATGAACCAGAGAACTCCGATAGCGCCAAATACGTAGAAAACAGCAGGCCAACCGATGGTCGCATAATGGAGGATCAGGCCAGAAATGGTCGATGTGAAGACAGTTCCAAGCTGAGCGCCTGCAAATACCATTGATCCGATTTTGGACCGCTCTTCTGGTGGTGTCCATTGGGCTAACATTGCGTTCAAGGCTGGAAATGTTGTTCCTTCCCCAAGACCCATCAGGATTCGGAGAATGATTAGGGCTGTCGAACCCCCTTCGGATACGGCTAGCGGAGTCAGGAGAGTGAAGATTGCCGTAGAAAGAATACCTGAAGCAGAGATGGGTGAAGTTATAGAGAGTGCCGGTTATAAGAGACTACGTAACGTTGAAGAACTATTCAAATTTTGAAGTAATTCCTATTAAATTTTTTCCAACTTGTTTAGAGCTTTTTCAAGCCTTTAGAATGTTGCTGTTGAATTCGTCTGTTTGTTTTTCTTTTTCTACTTGTGTCGTTTATCGAGGTTTTTGCAAGTCGTACATCTTGGAGTGGAAGAGCGAACTTGTAGGATAGTCGAAAATTACTGAACATCATCCAAGTTCTAAGTGAACATCCTATGTCAATATTACAAAATTGCATAGTTCATTCAAATAGAATTTGTGCATGGATACAACTACAGAATCAACATTCATAATAACGATTCTTAAATGTTTTGCGACTGAGCTAGTTTAGCGTAATCGTCAACGGCAAGCTTATCTATTCTAGTTGTTGCTCTACAGCTTGAAGCGGACAGTCGACCAAACGACGAACTTTAACCGATTCGAAGAAAGAATGATGATCAGGTCCCATATCCTTATTGAACAGGATTGAATTAATTAAATATTAAAAACCATTGAAATTTTTGAAATTACTAAATTTCTTTGCAATTTTCAAAATTTTGGTAATGTTAGACACTTAAATTTCTCATTTTTTTATATTCCTCTAGTTTTCGAAACATAGTAAAATCTTCGATCCCATTTATTTATTTATTTTTATTTCAATGTTTGGGCCCCCAATGTTGATTCATTTCATCTTAGATTTCATTTAGATTTAGAGATTCCAATTTTCCCTAGTAACTTCAAAAGCTGCAATTAGAGTTATGTTTATTAATATGGTAACGATTAATGCGGGACACTCACCTAGACCCAGCGAGTATTTTCCACCAAATCTCTCGGAGAGCATCCCTCCAGGTAGATGGGTTAAGACATAGCCCCAGTAGAATGAGGATAAAATTAAGCCCTGAGTAGACTCGTCCCAATGGTACACATCATTCGTGGAGTTGACTTTTGTCGATTCCTTGGTCCTCTCCACATGGCACTTGTCATCGAATTTTTCGGATGAGTTTATGGGTACTGTCATCTCGGTTATCGTTATGGATAAACAAACTCGCATTGTGTAGGCGTTGAATAACGCGAGAAAACCCATTATCGCAAAAACCCATCGTTGCTGTACTCGTATGCCTGGAATTGTTAAGAGGCTTAGTTAACAAAGTAAGTTAACCGTTTTTGTGAAAAGAGCAGAGAAATTAGAATGAAAACTTGTTGAGTTTTTCAAGGCGTAAAGTATCTTTTCTATATTCTTTAATATCATCGAATTTTTTAATTTCATTTTGATTTTACATTTTTATTGTTTAGTTGCATAATACCAACGAACTCTGGAACTTTGATGTGGTAGGTAGAGGAAAAATATTGTTGCGAGCAAATGCTGGAAAACTAAGCACCCTCTGACGTGCTACATTGCTAAGATAGCAAGGACGTGTGGGACGGTAAATAATTTTCCACGACTAGCACGGGAATGTAATATTGCGCTCACCAGGATGGAAAATTCTATACAGGCGGAACAGTTGCGGCGTGTGTGTCGGAACCCGGGAATCAAAAAAAGTTATTGCCCCGAGCTACCCGCGACACTCGTTGAAAATGTTCAATTTTCCAACCTCAGTACACAATATATGACGTTAAAAAATACTCCTCGCGTCTAATTTCATCTCCACCTTGAATTTTCAATTTTTCATCACTGCCCTGTGAAACTCTAAACAATAAAATTAGCCATTTTATGGCCAATAATATTATCTGTTTTATGGACAATAAACATCCGTCTTTCGGTTTCTAAATTAGATGATTAGTAAATTGTGCATTTTTATGTCTTGATAATTTTCTCATTTCACGTATCTCTTCCAAAAATCTGACCCGGTATATTCTGGTAAATTTCATAAAATGACTACTAGTATCGATGATAGGCTTTTAAAATTGCGCCCTCCCTATGAAATATGACAAGTTCACGTTGCACCTCTAAAAGCCAGCCGAGGCTCTTCCGAGGATTCCCCGTGAAAGTCTTACATTTTAAATTAACTTCCATTTCCTATTTATGTGCATTTCTAGATTATAGATTATCTCAACAGATGAAGGAATCATCGTATATAAAAAAATATTTGTATGAACATTAGCTCTATGTAATATGTATGAGACTGTATATGCATTCCGCGCAAAAGTATGTGATTCCTTCATCTATCTATTAGCAATGGAATATCAACATATAGTTTGCTTGATGAGTTTTGAGGTACTTACAACAACCCTGCCATACCGATAACATTTTAGTGATATTTTTAGCCGATTTTTAGCGAATAAATTTATCCAACGCTGTTATAATTGCGTTCACTTTTCAGCAAAATATTATCAGTCCACCAAGCCTTCGAATTCCTTGTCATTCAAGAAGGAAGTTACCATAAACTGACGAATGAAAAATGCAAGAAAAAAAAATAAGAAAGGGACTGCTTCGTTGGTTTTTGTAGATTTAATCGATGAATCAATTCAATGATTCCTCGCGTTTTAATGTTTTTTATTATGGTTCAAGACCATGAGCAACCCCAATGAAAATCGAATCGGCACTGAGGATTCATAACAAATTATAATTCCTTTTATATATAAGTACCATCGATGACTATCATTTTCCCCCCTTTGATATTTCATGCGTACCTCCAAACCCGATAACGAACTGAAGCTCTTCTAGCCTGTAATACCTACACTATGTATCGTTACATATTGAAAAAGATAACCGGGGAAAATCCTGCCAACCGCTATCACTTTACCCCTTCCCGATCTCCAAGTGGCGGACTAACGAAGACAATAAACGATGGAATTCGTAGATATTAACAATTTATCGACAACGGGCTTTGCGGCAAAGTTATCAATGCTGATCAATTATTAGCATTGCAAAGCAGTGACAGGTAAATTCCCAGTGTTTACTTTGACGAAATAATTCGTGGTTTTTTCCGTGCAATTAACAAGTTATAAATTTCGCAATTTTTTTCATCACCTATGGAGGAAATTTGGGCAATTTAAGTAGGTCTAATTGACATGACTCGAAATAAATATGTCCTGGACGTAAACTGTGGATTATGTTGTCGGGGATATTGAAAATTATCCTTATAGCAATCGGGTGGTCAGAGTAGGTAAAATTTTACGGTCGAGTATGCAAATGTGTCAATTGTTTCCCAAATGATATAGAGTCACCACTGGGTTAGCGGCAAGACCATTGAAGTTCCTTGCACCATTGAAGAGGAGTATCATAATTGACTCCAATTGCACCAAGAAATTTTTTTCGTGCAACTAGAACTTTTTTGTTTCTGTACAACGCGTCCATCTTTGTGGTATTGAGTTATATACACTCTGAAAATCTTGAATTCTTCCCAGAATTTGGTGATTTCCCGGGTAATGTGCTGAGAGAACAGGGGAGAAAAGTCCCCATCACACGTTTGTCAATATTTTTTATCCAAAACTAGGAAGCGAATCGTTGGTATTTACTCCGTACAGCATGCTATATAGTGTATGTGAAGAATCTAGCAAATTTTACCTAGCTTAGTATTTGTATCTGATGAAAATCGGTTTATCGATTAATTATATTGTTATCAGTATAAGATTGTAACTGGTATTGGTCTTATTAAATTTCATATCATTTTTTTCAGTTCAAGGCATCAGACTGTCTGACTGTGTAGTTGGCGTAAATTTGATGGAATTCAGTTAAAGCAATCTTGATAAGTTTTTTATGGAGTATCATGAAGTTTTTATGGAAGTGTCAAGATTTTGTGACGTGCATGAAACAGATTACATGGAGTTCTTCGTGATCATTACATCGTGAATCAATGTTAAAAATTTCAAAGATTCGAACCCCTTCAACTTTGACATTTGTAAAATGAAAATTAAAATCATTATATTGTCATTTTTTCTAGTTTGTTCACTAGAAAAAAAATATGCTAGCAGTGTTGGAGAATCGCATAAAATTGATTGTTGATACACTTGAAACCAGTTAATATTTTATTAAATTTTAGCGCTATTAGATTTGCGCAGGTTTCATCATGAAGAATTCACTAGAAATGTGCCTGAATACTTCCGGAATAATTATACATAGCCAATTGTTGCGTCAATTGAAAACATATTTCCGACATTCAGATTTTGGCGACAAAACTTGGAGCATGCGCTTCTTCAGAAATTATCTCGTACTTTTTCTTAGTGGTGGGTGATTCACGTCATTGTTCGGGATGGGCATCGGATTTTAATGGAGATCTCGGAATCTAAAATGGATATCAGATTTTCATGAAGATCTTTTTGTCGATCCCCATTCCCTCTCCAAAAAAGTATTCATACGAATTCCACTACCTCCCTTAAATTCCGAGATGTTCGGTAAAAACTGACTGCAAGGAAAAAATCACTTATCTGATGTTACCACATCGCCACTGGAGCACACTAATACAACGTCATCCTGACAACTTGACTAACAACAATGATGCAACTTTTACATCTTCATATCTGGAAATTTTTACAATCCATGACTACCACCTATTTCGTGTCTCAACTAATTTGTTAATGGAAATGTAGCAATTACCTGGGTTGCGTCGAACAATTGGCAATGCCATTTGAACTGAATGTTTCCTCTTAGGCAGTAGTGGAATAGCTTCAGGCTGAGTCCTCTTATTCCTCATACTCGTGACAATCATCAATGTGTGAAGTGTCATTCATGCATTGCAATGGAGAATTATCTGGATTCTGGAGAATCTTTTAACCCCGATCAAATTTTGTCGTACGTTCCACGGTCTCGATTGATCTCTGTGCAGAAATGTTTTTGTACTGAGTCCTTGCGTACGTTCTGTTATTCCAACAAAAGCCGTTTGTTATCAGGTTCAAAACCACTCGGACCACACAATGCATTGATAACATCGATGAGCATTGAATTATATTCTTGAAACCTTTCCACTGGATCTCAGGTATTTTGATTCATGAAGAAATAATGCGAGAATTTGTACAGGATTTTTTCCTCAGTTTTCTATGTGACCCTATTTCTTCGTAAGTTACTTTGTCGTTCAACAATGATTTTCACATTAACGAATTATTCTTCGAGGTCCTTATCTCTAATGTATAGCATAACAACAACCTGATAATCCGCCACTTTGCAGTGATGCTCGGTTGACAATTATCTAAAAAATTCCACGTGCAGTGACAACGGTAATTGACATGTAGAATCACTGATGCGCAAAATGTTTATTATTTACTGAAAGAGAGATACTGTGAATGATACTTCGAAACGAGACTGTACTGAAGTTATAATATAAAACATAAGGTGGTTCTTTACAGGAGCAATAAATTTCCAACCGATGACGCATATTTTTCCACTTGTTTTAGGTGCTCAAGGTTCTCTTCATGTAGAGCAAATATAAAAAAATTCCAATGTACTAAGACTTGAGACCTGCAGTACTTTTTGGTAGGTATTGTTGGATAGACAGATACATACGATCAAATGTTTCTTGTTTGGTCTTTTCCCGAATAGAGTTTGCGCGCACTGTAGCTTATTTTGTATTTTTTTTTTAATATTTCCAGACCTTGGAAATAGTTTTTTTTTAACTTTTGGAAATTTTACATCAATATGAAAACCAATAAAAGCAAAAGTTTGGTACAATTTCTCACTGCTAATGGAAGTCCAAACTTAGAGGAATTTTCTTTTCTCTTTCTGCATTATGGATGAGTAAAAACAATTAATGATAGATATAAAAAAACACAACCAATGTGGATTATTTGCGCACTGACCCATATACGCAACCCTTATTCCATTTTGTATGAACTCGCAGTCCACAATCTCATTCTGCATGATTCATTCCTAGTGCAATGTGGAGATTATTTATTGTCTTATCACCTACAATGGAATTGTTTCTGAAAATGAATAATTTCATTGTTGATATTTTTGGGAATTTTTGTTTCGCTTTTAATCTATTAAAATCATTGGATTCCTCGTCACTGATACGGGGTTCAATCCAAGATATGAATGACAATTTTTTTTTTGCGATAAAATATTTCATACAAAATTTGTGTAAAAAATTAAAATTAACTTATCGATTAATGATTCACTATTTATCCATCGGGTGATTTCATTTGCTTCTTTTGTGCTTCCGTGCTTTTTGCAAGATTTTTGGAATTTCCGCTGATTGAGCTCGCACTTCTCGCTCCAGATTTTGCCGAATTGACTTGACTTTTTGATCCTGCGAAAAATATTAGCAATAGTAATTGGATCAGCAGATAAATGCGATTAGCTTGAGGAAGAATTTTCTAAAAGAAAGAAGTGGGATTGATATACCGCGAAAAATGGCAGTCATTGTATACACGAGACATTTTTAAACGAGAGGATGTCCACATGAGATAAGCATCATGATTAAGATATTAAGATACAAGTGTAATGAATTTCGCAATCAGTCGGCTTATCTCGAGACTCAAAGATGAAACGTGGATTAATAAAATTTCAACTTTTTTCCCACTCTTCAGAGATGATTTTGCGCTACTTGGAAATATTATGAGTTGTGTTGTTATAGACACTGGGATTATGAAATGCAACAGACAAAAATTTGGAAGATCGGAGAAGAGTCCAATAGAACTTAATGTAATGATTAATTTCCAAATACATAACAGAGGCCTATTGCGTATTGTTTCAATGAGTCTATTCATCTTCTACAAAAAAAAAACTTGGGAACAGTTAGGATTTGACGTTGCGTTGTACGTAATCTTAGAAGTTCCGAAACAATAGTGGTAATAATCTTTTCTTAATTATATTTTGGTGCAAGTAATTTAGATGGACGATTTTGGAAATTTTCGTAAACCAAAGGTTAGAAATTCATGCCAGTGCCCTATTGTCGAAACTTACACACTGATTTCTGCAGTACGCGGTAAACAATGCAAAGGTTTCCTCAATTGTCCAATCTCGTTCGGAAATTTTATTCAATTTTACAAAGGGACAATTGGCTTGATGTGACTTGTGCTCCTGCCATGGGTCATCAGTCGGCTCCCAACCGTCTAGTTGCTTTGAGCAGAAGATACATTCTGCTAAGTCGGGCTCGTCTGAGCCACCAACAGCGAAAAATCCAGCAGCCGCCATTGCCTGCGGATTGCAGGGGTCTTCGGAATTGAATGGCCACTTATCGAAGGTCTCTAGTCGTCCTTTGGACCAAAATTTCGAGTCGACGGTTCTGAAATTTATAGGAATGTTTGTTATGATTTTAAATATGATTCGTTTTGTTCATGTTTTTAAAGGCTCTTCATTCCAAATAATAGTTCTGCTAATCTTTCACGTGAGTTGAGGTATCAATCTGTCAATTTGCTCATCGATTGTGAGTGATTAGAGAATTATCTGGACAATCACGTTTTGGCACAGACATTTTTTCAGGGAGATGACATGATAATAGTCATATCAATCGTTACTGAGATGATATAACTTCCTGGAGTGGATGTCTAATGCTGCCCCACTGTTTAATGAGACTAGGAGATAATGATATCTTACCCATTGGAAAAGCTTATGATTGTACATTTCAAAAAATTGTACATTTCACCAAAATAGTATCTACCATTATGTCGAAGAATACTAAAAATCTTTGCAAATAATAGTTTGTCTTTCTCAATAAAAATAACTCTTAAACAGTCTTTCTCCTCCAGTTTTAGCACCCACCCTAGCGAACTATGAACGTGGGAATTGCAGTTAAATCTTCAACTCCCCCTGTACTTCTATATAGGACTTTCATTCATAAACCAAAAAGAGAATTTCCGTTGTGACAAAATGTCAACAAGTTTAGTAAACAAAAACTGTCAATGCCAATCCAATGTGTTTTTGTTTCCGTAAAATTCTTAATTCTAGTACAATAATTGAACATTTTATCAAAAATCTGACTACGATTGGCTCAAAAAATACTGGAAATTTTTGCAAATGATATTTTGTGTTTCTCAATAAAAAATAGATGGTGAACTGTGTGTCCCGGCATTTTTGCATCTAAGCCAGCTATGATCTTCGAAATTGCATTCAATCCCCCCTGTTGTACCGTGTGGAATTATTCTATTCTTAAACTATTCAATTCACTTAAATCTGGTATCATCTCCTCCACAAACCATCCAAAATTCAAAATTCTGTCATCCCCAAAATAGAGACACTTTGCAGGTTAATCCTGGATCATTACTCCTCTCATAGTTTGGGGAGTAAAAAAAGTCAATCCTATATAGATTAATACTCACAAAAGCGACTCCATAATATTATTTCTTCCGAACTATTTCTTTACGCAATAATATTACTAATAAATTTTTAATTCTCTCGTTATGCCAGCGCATATAACGGTCGTTTGAAACACAACAGTTTACACATATACAATACTTTCAAACGTCCAGTGGCGCCAACTTTCAGAACCTCATTTTTGTGGTTATGGTAGTTCTGCTGTTGTCATGGAAACCAGCGGGAATTGTTGGTTTTGACAAATAGCTGTCAACACGATACAGTTGATTTTTCGCAGTATACAAAGTGATTTTTGATTTTCTCAATAGATTTTCAAGCAGAATGGATGTGCAGGAATTATGTGTCGTTGGAATTATAGGATTCGACGGTTTGAATTTTATTTTTGCGCTGTTTTTATTGTTCAAATCTTTCAGTAGTAACGAGCCGGTTTGCCAGATTACTGAATCTTCTTACCCTACCAGAAAAATATATTTCAGTCGAAGATTTTCCTTCCTGGGAGCAATGTCTTTTTTTTTTTTTTAATGACATTTCCTCGGGCGACTAAATCTTCACCCACTTTAGATACCTTTCAATTATGACAAAATCTCGTTTTTCCCCCATACCTATGTCTCTCGAGAACATAAGTTTTCTCAACAATGTACAGCGTTCACCTTGAAACGAAATAGTCATTATAACGAATTTCTTTAATTCAGGAAGAACGAAAAATGGACTGCATTTACATCCGGATGGTAAACATCTCATTTATTCGATGGGGACCAAAGTCACAATCCGAAATATTGATAGTGGATGTCAGAACTTTCTTGCTGGACACACAAACGTTGTTACCGCCCTGGGGGTATCGCCCTGCGGATCGTTTATCGCTTCTGGGCAACTCACGCATTTGGGTTTTAAGGTAATTGTCCCATTCGCAACCAATTCTGTACTAACCGCACTTTGCAATGCTGAAATAGTAGACAAATCAGTTTGGGCTAGGCATTCGGGTTTTTCTAGCTAACTCATTTCAAAGAATTGTTTCTTTTTCTGATCAGGCCTCTGTCATTATATGGAACTTTGATGGAAAAACACAGCGGGGCAGTTACGAAATTCATAAGGCTAAAGTTGAAGATCTCTGCTTCACCTGCGAGAGCAATTACCTGATTAGTTTGGGTGGCAAAGATGATGGGAACATAGTAGTGTGGGATATTTGCAATAATTCAGCAGTGTGCGGTAATTTTTTTAATAATTTAAATGTTTGACCCATTTTAGTGTAAAATCTATAAAGTACAACACGCAATTATTATATTCTGATAGTTCATGACTTTCACTCAAAGGTGCTCATGCAAGTACTGAAATAACCGGGGACGCCGTAACGGTCGCTTCTTTGAAAACCCAAAATCAATGTTTTCTCACTGGCGGTGAAGAAACTTTGAAGGTCTGGAGATTCAATCCGGAAAATCGAAAGCTTAGTGGAGTTCAAGTGAGAGTAGGAAAACTGCGTAGATCGGTCATTTGCATCGCCATAGATGAAAAAGACGAAGAAGCTTACTGTGGAACATCGACTGGAGATATCATCAGAGCCAGGTAGGAACTTGTCGTTAAAAAAAAAATTAACCACTTCGGTTTTCTCTCTTTTCAGGCAAAAACGAAGAAACTCAGGTTAAATGTTTTGGCCAAGTTTTGAAGAGTAATCTTCGTCAGGCACACTATATACAGCTAATGTCAAACAAACATTAACACAATTTGTTTTTAAATTTATGTGTCAAAATGTAGAAGTCAACCTAAATTATTTGAAAAAATCCATTTTTGTGGACCTAAATAAAAGTATTCTGAGATTTTTAATCGCGTGATTAGTTGTGGAGATATCCGACGTTATATGTGGAACTCTTTTAGTGAATATCTCATAAACTATACGACCAAATGCAATTCTTTGTTCCAAGCAAGTTTTTTGGGTATCCCCAATGGGTCGCGCGAGTATTTTTCAGATACTCGAACATTTCTTCTTACAGACTTAATTATAACAGCGACTTATCCAAAATGGAAACTGTGCAGCCGCCGGTGATGATCGGCTGTTACTCGAAAATATCAACGGATCCAAAAAAACGAAGAACGGGAAATGGTGATCTGTATTCTGGGGGAGTGACGAATTTACTAATTCTACCAGGAAAAAAAATAATTGTGGCAACTGGCGATGGAACAGTCGAACTAGCTAATGTTCTAGAAAAGGCGAAGAGCCCGTCTTGCAAAGAGCTAGTGAAGCTTCCCACAACACCTCAATTACGGCCAGTGAGTATATTTGAATCCTGATTTCTGAACATGTCCATAGGATTTTAAAAAGTTCAATACTTCGAGAATAATTTGTTTCTTCTTACTAATTTGGTGTCTCGCATAAAAAAAAACACTTTGTTTTGGCTCCTTATCCGCGGAAATTTCGACTTCTCTCACAATTCACGTAAGAGGAAAGTTGAAGTTTATTGCCCCGAAATCATGCATCTGATTTGTCAATTAATGAATTGTCTAAACAAAATATGGCCGTTAAAAGTTCAACTGACTTAGGCTTTTTAAATATTTGCACATCTTTCATATATTTGGAGTTCGGCAATTTTTCACATTTCCTGGATTTCCAGAATCTTCCTCATGTATGAGATTTTAATTCTTCCCGATTCAGCGAAGTTATTGTGATGACCCCCATACTGACGAGTCGCAGAAATGGAAAATTTTCACTTTTCCCAACGTTTTACGGAGACTATTCGATGGGACCCCCAGGAAGACATTTCCAACGATTTTAGGCCGAAAAAGTCAAATTAATTTTTTTTCGATTTTGGCCAAATTTAACATTGGGACCTTATGGGGAGGCAAACTTAAATTTTCTAAATTTGAATTTTTGGCCCCGTGTGCGTTGGTACTATCCAATAGGAACCCCTACAAGATATTTCCGTCGAATTTGGGTCGAAAAAGTCAAATTAATTTTTTTCGATTTTGGCCAAATTTAACATTGGGACCTTATGGGGAGGCAAACTTAAATTTTTTAAAATTGAATTTTTGGCCCCCTGTGCGTTGATACTATCCAATAGGAACCCCT
Organism: Asobara japonica; assembly: GCA_026005395.1. Classification (NCBI taxonomy): domain Eukaryota; kingdom Metazoa; phylum Arthropoda; class Insecta; order Hymenoptera; family Braconidae; genus Asobara; species Asobara japonica. The sequence continues at coordinate 6,812,618 of BQMI01000334.1, forward strand.
AGAAGATATTTCCGTCGAATTTGGGTCGAAAAAGTCAAATTAATTTTTTTCGATTTTGGCCAAATTTAACATAGGGACCTTATGGGGAGGCAAACTTAAATTTTTTGAAATTGAATTTTTGGCCTCGTGTGCGTTGGTACTATCCAATAGGAACCCCTACAAGATATTTCCGTCGAACTTGGGTCGAAAAAGTCAAATTAATTTTTTTAGATTTTGGCCAACTTTAACATTGGGACCTTATGGGGAGGCAAACTTAAATTTTTTGAAATTGAATTTTTGACCCCGTGTGCGTTGATACTATCCAATAGGAACCCCTAGAAGATATTTCCGTCGAATTTGGGTCGAAAAAGTCAAATTAATTTTTTTCGATTTTGGCCAAATTTAACATAGGGACCTTATGGGGAGGCAAACTTAAATTTTTTGAAATTGAATTTTTGGCCTCGTGTGCGTTGGTACTATCCAATAGGAACCCCTACAAGATATTTCCGTCGAACTTGGGTCGAAAAAGTCAAATTAATTTTTTTAGATTTTGGCCAACTTTAACATTGGGACCTTATGGGGAGGCAAACTTAAATTTTTTGAAATTGAATTTTTGACCCCGTGTGCGTTGGTACTATCCAATAGGAACCCCTAGAAGATATTTCCGTCGAATTTGGGTCGAAAAAGTCAAATTAATTTTTTTCGATTTTGGCCAAATTTAACATTGGGACCTTATGGGGAGGCAAACTTAAATTTTCTAAAATTGAATTTTTGACCCCGTGTGCGTTGGTACTATCCAATAGGAACCCCTAGAAGATATTTCCGTCGAATTTGGGTCGAAAAAGTCAAATTAATTTTTTTTGATTTTGGCCAAATTTAACATTGGGACCTTATGGGGAGGCAAACTTAAATTTTCTAAAATTGAATTTTTGGCCCCGTGTGCGTTGTTACTATCCAATAGGAACCCCTAGAAGATATTTCCGTCGAATTTGGGTCGAAAAAGTCAAATTAATGTTTTTCGATTTTGGCCAAATTTAACATTGGGACCTTATGGGGAGGCAAACTTAAATTTTTTAAAATTGAATTTTTGGCCCCGTGTGCCTTGGTACTATCCAATAGGAACCCCTAGAAGATATTTCCGTCGAATTTGGGTCGAAAAAGTCAAATTAATTTTTTTCGATTTTGGCCAACTTTAACATTGGGACCTTATGGGGAGGCAAACTTAAATTTTTTGAAATTGAATTTTTGGCCCCGTGTGCGTTGGTACTATCCAATAGGAACCCCTACAAGATATTTCCGTCGAACTTGGGTCGAAAAAGTCAAATTAATTTTTTTAGATTTTGGCCAACTTTAACATTGGGACCTTATGGGGAGGCAAACTTAAATTTTTTGAAATTGAATTTTTGACCCCGTGTGCGTTGGTACTATCCAATAGGAACCCCTAGAAGATATTTCCGTCGAATTTGGGTCGAAAAAGTCAAATTAATTTTTTTCGATTTTGGCCAAATTTAACATTGGGACCTTATGGGGAGGCAAACTTAAATTTTCTAAAATTGAATTTTTGACCCCGTGTGCGTTGGTACTATCCAATAGGAACCCCTAGAAGATATTTCCGTCGAATTTGGGTCGAAAAAGTCAAATTAATTTTTTTTGATTTTGGCCAAATTTAACATTGGGACCTTATGGGGAGGCAAACTTAAATTTTCTAAAATTGAATTTTTGGCCCCGTGTGCGTTGTTACTATCCAATAGGAACCCCTAGAAGATATTTCCGTCGAATTTGGGTCGAAAAAGTCAAATTAATGTTTTTCGATTTTGGCCAAATTTAACATTGGGACCTTATGGGGAGGCAAACTTAAATTTTCTAAAATTGAATTTTTGACCCCGTGTGCGTCGGTACTATCCAATAGGAACCCCTAGAAGATATTTCCGTCGAATTTGGGTCGAAAAAGTCAAATTAATTTTTTTCGATTTTGGCCAAATTTAACATAGGGACCTTATGGGGAGGCAAACTTAAATTTTCTAAAATTGAATTTTTGGCCCCGTGTGCGTTGTTACTATCCAATAGGAACCCCTAGAAGATATTTCCGTCGAATTTGGGTCGAAAAAGTCAAATTAATGTTTTTCGATTTTGGCCAAATTTAACATTGGGACCTTATGGGGAGGCAAACTTAAATTTTTTAAAATTGAATTTTTGGCCCCGTGTGCCTTGGTACTATCCAATAGGAACCCCTAGAAGATATTTCCGTCGAATTTGGGTCGAAAAAGTCAAATTAATTTTTTTCGATTTTGGCCAACTTTAACATTGGGACCTTATGGGGAGGCAAACTTAAATTTTTTGAAATTGAATTTTTGGCCCCGTGTGCGTTGGTACTATCCAATAGGAACCCCTACAAGATATTTCCGTCGAACTTGGGTCGAAAAAGTCAAATTAATTTTTTTAGATTTTGGCCAACTTTAACATTGGGACCTTATGGGGAGGCAAACTTAAATTTTTTGAAATTGAATTTTTGACCCCGTGTGCGTTGGTACTATCCAATAGGAACCCCTAGAAGATATTTCCGTCGAATTTGGGTCGAAAAAGTCAAATTAATTTTTTTCGATTTTGGCCAAATTTAACATTGGGACCTTATGGGGAGGCAAACTTAAATTTTCTAAAATTGAATTTTTGACCCCGTGTGCGTTGGTACTATCCAATAGGAACCCCTAGAAGATATTTCCGTCGAATTTGGGTCGAAAAAGTCAAATTAATTTTTTTTGATTTTGGCCAAATTTAACATTGGGACCTTATGGGGAGGCAAACTTAAATTTTCTAAAATTGAATTTTTGGCCCCGTGTGCGTTGTTACTATCCAATAGGAACCCCTAGAAGATATTTCCGTCGAATTTGGGTCGAAAAAGTCAAATTAATGTTTTTCGATTTTGGCCAAATTTAACATTGGGACCTTATGGGGAGGCAAACTTAAATTTTCTAAAATTGAATTTTTGACCCCGTGTGCGTCGGTACTATCCAATAGGAACCCCTAGAAGATATTTCCGTCGAATTTGGGTCGAAAAAGTCAAATTAATTTTTTTCGATTTTGGCCAAATTTAACATTGGGACCTTATGGGGAGGCAAACTTAAATTTTTTGAAATTGAATTTTTGGCCCCGTGTGCGTTGGTACTATCCAATAGGAACCCCTAGAAGATATTTCCGTCGAATTTGGGTCGAAAAAGTGAAATTAATTTTTTTCGATTTTGGCCAACTTTAACATTGGGACCTTATGGGGAGGCAAACTTAAATTTTTTGAAATTGAATTTTTGGCCCCGTGTGCGTTGGTACTATCCAATAGGAACCCCTACAAGATATTTCCGTCGAACTTGGGTCGAAAAAGTCAAATTAATTTTTTTAGATTTTGGCCAACTTTAACATTGGGACCTTATGGGGAGGCAAACTTAAATTTTTTGAAATTGAATTTTTGGCCCCGTGTGCGTTGGTACTATCCAATAGGAACCCCTACAAGATATTTCCGTCGAACTTGGGTCGAAAAAGTCAAATTAATTTTTTTAGATTTTGGCCAACTTTAACATTGGGACCTTATGGGGAGCCAAACTTAAAATTTTTGAAATTGAATTTTTGACCCCGTGTGCGTTGGTACTATCCAATAGGAACCCCTAGAAGATATTTCCGTCGAATTTGGGTCGAAAAAGTCAAATTAATTTTTTTCGATTTTGGCCAAATTTAACATTGGGACCTTATGGGGAGGCAAACTTAAATTTTCTAAAATTGAATTTTTGACCCCGTGTGCGTCGGTACTATCCAATAGTAACCCCTAGAAGATATTTCCGTCGAATTTGGGTCGAAAAAGTCAAATTAATTTTTTTCGATTTTCGCCAAATTTAACATTGGGACCTTATGGGGAGGCAAACTTAAATTTTTTGAAATTGAATTTTTGGCCCCGTGTGCGTTGATACTATCCAATAGGAACCCCTAGAAGATATTTCCGTCGAATTTGGGTCGAAAAAGTCAAATTAATGTTTTTCGATTTTGGCCAAATTTAACATTGGGACCTTATGGGGAGGCAAACTTAAATTTTCTAAAATTGAATTTTTGACCCCGTGTGCGTCGGTACTATCCAATAGGAACCCCTAGAAGATATTTCCGTCGAATTTGGGTCGAAAAAGTCAAATTAATTTTTTTCGATTTTGGCCAAATTTAACATTGGGACCTTATGGGGAGGCAAACTTAAATTTTTTGAAATTGAATTTTTGGCCCCGTGTGCGTTGGTACTATCCAATAGGAACCCCTAGAAGATATTTCCGTCGAATTTGGGTCGAAAAAGTCAAATTAATTTTTTTCGATTTTGGCCAAATTTAACATTGGGACCTTATGGGGAGGCAAACTTAAATTTTTTGAAATTGAATTTTTGGCCCCGTGTGCCTTGGTACTATCCAATAGGAACCCCTAGAAGATATTTCCGTCGAATTTGGGTCGAAAAAGTCAAATTAATTTTTTTCGATTTTGGCCAAATTTAACATTGGGACCTTATGGGGAGGCAAACTTAAATTTTTTGAAATTGAATTTTTGGCCCCGTGTGCGTTGGTACTATCCAATAGGAACCCCTAGAAGATATTTCCGTCGAATTTGGGTCGAAAAAGTCAAATTAATTTTTTTCGATTTTGGCCAAATTTAACATTGGGACCTTATGGGGAGGCAAACTTAAATTTTTTGAAATTGAATTTTTGGCCCCGTGTGCCTTGGTACTATCCAATAGGAACCCCTAGAAGATATTTCCGTCGAATTTGGGTCGAAAAAGTCAAATTAATTTTTTTCGATTTTGGCCAAATTTAACATTGGGACCTTATGGGGAGGCAAACTTAAATTTTTTGAAATTGAATTTTTGGCCCCGTGTGCCTTGGTACTATCCAATAGGAACCCCTACAAGATATTTCCGTCGAATTTGGGTCGAAAAAGTCAAATTAATTTTTTCGATTTTTGCCAAATTTAACATTGGGACCTTATGGGGAGGCAAACTTAAATTTTTTAAAATTGAATTTTTGGCCCCCTGTGCGTCGATACTATCCAATAGGAACCCCTAGAAGATATTTCCGTCGAATTTGGGTCGAAAAAGTCAAATTAATTTTTTTCGATTTTTGCCAAATTTAACATTGGGACCTTATGGGGAGGCAAACTTAAATTTTTTAAAATTGAATTTTTGGCCCCCTGTGCGTCGATACTATCCAATAGGAACCCCTAGAAGATATTTCCGTCGAATTTGGGTCGAAAAAGTCAAATTAATTTTTTTCGATTTTTGCCAAATTTAACATTGGGACCTTATGGGGAGGCAAACTTAAATTTTCTAAAATTAAATTTTTGACCCCGTGTGCGTTGGTACTATCCAATAGGAACCCCTAGAAGATATTTCCATCGAATTTGGGTCGAAAAAGTCAAATTAATTTTTTTCGATTTTGGCCAAATTTAACATTGGGACCTTATGGGGAGGCAAACTTAAATTTTTTGAAATTGAATTTTTGGCCCCGTGTGCGTTGGTACTATCCAATAGGAACCCCTAGAAGATATTTCCGTCGAATTTGGGTCGAAAAAGTCAAATTAATTTTTTTCGATTTTGGCCAAATTTAACATTGGGACCTTATGGGGAGGCAAACTTAAATTTTTTGAAATTGAATTTTTGGCCCCGTGTGCGTTGGTACTATCCAATAGGAACCCCTAGAAGATATTTCCGTCGAATTTGGGTCGAAAAAGTCAAATTAATTTTTTTCGATTTTGGCCAAATTTAACATTGGGACCTTATGGGGAGGCAAACTTAAATTTTTTGAAATTGAATTTTTGGCCCCGTGTGCCTTGGTACTATCCAATAGGAACCCCTAGAAGATATTTCCGTCGAATTTGGGTCGAAAAAGTCAAATTAATTTTTTTCGATTTTGGCCAAATTTAACATTGGGACCTTATGGGGAGGCAAACTTAAATTTTTTGAAATTGAATTTTTGGCCCCGTGTGCGTTGGTACTATCCAATAGGAACCCCTAGAAGATATTTCCGTCGAATTTGGGTCGAAAAAGTCAAATTAATTTTTTTCGATTTTGGCCAAATTTAACATTGGGACCTTATGGGGAGGCAAACTTAAATTTTTTGAAATTGAATTTTTGGCCCCGTGTGCCTTGGTACTATCCAATAGGAACCCCTAGAAGATATTTCCGTCGAATTTGGGTCGAAAAAGTCAAATTAATTTTTTTCGATTTTGGCCAAATTTAACATTGGGACCTTATGGGGAGGCAAACTTAAATTTTTTGAAATTGAATTTTTGGCCCCGTGTGCCTTGGTACTATCCAATAGGAACCCCTACAAGATATTTCCGTCGAATTTGGGTCGAAAAAGTCAAATTAATTTTTTCGATTTTTGCCAAATTTAACATTGGGACCTTATGGGGAGGCAAACTTAAATTTTTTAAAATTGAATTTTTGGCCCCCTGTGCGTCGATACTATCCAATAGGAACCCCTAGAAGATATTTCCGTCGAATTTGGGTCGAAAAAGTCAAATTAATTTTTTTCGATTTTTGCCAAATTTAACATTGGGACCTTATGGGGAGGCAAACTTAAATTTTCTAAAATTAAATTTTTGACCCCGTGTGCGTTGGTACTATCCAATAGGAACCCCTAGAAGATATTTCCATCGAATTTGGGTCGAAAAAGTCAAATTAATTTTTTTCGATTTTGGCCAAATTTAACATTGGGACCTTATGGGGAGGCAAACTTAAATTTTCTAAAATTGAATTTTTGACCCCGTGTGCGTCGGTACTATCCAATAGTAACCCCTAGAAGATATTTCCGTCGAATTTGGGTCGAAAAAGTCAAATTAATTTTTTTCGATTTTCGCCAAATTTAACATTGGGACCTTATGGGGAGGCAAACTTAAATTTTTTGAAATTGAATTTTTGGCCCCGTGTGCGTTGATACTATCCAATAGGAACCCCTAGAAGATATTTCCGTCGAATTTGGGTCGAAAAAGTCAAATTAATGTTTTTCGATTTTGGCCAAATTTAACATTGGGACCTTATGGGGAGGCAAACTTAAATTTTCTAAAATTGAATTTTTGACCCCGTGTGCGTCGGTACTATCCAATAGGAACCCCTAGAAGATATTTCCGTCGAATTTGGGTCGAAAAAGTCAAATTAATTTTTTTCGATTTTGGCCAAATTTAACATTGGGACCTTATGGGGAGGCAAACTTAAATTTTTTGAAATTGAATTTTTGGCCCCGTGTGCGTTGGTACTATCCAATAGGAACCCCTAGAAGATATTTCCGTCGAATTTGGGTCGAAAAAGTCAAATTAATTTTTTTCGATTTTGGCCAAATTTAACATTGGGACCTTATGGGGAGGCAAACTTAAATTTTTTGAAATTGAATTTTTGGCCCCGTGTGCGTTGGTACTATCCAATAGGAACCCCTAGAAGATATTTCCGTCGAATTTGGGTCGAAAAAGTCAAATTAATTTTTTTCGATTTTGGCCAAATTTAACATTGGGACCTTATGGGGAGGCAAACTTAAATTTTTTGAAATTGAATTTTTGGCCCCGTGTGCCTTGGTACTATCCAATAGGAACCTCTACAAGATATTTCCGTCGAATTTGGGTCGAAAAAGTCAAATTAATTTTTTCGATTTTTGCCAAATTTAACATTGGGACCTTATGGGGAGGCAAACTTAAATTTTTTAAAATTGAATTTTTGGCCCCCTGTGCGTCGATACTATCTAATAGGAACCCCTAGAAGATATTTCCGTCGAATTTGGGTCGAAAAAGTCAAATTAATTTTTTCGATTTTTGCCAAATTTAACATTGGGACCTTATGGGGAGGCAAACTTAAATTTTTTGAAATTGAATTTTTGGCCCCGTGTGCGTTGGTACTATCCAATAGGAACCCCTAGAAGATATTTCCGTCGAATTTGGGTCGAAAAAGTCAAATTAATTTTTTTCGATTTTGGCCAAATTTAACATTGGGACCTTATGGGGAGGCAAACTTAAATTTTTTGAAATTGAATTTTTGGCCCCGTGTGCGTTGGTACTATCCAATAGGAACCCCTAGAAGATATTTCCGTCGAATTTGGGTCGAAAAAGTCAAATTAATTTTTTTCGATTTTTGCCAAATTTAACATTGGGACCTTATGGGGAGGCAAACTTAAATTTTTTAAAATTGAATTTTTGGCCCCCTGTGCGTCGATACTATCCAATAGGAACCCCTAGAAGATATTTCCGTCGAATTTGGGTCGAAAAAGTCAAATTAATTTTTTTCGATTTTTGCCAAATTTAACATTGGGACCTTATGGGGAGGCAAACTTAAATTTTCTAAAATTAAATTTTTGACCCCGTGTGCGTTGGTACTATCCAATAGGAACCCCTAGAAGATATTTCCATCGAATTTGGGTCGAAAAAGTCAAATTAATTTTTTTCGATTTTGGCCAAATTTAACATTGGGACCTTATGGGGAGGCAAACTTAAATTTTTTTAAATCGAATTTTTGGTCCCGTGGGCGTTTATACTATCCAATTGGGACCCCTAGAAGACTCTTCACTCGGTTTTGGGTCGAAACAGTCAAATTAATTTTTTTCGATTTTGGCCAAATTTAGCATTGAGGTCTTATGGGGAGGCAAACTTAAATTTTTGCAAATCGAATTTTTGGCCCCGTGTGCGTTTTTACTATCCAATTGGGACCCCTAGAAGACGAGAAGGCTTTATAATGTTATTCCTTATACAAAAATACGCACATAATGGTTCCTGACTTTCTTTTATAACTTTCAGGGCGTAGGCCATATCACTGGTTGGCAATTTCAGTTGTTGATATCGCTCTATTACACGGACGGTAAAAGTCACATAGAAAAGTTTTGAATAAAATTTGTTCCCCATATAGAAACAAACATTTTTTGTTGTATGATTTTTTTTGTAACACTTATAATTAAGGCGATAGCGTTTAGTCTATTCCATATTTTCGACACACACACACAGAGAATATCACATCGAGAAGTTCATGATGCGACCTGGTGAGGGAAACACGTATGTCCCGTTTCTTTGCCCATTGCTCTATTCATTCCTGGTATTACAGATAATCACGGCACATGTTGGAGGAGCAGTGACATCCGTCATCGAACATGGTGAAAGATCCTTTCTGATTGGCACTTCCTTCTGCGAAATTAACCATATTTGCCTAACAGACTTTTTCCCCAAGATGATTCTCACCTGTCACATCGACGCAGTTTACGATGTTGCATTTCCACAGTAATTAAATCCCATTACTTACTTTTTCCAATAATTTCGTTGTCTCACTACGATTATTTCCAGCAATTACTCCGAAATATTTGCAACTGCAAGTAAGAATGATATTCGACTATGGAGGCTAGAGACACGAGAAGAATTGCTCAGAATTACTGTACCCAACTTTGTATGCACGTGTCTCTGTTTCTCATATGATGGGAAATTAATTCTATCCGGTAAATTACTACACATCATTTGTATCATGTCTTTTAAATGAAATGACTCAAAATTTTTGTTGATACCCCGAAATATTATCGTTGTTTTTCACAAAATACAGCGTGGAACGACGGAGTAGTTCGAGCATTTAAGCCGCAGAGTGGAAAGTTATTTTTTTCTATTGAGAATGCACATACCAAAGCGGTGTCCGCACTCTGGCTAACAAAAGATGGAAAGAGATTGGTGACAGGCGGTTGTGACGGTCAAGTACGATTTTGGAGGATTTTGAAGAACGCTCAGTACTTGAAGAGCCTCCTGAAGGAGCACAGGGGTGCCATAACAGCTCTTCATGGATCGCAGAATGATGAAGAGGTCGTGAGCTCCAGTACTGACGGGACTTGCATCATTTGGGATGTCAAGTAATACACGATAGAATCGACTTTACTGAATTAAGTAGTCTCTGAATTAATGTCTTGCTATTGCTATGAAACTCAAGGAAACTTAATGAGATTTTTTTTATACAGCAATTGTTGTCGGAAGCAAATTCTCTTGGGTAACACCATGCACATGGCGACGAAATTCCACCCAAATGGTCTCCAGATATTGACTTGTGGCAACGATCGAAAGGTGAGCTACTGGGAGACCCTCGATGGCTCAATAATTCGAGAGATTGAGGGCTCGACTGTAGGTGCCTTGAACTGCCTGGATATCAGCGCCGATGGACGCTACTTCATAACTGGAGGTAGTGATTGTCTTCTGAAATTCTGGGACTACCACACGGCGGAAGTGACTCATGTGGGAACTGGCCATGCAGCCATTATCATAACATGCAGGTTCGTGTAGTGTATTATACCCCCAGGAAGTAAAGGGAATTTATTAACGAATGTGGCTTTATAACCTGAGCCGCAGACTGGAATTATCATCATACGGGATCCTATGAATATTCAATTTTTTCTATTAAATAATGTGTTGCTGTTGTGGTCATGTGACAAAAATTGTGACATTGTTGAATCGTGTGTCGCGTATGACTCGGAGGTCTAACCAAGTTATTTCACAACTCTAGATTTGACCCAACGGGAACTCACATAATATCCGCAAGTGCAGACGGTACCGTCATTTTATGGAGGACTCCTCTAGCACTATCTTTGGACTCCGCTAAAAGCTCCAGTCACTCCAGAGCATCAAGGCACTCGAGAAACTCAAAAGGTAGCAAGGAGGAAAATATCGAAAAGATGAGTGTAAAATCAGGCGCGGAAAGCGTCCGTACTGTTCACGAAAGTAAGTCATATTTGATTGAGCTTATCAGGGAGTCTCCAGAATCTCCAGAAATTTCATAGAAAACTCTTAGCAATAGAAATAATAAAATACAAGATTATTCATCTATCTAGAAGCAGAACAGTATGCGGGAAAATTTCTTAACTTAAAAAAATCAGAATAAAATACTGAGCAGGAAAAAGATTTGAGCATTACGAAACAATACTCAAAACTTTAAGCCCCTTAACCTGCAATTTTGGATGGATAAAATTTCATGAAATTCATCGTGTTTCTCACATTTTTATAGCTTATCTCTCAATAATTATCTGCTACTAGGTACTTGTAATTTCTACCTGGACTTTGTAGTGTGCAGAAAAAATTTTCGTTTTTCCTGAATTTTCTGCTGAATCAAATTTTATTGAATTCCCGTAAAATTTCCATTCTTGTGCTTATTCTAGTTTATCACTTGCCGTTACATTTATCTTCGTTATGCATTTATAAGTTAGAATATCACTCCATTCATAAATTAAAAATATTTTTCCAATCATCTTATTACGTATTGCAAATTATAATATCCAATTTGTCCTAATTATGGAAGCCTTGACCAGCTGAAGCGGCTTCGTGTAACGAGTAAAATAATTTTTTTCTCGGTCAAAATTACGTCTTGTTAATCGAAGAAAATTAAGAAATGACCCGAAGAGTATTTATAATATTATTTAGACACGTTACAAAGGCTTTAGCTTAACTCAAACGTTTTCCACGCAAAATTACTTTCCAACATTTCAATAATATCTTCAAAAACCTCTCTAAAATATTTTTTTTCAGGCAAAAATGCTGAGGCCTGTGAATACGATCCCTTAAGACCAGCACAGGATAGCTGCAGATGTGGAGATGAGAAAAAAGTTGAAAATACTCCAGATAAAAATGTATCCGTGAGGAATGCCAATTGCTGCGGACATTTGGAGAAAAAAGAACTGTGCTCGCCTATCACTTCGGCACTCTGAAGACAAGGAGGGTTTCTCGCGTATATATCAGCCCCATGCTTGGCTCTTACAATAATGGATTATCAGTTTGCCATCTGTCCCATAGCACTCGTAGAGGTTCTTCACGGTTTGGTCGGGAGCTGGAGCGAATGTCTGATTTATGTACAAAAACTGAAATAGAATTTTTCACAATTTTATGAAGGGCATATATTATTAAACCTAATTTATTATACAGGGAGAGTAATGAATTATGCCACTTTGTTGGAAGCCAGTTTAAAAACCAATAAGTGAAAAGAGGTTTGTTAGAAATTAAAGCAAAATGTTTTAGGGATGACAAGCGAGTGAGCATCGCGGTTATGAATCGAGAGCATTTTTTGACAAATTCAACTAGTACACAAAATCCGTTACAGAAAAGTACATAATGGAAGTATAGGGAGATGTAGCAGCTCCGAATGAAACAGAAAGTTGCGGACACAAGTGAAGAGGTGTGGATTCACAACTTGATTTATTAACAGAAACAGGAATGGGGGTTAGGGAAGAGCACGCCCAGTTACCTGTGAATGTGATAAGTGACAGCACTACCCAAGGAATAGGAAAGGAGACCCAAAAGTAGCATGAAAGAGGACGGCCGCTTTGGAGTAGGAGCAAGAAGGTTTGTCCGGCAGTCAATGGAGCATGGGAGGGTGCTAACTAGGGCACGAATTAACACGCTCAGGATGAGGCTATATGTGATGGATAGGATTGCAGAATCAGCATGCTTCCTCGCTTATAGACTTGTGGGGATGGCCTAGGACTGAGGAAATCCTGAGAGTAGGTTCACTAAATTGGCCATGAGTTCCTCACCGGACACCCTTGCATACCTATGGCATTTGAGGCTGGTACGAGAAGCATCGAAATGGAGGGACAGTGTTGCTGACATTCAGATTGTGGTGGATGTCACGAGGATCGGAGAAGAACGTTGGAATTAGAAACTGTCTGAGAGATGAGATCAGGAATATCTGAATAGACAATCTCACGAAAATAGGGATGCGGATGAAGGAGGCAAAAATTATAAAATAAGAAAAAAATCACAAAAAAAATGAAACATGGCTCGAATTTCAGAAAATTTAACAACTTAAAACATAACCATGGTACTGTTTCATATTTATAGAAAAAGGCAAATATTACCAATCGTTCATTAGCGTCGAGTTTTAAATATTTCTTGATAAATTCGGAAATCCATCCAATATGCTGATCGTGACTAACGGCCCATTTCTTCTTCTTCATTATCGGAGCATTTCCAGTTGCCTTCAATAGTATATCAACTGCGAAAAGACATAAGCATTGGTGGGAAAATCCACAAAAAGCAGAATAGTTTGTAACATCAAACATTTTATAAATGACGATGTAGGAAATGCCGCAACATGTCAACCGAACTTGGCACCGTGTGCTGAAGTAAATTTTGATACCATGTTCAAAATGAATTCGCTATTAGACTCATTCGTAACTATAAATCACTTCAGAATTACTACAATTTTTGTTTCATTTTATTTCTAGGTAAAACGAAACTAATCAAGCATATGAGGGGAAATAGGGGGACATAAAAGTGCTGTACTAAGAGAACTAGATTAAACCGAAGATCTACGCTTTGGTGTAAAATATTCTGTCATTGGGCCGTGCCCCGCAATTGGACCGTACTCGAAAACTCATAATTGGAATTTCTCCTGTTTGACACATTGCGTCAATTCCCACGTTTTTCTGCGAATACGTGGACCTTCCAAATATCGTAGTTTAATTGTCTGACATCAATTTTAATAACTTTATGTTACTTTTCGTTCTATCTTTGGCAGCAGTTTGAGCCCCATCTTTTTCAGGTAAACCGCAATCAGGTGGTGGTGAAGTATCGGCACATTCGCTCTCGGGTTCTACATTTTTCTCTCCTTTTTCACTCTCTCCAGTTTCTTGATGTGGCTCCTCGTCTTCCCTATCCGCCATAATTCACCAATTATCTACAAATTTCCACTATTATTACTCAACATGCCACTGACAATCGAATCAATCTTTCGAATACAAAAAGAACCCCTGAAACGTCAGAAATGTTATTGGCATTTTTAGGTTAGGAACACTTATTGTTACCCCCAGTTGGTACCACTAAGTTGGATATTTTTCGTAGCCAACTTCAAGTAATTGAGTGTCCAAAAACCGGAGCCGTGTTGATCAAGGTTTTTTACTGTCATCTCATTCGAAATTGCATTTATCCTGTTTGCATTTTTTATAAGGTAAATGTATTGAATTATTAAGATAAGTTCGTGTATTTTTATCGGCATTTTGTATCAGACAAGAATTTGAAATAATTGAGATTTTCCCGGGCATAAGTTCGGCGTCAATTTTGTTGTCTAACCTCACTTATTCTATGACAATTTTCGTTCTTTATTCACTCAAAATCTAGGCAGATTTCGGATATAATTTAATTTGGATATTTAGTTACTTTTGTTCGATCTGTGGAGACCGTTTTGATATACTTGTTGAGTCATTTCTGGAAATTTTTTAGAGATGTGGAAAAGTGCAGTGTAATGATCTCCAAACATGGCTTTGGAACTTTTAAATTCCATTGACTGTATCTTGCTAACTGAATTTAGAATAGATTCTCGTATGAAGCAATTCTTTATTGATAACGCTTGTTTTGAAAAGTTGGAGATAATTCGACGAAACTTTTTAAATTTTTTTTAAATGTTTTTAAAGTCAACTAATTGGTAAAACTTATGATTTTATTAATTTTTCCGAGGAAGTTATTTGATATTTAGACACCAAATGTTTCTAATTGTGGCGAGTTTCGAAATTGCATTTTTCAAAAGTAAAAGTTGAAAGTTGTACAGTTCCAATTTTTCTACATTGCTACATTTAACAACAAAAATGGCAAACGCAAACGTTATAACATATACTGGTTGTTGGATGATTCGGTGGCCTTGAGCGAGTGGGCTGTACATTTAAATTCGGGTATATTTTTACCAGCAACAGTTGTTAAAATGAAAAATCTTCTAATTCATATGCTTGATACATAGTGTAACTAGGCACTTGGCTGATAAAAGTTATTTGTCACTGCAAAAATTTCCCTTTTCAGAGGAAAACCTAAGTCTCAAAATGGCAGAGGCTCCGGCAACAGATTCTGGAAGGATTGTGAAGATGGAGGTGGATTACAGTGGTAATTGCGACACGAAAATTCCAGAATGTAAGAAATTATCTCAGCAGGGAAAGATGCACGATGCGCTAGATCAGCTATTAGCATTGGAGAAACTCACGAGAACGGTAATTATCGTAAATCGTAATTAATCTCTTGATGATGGAACAAAATCACTGAATTTCGTTACTTAAGGATGTGTAGCTATTAAAAAGAAAAGGTATAAAAGTCTGAAAACTATAGGATGAACCACGTGGCACCTTTAAATGTAGCCGTAAAGTATTGTATTGATTTGAAAGATCATACATCGAGTAATCTCGTTGGAATTTAAAAAATAGTTCTATTCACATGAGGTTCTGATAAAAAAAGATAAAAATATAAAGTTTAGCCAAATCGAACCTACGAAATTTAAAAATGGAAGAAAAATGTTTGCACGAAATAATTGAAGTGTGTTGTAAAAATACAGTTCGTCATGTTGTTTATGTAAATTCGTCAAAGTTGTCTACAGTAAATGTTGCGTAATAATGCACTACTGTGATCTTTAATCTATTTCAATATTTTTGCGTTTGACCATATCGAGGAATCAAAGAAACAAAAAAACAATTAAAGGAATTGATTATTTTTAGGGAGCAGATATGGTGTCAACGTCGAGAGTGCTTGTGGCAATTGTGGAAATTTGTTTCGAAGCAAAAAATTGGGCAGCCCTTAACGAACACATTGTTCTCCTCTCAAAACGGCGTTCCCAGCTGAAACAGGCTGTGACGAAAATGGTCCAGGAGTGCTGTACTTATATTGACAAAACCCCGGATAGAGAAACCATGATTAAACTCATTGAAACTCTGAGAACGGTCACGGAAGGCAAGGTAGCAATCCAAACTAGATTTTTTAAAATATTTTCGATTTTGCCTCAGATCTATCTCCAAATTGATGTAAAGGAAGGTATGGAAAAACTTTTTCAAGCTAACCTTATTTTTTCCAGATTTACGTTGAAGTTGAGCGGGCTCGTTTGACTCATCGTCTTGCAAAATTGAAGGAAGAGGATGGTGATCTCACTGGTGCAAATACTATAATGCTTGAGTTGCAAGTAGAGACTTATGGCAGCATGGCAAAGAGAGAAAAAGTATCTCTTATTCTCGAGCAAATGCGACTTTGCATAGCAAAACAAGATTTCGTCCGTACGCAAATTATTGCCAAGAAAATTAATGTAAAATTCTTCGAGGACGAGAATGATGAGGAGGCGCAAGTGCTCAAACTCAAATACTACGAGTGAGTATTACAGATAAAGAACGGAATCATCACGTACTTGCACAGTATGCAAAACTTCATGGCATCATGTCAAAAGTTTGCTGGATAAGTCCATTCGAACTCAACCAATGGAAAACAAATATAGATTCCCTGATTTTTTTCAGATTTTCGATCTGTTCACTTTCTGAGATATGATTATCTAAATTTTTTATTTGTAATATTTTTGTAATGTTAACAGCTTGATGATGGAATTGGCAAAACATGAGGGCTGGCACTTGGCATTATGTCGTCACAATCGTGCCGTTTTGGAAACCCCGACCGTCAAAGAGGACGTGAAGAAACGTCACACTGCACTTTCTCGTGCTGTTCTCTACCTGGTACTTGCTCCACATGAGCCTGAACAAGCTGACATGACCCACAGACTTCTCGCCGACAAACTCCTTGATGAAATTCCCACATACAAGTAACGTCAATTCAATATGTTCAATCTTGTTTTCTTTTTTTGTCCTACGTGCTGATTTTCTAACCAATAATTTTCAATTTCTCTGCAGAGAACTGCTCCGACTCTTCGTTAATCCCGAGCTCATCAAGTGGTCAGGGCTTTGCGAAATTTATGAGAAGGATTTAAGAGCTACTGAGGTCTTCACAGCATCCACAGAAGATGGTCGCAAACGATGGGAAGATCTGAAAAATCGAGTTGTTGAACATGTGAGTATTTTCTTTCAACTATTCATTTTCGACTATAACAGCGGAATATGTAGAAAATGATAAAAGAAGGTGGAAATATGTATGTGCGGAGGTTCAAGTTTGAATGATTGGAAGAGTATTAATATCCAATTGTCTCAGTCATCGGTAATATTCAAACGGTTCCTAGTAATATAGTAAGCTCATCAATATGATGGCAATCAGTTCAGTTTACATTTGACATTCATTGTCTTAAAATGATAAATTAAAAAAAAATCCATCGAGTTTAATTCATAAAATTCAGAAATGTCTTTAAAGTTTTTATTTTTTTAAGTTTTTTTCGATTTTGACATGGTGTTGTCACAAGCAAATCGTTTTATCTCTATGAGGAAATGCTCGTTCATGTCAGTCAAAACATTTTCAATTTCAATTTTCCATTTATTTCATGGTTGCTAATATATTGATGATAAAATGAGGAAATAATCATAGAATAATTATTATTCTTTATTCACGCACAGAATATCAGAATAATGGCGAAGTATTACACAAAGATAACTCTCCAACGAATGTCAGAGCTGTTGGACCTTGCTGTCGAGGAGACTGAAGCATGTCTATGTAAACTTGTTGAGACTGGTGTTATCAGTGCGCGCACCGACAGGCCAGCTGGTGTTGTACGTTTTACGGGCGCTCAAGAACCCGCTGCCATTTTAGATGCATGGTCGGCCTCGTTATCACAACTAATGGGTCTCGTTAACAACACAACGCACCTCATTCATCAAGAAGAAATGCTCGCCGTTGCCCATTCGTAAACGAAAATAATTCATAAACAAAATTTGTCAATTTTATTTTTCCCTCTCCCTCTCACACTATTTCTATGGGCATAACCCTTTGTACTCTGTTTTCAATCCTTTTCTTTCATTTAATATAAGAGAATAAAGCGAGAAAAATGGGAAAACAATATTTATGATGTAGTCTTTATCATTTATTGAACGTACACAATTTCCGAAGTTGGTTAAACCGGAAATGAGATGGTTCTCACGTTTTTAGAGAGGTGTGTCACAATTTTTTTCACTTGTTTGAAGGTTTAAACGTTTTCTAATTTTCAAAGTCAGCATTTTTTGTAATTTTTCAAACTAATTTTTTTCAAATGAATTTGAAAATTTTTAAAAGTTTTTTATGCTTAAAATGTTTTTAATTGTCGAAAGTTACTCAATCAATTATGGCGCGTTTTTTTGCAAGTGTATGTGTGTGTGTGTGTGTGTGTGTGTGTGTGTGTGTGTGTGTGTGTGTGTGTGTGTGTGTGTGTGTGTGTGTGTGTGTGTGTATTTACTTGGGGATTTGGGATTCTCTAAATTTTGGCAATTTCTGAAAAAGCTCCGAACTTGTCAATTTTTGCAAATTTTTGAACTGTATCCATTTTTTTTTTAATCTTCAGGATTTCTGAATTTATTATTGAACAGTGAAATTTTCAAGGTCTATAAGCGTTCTGAAGACATTAACAATTTTCTTGAAATCTCGAAATATACTCATAACATTCGTATTTTTTTCTGAATTTTCCAATTTTGTTTTATGTTATTTATTTCTAAAATTCTGAAGCATCGTACAGAAGCAAGGATTATCGTTGATTACTGAACCACACACTTCCCCTTTTACTTCTTTGAATTAATTATATTTAATTGGATGTATATACACATACAAAAAAGAGAAGAAAAAACATCACAATTGATTATTGTAAAAATTACTTTTATGCTGTTGCATATTACACGAGGTATGAGCGTATCTAACAATTATTAATTCTAATAAGTTTTGATTTATTCCACTTTTATGCATCCATGAGTTTTCGATTGTAATGATTAAACAACTTATGGATTATTGTTAATTTAATTGTCGTGATTTCTAGTTTTACCGAATCTGCCACAAAATGTTTTTTTTGTTCAACTTAGCTGTAATACTGACCAATTGTTCCATAATGTTTCAATATAATCACGGTGTTTGTCTTTTTTTCATCTTTTAAAAATAACAACACAAAACGATTCTTATCAATTTCATTTTTAGACCTCGTGACTTCAAGTACATCTCACTTGAGGTACATTCTCATCGTTAGAATTATTTTTAAGGCATGAATGCAGTCTTAATTCTTGAGACCGTATCAGTAGAAAAATATGTTTTTTTTTTTTTTCATTACACAAAATGCGTCCCACTATTCTTGACTCTGAATGATGTTTCTTTTGCTCCTTAACATTACATTTTACGGTCGAGAAAATCATATGAATCATTCAATAAAAACAGTCCCTTTTTAAGGAATCGAAATGTTTAAACGTCAAATGTTTTTCAAAGTTAATTTTCGTGAAAAATATCAAATTATACGAAAAATTGCTCCTGAATAAAATTTGTTTTTTTTTTCTTAATTAGTCATTGACTATGAGAGTTAATATCTCTTCACAAACAAATTAAGGTTCTCCTCAAATTCATTGACGAAAACGAAATACAACGATAAAAAAAAATGTCTAAATTACAAGCAGTGTCGTACAATTCGCAACGGAGAAATAGTAATTACGCATTTAAAAAAAAAGTACGATAATGAAACTAAGTTAATAATTATTACAGCTGCATCAGGTCATTTCCCCATAGCATTAAGTACTACTTACGTCAAAAAAAGACAATTTGAGGAAATGAACTCGTTCAATTTGTGACTTGAACTTGCGAATGAAATTGTAAAATGCACAATGGCCCTACCTTGCTCCCTAATTAAGACCATTAAGACAAAAGGAGAAAAATTGTTCGTAGTGAGTTGACAATCAGTCGTCATTATTAACCACATTATCCTTGAAAAAGTCGTTAATAATAAATAGAAAAAAAAGGGAACTGAAGTACGTGGAAGCATTTCAGGGTTTGGCTCGTGTAGGTCCGACGTTTGCGAAACATCCATCTTGCTGCGCTTCACTTGAGGGCTTTGCACCTGATGGAAGAACAAACAAAAAAAAAAGGAGAAATGAGAAATCAAGCGTTTTATGGGCAATCTAAAATGAGCAACATGCCGCATTGCCCTTTGATATATGGACCATTCAAAGTGTCGAAGACAGTATTCTCGGGTTTTTCACTTTTTTAACTTTATATATCTGGAAAACGATGTTGGGTAGGTACTTGAAAATTTTAAGATTCATTTTGTAACGCCCTCAGCTATATCCCCTACGAAGCTCACGTATTTAGAATATTGCGAATACTACCGTATTCAAAGAGCGCCGTTTTGCGACGCTTTCTATGACCCCTGGACAGGGCATTCCGCAGCAATTTATTCAGAAGACGCAGCGAAAGAATTTGGCAATATACTACATACGGAACTAATGTAGAAAATATGGGTACCTTCACAACGTTTTTTTTTCAAAAACACAAGATTTCGATAAATAAAATTCGAGGCACTTATAACATTGACATTGGCTTTACAAGAGAGTGCCCATCCATCATTGTGAGACACCTCTCCCCCCTACCCAGACGTATTGTATGTGCTAAATACATCGCGAAAATTGCACTTGAGTCCAAGAAAAAAACGTTGAAAATTTGGTTAAAGAAGAAGTGGATAACTACGGATCAAGAAGAAGTCATTGGCACACGACGTATTCTCTACTTCTCGTCCCTCGCACATCCGCCCGGTTAAAATGCCTCGCCAAACATCTTAATAATGTGAGAAGAGATAGCGCAAGAAAAATGCAAGCAGAATATCCAAATGTTTTAAATGCGACATGTGTTTACCATGAATTTCAGTCTGATGAAGTAGAGCAACGGCCTCGGCATAAGACGGCGGTGGTAATTCACTTGGTCCTTGACCTTGAGCTATAGATTCGTAAGGTGGTGGCCCGGGAGTGCCTGCACCCGAACCATTCACACCTTGTGCTCCTGCTAACTCCTGCAAATGCTGAATTGCAGTTGTCAAAGTTTTTGAGGTCATTGAAAGTGTTATTTTAAACAAGAAGATATGGGAAAAATTAACATTAATTAGGTGGTTGAGTGGCAAAGAAATATGTCTGAACGATGAGCCTTCGGAGAAAATTGCCTCGAGACATCGACAAAGCCAATTGATTTTAGTGAAGCGATCTTGCTCGTATTGTTGGAAAAATATTGAAACTTCATGCAGTGAAATTTTGCGAAGTGAATTCCAGTCGAGGGACTTGTTCCGTAAAAAAGATTCTGAATCTATGCACGATACGAGCAAAACTGTGATTAAATCTTAGTACAATTTGCAAAATTCCTCTTGGAGACTTAATAAAAGCAAGAAGAGTATTATGCTATGGAATTCGTTTTTTTTTTGGTGTATGCTCTCGATTTATGAAAATTTCAAAACGAAATATGAAAAATAATATGTCATTTTATTACTGGGAGTGTAATTTCCTAGCAAACAAATGTGAAAAATGATCAAATATCATGAATTTATATTATTCTGACATTTTGACATAATGTAGTATATTTCATCAGAAAGTCACATGAAGTGGTTAGTGAAATTAATAATGGTTAGTGTATTATGTCATAATCCGCATGGAATGATGATAAACTGTTAGAATGGCAGATTTGTATGATTCTATGATTTGTTCACAAATATGGTACAGTTTATGTTGTAATGATGTGCACATTTTTGACATCTCTCCTACAATACATCCAATCTGTAAATTCTGTTATTATTTTTCAGTTTGCGTTACACGCCAGTATTCAACTTGTGGAATGATTAATTTATACAAACAGTATGAAAATCACGTAACGAATGGCAGTTTAAAAGATCCGTCATATTAATTTTGGAAGTTCTTGCAATCAAAAATGCAATCTATAACAAACTCTTTTATCTGTACAGCCATTAAAAAAAAAAAGAAACTAGCCCGCCGATACGCGTCCATATGGCGGGATGAGGAGAAGGCCGCGAAGGGGATATTCAGTTAAAAAAACGGAAAAAACGATGCAATCGACATTCAAAAAATTTAACGAGCACATATCTACGAACCTGATAGTTGGCATTAATCAATATTTTGTCAACTTATGCACGAAAACAAATATAATCGGATAAATGTCGCCAATTTGAATTTGTTAAATGGCACTCGATAACTACGGATCCAAAGATTTGCCGCCAAAAACGTCAATGTGGGAGCGTTTCCGCCAAATTGATGGATATAACTCTCAGCAAACGTCGAACATCTAAAGACTTTTTCATGTCTTAAGTCATGTGGATATTGAACAGATGATCAAAGATCCCCTCCAAATAGATAGATATCAACGATCAATATATGCGTATGGGTATTCAAACATTTTTACGGGGATTTCAAACTTATCGATCTCTCAACTCATTTGAAAAGCTAAAAATCGGCTTTGCGCATCTTTTCCATACTTCCTCGAGCGAAAAGTGTATAAGTCCATGTTATTATGTGCTTAATAAAGTTATCAAATTCCGTAGTGTCAATACTCGAAAAATCAATGCCAATTGCAGCACATCTTTCCTGGAGAACCCAATAAGAAACCCAAGCGCGTAATTGACAAAAAAAAAACTCAATGCTTTATTTTCAGAGTGCAACAAAGCGCTGAGCCTACAAGGTTTTTTTCGCAATTGTCATTCACATCACAACCTCCCCTACCAAATAAGTCAATATATTCCAATGGATATCTTACCCTGAACAGCTGACGCTGATGAACGAGCATTTGAATAACCGACTTCCTCCTGAGATACAAAATACATTTAGCCCCGACCATAAGCCCAGAGCAGATGAAAATTGGCCCCACAAGCCACATGTGTCCAAGATTTGTAGAAAGTTGTCCATTAGCTGCATCCCCAAGTGCCAATATAGTTATAGCAGTACCAATGATAAACAAAACAACACTAAGCGCTAGATAGCTATAGCTAGTACAATCGCATCTGCCAAATGTCGTTGGCTCCTCGTATCTCTCCTCAATCTGTCTCAGTCTATTAGACAGAAATGGACTCTCAAAAACAGTGGCCATATTCCTGGCCCTCGAGCCATACGCGACACATAACCCAGTACAATAAACTCGTTTAGTTATAATTACGTGCTCATTCAGACATTCAGTTGATTCGCTTATCTCGGTAATTGTTTTATCTTACTTTTCCTTGAGTGATTCAACTTTTTGTCATTCCCATTGCATTTTTTTTCAACCTTCTCGTATTATTCTTCCCTTCTTTTTTTTTTTTATTATTGCTTCCTCTATCTAGGTTTGTATCCTCTATCTTTATTGTCCACTTCTCGCATCAGCTGTTCATGCACTTCATGGACATTCAGGCATCGCCGTACATTATTATTATTGATATTTATTATTTGCACGCTGCCACATTTGCGGGATTTTTAGATTTCAATATTCGCATATCACTGCTTGAGCATTGATATTGTTGGATTTTTAGGGAATTTCCGTTTATTTTAGTTGAGTTAATAGGTCCAGGGAGCTTTTTAAAATTGGCGGTAGAAATAAGCCGACACACACGATTATCCATTAAAAGGATTTTATAATTGCCCACCCCCCACCCCCCGGTATTCACTGTTTGTCTACGCGGTGTACTCCAAACAGCATCCGAGCGAGAATATTTGGCGATTTGCTGCGAGAGGTTTGTCTTGGGTCGTGGATTTCTTCCCCCACTCTGTGGAATTCGTGGCGACTCCCCTGTGAGCATTTCAAGTGCGCGAAATGGAATTTGCGGCTGAGTTCAGGACGCTACCGATTGTTGTTTAACCCTTTATTAGTCGCGTTATGTAGCTTTCACTTAACTAAATGTTCCATATTATCGAAAGGATGTTTGAAAATTCAAATTTTCGAAGTAATTTGTTCTAAGGTCTCAAGTAACTGTTTCAGTTTATTTAAGTTTAGATCACAATTTATGTCACAATTAAGTTGATGAGAAGTATATTCTTATGGCAAACATTCAAAAAGCTTCGTCTCTACAGCTTTGTGGTTTCTCAGTAAGCAGTACAAAATAGTGCTTTTCGTTATTAGGCCTGAAAAGTGTTTTAGCACACTTTTTTTCGTCACGTGGTTGAAAAAGGCGCGATCCAACAGAGCGAAGCGATAGGTTAGACTATAGCGCTTTAGCCGGCCTCCACCGAAAGATTTTTATGAGAATTAGGCTATTTTGCGTTTCGACATAGGTATGCTTCCACAATAACAATGTGACAGATCTGCCAATGCGCGCCTAAACAACGTTAGGTTGGAGCATGGCCCGGCTGTTGATGAATTGAGGTCCTTCGTCACCATGCGCTTCATGAAGGAAGATTTCAACATAGCTTTACAATGATCAATGACCGAACTGAAACCGAAAGCAATTGTCATATCTTCCTTAGTATATATTTGTCAGGTGCTTAGCATTTCTATGATAAACTCAACATTCTCTCGAGTCATAAAAGTGCGTATTTAAAATTTCCCATATTTTATTGGACCATGAAAATGACTCGAGATGGAGAACAACGCGAGCCAATCGCGAGGACCTTGACAAGGCTATAATGTGCCTATTGCTGGGATGTGCCTTTGTAATGATAAACGATGGGTTTCATGAATGAAGTTAGATTTGTTGGGTGATGAAGAGGTCATGTGTCAATTCTAGAAACACCTACAGTAATCTTGATCACGCCTGTAGCTCAATATCTTTCAATTATGTGATTACAGTTGCACAATTGCGGAAGGATTTTGGAATGCCCTCCGACCCTTCGCCGATTGGCGAACTTCATGACTTTTCTTAACGGAACCACCGAGTGCTATTTGATTTGAAACACTGAATTTATAGGTATTAGCTTCTTGGTCCAATGATCTGACGATTCGTTAGCTATTATCTTGCGACTAGCTGTTGATCTATTCATTGGGTGGAAATCATCTATCGATCAGCTGACCCTTAATTATAGCTATCAATCCATAGTTCATCAGTACTTGATCAGAACAGTAATGTCATACAGTGGAAAAAGTTCATTTAGTGTAAGCGATAGCTATATTAAATAATTAGCTATCAAAATCTATCACGAAATTCTTAAATTCTGTTCGTTTGGCTATCGCTGGATTTTCTGCAAGCAAGGCTAAAACATTTCCTTATTGTGCTAGATACGAAATGTGGACTGTATATATTTGCATATATTATAAAACTAATTTTGAAGTTTTGAGTACCTTAGCCAGAATTTTCGAGGATAGAAAATTTCGAACGCTCAGCTTCTGAGGAATTATCAATATTCCATGTTTTATATGCAGAAAAATGACGTATAGACACAGAAATTGTAGAACTAGTTTCCTAATATATTCTAGATACCGCATTGTGAATACCGTACAGAATTTCGTGTCTCTAGTATATTGCGAAATTTTGTAGGTCCTTCTTCTCGACGAGTTATGACGGCGTTAAGAGGCCCCGGGCTACGTGATGACCTACTCATCACCCTCAGTCAACCATTGGGGCAGTCACAATTTTTGTAATGAGGATTCTCCCTCAACACTCGGTCCATGAAGAAAAAATTTCGAAACTGCATAATGGAGTAGTCACCAAATGTGGATTATAAATTCTTGGGCATGTCTCAAATATTTGGTGGTAGTTTGCCTCGCCATTTTTCAAAATACACAACGTCAAAACCGCGGTTTGTCACCTACAAGGTTCGACTATGTATATGTGAAAAATCGACGTGGGAAAATGCTGTAAAATTTGACAAATTATTTTGAGTCTTTACCAAAACCATACTCAAAATTGCATGACTGAATTATGAAATTTTTCATGGATTCGTTCATGAAGACAATGCTGTGAGGAATGTGTCCGGTGGCATGAGCCTTTAAATGAGCATAAATGTTTGGAATTTTCATACTTCGGTTTGTTCTGCCAGTTTATAAACTTCCGATTTTCGGGAAGCTATTGTAATGATCCTAAAATTATTTTGTTTCTAACTCCCCAACTTCTAAATGTATGAACTGTGTGTGAATCATTTATGTTGGCATTGTTATTCTCTTTGGTATGGAACAATTTTCCGTTTTTGACCGTTAAGTATCTGATACAACATTAGAATTCTTACCTGAGCCAGTGCGTTCACCATGTTTTTATCATATATTCCATAAATAACTAAACTATGAGCAGAGAGATCATCACAAATTGAAAGTCTGACTGTGACGTGCATATATATGTATGATAATGTCATTTAGAAATACTAGAACATATATATAGGAAATGCAATATTTTCAAATTGAAATAAACGATATTTTATTCTATTTCACCTTCAAAATTAACCAGTTGCAGTAGGTTACCTAAATAGTACCTCAACTTCATCCCTAGATTTGAAAACGAATGTTACCTCCCGCCTTCCTCCTTCACTTCCGGCAGTACACCGTTCGCATGAAACAGCAACTGCATGTCAACTCCCGTTTTAAACTCGATCAATGGTCGACGACAGTAGTTTTTGAGTTGTTGCCCTCAGAAACTCCCAAGTTCGGTGGCAGCCTTTTTTTCCAATATTTAATTGAAAAAAATGGCTCGAAGAGCGATCAAGAGTATCGACTGGTCGGCAATCGCCGCACGTGTCGGTGAACAAGACAGAACAATTTTCGCCGCCTTCAAGTCAAAGTCCGATGGATTCCTCCGACGGTAGGTCCAGCCGACTTTTATATTTCGTATTGTTACATAATTTTTTTTCATGAGGTCTCATATTAATGGATGTTTTAGCTGTTAATCATTACGTCGGGTTAATTGTCTTCCTTTATTAGAGAAACAAAATCAATGCCGTCTTAAGATACATGGTTTGCAGTTTCCTCTTAGTGATTTAAAGAGGTGTGCAGTTTTAACCTCAAATTTCTACCTACAAAATAAAATAATTTTTCCGGTGCCACTTTAATTTCCAATGTTAATTTTTCAACATATTTCTCTTCTCTTCTCAATTTGCATTGTACTATTCCTTTGGTCTTTTCTAGCCATTTTATTGCGTATGCTACCAAGGTTATTCTTGGCTCCAGATATGTGGAGTCGGGTCAGTATAGTATAGATAACTCAATGTCACTCAAATAGTCACTTGTCACGTGGACACCCACATCAAGTTGATCATTGCAAAATGAATTAATGAATGATCATTGTATTCAGTGTCTCCATTCAGTTTTGCGTAAAACATGAATATCTTATTCTTCACCTTCACTGCATTCTTCAACGACATCAAAGACCTTCAAAGAGCATCCAAACATCTTCACAGATAAATTCAAATTTTTCGGGTAATTCAGTTGAGGGTCAGACATAATCCAAGTATTGACGGTACCAGGAAAATATAATATTGAGGTAGGGTAGTTCCTCGTGGATACTCAGTTGTCGATTTACCTCAAATTTTGTCATAAATTACTTGCATAATACAGGTGTCCAATTCAAAAAAACGACAATGCGTTAAGGTCTGTCAATCGTTGTTGTTGTTGTCGAATTAATTTGACATCACCTGTCATCAATTATTATTGCATACTGAAAAATGAAAATCTCATCGGATCTAACAAATTGTGACAATACTATGTTGATTTTGTATGGTATAATATCAGACACAGATTTCATATATTATAACATTTTTTGCTAGTTCATATAATTTAGGAGATATCCCGAATCGAATTAGAATATACCTGGGGAGTAAATATGTCGATAATTGCTGGAAGGATATGAGAGGGTCATTAGGGTGACGATTTCTAGTTGAAAATCTTTATGAGCCCTAAAAAAGAAACTCAATTAATTGCGTGCACCAATTATTAGTCACAGCTTCAAATATTGAAATCACCGTTAAGTTTGCTCATGACAACGGTTGTGTGCTTATGTGTGGTATATTGGAGAAACATGAAACTAGTATGCTGTGCTGAAATACCAAATCGAGAAGTTTTGTTTGTGCGATTATCAGTAGTGCTTACCCAAATGTCCAGTCATAAGAATTTACCATCCAACATGAACTATTTTGTTACATGACTAATGAATATGAAATTTCAGCATGGAAGAATATCCTGAGAATGTGCCAGCGATTGACTGGGCCTATTATAAGAAGAACATCTCAGGTTCCATGGTAGACACCTTCCAGAAGGAGTATGACAATGTGAAGGTGGCTTACCCCGCTGATAATTTTACTGCGACCGTCGAGCAACAGGCGCAAGAAGCTGTACGTATAGCAAAAATAAAACAAAACTGGTTGCCATTATTTTTTTCATTTTCGTTCATCAATTCATTTATCGTGAGAGGAAGCAGATGCAAAAATTGGTATGCCTCGAGTTGCAGGCATTAAGCACATTGTGATTTTTTTCAGATCCAATATCTGTACCTATGAATTACCGTACTTGTTCACCTGGATTATGCAATTCCCTATTATTCAATAATTGTTTATTTTTCAAGGAGCAAAAAGTGAAAACTTTCATTGAAGAATCCACCAAGCGGATTAGTGACTACCAGTCTGAGATTGTTCGTATCCAAAATCTCCTTCCGTTCGACCACATGACGCTGGAAGATTTCGTTGAGGCATATCCAGATAACTCCTGGAATCCAGACAAACCAACACTCTGGCCCCATATCCCTGAGTGGCAGCCCGGCGATGAGCCTGAGCCTATTCCCGAGCCAGATCACTAGATTGCCATTGTACATTGTAGTAAATTTGATTCCTTTGAATTATTCTGTATGAAACTTTGTCATTCAAAACAATGTATAATGAGGACCAGTTTCAATACTGGCCAAGCTCAGAAGTCCTGTTAAAGAATAAACCCATATTGATCTAACTGTAATGTCGTGTTTTTTTTCATCGTTGACGTTCATGGTTGTGATATGAGAGAATCCCTGCGTTCTTCACCTTGCCGATAGAGAAACTGAGAGACATTTAACCGAAATATTGAAGTTCCAACTCAACATGTCTTCATACGACAGTTCATACCACATCTGGATCCCGTACTTGCAGGATTGAAGAAAAGACACATGAAAATACAATTTTCCTTATGTATAAATTCCCCCAGGTAAAGACACCAGGTTTCTTCTTAACCCATATTAATGAATTAAAAGCAACATTTCAACAAACAACATTTAATAGATATATTTGGGATAAATTTTCACATTTTGATTCAACAAATATATTAGATAATATAAAATTCACACATATACTTTTATTTCCACTTGACATAGCTGAATTGTAGACTATGGACAGGTGTTATGTAGGCTATTCAAAGCACATTTAAAGAAACTGCACTGACTTTTACCTTGCACTGACTGAGTTTTATTTTTGGAAAACTTATTCTCATGATGTCTAGAAAAAATCTATAATCTTTGAACATATTATTTATAAAAAAAAAAAAATTCAAAAGTACGATTTTTACACGAGACGATTTTCTGTAAGTCACATCGACCTCAAAATAGGCCCTTGCATATTCCTCCTCAACTACTTGCAGATATATTCTTTTTGAAAGTGCTCAAAATATGTGTATCTCACATAATTCATAATTTGTGGTTACCCCTTTATTCATTACACACTATTACAGAATGATTCATCACAAGAGAAGTAATAATTTATCTTTGGCAGATATCATCCTATTCCAGATGAAGCACTCATAAATTAGACCCATATAAGCTATATACGTTAATTGCATCAATACACCGGTGTCACAGTGTCCTCGGGACAAGCCACAAGCATAAGTACTCTGGCTTCTTCAAAGTTATCACAATTGTGTAGATGTTGTAATCGATTCCTCCGTACCTTACGCCAGTAATTCGATCAATTATTCCCGAATACATTGGGATAATAACTTGGAAGGAGCTAGCCCAGATGATGAAGAAACGATTCTCAAGAGCACTTAGCTTGGCCCGGGACTCGAGGGACAACGAGGACGTAGTTGGTGTTGAGTCTCACAATTATCCTCTATATAAAATATATGTGAATGCATCCTTACCTAAAAAGAAATTGTGATGAACTGTGCCACAACCAAACATTGCGATAAAAGATGTACTTGTAATGAAAAAGAGGTACAACCATAATTTGTTCATAAATCTCCAGCAATATTTCCATTAACAAGCATTTGATACATCACACGAACGAGGTCTGAGGGAAATAATTGAGCAAAGAATGAGTAATAAATTAAATAGTTTATGACTTTTTCACTCTGAACTATCCGAATGCACTTCATCTACTTCAGATGACCTACATCACTAAACTCGTCCCAATCACTTTCCCGAATGAATTACATCTTTCAGCACATTTTCATAATTCTTTAACAAATGTTCACAGCCTGAACTCGATCTCCAATAGCAATTTTCGGTGGGATGCCATTCATTCTCAACTAAGCTGCCGTTAACAAACTGAAAATGGTCGTAACTTTGTACAAGACAAATCGGCCGTTTCCTTCATCATTCGCAATCAATTAATCAATTTGAAACACTGTGTGAAATATTAAATCAATACTTTGTTCATATATACCGAACGATCTACCACTTTTCTAACATGGATGTTAGACATAAAAATATTGGCAGTTGACTAAAGAATATGCCCAAGGAAATTTTCATATTTTCGAAATTTTTTGCAAGACCTCATACTAATTTTGCTTTACTTTTAAAAAAGTTTTCAGGAGTTTTGAAACATCAAAATTTCTAACAATTCAACTTATGCACAGGGATCAGAAAAATGAGTATATTCCGAAAAAAATTGACTATTTGAAAATCTGAAACTTTAGAGCGAAATACATTCCTGATGGCGTTTCGGAGGCATATCAATTACATACACAGAGTAATGGTTCAATATTTCGTGGAATGTTTCAAACGTGTCCTGATCGTTGGCACTAGCCCATGCCTCGCAAAATAAAATGATGCGCTTCTATGACCTTAGAGCATAACGGCCTATTTATATAAGATTCTTAATGGTAGACTATTGGAATGGAACAGACACCTTAACAACTTAATATGGCTTTGGTTTTCATTGCTTATCTATCCACTAGTTTTCTGTTCATTGTCATAGGTCGTGCTCATTATCTCCCTGGGGATGGTGCTATCAATCCTGCTAACATGTCGAAGCTATTGCTATCTGGATGAATTGTGAGGATCTTCCCCTTTTTATCTCGGCCTTCTAAAAATCCAAAACTGTCGATTCCAACAATTCGAACGTCCTGCTTAGTGCCCCCAGATGAGACAACACTTACTTCTGCATCTGTGTGTAACCAGTACTCATAGTACTTCTCGTAGAACAATGTCAGCTGTTCTTTCTGCACAACATCATATAGACTCTCTAGTTCATTGAAGGCTAGCGCTAAAAATTGCTCATAATTAATCCCCAGCAGTTTAGTTTTATGCTTCTCATTGTACTTGCTTATCATGTAATTAATAGAACACGTTGGTTGGCTGTTAGACAAGTTGATCCCCAGTCCAATATCACAAATAATTTCTTCTGCGAGTACAGAAGACGTAACAATAAGACCCCCAATCTTGCTGTTCGATCCAACATAGAAGTCATTGGGCCACTTGAGCCTCAGGTCAATGTCCTCATATCCTGGTATCGATTTAACAGCCGAAACGAGCGCCACAGCAACAAGATGTTGTATAATCGCCAAATGTCTCCCAATATACGAATCCCTTGGTATATGCAGCTGCATAGTAAACATGGCACATCCAAACGGACTAATCCACACATTCTTATTCCTCCCTCTTCCCTGAGTTTGCTGCCTAGGAATAACTACCAAACCATGATACAACTTACGACCAGCTAGCACATGCATCGATGATGTCATAATGTCAGCATAAATGACAAGTCGACCTAATTCCTTCGTCGCAAGATTCTCAAAATACTCAATAGTCGAAAAGTTTTCCGGGCACTGATGCAGCATAATCGGCAAGATAGCTTCGGAAGCTTCCCTAACAGTCGTCCCAGCTCCACAAAACTGAAGTTTAATTTGTCCCGTTTCCATTATATCATTCTGTATCTTCTCCTTCAAATTCTCCAGCATCTCCAACTTGAGTTCATGTCTTCCAAGAAAAAACCCCGGAGTATAAACGATAGCTTCTCGTGGCGTAATATCAACATCCATACCAAGCTGGGTAGCAAGAAGATCTCCTATGATTTCTAGCCTAGCCTGATTGCTATCTTGCAAGGCTTTAAATTTATCTTCTTCACACTCGTACTGAGATGGATCAGATTCCAAGTGAATCTGAGAAAAAACTGCTCGTCCGGAGGTGCTAGGTAGGTCAGCAAGAACTATACTTGGAGTTTGCCAGGTTTCTTCGGTACCGAGAACCTTCACGTGAAACGTATGGCTTTTTCCTGATTTGTCTCTAATATTGGCTGAAACTGGTGGTTGCGGAGTACTTGATCGACCTTCTTCGTGATCCTGGGGAAATCTCGATCTGATTGGAGATGCCTGATAGCAGAATATGTGATGCATCATTCTAACGTTTTTCCATCTGCCGTAAGAAAACCTTACGAGCTCGTGTTCCCGAACTTCAGCTGTTTTGAATGAAGGAAGCAACGAATGAAGAGCATCTGAACATAAAGTCAGAAGTTTCCCACCTTTGACTAGGTACTCGAG
Source organism: Asobara japonica (assembly GCA_026005395.1). Taxonomy (NCBI): domain Eukaryota; kingdom Metazoa; phylum Arthropoda; class Insecta; order Hymenoptera; family Braconidae; genus Asobara; species Asobara japonica. Next base: position 6,844,868 of record BQMI01000334.1, read on the forward strand.
CAATTGAGCACTCATTTCACCATCAATGTTTCCGCATACTACAATCAAACGAGTTTGATCTAGCCAAGCATCTTTTCTTGCTTCTTCAGTAGTGAGATTGTAAATCGTGTATTTGTCTCGATTTAGCGTTGATTCTAGAACGGACTTAACACTCTCTCGAGCCATTTCACTGTCTGCGTGAATCAAGACGTTTGGTGGTTTGGTGGAAATGGAGGAATCGATGATTTCTGATTTATGGGTTTTTTTGGTTTTGTACTGAGATGCTTCGGTGGATATGGCAATATGGGTATCAGTTTTATTATCTATTGACAGATTCTGAGATGAAGTTGCAGCAGGAACTGGAATGCCGTTGTTGCATAGATCCTCAGACGACTGCTCTGGATCTTCGGAAGCTTTGTGATTGAATCGTTGCGAGATGGTTTGGCTAGTTGCATTTGGTGAGATGCTGTTTGTTAATGCTAGGGAAACGTTATCCAGAGTGCTCGTGGTTTGATTGAGTTGACTGAATACTGCTGGTGTTGGTGGAGGTGTTGATGGTGTTATTCGACCTTGTTTGCTATTGATGTCTTCAGGAGCTGGAATTTCTAGCACGATTGGCATTTTCAGGGTCAGGGGATTGCATCCAGGGGATATTGTGACTCCAGGTATACAAGCAACTTCGAATGGGCTTTTATTCTGGGAAACGTGCCTTGCAGTGCTGCTGAAGTGTTTAAGGGTTTCTATGTGAGCTTCCCATTGGGCTTTTCCTACTAGCCTCTTTTCTTGGAGTCTTGTGTTTCCCAGATTATAAGTACACGGTTTACCCGAGACTTCAACTGATTCGAGTCTTGTTAAGAGGAAGCCATTGTTCATGAAGCACTGGGTCTGCATGAGAGCTATTGATAGTTTGGTCATGTGGTCTAGATCAGTTTCGGTTATCAGGGCTAAGGACTTGTCAATCGTCCAGGCTACGATTAAGCCGTAGTCTTCGAGCTTTATCGTTTTGGTAAAGGCGTTTGGATGGAAGTGGTTAATCTCGGCCTCGATCAACACGTGCATTTTGCAGTCCTCGGAAATTGATGATTGAGTGTTGTGGGTTTGCAGGGGAAAGACCGTATGACCCGGGGGGTAGAACAACCAGTCGTTGACGTCAATTATTTGCTGTGGTGAAAAGCGAACAATTTAGTCTATTTTTGATACGTAACTAGTAGGGTGGTTGGGTCAATCTTTGTGTTTGGGACTCTTAAGTTCGCATTACGCGTGAACGCGTACGTAATTCAAGGAATGGCATAGAATGCTTTCCCGGCTTTGAAGTTACAAATATCTATGTGATCTTTGTCGGGGCTGTAAAATGTGAATAATAGGGACAAGGTTTCCCTTAGGCTATTATTTTTACTTAAATTTTTAAAAAATGCGTTTAATCGAAGTCGTTTCCGTTGAAAATTGAAAGAAAATTGAAAGTTTTTTCGTAATAATGAGGAAATAAGTAGAAAAGATTACTACCATAGGATAAACAGTGCATAGTCTCTTGTCTCCTTGACACCAAAGAAGATCTCCAAGTTTTGCAATATTTTTATTACGGCACAGCTGGGAGCTCAGTAAATCCTGGCCATTATCGCCTATACCTGAGTTTTTATTTGCATCTAAGACATAAATGGTGGTTATTGCGAATTTCATGGTAAAATTCTCATGGAAATTGGGTTGTCGGATTAGGTCAATTTTTTCTTGTGATAAGATAGTAGAATATTACAGAATCTGTCAAAACAAATTACAGATTTGGTTAATACCGGTTGTGATCTATCTTTTTTCAATGAGTTTGAGATAATTATCATGAAGTGCTAATATATGATGGAAATTTTACAATGGAGAAAATAGAAAATATGAGCAAAAAATAAGGAACTGTGTGAAGACGGGTGAGGGGATGAGAACGTGGACCAGGAGTTCAGGAGGAAAGAAAGGAGCAGAAGAGGGAGATGAGCAGCAGGAAAAGGAGTTCAGGGAGTGCCTCTGAAAAAAAACTTCAATGCTGCTTTGACGGGGGCTAAGGAATGAAAATCTCCAAGGGATGGTTGTGAAGGATTCCAGAAGTAATTTCCGGCCCAGATGGCTTTATCAGAAGCATTTGCGCTTCACCCCTTGCCGGCCTTGTGCTTTGATTGAAGTCAGAGAAAGTCGTAGGATAGCTAGGCTGCCGAGTCCTGATGATAGAAGATTAGGTAATTAGGAACATAGGATCTGTGAGCCTGTGTCGGCGTCCAGCCCAGCTGTTCGCGATAAGGAGTGATATGCTCATCTCTTCCACCCCATTAGAAATACGAGGCAGCAGTAATTAACCACAGTTAATACCAATGACTAGAAAAGGTGTTTATGCAGACGAAGAGTAGTGATGACGAAAAATAAGGGACCTAGCACAGAAACCTGTAGTACGCTTCGCAGTTGCACCATGGTGCATCCAAGGTCGCTTGCGAGCGATACCATAGGTACGATGCAATCTGTCGAACAGTGGATGGCGAGAAGCCACCAACGAAGAGTTTCCTAACTAGTAGCAAATGGCACACAAAGTTGAATCCTTTGCTAAAATTAAAGAGCAGCAGTATCGTCAATTGGTGGCGGTCATTGACGACAGGGATGTTGTCCGTCAACTTGAGTAACGCAGCCTGAGTGCTGTTCAACGACCAAAAGGCTGTCTGTAATGCATCTAAGACAGGGCGACCAGCAAAGTAATCCATCATCCGCACAGAGGGTTCTTCATAACCTTTGATAAAAAGCATAATGAAGCCACCGGCCTATATTCATTTGCAGATGTCGAATTATAATCTTGCCAATCGTCACTGTCAGTAACTTCTTTTATTCAGTCGAGAAGGAAAAGGACAAGAATGATTCATTGACCAGGAGTAACAGAAACGGTGCCAAGGAGTAGAGCAGCTACACCGACTAATTGACGAATAGCATCAGTACTTTTGGCCTCAGAAGAAGAATGCACGATAGCCTTCAATACCCCATCAGTTGTCACCGATTTGAAGGAAAATCCCGACTTAGTAGTCGGTCAAGGATACCAATAGATTTCAGAAAATCATCAATAAGTGCTTCACCTGAGTCAAACGACACATCTGCGAGATATTCATTTAGCACCTTAGGATCAAATTCCGCCGGCTGCCCATCACCAAAAACTACATTCCAGTCTCAGTTCCTTCCAAATCTGGGAAGGTTTCTTCCAAACAATGCTCTCCTGGAGCGTGGGAGGGTGAGCCGAAAGGACGGGATGGAGTTGAAGGAGGAAAGAGGCAAAATTATGGGTCAAGATTTTGTAAATATCTGATTTAGTCACTTGCATTCTGAAATAGACTTCTTCCAAAAAATTCATGACAGTTTTTCGTGTATGGAAACCACCTAAATTCTTAGAAGCATGACAGAAATCTCCCATATTATACCGTAACCCATTTTAATTTGTAAGCAACTATAAAAATTCGGCATTTTATACCATTCACCTTGCCATAATTTGGAAATAATATGGGATTTTTGCTCTTTAATATGTTATAATTCGTGGCGATTTGTGGAAAAACTGTCATATTTGTAACTGTTTGTCATTTGTTGGGAGAATATAACGTCTTTTTCTACGGATGGATAAACGAGTTTTACAACTGATATCAATAGAATTGAAAAATTACCATCTTTGACGAAATCCGGCTTTATATGAAGCATTATTGATGGCCGGATATCTAGACCGAGGTTTAGGGCAGTTGTTAATCGGGCCTTCAAAGATGAAAGTCTCCACGATTGCACCCAGGTGGATATCATGTAGAATAATGTCAACAGCATAGTAGATAAGTGTGATATATGGAGGACTTTTTATCGGATCGATTTATTGGAATTGTGGACGAGAGTGAGTCATCAAAATTCAGTCATTCTGAAATAAATACACAAATCAAATTGTTGATATTACAGGAAAAACCTAAACATAGATAACAATATAAGAATAAATATGCTTACCGTAAAATCTACTCTGAAACAAATGTTTTTCAAAGATTTGAATATACAATTATGTCGTTAATTAAAATTAATGAACTCATTGTTTCAGCAGACAGCAAACTATATACGGAGCCCATCATTAAATCATATTACAAAGGTTTGAGACTAATTCAGTCACTTAAAGTTACTCAATGAAACCTCGTAGCATCTAAAACTTTCCTTTTAACGGTTTACCAAATTCCGGAATTTCAAAAATTCGAAGACAACTCAATTGCAGGGCTGTATTTTAAAATGCAAAAAGTCATGTGGAGGAATAGAAAAAGTATGGAACACATTACAGTTGACTAGTTATTTAATGATTTTTTTCGTCGATTGTTCTAGAAAACAAATTTGAACAGAATTTGACAGTTCACATAAAGGATTTGTATCAAATATTTTTTATGAAACCTCATTTTGATAAGAATGCCCAATGATCGGAATCAATTTATAGTTTTCAATACGTCATAATTGAATTAGCATTTTGCAAAAATAATACGATTAACTTTGAGGGGAAATTAATATAAAATAATTTGCCGCAATATTGACTTAGTAACAGATATGAATTTGAAGAAACTCTAGTAATTGAACATCTAATCATTGCCGCAATTCACCAATCAAATTGTTGATATGGAGAAAAATTGATAATTTTGTGAGGTTTTCGAGTACTTACAGGTTGCTATGTTCGGCAGTGATTTTGTTATTATTTGTTTATGTATTGACAACATGACAGGCCTCCAATTGTTGCAATTTAGTGCAAACACTCCTGGAATTGGCAAAAGCTTGTGGAGCTTTTTGGCGGGAATTATTTCATTACACAATTCTTTAAAAAATTAGGGAATTGCAAACGCAATGGTCCACTTGGAAATTCTCACTGCACTAGAACTATTAGTGGAACGCATGTGAAGATGCCATTTCGACTCAAGTAGTCCATTCTGCGCATTTTTGTGCGCAGGTTTTTCAATTCTGAGGAATGGATGAATTTACTTAGTGGTAGTTTTTCAATCTAATCTTCCTAATTGTTCTTTCAGAATGTTTGTTTTGGGAGGTCTACATTCTGTTCGTTCATTTTTTACTCTTCATTTTTTCTATTTCAGACAAACTATTAATCATGTTCTCGACAACACAAAATTGTCATATAACGATTAATTAACATCGCACATTACTGACAAAACCAAGGAAACAGTACATAGCCATGAATAGCACTAACAACCCTTTCCCATGTGCTAGATTGCTATCGGAGACGGAGCTGAGGATGACAAGCACATCGGGCAGGGATTTTAGGGTTGCATGGAGTGCTTGGAGCAATATTATACCCGGTGACCGACCGGAAAAGTGCCCATTGGGTAATGGGTGCGTTGGTTTAAACTTTGTGAATGCTGCACAGTTTAGGAAAACTGCGGGTTCCATCAGTGGCACCGGGATATGTCGCGATTTATGGCATATTGTGCCAAACCGCAAAAAAAAAAATTGATTAACGCTTGCGGCTCAATGTACAATTGTATGGAATTTGGCAGTACACACGAAAGGGTGAACACTATAAAACTGTTTGTGGTTACTATTATTTTTTATTATTATGATTATTATTATTTCGTTTAATTGAGACAAAAAATGAGGTATACATTAAACATTACTCTGCAATTTGAAAGAAATTGGCCCTTGGAAAAATGTAATTAATCACATCTGTGAATTTGTTTCAATACTATCAATGCACTATTGATTGGAAATTCTCACAAGATTACGTAATCCTTCATTTCTGGGATAATCAAAGATTTTAAGATCAAATTTATGATAAATGGTACGGTATTTAATACACTACATATTTCACTTTTTTATCCCCATTGTTTACTTGACATAATTCAACACCTATGAAATTAAATGTTCATAAAAAGAAATTACAAGTCGTAAACAATTGTTTTTTTTATAATGAATAAGTTACACCTGCGAGATCTCGAGGATCTCGTTAAAATCAATTTGACAAATTAAATTTATTCAGTCTAGAATCATTACGCATTTGTAATAACTGTTTTTTTTTCATAATGAATAATTCATGCCAAAAAACGGAATTATGGGTGAATCATCATTTTTTCACTTTTTTTTCGTTCTTTCGATTGCTAAAATTGAATCGATTAAGTTCTAATACGCAATTATCTAAATTACATTAATGCGACATAATATATACACATACGTATACACAACTTAGTTTGTTTTCACTGTTTTTTGTTTTTATCATTCTGCTTTCCTTCTGTTATCGTCGATCAATAAACATACTCGCATTTACACCTTTTTCAAGTAAGATACAATTGCACGGAGTTTTAATTATCTAATTGGTTTGGTCAAACATAGTGTTTATTCAATTTTAATTGTGAGCTGAGGATTTTAGGGTCAGTTTTCTCGGATGCGTAATTTGCTCCATTTAGAAATTCAGTAATGAAGCATGACAGAATGATTTTTCTTCTGTTCAATTTCTAATGGAAAACTGGTTAATTCATGAATCCAAATACTTTTAAAATTTTAGAATTTTGGAAATTTTTAGTAAAAAAAAACTACATTAAAAAAATTGAATTTTGTAAACATTGCAAAAAAAAATTAGAACTTCCCAATTTAATGACGAAATTTTGAAAACTCAAACAGAAATACAAACTTTTGAAAGTTTACGAAAATCTCCAGATTTCTTCATCACTGAATTTCGAAACTGTTGCGACTATCCTTCCCTCTTCACTGGATAATAATTTACATGTTCATTGAAAGAATATTGTACTCAGTTGACGAACTTTCGTTAATACTCGCCATAATTAACCATTCGACACAGAAAAAATGGAGTAGGCCAACATTAGGAGACGGGAATTTCATTGATACTTCTATTCCTTCCACAATATGTACACAATAAAACAAAAACCGTTGGCAATGCAGGCCAATCCCCTCTATTTCGCCATTTCCGTACTTTTTCCCTGTTTTTTTTCTTTTTTTTTATAAACTAAAATATTTACAAACACTGCTTTCGAAACATGATGTATACATGTATATGGCCCACTCCAGCATTTACCATCCAAGTACATAAGTCTAAAAAACTTTTCACAAGGATTCAAGGAAATAATTTCCTCCATTGCAAATTGAAAATATTAACAATAATCGGACTGCGGGAAACGGTATTTTGCAATTTCCCACAATTCCAGTGTACAAAAAAAAAATTCGAATTACATTTTATGGATTCACTTCTATTTTTCGGAGAATCAGCACTAATAAAGAAAAATATATTGCAATTGGCCAATAGGAAATTGATCTGTGTATCATTGAACGATAATTGCTGAAACCTGTCCCATATAATTATCAATAATTGTTATCCTGTTTTGGGACTTTCACCACTCGAGTAAATGAACTCGTTCACAAACTATAATTACCTATCATAATGGCAGTGACTCCAAATTAATGAACCCATATATTTTATTTGCATTGAACTTGGAATAAATTACCGTTATTCTCTAATTAAACGGTAAAACACGCACAGAAATTGTCCAATTGGACGAACAATAAGCGGCAAAAAAGTAATATTATGAATAACGATAGAAATAATTTGCTACTGTTGTAACACGCTCTATATAAATATAATTTTCCTTTTTTTTCATCTTTACGAAGTATTTTTCGAAATTAATTGGAAGAAAGGTCAATAACTGCCGATACGTCAACATGGCTATTACACTGTCACTACACCTAGGCGATAATATTTAGATTGGTCCAATATTAATGATGCCATTTTTGTAATATTTTTTTTTTTATGTTTTGTCGTTTTTTTCTTTCTGGCCAACAAATAAACCCTAAACACCTCACTGCTGGGCCTACATTTACACGGATACATATTACGAAGCACAGTCCCTGCTGACCACACCCCACATCCCTTTTTCTCCTAATCACTATTATTACTTGTCAAAATATATATAACAGCCATTTTGATTTCTCTTACGTAGAAATGCTTCATCCTAGGGATTATTTAGAAGAAAATGATAAAAATTGTCATGCATTCAACTGCAGAGAGCAATCATCGATTGTATGTAACAGAGAAAAATGGGAATCCCAGATACTTTGTGGACAAATGACAAAACCATTTCATTAATGATGATAACGACTAATATGAAGATTTTTGGCAGCTTTAGAAAGACGAACTTTTTTTCTCCTTATTGGCAAATATGCATAGCTGAACATTTGATACGAATTTAAACATTTTTGGAATGTTCAAAATTATTCAACTTTTTTAGATTTCAAAAAGTCGTGATCTTCGTTTTTTACTTTTGTAGAATTTTGTAGAATTATCAACCAGTGACAAAATGCTTGATTGTTGAAAGAAAAATCTCGCCTAATTATTCTTAATGTTCGCTTCATTTTTCATACTATAGCATCGACATATAATATATACGAAAACGTACATAAAAAAGGAAATTTATAGATGCATCCGCAAAGATTCGATGGAGATTTCGCAAATGTATTTGCTTGCATTTAAATTCACAGCTTTTGAAATGAAATGTTGTATTAAAATACAACATTTAGAATCAAACCACCGAGCACATCGAAGACAAAAGTGCACTTCATATTTTTTTGGGTTGAGATAATTATCGTTTACGAAAGCGAACTCTTACGAAGTAGGGCATTTTCACATGAGGCGTGTGAAAATTTGTTGTTTAAAGAATAAGTGACTCCCCTTAACTGAAAAAATTCGGTCGCCACTTTGACTCTTAACGTTTATACAGTTAAATGATTTTGTCAATTGTCCACTATTTTAATGATTCGGTATAGACTTTAACAACTTGTGGAATAACGGAACCCTTGATGATAAGCATATACATAAATATCATGTGGAATATATATGGCGAATTCTCAATATTTTTTTCCATGGTTCCACATTAATTCCTAATTGATGCAATTTCTTTATTTGGAAAAAAGTCAATTTCTCCATCATGTTCCAAAACTTGAGGGATGGTCACACTACGTTTTCAAGTACCAGAAATATTTAATGGAAAATGAGTGGTTGCAACTAAGTTTTTGTCGCTGCGACATTTCAAGTCGAATTCTTCATCCCTCATAATATACATTTTGGAGATCGACTTTGTTATTCTTCTTGATATTAGTTGCGATGTCTCATCTAGTTAATAATTAGTGAAGTAGTGAACTAAAATAAAAAATAAATAAACCAAATTGCCATTGGAAAAAATCATCTTTTTGAACACTGAGGCCTTTTAATGAACAATCTGGAACCGTCCAGACTATTCATACTACTGGAGATAGGAGGAGTTAAAAATTTTCGGGGAGGCCTCCCCTAAGTATGCGCAACCAATGGTAAAAAAGACTGGTATCGCAAATTTCAAAACGAAATCTGGAAGAATTCATCATGTGCATATACACTCCGCATATACTTGACATATATGCAACTCCTATGCAGGGCGATTTGCCTATCAAGAAGTAGTCAGACGCAAAAATGATTCAGACCAAAGTTCCAGGGATTCAAGTTCGCAAAATGATCAGAAGTATTTTTGAGCGTAAGTGTTGTGTGCCATATTTTGTTCAATGGCATCAACAACTCTCGAGATCAGTTTACAAAAATGAGCTTAGGGTTGTAAGAAAGCCTTCTAATATGTTTTTTCCGAAATCTGTTTCCTCATTATTTTTCTCCCTTAATTCCCTATGATTTGCGTTCAAAACAGTTTCACGTTCGAGGGATTCTAATCAGAAAAATGGGAATGATGTCATCGACTGAACATGTGACGAGAATGTATATAACATTGATTGGGCGATGTATGATTTTTAAAAGTATTTCCTCATCTCGTTGGGCAACCCCCTTCAGCATAACTAAACGATATTCAGGCAATTTCAGACGATATTCAGTGGTTTTACCATACAAAAATCATCAAAATTTGACTGGTCTAGTTAGTAGTATTTCGAAAAAGCATTGCTGAGAGGGGAAGTTGACATGAGAAGAGTTCGTAATTAACAATCACACTTATCCCTTATATATGGGATCTTTTGACGTTTTTTTCGGTTAGCACAAATTTTCTACCGTTTACAGATGGTAAATGTTCGTTGCAGATGGTATCTTTCCATAAGACTTCATATATGAAACACAACTTTGATCGTTCATTACATGAGCATATTCTGCTAAGGTTAAGGCTTATTAAGAAATGCAGCCAGGATATCCAAATTTTTCTGATACATTATTTATCCCACTTAGAAGTGGTTTGCAAAATTTCAGTATACATAATCGGTTCAATACCAACGATAATTAATGTTAGAGCTGCTACTCAATCATGGGATCAAATGGAGTGTGTACATATTTTTTCAATTTCTTGGGTTATCACTTAGTCGGTAATCTCGAAAAAGTCCCTTCTTGATGTCTTATGTAATCTCGTGCTTACATAGCAATATTGTATCTAAATGCAGCAAATAGTGTATCAGAAAAATCGAAATTGTTTCCTATATTCTCTCAGTATCTCCAATCTCATTAAAACATATTGCAGAATCAGAATCAGAATCTGAAAAATGCTTATATAGTTTGATCAATGTGATAACCACTCTCTGTGGATTTCTAAGCGATGTTATCCTGACAACTTTTCTGATTAAATATGTTGGCTACTTTATAACAGTGTTTAGTTAGTTAGTTATATTTAACACCATTGTTAACCTGCGCGTTAATGCTGATGATTGACAAGACTTGAACTTTACACCGATTAACCATGGTTAATTTGACCAACAACGAGAATCAGCCTTCAGCTGGTTACTTAGCTGGACATTAATGTTGGCACGCCCTGCATAGGTTTTACGAACGGGATCTCGTCAAAATATACCATTCGTCAATCATAATTATCATGACGTATCTCAAATGAATCTAGGTAAACCCGTGCTGGAGCGATGGTAGACATAGGGCGGCGGTGGATGGCCGGAAAAATGTCTCTGACGCTGGTGGGGCAATAGTGGATGATGGGGTCCCAAGCTGTTGACCGTGCCTTGAGGATGTTGGAGAAGATGCGATGCACCATCACCAAGATCCAACTCCAATTCCTGCTGCTCCACTAGTTGAAGAGCTCCAAATGATGCTGTTGCCATGGCCACGTCTGGCATTATTCCGGATAAGTGGCCATCGCCGCAAGGATTATTATCCTGCTGCTAATAAAATAGAAAAAAAAACAATTGTTATTTCAGGGTGAAATTGGAAAAATTCCAACGATTGAGAAAGCGCATGACAGTTGCAATGGAGTACTGAGAATTTTATGCAATGAGCTGTCATAAAATGAGAAATGCGTTTAACATTGAGGTTTAGAAATTTGTCATTGAGATTGATGTTTTCATGTGATGCAATATCACTTTTTTTTGTTTATGTGGGATTAGGAATGATACAGTCCATGTAGAAATGGGTAGGGTAGCGGTCAATCTATTTAAAATTACTTCCGGCTGAATTCTTCTGTAAAATTTAAGTTACTGAATGATTATTTCTCGAAATTTTCGTGAATAAGTTAGATGAAACTTATTAGTTAGAGTTTATCCGATTATACAAAATATGCACACAATAATCTTATGTGATAAGTGTCATTGCGCTAAATTTAACAATAGTTTGAGAAATTGAAACATTTTAAATTTTGAAAAATCTGCATAGTTCAAACATTCGAAAAATTGGAAAAAATATCCAAAAGATGACAGAAAATTGGACTTCAGGAGTTATAGAGAAAATGTAGCTCTAAAATTTCCCAAAGAATCAGCAATTTCTTGACTTCAGAAACGTGGGAAATTCAAAAAAAAAGTTAGAAGTAAAAAAAACGAGACTGAAACTAGTGTGACTATGTCTGGAAGAATTTTCCATGTATAAAGGATGTGCGTCGTTACATTCAGAGAGCAGAATTAAAGATTCTTGAAGAGAATCGGTTAGTGTAGAAAAAGAATCATTTGATTGATGGTTCTCTCACAGACACTAAACACGTGAGATTGACGTATGTGACGTAAGGTGGCGTTGGTACTAGTGACGATGAATTGATATATGAATTGAAACTTGAACAATTCCACACTAGTCTCCCGAGAGGAGACTCTTCATACAGGGATTTGATCACTAGACTTCGTGTGCCAAAGCCCAGTACTCTAAACACACAGCCATGGCCGTCGGTATCTTTCAATGTATAAGGAGCAAATATAATGATACGCAAATGTTGGCAATTATTCGAATGATGAGATGTTACGAAAGGTAAATATAATTTTCACATGAATTCATAATGACATGCACATTTTGGTGTGATGAGACAAATAGATAAAAAATCTTCCCATCAGATCATTCTTATAGCAGCTATTAGTGGTGTATGACGTCAAACCGGGCTTCTTCAATTGTATTATTCTGACGCTAACATAACATGAAAGGTAAATAAAAACTAATGAAAACAGTTAACGGTTACAAAATACTTCTTGCTTTCAATTAACGAATAGAATGTGTTCTGGAATGAGGAACTAGAGTGACGAATTAGCCAGTATTTCCATAAAAAGAACATCGACACATGAGAGCTTCTGTTAATGGGATTATTGAGAGAAATTATAATTCTTCAAATAAAAAGGTGGAAGCAAATGAATTGGCGATAATTTAATTTTGTCAATGGATTGAACATGGTGGAATTCATTTTGAATTCTCTATGCATAAATTACGTATTCCGAGTTATAGACAATTTTTTTATGTCATTGAGGTACAAATTTTTCAAGCGCACAATCTTCAACTTGGGAAAAAAATTCCTCGATATTTTAAGCTGAACTCATCAATTGTAGACGAATGTTTCATTGATATTTTTCAATTAAATTACACTATTTGGGTACTGCATTAGCCAAAGTGTAGGACGATTAAGACGCAGAAGATAACAATATTTGAGACATATTCTATGCACGTCCGAATGACTCGACATGTTCATTACCGAGTGTGTGACACGAAGCTTTGATATTTTGATTGAATGACGAATTATGTGCACGGTATGATAGCGGAATAAATCATGCAGATCTGGTTACATCCTGGGCAAATTTTTATTGCAATAGTGAGACGGAGGTAATAAAACAATAGTGTTGTGATTGAAAATGCAAGGGCTGCATTCTACAAAATTTGAATGGCATGCTAGATAATTCGCTTTGATGACAATTGGATTTGAAATAGCGAAACGCAGTTGACTTAGGATGTGTCAGGACTACGCAATGTTTTCATGCATTTTTTTCCTATGTTATCTATGAATCACATTTGGATACCTGAAAAAGCATAAGCAACGATGAAATAGTCCACGAGAATGTAAAATTGATATGAAGATTGAGATAATTGTTAAGAAATAATGAAAGGACATGAGACATCTCACGTGCAAAAACAATCAACATTCCCAAAACATTCAAAATTCTTAACTGACATAAGAACATAAGAATTCTAGAAAGTAGCGAGAACAAAATTATTGAAAAACCATATTTTCAAAAATGTTTACGATTCTTAAAATTAAGAACACTTCAGAAAGCGTAGAAATTGAAGGAAATTAGAAGATGATAAACAGAAGCTTCAAACTTAAGAAAAGTCAAATAATTACATGAACTAAAAATGGACTCAGCGGTCCTCGGCAAGTTGATATATTTGGAATAAGGAGAATTGAAGCTAATTCTGGGCTATCTACTTATTATGAAACTCCCGGTCAGAACTGCACAATCACTCCCGATTTTTCGATGTTCTCAAAATTGTTACTGAATTAAAAAATTGAAAACACAAAATTGGGAAAAAAACATAATACATGTGAGTATTTTTGAAAAACTTGAAAATACGTCTTTCATAATTTCCGAAAACTTGAAAAAATACAAAAACCATAGAAAGAGATATCCAAATATTCATTCCCAAGTCATAAATGTCATAATCGAACCTAAACTTATTGGAGAGGAGGTATCACGAAATGTATCAATGGGCGAGGACTGAGGGGTTCTCGGTCTATTACTGGCTATTCGATGGGTTAAAAAAAAAGAACTATTTTCTGATAAATCTCTGCTATTTTCGGCAAAGAATTCCTCGACACTAAATGTATCACAAAAATTTAAACTGCAACCAAATAAATCAACACACAAAAAAAAGATGAAAAACATCAAATAATAGAAGAAACCTACACACACGCACAGACACACAAGCTTGTATAAACATGTAAAAACGATCGTGAGTCATGAAATTTCTACATTTCATTGTCGGGGTCATTCCAAGATTACCGCATAGAAACACTCAATATCGGGAAGTTAGTAAGATACCTAATTACGTCTCCTACTTTTACATAATATTGCAAGTAATTACCTCTCCCTGGCGTCTATAATTTTCGCCCTCCGTAACAATAGCGGGTAGTTCATGTCTGAGTCCGTACGATGAATTTGGCCTAGGAAATGTCATGTTCCTGCCATAACAAACATTCACCGTTGCACTGGTATTAACGTTAATATTTCCTGGACTCACTGCTTCCATGTTCTCCATCCCAGTAATATTTTCATCTTGCTCCACACTGCTATAAAACGCTGCATTCTGTTATGCAAAAACAATAATCCAAACGTTAGACTTCCCTCAAATCCTCGATAAAACATTTCAATACAATAATTTATCGTAATTTATGAAGTTGAGAAATTTACGAGACTGCGATAGCCCGCGGGTCTTGGCGTACATCCACAATTCTAGAGAAAAAAAAATCGCATTGAGGAGATAAATATTAACAAGGTCTCCCTCGATTTTACATTTCTCTTTTTTTTTTTTTTTCATTTATTTCTCACTTATGTATTTATACGATCGTTACATCTCTGATAGCCGTTAACATTTTTTCTCAGATACATTGAAACTAGCACAGCTAATGTTTCAAGATAACAGACATTATTGCTATATCAGCAATTAATAGATTAAGCGTTCGATGTTTCTAACTTGAGTGGCTTAATTGGCTGGTCCAGTTTATTTGCAACTTATTTTGTATTTAAAAACTTTCGTTTTTCTTTTCACAAATGGCTTGAGAACAAAGTTGAAGAAAATATCCCCTGGTTTGGAGTGCGCGAACAAGTACTTACAAATGAATAGGAAATATCGTTCGGATAATGATTTCTCATTTGACAGTCGATGTCTAAAAATTTATTGGATTTTACTCAGTTTCACTAAAATATGTTCACTTTCAGTTTCCATAAGCGAGCACATGAAAATTTATGGATTTGCACGTTGCACGGAAGGTCGCACTTTATATTTTCGAGGTTTAGGTCTGGAGAATACCACTATGAAATGGAGAAACACAAATAATCTGCAACTTGATGGAGTTGGTTTCGAATCTCGGTGATCAAATTCAGAAATTAAAGATTTCAAGGAATTTGAAATGTAGTACGAATGCTACTTGGAAATTCATTCCCACTGTCGCTTATCAATATTCTGCATGTGAATTCTACGTAAGGAAAATATCTCCGTCACTGGGTCCGCTATTCTAATCCAAGTGACGAATAAAAGTGTTCACAAGTCGGGTGAAAAACTTTTCTGACTCGCATGGACCCCTCGTATCTTCATCACAATAGTATATTACACCATAAGGGCAGAAAGTATGAAATTCCTGCACTGCGCGCGATGATGCCCGAGGCGAAGCCGAGGGCATCATGGCGCGCAGTTCAGGGCTTTCAAACTTCTGCCCGTGTGGTGTATACTATTTTTCTTTATAGCCGGTCGAAAGTACGAAAATTCATAATTTGTGTTATAGATACTGATGCCTGCCCCGACATTTGCAGCACGAGCGAAGCGAGTGCTGCTGGTCGGGGGCAGGCATAACATAAAAAAGAAATGTCATCCCATTTGAACACTGCAGATTTTTTCGGCTTGTAACCTTTGGAATTATTTTTTATCATAATTTTCAAATTTTGAAATTTGCTAATATCGACATTATCTCTCGTGTTCAATGTTTTTTTCAGCATCGACCGAATGCTCCACAGTGTTGAAGGTCTCAGCTTCTTACTCAAGTCTTTGAAATATATCACTAAATTAGCTTCATCTGACTGTGACAAAGAATTTTGATGTTCCATTTGCCATTTTTTATAAGTATCGTAAACTAATTTATAGCGATCAGCTGACTTCTTTGGCAATGTTTCTGTCTCGATTATCAATCGTGCTTCTGCATCAAAATCCCTCAGAAGCTCCTCCTCGTCCATCGACTCATCACTGGACGTCATTGCCTTAATTAATATTTTTTTTTATATTTCATTAATTGCAAAGAAGTCGTTTTGAGGTTACATTTGACATTATCGTAGATAGGTGATGACTAGTGACTGACAGCAGTCCCACGCACCGATGCGCGGAAAAAAAAATTTCGTCCCGCTGTTGTAGATGGCGTACGCGTCGTTTCATCGATGCACGAATCTTAGACTTTCTGCTTCGAAATCGATGACGAATATACGTACTTTCGACCGAGGTATAAAGAAAAAGTTTTTTACGGCCTTGTAACGAAGATATCTATGAGGAAAATGTTTCCCATTATGTTTCGGGTTCATACATGGAAATGTGTAGGACATTAATTTTCATGAAAATAACTTTTTCTTTATACCTCGGTCGAAAGTACGTATATTCGTCATCGATTTCGAAGCAGAAAGTCTAAGATTCGTGCATCGATGAAACGACGCGTACGCCATCTACAACAGCGGGACGAAATTTTTTTTTCCGCGCATCGGTGCGTGGGACTGCTGTCAGTCACTAGTCATCACCTATCTACGATAATGTCAAATGTAACCTCAAAACGACTTCTTTGCAATTAATGAAATATAAAAAAAAATATTAATTAAGGCAATGACGTCCAGTGATGAGTCGATGGACGAGGAGGAGCTTCTGAGGGATTTTGATGCAGAAGCACGATTGATAATCGAGACAGAAACATTGCCAAAGAAGTCAGCTGATCGCTATAAATTAGTTTACGATACTTATAAAAAATGGCAAATGGAACATCAAAATTCTTTGTAACAGTCAGATGAAGCTAATTTAGTGATATATTTCAAAGACTTGAGTAAGAAGCTGAGACCTTCAACACTGTGGAGCATTCGGTCGATGCTGAAAAAAACATTGAACACGAGAGATAATGTCGATATTAGCAAATTTCAAAATTTGAAAATTATGATAAAAAATAATTCCAAAGGTTACAAGCCGAAAAAATCTGCAGTGTTCAAATGGGATGACATTTCTTTTTTATGATATGCCTGCCCCCGACCAGCAGCACTCGCTTCGCTCGTGCTGCAAATGTCGGGGCAGGCATCAGTATCTATAACACAAATTATGAATTTTCGTACTTTCGACCGGCTATAAAGAAAAATAGTATACACCACACGGGCAGAAGTTTGAAAGCCCTGAACTGCGCGCCATGATGCCCTCGGCTTAATATACTATTTCATTACACCCTTAGACTACAGGATTAATAAACTGGACTTTCATATGACCAGATCATTGCTGCGAGTTTATTGGCAATTCATCAGTAGTCTGGGATTTGTCACTATAAGTAAATGTAAGGTTTGGCCATTTGTTATGGCTTACAAAATTTTATTATTGCTCAACGATTTTGTTTTTTTTTTATAAAGTCTTGCAAGCTATTAAAAAATTGAAGAAAAGCGAACACAAGATGATTGCATAATGATGAACACAAGTGATTGTATACTGATAAGACGTAACACAGTTACATTTTTTCCAGCCATCCCACTGACAGTTCGATAAAAATGGAAAAAAAAAATGTGAAAAATAGGTGTAATTGTGTAGAGCACTTGAGAAACGTTTGGAGAATTAATACGAAATCAGTGTGACTCAATTTATATCACACAATATGTAAGTTCCTTTTACCCAACATATCCTCATAATAAACAAATGCTAGAAATGCATGCATTTATTGTCACGACATTTACACCCAGGAAAGGCTTTTCCCTTTCCCGAGAGGAAAGCGGAAAGAAACTGCTTTCAATTTTTATTCCTCAGGAATGAAATTGTTTATATTTATTTCCAAAGTATTATGGTGCATCTAGTGTCATAAAATCTTGCTCCCTTGCTACAAACATCCTTAAAGCCCAGGCCTTTTCAGAGAAACGTCTAGCTGCCAATGTTCCAAATCATGGGATAATTGGGAGAGGGGCAGGGGAGGAGGTTGAGCAGGAGGGGAAGTTGGCATGAACGTCTGGGGGAAGGAGGATAAGGGGGTTCAAAGTCAAACTTCAGAGCGCGCAAACTGCAGTTGTTACTGTATCGTCCAACTGACCTGGTGGACTACTCAGAAGTGCTACTTATTGCGGGAAGTAATCTATTTCAAGAGCTGCAAATAGCAGTGTCCGACAAGTAAAGGCACAACAGCGGTGAGGATTGTGAGGTTTTTCGTTTGATTCGATATCGCGGGAAAACAAGTTTGTATTTGCTATTCCGGAAACGGGTGGTGAACCGACTGGTGACAGAATTTGCCCAGTTAGCATATTAATTTCTGAGCTTATGCAGCAAATAATTAGTGAATGATGAACTCGAGGAGGGTTGATAGAAATACCAATGATCACTTAATTCGTCGTTTTCCTAAGTTATCTTGCATGCACTTTTACATACAATCTATCGGTATATATGAGATTTCCAGTAGCTTTGCATATCTTCTCTAATGACTGTCATATTATATATCGCATCATTCATTAATTAACGATTTTCTGCATAATCACCAATTGCTTTGATAGCGAATCTTTAAAAATATTACTTTCTTAATGATTGAATTCATGCCGGCGGAAGCGATAAAATTTTCAGAAACTAGATTTGAACTATCTTGGTCATTGGTCTGAGAATATGCTCTAGGCATTATTTACAGATTTTAGAAATTTCTTATTATTATGTGCAATACCATGAAATTTCTAGAAATGGTCAGAATTTTCTCTGATAGATCATTGCAAACGAATGAATCTCTTGAGGTTAAGGAATCACGCGCGAGTGAGTTTTCTGATAAATTGGACTAATTGATGTGCAGAGACTCAGTTTGCACAGTAACATTCGATTATTAATTACGTAGTGATTTAATTAGTTCCCGCCCTAAGACACTTCTAACCCTACAGATGGGGTTGCAGAGAACTTCGGGAAATTTTTTTCATTAATTTAGAAGTGGGTATTCGGGTTATTTTTAACTTCAAGCACTTACCTCGCTTTTGAAAATTGCATTTTTGCTACATGAATACTCTTACGAGTACACTAGAATGATGACCAACATATTTTGAGTTGGCGAAAAAATTGTGTCTGTGTGCGTGTATGACAATTTTTAAAAAGAAATTTTCGAAGTTACAAATTGATAGGAACTTTTAACATTTTATAAAATTGTTTTAATTTTTTATGTATTAGAAAATTCTGATAGGTTTTATGTTCCATAAACAATTCAAATTACTGATAACAATCAAATGCATCGTTTTGAAATATCTTGACGGAAAATCTGACCATTGTCAGATAATTACACATCGAGAAGTTTTTTTTGTGTCGCAAATATCATTCCATCATGAGACTTAAAATTTGCAAAGTCAGTAATTCAAATTCACTCATTTTCAATCTGAATCTGATTAGTGCAAAAACATATGATCTGTCACTGTTGGCGGACCTCGAATCAAAGTAATTTTTTTTCCTTCCTATGACAACCATGCACATTTTTCAGCTAATATAATTAATTATCAAAATAATTGGCTATTTATGAAAATTACAAAGGTCCTCCCACTTATCTACTCATTTTCTATATCATCTGCTTGGTTATATAGAATCAGAAAATATTTCCCAAACTGATTCTGAGAAGAGGTTGATAGATAACGAATGAAAATAGAACGACCTTGAATGCAATTTCGAATGACACAAAGTTAAAGGCATTGAAAACTTATAACGACTGTTATTACGATCCACTTAATCCACTGCATTATCCTTATCGAGGAAAAAACGAAAATATAGATACGCGATAAGTTCGAAATACAATTTCTTAGGAATAGATTCTCTTGTCGAAGTAGACTGCAATCGGCTTTGACGATAATTTAATGTCTAAATTAAAATCTTCATCCAATTAAGGGGCAATTGATTGATTACGCGTAGTCAGTATAAGCATTTTTGGAAGGGAGTAAAAAACGATGAATATAAGTTGAGGTATATATTAAAAACTTGATCCTCCTGAACTCGCATGGTGTGCACCACCCGCCCATTCTTTTCGGGGCGCAGGGTTCGCGGAGTGTACCGCGCTGAGCTGTAAACGCATGGCTTAAAATGTACAACTTGATACCGACAACTTGCAAAATTCACTAACTCCATTACTCACACTGGGCGGCTATGCGCTGCCTCATTTGTTGAAATAAAATTCAGTTTGTTTTAACTGTGGTGAGAAAAACTTCGGCGAGAGGTTTTAAAAGTATGCGGAGGGCGCATCCCCGCTTTATTCACTTTTTTTTTTAACTGGAGTAACTGAAACCTTGCAAAAAAAAATCATTTTTTTCAGATAATGTATTTGAAAAATTTAATGTTTGAAATTACCAGCTATCTGAACGATTGATGATGTAATATTGCAGTAATATAGACTCCCCGTATATTAATCAGTCCAATCATCCATTACAATGATCCGTCATTGGCTAATTCCCATGCACAGTGCGACTGTTAAGCTCCATTGTTTGCGACTCTACCGTTGTCTCAAGCATCGAAATAACGCGTAAATATTCGCTATTGTAATAGCCGGAAAAAATAGTAGTGAAGACCATTTTGCGAAGACACGTTGCAACGAAGATTTGGAGCAAAAACATTCAACATTTTTCATGCATTGACCAAGGCTAAAAAAATGGAATGACCATTCATCAAAGGACGATTGACATAAGCGTCCATTACTGAACCGACAATTGTTGCCATATAAACCAGTTATTCCGGAAATAATGCCTGGAAAAAATGACTTCAATAACACGGAAATAACGATGAACCATTAAAACCAAATTGTAAATGCGACATTGTTCATTCGTCATGCAAATGAGCTACGCAGTCAATTAGTACCGTGACCGAGCAAATTAATTTGTCAGATTTTGACAGATGAACAAACGTGTGCTTCAGGGGTAAGAAGCCTTCGCAGGGTGACCAGTCAAAATGCAAATACTTATGGGCTTATTATTGTAGTTTTTTTCCCAGTAATAAAAATTGCTTTCTTTTTCTATCACTTTTATATATTTATCAGTTGATATCACATCTCAGTGAACTATTACACTCATTCCTTCTCAACAGAACATTAAGTGAAATGGGAACAGTAACCGTTTCCGGGCTGTTTATAGTGAGGTTGGTACCTAAGACCGCCAGATTCCTGAGTTCGCTTTTAACATGAATTCAGTCGATAAATATATTTGTAATAAAATGGCAAAACGAGGTACATGCATGTATCAATAGTTTCGGTTGTTGATGAATGAATCCAGAAGGTTTGGTAGAACTTGATTATCTATACAATCTTTCTTTACTTCGAAGATATTCGTCAAGAAACAAGCGTGAAAAAAATTCAAATCATTTCGTTTTATTACACTCCAGATACTAAGTAATGATTGATGATTTTTTTTCATTTCAATTTCACTACGCATCGTTGAAAATGTAGAGTGGATGGCATCGAAGCATTGGTATCTGCAGCTCTAACTTTTCCAACCGTCGGTGTTCCTTTCTTTTCATTTGACCGTTCAGATAACGTATCTACATTCACGTACATAGTAATTGAAAATGACAGCTGTTTCAAGTCATATTTAGAATTCATCTCTCCCTTTGAATTTGCACTAAGTTTCAGTGAAAGTATGATTAAAAAATTGCTAAAAAAATTAGGCGAATGTTACTGAAGAGCTTTCTTACGTAGTTTGGCGATAGGGGGCGTTATTGATTATAAGAAATGGATTCATCATCGGATCTTCACGTTCCAAAGCTGTTATGTTAGCTTATGTTTCGTATGTGTATGTGCGCGTGACAATGTATACACGTGAAACTTTGAGCTTATTCGAGCCTTATAGCACTCCATAAGGAATCAAAAAAAAATTGTACACAAATCTACACCAAAGTTTTTTGGGAAAGTAGAAAGTTGTTAATTGAATCGCCAAATTCCTGACTACAGCTCCTTACAAAAAATATTGAACAATATTTTTTAATAAAATCATTTAAACATGATATAACTGAAGTTTAGGGCATATTTGAAGAAAAATGATAATGCTGGATGAAAGTACTGAATCGAGCAGGTGTGGGTGGAGCTCTCATGCCTCATGCTCATCTGACGCACTATTACACGAATTTCCCATCTGCAGAGCAAAACCCAGTTTTCACAATTTTATGATGATGTATTCAATTGTTCTTGTAATAGAAACAAGGCAAATGCGGAAATTCCCCTAGAAGGTAACTAAACTGGGATTAGCGATTTAACGACCAGACACTTGTGAAATCACGCTCATGCTGACTTCCGTGGTGAACTAAACTATTTATTGATTATCTATGAATATTCATTCGCAGTAATGCCATTTCGCTATTCGCTAATACGTAACACATTCCGCAAGTGTATTAAATTTTAAAGAGAAATTTAGTTCATTACCGCACCCACAATTGATTCCACATAAATCAGCTCCGGAAGTAATGAATACAGGAAACGGTCTTAATAAAAAGAAAAGTCGAAACGCCTGGTATAAACTAGATTATGAATGCAACATTATACATTTGTCATACGAATGAGCGAAGCGGTCAATTGGTAGCGTGACAGAGCAAATTAGTCTGCCAGATCTTGACAGATCGTGTCTTAGGTAATGAAAAGTCGCGCATGCTTCCGGGAGTAATGTATCTTTATAGTGATAGAAGAGAGATTAGGGTCGATTGAGCCTGCCCAATTGTCACTGTGTAACCCTTCGTTACTCGCGTACGTGGCCCGCCACCGCTAAATTTCGTTCATTTAAAGCCTCGACCAAGAGGTATTGAGAAGGCTGAAGAAAAAACTATAATTTCCAAATACCGCTGATATGCCTATCCAATGAACTCATGATGATCGTTCAGACTTGAAACTGCGGCCGCGCGCCATCGACGCGACTGATCGTCTGCTGGGCAAAATTCATTCCAAAGGTGAGCTCGATTTGGAAAAAATTGCACGCTTTGAACATTGTGTTTGGATTTTAAGTGGTACTCAAACGGGCTATTAATGGTAAAACAAGTTATATAAGACGTCTATACCGGGGTTTTTCAATGGTTTTTTTTATCAAATTATTTCCAAAACCAAATTTTTTTGTTCCAGATTTCGGTGTATAGTTGTTTGATTATTCTCGTAGTAGATACGATATGAATGTGGTAATTACCTCATAAAGACTACTCTGAGGTCAGCAATGTAACGACACTTGAGAAATCATGTGTGGCTTCCGGACTTAATTGAGTCATGTGTTCATTATCAATGAATATTCGTTCAAAGGCCATACGTTATGCGATAATGAAACTTACAATGGTAGTATTTTTTAAATGCTGCAACACCAACTAAATTAAAAAACTGTAGAAACCACTAGAGGAATTTGTCTTACAGTAAGATAAATCTCTTCTGCCGTGAAGGTGAAAATTGAATACTTTTTCTTTTCCAATTTCCAGTGATTTAAGATTCACATTTCAGTCTTCACGCTAATGGAAAATATTGAAAGTTAAGGTTTCTCGCAAGATGTGGAATCACGGTCTCTCACTTTGTTTCGTTTGTTTGTAGAACTGAAATAGTAGAAGGATGAAGAAAAAATAATCATCATCTCGCGTTCGATTCTCCTCCGTACTAATTGTTCTTATGTTATAAGTCGCATTGAACCTAATATATTGGTACCTAGACTCGATGTTACCAATCTTTTTCCATTTGCAAAACAAAAAAAAAACATGCTTTTCACTTGTTCAGCATGTCCCGCACTATGTCCTTCTGGATTCCTTTCAATATAAAACTATCAACTTGTTTTCCAACAAAACGCCCACGTTAAACCAAAAGCATAAGCTCCCGCCCCCGTTTTTTTTCTGACCTTTGCATAGTCTTTCGCGGCAATCACTAAATTGCTATCAATCTGCGTAATCACCGTTCCAATTTGCCCAAAAAAATAGTCTAAGCCGTGACCTAATTTGATTACAGATGC
The DNA here is from genome assembly GCA_026005395.1 of Asobara japonica. Classification (NCBI taxonomy): domain Eukaryota; kingdom Metazoa; phylum Arthropoda; class Insecta; order Hymenoptera; family Braconidae; genus Asobara; species Asobara japonica. The sequence goes on from BQMI01000334.1 coordinate 6,868,961, forward strand.
CTCCCAACAGTGACGATAGACCGGCCGAGCTGCCCGTGAAGAGCCTCGAGGCGCTACTCTCGGAAAAGTTCGGTTCAAATTTTCGTATACTCGAAACCAGCTGGAAAAATTTAACCGATCCCGGCGAGAATTTCGGCAGTTTGATTCTCGCAGTAAATGTCATGTACACCCAGGGCTCTTCTCCAAAAATTTTACACACGGTTGTGAAGCTTCCGCCACCTTCCACCTACTTATTGCAGCTCTTCAATTCACCGGCAACGTTCAACAAAGAGTTGGTGTTCTACCGTGACGTCACGCCAGTTCTACTGAAGACTCAAATGGAAAATGGAACGAAAAATGCAGAAGAATCGTGGCTTGGTGCTCAATTTTATGGAGGTCGTCTGGGCCTGAGCGAAAAATTTGATGATCAGGCTTGCATTGTCCTGGAGAATCTCAATTACTCCGGTTACAAAATGATCAATAGACTCGAAGGTCTCACTCGAAATCAAACCGAGTATGCGGTAAAACAATTATCCCACCTCCATGCCATAACGATTGCCACAAGAATTCTCAAGCCGAAAGTATTTGAGAATGTTGTAATGCCGGCATTGGAGAATGCGACAAACGAGACAGCCATGGAGTGCGTAATGGACATGATAAGGAAGGCTGTTGTAGATTTAGGAAACATTCCGGAGGCTAAGGCCCATATGGAAGACGTCCACAGAACAATCGGCAGCATGGCAGATATGGACAAAACCATGGAGAAAGATGAGAATTGGTTTACGTTTGTCCATAGCGATTTTTGGGGGAACAACATGATGTTCAAGTTTCGAGATAATTCCGAGGAGATTGTTGATATGAAGATTGTGGACTTCCAGTTAGGGATTTATGATTATGGAGTTAAAGATTTGATTTTCTTTTTAATATCTAGCCCCCGGATTGAACTGACTGAGGAAATTTTCGATGATATGGTGAGGCTGTATTACGATTCATTCGTGGATATATTGAAGGGATTCAAGATCGATGTGACAGCGTTCACTTGGGAAAAATTAGTTAAAATTCTGAATTTGTGTGGACCATTGAAACTGGCGCAGTGTCTAGCTATGACGCAGGTGATCAAGTCCGTGCCTGGGTCGGCACCCAAAATTGAGACCATTGAGAATAAAGAGAACTTTTTGCAAATCGGCGGAGGACAGGCGTATCGAGATAAATTACTGCAAGTGTTGCAAATTTTTAAGAACCGTGGATGGCTCGTAACGATGTAAATGGGATTAATGATGAGATGTGGTGGTTGAAAGTGCATGGGATGGAATGACCAGTGTTCGAATGTTGTTTAGGCACGACGCTGAATAACGAGGCATTTTTTGCAGTTGAAAGCAAATTTTGTCTACCTAAAACTGCGTTTACTTGTAGCTGATATCCATTTGGCTCTTGCTTCAAGATCAACATTCAAATGTTGACAACAAATTGACTTGTATCAACAGCAAATACTCATTACTTCAGAACAACTAAATATACATTTGTGTAATCAACAAAGTTCATTTCAGAGTAAATCTCGGATAATTGACCCAACGTGGTTTTCAGTTGCTAAAATTGAACAACTTGATTCCACTCGAATTGACGGATTTCTATTTATCAACGATAAATAATTATAACAAAATTTTCCCTTCTCAAATTTAATATTTTTTCACTTCTAGTTTTTATGGAGTGCCTTTTCTCATTGCGATCACGTGCCAAAAACATTCATGTTGATTTCTAAATCGAAATTTACGAAAATTATAAGCAAAAAGCAAATGTCCACTCCAACTAGAGGGGAAAAATGCCCAAAGAAAGAATTGTTCGACCTTCGAAATTACTGTGATCGAACCGTTACATATTAAATGCTAGAGGAAATATTCTGTTATAATTTTTTGTAATCGATACCCTTGACAATTCTGACAGTTTATGGCTGTTAATGAGGAAGCCTCCAACATAAATATACACGACATCACAAATAATGAGTTATATCACAGCATTTGATTTGAGAAAAAATATTGCATAGGTCAAGCACTGGACGATCCATTATTTTTTTTTTGTATTATATTGATGGCTAAGATTGAAATTACCTCAAGGAGATCGGCAACAGCGTCCGGGAGATTAAATTCACGCACTACTCGTAATCTTACTTGTCTGTTTATCTCATGACGGCATGACAGGGGTAAACTCACAGCTCGTTGACTACTTGGCGACTGCCTGAGCTTTTGTTCACGTTTTAACATTGCGGACATTGTCATGGCATCTGGAACTGGAGGAGAAATTTGTCACTTAATTTATAGAGGGCAAGTCTATTGGACAATAATTTGTAGATAAGTTCTTTTTCAGGAAAGTTCATGACTTGCATGAGATTCCTAGGAAACTCAAAAAATTAGCTGTGGGAAAAATATAGTATGGTTTACATATTCACTAGTGAATTAAAAGGCTATGTAACCGTGCGGAATAGGAACCAATTGAATTGAAGTATTTCTTATTGCCAAATTATTATAATGATGAATATGGATATATTGATGAAAATTATATCCATGTAGTACGAATGATAAGATAAAACAGCATTTTTGTATAGCCTAAGAATTTCTTCTTTAAAGGATGATTTTCTCACTTTGAAAAACTACTTGATTGCAATTTTTACTCGGATGATGAGTCACATAGTTTCTCAAATTGTATAAATAGCTGAAGATTGTTTACCAGTTAGTAAGATTTGTTACTAATATTTTGTAGATTCATGTAGAAGAATAAAATGTTGAAAATATGAAAAGTACCAGGAAGTGCTGCTGCTAGTACGTCCACACCAACTGCACCCATAGACCTTGGCTTTTCATCGACCATGTACAGTGTATCTGGTATGTCGGGAATGTACCGAGCTCTTCGTAGTCTTACTAATTCCGCTTCTTGAATCATTTGCTCTTCGACTAGACTCTGAAAAGTTGAAGAACATCATTTTTGATCATTTATTGTTGATTTCATTACGTAAATTTTTACAGGAAAATCTCTACGCTTTTCTTACAACCCAAAATTTTCTCGACTCTTAGCAAAGTGTTTTGCAGTTAAGTTTCTAATAGAACTTCTTGACCTTGCTTTCATCAACTCAAGAACTGTCCTGAAAATTCCTCATCACCAGATCATTCTGACTTCGTTCTGACATCGAAATAAATAAAGGATGTGTTTATACTGTGCAGTGATACTATGGAGGATCAGAGAAACAACCGCAATGAAGTGTCAAGTGACTTAGCCATTCGCGGTAAGAGTGACTGAGAAACGCAAAAATATTCAATTACTTCGCTATCATTTCAACCAAGCATTTCATTTAGCGAATATAGAATACCTTGATTTCCTCGTAGTAGGGCATAAATAATCGAGGCCGCACAAATAGGCCATTCCGTTTTCCCCCTCGTATCCACGCGTTGATCCTCATATTTTCCCTCTCATCACCAATCATGTGGCTGGGGGGCGTTGAAACAAGACCTCGACGTATTGCCTGAAGCATTGAATAATACAGATGAGTTCAAGCCTCCCGAATGCGTTCAACAGGCTTAATAACTGGCAACCAGAGATCAACTATATAATTCTCGGATGATATCATGCGATAGGCAACTTGCATAGTTTTTTTTTCTAAACTTTGATGACCTAAAATTAGGCGAAATATTGAAAGGAAGTGTACTCAACTTTTCCTTCTCATAAAACCTGACTTTTTACCGTACAGGAAACTTTTCCCCACAGTTGAAACCAATTATCATAATGCCCCATGTGCATGACATTCATCGGTTCATCCAGTAATTAACGGAAAATCATGAAAAACGTCTATTTGTATAGGTCTCTTTTTAAGAAAATCCCTTTCGATGATAAGTAGGCACTGTAAATTGGATAATTTCACGCTAGATCGAAAGGAGAATAGCCGTATGAGGATTTAATCCATGAACCTCGTGCGCCAATGGCCCGGGCTCTAACCATACGGTCATCTCAATAGAATCGATGAAAACATACAAGTGATATTATATTATATAATTTCATCATTCCGAAGGAAATTATTGATATCAATCAAATGAACGACGCTTTGAATTGACGCATTATCAAGCCAATAAAACAAAACTGGAAACAACCGAGCAGCCAACGTAATTTTGTAGTTACATAAAGCATCTATGAAGAATCATTACTTTGCGACGGATGACAAATTCCCATCCCTATAATTGAGAACGTAGTAAGGATATTGCCTAAAATTTGGGCCCAATTTTGTTTAACCGTGGTATTTTAATCGGTAGTATCATCGTCACGTGGTATTTCATTCTGTAACCCATCCAAAATGTATAGATTAAAATCTCTTTTTTGCTACCATTCCGCAAGTGCAAAAATAATAATAGAAGTGATAATAATAAAGAAAAATATTATCATTTTACCGCTCACAGCTTCGAGCGAATGCTACTAAGATGAATTACCTGTAATAGGATTTCACTGTTGGGTGGTAAAACGTGATCCATCCTGACAAGTGGGAGAAGCTCACTGAGTATTTCCCGCAGTTCAATATCACTCAAATCTCGCTTCTTCACCCCTTTTCGCGCCACCGAGTGCACCGTATGACTGAGTAAATTTGGCTCACGATCCTCCATCCTACGCACCAACTCGTGTTCACCCCATTTGAGTACAGCCTGTAGCACTTCTAATTCACTAGCTTGTAAAAAGTGACTTTGGAGGGCGTGAACCAAGTGTGAGTGATCTAGCTGATAGAGAACCGAGGTGGAAGCTATGGTCTGAAACTCCTCTCGGAGAAAGTGGAGAGCCTGTCTGTGGACCCATGCGGAACCATGGGGCTGACTTCCCCATCTGCAATTACGAAAATAAAAAGTGAACCAAGTGGTTATTACCGGAACCTAGAGCATTCAATAATATATTTCATACCATTAAATTTAGGCAATTCCCAGTGGTTATAACCTGATTGCTTTTTAATCAGATTTTACAAAGTTTCGACGGTTTCACTTTTTTGAAAATTGCTTTTTTTTTTCTTTTTTTTTTCAAAACTTTCAGCAGTTGCTAAAAACGTCAAAAAATTCTCAAAGATTTGCCATATTTTACATTTTCAATATTATACTTTTGAAACATTGCCGAAGAACTAAAAAAAAGTCATTGACATTTTGAATTGTCATCACGAGATTTTCCACCTTTCGCATCCCATCGAGCCATATCCAACCAACTCTTTAATAATCACCTCAAAACCACGGGCAACGATTCATGAGTGAGCCACTCTAGTATGAGGTCCTCGCAGCCCTGGGAGAGGATGTCGAGCTCCAAAAATCTCCCAATCTGGTACAGTTCCATCGCCTCCTCGAGAGGGCTTGGTCTCATCCTCCCCGTGTGGGTAAGTGCCTGCACCTCACCCAAACTGCCCGCGCTGCTCCCGCAGCCACTGCCTCTAAGAATTAGCGACAAGTCCACTGTATCCAAATAAACAGCATGTAACAGAACCCTAGCGTATCTCTTAGGTATCACAGACTCATCGAGAACAATTCTCGTAGGTATGTGAAGCGCTCTCTCTGTATGGTCCTCTCCAGATCTCGTTCTCCTCTGTATCAAGTTCCTGAAGAACGTTGATCTCGCTGAAAGTATAGCCTTATGACAGGGTAACTCTAGCTTGGGTCGGAATCCGTACTCCGAGCTACCACTATCCGGCCTCTGATAATCCCCATCAGACGTGAAGACCAAAGCGGCATCCGCATAATCACCAGTGTCCAATAAATATCTGGTAATCAAATACGAATTGAAAGGGAGGTGAGTGCATGGAAGATTATTCCTGGTGTTTTGTCAAAAATAGAAGTCTACAAAAAAAATTTTATAGAATCTTCTTCGAATCCAGTCACTGAGAAACTGATCGACTTCTCAACAAAATTGCTCTTAGGTAGAAGGGTGCCATGAAACGGGAAGGTTTTTAATCCGCATGCATGTGTTTTGTAAAGAAAATAAAATTCTGAAAATATTGAAAAATACCTGAGATCATGCTCCAGCAAATTGGGAGTACCGAACTCCTCCCCTAAACGTCTCAACAAATTCCCATCGAGGGATGAATCGTGTGTGCAAATATCACCAGTGTAGAGATAACGTAATAAAGCTGAGAACATATGGACCTCGAGATTTGGGGTTCTGAGTTCCAAACAAATTCTCGCACCATAGCCCGGACAGCCTGCAAGTAATTCCCGAAAATATGGACATCTTGCAGAAAGTAGGGCTCTGTGGACCGGGAAACAGGCTCCACGATAAACGAGATCAACATCTGTGCAGTGCTTATAATCGTAAAGAGTAGATAAGTCCTGCTTGAAGGTTGTGGCTGGGGGCCGTGCCAATTCCGCCTGGACATGGAGATCTTTCAGCGCCGCAAGTGCCTCGTACTCCTCCAAGAGCGCACTCGACTCAAGGGGACTCCACGTTGACACTAGCTCCCTTATGACGCGGCCGTGGTCACACACTTTTGAAGTTCTGCGACGACGAATGAACTTTTTACGGAGGGTGGCGAAGCCTGTTACCTTCTTTTTTCGCTCTCTGAAAAGTGGAAATGGTTGCGGTTTAATTATTTTGATGTGTATAAAACTGAAATAGCTCGAAGCGAAATATGAGTCGGAAGTTGGAATCTAATGATTTCTAAAAATCTTCATCAGTTGGATAATATTTTAACATTTAACGTAAAAACAAAATCATTATAAATGGGCATTGCTGTGAAACTTTCAGTGTCCAGAACAGCCTTAAAAACCCATCATTGATAACACACGCAAACTAAATTTTGGAACGAAATTTTGTCCAAATTTTCAACCCCGTGCTAGTTGATTGAAGCGGAAAATGAAAACTACATGAAAAATTGAGGAAGATAGACTTTTGTATGAAATCTTACGAAGTTGTTCCGTGCTTATTCGCTGTTTGGAGAAGCGATTGCGGTTGAATTATTATCATGTGCAATGCGGAATCTCACTGAAGGGAGGAATATTTTTTGTTTATCATTCGCTGACAAAATTCTCTCAGAAAATGAATGGTCAACACAATGCAGAAAGAAAAATAATGTATCTTCTACAAAAAAAAAATCTGGTTCATCATAACATTTCTATTTGGAAAGCTCAAAATGATTTTATTTGATCAAGAATGAAGTTTTATGGAGGGTCGCGAAGCTGGTTACTTTCTTTTTGCGCTCTCTGACAAGTGGAAGCGCTGGTGGGTGAATTATTTTTAAGCGCAAAAGCCTAGAGGTTTTTCTTTATTAAGAGGAAAAGGGTCTAGAAAATCGATGGAGAACTACAAAGGAAGTGGCGTGTGAAGTTCGTGAGACGTGTGAAGCAGGTCGTGAAGAGATTGACGAATGTTTTTCATGTTTTTTGATTCAACATGATGAGGGTTTCAGTCAGCGTAGGATTTATCGGAGTTTTCGCCAATTAGAAAAAAAATACTATTTTTCCTGGTAATTAACGAACGGCCGAATTCGTTGACCCTTATGAACTCCTCATTACGATATGTTTCGAACAAACATTTTTCCAGGGTGCTCTTGATTGCGTGTAAGAATATCAAAATGGAAACTCCAAACTCTTCATAATGTTGAAATTACGAAAATTTTAAAAGATAAAAAATTACAAAAGCTCAGAAATGGAAAGTGTCCAACCTCTGAAAAACTTCAAATGTTTTGAATGTTTCGAGACATCGAAGGCTGATATCTCAGAATTGTCCTATTGACAAATCACTGCGTACTCCAACAAGACTAAAAAATAACCGCCAATTTTTCCGCGAAATATTTCTGGGACTTGAAAAAGTATCGCGACCTCTACTGTAAATTACCTTCCACCAATGCTAAATTGGTCGACATTGCCGGAAGACGATAGCCTTGCTGCTTGAATCGGATCACCCCCGATGGCAGCAAGGTTCGATGAGGCAGATGCTCCCATTCTCTGGGTCATGCGTGTATCATCATCAATCCGCCTTGTGACTGATGCTGCCCAGCAACCGTTCTCCAGTGTTTCACCGCTCTCTTCGCCACGCGCCAATGCACACGGTATCAACAATCGGAATACGTTCATCGCTCACCCAGACACCAGCCTGCAAATAGCCAACAACGACTATTATTAAAACATTTTCAACTAAATGAATATTTGATGACAACAAGTGGACCACCATTTTCGGTTTGCTCTTCGTTTTCATAATTAATTGGACTACTTTGGAACACATATGGATCATTCTTTAATCTCGTATATGATTTGATTAATCAAGGGGCCTTAGGGAAAATTATTACAGTCATCCAAAAAAATAAACTATAAAACAGTCAAGAAATTTGCATTCTCCCATCCACATCTCGTTTCCATTTGGGAAATGTTTTAATTTTCAGCTCCTCGATAGGGAAAGCTATTTAATTTCCATATTTTGCTGCCCCATCATTGAGACATATTGAATTTTCTGAGGCATCAAAGTGCTTTGTTATGTACATATAGATATATACAATAATTATTCATTGTCGTGAGGCAAAATACTGTGCTGAACTCGCTGTGCATTGCGGAAGTAAACTATTGTTTCAAGTTTTAGTGTCAGTTAGTCTTTATTTTTCCTAGTTAAATATTTTAGAACTATTGTAAGAGAAAAGCTGGAGACCTTTGGAAATCGAATAATTTGGAGTAAACATTACTTTGAACCTCTTGCTTATATAAACAAAGTTCGAAAAATCCAGTGTCAATATGAGTATTGTAGTAGCTTCAATTTTTCTGTCGTGTTGCCAAACATTTAATTTGTTCAGGTTTTGCTCCTAGTAGGTACCTCCAGGATCACAGTTTCATCTTATTTAGTGACAAAAGATTGAATAGTTGAATTTCGGTAAACGTATTTGTGGGTTTTCAGATAATCAACGCGTCCAGATGTCTAAGATTGTGCACCATTTTTTGACGATCTCCGCACGAGCAAAAAAATCAAGAGAATTTTACAATTCATTTGGAAAAAAAATTAACAGCAAAAATCTGCTTTTAAGTTTCCAAAACAAATTAGGGATTTCTACTGTATTTTGGCGGTTGCATGAGGTAGCAAAAGTTCGTAATCCATCTTCATTGTGTGTCATTTGAGAAATGGATTTTGCCATGAAAAAGAAAATTGTCACTGGGAAACAATGATTCACACGAATTTCCAAAATGTAATAAAAGGAAATTGCATATTCTTAAAATTCCGTTTATGCTGCAGTGGACCGCAATAACTGGGTCACGGTCGACTTCTCGGATTAGGGGGTTGCAGGTGGCGATTTATGTCAACAACAAATAAGCAAAAAATTGTCCTTTTACATATATGTACATAACACAGTATACAGGGCAAAGACCTCGGATCGTTCAAATGTTTATCCAACTCACTGAAAACAACTGCAAAATCCTTTAAAAAAACCCTCATTACATAAAATTACAAGTGATTGAATGACGGACACTAATCAATCACCAATAATCAATGCACATTTACCTGGGTCTCTACTGCACATATTTCGATGTATCCTGATTTATTATCTCCAGATGATATTTGCGAGGAAATGTCACATACAAACAATCCCTGAACAACACACAGTCGGCCATGTTTATATTCGAATGCATCGATGGCCCAAATAAATCTCATAAAATAGCATTATCAAGACAATTTGCGTCCGATAATAATTGCAATATGAGGCAAAATTGTCTTTATGGATCTATCACTTGCGTACGCAATTATCTCTTCAACTATTAATTTTTCAAATATATTATAAAATGTTGATATCACGAAATGAGAGTAATTCTTGTCGAGTGGAAATTCCACTTCTCAGTGGTAATTATGCCTTGGTAAATGCAGAAATGCGGATTATCACTTGTTATTTCCTTTCACTTGGTATATTTGATTGAGGGAATTTTCGGTGGGGGTGTTTAGGGGGCGGGTTTCACCAATTTTTGATAATTTTTCGGAGCTGCATATTGAAAACAGAGCGCATATAGCCCTCTACAGTACAGTCTGGTGCTAACCTAAAATCACCATATTGAGTGAGTGACTTTGTGGGTGTATGTTGTGTGAGGCGCAATGCTCCCAACCGACGAGCGGGAAATGACCAGTATGAAGGGATGTTGGGGGTGGGTGGATGCTGCACGTGAATTCAAATAAATAGATTCATCATATTCTGTGAACTGATACTTTTCGCTGAAGTTTTATTGAATGAAAGGCGGAAATACACTTCCAAAAATTCACACTCCAACGAAAAACTCAATATCACAAATCTTGAAAATTTAAACGGATTAAGAACATTAAAAATTATGAAAGCCAAAAGTGGAATTGCGATTTATAAATTAAGCCACGCATTTCCAATTTCACCAGTTTGAGTCATTGACAATCAGCGGTGTCTTATGTTCTCTATTGAAAGATGAATGTCTATATTCGAGTGGACAAAAAAGTTAAAATCCACGCTTGAAATATATAACTCCTGCTTCCCTCCGATTGCTACAGGAGATAGGATGAAGGATATTCAAGATTTTAAGAACTTGCGCGCGCAGTTCAGGCGCCAACCAATGGCGTTCACAGAGGTACCTGTCCCGCGCACCGTCGCGCTGTTTCAAAATCGATGGAAATATTTAGAATTAGAAGAGGTGCAAGTAGTTTAGCAAACGTCGAATGAGATGAACTTATCATAAATATATTTGGTATTTGGTGATGCCTTCGGTGGTTTTTGGATGATTCAATACAAGTATATCGGCTAGAGATTTTTCGGATTTAGCTATGAAGAAGACACTAGTAGAAGAAAATGCCGTAGCCCTCACTAGAATTTTATATAAAACTTTCTAGTATCTATAAGATAATTTTTTACGTTTCTTTGAATTTTATCCATTTGTGGAGCCGCACCAACATGTGAGATGATTTGAAAATTTTCATATTTTCTTCACCGACATTCCAACTTCATCAGCCAGCATCCACTTTAGACTTTATCCTTCATCCTATCATTTTCAATGATCGCTCTATGCTTCGACACTTTTGTAGAATATTTTATTCAACTGTCGATTGCATGTATCTGATATATGATCCTAATCTATGGATATATTGATCATTCATTTTTTGTGCTCATAATTTCCGTTCGGGTGTTACTTATAAATAATCGTTAATCAGATTTCTAAGAAAATAGGAAAACTTTTTTGGATGGATTTCAATCAAAAATAATGTATTGTGTATAGTCCATATTTCACTTATTACGATCTGATTTCACTCAATTTTTGTACTGAACAGATCCTCCATTATTTTTAATGTTCATTATGGGGACAACAAAGTTCATTCAACCACCAATAGTCTTTGATACAATTTTTCTTTATTTTGAATTCGAACACAAAAATAAATTAAATTTTTTTGTGATACATTGTGAGCTTGAAAAACCGATTTATCATTTGAATGAAAAATTCAAATTTTCAAACTAGCTAATACAAACATGTGTTGAACAGACAATTCGCGGGGTATAACAAGGATGCGCCGTGGATGCAATTTATATATAGAATATCCGCCCCTATTTTAAGAACGAGTGCAACGTAGCTCAGTGATCATATCGAAAATTCACAATATAGTCGATTTAAGTAATACAATATTGTGCAATAATCAATCATTTTTCTTTAATTATGGAGAATATTTTTTGGAAATTTAGATGAGTTAAAATTTGTAGATCGTTGCACTGTTGTACTTCAAGTTCATGAATCCAGTAGTTGTTTTTGCGGAAGTCTAGCATCCGCCACCCTCCACTCGTTCAAGACTCCCGCAGCGAATTATCCTGCCAAGTTTTCGTTGATCGCTAGTGAATCAAAATGTTTGCAATCAATAATCTGGTGAGAAGTGGACTCCATATGAGTCGATTAGCTGGTCAGTGCAGAACAGTTATGGGGGCACCTCCTAGAGTGATACTTTCTTTGCCTGTAAGTTTTGTAAATGTCTCTCCGGTAAATTTTCGCTCTTACGTAATACAACTATATTTGCATAAATTTGCTCTTTACCCGTGTTGTAGTTTCCTCAATTTTTGTAACTCGAATGCATCTTGCATATGTGTGTTTACCATGAAAAATACCACCAAAAAAAATTGTTGTTTCATCAATTACTGCATTAGCGATATAGATTCCGACTTCGGTTTCTCTGAAGTGAAATTCTTCCTTGCATAATGATATTTCAAAGAATTTCGTAAGTTTCGACAACGTCACTTAAGAAACATGTAATAGGAAAAGGAGTTTATTCAGTATGCAAAATATCACAAAGTAATGAGAAGACATTAAAGCATTAACCAACATATAGTGCCCCAGTAACCAAACTTCTATTTTACCATTTCTCCTATTGGTGTGTTCTCATCCGTTCGGCCTATTTGACACTCGATAACGCCACTCTAAAAAGACGAAAAATATGGATTGTTGTTAGGAAAGTTAATCATACGATTGTGTGCTGAGATCACACCGAGGCAAAAAGATTTCGCGTCTGTAGTTACTTTTATTGGTTGAACAAAAGCGATTCCATTCTAAGGAAAACTTCATTCTTCACTTATGACAAGAAAACTTTTCTTAGTGTAATACATTCCGCTATACACAAGATTTTTGTTCTCAATTAGTAGAATTTTTTTAAAACTACATTTCTTTTGCAGGAAAAATGTGCACATGCAGCTATCCTCGTTGTCGGCGTGCTCGGCATTCCAGCCTACGTTGCATGCAACTTCAAAAATTACGGCTCAAGAGCAGAATAAGTAATCATGGTAGCAATAGCGTCATTTTAATTCAGATAATTCCTAAGAGGAAAATATATATTGAAACGTAAATGCAATAAAGAGTTCTACGATGTAAATTATTTAAACTGAGATGATTGCCGAGGGAATTAAAGGTCTTACATCAATGGCCACTGAATCTACTTTTTTCTTACATTCCAAATTTCGAAATGATGAAGAAAATTTGTTTAATCTGATGATGAAAATCAAATTAACCATCAACGTTATGTCCTATATTTGGGCTCTCATGACAATGTTCAAGCCAGAACATAACCGCATTAGCAGCATACAAAGGGGATGATATAATTTCGAGTTTATGGGTTCCACGGGAATTTAATTATCTAAGAATAAGCAGGTTTAGAAAAATTGACAAACTACTTCCATTGCTGAGGATTAAATTCTCATTTTATCTGAAATTAAATGGACTTGGCATATTTTGTCATAAAATAACATAAAATATCGTGGAAATTATCTGAAATATTCAGAGAACACAGCTTAATTTGACAGATTAGGGCATTCTACATACTTTAGCGTATTCAACTATTGATATCGAAATTTTACATAATCTAACAATTTAATTTCTACGACGGATAAGTGCAATTTCTATTAACAATACCAAATAAACAAACCTATTGCCTTAAACACCTTCTCCATAGCCCCTAGCTTTCCAATTTTCTCACCAATAAAAATCATCGCCGACATTTGGCTCGAGGCCCCGCGGTTGCGATCAGATAGAATTTTCAATTTCGCCTCAACGACGTTGACTGAAATTTTCCCTTTACGCTTTATCCGTGCGGAAATATTTTCACACCGGGCTACGATAAGGATTGCACTACGTCTTCCTCCAGTCATGCAAATGTAGAATATATAGCATTCCCATGGTGACACATTGAAGAAAAATATATACGATGCATATAAAAATACATAAGAGACGTTGCCTTCATTTGCGTCGTGCGCAAACATACAACACAAAAAAGCGCTGTTGTCAGTTTTCGTTCCATCAAAACAGCGTTTGCCCGCTACGAGCACCTTGTCGCACTTGTCGTGTAACACTACACTGTACTGGAGAAAAGATTTGCTGGGAAAAATATTGGACATTTCATATTCATCTGAGAGGAGAAAAATGTTCGTCACAGGATTGAAAATTGCAAGTCGTGCTGCCAAAATCAATCAGCAATTTGTCAGGCGTGTTACGCACGGCTGTGCAGTTCCTCGAGAGCCGATTTCTTTAGGCGTGAGTATTCAGCATGTAATGAATTCTGTAGTTTTAGGTTAGGATTGTTGGGTGGATTTTTCATGTTTATGTAATCACTTTTATTGATTTTTTGAGGGGGAAAATGAGGGACGTTATTTCAGGGTTCATGTACGTAATAATCACAAGTATTGATTACTGAATCTTCCTCTTGACGATAATACGTTGATTTCATTTGCACAGGGGGGGGGTAAAAGCCAGCTAATCGTAGTAATTAGAAGTATTTCTGTACTTTGTGTTCAAATTACTCTGAGTTAAATCCTTTGGGATATAATGTAAGGACGTTATAATGCACATTTGGTTGGTCTTCACTCAACAAAATTATATTTCTCATATTTCTGATTGAATTGTTTGTATTGAATTGTACCTTCTTCAAACATGAAAGAAAATCGGGGATTGAGGGTACAACATTTTAATCATATATTGTCAAGTACATTTGAAATCACAGCACATTAATTTCGACACTATTCGAAGCGCTAACACTGGAACTAACCTGAAAATTGTCGTTTTCCAACGCGTGCCTCGATGAGGTGCCTGGCTGCGCCCTTGGAATTTTCATAATTTTTTCAAATAAGCGCACGACAAGCAGTCCAAATTTGTTCATGCAATGGACGACCCTCACAATTTGTTTTTCCTCTGCCATAAATACTGAACACGTAATCGCTAGGATGAATTAAAGTTGAAAGTATTCCGTGTAGTTCTAACATTCATATAATAATCGCTTTGATTGTTTGTTTAAAAACAGGCCATGCGCAGAAGATTACGCTTATGATTATTGCGGATCATAATTTTGTTCCCACCGAAAATAAAGAAGACCTAGTGAAGCACTTAGGGACATGAAAATGAAAGAAAAAAGGTGGAGGGAAAATGCATTGGGCAATCTGCACTTGTTTGCATCAAGCAAATCATAAAGAGATGACTATTGACTTTTAATAATTCTCCACTTGAAAAATGTAACTTATGAGAGCTTTTGAGGTGGTCACTAGAACTGGTAATTTTCTGCCAATCCGCTAATTGTTGGGATCTTTGGGTATTTATGGGACAGTATAAGAAACAAATTACACACACACGGGTATTGATCAGTGTGGTTTAAGGCGACTAGTGAATTCAAAAATCTGCCATTCGACAATGTCCCTATATATAAATTTCCAGTGTGTTCAGTTAAGAGAATGTCAACTGACCTATCGACACTCATCCGATGTGAAGGGAAAATTTGAAAGCCCAAAAGACGGATTTATGGTTCTAGATATGGCCGAGCTGAAGATAGGTTGACCAACCATAATAAAATCGATACAAAAATGTTCCAGAATATCCATATCTTTAAAGTATGAATCGACATTGAAAACGTTCAATTTCTCAGTTCATTATATGATATATTCAATGACGTATAAAATTCAACATATTGAAATGGGGAACAGCCGTGATTTGGCATGCACTGTAAAGTTTTGTAGGCAATGGAACTTCAGAGGGGCGATTAGTTTTCAGCAAAAAGTATAATTCGATGTCTATGATGACGTTACTATAATCAATATTGGAACTCAGACATCTTGGGATTTGTTTATTTTTGTAGATATCAAATCGAGGAAAAATTTTGGCCCATCTCCACGGTCACTTCAAGGAAAATTTCCATTGAAAGCACAGAATTGACCATTTGTGTTTTAACCGTATTCAGTCGATTTCATATTTGACTGTTATTGCGAAATATCTCCGAATTTAAGATAGACATTATAATTTTCATGAATACTTTTTTGTAGACCTCACCGAGTTCTTTGGGAATTTTGAAAGGTACTCTTAGATTCCCAGATACTTTGCCAAAAATAGCGGTATGTCCAATCAACTTGGTACGGTCTTACTTTTTCCTGAAATCTGGAAAAAACATCACAAGTTTCTAACTTCTTGAATTTTGGAAATTGCTAGATTTCTTGGAAATTTCAAAAAATTGAAATAGTTTGGAAGTTTTAGAATTTAGGTTATCATCCGCAAACTGACAATACATTGATGTTTTAGCTTGTGAAATTTTTTAAGCTGGTCAACTTGTTAAAGTTGTCTAATTTTCTAATGTTTGAAAAACTACAGTATTTGGAAGAGATTGGCTTGAATTATTGTCGTATCCTTTGAATGCGTTTTCTAAGGAGATGCTTTTGTCGGGAATTTGTCAGTCATAGACCTGGAAAAATAATTAGACCACTTCGCTTGATTTCTTTCATGTACAAAGAAATGCACAATGAGTCTCCGTCTATTGAAATAAAATAGTTATCTTAACAAGTTCATAAGTTCCATAATAACGAGTATTCATTAGTCATAATAATGTATGAGTTGCGAATCAATGTGGATTATATCTGGGAATTATGCTGAGACGAAATGCAAACTCATGAATGGATTTAGTCACTTTCAACTTATGAATTTTCATTAAATAGAAGTGTGAAGCTTGAGGATGGTTTAATTGAATCAGCTTGGTAATTATGGAAAATTAATTTAAAATAGCTATAAATACCAGAGAACTCAACAATAGTCATTGTTGCTTCTCCAGCAAGCTTCATTAAGGAGAGACAATAAGCGATGGAATTAAAAATCGTATGGTTTGCGTGACTAACCATGATGAAAATTATAAATGCGTAGCATCATAAAGGGCAAAGAAGCAAATGACCAAGAGATAAACGTTACAGCTTTATCCAATGAGAAACTTCAATTAATTTTTTTAAATTATACACAACCTGAAAACTTGTTCATTGAATTGATCTTCTTTTTTTTAATATGAAAATTAATGGGCTATACGTTAGTTTGATTTCGAGAAAGTTACTTCGGTCTCTTGTTAAGTACTTCTGCAGTACGTCCGCGGTCATAAGGTGGAGATGAACATCAAAAATCCGAAAATGAGAAACGAAATCTCCTCACGGGTCTATACAAAACTGTCCAATTCCCCTTATTTTAGTGGTTTATATTGACTTAATTACGTATTCAATTACTTAATTATGTATACACCATTTTATTTATGAACGAAGATTCCTGGAGAATTTCTGCTACCAACACATTTTCGTTTAAAGGAGTTGGTGAACTTGTCCCCAGTCTATCCAATCATATTCAATATCATAGAAGATTCGACGGGAGCCGTCAAGCGGGATGGACGTGTTCGTTCCGGTGGAGTAGTTTCCATCCATAGGCTTATCCTATTTATCCTACCCATCCATCGTCTAAATCCACCTCCTTGTTACCCATTTTCCCTTTTCCATCCAAAGATACTATTCTCCAAGATAGACGTTTCCATAATCAATAACAATTTCTGAATGGTTGCCGCTATTCTCCACCAATTTCCCACTTAATAAAGACAATCATAATCGTGATAACTAGGACAAAAAATGGGGTCGTAAGACGCCTCAATCTGCCATACCAACATAGTATAGAAGACCATCTACCACATCTGCGTTTGATATTCCCAGTGCCAATATAATTTCAAGTGTTGATGTTCAAGATCAGACGACCGATTTCTCCGGTTGATGGCAATGCCATCAGTGGCATGTCATGTGCCTCGAAAAAGACAACTCCTGTGTAATCAGTGTCATAAAAAATTAATCATTATTATCAGCATCCGATATCATACTGTGGAATTTCTACAGAATAGTGGTTGGTGCAATTAGGCGCGAATACTGAGTTTCTCGTCGAGTTATTAGAATTCGACCGCTAACACAGCACCCTCCTACCAGCACTCTAACCTTCCCTCGACGTTGCCATATTTCACAACCATTTTCCAATCAACATTCCGCAATCAACAGATTCGATCATTATTCCCCACATTTATTCACATTGTTCGATAATTACGTAGTGAAAAATGAAACGAATGCCCATTTATATTCATCTATAAAATACAGGGAGATGATCGGAACGTTCAACTCTTTCCCTTACTATCTACAATTTTTGTCAATTAGTTGGAAAATCAGTTTCATTTTAACCTGTACAAATAACTTTTTAAAATGTTTTTTCATAAAAATTTGTGGCTCTAATGCTAACTTCGGGAAGATATATGGGGAGGATATGTCAGCTTTAAATCTGTACCGTGTTGTCGTTTATTCCCATTCATTTACCCCGGAACTACCTCCAGGTATATTGGTACTGTGTACTTTTCGTAGCATGACAATCTGTACTCGGCCAGCAGAGAAATTGCGCTTGAGGGATATGACCCACTGGCTGCCTACCATTGCGCGTGGGCTCATAGAAGGGATATAAATCGAAAATCAGTATTTTGTTTATGAAGCACCCGAATTTTTGATATTCTCAATGTGAGACTTTTCCCCTTCCGTCATGTAGCCTATCATCTAATTAACAACTTCGTCAACTACATTAACGCACGCACGATTTCGGAAATCATCGAGGAACATACACACCTTATAATATTCACATGTGGTCGGATTAAAAATTACCTTTATTAGTGATCACAACAGTTTGACCTATCGAGGGGGGGGGGGGGGATTAAAATCAGATGGGGAAGTAGAATTCATTCGAGCATTTTCATAATTCTCCTCAATTTTAATTTTTTCATTACCATTCGATTTTGTTAAATCCTCATCCACAGTCTTGAATCAAAGATTGACCTAATTTTTACTTATCATTGCAAGATTCTTTTTGCATTGAGATCATTTGCAAGATTCTCAATAATCCTTTGAGGAAGTCCAATGTTCCATAATGCAAGGAGCAGCAATTTTCCAGGGTTACCCGCAGGACATTTGAGGGATTCTTGAATTGTTCCGGGGATCTCATTCTCCCCAAGTATGCTGCAATCGCTTGAAACATTCTGGAAGCTCTCGTAGGGGGTACATTGTTAACCATCTGTCGAGTAAATTTCTGAATGAATAGAAGGTTTTTTCAAAAATTATTACGAAGTTATCCTTTTATTTTTGGATATGTGGAACATGTAATAATGTTTTTTAGGGACAAGCTGTTGCGCTATAATTCTGGCGTGAACCGGAAATCTGGTGTGAACAAAACAATTTTCGAACACATGTGTGGCCCATATGATGTTACAATAGAAAAACGCATCAAAATGTCAGTTTTGTAACACATCCAAATGAAAAACGTTCGTGATTCTAGTTGTCCTGGTAATGGTGAATTGTCCGCTGGAGTAGAGAGTGCTCACCTCAGTCGATCTCAACGGGGAACTACCTTCTTCATGTTGCTTCATTATATAAATCATTCGTTAGTAATACAAAAATCTGCTTTGATTGCTGTCCACACTATATTCGTGTGAAGTTTCGTATTATAATTGTAACACCGTAACACTAAAAAAGAAAAACAAAATTGAATAATGGAGCGAATACAAAAAAAAATGCTGAAAAAAAAATTGTAATGAGTGAAAATTCGTATCACGATAAACTGTCCTCATCTATCGTTTCATATTCGGATTTGTTTTCCGTTATATGGTTGCCCCGAGTGGTTTTCCAATATTAATAAACTTCACAAATAGACATAACAACTACGTACGTCCGCACGTGGGGCGAAAAAAATGGCTTAAAAAAACAGATAAATTGCATTGTTTAAATTTCCGCCATCCATCGAGCCTCACCCAGATCATACAATTTCCATGGAAGTTTATTCTACATATTTCCTGTACACTCAATCTGTTTTCCGTTGATTAAAATATCGCACAAGTTTTTCTCTCCTCTCGTTTTCCAGTTATATCCACTCGCCAGGCGAACAAATATTCGACAAACATCATTTTTCCCATGCATGTACTGTCGTTTTTTTCCCCCAAGGTTTCCCTATCGAAAAAAGTATTATTGGAATTGGCTGTCGAGTTTTCCAGGCGTTTGCTCTTGTGAAAATATTTTTTGGAATAACTCTGGGGAAATCGAGCATTCAACAGTGAATGCTAGAGGAAAACTTGAGTCTGAATGGAGTCTAAATTCAGTGATCTCTGACTGCGAGTGGTTTTCCCAGTTCTCTCAAGTTTGTCATCATCTTTTTGAAGGATAAGCCGCATACATAAGCACAGTAAACCCTGGAGAAGAAATCTTAGATTATCTCTATTAAATTAGGGAAAAGAATGAATGAAAATATTTCATTTACTCGCTGTAGAAATATGGAATTTATGTTCAAGTAGAGAGGAGCTTTTGATTTGGAAAATTTAATTCAATCAGTGTGCTTGGTGCGTAGGAAAATTTTCATCAGCATTAGTGGAGAAAAAAAATCTCTTCAAATAATTAATTTCTCCGATAATGAACGTCAACGCTCGCCCACTCTCACTTCACATTTACGTCGCTTGGATCAATTCTGCACTTCGCTTCCCTTCAGACTTATCATATTAATGCATATAGAATTAAAAATTTAGGAATTATTTCCATAAGCCATTATTATTGGATGAACGATGTCCCTGATTGAGGCTAAAGATATAAAGAGATCTTGAAAATGGTAATTTTTTAGTAATACGGAAATTATTCAAACACATGAGTTTTGTTTAAACAAAGATCTGATCAAATTTCAAAGATTCTTCCATGAAAAAAAAGTTGAAAATTTTAACTCTATCGTCAGTGCCCAATCACTTGTACAACTCCCTTTGTTTTGCTTATTACCTATTTTTGAGTCAGTACCCGCTTCAAAAATGGCAACTAATTAAGACAACATAGATTTCATTATTAAACCGTGTGGCAGTTGTGTCAAATATTGGAATTTTCTCACGTTCTACAAGAGACAGTACAAACAAAAAAGTTATCAATTTATGTTAGAGCTTCAACTGGCAAAAAATACACATCAAAAGGCATCAAGGACGTCACTTTTTCGCCTGTATTCAAATGCATGACATTCATTTATAATTGTGTTCATTTTTATTGTCTTTATTGGCGCGTGAGGACGACTTTTTCACCGGAACGAAACATTTACCTTAATCAAGACTGTAATGAGAATTTACATACACCGTGAACAAGGGTTTGGCATTTTTTAACGGGATTCACTGGTGGAATTATGAAACAAATATTTGGACCATTGCATTAGTTGTTAACTTTTTTCAGCCGTTTTATTACTCTTCAGAATTTAGTATTTTCTGAAGACTGCCACTAAATTTGTCGGTCTAACATACTATGAACCGACGAATTAATCTTCTCGGGCCCCCTGCTAGGGACGTGGCGAGGGGAGCGCACCCTCAAGACCGGACTTCGATACTGCGACGCGCGAGAATGTCAGATTTTGGAGATCGATTTCAAATTAATAATTATCGTCCCAATCTCATGACAAAAAACAATGATCATATAATTTGTTCCAATATAAGTTTTGTACGTTTCTTCTGATCACCAGTTTTAGATTTTTCTGCAGCAGTTTCAATGAAAACGCAAGCAATGCAAATGAAAACAATTAAATATCCACAAATTACAATTTAAACGGGACTATCGCTTGTGGGGCCTTCCAAGGGTGTTCCTTAGGTAGCCAGGAATGGGTGGACACATCCTCACATAGCGACAGACGCAGCGCGGGATGTAACACAGTTATGTTCCCCGCTGTGATTGCTTAGCACAAACACGTGCCCCTCGTACTTGAGCGGCTTAATCCCGACTCGATGGTACTGTTCGGCGTGTCTGTAGACGGTTATTCATGGTCATTTGATGATTCTACAGCCGGCGAATCAAAAAAAAGTCAATACTTACCTGTATTTTTCTAATTTCAGGAGGAAATCGGACATGCAGTAATTATGTGTTTCGGCATCCTAGCAGTACCAGGGTACATCGCTTGCAATTTCAAGAATTATGGCGCCCAGGAAGGGCAGACGGAATGAGAACGTCCACCAGCTTTCAATTTCCAATTCCAATACTTAAGTTAAATGGTTATTGACAAAAAAAAAATAGCAAGATTTCCACAGTCAACTGTAGTTGAATCCATGAAGTACCAAAACTAGTTAATAAACCAAGATCCTTTACTGAAAAATTGAATTTAGCATTTGTCATTTCGATATTCACGGATAGCCTTGCTGACAACGATGGCTTGTGTTGAAGGGGACATCGCCTATATGGAAAAGTAAATATCTACCGGTATTTACCAGGGAACTGCCGTTACACCGATACTAAGGGGGGGGGGGGAGTTTTGCGATAGTGAATAAAACGAGGAGTGAGGGCTTGTATATTGGGTTTGGAGGTTTTTTTTCGTTGGGCAAAATACAGCAGCAAGAGGATAGAAAACCAAGTCCTCAAGCTTGAAACTCTCAAAGTATAGTGAAGGGTATTCAATATACTACGACACCCCTTGCCCCTCACCGATTCTATCGCCTGGGTTATTTACTTTTATAGTTGTATATAGTAGTATACCTTTACGGGATAGCTTTTAAGCCGAAAAGACGGTGGATAGAGAAAGATAGGAAAAGCTGTGTGGATCGAGTGTGACCTGAGGAAAAGGGGATGTGATATCCGATTCTATTGACTCCGTAGTGTAATTCAATTCCCATTATTTTTTATTATTATTATTTCATTATTGTTATTTTTATTCATTTATGCTGAACATTAGTGTACCCACAACAGATAAAAATTAATAAATATGAGAAGTGAGATATGCGATTACCATAAGGAACTTGCGGCCTAAGTTTTATGAAAGTTTCCGTTTTTATACTCCCAATAACGCGCGAAAGATTTCAAAATTTCAGTTTTTTCAAAATGATGAATTAACGTGGTTCGAGCGATATTGAATATGCTATATATGTCTTTCGTCCTATGGAATTTGAATGAATGGTATTAAAAACATTACGTGCATAGAAAGATGATAATTTACTAGGATAATTCGCTGCCCGACTTACTCTGATTTAGAACTTCAAATGCTGAAATTGAAATGCCTAACTGGATAATTGGCTGAGTATTCTGCCACTAATAGACGCGATAGATGCAATAATTATTATAAACCCAGGGAGCGGCCACAACAGAGTAGCTACAAAGCTGTAAACCACTGCCCACTAGTTGTGATTAAAATGCTTAGCCAGCTAATTTCAATAATCAATGCGGATATTCATCGTATCTGGTGAATTGGGTGAATAATCATGGAGTTCTCCTGTGATACCATTGAAATTCACTTATCCGAATTATATGTTTCTATTATCATCATGAGCAGCACTATTTCATGATAATGTGCATCAAATATACAGAAGCGATTGGTTCAACAAAATACGGTAGTTGCACATTTTTCTTAAGTTAAGGGAAAAGTTATACAAGGAAAGGTATTTGCCATGCAGAAACACACATTTTATATTAAATGACTTTTTTTTGCATAATTCATAGAATTAAGGAGGTATGGCCCTCTGAGCGGTCATTCGTGTAATGAGTGACCGAATGAAGTCGGTCGACGTATTGCGATCGATGTATTTCCACGTAAAATAGGGGGTTAAATCCTTTGGATAAAATGGGAGCAGTATATGCATGGTTATTAACAATTAAATTGTTCACAACACCCTATTGTTCCCAACGCAAGAACGGTGAGAAATACAGCCGAAAGTATGAAATGGAACGTGTTCGGTGAGTGGAAATGCACATGTTAACATTGGTACCTTATGGGAAGGCAAACTTAAATTTTTTAAAATCGAATTTTTGGCCCTCTGCGCGTCTATACTATCCGACTGGAACCCGTAGAAGACTCTTCCGTCGATTTCGGGTCGCAAAGGTCAAACTGATTTTTTTAGATTTTGGCCCAATTTAACATTGGGCTCTTATGGGGAGGCAAACTTAAATTTTGTAAAATTGAATTTTTGGCCCCGTGTGCGTTGGTACTATCCAATAGGAACCCCTAGAAGATATTTCCGTCGAATTTGGATCGAAAAAGTCAAATTATTTTTTTTCGATTTTGGCCAAATTTAAGATTGGGACCTTATGGGGAGGCAAACTTAAATTTTCTAAAATTGAATTTTTGGCCCTCTGCGCGTCTATACTATCCGACTGGAACCCCTAGAAGATATTCCCGTCGAATTTGGGTCGAAAAAGTCAAATTAATATTTTCGATTTTGGCCCAATTTAAGATTGGGACCTTATGGGGAGGCAACCTTAAATTTTCTAAAATTGCGATTTTGGCCCCGTATGCGCTGGTACTATCCAATAGGAGCCCCTAGAAGATATTTCCATCGAATTTGGGTCGAAAAAGTCAAATTAATTTTTTTCGATTTCGGCCCAATTTAACATTGGGACCTTATGGGGAGGCAAACTTAAATTTTTTGAAATTGAATTTTTGGCCCCGTGTGCGCTGGTACTATCCAATAGGAACCCCTAGAAGATATTTCCGTCGAATTTGGGTCGAAAAAGTCAAATTAATTTTTTTCGATTTTGGCCCAATTTAACATT
The DNA here is from genome assembly GCA_026005395.1 of Asobara japonica. Taxonomy (NCBI): domain Eukaryota; kingdom Metazoa; phylum Arthropoda; class Insecta; order Hymenoptera; family Braconidae; genus Asobara; species Asobara japonica. The sequence goes on from BQMI01000334.1 coordinate 6,893,229, forward strand.
GGGACCTTATGGGGAGGCAAACTTAAATTTTCTAAAATTGAATTTTTGGCCCCGTGTGCGTTGGTACTATCCAATAGGAACCCCTAGAAGATATTTCCGTCGAATTTGGGTCGAAAAAGTCAAATTAATTTTTTTCGATTTTGGCCCAATTTAACATTGGGACCTTATGGGGAGGCAAACTTAAATTTTCTAAAATTGAATTTTTGACCCCGTGTGCGTTGGTACTATCCAATAGGAACCCCTAGAAGATATTTCCGTCGAATTTGGGTCGAAAAAGTCAAATTAGTTTTTTTCGATATTGGCCTAATTTAACATTGGGACCTTATGGGGAGGCAAACTTAAATTTTCTAAAATTGAATTTTTGGCCCCGTGTGCGTTGGTACTATCCAATAGGAAGCCCTAGAAGATATTTCCGTCGAATTTTGGTCGAAAAAGTCAAATTAATTTTTTTCGATTTTGGCCAAATTTAACATTGGGACCTTATGGGGAGGCAAACTTAAATTTTCTAAAATTGAATTTTTGGCCCCGTGTGCGTTGGTACTATCCAATAGGAACCCCTAGAAGATATTTCCGTCGAATTTGGGTCGAAAAAGTCAATTTAATTTTTTTCGATTTTGGCCAAATTTAACATTGGGACCTTATGGGGAGGCAAACTTAAATTTTTTAAAATTGAATTTTTGGCCCCGTGTGCGTTGGTACTATCCAATAGGAACCCCTAGAAGATATTTCCGTCGAATTTGGGTCGAAAAAGTCAAATTAATTTTTTTCGATTTTGGCCAAATTTAACATTGGGACCTTATGGGGAGGCAAACTGAAATTTTCTAAAATTGAATTTTTGGCCCCGTGTGCGCTGGTACTATCCAATAGGAACCCCTAGAAGATATTTCCGTCGAATTTGGGTCGAAAAAGTCAAATTAATTTTTTTCGATTTTGGCCCAATTTAACATTGGGACCTTATGGGGAGGCAAACTTAAATTTTCTAAAATTGAATTTTTGACCCCGTGTGCGTTGGTACTATCCAATTGGAACCCCTAGAAGATATTTCCGTCGAATTTGGGTCGAAAAAGTCAAATTAATTTTTTTCGATTTTGGCCAAATTTAACATTGGGACCTTATGGGGAGGCAAACTTAAATTTTCTAAAATTGAATTTTTGGCCCCGTATGCGCTGGTACTATCCAATAGGAACCCCTAGAAGATATTTCCGTCGAATTTGGGTCGAAAAAGTCAAATTAATTTTTTTCGATTTTGGCCCAATTTAACATTGGGACCTTATGGGGAGGCAAACTTAAATTTTCTAAAATTGAATTTTTGACCCCGTGTGCGTTGGTACTATCCAATAGGAACCCCTAGAAGATATTTCCGTCGAATTTGGGTCGAAAAAGTCAAATTAGTTTTTTTCGATTTTGGCCTAATTTAACATTGGGACCTTATGGGGAGGCAAACTTAAATTTTCTAAAATTGAATTTTTGGCCCCGTGTGCGTTGGTACTATCCAATAGGAAGCCCTAGAAGATATGTCCGTCGAATTTTGGTCGAAAAAGTCAAATTAATTTTTTTCGATTTTGGCCAAATTTAACATTGGGACCTTATGGGGAGGCAAACTTAAATTTTCTAAAATTGAATTTTTGGCCCCGTGTGCGTTGGTACTATCCAATAGGAACCCCTAGAAGATATTTCCGTCGAATTTGGGTCGAAAAAGTCAATTTAATTTTTTTCGATTTTGGCCAAATTTAACATTGGGACCTTATGGGGAGGCAAACTTAAATTTTTTAAAATTGAATTTTTGGCCCCGTGTGCGTTGGTACTATCCAATAGGAACCCCTAGAAGATATTTCCGTCGAAAAAGTCAAATTAGTTTTTTTCGATTTTGGCCTAATTTAACATTGGGACCTTATGGGGAGGCAAACTTAAATTTTCTAAAATTGAATTTTTGGCCCCGTGTGCGTTGGTACTATCCAATAGGAAGCCCTAGAAGATATTTCCGTCGAATTTTGGTCGAAAAAGTCAAATTAATTTTTTTCGATTTTGGCCAAATTTAACATTGGGACCTTATGGGGAGGCAAACTTAAATTTTCTAAAATTGAATTTTTGGCCCCGTGTGCGTTGGTACTATCCAATAGGAACCCCTAGAAGACTCTTCCGTCGATTTCGGGTCGCAAAGGTCAAACTGATTTTTTTAGATTTTGGCCATATTTAACATTGGGACCTTATGGGGAGGCAAACTTAATTTTTTTTAAATTGATTTTTTGGCTCCGTGTGCGTTGAGACTATCCAATAGGAAGCTTTAGAAGATATTTCCGTCGAATTTGGGTCGAAAAAATCAAATCAATTTTTTTCGATTTTGGCCCAATTTAACATTGGGACCTTATGGGGAGGCAAACTTAATTTTTTTTAAATTGATTTTTTGACCCCGTGTGCGTTGGTACTATCCAATAGGAACCCCTAGAAGATATTTCCGTCGAATTTGGGTCGAAAAAGTCAAATTAATTTTTTTCGATTTCGGCCCAATTTAACATTGGCACCTTATGGGGAGGCAAACTTAAATTTTCTAAAATTGAATTTTTGGCCCCGTGTGCACTGGTACTATCCAATAGGAACCCCTAGAAGATATTTCCGTCGAATTTGGGTCGAAAAAGTCAAATTGATTTTTTTCGATTTTGGCCCAATTTAACATTGGGACCTTATGGGGAGGCAAACTTAAATTTTCTAAAATTGAATTTTTGACCCCGTGTGCGTTGGTACTATCCAATTGGAACCCCTAGAAGATATTTCCGTCGAATTTGGGTCGAAAAAGTCAAATTAATTTTTTTCGATTTTGGCCAAATTTAACATTGGGACCTTATGGGGAGGCAAACTTAAATTTTCTAAAATTGAATTTTTGGCCCCGTGTGCGTTGGTACTATCCAATAGGAACCCCTAGAAGATATTTCCGTCGAATTTGGGTCGAAAAAGTCAATTTAATTTTTTTCGATTTTGGCCAAATTTAACATTGGGACCTTATGGGGAGGCAAACTTAAATTTTTTAAAATTGAATTTTTGGCCCCGTGTGCGTTGGTACTATCCAATAGGAACCCCTAGAAGATATTTCCGTCGAAAAAGTCAAATTAGTTTTTTTCGATTTTGGCCTAATTTAACATTGGGACCTTATGGGGAGGCAAACTTAAATTTTCTAAAATTGAATTTTTGGCCCCGTGTGCGTTGGTACTATCCAATAGGAAGCCCTAGAAGATATTTCCGTCGAATTTTGGTCGAAAAAGTCAAATTAATTTTTTTCGATTTTGGCCAAATTTAACATTGGGACCTTATGGGGAGGCAAACTTAAATTTTCTAAAATTGAATTTTTGGCCCCGTGTGCGTTGGTACTATCCAATAGGAACCCCTAGAAGATATTTCCGTCGAATTTGGGTCGAAAAAGTCAATTTAATTTTTTTCGATTTTGGCCAAATTTAACATTGGGACCTTATGGGGAGGCAAACTTAAATTTTTTAAAATTGAATTTTTGGCCCCGTGTGCGTTGGTACTATCCAATAGGAACCCCTAGAAGATATTTCCGTCGAATTTGGGTCGAAAAAGTCAAATTAATTTTTTTCGATTTTGGCCAAATTTAACATTGGGACCTTATGGGGAGGCAAACTGAAATTTTCTAAAATTGAATTTTTGGCCCCGTGTGCGTTGGTACTATCCAATAGGAACCCCTAGAAGACTCTTCCGTCGATTTCGGGTCGCAAAGGTCAAACTGATTTTTTTAGATTTTGGCCATATTTAACATTGGGACCTTATGGGGAGGCAAACTTAATTTTTTTTAAATTGATTTTTTGGCTCCGTGTGCGTTGAGACTATCCAATAGGAAGCTTTAGAAGATATTTCCGTCGAATTTGGGTCGAAAAAATCAAATCAATTTTTTTCGATTTTGGCCCAATTTAACATTGGGACCTTATGGGGAGGCAAACTTAATTTTTTTTAAATTGATTTTTTGACCCCGTGTGCGTTGGTACTATCCAATAGGAACCAATAGAAGATATTTCCGTCGAATTTGGGTCGAAAAAGTCAAATTGATTTTTTTCGATTTTGGCCCAATTTAACATTGGGACCTTATGGGGAGGCAAACTTAAATTTTCTAAAATTGAATTTTTGACCCCGTGTGCGTTGGTACTATCCAATTGGAACCCCTAGAAGATATTTCCGTCGAATTTGGGTCGAAAAAGTCAAATTAATTTTTTTCGATTTTGGCCAAATTTAACATTGGGACCTTATGGGGAGGCAAACTTAAATTTTCTAAAATTGAATTTTTGGCCCCGTATGCGCTGGTACTATCCAATAGGAACCCCTAGAAGATATTTCCGTCGAATTTGGGTCGAAAAAGTCAAATTAATTTTTTTCGATTTTGGCCAAATTTAACATTGGGACCTTATGGGGAGGCAAACTTAAATTTTCTAAAATTGAATTTTTGGCCCCGTGTGCGTTGGTACTATCCAATAGGAACCCCTAGAAGATATTTAAGTCGAATTTGGCTCGAAAAAGTCAAATTAATTTTTTTCGATTTTGGCCCAATTTAACATTGGGACCTTATGGGGAGGCAAACTTAAATTTTCTAAAATTGAATTTTTGGCCCCGTGTCCGTTGGTACTATCCAATAGGAACCCCTAGAAGATATTTCCGTCGAATTTGGGTCGAAAAAGTCAAGTTAATTTTTTTCGATTTTGGCCCAATTTAACATTGGGGCCTTATGGGAAGGCAAACTTAAATTTTTTAAAATTGAATCTTTGGCCCCGTATGCGCTGGTACTATCCAATAGGAACCCCTAGAAGATATTTCCGTCGAATTTGGGTCGAAAAAGTCAAATTAATTTTTTTCGATTTTGGCCAAATTTAACATTGGGACCTTATGGGGAGGCAAACTTAAATTTTCTAAAATTGAATTTTTGGCCCCGTGTGCGTTGGTACTATCCAATAGGAACCCCTAGAAGATATTTAAGTCGAATTTGGCTCGAAAAAGTCAAATTAATTTTTTTCGATTTTGGCCCAATTTAACATTGGGACTTTATGGGGAGGCAAACTTAAATTTTCTAAAATTGAATTTTTGGCCCCGTGTCCGTTGGTACTATCCAATAGGAACCCCTAGAAGATATTTCCGTCGAATTTGGGTCGAAAAAGTCAAGTTAATTTTTTTCGATTTTGGCCCAATTTAACATTGGGGCCTTATGGGAAGGCAAACTTAAATTTTTTAAAATTGAATTTTTGGACCCGTGTGCGTTGATACTATCCAATAGGAACCCCTAGAAGATATTTAAGTCGAATTTGGCTCGAAAAAGTCAAATTAATTTTTTTCGATTTTGGCCCAATTTAACATTGGGACCTTATGGGGAGGCAAACTTAAATTTTCTAAAATTGAATTTTTGGCCCCGTGTGCGTTGGTACTATCCAATAGGAACCCCTAGAAGATATTTCCGTCGAAAAAGTCAAATTAGTTTTTTTCGATTTTGGCCTAATTTAACATTGGGACCTTATGGGGAGGCAAACTTAAATTTTCTAAAATTGAATTTTTGGCCCCGTGTGCGTTGGTACTATCCAATAGGAACCCCTAGAAGACTCTTCCGTCGATTTCGGGTCGCAAAGGTCAAACTGATTTTTTTAGATTTTGGCCATATTTAACATTGGGACCTTATGGGGAGGCAAACTTAATTTTTTTTAAATTGATTTTTTGGCTCCGTGTGCGTTGAGACTATCCAATAGGAAGCTTTAGAAGATATTTCCGTCGAATTTGGGTCGAAAAAATCAAATCAATTTTTTTCGATTTTGGCCCAATTTAACATTGGGACCTTATGGGGAGGCAAACTTAATTTTTTTTAAATTGATTTTTTGACCCCGTGTGCGTTGGTACTATCCAATAGGAACCCCTAGAAGATATTTCCGTCGAATTTGGGTCGAAAAAGTCAAATTAATTTTTTTCGATTTCGGCCCAATTTAACATTGGCACCTTATGGGGAGGCAAACTTAAATTTTCTAAAATTGAATTTTTGGCCCCGTGTGCACTGGTACTATCCAATAGGAACCCCTAGAAGATATTTCCGTCGAATTTGGGTCGAAAAAGTCAAATTGATTTTTTTCGATTTTGGCCCAATTTAACATTGGGACCTTATGGGGAGGCAAACTTAAATTTTCTAAAATTGAATTTTTGACCCCGTGTGCGTTGGTACTATCCAATTGGAACCCCTAGAAGATATTTCCGTCGAATTTGGGTCGAAAAAGTCAAATTAATTTTTTTCGATTTTGGCCAAATTTAACATTGGGACCTTATGGGGAGGCAAACTTAAATTTTCTAAAATTGAATTTTTGGCCCCGTGTGCGTTGGTACTATCCAATAGGAACCCCTAGAAGATATTTCCGTCGAATTTGGGTCGAAAAAGTCAATTTAATTTTTTTCGATTTTGGCCAAATTTAACATTGGGACCTTATGGGGAGGCAAACTTAAATTTTTTAAAATTGAATTTTTGGCCCCGTGTGCGTTGGTACTATCCAATAGGAACCCCTAGAAGATATTTCCGTCGAATTTGGGTCGAAAAAGTCAAATTAATTTTTTTCGATTTTGGCCAAATTTAACATTGGGACCTTATGGGGAGGCAAACTGAAATTTTCTAAAATTGAATTTTTGGCCCCGTGTGCGTTGGTACTATCCAATAGGAACCCCTAGAAGACTCTTCCGTCGATTTCGGGTCGCAAAGGTCAAACTGATTTTTTTAGATTTTGGCCATATTTAACATTGGGACCTTATGGGGAGGCAAACTTAATTTTTTTTAAATTGATTTTTTGGCTCCGTGTGCGTTGAGACTATCCAATAGGAAGCTTTAGAAGATATTTCCGTCGAATTTGGGTCGAAAAAATCAAATCAATTTTTTTCGATTTTGGCCCAATTTAACATTGGGACCTTATGGGGAGGCAAACTTAATTTTTTTTAAATTGATTTTTTGACCCCGTGTGCGTTGGTACTATCCAATAGGAACCAATAGAAGATATTTCCGTCGAATTTGGGTCGAAAAAGTCAAATTGATTTTTTTCGATTTTGGCCCAATTTAACATTGGGACCTTATGGGGAGGCAAACTTAAATTTTCTAAAATTGAATTTTTGACCCCGTGTGCGTTGGTACTATCCAATTGGAACCCCTAGAAGATATTTCCGTCGAATTTGGGTCGAAAAAGTCAAATTAATTTTTTTCGATTTTGGCCAAATTTAACATTGGGACCTTATGGGGAGGCAAACTTAAATTTTCTAAAATTGAATTTTTGGCCCCGTGTGCGTTGGTACTATCCAATAGGAACCCCTAGAAGATATTTAAGTCGAATTTGGCTCGAAAAAGTCAAATTAATTTTTTTCGATTTTGGCCCAATTTAACATTGGGACCTTATGGGGAGGCAAACTTAAATTTTCTAAAATTGAATTTTTGGCCCCGTGTCCGTTGGTACTATCCAATAGGAACCCCTAGAAGATATTTCCGTCGAATTTGGGTCGAAAAAGTCAAGTTAATTTTTTTCGATTTTGGCCCAATTTAACATTGGGGCCTTATGGGAAGGCAAACTTAAATTTTTTAAAATTGAATCTTTGGCCCCGTATGCGCTGGTACTATCCAATAGGAACCCCTAGAAGATATTTCCGTCGAATTTGGGTCGAAAAAGTCAAATTAATTTTTTTCGATTTTGGCCAAATTTAACATTGGGACCTTATGGGGAGGCAAACTTAAATTTTCTAAAATTGAATTTTTGGCCCCGTGTGCGTTGGTACTATCCAATAGGAACCCCTAGAAGATATTTAAGTCGAATTTGGCTCGAAAAAGTCAAATTAATTTTTTTCGATTTTGGCCCAATTTAACATTGGGACTTTATGGGGAGGCAAACTTAAATTTTCTAAAATTGAATTTTTGGCCCCGTGTCCGTTGGTACTATCCAATAGGAACCCCTAGAAGATATTTCCGTCGAATTTGGGTCGAAAAAGTCAAGTTAATTTTTTTCGATTTTGGCCCAATTTAACATTGGGGCCTTATGGGAAGGCAAACTTAAATTTTTTAAAATTGAATTTTTGGACCCGTGTGCGTTGATACTATCCAATAGGAACCCCTAGAAGATATTTAAGTCGAATTTGGCTCGAAAAAGTCAAATTAATTTTTTTCGATTTTGGCCCAATTTAACATTGGGACCTTATGGGGAGGCAAACTTAAATTTTCTAAAATTGAATTTTTGGCCCCGTGTGCGTTGGTACTATCCAATAGGAACCCCTAGAAGATATTTAAGTCGAATTTGGCTCGAAAAAGTCAAATTAATTTTTTTCGATTTTGGCCCAATTTAACATTGGGGCCTTATGGGAAGGCAAACTTAAATTTTTTAAAATTGAATCTTTCGCCCCGTATGCGCTGGTACTATCCAATAGGAACCCCTAGAAGATATTTCCGTCGAATTTGGGTCGAAAAAGTCAAATTAATTTTTTTCGATTTTGGCCAAATTTAACATTGGGACCTTATGGGGAGGCAAACTTAAATTTTCTAAAATTGAATTTTTGGCCCCGTGTGCGTTGGTACTATCCAATAGGAACCCCTAGAAGATATTTAAGTCGAATTTGGCTCGAAAAAGTCAAATTAATTTTTTTCGATTTTGGCCCAATTTAACATTGGGACCTTATGGGGAGGCAAACTTAAATTTTCTAAAATTGAATTTTTGGCCCCGTGTCCGTTGGTACTATCCAATAGGAACCCCTAGAAGATATTTCCGTCGAATTTGGGTCGAAAAAGTCAAGTTAATTTTTTTCGATTTTGGCCCAATTTAACATTGGGGCCTTATGGGAAGGCAAACTTAAATTTTTTAAAATTGAATTTTTGGACCCGTGTGCGTTGATACTATCCAATAGGAACCCCTAGAAGATATTTCCGTCGAATTTGGGTCGAAAAAGTCAAATTAATTTTTTTCGATTTTGGCCAAATTTAACATTGGGACCTTATGGGGCGGCAAACTTAAATTTTCTAAAATTGAATTTTTCGCCCCGTGTGCGTTGGTACTATCCAATAGGAACCCCTAGAAGATATTTCCGTCGAAAAAGTCAAATTAATTTTTTTCGATTTTGGCCATATTTAACATTGGGATCTGATGGGGAGGCAAACTTTATTTTTTTAAATTGATTTTTTGGCTCCGTGTGCGTTGAGACTATCCAATAGGAAGCTTTAGAAGATATTTCCGTCGAATTTGGGTCGATAAAGTCAAATTAATTTTTTTCCGGTTTGGCTAAAATTAACATTGGGGTTTTATGGGGAGGCAGATTCAATTTTTTTTAAATCGAACTTTTGACTCCCTGCGTGTCTGTACTATCCAATTGGGACCCCTAGAAGACACTCCCGTCGATTTTGGGTTGACAATGTCAAATTAATTTTTTTCGGATACATGTGTTATGATAGAAAAAGTTTGCCCAAACTAAAAAAAAAAGGGTGATTTATAGTTCGAGAAATCCAATGCACCCTTTGTGATTCCTTCTGGCATCTCCTTTCCACTTCCAAGCAACCGATAGCCTTAACTTTTCATAATTCAGTTAGCCAATAAGACGTTAATAAATCCTCAATGAATCGAGAGAACTTAGCTTTTAGTCTATGTTAAGACAGTTATCTCCGCGACAACGGCCAGTGAAGACATTCTTCTCACTGGACCTTCTCATGTTTTCATAATCTTCAACTCTATTGTTGGACAAGTAAATTCAAATGTTAGTTAAAATCGTTTAAACTCTATTGTTGTACAAGTAAATTCAAATGTTAGTTAAAATCGTTTAATTCATTTCCACCTTGAACAACATACCCCCTTCATACGCTCCCGGTTCACGTTCCTGTATTAGTTGTTGGCTGATTGTTGGCGAGCTACAGTCGCAGCATATCTGGGACTTACAACCCTAAGGAAAGGTTAGTGTCATGGTAACCGGGGTAACCGCGTCAATCTGATCCAATACGAACACCCGCTTTGTGGAATCTCTCATATACATCTACGGTGAATAAGTCGATCCCTTTAATGTAACGAAGCCTCATTCAATCCAAAAACTGAGACGTTCATTGCTAGTAAAAGTCATTCGTATTCCCACATATTGGATCTCATTTCACTTCCTCCCTGACCAAGAATGCCGTTCGCACACAATATAATCCAAATACCTTGCGAGAGAATGCAAAAAAACACCAAGTAAAAATGCAATTCTCAAACAATGTGGTTTCATTTCGAAAGGGAATTTTCCTCAAGCATAAAAGAAGATGTGTTGAATGTGTGCACAGGGCAATTCACCATGAAATTCATTAAACTAGCGATAAATGCACCGGCGAATATTCAAAACTGTCGGAGCTACTAACTATATTTCACGCGGATTTAACTCATAATGCAACACCTGAATACAATAGCTGATCAGTGTGTTAAAACCATGGATAAAAATTCAGTGAGATAAAAAATCTGGAAACAAGGAAAATGGATTACACTCAGATAGCAGAGTTTTCATGGATTTGGGAAAGCCCAAGGGGACGGGTTAAATATTCAAAATGCAAATTGAAATAAACGGAGTATGCGTATGACCCTCGACAGGTGTAAGCAGTAAGTTCACTATATGTGTGTGTGTATAGTAATGCAACGAGAGATTTCATGAGACGATTAATTTTTAAATTTAGAGAAAAGAGGAATCATAATACTTGAAACATTCAAGGAATTATGGAAAAAATTCTGTTACGGAACCGAATATTTTGAGTTTGACGATCAACTAACATAAAGAGAATACCTCAGAGCACCCGCTACAGTTAGTATTTCACGTGAATCCTTCAGTGCTTCTCTAGTTTTATACTCTTCGATTAATGTATCAACTTGAGCGGCACTATGCCAGATGAAAGTCTGAACAAGCTGCTATTATTATATGCGTATTCTGAAAATGAGGAAAGTGTTAATACTGATGATCGCCCAACAATCCTACAGCTTTTGCTTAAAACCGGGAGGAATGGTAAAAGTCATTTTTTCCTCATAAGTGAGTTAGGAGATGAATTCAACCCGATTTATTGAAGAAATAATAAATGGATAGTTGATGGTAAAACTTAAAAATACCAAATTTATCCTCATAATTATTGTGCAATAGGCATGTAAAATGATTAGTCTTCAATATTTAGTATTTTTCCGTCCAATTTCGATGGCAACTCGCTGAGAATGTAGGTGCAAAAACCGGAACCTTTGAAATCGAAAGCAATTGAGTTCATAAAATCCCTCTGAAGCATCAGGAGTGAAAGCTTTTGATAGGAAATATTGGAGAGTCATGTATTTCCCTCAATGAAAAATTGATGCGATGAGATTATTAGTTCTCCCTCTGCAAATTGAGTTGACAAGAATTTTCAGGTTCAGTGGCATGCATCACTGGCTTCGCTTTGACACACTTCAATGGAACCAAGGATATATTTGCCAATGAAGACAAAATTGTGGAGTCAAAGCAAACGAGATTTTTTCACATGGTATACCGAGTGGAAACTCAAATTAGGCTTGGGTAAGTATTTATATAGACTTCCATACCGAGGATCGCCATTACTCTCGAATATTAGAATTTCTTTGGGTTTTTTATATATTGAGCAATTTCTGAATTTTTGGAGTGTTGGGCACTTTCATCCTTTAAAAGCACAGCAAGTAGAATTTTGTAGTCGTTACTCTCAGTGTTTAGTTCTCAATTTCCTGCTTGTCCAAAACAATTTGTACAATTCTTCACGTTGTCCCGATATGTCAGTGTGTCCGTGTTCCCATGCACTTACGATTGCGCTATTTTTTGGTGTCCCACTTCCATTGCAAAGTTGCCAATTCTTTTAATGATCTGAAACAATTATCTCGAAAATATCCGACAATGATATCACAGACTGTCACCGGCCCGGTTATCCGCCATTTGCAGCACGACATTCCAAAAAAATTCGACGCGCGGCAACAGCCCTGGGAATCTTTATACTGCGTGTGAGGTAGCACCAGGGGCACTGCGCCGTTTTTCTGGATCAGTACTATTCAAAAATCAATAACCAATTATTCTGCGATCAACATGGAATTGTCATTTCTGGATACACAATCCTGACCATCAGATTTCCTGGCAATAAGAATGTTTTCATTGAATGCCCTTTGAAATTCCTGCTTCTATCAATGTTACCATGTTATGCGGCAAATTTTCCCAGTTTTTGCCTACTTTATATTCCATGGGGACACACCGTTTGCACCTAATGTAAGATTCGAGCACGTTAATTTGTCCCAGTTCGGACTTGTTTCACTAAAAAATGTCGAGTAAATTTTCCGTAAGCGAAATCTACTTAAATTCGTCAATTAAAAATCCGTAAATCGATTGCAGCCCTCAGGGGACGAACTCATCACGATAAAAACTGGAACCATTATAAAATATCTTGAGCAGTTAGTTTGACAATAACTTTGCTATGCAATGGCCCACTGTCTCGAAAGGATTTTATGTATATGTTTTGGCGACGTTGCCTGTGCTTGAACTCAACGCTGGGATCGATAACGCTAATGAGTAAAAGCATTACTATAACGCGTGCCGTATCTGTGTCTTAACGCCCATTATCTCGAGACCCAAAAGTTGGGGGTAGCAAGTGGGGGAGGGAATATAGGGCACAACTTGTGGGTAGGAAACTATTGGCGTACCTGCCGTGTACACCAAACTTATCTCTTAAACATAAACGATGGAGATATATGCAACGTATGCAGCTAATTACAGGTGTCATCAGCGCATTTCATGTTGAGTACCTCTTGCCTCAAGGTCTTTATCCATTAGACGAGCAGATATTTTACCAAGTTAAAGTTGAAGGTCGGGGGAAGATTTTCTGGATAACTGGAAAGTTGTATTCTTGCTCAGTGCAACACCAAGTTCAGCTTTTTAGCAGCAATGTAACTCGAATTTCCAGTTAGCAGGTTTTTTTTACAAAAGAAGCAAGCATTTTTGCGCGAGGCGCAAGGTTTGTGACAGATGATAAGCTTTTATTAACTTGCTGGTAGGAATAGTTCTTATGATGACACTAAAAATGAAAAGTTAAAGTTTCATGAACTGTTGTGCGCGAGGATGATCGAGCTCCAAATTGAAGGGTGTTAATGCCTCTTGAGGGAGTACCGCGGTGAAATTTGAGAGTCCCTAAATTTGATTAACATGGAGGTTAAGCGTCAGATATTTATGGGCTGCCTGAATGGAGTAGGAATGAAACAAGGGCTCTTCAGTCTCGCACATGGAAAGGGTGAAAATATTCAAGTGTTTGGTTTGTGAAAATTAATTTGTGTGTACTTTTTAGGCTTGTATGTATTGCTATTGATCATGCTAATTGTTTATAATCCAGGGTAAACCTCCCGAAGCTCCTGTGCTACTATGGCGGGGGTCTGCGATGGACCCCCCCCCCCCCCCCCCCCCCCGTCGGGTTAGGTTTCCGCCCGGCCGTGCGGTCATATTTTATGGTACCGCCAGTACCACACACGGAAAGTTCCTGCTGTCGGTCAGAATCCACGAGAAGATATTTTGGAAAAATGGCGAATATTGTCGGGATGTTTGTGTGTGAATAGGTTCGTGTCTCTAAACAATGTATCAACAAAGTTTTTACTGAACTCATCGTCAAGAATAACTCGACCAAGAGAAGATATTTTGGAAAAATGGCGAATATTGTCGGGATGTTTGTGTGTGAATAGGTTCGTGTCTCTAAACAATGTATCAACAAAGTTTTTACTGAACTCATCGTCAAGAATAACTCGACCAAGTCTTAAAGAGATAAGCGGACTTATAGTATTGAAATTATTTAAAACTGACTTGGTGTCCCTTGAGAAAGTGAAACACACAATGATAGTCCGGATGCGAAGGGAGTACACTCACCAAGAAACGCCAGCGGCAAACGGTGCTATTGGTATACCACTGATTACCTCTGACATTAAATCGATAACGGAAATTGTGTCCTCTCTATTTCCTGAAATCTTGGACATTATCCGCAGACGAGAAAGCTCTTGAAATGCAAGTGAAAAGGCCTCAAACGAGATCAACTAACCACTATATATGTACATATTTCATTTTTCTCTCAAGAACATTTTTCTATTATCGGTAAACTCACTGGACAAGCAGAAAAATATATCAGTACACATTGATGTTTTTTATTTGTGGAATAGGAAAAAAATGTTTGATAGAAACCCTTTGGGAGTTGTCGGTTTGGTATTGACTGACCATGAAATTAATTTTCTTCATTTATTTTTCATAATTTCAATTGTTCAATTTATTTTCCTCTGTAATCAATGAAAGGGTTTGCTTTTTTATTGACTTTTGTTTTTGTGTTTCAAATAATCACCTCGTGATTAAGTAAATTCCTTAACTAATGATACTGTAAACATTTCGGTAATTGTTGATTCTGAAATAATTATGAAAATTTGAATGTGACCAATTGGTCAATATTGTTCAGAGATGATAAAACACAACAGCAGAGTTTAAAAAAACTGTAGCATAATTAATTTCCAACAGACTGATGTGATCCACGTCCTGAAAATCAACGATTGATTGATCAATTCGTGATGCAATGTGAAGCTCCCCAATTAATGATTTTCATCCAATTATTTTTAAAATCTTGGCGGTTCACTTTATGCTGATTTAATGGCCACTCGAAGGGGGGTGTACTCAATCAATCAACTCACAAGCTTTAGTCGCTGGTGTGAACGGTCTGCGATGGTACTAGAACATCCCCTAAGTTCACCGACACGTGGCTCCAAATATACTGCCAAGGGGTTCGCAAACTTGGGTTTCACTCGATGCCCTTGCGAGTTCCTGGTTTAAAACCCGCACTTGTCATTGAAATTATTGCAAATCGAAAGTTATCCAGCATCGACCAAGGCTCCAATGGGAGTTGAGTGGGTGCACCGTTCGATACCCTTGAGAGAACCGCCAGTGGAGATGCAGTTTCAATGGCGACTATTCGAATAGACAAAATGATAACGTATAATACGCCAAGCTTGGAGATTGTCGGGAGTTTCCCGAAAGTTGCGTTAATTATCAAAATATATGTCAACTCTACCAGTATGAAAATCCTGGGCGTGAAGAGGATTTCGTACCAAACTTCATGCGTATGTTGATGGGCGAGGAAACTTGGGAGTGTTACAACCGCAACGATGAAAATTGAAGGGAAAACTCTGTCATGGATATCGTGCTTTTAGCGGATAGAATGGTATTTGGTTAGAAACAGATTACGTGGGATCGAACACTAATGTGTAAAATGATTTAGAACGTTAAAATTGGAGAAATATGAAATTCGAAGTGTGCAGAGGACTCTACTGAGTATCCCAACCATCTGGCATCGTAGATACTATGTTTGAGGCTTTAAAAACTATGAATAAATCTTTTTCATGAAGTATAAAGTATAAAACGCCAGGTTACGGATTGTACAGTGCATGGAATGGACGTAGACGTAATGGACGTTTCACGTTCAACGTAACTTCTCACTGTCCACACTTGACTGGCAACGATTTTCATTGAAAATCTAGGTCAGGCCACTGAATATTACCGAAAAGTCACAACAAAGAGGAACAATTTCCTTGAATGCTGTAGTAAACTAGCATGACGAAATGGACTTGCAATTTTACGACTTACCGTACTACAACAAACAAACAGTATTGCTCCAATCCAATGAACTTTCAATAATATGCAGAGTTAACGATGCATATATAATATCCTCATACGGATCCCCGATATATCTCAACTAGAATTAATGCCACATTGGGACGGTCCGGCAACATCCAAATTGCTACTTACAAATATTGAATGGGCATTATTATTCATAATCATTTCAGTACTGGAGTGGTAGTTCGCATCAAGCACACTTTATCGCTAGCTCTGTGAAAGATACTGAAATGTTCGTGTAAACCTTCTGATAGACCTCATTTCATTTCATGAATAGATACATGAATTTCGTATGATCTTCAGAGAAGAATGCCGAACCTCGTGAGAAGGGGCGCTAAAGAGCAGCTACCGTGGGAAGTGCAAGAGAGAGGGACGGAGGGAAAAAGAACATTCCGTCCTCTCCGCCCGATGTCATCGGTCGAACGATGAGTGTTGCGCAATTTGATTATAGAAAGATATGGATTTTAAGCGTTCTGGAGCGCGCCCTTCATGGGGCCTACGGCGAAATTCGCGTGGTGAATGAAACTTTCTCCGTTTTCTACATTCTCATAACTGAGAAAACACGTGTCCTTCTCATACTTACGTTAGTAATTGTCCCGTAAACTGCTGCTTCATCGCTATGGATGTAAGAGGTAGACTACAACTTCCATGTGGGTGCCGCCGCGTACACAAACTAGAAGAGTGGTGGCAAGCGGCATGAAATAGGATTTGATACCTCATCCCGTATCCGGCTCTGCATCACCACCATGTATTCCGTGTATCCCGTCTATTGAAGCAACGTACTTGTCGCAGTAGGGTAACATCTCATGTTACTCGATGTAACCGCAGGAGTATGCACGATGAGAAAAACTCGTGAGAGAGATTAAAAATTAAACTTCTTTCAAGAACATGAAAATTATACGGGCTAATATTAATATTTCGGAATGGGAACGTCAGAAGTATAGTTATTTTTCGTTCTCATGAGAAGTTGGAGTGAGAAAAAAAAATCAAAAAAATCTCTATGCTACTGAAGGAATAATGTCCAATTCTCCATAACCATTCAGAGTGATTTTCTAATTGCGTAAAATTGTTCTGATTCCCTCTTTATTGTAGTCCATTCGGGAAAATTGGAAACTCTACATAAGAATTTCGATATATCTAACTTTATAGCCCTTGAAGTTTCATGTAAAGTCATATATCCCTTTTCCCATTTACAGGAGATAAAACAAAAAATTCAATCTCTTTCTCCAGCAGCATTTACGTCGTGATGGCGATCTATTGTTGGGTTTTTATGTTTTTGCATTGAGTAGTTTTGGTTGTCTGGATTATTCTCGAAGCCCGTGTGTGTATCCATCTCCCAAATTTTATGAACCAACAGCTGGATAAATCTGGGAGATCAGAAAAAAAAACTGTGTTGGAAGAAATTCTGTAACTTTCTGCATACCTGTGAATGTCCTCCATCCGGTCTACATACTCAACGAAGGCGCTGGATGTATCCTTATAATATAATGTATAATATATATATGATTGCCCCTGATGGTACAGATAAATCTGGACTCCAGAATTTTCTGCTACATTTGAGACATTCCACGTGGTGGTGGGCAGGGTGATGAGTGAAGACGCACTACGTCTGACGAATCCCTGATATTTCTACTGAAACGCCGCTTAATTCGCTTGGATTCATTGCAGACCCATCACGTTCTCGTTGTAGGCCCTGCCTAGCTCTGGGTGCTGGAAGCAGTTTCTTCACTACCAGAAATTTTCAATAAATGTATTCTATGTTATCCAGTGTATTTCATGGTTTTTTTTACGGGCCCTTACAAATTTTTGCCCCGAAAATATCTAGAGCTTAAACTCTGATTTGACGTTCAATTATGACGATTCCTCCACATCCTTTTATTGCGAATACTGCGCATAATGAGTTTTGTGATGAAAGATGTTATAACCTGATGAAGTTGCGATGGAAAAAGGCATTGCAAATCAGAAATATTGATGTACTCCAAATACAGAAATTTCTTCTGGATGTCATGGAGCCCAGTGGTATGAAGAATGAAAAGGCAACGGCGCATAAGCCCGAGGCGAACTGAGTGGAGGGAGGTGTATGGGGGATAGCAGGTTGGAAAGTGCGGTGAAAAGCGAGTGGCATTGGGGGTGGTTGGAGGGGGAGGGATGATGACGAGAGAAACGTGTACGAGCGCATCAACCTGTCACGTTCGCTCATTCCACGTTTCATGTAACGGTCCTTATCACATTGTCACACCGTAAACGATGCACCTGCGGATTTTTTTCACCTTTCAGATACATAGATGTACATAGAGAAAACATTGATGTTTTTTTTTATTCAACACTTGCAACCAATATCGCCGCACGTCAAACAAACATTTGGGGCATAGCAGTTATTTTGTTCTGTGTGTCGGGAGAAACAGAAAAGGCCAATCACAAATGGAATGAGAGCGCAATCATTGTGGTTCGCGGAGTTGCTTCTATTGATCGCGATCAGCAAAGTGTGAAGTAAAGTTGAAGGCATTCTCAGATTGCAGGAGAAGGAGGAAGTTTCATGGCAGTTATTTTATTTTTCTCTGTGGCACCTCATATTTCCGTAGTTGTTGTCACGAGTAACGCTCGTGAGTAAGGACCGCCAAAGTTGGGAGAAATTGCATGAATATGGTGAATGTGCAAAAATCTAGCAAAATTGATTAACTAGTGATTGTTAATTTCTGCAATGCAGCAAGCTACTGCAAACAAAATAATCTTCCAATCTGTCCTTTAAGCATACTATAATTTTTCGTTGAAGTATGTATGGGTATGTGTTTTTGCATCTCTTGGGTACTCCCCACGACAGCTACTTTTGAGCATTCCTTCGAAAGGGTGTACGGGACACCCATACATGGAGCTGGGACCCACTTCCCCTATTTGAGCCATGGTCTTTCTAAATACAGGGTCAACCACCAGAAATCCCTGTTATGTGCTACGATGGTGCGCACATGTGATGGAACTCCCACCCTGCGTCGGGTTAGCTTCCCGTCCGGCCCAGCGTTTTCATTCTGTGGTTACCGCCGATAGCAAATACTCAGCATGTTATGTGTCTGAGTGTTGCGCATTCCCACTATATTTTTGTCCGTTCCCCGCCGCACCGTTCTATCTCAGAACTTGTTTCAGAGCCATGACAGATTCCTACTACAGTTTTTGTTTAATAATCGTTATCACTTAGACCATGCCAGCAGTCCACGGTATTTCATCCCAGATGATGTGGTAATCACCAATGTCGGAATTGTAAAGATGTCATTAACAAATTTCCTGGCAGTCCTAGGTGAGTCTCCTTCTTCATCTAGGAGTGTCTCATTGTTCATCAACTCCATATTCACAGAAGACGTTGTTAAGGTCTCGTCGTATAGTCACTCTCGAACTTTCTCTCCGTTGTGTCATGGGGCGGTGATCTTGCCTTCCCTCTGTCTCGTCTTGGAGACGTCTCCTGCAGTGTTTTCGCTTCTTCCATGGATTGATGGCTCTTCGTAGATATTCCGACTAGAACATTCTGGATCCTGGAGGGGTTAGCCTGCCAATTGCTGGCAAGGGCGATTTGCTCCCTCCTGCTTCTCTCATGGTTCTGATTCGTATTGTGGCCAATTGAATTTTTTTAGTAAGCTTTCTGGTCTTATTTTTAAGGCATAGCCTACTCGTCTGTAACGAGGCTCACTACCGCCGCCAAATCATTTTCATGTTGGTTGCATGTAGTTGGTCCAATACAGTTGTACCTAGTACAACTAGTAAGTAGGGTTGATCGGGTGATATTTTCTTCTTTCCACCATCCTCGGAGTCCGCTAGGCGTTTAACCTGATTGGAACCAACGGCGAACCCCTTCTGGCACACATGGCAATCCATCACTATTCACATAGGCTTCGTAGGCTGTCCTGGGGATGCCTTCCTGGCACGCTCGCGATTTATGGACTTGTGGTTCTCCATCAAGATCCGTGTACGTTAGTGTGTATGTATGTGTTTGTGTGTAGATGTATCTGTCTCTGTTTGCCTGTGCACATCAGGTAGTTTGCGATGGCAGCCATACTCACCATCATTATTTTTGGCGTCAGTCAGGCTATGGACCCCATCACCTGTGATTTTGCGTTCCAAATATTGGGAGTTCCTCAGCAATATTACCTACTTGAAATTTAGTTGCGACATTTCACTCACGCTGTAGTCACCCTACACGTATTACGCTGTCCCAAAGCACCGAAATTCTTGTCTTCGGATCGTCGCCGTGAACGGTCAGTTCCTCTTTTCTCTGATATATTCTTCTTTATTATAATATGTGTTTATCAAGAGTAATCTTCAACATTTTTCTGCAGTTCGATCTCACGTAGAATCAATTCCATTGTAATATCTCTGCTTTTTATTGTCCCTATATTTTTGTAATCTATATTTACAAGGAAGAACGTTCGTAATTTGGCTTGTGTGTAGTAATGCATTAAATTTACAGCAATTCTGAACGGTAAATAAGATTTATGCAGAGAAATGTGTAATTTTACCCTATTTCCTTGCGTAAACTCAACATTATTACGAAATGTGGTATTTATACACATTATTTTCACATGGAATTCAAAAAGAGTAGGTCTTTGTGAAATTTCACGTATCGTAATACACTGAAATTACAAACTTTTTTAACAGTGTATATTTTAGAGAAGTTATGAAGGGGCAAGTTATAGTGAAGAATTAAATATTATGTGATGATGCCGATGATGGAGCTCATTTTGAGACGGTACTAATTCAACGTAATTTTCGCAAATTATCGACAACTATGGGGATTTTAACCCGAGAAATTTACTAGCGACGATTGGCGCAAGAACTCCCTAGCAATTACCGGTAGGTTTCTAAGGTGAAGCGCAAACTAGATCCACTATCTCCTATCTGTCGACGCACCCGCTGCTTCCTCAATCCCTTCTTCACCCTTCTCAGATGTGATTCGCGGATATCTGGCAGCGGAGGCAGGCATTGCCGAGACCAAAAACCCGAGAATAGTTTCCGTTTACAAAAGATGAAGAAACTCCGGCTGCATGTGTGTATGTATCGGATGGGGGAGCGGGGAAGTTCTCATGTTCAACCTACAAACGCTTTAATTCTATACAAGAGTCAAAGTTGAAAATAACGGCGGCACGACATTCACCACGCGAGTCAAGTCGGCTAGCAACTGCATGCGAGTTCAAAGGGGCCAATCATATTATCCGCAGGAATTTCAGACCAGGGAAATTTCCTTCAAAAGTTCAAATATACTTTTATTTTTATTTTTGCAATAAAAGTGCTTCTATTCCAGTTGCTTTCAACAGTTTATCCGTATCACAATGAAAACAAGAACTGTTATCCGTTGTCATCCCTAAAAAATCCTCGAGTGGCTGTTATTGTTGATTTATGATAGTGGAAGGTTGAATTCAGCTACCCCAATACTATACTGTAGGTCCGTTTCGTTGCCTCTATTATGTCAAATGCTCGAACATTTTGGGTCAACTATTGTCTCGGATCGATTGTTCGCGGGGGTGGGGGCGTTATTAATATCCCTTCTGCGAGTTGCTTGAACCCATTTATGACGTTTCGTCTGAGTGTTGGGAATTAGGAATGAAGCATCAAAGATCATTTTCATCAGTTTTACTCTAATAATTTTCGATAATAGCTTGTATTAACAAATAAGACTTTTTTTTTTATTAAGAAATATTGAAACTTTGAGATAGACTTACTTCTTCATGTCAAAAACCATAACTAGTACCTGAAATTTGTACAACCAGTGCGAGGTTATCATGCTGTTTTTCTGGATGTGACAATATAGCGCGCAAGGTAGATTACCTCAGTACTAGGATTTCGCATAGTTATGGAGGAGTGTTGCATAAGCTACAGCTTCTCTGCTGTGCGAATTCTTCGCCCAGTGTTACATCTGAGCGAGATTTCAACTTTTGAAGCGAGTCTCTAGATGTGCACCCAATGATCGCCACATTCTTGACCCGAATCGTCAATGCATAATTTCATTGATATCATAAATCACGCATTTAGATATATTGCCATTCCTTTATGTACGGGGTATATTCCCTCACATTGTCAAACTCTTTGAAATTGTATTTGCCATTGGTTCTTTCATTGCAACATTTATCCAATACACGGCATATGGGCACGTGCTTCGAAACAATAGACGTTTCACAAACTCGTGCTGAACTCTGATTAACGCGGTTTACAACAATTGAATGCATTGGCAGGGCGACAGCTTCGGCGCCTGTGAATATGTACTGTTTGCGTTAAATTGTTATTCATACACATGCATTCATACCGGTATGTCTTCGCGCAGGCGCCTATTTGGATTTTGTCGGCATCGTATATGGGAAGAGCAGAGTGCTCAGTCCTCAGTTCTCTCGTGAATCTCAACTGGATCGGTTGGATGTATCACCGCTCCATTGGACTGAGTGTGATATCGCACATGTGTGCTTTCATGAATTTTCCGTTGGTAATTTGAAAATAATATGCAAGGGTGGTAGGGACGATTTTTAAGTGGCATGGTCCCGGATCTATTGAATTGTGCTGGTAAATGAGGTCACACTCTTTTCGGGAAGTTTGTGAGAGTGGATGAAGGAATAAACAATTGGTCCACTATCATTATGGAGATTTTTTATGGC
The DNA here is from genome assembly GCA_026005395.1 of Asobara japonica. Taxonomy (NCBI): domain Eukaryota; kingdom Metazoa; phylum Arthropoda; class Insecta; order Hymenoptera; family Braconidae; genus Asobara; species Asobara japonica. The sequence continues at coordinate 6,915,509 of BQMI01000334.1, forward strand.
CAGCATGGAGTGGACGACCCGCGCTGAGACAATAGGTGAGGTGAAGGACTTCGAGTTTTTTTAGTTTAATTTGTAGATTATAGGCTTTTTATAGGATGCAATTTTTTTTTCGTGCTATACAGTATGACACAGGTTGTATTTTCTGGAAGTTTTACGCGCCGTATTTTCCTTCCGGGAATTTTACGCAGCAAATCATCGTAATTTTCATCAAAATATAAAAAAAAAATCTTCTAAAATTAGATTGAAAAAATTTGTCGTTTTTTGAAAAATTGAAGAAAATCCATGTTTACAATGTTAGGAATTTCAAAAATGGACAAGAAAAGCATAATTTGAACAATTGTGAATATTTTGAAAACTTAAAAAAATTGAGAAATTTAGACTATTGCAGAGATTTTTTGATGAAGGACCTTATGTGGAAGATGCCTATGAGATAATAGGTAAAGTTGGTTGATTTTTATTTCCAGAGTTGAAAGGTTTTCGTGGATTTGCGAAAATTCAGGTTGGGGATGCCGTTTGTATGGTAAACTTTGGCCGAACATTATACAGTCTTATGAGGTTTCCATGCATAAGAAAGAGGTCTATAAATATGGTATCGACGTCGTATTGTTATGGGAATTTTACGAACCTGTTTACCAATCATATGCATGAATTGATATTATCATCAATTCATATCATCATGAAATGATAATTCTAAAATTTCAAGAATACATTTATCTTCAATTCAAGAATTAAATAATTAGCGAATAAAGTCATGTAAAAAATACAAAATTTCCAAAAATTTCTGGAAATGAAAGTTAAAGTGGAATTTTCAAAATACTTTCACGATTTTCGGCATTCAGCTTATTTTTTGATTCACCCGCTTCTACATAAATTGCTTGAAAACCCTATGCTGAGAGCCTCTAGGGAGAAAAAAAAAGGATTGAATGAATATTACGGGTGGCATTGGAATGCATCTTTTATATTTTATGATTTTTTGCGATAACTCCCATAATAGATGAGCAACCAATCAACAAATTATTGGCGGTTTCTTAATTAAGTTCGATGTTTCTTGGAAAGGGAGTACTGGACACCCGTCCATGCGTTTGGAGCCAGCTTTCGCCATTTAGGCCATCATATTTCAAAACACAGGGTAAACGTCCAGAAACCCATGCGCTACGATGGCGGGCGCCTATGATGGAGCTCCCCCCCGCGATGGGTTAGGATCCCGCCCCGCACTGCGGTTATATTTTATGGGTACTAATGATAGCACGCACGGAATGTTCCTTCCATTGAAGGGATCCATGAGAAAATATTTCATCATGTGAAACATTCTAGGTGGGGGACCCACTAAATCAAAGCCACGATTGTGTGTGAATGTAAGGGATTTCGATAAGAAACTCTTGATGGTGTCTCGGGTAATTCAGACTTTAAGAACTTGAGTAGTTTTTTAGTTGAGTGTGTACAGAAACTGCAATTCTTACGTTACGAGTTTTATGCATATGTTACGTATGAGAAAGGTGCCCTGATATGAGGTATAAAATTGGTATTGTTATGGGGTTTTTATGCACCCTTTTGTGATTCTTATGTATCACATGATCATGTTTTATGTCAAGATCTTGACAAGAATTTGACAGGCATAGTGCGTAAGCTTATGGTATTTGTGAATTCCATTGATAACATAATTCCATTTTAGAAATTTTGCAGTTGAAATTATGCGTTTCGAAAACTCAATGATTTGAGAAATTGGAAAGATGCAGTAATTGAAAGTTGTCAAACATTTCGAAAATTGTTGCATTTATTCATACTCTCAGACACTTGAAAGTATCAATCTGTTCCTTTGGACGTACCGAAACAGAGTATTCCATCATTGGGTTCCGTGAATCCCAAAAAAACTGTAAAAACTAACAGAACCCTGCGCCCATAACTTCCTCCTTCATGTCATAATACATCATTTCATCGCAATTCCAACTCCCATCTCGTAGTTTCAGATCTCATGCGTACATTTACACACACAGTTTTGCAATGTAACATATTTGTATATTGAGCCAGTGGAATTTGCCAAAGTAAAAGTAAGTTTGGCATTTGTGTATTCCATGGTTAACTTATTTCAACAATTCAAATTTACATGTGAACGTACACACAGGCTCCGTTGAGGTTTCCATGTTGTTTAATTTCTCCCTGAAGTAGATCTCAATAGCGTGTTTTTGTATAAATTAGTTTACGATTTCTACTTTACCACTTTAGAGCTTGCAGATTCTGATATCGTAGAGTCTGGAGGGAGTTGGTATTACGTTTTCGAATCCGCGTAGTGTCGCGTAGGCAGTCCCATGGGACATTTTCATTGCTACAACTACATATTAACTTGCTTCTAACATTCATGGAGGCAAGAGAGAACCTCGTAAATTATGAGTCAGTGGTTTGTTGTAGTTATTCCGTCATGCTACTAAAGGCGGAGGTGACTTGCCGCGATGTGAGACCAGGCGAGAATTTCAACTGTTTCGTCTTGCATTGAAATTATAAAACCAATTGATGTCTTGTCCAATCCAATCTCGTCTTGCCTCGCCTTGTCTTGATGGTTTTCACTTTCTGAAGTGCTGCTTCAGAACGATTCTGTTTAACAGCTAGGCTATTAATACGAAAATACGGGAATCGATGGAGTAATATTCATGCCAAAATGCTTCTGTCCAATAAATGAAATTTACTAAAGGTGCGAACAATGTGTTATCACCATTATTATCTCTTAGGATCACCATAAGTTTACGAAAACATCATTAGTATGTGAGGGAAATCAATTGGTTTAAAATCAATTTCTTTTTTCGAATTCATTTCGATGATCATGAAATTGCTCGTTCACCATTGTATCGAGTCATAGTTATCTCGTCTGGTCGTAAGTGTCTCGTCTAGCGCGGCGACACCAATAAGTCATTTTTTCGCCCGGAATCCCTGTGCACTTTTGCCTACATAGAATGTATTAAAAATGTGTTCGCAATTTATTTCCCAGCCATCTATTTCTTATTCATCTCCCATTTATCTTCATCGACGGTTTTAGAAATTAAAAAAAAAATATATTTGAAATGAGAATTTACTATGGAATTGTCAGTAGTGTTTCTTTGAATTAAGGAAGAATCAACGATTTAATTTATTACTAAATCTTGCGCATTCTTCAATTGTTTTTCACCTTAAAATTCCTTTTTTCCGTAAAATTTGTTGAATGCGAGTGAATGGAAAGTCATGATACGGAAGCACCTTAAGTGTTTGCTCAGTGTCTCCCTCGTCAATTATCACGCCACGTGAATCTTTCCAACTCGAGCTTTTACTCCTCCGAACAGGTTGATCAAGAGCACATACAGTTATATATAACTGAAGCTGATGAGTTCGTGTGGAGGCGAGTCAGAGGAACCCAGGGCAATTGCCTCTGAGATCATCTCCTCATATTCGTATTTCTCTCTATTTTTTTTTAACTATGCACTGTACACGTGGTATTATTCACAGATATAAATGGGACATGGTAATAGTCCACCTGGAACCAATATGGAATAAGATGATGGGACATTGGATGACTCGCCGACCTGTATTTTTTGCAAGTCACATATGGGAATTGATACTCACGAGCAACTACAATGAAAGTGAAAAAAACCAGGGGACATTTTATGCCTCAAACCCTACACCGGGTGGGGGGGGGGGGGTCGGCTGATAGTAATGAACTGTCACGAATATTCTCAGACGAACACAGTTTACAACGTGAAGCTATAATATGACGTGGTCAAAATCAGCGTGTATATATGCTTTTGAACCTGCTACGGCCTTTCCCACGCCGATATCTTTCATTTGCATGGGAACACACGATTGGATAGAGAGGATTCAGCAGTGACTCTCTGGGCCACCTATCACGGTGAAATATACACCAGACTGAGAGCAATGCGTACCGTGTCGCAAGCTCGATTTTGGCAGAACCTGCACGATTCAACTATTGTGTTGATGTCTCGATTTTGACTTAAGGTATCCCTTCTCCTTTGGAGAACCATGCGGAAGGTACGCATAGAAAAAATATCGAACGTGTTTGTAAGCATGCTTTCAAGTTTAGCAATAAAAATCAGAAATATATTTGATTCGTCTTCTAATCTTGTTTTTAATCTGCAACGACTTCGACCAATTATGGATATGTGAGTTTGTGGACCATACGCTGCACGGCATTCGCATGATAAGACACAGGAAACCACTGAAAACCTATGTCGGTATAGGCAGTTACTCTATGAGCAACCTGCCACTCATCAGGTATTCCAAAAAAACTGCATTTCGGGTGGTCACCGGAGCTAGAAGAAAAGGAGACAATTACCCCCTGAGATCGTCTCATTCACGCTTGGGTATTCCATTTCCTCGTAATGAAATAGCCAATCCATAAATATATATTTTGCACATGCGAATTTTCATAGACAGCTTTGAATTGCACAAATTCGTTATTTACGTTAATCAGTTCCGCACAGATTGCATTTATATTAATGAGTGAAGGGACACCGGAAGAGACAAAATTCACGAATGGTGGAGCACATTAAGGACTCAACTCAATTTTCTGTTACAAATCCGGAGGTAATTAATGACGATCGCGTCAAGTCGCAATCTCTCGTCCAAAACATTTTCCATTTTGGAATAATGTGCAAAAGGACGTTTGAATATTTCACCACTTCATTATTTCATTATGTTCCTGAATTAACCGAGCCAGAAAAATTGTTATCTCCAGCTCATTGATATTTCATCCATATCCATTGGAGGGAAATTCAAGGCTTCTCATTGCAAATTATAAATGAGTTGAGAAAAAAAAAGAAATTATAACGTGAAAACTCAAGCTGACAAGAGTTCCATTTAATTTCTTTTTCTTTTGAAGTTCAAGGGTATCAAATACATCGTGGTGTCAGTTTCAGAATTTCTTCAGGGCATATCATCCTGTGTAATACTATGAAATCAAATAAGAACTTGCGCTTGACTAACGAGAACATTACTGCAAAGAGATTATGTTCCGTATTCATTTTCGGATTTCGGGGCGTTATCATAACGACTTGGTTGTCGCAAATTATTTTTTCGCCAATTGGTTATTTTGGATTTGCAAGGTGTGTGTGTGTGTATGTGGAGTGTTCTTTCGAGGGAAAAATCACGTTATACATACATATGTTTACATCTATAAGTTGTTTCATTCTGAACAGGACTTCATGTGATATAGTATACTGGCATTTCAGGCCCTTTTCGATTTCTTCAAGTTTTTTTAAATTTAGTAATTTAGTCGACGAATGGTCCGGAAAGCTTCGAAATGTAAGAACAATAAACGCGATGTGCTTGTGACCCTCGACGGCTGGCAACAGTAACTTCCCGAGTTTTCCTGCATACAGATATATGTCTGTGTATGTGTTGATGTTAGCACGTGTGCGCCTGTATGCTTCATGTACACATCATAAAAAATCGAGAGAAACCGTAAGACATCACGCACAAGATAAATTCATTTTAGGGTTCATTATAATAGTGTCAACTGTCGGCAAGTTGGAAATTGAATTTTGAAGTTTGCGTTCAAAGTGGATTTACGAAAAAAATCGTGAACATTGTTTTTAGAGAAAATGAATTTCCCATCGTCGATCTTCGTTAACATCTTTTGTGTACTCGACCACGGCAAGACGAAATTTTTGAAAAAAAAAACATGAGTCGATCCGTTTACGCAGAGCTGCAATTTGGAGTGTGTAGACTAAGCCAAATAGAGAATGCTGGAGTAAAATTTACGTTGTATTTTCTTTCATTCAAGTTTAATCTTCGAAAATTTGACCGTCACCTCCTCTTGAAAGCCCCAAACGTGCCATTCGATGTGCTTCGACTATTTAAAGAATTTATCGGTTACATCCAGCCACTCGGAGCGCTCACATGGAAGAAATATGATTCCTCCGGAGAGGAAGCAACGGAGGGATATTTCAGGTAACTCGTACGTCATAGTCTCATAAAATGTACTTGCGGTGGTTCCGTTATTAAATCATCGCCAAGTTATATATACCATAAAAAGCATCGACTTTTGTCACAGGAGACGAACCCAAAGGCCCCCTCTCCCAGTCGGCCAAGTCAGCAGTACCTTCTATATCGTAATTTTCTGGGTAATTCATTACTTTACGACATGTCTGAGGGGGCTTTTTCCATGGGAAAACACATCTTGAAACATGATAACTCCCTCAAATACCTAAAACTGTCCCTGTAACGTAACTTCCGTGTTATCTTTCACTACATAGCACGGAGATGAATCTCACTGCTATTTTAGACGATAATTTGTGTTCATAAGACTAATAATAACAGTCGACCAGTTGAGCCAAAGCGGATGAATGAATTCAAAGAGCAGTCGATCTCGGAGCATGATTCCATCAATTAGTCAGTGGGGGAGAAAAAAATTAGTGAGTACGGAGGAGCTAGCGCAGGGAATACAGAGGCTTCGAGGCAAAAAGGCATGTGCACACATTCTTAGAAAATTTGTTTTGGAATATTTCAATTACCTGGGTCTGTAGAGATATTGGAAATCGAATTTTCATTTTCAGAGACAAAAGAATTAAACATCATCTGCAGGTGAGACTCTGGGCGAATTTTTAATTTGTAATTCAATTTGTATGAAAGATGGTCAACCAACCGCAGATTCCTCAAAGAAGATTACTACTGATGCTTAGTTTCATACAAATTTATGTGATGGTCTTGAAATTCAATTCGCGCTCATGATACTTTGAGGTAAGCCTCTTAGGTGCTTTAACTTACAGCATCCGAAGGCTATCAAAACAAGCTAGTCGAAGAACTTATTTTACGACTTCTTATATATTAAACGCAGTTTTTTTTTAAGCAACCGTGCAACTGCTACTTTGAAAATGACTATTCTCTCTTGCAGACCTTTTGAAATGGAGCATTTATTAATAACCAAGAATTCAGTTTTATACAAATAACGTTGTCCAAATTTCTTAGAAATAAAAGTTTTCTTCTGGTTACTGTGCGAACGTATTTATAATTTTCGATCACAGGTCTTTCATGCAAACTATCCCCCTTTTTGCTATTCAGACTCTACTTTAGTGCTCCTCCAGTGGGCCCCAATGTATTCCGTGGTTTTAAATATCTACTCAATATCCAAACTTTTCGCTTCAATGAATATTTTACTTTTTCGGGCAAGAACGTATTGAAGTGAACTTCATGAGCTACTTTGAATTTTCGTCATTTTGAAGTCCATGTTCATTGAAATTGAAGCATTGTTGTTGGTGAGAGATGAAATTTTTCAATACATAACTCATTCAATGTTTCCCATCTGCGTTCATCTGAAAATAACATGAGAATGTATGTTTTCGATAGCAGCTTTTGATACACGTATTACAGTGTAACGTAAATTAATATACCGAAATAGAGTTCGTATCGAAAGTCATAAAAATGCTTTTTTTCGTAAATTTATCGTGATCCTGAGGAAGAATAATAATGGCAATAATTTGCTCACACATTTAGAAAATTTCTTTTATTCAACAGTGTAATTATTTGAAGATCTATTTCTGTCAATATAACTACCAACATGGCCACCCATTTTTTACCAATATTTTCTTTTTCAATCATTACACCGGATCATTACACATTACAACGGATATCTGATGGGACTTTTCAATTTTGATTTTAATGAACACTGGAACCAAGAATGAAGGCACAGACGCATTTCAGCATGAATATCACTGAATCTATTCCTGTCCATCCGTATTAATAAACCAGCCTTTGAGGAGAGCCGTTCTGAAGCAACACTTAAAAAGTGAAAAAAATTGACATCAGACAAGACAATACGAGATTGCATTATCGACCCTCGAGACGAGACGAGGTAACAATTGGTTATACAATTTCGATACAAGACGAAAGAGTGGAAAGTCTCGCCTCGTTTCGTATCGCGGTAACACTAAGAATTAAAAAAAATTATAGAATTTAAACATCTAGCCTTTTTTCTCAAATATCTGACGACTCGTCATACCTACAAACCATTTCGATGAGTTCGTCATAGAACATCGTATAAATCCCTCAGATACTAAAATTTTGTGGCTGATGAACTCGATCGTATCTTCTTCATTCGATACAACATCTACAAAAGCAGCCCCCTAAAATCGTTTTTCATGGTTCGTATGACCTTTCGCCACAATCTAAACGGTTGGCGATAAAAAATTATATGGGCACTCTATCAGGTCCCACGAGATGGAGACATTTTCGGGGGTGAGAAGTCAGCTGACGGTGACTTTTTCCAAGTGCTCGTAAAACCAGAGTCGGTAATAATTGTAGTACTTGAGAACGTACCTCAGTATTTCGAGAGATCATTTGGTATGGAATTGAATGAACTTGAAATATAAATACTCCAGTAAATCTACTACAAAAAAAACAAACATAATTTCCGCTTTCTCAAAATTTCAGAATATATTAAATATCTTATTTTTCGTGTTGATTTATAGAAATTTACAAATCTTATAAACTGAAGCATAATTATGCCAACTATGTCGGAAATTTGCAAAAATTCATAAATCTGCAACGAGAAACAATTGTGGAAACTTCCCTCGTTCGAAGGACGGAGTAAATTCAAATTTTATAATCCAAAATGTTTCGTAGGGTTTCGCCAAGCTGCTTGGACTTGGACCGATTGAGGGTTTGATCGATAACTCCACAAGTTTCACCACGATTCTACATGCCCGTTCCTACATCGAAACAAATGCTCATGGAAAGATGTTGCCATCAGCTGAAATCTGGAACGCAATTTTTGCATCTGAAATAGTTCACATGGCAGTATATTCCATAACTCATATTGCCACTTCCAGAATATCATGAGGGCATGTCACAGTATAAAATAAACTGGCCTCGCAGTCGCCTGCATAGATGCCAAGGCAATTCTGCCGATTATTTTCCCCATCCAAATTGCACGTGGCCGGAATAGCGCAAAAGTACTTAGTTTTGATGTATTTGTTACACCGCAAGACGCAAATTATATGGATAATTGCACCATAATTATTAGAAAAATTAACTCAAGTTCTACGGCATATATCTGAAATGTGAAAATTGGGAAGTTTGATTCCTAAGATATAATTGCGGATACATTAATTATTTTGTTAACGAGCACTTTTAAAAAACCAAATGCTATTTACTTAATTATATCTCTGAGAGTACTGTCCCAAAGAAAGGGCACGAATGTACCTACGCACGCACACAGGCCCGGGTTTTGGGGAAAGTTTCACATTATAAAATATTTCCTCATGGATTCCGACCGATAGTAGGAATATTACGGTGTGTTATCGCTGGTACCCGTACAATGTCACCGCAATGCCGAGCGCGGGGTCGTCATAGGCGAACGCCGTCGTAGCACAGGGGTTTCTAGCGGTTTACCCTGTGTTTAGAAATCCGGGAGTTTCAAATGGCGAAAGTCAGAGACGAGGCGAGAATTTCAATTCTCTCGGCATTATAAAACCAACATATTGAATTGTTTTCTGCCAACATATTGAATTAGTACATTTCAAGGAAGCAAAAAAAAAAATTATCCAAAATTTTCTGATAGTTTGATAGGGTATGGGGTTACAAGTGAAAATTATAATACTAATTTTCCGCTGAAAATGTCACCGCACAAACTTAAGTAATAACAAAAAATGCTAGAGGAAAAATAAATTGTGCAAAGGCTATCAGCACAGTCTCATGCTAAACGTCCAATTACGTACCGACTAGTTCTCAAAACTTTATGGCGGTGTATCAAAATACTTTAATGAAGAAACAACATTTCTTCTCCGAGTTTGTGGTTATAATTATATTTGTTCTTGGGCTTTTCCAAGTAGATAGTATAGCGTGGGTGGAGTATGATGCTATTACCCGAATACCCGCTGCGTAAACATTCTTCTAGCAGGCAAAAGAACTTTAGTAGCCTAGCTGATACAGGCATACTGTCGGCACTGGGTAACCACCTTTCAAACCAGTAAAAATAACTTGAGTTTAGCACACTGTGTGGCCACATGAGGTTTAGTGAATAGTAGGGGATTTCGCTCAGTTTCCGTTATTCGTACAATCAGGGAAAACCGCAATGGAACAACTGGAGGGGACCATTGCGAGTGTAGTTCACTATATTTACATTGGGGGAGGAATTTTAATTGAATGACCATAATTATTACGTTTGTGTAAAAGCTAAAAACTTACGGCGTACAACTTTATTGAAGGATTAAGTGTAGATAGTCCGTAAATGAAACGTGATGTGCGTAACTCATTATTTTCGTTTTTGTCTTCACCATTTTTGTCGGCAATAATTATGATCGTTTCACTGAAGGAGTGAAACTCATCGGGGTAACACAAGTCGCGAGATTTGTGTTTTGCCATCAATGAATTACTCCTTAAGGAAGGATTATAAAGAAAAATGTATTCAACGTTTTTGTCATTCATTTTGTATTAATTACTTCTATTTGGTTTAAGTGACCAAATTAAATGGTCCAGAAAGGAAAAGGAATATCGAAGGACGTTCCCTATTTATGAAATTTCAGACAGTATTGTGGAGGGGTTGAATAATAACAATAATGAATACCTATGTATACAACACTGGAATATTTGTTGGAACACTAATTGGCACTAGGCCAATCCAAGGCGAGGCTGGAGATGGAAGTGACTTGACAAACATGTGTGACAGCCGAATAGCCTCACACAGAGGAGCGGAGATAATGCCAAAGCTACCATCACTGAAAGGGGCCATCTAATTGGCCAAGTTACACATTCGTCTCTATTACAAGGTTGAAAAAAAATTGCCCAATCTTTCTCTAAATACGAGAATATTTCAGCAGCTATTTGCTCTTATCTTGGCGTTACATAGGTGTATACATAAGTTTGCGCCGTTTTAGCGAGAGATGGCACCACCGGAAGGCCATATCTTCATCCAAGTTTGACTATGTGGTAACAATATGGCCTCAAACTATTAGTAACTTTGCATTAGCTTCACATATTTTCATTCAAATGAACAGGTCTAGTTTTGTTTACTCCATTAATTGCAAAGTATCTTCCGCTGAAGCACATCCATTACTTGTAAAAGTATATCGTGCACCTGCCTTGAATGGGAGAAGCTGTCCCTAGTTGCTTTGAAATTTTTTAAACGGTGCCTTTGATGTGGCAAATGAATAACGCAGTGGAAGATCGAAAGTGGCCGCAGATAAGGGATTGTAAGCATTATTGATACTATAATATGATGTGGGAGAAAGCAGTGCTTAATAATAGATAATTCTTTGAATAAAATATAATCATAATCCCTATTTTGCCTTAGAAGACGGTGGAAACTTGCTCTTACACCGAACAGTTGATCCCTGAACACCTGGGTTTTCTTTACTATGTGAATTAATATTGGAGAAAATGACAGATACATTATCCAAATGCACATGATCATGGCTGAGAGCTCGTACAAACACATTACGAGTATTGATGTTAGCACAAATGACCAATATGTTACCAGAGTATGATCATCACTGAGTGCATTAAAAAAACATATCAATAAACTCCATTAGCTAATAGAGCTCACCGTGGCCCTGAAAAGGAGTAATAATTTGTTACAGAGATATAGGCGAAGCAGATTTGAACGAAATTTTGTTCTTGGTGGCAAAACGGACACTTTACGTTGAATGACTTTTTTTATAGCTGATGTTGCGCATCAGCGGAAAAATGATATATGCCAATTTTTATATGACATATATGAAACATATTATTACTTCGCAATCCGAAGAATATATATATGGTACGTTATTGCAGAGTGCAACCAGAGTTATGCAAAAAATCGTTCCAGTACTGTTTTAGTTTCTGGGGAAAATTGTGTTTATATCATTAACAGAACGTCTTAGAATTAAGTTATATAAAGTTTATTGATTGGTAATTACTAGCATTCATTGAATTAATTGTTTGGTAACAGAATTGTTTTGGCCCAGTGAAAATTTTTTTCAAGTCAAGAAGCTTCTGTAAAATCAAAAAACAAATCTTGCCCTCAGTTACGAAAAATACTGTGTTCATTTGCGGAATAAATGCAGTTTGACTGGGCGTTTTGGTGCAAATTAAAATGAATGGGTATGGGCTTTTTGCTTTCTCGTATTAGTGTTTAATTCTATTCCCTTTCTGTTTCTCATCAGCCGGAGGGGTTTACCGGGGAGATCCAGTGGTGGCTAAATCGACAATGATAGAAGCGACCGTTGATCCGTGACTATGAGCGTTGGGCAAACGGGAAATGCCGAGTACGGCCTAAAGGCCACAAATCGACACACGAAACTGTTGATCTACCTCGTGTGTACGCAGTTTGTGCTACAAGTGACTTGTTTTTTCTATCTCTATGGCTATATTATGAGAGTGGACAGTGACATTCGGGCGAGTCAAATTTCAAGGAGGATTGTCCGGGAAAAACGTAGCAACGCTGTGCCAGTGCCGGAGGAAAATGCCGTTTCTGAGGTATTCAGGGTACGTTATATTGAACTCCTTAGAAATAGTCATTTATGGAGCAGGCTAAGACAATTACAGCTTGCTGACAAGAAAATACTCCATGAACGTTTCACTTATAATCCTTTTTCTTTAAATACTGTGGAATGTGAAAATTTTAGAATCGTTTCAAGTTCCCAGAAATGGTGGAACTGTAATCTGCGGAATCTATGGAATTGGAAACATCTTGAAAGATAAAATTTTAGAAATTGAAAAATATCTCGTTAAGTATGAGTTATAAAAAAAATTCTAAAATACAAAGTGTGCATTTCGATGTCAGCAATAACATTCATTCACCAACCTTATAAACAATTGAAATTCCAGGAATTGGCTGGCGCAAAAAATGTTGAAAGAACGTTCGGCCTCAAATGATATGCCTTATCGATGTGTAAAATAAAAATTGAATTAGAAATAATGAGTTAAATTGGAGGATTAATTTGGTGAGCATATTCCACAATATCAGTCTCCCGGTAGCAATTGACAACTCCTAATTTTTTAAAACATTAATTAACCGATAATTATTTTAAAAAAATAAAGGAGATGATTAATATCTGGCCAACCCAACCGTTGACATATACTACTTCACTGAATTATCCCCAAACTCTCGACTAATCGGAATGACGGAACAGATTAAATTCTTTAAGTCGACAATTTTCGTACTTCTCCAACTTCGACCAGTGAATTTAATTGAAAAAATGAAATCCACCTAGTAAACCGAATTCAGAATAAAAACTTTTGTAGGAGAAGTTTTTTTCATTAGGGAAAAAAATCAGTTATGATTCCTGAAACTTTATGGTAGATAAAACTAAAATACGATTAATAGGCCAGAGTATCCATCGAACTTCAGAAATTGGGGAAGTTATCGCAATCATCAGGAAATTATTTAATGCTTTTAACGTGATGTAAAGTGATGTAAATGTTGATACGCGAATAACATTTTGCCAACTGGGTCGCTAGTCCTGTAAATAGAAAAACTCAAACACTTCATTTTCACGGTGTGAATTGAAATGAGTAACAAATAGTCGTTCAAATGACCCATTGAGGACACACAATCAATATAACGATTCGTCATTTCTACTTCAGTTAATTTTTTTTTCAAATACTTTTTTCAGACCAACAAAAATATAAATATTGCCTTCCCACTGTCAAAATTATTTTCTCTATTAAAGTTTCCAATTTAATTTTACGTCATTAAAGAAATATACAGTATCACTGAGAGAAGCACAATGAAGGCCAGAAACAATGGAAACTCGTAAAAATCGAAGCCAAGATAAACCATATCGAATGAAGAAAATTGTTTCAGCTACGGGATGAAAAGGAGTTGGGCAGGGAATCAAAGCGAGCTACTGTTTTGCCAGACGGCCCCGTCGGGGACACTCCTGAACCGCCGTCAGCGTCCGTTGGTGGTGACAGCTGGGTATGGCTGACGGCTGACACTCGCGTTCCGGTACGTATACGTACTCCATTCAATTTTTCCTAATTTACTAACAAAACACTTTTCCGTTGAGAATTCGTTAACCCTCCCATCATCATGCAGGGCGGGAATATAGTTGAGTACAGGGTGAGAAATGACGCTTTCGACAAATGTGAAGTTCACATGCCGAGTGAAATATGCACACACATTCGTCGAAACCGGAATGTATCACTGCGTGGGCTATACTGTACGCGTAGAAGGCGAGATAATTGAGCGGCGCCCCTGGCGCGGTTTTCACTAGACTCGACTTCTTGCACATATTAACATAACTGACTGCTTACCATGCATCTGAAAATTTTCACTGTCAATTACAAATAAATACACATTTAACCATACGTCTTCCAAATTCCCCGAATTGCAGTAGTAAACTGTGGATTTGGGCACATGTCATTTTTCAATCAACGTCATCCAAACCGTTCGTTTATGTATCGTAGCCTTGAGCTTTTCGTTAGATAAGCGCTCAGTGCTCGTAAGAAAAATCAAACAAGAGTTAAAGTATAGTCCACATACCATATTTTCAGTCCAAACAAATTATTACGAATGTTTGGCTGTACACCGCACGGACTATATATGTGCGAGAAAAGTATTCTTACTTATTTAGTCCCATTGTTCAATTAGCGAGAAAATAAACTACGCATTCATTATGAATGACAAAACGCCACTGATTGTCTTGCAATTTCACAAGAATTAAGAGTTGTACATGTTTCAGTAGAATATTTCATCCAGGTACAAATTTTTTACCACTGACCTCCTTCAATTTCTCAACGTGAAAATGAAGGCCTCTATTTGTCGGGAGCAAGAAACAGAAGTTTTAATTTTCCTCTAATGAATACGAAATTGTATACAATTTCGTGCCACCGAGAAATTCACTTGGTTAATTTTACAGAGAGACCTTAGGAATTTCATTTTATTTTCCTTCACTTCATTTAGAGAATTGGCGAGGATGAAAATACCAATGACAAGAACATCAATGGGTAAAATTGGTTGAATAAGATTAAAAAGGGAATCAGCATCTGCCTGATTACATTGAACAAACAATATGCCACATCTTCGCAGGTGAAATCTGTAATTCCCTGCTAGGACTTGGAGAATGTATTGCACGACTTTCCTGGAAATTAGGTTATTTTGTGCTTCATAATCAGTTGGAAAGTGATATTTTACCATTTCAACTACAAACTTTACATTGTTAGGTATAGCGTTAGTCAACATGGCATCTGAGTTCTTACATCGACGGGGTACTAAATTACTGGCTTACTTTATTCTACTTGAGCAGAAAAAACAAGCTTGATTGCCAATCTGCATGATCAGATCGAATTAGCATGTACTACCCCCAACACGGTGAATAGTCGTGATCAATATCTTGTACTTTCGTTCCCTTATATTATGTTTCGACATACCAGGAGTATCATTTAATCGGGGGAACATCGACATCCAGTATCATTCCATGATTCCTGGAGGATAGAAACTTCTATTTAGGCTTCGCTCATCTACTACTCAGCATAAAGCATTTCACACTTGAAAATTCTGCAGAAAGGCATTCTCTCTCAAAAGAACTACCCACTCGGATGAGCCATTTTTATGCTACCCGTGTCGTGTGAAAATGGAGCGGTGATGAGGTCGCAATCGATACATTAGTCAACAGTGTTTTTTATTAAAATGTTTTGGTTTCTATGAAATTGCCCCGTCTGATTGCTGATAGAGTTGATCATATTTGTTCTGATCCTCTATTTTATCAATGTAGGATACTTTTTAAAACATGACAACCGCGTGATATAAACTTCACCTTAATTCTAAATAATAAAAGATGATACATGAATTGCACAAAAATGTATAATTGCGTATTTGAAGCGAAGTCAATCGACTTTCCACACAGCGTGAATCATCTAATACCTCTATCGAGGACTTCGAGTATACATCCTTCACCTAGGACTTCCACGTCAACTCTCCTCTCACCCTAATTTTCTAATGCTACCCGTCCGGCCTCTCAAATTCTCCCTCCTTCCGGATTCCCCTCGCTTCATTGGCCAAGTCAGTTTTGACACGTATTCAAAATTCGGCCGCATAGATCGTCGATGAAGGTGGGTCAGGCTACCTACCTCAATAGAGTAATTCTTGAGCATTCTTAATAACTATGACTCTACATAATTCTACTCTCAACTTACCAATTTCCAGGTAACCTTAACATCCCCCGTTCATCCTGAGGTCACCGTACAAAAATCATTCCCAATCGGCCCCTGCGCTATTCCGATATGTTTCAATACTACGACCTGCATCCATAATGGGCTCGTTCTTGTCGAATTCATCATAATAACTCCAGTATTTCATACGAGACAATTTACTAACTCCGCGAACATGAGGGAGTTCGAGTAGTACTGAACTTATATGTTTGCACGGATAAAGCAATCAAGCGGCTAGCTAAACTCTCGATTTGATACGTGAATCATCCGTTTCCTGTGACCTTTCTACCATTTATATTCATATAGTGTTTCCGAACAGAATTCATCACCTGTCGGAATAAGACACAACCGAGGTACCATTGATTTGAAAAATTTTGAAATAAATGCAGTGAAGCGAAATTATTCGCTTTTGTAAGAAATCAACGCTGATGCAATAACTGGCATTTAGGTTTGATCTTTCACGGCTCTAATCAGTAATCAACTTTTTGTGCGTATTTACCTACAGGAATCACCGCAAGCTCTTGCTGTGTGGGCAATACGGAAACGAGTAGCGACCCAACGAGATTAAAGTCAACTTTCTCCATTCTAGCTATCATATTTTTGTACAATAAGGCTGTACAACACCCTAAAAACCGCCATAATGCAATAGCGGATGGCTATGACGGAACCCCTTCACGGGGGCGGGGTTCTCATCCAACCCGGCGGTCTCGTTCCGAAAAAATATTCTTCGTAAAAGTACCTCAAGTCAGTCAACCACGTCACCACTAAATTTTGTTAATCTTCCAAATAGCTCGAAATGCCATAAAAGAACCTTTCAAAATTACTTATTCTGCCCTAATGGCTTTTAAAATCTTCATCAAACTCTTTGCCGATTACCATGAATATGCAATACGTTACGTTGATTCACACCAAGAGGCCAGAGTACCAGCTCAGTGTGAATAATATACGGAGTAATAATGGTAATGACAATGGTGGCCAGTGGAGCGAGAAAAAAAAAGTCGAGAAGGTATAAGCGTAGAGGATTAGACATCACCGGTGATCCTGCTGCTGCCCGTTTATTACCGTTCTCCCATTGTCTTTGCATTCATACTGGGATGGGCGAGTCTCGCGGGTCAAGCGTGAATTTCCCGATGAAATCTAGTCGTGATGTTGAGGGAATTATACCAGATTTTCCGAAAAAAAAAATGATAAATGCATTGGATTTGGCGGGGCACAAAAATGAGATTGTGTGTAATAACGAACATGTGCAATAATGATCAAACTTTTATCGCCATAGTTCGATTTCAACTTTTTCCCACATAGCTAGCGCAAAACGTATAGTGTCCAATATTTTTTATTGGAGAAAAAATATAGTACAGAATTACGGCTACCGATTTCGTTGAAATTTCAATCTATAAATAAAATTATATGACGGTTATGAGAAACATGTCCAGTCCATTCAAGGTGGTCAAAACTGTATTACGGATTGTGAGATTATGCGCTCTCAAATAAACCGTTTTCCGACTTTGTAGGTGAATGTTAAATGAATGTACCACAGGATTCATGTTCGGCAATAGATACTATCTAAATAGACACATGCCTAATCAGTTGAAAGTACTCCGAACGGTATTACGAAATTTCCTCAAAAAATCTTGATGTTTTTATTGACCCTGTAGATACATAAAACAGATTTGAAATACACACACACACGCACTACGGCACAAACATGCCTTCAAAAAGGATTATGCCTATGTCGAACGTCCAGAATTTGAGTAAGTGAGAACTTCATGAAAATGTCACTTTAGATTTTCCCCATGATCAAAATAACTTTTCCTACCATGAAGTTCAACTTAAAATTCTACGATATTTTTACTGATAAGCACGGAGTGAAAAATCCATTGCTCTTCGATCAGAATAGAGAAAAAAAAGTTGCATGTCATAACGAAAGTGTACAATAACGATCCAACTTTTATCGGAATTTTTCATTTCGCTACTCCACTTTATACGTCGCTATAATAATTTTATTTCGATGATAGAGCGTCAAATCCGTGATAATCCATTTTTATCAGAATGCAGGACTGATCGTAAAAAAACACCCCTCGCATTGCTCTCTACTTTTCAAACGCACTTTATTTTTCTTCCAAGAAGTGGAGCGACGAAACGACCGCAGGCCACCACTCACTAAGATTTTCAGTAGTATAAGAGAGTGCACTTGTGAAAGAGTGTTGAGGGCTGCCGCCTCTAAAGCGATTGGTTTTAAATATTTATAGCCCGGTAGCTGGGCTTATTAATTATTAATGGACATAACTCCGTTATCCCTACATTTTCTTTTAAAAGTTTGCAATTTTTTTTTTTTTGGTCCTTGCTATGCGGCTTGCTATGACATAACAAAATTTTCCTCTATCGATTAGCAAAACGTTGATTAAAAAATAACTTGAGTGATATCAAGGCGAGACATGAAGATTGATAATGAAAGGATAATAAACTCGTCGAAAAAAGTTGAAGTAAATCACTTGCCCAAGCTACCAGCGAATCTTCTTACTTCAACAAATATTTGTATGTGAAACTTACAAGTTTCGTGAAATCCTGGTGAACGATCGATAAGTACGTGAAAGTTGAAATATCTAAAGATTGATAGACCCTCTGCATCTCCCTCCGTCTACCCTAGTGTATGTTTATTCTATTTTCTGTGTGCACTGCTTGGGAATAACACCAACCTCCATTTCCAGGATATTTTCCTCTTCGCTTACTATTGACATGAGATAGCCCACCCACAGCAGAATATTTTAACGTGATATTGATATTGATCGGTTGTTGGAAACGATTTTATTCGCGCCCAGATGAAACCATTGTATCCGCATAAATTATAGATATCACGAAGTTTGTATCATAAATTTATTACCACATCTGTGGAAACTGTATGATCGAGAAACATGCAGTTGAACGGTTTGTCAAGAATAGTTCCGTTAATAATTCTTCGTAGCAAAACCAGTGATGGTATCAATACTCCTGGTGCATAGCACCATTAATTTTGTGACCATAATGAGTTTCGAGTATACAAGGGCTTGCATAAACGTGTAACTATGACGATTCCTCTATAACCTTCCAGTGGTGCCATCTAATGTCAAAAAGGCGGAAGCTTATTTGTACACTTAACATGAAAACAAATGAAATCACCTGAGAATTGCAACTCCGATGCACTATAGAAGCTCACTTTCATATAAAATATATTAAATTAGAACATTCAGAAGGAGAATGTACACATGCATGTCTAGACCGATATTTCCTAGAATAGATGAAAATTCCCAAATGTTTCGGTACCCGCTTCAGATGACCTTGTTTTAGTACCGCATTCTATATATGAACTTTGCCATAAAATCGTTGTCCTAACGAGGCTGGTTATGTATTAACGAATGACAAAGTAATTCATTAACACCTAAAGAATGCATACGTGAGACGTCAACTATTAACGAATTGGCATTTAAGAACGAAGTCAGTTCAATCTATCAACCGAATTCATTCGTTAACAATAACTCAATCGTTCTATAAGTAAGGGCTATTCCTCGTCATGAGATTAGCTTGTTGATTCCCCGAGGAGTGATTCAACAGGTTACGCCAACTGGAGGCTGATCATGCACTGATTACATGGCAGGTTCACGTGATGAAATTCATACGCGGAATCCTGTGGGTGTTCCCTTAGGACGCGATTGAAACGTTGTGAAGAAGTCTTATAATTTTTATTTATTCAGTCGTTCGATTTTGGGCTTCTATAATTTGCATTCCCTAGCGGCGCCAAGGGAAGCTAACATTTGTCTCCGACTGCAGCACCTATCCCAAGTGCACCCTCTCCTCTTGGCATTTGAGGGAAACCATGGAAAACGTCAAATTGTACAATCGTCTCTCGTGCGGCTTCCGTTCCGGGGTGAGACCGGACCATACGAGTCCGAATACGCTTCCGCCAACGCCAAGGTTTCGTGCGTTTTTTTTTTTGGTTCATATCCCGTCATTATTTACAAAGTATATACATATGTTTAAAACTCGTGTAAAAAAAATATGATGCATGTGATCTAAGCTTTGGTACTCCAACAACTTGGTCCCCGTCTTTGGTACTCTTCATATTTCAATTCAGCAAGTTGTAGATACAAATCCAAAACAGACGGCCTGAAAATTCAAATAAGTGACGACTTCTATCAAACGCATCATGCTTTAAATACATCATTCTGAAAATGCCTATTAGGATCTAGAACAATTTGCATAGACCACTCCATTCCTTTTTATTTTCGTCAATAAATTGTATTAAATCTCATTTTTGTTATGATTTTGAACCAAATCATCGCCAACATAAATCTAAGTTCATGTGTTTGGTTTAGCGTATCACTAGCGAGTATATCTTCCTCGTACTATGGCTTTGAAAATGTCAACAACTCTTGTGCCCATATGCGTAAAGAGAGACCGAACGGATGATTATGTATAGATCACTTTCGCTTCTGGAGGTGATAACATTCAAATTTCAAATATCAATTTTATACACCTTACAATATTTTTCATTTCTTCGTTCTTCAATTTCTAAATTGGTTGGTTCAGTTTTCTGAATTTTTTGAAATTCTTTTATATCCCACCCGTTTCGAAGTTGAACCGTCAAGAGGTGCCTACGAGGTTCGCGTAATGCCCTGCATTAGGCCTCTTATGTTCTGTGTACCCATTTGCGTCCAATCTCCAGGGCTAGCAATAAAATATACTTACATAAATTGTTCTCCATGCATGGGGTTCTCCATCGTTGCCTTAAAAACACTAACTAATCAATGTGTATATTTCAGTTTAACGCAATGGACGCGCTATGCCGAAAATCTGCGGAGTACTGCCCGCCGGGAATGCCGGGCACTCCGGGAATCCCCGGATTAATGGGGGATCGTGGATTGCCGGGAATCCCGGGACCAGTTGGTCCGGAAGGACCACGAGGTTTTCCGGGTCATTCTGGTGAACGTGGACCACGAGGTGAGCCTGGACCCACTGGAATGGATGGCAGAGATGGTATTCCTGGTGAGCCTGGTCTGGATGGAGTACCCGGCAGAAACGGAGCCGATGGATTGCCAGGACGTGATGCACAACCGGGTCGTGATGGTACACCCGGTTTACCCGGGAGAAATGGCACTGACGGTATGTTACATCCATCGTACTCCTTTTATTTCTCGGGTACTCAGGGAAATAGACGAAGCGGAATGGCACTATCCACTGGACACTTGGCTGTCCTTTGTTCGTTGCACACTGGAGCGTTACTCTGGTTTTTATTGTTATCAAAGAGAGGAAGAGGAATATAAAAGAGAATGAGGAGGGAAAAGATGGTGGTTCCACTTTAATCTACAAGAGAGATGTTAGACGCTGGAGATGATGAGGAAGTGCATGGACGAGGGGTGTAATGTGAATGTGGAATATAAAAGAAATGAATAGAGAACAAGAACAGAGCATTTATTGAACGTCTTGAAGGGAGCAGTATCTGTCTAAAACTCTCCGTTTACCGCACTTTGCTATGCAGAGAGAAAAAAAATGACAAAGGTTATGCTTGGTTTGGTCATCTGTAATTCACACGATTTTTTGCCCTCCTTTTCATTCAGAAATTCACTCGTATTAATAAGAGATAAGACCATCATTAATGGTCCTGTCCGGTTGGTTTCGTGTTCTAGCGTTCTCATTGTCTGGGTATCGCTAATCATCCACCCGGAATCTTACTGTTAGCGATCGGAATCCATGAGAAAATATTTTTGAAAAATATTCTTCGGAAGCCGGCTCGAGTGGCCTCGTAGAAATCCCTGGTATTACGCTTTTGTGACGAAAGTATCTATTTTTGAAGAGCCATGTAAGGAATTAGAGGCATTGGAGATTGATAAAGAACGGACTTGGCTTACATGGCGAACGTTTCGATCCCAAGATGCGAGTGCGGCGCTTCAGGACGCCATTTGACATTTTATTCTAATCAAGAAAATCCATTCGAACGATCCTTGTCCAATGAGTATCTGAGACACATACCAACGAGAAAAAAATGTTAAAAATAAAATTGATGACCTCTACCTCGGCTAACCACGAACCTAGCAAGAGCGTGATCCTTCAACGTTATTCGAGCTTTTCTTAAGCTACAGCGCCAATCAGTCTTTATATATTTGAAAATTTTCTCTCCTTCGTATACCCATTTGGGTTTTTACGAGTTGTACCCCCCCCCCCTAACCCCCGGTATCACATTCATGGAGGGACGAGGGAAAACCTCACTCGCCGTTGCCCAGGATCGAACCCGAGTCGCTGGCATGCGAGTCTAGCACTCTAACCGCACGGCCACTCTCGTCGGTAATCAGTCTCTATATATATATTCTCTTTAATTTCAATTTTGCTTATTTGGCTACTTATATAAAGTTTAATATCGGCTTGACATTGAAAACTTGTGGACATTTTAAACCTACGATTTTTTCTAAAAGCTTGCAGTCATTAATTGTTACCACCGGCAGTTGGCTGAAACCGGAACTAGAGCAGTGGCGCTCGGGTCGTAGCCAATCACAGGGCTGTAGCCATCACGTCAGCCAACCGTTGCCCTATAAATTTTAGAAAAAAAATCGAGATTTCACATGTAGATAGGATAGAATATTCTATCTGACAGATTAACTTCACTCTGATGGAGTAGAAAAAAAAACAAATCAAATTCACTCGTGCTCCAAAACTAATCGGATGTCTTTTCCAAGCTTCTTCCTCCAACACATGGTGTAAATTGTAGGGGAAAAAATATTGGCTTACACAAAAATTTCGGCGGGAAAGGCGCCATCAGAAGCTATATACGATCATTCTACAGTTCTATTGATCTTTTGAAGCAACATCCTAAAAATGAGGGGACCAATCGTCCTTATTTTGGCAGATTAAGCATGTAGTTGATTGAACATTTACAGGTAGAGGGGATCAATCAAAATTATGAATCAATGTGGATATGTTCACACATAAATAACCGGGTTTCGGGTGTAACCATCTGGGAGTCGATCAATATACGTCCTATTTGTGGAAACACAAAAAGACTGAATTACTCAATGAACCGAAAATTCATAAAAATACGAGATGGCCACACGATTGATTTATTTGACAAATCGATCAAATGGAAACCATGAGGATAAGATTTCAAATAAGTTCCCGAACTTCTAAAGAACAATTTTAACATCAAGAAAGAATCGAGAAAATTTTTTCCCCAGTTTGTCTGCAAAATTTGATAAAAAGCTCAGTTACAATTCGACATATTCATCAACGTTACCATCGGCTCATTCTTCAGTGTTGCAACCGATAAGTATGAAACTATCAACCCCATATATAATGTACCAGTGTTTAAACAAAAGAGTTGATGGATTTTCTATCAAAACTTTGACGCAGTGACAGATAATCTTTTGTATTCGAAAAAAAACCATTAATTTCACCTTATTACCTGTACATATTCATGGTGAATCTCAGGGAATAACAAGTTTAAACTATCACAACCCCCTATTTCTCACACGTTAGAAATTTCTCGCGTATTAGGCTTTTCATTTTCGAGATTATTACAATAAATCGCTCAATAAGAAATCAATTTTTCCACTCCATACTCAATAACAAACAAATCAGACGTCATATTTTTATAACCGCATGAAATTTCTCGTGTATATTTGTAGGGGCAACACACGAAATGAAAATAAACGATTTTCTACTTCCTGCTTCTACATTCCCTTCTTATTTATAGATTTTCAAGATTATTCATGCAGTTGTTCTCTCCCAACAGAGGTATATTAATCCGTTCTTAGAGTTACCTTACTTCGACCCAGGTAGTACTTTGCTGTGTAGGTGCGAGGAGAAAATTACTTGCAAGAAATGATGAATGATAACTACCAAAGAGTAAATTATCCCTACATTTCTTCGTACTTTCTGCCCTTACATTTTTCAATTACATGGCATGAAAAAACATGAAAAAAATCCTAATATGTAGTTTGAACAATAAAACCACTAATTTTTCTAAATGAATGAGTCAAATATATTTTCGTAAGATACACAATTATTGCGATTAGTGCGCCATAGTTCTATATGTTCCGTATTGAATGTATAGATATCGACACGTCAGCTCAAAGCCCGAATGCCACGGTTTCATGCTAGTCCCTCACTGCTCGGTCCCGTGGCCGTCTCGTAAGGCCCACCTTGGGTTTAATGATTGTCCTCGTCACGCAAATAAGAAAAAAAACAGTACCGCTAGAAGACGATGAATGCGACGGTATTAAAATTTATTGGAACAAACATTTCAGAATTTTATTCACATGCAAAATTCATTGGAAAAAAATCAGGAGGTAAAATACATTCTCCAATGATCCAATCGTAAAGCCGAGAGACATCTGAAGCGGAAATGAAGACGTTGCAAAAGTTTCGCCTGAGTAAAAAGCGAAATTCATGTATATTAAACGCCGTACCATGAATCGCCTTCTTGTTGGCTTTCATTTCTTCTTATTGCCGCCGCATTTTCTTCCCTCATTCTTTTTCATTTTTGTTCATCTTGGAAGCTTAGCGGGATTATGGATCGACGGGGATGAGCCGTCCCTTGAGCGAGAGATATACGGCGTGTGTGTGGGGGAATAGCCAAGTAGAAGACGGGCATTCATCCGGGGTGGGCCACCCTATCGTACAGATATACCCAGATGCTCGCCTTGACGCGGCGTTCAACGAGCTTTTAGCAGTTACGACAAGGAGCCATCTGCTCAGCATTATTGAGTCTAATCCTCTTGAACTGTCGAAGTGAATCGACTATTTGTTTTATTGAATTTTTACGGAGTTGATATTTCAGGAATTAGACGTGATTCTCTGATTGGAAATTACGCAGTAATTACTTCATCATTTTATCCTTTTGCAGCCTTGGGCATGATTGAATTCATAGAAACGAAACTAGCATCTCCCTTCACAATATTTCTACACGATGCATTTCATTGTTATTAATAATCTTGATTGCAACAGTATGGTGATGGTCGAAAATTGGAAAAATTTCCCGTCAAACTAGCGGTATAACTAATAACTTTACTTTATTACCTAAACTTAACTGTTTGACAATACAAAATTCATTCATGGGAAACCTGATACGCCGACTAGGTTTTTTATGCCAATAGATTTTAAACAAATGGAGATTTGGGTGCACTAAAAAACAGATTACACTTGGATCTAAATGGATCTCATGTAAAGATTGATTTGATACTTTGATGTTTTAATCGAAATATTCACTTTGGTATGAAAATGAATACGGCTACTTGCAGTTCGAGGCCGCTTATTACGTCACTTTTTCTGTCATTTAGATTTGAATTAAATGATTGCACTTAGCTACATTTTCGTCCTATGCCGTTTTATATCCAAGGATAAGAAGATATAGTTCCTACATTAGAAAAATCATTCCACCTTCTACTTTTTTTACGAGTCGAGCAGTATTGGAATTGTTCGATGATGAGACGACTTTTCCCGTTGAACACCTTCCCCAGAGTTTCCATGAAATGCCACGGGTGGGATACAAGCCTCGGGGGAAACTTGTTACGTTCACGTACTTCATGTTATATCTATCTCGATAGCACACCGGGTCGATCATTAACTCGATGACAGAGTATAAAATTATCCGAGGAAATTGCATGGAGGATAATTTTCATGGGGTTCACTATATCTCCGTAAAATTGAAATGTCGGAAAATGATGTACCAAATTTTCTAATTATGTCGTTACCCATTTCTTTCTCGGTGAACGTGACCTTTCACACTCAAAGATAAAAGTCTCGCCATTATGCATTTGTTTCAAATTCATAAAAACAAGCCCGATAACGTCAAATTTGAGCTTTCTAACTTGAATCAATTAGAAAACGTCAAATTGCATTAAATTAATCTCAATTTAATTTAATTTGCTATGAATCAATCGTAGGCCTCATTCAATCTAACTTCAAATAAAATTATCCCAGAACGAGAAAATTGCATGAACTTGTAAGGGAGATCACTTATCTCAGCCAAATTAAAACGTCAGAAAATGATATTTCAAGTTTCTTACATCATCATTTATGTTTCCTAGGTAAACGAGGAGCCAAGGGTTCAGCAGGACCCCCAGGACCCATTGGACCACCGGGTAAGTGGATAAATTTTCCCATAGGGGACCTTACTACGTTATTAATGATACAAACACTGATATGTGATATAAACACTGAGTACTCATAAAAAATAACCAACTCGAGTATACTGAAAAATCATAACTGGGGATAGAATATTTTTTCGATTCCTGGATAAGTACTTACAATTCGGGGATAAAATATCCACCATTGGGACATATGGCGATGTACAATTCGAGAATATGTTATCCTTGAATCGGGGGTATTCACACAGTAAGTTACTGCGCATATATTTTTTTTGTTAATTTCCGGCACGTAAATTAATTTGCTTTCACAAAATATAACGAGCCGATAAATATCATCTTCAGGGAGTTTAGTACCTTGTTAATGGAACTATCACAAGATGGAGTGAAGCGCTTGTTTACACAAAGGTGACAAAATTCACAGGACCATAACTCGAGTTATAGGAAATTGTGGTACAAGATTATTAATTTCAAGCGACGAATCTAAAGTTTATGAAACATTTTCATTAATGTACGTGGTCTTTTGAAGATTCAATTTTGTACCATCAGCTTTCGATTGCAAACATGTCAATTCATTTAATTGACCAGTTACAAAGTAGCAACTGCTTAATTTTGCCCCTTCTATAGATAAGAATAGCCCAAAAATATTTCATCGACAGACTTTAGCGTGATGGACACTCAAAAAAGGGTCTGATTTCGTAGGAAAATGATGAACAAAATATTGCTATAGACACCGAGAATTTTCCTCCTCGGAGAGGTTCCTTCATATGTCTGATCTGTAATTCAACCGCTGTTTCCCCTTACAGCCTACTCTCCCTCCAAATGATCTGCTCCTATGTATCGTGTAGCTTCGCCTCAGCGTGCGAAACAGCTATCAAGTGTAAGCATTTGACAGTTGCACGTTATGTTCCATTGACCCGACTCGTTTGGTTTCCCCCACCCACCGTCAATGAACCCTCTCTCAAGCATATCCCCGGTGAAGCACTGGGGCTGTTCCTTGGCACAGATTCCAAGCGAAAATCGCTCAAGGTCATCCCGCGAGTCGGATGGAACCTCTACTGTGTCCCGGACTTTGGTTTTCATCATGACGAGCAGATGCACATTCAATATCAAATCGTTGTGAATGATGCACCTTAATCTTTTGATGAAAATTCTTGCACACTGTTCGTATTCCCGGTTTTTTAACTCCGGTGATGAAATATTTTCTCACTGATTACGACCGATAGCAGGAACATCACTTAAACTTTTTTTAACTTTAAAGAATCAATTTCTAAATATCAGTTTCTTTCCGTGCAACTGATTTACGGCTCTCATATTTTTCTGCTAGTGAATCCAGACACTGTCGATTCCCGCTCTTCGATAAGATATAACTAGTCCATAAATATCCCTTCTGGAGAGTTGATTGCGTTATTAATGACATTGACAAGATTAAGGGTGTGGTATTCAGTCGAATCAAATTGCAGGCATAATAGGATTACACTAGTACAAAATTTTAATGAAAAAGATATTAAGTTTTTTTTCATCATTGACAACTTTCGGAATACACCTCTTAGTTTCGCATGACAAAACAATTTTCTCCAATTTAATAATTTTTTATACAAATGATATTTTTTTGGTAAGTCCTCTCGGCTTAATTCACAGAATTGATTGATGAAACGATTAATTTAACAAAGGCAACCCGATTCAATTTCACCTTCTGGGGAACAATTACGCTAGGGAGCTAATAAAGCCTCGGTAGTTGATTAAACGCTGAGATGATTGCAAGGTAACGACCACATTCCGGGTACATGCGATATTCCATGTACATTGCACCTCCTTGGGTTAAACAATAAAGGGCATTGTACATGCCTCTCCTGAGACTCCAAAACGCAAGCTTAAATATCTGACAGTGGGGGTAAAAGGAAGATTAATTTTTGATGAATGAGCAGACGCTTTACTATAAAACGCGTACTTCCATTTTCGGTCAATTTGTATACGCACATCTGCGCGATGAGAGAGAAAATCACAATCTCATTATGATGCCACCATCATTAAAATCCTTTAGCAACTTGAAGCTCATGATGTTGAGCTTTTTTTCAAATTTCTGGAAAGCTTTGCCACTGAAAATATCAGATTTTAAAATAGTTCTAATTCTCAAAGTTTTGTATATTCGTCACATTTTGAACATTTAAAAAAAAAATTAGATACCTTCAAATTTTCTATTTTCTCATTTTTTCAATTATTCCGTTTTACAATTTCCAAGTTTTATTCCCCAAAAAACATGGGGGACGAATTACACTCGGGCCTTAGTGTTTAGAATGCCCTTAACATACATCCAAAATCTAGCTGGACGACCTTTTAGACTGATGCCGTAACTGCAGTAAAAAAAACGCAGTTTCATGTCGGGCGTCCATTTGACTCTACGGCTTTAGTTCTTGCAAGTCTCATGAATTGCACCTTTTTCACCGTTAGAGAAGGCAAGATAGTAGGATCGAACTAAATAACATAGTAACATAGTCTTCATTAGTTGAGCATTTTCAGCTTTCAACCTGGGAAAGCTCATTTTTTCACCAATTTCCCCACAGGCTTCTCTACGAGTATTTTCCCAAAAAAAAACCTCATCGGTATAGACCAAATTATACATGAAGATAATTATGTAAAATCTATTTTTTCACAACTTCCAATTGTTTTTATATTCTGTTGAAGCTGAAATTTTCAGGAAAGCCAATTTTAAAATTTTGTGGAGTATTAAAATTTTCGTTGGCCTCTTCTTCTACACTCAACTCTGTGAAAACACAGTTCATCAGACAATGTTCAAATTGAGGAGTTTCGGTGAACACTGTCGGTCAAAGACGCGCACACGGCGCATCCAGAAAGTCTGATAAAGTTATGAAAGTTTAAAGAAAGTGAAAACTGCATGGATTTGATACATTTCATTTTCATACTCTTTACAAGAACTTTACCCAGCGGCAATTTAAAAAATGTTGCCATTATTGAGAATGAAGTGAGGAAATAATTAATGAATTATCTACTTGATGGAATAGGCGGACAGGGATTACGCGGTAGTCCTGGGACACCGGGACAGGATGGCAAACCGGGGGAGCCTGGTGTGGTTGCTTGGGAAGTGAAGCGGAAAAACGACAGCAAGTCGACGGAACTTCTCATCGCGCCGTCCATCATCGGTAACTTTTGGGATAATTAATTAGTTAGCAAGATTTAATAATGGCCAGTTGGCCCTGATGGGGCCAAAACATTTCAATGTGGAGGCGAGACCCAGGTGCAACTGGAGATAGCTTTAATCCCATCGTTTAAATATTCCAGGCGAGGGCTTACCAAAGCCATTGATCGCGGTGAGGGAGGGCGCCCATCTTCGATTGAAATGTGGAGCAAGCGGTAATCCACCCCCTGTTGTTCAATGGTCCAAGGAGAGAGCTGCAATACCAATGGGCGCATGGCACGGTATTCAATTTGATATTTACTTTAATATGGAAAAATGCAAGGTGGAAAGATGCCCTAGTCGACTTTATTGTTTGAGCATCTTTTACATCCTTCCATTTATTTTGGGTTTTTACCAAACTATTGCTAGTGTCTTTCAACAGCTCTGAAACCTGCCAACTTCTCACAGCATTGATACCATTATTGGTATCATTGATATATTCAATGGAGGTTTGCAATCCCCAGCAAAACATTCCTCGTAAAAATTTCTCTGAAAAGAAAATTTCTCATACACAAAGTTCTCTAG
This sequence comes from Asobara japonica, assembly GCA_026005395.1. Taxonomy (NCBI): domain Eukaryota; kingdom Metazoa; phylum Arthropoda; class Insecta; order Hymenoptera; family Braconidae; genus Asobara; species Asobara japonica. The sequence goes on from BQMI01000334.1 coordinate 6,945,449, forward strand.
ATAAGAATGATGATGACGATAAGAATTTATCAATTTTTGCGATTTTCCTTTTTTTGTTTATGAACATGTGTTGGTTTATCCTTCTAAAAGTCAAAGGTTAGTCAGTAAACGTCAAAGGTTTCCAAAAATAACTCAGCAATTTGAAGTTTTAGAAATTAAACAAAAAAATTATCAAGAGACATCAAAATATACAAAATAAATTTCACAGAATCTTGGAAGAACAAAGAATATAATTATATGTTGTTTGGAAACCTTTAAACTTGTAATTCATAATCCTATTAGTGCGTTTCTTGCGACTAATTTATTTCTCGTCATTGATTGCAAAATAACATATGCGGATAATCCAGTTTTAGTTTATTACATTGTTCATGTCTCGCCCCATATGCCAGATAATGTTTCATAACAGTGCAGATGTAATGGATTGTTTTCTTTCAATTACGTCAAAAATGAGAACAAACTATATTTTAGTCCCAAGTCCCACGTGCTCGCGTTTAACCACTCGGAGTCGATTTATCTCAGCCCACGGACAAAATTCCGTGGAGCCAATCGAAAAGCCTCACAGAAATATAGCATGAAAATTATGTGTCAAAGCATGGTATTATTTGATTAAAAATTCCGCAAAAAAAGTTATAAAACAATACAAATCTATAGCTACTTGTCGCGCACGACTTGGAAGAAATCCCTCGAATTATCGCATCGTAAGTCCCGAGAGGAGAGTGAAATTAGAATGAACATAAAGCTCCTTATCCCGGAAAATGAAATTTAATAAATTGTCAATGACACGGTACGGTACTAGATTGCATATTTACTGTGAGATGGAAAAAATGAGCATACTGGAAATACTGGAGTTAATCGGCTTTCCCCTTTTCTACGGCGAAATATGAGCCGGTTAATTACATTTTAAAAAAAAAGGACCCTTACGTTTTTATAGCTTCGTTCAAAAATATATTATACTCCACATTTTCATACTAAATGGGAAAATTTTCAACACTTTCAGTTTCCAATTAATGACAAAAATTTTATTCCCCAGCTCATTAAAAATCTCATTATGTGTTTATCGTCAGTACAACAACCACCATAAAATTTAAATGAACATAAGCTTGTGATTCAATGGAAAAAAATCGTACAATCCAATTGAGCTGGAGATACAATACAATATTTGACTTAATTAATTGGCTCCATTATCCCCTGTATTTTATTATTGCCACAACCGTAGACAATTAAATATTTATTGCACATTTTTTCATTGCCAAAATACAGAATGCAATGTCCGACTGGCCTGAATTGAACCGAGAATTTTTTTTCCGCACAACTTTCCAACAATCTCCCCATTATTCGTTCACCGTCCAGAGATGAAAGAAATTAAAATGAAAGCCTAGGCGATAAAAAAAAATCCAATTGAGGAAAAGTTTTGATAAAATATTTGGCCCAACTCCAGAGGGGAAAAAGAAAGCTTTGAATAGTTCTGAATCTATCCAAATGTTTCCCAGTGTTTTTGAATCACTTTGACAAAGTGGGGTAGCTGAACGGCAACCTTAAGTACACAATACTTACGTGCAATTTTATCTTTAGAGACAAATGGAAGCATATGATATGAAAACGTTATTTGAATGGGAATATTAAGGGGCGAAACACCGCCTCAAACTTAATTCCGATTGCTCATCGGCTTAATCTTTTTTGTTGTAGAAAACAAGCGATTTAATAAAATTTTGTTTCCCCAAAAGAGTTTGGAACCGTTAATCAAGGATACTCAGCAATTAGCACTTCAAAATTGTAAATTACGTTCTGCCTGGTATTTATTTCTCAGTTCTAAAGAATTTCAACTATTTCAGGTATAAAATTGTACAAAATTTTGTAGTTTGCAAAAAAAAAGGAGCAAATTTTACGGAACTTCCAAAGCCATTCTGAAAAATTGTGAAACCCTCTATAGGAATACCATGAACATCCAATTTTACGTTCCTAGTTCAAGTACTCCATAGTGATAATAATCAGTCTACGGATAGCTAAGGTGTCTTCTCTTCTCTCCGCCTAACACTTTGAATCTTCAGTTTCCCCATGACGTATTCCATAAGGATGCCATTTTTACATCCTCTATATATTTTGGAAAACATGAAATAGTCTAAAACCAGAACTCGCCTACAGTGACAACATTAAAGCAGTCACTCTGAGAATGAATTCATGAATGTACGTTCAACGGAGCGCGTTGAGGTGGTTAATTGGGTGGGTGGGGGGTGGAAAGGTGGCCCGAAGAGTGGACGATGCTGCTGATCCTTGTTATGTTTAATAGGGCGCACTCAACATGCGAGAAACACCCTGAGTACCTCCTGCTAATTACCCACTCTTGAAGCGTATTTGATGGCAAAAAAAAAATTGATGAGACTTCTGTTTGGCTAATTTACTCCTCATGATTTCCCATTTGCAGTCTCATCGGTGATTGGAAGTACGTGGAATATAACGAAGATCAATAGAGAACACATGGGCGAGTACACGTGCATCGCCAACAACGGCATCCCACCGGAGTCCCGACATAAATTCCGACTCGAAGTTCAGTGTGAGTGTTCATTTCAATATTGAGATGTGGGGTGCTCAATCATTTTCCCGCTTAATTATCATGATAAACTGCTGGGAATTAGCCCCATCTCTAACGGTCTGTCTTAAAATACACTCTAAAATATGTACAGAAGATTAGCTAGGACCCGTAACATATGCTTGCTCCTTTCAGTCCCCCCAGCTATCCGAATATGTCATGAAATAATTCGCGTATCACCAACGTCATCGACAAATGGAAATACCCTAGCGATATTGGAGTGTGACGTTGAAGCATTTCCGGAACCACTGACCTGGTGGGAGAAGGATGGCGGCAGGATCCTCGATCCGTCAAACAAGTATCGAATGGAAATTTACGACAGGCACGACATATACAAGGTAATACTTCACCCACTACGATCCATGGATTTATCAATGCTCAAGTAGTCAATCCATCTCCTCTCCACAGTTTAAGATGCGATTGAACATATCGAAAGTGGCGGAATCCGACTATGGTACATACTTCTGTGGAGCTAAGAACATCATTGACGTGACGATGGGAAAGGTCGTGGTGCAACGTAAGTATTTGCAACGGGAATCGCGTATACGTGGGCGGCTGCATGAAAAGGGCCCACTTTACCGATTTTTGTTTCATGATATAGTCGCCTTTTCTCTGAGAAATCACATTAATGCTATCAGTTCCTACGCTGTGAAGACCATGTTGGACTTAAAATAGAGGCAAAGCCAAATACAAGCCTTTTTTGCAATGTGCAATTGTGATTATCTCGCAACAACGCCTTAAATCTATTTGAAATTTTGTTGGTATCTTCAATAAGCTTTCACTGTGTATGGACTTTAGAATTTTATCACTCTTTCTTGTACTCGACAAATGCCTTCAACAGTATTGAAAGATAAACTCGTTTTATAGAAAATCATAATCGTTGGGGCGTAACAAACTATTTCAGAGGGCACAAGAAAAATTGGAATTGGCTATACAGATGGCAGAGAGCGTCATGAGGTGCTGTATGGTGCAGCGGCTCCTGAAAAAATCGATCTAGTCGATCTTTGTCCACCTCAGCAAAAATGTGAATCCTGTCCTAGTGTGAAGTGCGGATATTCGGGTTCCGCTGGATGCTTCGACATAACACGACTCGTCAGCAATATAACTTACACAGGATTGCCCCCACGGGCAGGAGGTATGCCATAAAATCATTCATTTTACGTCGCCGTTACCATTCATTCCGTTTGCTATGTGGTGGTAAATCCATACGAGTTTTACGTTTGAGAGAATTGGATGGGATTTCCCATAGGATATCTATAAAAATCCTACAGTGAATTGAGGCGTTTTATATGAAGTTTTTTTCGCGATGATTTCTAATCTCACTGTATATTATTCCTCGATTTTACTTGAGGAAAACACTTGGTCCGGTCAGTATTGAAGGGCCGTCGGTCCACGCCTAACAGGGATTGATTAAAAATTACATTGGCCATTTTAAATAGTTCCATAGTTTTTCAATGACCACATTTTTTCTCGGCAATTACACAGCTCTTTTCATAATTTTTATTGGATACTTTCACCGCCTACAAAGTCATATGCGGTTATGTATTTATGACTTGCAGAGGGAGTGCTGGATCTCATTGGGAAGCCTGTTTACAAAGGGACCATGGGAGATCTCCATGGTTACTGGATGTACGATACTTTAGCAAGAACAGAGAACAACACTGAGAATAGCAAACTCTGGATCACTAGGAACAATTCTACATTTCATCTCTATGAGTACAACAACAAAGAAGATATCAAGAGGTCGAGCCCGAAGGCCCACAAACTTCCGTATAGATTCAAGGTGACTTTATGAGGCAATTAAACAGTGTTCAAACTTTTCCGGTAATCGGACTAATTACTAGGCTTGTACTGGAACAAATAGTTTAGATAATTGTAAGGTAAACTCCTGATGAAGAAAGATGGCGGAAAGTTTCACGTTTCGATAGAGACACGAAGTTCGGATTATTTGTGATTGAGCGTAGTTAAAATCATTCTCAAAATTTGAGCCAGCTCAATTGCACCCCTTTGCTACGATGGCGGGCGTTTATGAGGAACCCCCCCCCCCCCGTGCAAACGAGAGAAACGTAGAAAAACAACGAATACACACTCGAACCTAGTTACATGGCACCATACCGTTGGTAACCCTGGAGGGCGATGATGAAAGGGTCATGTGCGTAATGGAAGTGGTAGCGAGACGCTTATATACAGCAGTGCGACCGTTCGAGGGTTGACTGTGCCTGCTTAATTATGCAAATCAGAATACAATTTGTTCTGGAACAGAGGAACAATTCTGGTCATGACAATTCTTCCACAATCTTTAGCCCTTGAAACAATAGAACGGTATGAACAGTTGAATGTGTTCTTAACAGTACATATACGCGAGAATTCCATTGAACATCTAATCACCTCCAAGTTACTAGTAGACATTTCGATTCAAACCCACTTCGCTCCTCTTATTCATTCGCGGGGAATCCAGGATTATAATTTGACCACTTACACACGCATGGACATCGTCTCTGTGAGACTTTCGTCGTCCTACATATTTTGTGTCTAGTTGAATGAGTGGTCGCATGACTGCGACGAGACAGTCCAGAGTAAACGGGTCTAAAGACTGAATACGTGTAAGCGTTCCCTGATCAATTATTAATTGGTTACGGCCAAGCACCTCATAATCCCAAAAGACTTACTCATCGTAGAGATGGTATCCTTGCCTTTCGCAATTGATTGAACATTCTCTAGGTATAATTAACAGCCTAGACACAAGCAGCAAGCAAAATTTTCAGGCTCATCCAGCATATCAATTTTTTTTATCGCGCACAAAACACACAGTTCATTGCGAAACGTTGTTTTTTTGTAAACAACTCCATTTGGAAAATTGCTCTGCGGTAGCTTTTCGGTTCACCTTAATCCCTCGTTGATGGGATATATGTATACATACCTGTATACATGCGCCGAATTTTTTTTCCGAAGTAGTAATCCCACAAGTACTTCAAAATTATTGAACGTTTATCGATAGCCACCTTTTTGCAAAATTTGACACATGCGTTTCTAGGAAACGAGTTTGACCAAGACTAATTTTGACGCACGATGGACATTTGACGAATTATTTTTTCAACTTCAGTTTAAGTCAATCAGAAGGCCAGAAAATACCGTTCGCATACATTGACCCCCACCCCCGTTGTCTTAATCTGTTGATAGAATATTTAATGAAAAATTCAGTGAAACTGCAAAATAATATATCGAATTTTATCGGTTTTTTTTTCCAATTTTTTCACTTTAAAATTGCAGAGTTTTCTGAAAATTGCGGTCTGATCAACTAAAATCTGAGGGACACATAGATAATTGCTAAAAAATAGATGTTATGAAATACAGATATATTAGCCGATTGAAGAATTGAATTTCAATGGAAAATAATCACGAATTACCTAGAAATACTGAGGAGATTTCGCTAGATCAATATTGGGGGACCACTGCGCGTAAGAAAAGTGAACCAAAATCATGATTAACGGGGTAAATTGATCTATTCATCTCTCACGATTTTTAAGAAGTAATTTGGCATTCATTGCCAAGAACTGTCTAATGTTTTCATTCTAAAAGAAACCAAATCCAAATACATTTTCAATTTTTTCTCAAGGTTGTCAAACCTTTGTATCATAAAAAAGATAAAACTTTTTAAAACTAGTTAAGAAGCCAAATTTTTTTCTATTTCTGAAGTGCGACAAAAGGTTTGCAAATATAAAACTGTTGATTTCTTTATCATTTCGATTGCGAACTCGTAGATGTTTGCGTGCGGGGAATATCATCTGGAGCTCTCGAAACTTATAGTCTTTATTTTCCCTAGGGCAACGGCCACGTGATTTACAACGGCTCATTTTTCTACAACCCTGAGGATCGACCTTCGATCTACAAATTTGACTTGACAAATTCTCACAGCCACCTACACGCCCCCAAAGAGCTCATTCTTCCAGGTCTATCAGTGTGGGGTGAGAATTATCTGTACTCCCCTGATCAGGAGAATAACTTCGTGGACTTTGACGTTGACGAAAATGGTAAGAAGTCACCTCTCATCTCAGTTAGTACAACCTAAATAACGTTTTCATTGATTCCCTAATTATGATGTTGATGTGGATGATAAGAAAGCGTGAGAATATCATCATCAACCTACACAATAATGCTCATTTACGGATGCATAGGTATGTGGGTGGTGTATGGTTTACCGCTGAATTACACGGCAGTAATGAAGGTTGATGCTGTGCACATGAAAGCGCAGTACGCCTGGAATATAACCCTGGATCACCACAGATTCGGTGAGATGTTCATTGCGTGCGGCGTACTCTATCCCGTTCATAATGTCACTGATTCGGCCATGAAAATCAGGTAGATTGTCTGCCAGATGAATTCTCATACAGACTAATTCAGATATACTCATTGTCACTTCTACTATGCTACTCTGCTTATTCATCACTTTAACGCCCTTACAGCTTAGCCCTGGATCTGTACAGAAATGCAATCCTCAACGTTGATTTATCTCTCTCTAATCCATATCGTAAGACCACCATGATTCGGTATAATCATAGAATGAAGGTTTGTACAAATTTTGCTAGCGCTAATCTGGAGATTTGGGGATTTTGAGATTTCACAGTGAGGAACATCTTGAGATTAGAGAATTTTATAAACACCGCTTGTAGGATATTTGTAATGGTTTTAACACATTCCAAGACATAGTGGACCAGCACTGTACACCTATACGTTATAAGAAATCTTCTACTTACTGGTACCAAGCGCACTTTCTATTTTTTTAAAAATCATTCAGTATTCAAAACGATCCTTCCTCAAACTATTGGAAATTGAAATCTCTTATGATCCCCGAATTGACTATTAAAATCGTTAATTATATTTCACTGCTCCAGGAGTTATACACATGGGATCGAGGAAACCTGCTGGCGTATCCCGTGAAATATCAAGATAATGCGACATTGCCATCGATCACCTAATCCCACCGAGTTCATAAAATTGTAAAAAATCAAACTTTTCCGAAAATCAACACTTCAACAAAAATCAGATTTCGCGTTATTCGGCAGTTTCATCACCTTCCAGAAATAGTCAAATAAAATTGTTGATTTTTGCGAGTACACCATTGTTGTGAATATGCACTGCGCGAATATTGATCTCTACATCTTTCATTCTTCCTTCTTTCTTCAATGGCAAAACGTGTTATGAAACAATTCCGAAACCACTAGAACCCATGTTTCCTAGATATTTTATACTAAAGAATAATTGTTATTTTATTAAGCTTATGAAATATCATGGTGTATAAGTGAAATGTATGTGCGACTCAATTTATATAAAATTATATTCAAGCCATTTTGCCATACTCTTACTTGAATTCCTCTCAAACTTTTTCCATAAAATAACCAAATCTGGTCTCTCATATGGGCGAACATTTTTCCTGAGTTAGTCCACTGCTTTTGAGTGAAACAAGATATCTCCAGCTAATGTTACCAGGTCCACGACTAAAAAATTGTCGATGCAAAAGACACGGATAAAATAATTTTGCATTAAAAAAACCTCGTTGTAGCCAAGAAGTCGCAAATTCTAAGGAATCCCCCGAACACGCCATCACCCACCAGTAGAAAAATTTTTATTGAATCGTTAAAAAAATCGATCCACGAACCAACTACGACAAGATTTCGTGTACACTTTACACCGTGCCTTATACTTTCTTTGCGTGGGCACCAGCGCGAAGTAAGTACTAACGTTGAGTCCCCTCACGTGCTGTACTTGGATGAAATAATGATTAGTGTACTCGAGTCCATATGTTGGCCACTTAGTACGGGGTCAAAGCACCACTTCGTTGTACGCGCAATGGCGACAGAGAGAGAGAGATGCTTCCCCTTGTTTTCTTTGATAATCAGGTTTATGCAAACTTGCGGCGCCGCCGTTGTCTCCTTCCAAATATCATGATGTTGTTTCACTCCCTTTGATGGCTTCGCAGATAGTTATAATGATCTCTTTTAGAGAAATGAATTTTTTTTCACATACGATAAAGAGAAAAATTATGAAAAGCATCCTCGAAAAACAGACGTATGGGCCGACGCACACACACAGACTTCAGAGAAAATATGTCATACTGATAGCACACACCGAGAAAAGTGGAAATTGGATGTTTCCGACACTTCATTGTCGGGCTCACTACTATAACTCCGCTTTCGGAAAGTTAAAAACATTATAAATGGCTTTTGTTGTTTATTCCATCAATGATGTCAGCGAGTACCAGTGAAGTTCCAATAGGGTTGAATTTATTCAGCTCAGTGACTCCAATTTGACGATCAGCATGAATCGTATTTTTCGTTACTACTAGACAGTTGCACGCTTGGCTAGGTTTTATACCATTGATTCATCGACCATTCCAATGCAATTCAATGTTTCGTACAGTGAATTATCCTTCCAAGGAGCTATCCATTTTGCGATATGGAATAGTAAGTAGTGTTCAACAAAATTACAGACCTCCATGAGAAATTTTACCGTAATCTGCGCACATATGGCACTAATAAAAATTGTCTGGATGTTGAAAGAACAAGATGTACTGCGGTGACGCTCAACGGGTCGCAACAACAAGACCTTTTCGATATATCGCATTTGTCAAACTCGCAGTCTTATGCCCTTGTCTCGAAATATACTACATGTATTCCCTCGTCCTGTTAAGACATCCTCGGTAATTCTATCGTTATTGTTTATCTACGTGCAAATCAACAACCATATATCCATATTTATTTATGCAAGGTGAGTGATTTAGAACTCAATTTATCGAGCTCAAACGACTTTCTGCATATTCATACAAGACCTGCCGTAGCCTATTTGAGAAAGCGCATGTACACAAGTGAACATGGTCAGAGTGGAAAGTCGTAAGACAATTTCTTATTGGTCTGTCGTAATTTATTTTTAAATGGTGATTCATTCATGTCGTGATCAGATTATTCAGATAACATCGTGAAGTTGCGGTTAGTAACCACATCCTTGCGTCGATAAACATTAATATTTGGCATATCGATTCGAATGACCTTCGTTGTTTAAATTGTTCAAGTTGTCATAACTCATGTAGTTATTAAAAATAATATATACTAAATATTTTTTGAAATTTTGTTGAGTCGTTAAGTTTCGAGTCTAATACATATTTTATCCAGTGTTGCAAGTTTTGTATGTACGCGATACTTACAGATTATGAAAATCGTGTTTCACGATTCAGGTATAATTTAAAATTCGCAATTTGCGTTTTCCATCCTTCTGTGCATGGTTTCTGCGATCGAGAAAAACACATTCATTGTGAATTTCGTATTCACAATGGTAATATGTGAAACTTGTGTATGATTGATGTTTTTCTCCTCCCAGTACCACCCACAACTCCGCAAAATCTATCCCCCGAAGACCTGTATGCAATGGCCACTTGGAAGTTTTCTCTCAACTCATATTTATGATGAAAGAAACAAACTTGATTTAAAATCTGGTGAGTCTTAAAGTACCTCCTCCAAATGCCTGAAGGGCTTAATTCAATTGATGTTGAACTCAAATATTCGACTGCCTGAAATTGGGGCTGGCAAATAGCTTAGATAGAGGCGATAAAACAAATGATTTCAGTAAGTTTTCCTTGCGACCAGGAATTTCTTGATAATTTTCGAGTGTGCCAGAGCAAAAGATTTTGAATTTACTGAAACGAGACCGGTGAACATTTAATATTTTCACAGTAGCAACTATGGATATAATTGCTTAGATAGACAATTAAGATATTTTTTTCTCAAGTAAGATAAATAATCCAGCATCTAGAGCTGTAACTCACCTTATACAAGTATCTAACTGACATATGCAACTCTAAAATAAGGTCTCATTGTTTTTGGGCCGATTATGTATTTTCATATTTTGCATATTGCTGCTCTATTCATTATCTAGGATGAAAAAAATGAAAATTCATTGTTATGACTGAAGCAAATATCTCAAAAAATGGTGACGTTAGTTAGTAATGAAGAGCAAATGAACTTTTGATTATAGAACTATCCTCGAGATTTTCATTCCCTACATCATTCTGTAGAAAAATGAACCTTCTTGGAGAGCAAGTTCCACGATTACACTAACTGGATATTTTAATTCTATTGATCTTTCAGCGTTTTCCGCGTGGCATGAATGCAAGAGTCACTATTGCCAATTTCTTTAAATACATAAATATCATAAATCTTGAGAGCTATAATGAATATCAGAGACGGGAATTGATTCTATACCTTGTAATAAATAAATAGCGAAATATGAAAGCTATAAATAAGTGCAAAAGTTCTTTTGAAATACACATTATTTTACCTATTCTATTAAAACAATATTTTCCCCGCGTGTAAAGAAAAATTTTAAGGAAAAATCTATTTAAAATAGTCCACAATATTGGATAGTAACGAAGGATAGTTTATTCCGGGTGTCTTTAAATCGATCATCACTTAATAAATTGCAGGAGAGACCCTCCAGTAATATGATTCAAGATGCCGAACAAAAAAGCACCAGAATAAGCAAAAGCACCAGCACTATGAGATTTAGTTCGTAAAATTGCAACCCAAGAAATTACGTGTTGAGCATCAAAGAAAAATTTAAAAAAAAAATGGAAAGAATTGAACCGCTTGCAGAATTTGACAAATTTGTGGAAAAATCGAAATTTCAAAAATGTAAATTGGACTTATGAAAAGATTTGGTCTAAATTTTGAGTCGGATAATAAATACAATGTTTGTTTTCATAGTTTAACCCTTTTACTGCAAAATCCAATTTCAACACATGCTAACATGATTTTTTTGTAAAAAAAAAAAAACAAAGATGGAAAACTGTGAACCACTCAAGGGATGAAGAATTTTCATTTGAAGTACGTGAATGCAGGCTGAAAGGGTAATCCACTATACACGTAGACAGGCCTGTTGAATGCAAAGGAATTTGCTATTGCCAATGCTGGATTAGATTGCGAGTCCTCCTCCGATTGATTGGGTGTTGTGGCCTCTCGACTTCTCGGTGTCGTACTTGTTGTTGTTGTTGTGGTAGTGTCCTCAGGGCCCGATGCAGCCGATGGTGCGCCATAGGAATCACCACGCCCTGGGTAATTATCATCGTAATCGTGGTGGTAATTATCATGAGGATTAAAGCTCTTTCCGGGTGGACGCCAACCACTTGGTTTGTATGGACTGGTGCTCTGGCATATCACTCCACAAATGACAATCAGGAGGATCATACCAATCTGGAGATTGAGCTATTAGCGTTGATTGAAAAATAATTCAATGATGAATTTCAACGAAATAGAGGGTCCAATACTTTAGGAACTATATTACTGATCAATTCCAAAGACCATTTTCAGGCAGAATTGAACTTTTAGGTATTCATTATTTATACAAAGAATTGCACTTCTTTATTTATTAATAATCATTGCAACTTCCTCAATTAACAAATGAATTAATTAGATATCGCAATTACCTGAGCAATAATCATCTCTATAGGCGCCCAAGTCATCAAAAACAATTCAACTGAGCCGCAACTGCTTTGATTGTGGCTTTTTATAAGCGATTTTTCGAGCGAGGTGTGTCATGAAATTTTAGTATGCATTGTTCCGCATAAAAATTGGATTTCCCTTTCCCATAGTAGAAGTATCGATGTTCACCCATATTTTTTCCATCGCGTTGCGTAATATATATTTGGGTGTCACGTAATGACATTTGGGCAGCTACTCTATATGCATCGCTGGTGGTTAAACTACTCACTTGTCAGAGCACTCTGTTGTAACGTGTGTTATGGTGATGTCTGATGCCAGTCGAGGATATTAATCCGTTGTTAAGTAATCAGTACAAATTTATTGAAGATGTTTACGCAGCAGGTATGGAAAAGATTCCCCATAAGATGCTTATAATATCATTTGCCAACCATCCAATGCCAACCTTATATGGGAACATCCAACAAATCCTATGATTTGTTCAAACTTGAAATAAAATAAATGTCATTGTAGACCAGAATGACAATAATTTCTACGTTTCTTGATTCGCTACTCTTGGCGATTTTTAACGCAAGTTCCATCTCTTCCTTCATAAGTTGCCTTTCTCTCAGATATTTTCATCATTTTTCGGTACAGAATCCGGTGTTTCCTAAGTGAATCATCTAAGGAGTCTGCCTATCGTCATTCTCGAGCTTCTTCCCCCTTGTTTCATGGGGCGGTGTTCTTTCCCTCGTTTGGATTTTTTCATGGGCTAATCACGACTTCGTAAACTTATCTAGGAAAGTCTGGAACCTGGAGGAGTTAGCCATCTAAGTACGGGCAAGGACATTTTGCTCCCACACGCTGACTTTGATCATGAATCTGATTCGCTCTGCGGACACTCGGCGCTTCTCAGCAAACTTTCAGATCTCGTCGTGAGTAATTCGGCTATTCTTGTCCATAAACAACTAAACTAGCGCTGCCAGATTTTCCTATTTTCTATTTTTAACTTCCCGATTTAGGAAAACAATTCCTTCAATTGCTATGAACAATTTAAATTGTTTATAATGCTGTATCTCGAGGACGGTCACGAATACGAGAAAAAGTGTCACATAAAACTTGTTCCTCTCGTAAAACTACATATTTCATGTTATACTACTTTTTTGCCAGATATCATATTTTAAGAGATATCGATGAAAAATGGGAATAATCGATCGATAAAGGAATTTGCGTAACTGATATACAATTTAACTTCATACGTATATCGTCACACACACTATCGGGAACTTATAGACGCGACCCATCGAGGGTCACACTCACGTTGCATTTATATTATTTATGTCAATGAACAAACTTTACGTCAAGTCAAGGTTGCCGAGTGGTCAGAGTACCCAACATGGAATAATGTCGGTTCAAGGCTCAATAAAATTTGATGGACGACGAATGAATTCGGGTCACGTATTTCCTTTTATTGATTACTTTCACGTGAGTCATCGAAAATATTAGTATTGCGAAACATGTAATTCATGGTTCCAAAAAATATAAATAACCGCTTAGTGTTCCAGGAATTCTGTGTAGTATTGACAGTTACCTCAATTCCATTGCGGATGCAGTTTAATGCGTTTCGTGGGAGCGCAATCAGTAACTAGAAAGGCATATTCATTTTGAGAACTATATATTGAAAGATATCTTCAATGCTTCCCATGATAACCAAAGTGAGAGGCGAATAACACCCACTTGACTCATTGGGGTGTGAATTTTTTTTACGGAAAATAGTTTTCACTTAAAGATTTCTTCAGAAAGTACTGGTTGTTTCACTGCATATCTCGGTTTTCCTCGACAAATATAGTCATTGAAGTGAGTTCATGAATGACTAATAATCAGCAACATTGATGAATATGTGATACACTTGTGTTTAGAAAAAAAAACAATATGTATATCGGTATATCAGTGATATCGACGGGATGTCTTTTGATGTTCGTTAATTACACCACAGCTATCAATTACGAACCTCTGATCATGCCCATCTGTAAGGAATATGGAACTACCACTGTCAGTGTATTCACAGGGAACTACAATTTAAATAAGAAGCAAGGAATAGAGAAATTCCAGATTCCTTTCCCCAATATGCATGCATTTATTCCATTTCCTTTTTAGTTTTTTTTATGTATTTTCAATTTTCTGTTTTCATCTCCTAATATGAAAATATATTATAGCATACGAGAAAAAGATAACCCTTCATCGAATAACCAAAACATTATCGAACAATCGAATATCAACAGACATTATCAGCTATAAACAGTTAAAAATGGGATGGAAATTGTGGAATGGATCAACAACTCGTTCACTGATCGTCATTATCATTGATACAGTCAATGATTTGTATGATTTCGAAATACTATAACTCGCCATATTGGTATTCGTTATTGTATTTATTTGTAAGGCTGGTACCAAACCACATTTCGTTACCGCAAATCAGAGACTCTAACATAAGTCATACATTCTTAAGCAACGAAGACAATTTCGTCAGAGAGTAAGAACAGGTTTCATGGAAGACGTGGAAATGCTAAAATTTTGTTGTTTCGTAAATTAGTGTTAAAAAATGGCCGTGCACTACAAGTCGCCGTCATTAATGTATCTATGCTATTTCAGCGGAAAACTGGGGGGTTATTTGCAAAACAGGTCCTTGAAGAACTATCTCGAGCAATGAACGTTTCTGTGTCTCAGTTCCCTATTCAGGATCCCAATATTACGTATGCCCGATTGTTGAGCAATAAATTCGATATTCTAGATGGCATCTATGTAATAGAATATCTAGGGATTGGCGGAATGCATGTCTGGAAACGAAATATCGTTTATACTTTCGGAAAGAACCTACCAATTTTCTTGCATGGAATGCTCATTTCCAGGTATTGTTCAATTCTGATAAATGGAGATACATGGTAATGGCACCGATAAGTGTAATGTTGACCATTTATAATTATATTGGGACAGGTCATGACCGTGAGTACATGGCTCGTTATTATTGCTGCGATACTCCTAATCATCCTTTCGCTAAGTGCTATCAAATACGTCACAAGAGGAGGACATTTTTCCCCTATTCTGTATGATGAATATTCGCATACTTGGGGCATGTATTTTAGACAAGGGTTACCAGGTGAGAAAATTTATTTCTGCATTCATGTATACAGGACATGATATAAAGGAAGCTGAAGGTCTTCGGCCTGTAGTTTTTCGCAGTTTGTTATTTTATACTACATATATGGTTGCTGTGATGAGGAATAATTTCCCTCCAGTCGCAGCTTTCTGTTCTCTTTACCAATAAACGGTACAACAACCCAAATCGGTGTCCTTATTCAGAAACTTATCAAGTGATTGAGCTGAAATATCCCACAGAATAATTTTTTCTTTTTTATTTTATTTAACTTCGCTATATTTTTTCTCCCTATACCTAAGTGCTCATCAGCGACGGAGGTTTACGATGTGTTTGTAAAAACAAAGCACTTAGAAATAAATTGCATTGTGCTCGTATCAATCAGCACGGCTAGGATATGAACTTAGGACCTCTGAGTTACTAATTCGTCGCCTTAACCAACCGAGCCTCCCCACAGAGTAAGATTGGTCAATAACAATTACTTAACAAAACAGAAATTACGAGCAATATTACTTCTCAATAGAAAAATCCCTGGCAGACGGGTCGATTACAGAATCGACTTATGCAGTATGTCGATTACCCTTGAGTACAACTCGATTCTGATTTGAAATAATCGACCCATGATCGACTCAGTACCGGGTCGATTGCCAGTCAACTAGAATTTATTTTTCCTCCCAAAACCAACTCACGATCCACCTAACACCAAGTTAATTATCTAAAACAAAAGAAAAAGATACATTTTTTTTTTGAAAAAAAAAAAAAAAATATTAAGACCAGTCGACCGACAACCGACCCGGCATTCAGTCGATCGTGGGTCGATCATTCCAGAAATCTGGATCGATCTGTACTCGAACCGTAATTGACATACTGCACAAGTCGATGACACAGTATATTATTGATACGAGCACTTTATTGCTGAGTCAATCACTTAATCAACAACCATATGCATTATAATTAACAACGTAATCAAAAAGAAAATAAAAGAAATATTCTAAATTTACGCAAAATAGAACGAGAAATTCAAATATATATGTATATGTATTAATCGAAAAATGTGCTCCGCCTAACATCAAAGCTAAGAAATATTATAGGGGATATGAAAGACTGACCGCTCGCTATGAAGTCCTGAAGGCAAGAGAGCTATGTCCAGTTGACAAGAGGTGATGAACTCCAAAATTAGGTCAGCTCCAGCGGTAGATTCGCGAATTAGGTCGATTGGTAGCGGGACCGTTCGCAATATTCAAATTGGAACGTAAAACCATTACAGTATACAGACATCGGAAAGTTATAATTTTGTTCCGTGGAGGGGTCAAACCCACATCCGATTTATCCTGTTTTCAAATCATCTTTCACCATCTTAAAATCGTGAATGATCAATGCATTGTTCCCTGTGCAACTCTATTTTCCCTGCGGATTTTGTTCCACACGCCTTATTAAATCCACATTTTATGATAAAATTTGTCAACAAGTGGCAAAAAGCACTTTCTTCCGGATTTCCATCAAGCATTCATCAAAATTTAACTAACATGTCTTGCTTAGCGATTGATGTACCAGACAGTTACCTAGCTGTTGTCGGACTAATTGTTTTTGGCTAAAAACAGTGCAATTAGACCTTTGGGTATCATAATTGCGAAAATAATAATTTATGAATGTTTCCTATGAAATGGTACACGAATAACATAGGAAAATTGTTTTTACAGAAATAATTTGCGTATGATATTCGTGTGATATTTCATGGGAAACATTCATAAATTATTATTTTCGCTATTATGATACCCAAAAGTCGCCTAATTGCACTGTTTTTAGCTAAAACAATTAGCTAGACAACAGCCAGGTAACTGTCTCTACTACATCAATCGCTAGGACTCCAAAGTTACCTCACAATACAATGAAATTTATTAGAACAAGACATGCAATTTTTAACAAATTGTGTTGTGATATGGCAAATTCTGGCAAACGCCAACAGAATTTGTCAAATTTCTTAAATTCTGACTTTGACACTTTGGCATTTCACGCTGTTTTTTGACATAATCTGTCAGATGTCCACGAGAGAATAAATTACGTACTTAGGTCAGAAAAGTCCATTTTCAGCTTACCTTATGCAATTAACCGCAAATTAATGTAAAGTTTGAATGAGGATATGCATGTGATACCCGAAAAAAATCCATATAATTCCTTATATTGCTAATGGGACAAAAAAAGTACGCATTGACTGCTTCCATTCCATTTTTTAATATCATGTAAAAAAGTACAATAAAACATTTACGACATTTTCACCCATAAATGCATCACTATAAACTCTCCGTAAAATGTCTCATAGTAAAAAATTATTATAAAAACTGGTGTTTGCATCGACGTTAAAAAAATATTTTACAAAATTTCTCTTCATCAGTCTATTTTTTTCATCGGAATTTGATTACAGTATAAATATTGTTCATTGGCACTTGTTCTAAGAGCTTCCTTAAATACTCATAATAATTAAAAAGATAAAACTATCCATAAAGTCTAGTACAAACTTCACTACAGTACAAGCCAAAATACAAAGACGATTTGTAATTTAAAACATTAGAGAAAAAAAATGTATTAACAATATATACTGTCAGTGGGATACATTAATAGGTGAGTGGGAATCACGTTGACCAAGTGAAAATTTGGACTCCAATCAATTTAATAATACCAATTCAATTGTTTGATAAAAATCAAGTGAGCCTTTTTTACAATTGCACAAATATAGAAAAAAATATATGGTTCTATGAGCAAATATCTCGACTTTTTTTGTAAATTATCGACCCCCCAAAAAATTGTCCTCAGACATTTTTCCCTCGAATCTCTCATCATCAATATTCCCCTTTGAACAATACTTTAATCTCCCAGGGTTTCTCTGGAAAAATTACATTTCCAAAGAGACTCCTTATGGCATAGTTTTTCGATCGATACCTTGAAATTGCAGGTAGAACGAAATTTTTGTAAGTACCATTTTCGTCTGCCTTAAATTTACTATAAGTAAATCAAAACCAATTTTTCCGCCCCTCAGTAAAATATAAGCAATTAATGTTGTTTTCTTTTGCAGAGAACAAAATAACCATTCGCGTTTACTAAATTCAGTTTTGTTCATTTTATAATACCCTTTAGGGGTAACACCACTGTAAAATTATTCAAAACAGCGATTTTAGTTTCGTGTAAAAAGATTTTTGAGCTTTGTAGTGCGGTAAAACAGTTACTACAAAAGAGAAATTCGCACAATTGTCATTGCATTCATTCGTATCCTTTTAACAATACCTTCACGTTGGCATTGTGCGGAAATATCTTCTCTAATTTCATTTGAAAATTATTTATTGACAAATAATGTTCGTGGGTTTGATAGAAATTTCTACAAAATCCTTGAATTTCTTACTAATCACCTAAAAATCAATATATTCAAATCCCTTTTTTAGGTATTTTGTTGTTTTTTTTTTTGCCACATCAAAATTAATTTCAAAATGGAGTGATTTTTTCCTATAAAACAGCTGCTTTTTATCGTTGTCCAAACTTACTTATTTTCTCACAATAATTTTTCCAATACTGATCGGGAAACTCAATAGCACACACCTTAATTTGTCACTTCGCCACAGAACTTGGATATAACAACATGAAATATAACAACTCCAGTCCCTTTCATTAAAAGAAAGGAGAAAGAGTTTACAGTGGTGTACCTCTCCACCTAACAATAATTAGTCTCCATATTCCGATGTACGGTGACTGGTGCAAGTACCCGATGAGGTGACTCAAGGCAAGTGATAGGACTCGCGGTAGAGCCGAATGATCTCCTCCCTAATTCCGTCTCATTACCACCCCCCACAAGTAGCAGTGGTTCAGCAAAAGAGTGCTGTTCATTATCATCATGCGGAGTCATAGTACTATATCCATGATCACTATCACCCCCTGCAGGCCTTCTATAATTAGTAGAAACCCTGTAAGGTGAAACCGGTGGAGCGTGTTCCTGAAGCAATGCCTCCAGATGAGTCTTAGGCCTATCTAACTCAACAGTTTCAGGATCTCGTCCACCCCCACTGCCCCCTATGCCCACATCAAGATGCGTCATTCTCAGCGTATCTGGTGATCCATGGATATGAAGACACTGATGCTCTAGTCCAGTCTGAACACTGTGCAATCTATAGCAAAACAAACTAATTCCAAAGATGAGTACGACCGCAAGAATTCCACCAGCAACAGGTCCGACGGAGGGCCACTCCTTTCCAATAGCATCGCCCATAGACTGAGAATTATAAGTACCATCTGCATATGGAAATAGTGATCCCAGAACTCCCTTAAAACAGAGATACGCATCGGAACAGAAGGGAGCAGCCAAAGAAGACTCTCCATCAGCATCAATAGAGCACCATTGGCATCCAAGTATACCTAAACAATCACTCTCCCTCTCATAATTTTTACAATTTGGCATTGGACACTGGCTAACCCCCAACTGCTGAACGAACAAGGAGGACCTCCCCCAAGTAGAGGCTGATGGATCATTCCTAGAAGATCCTTGTTCGAAACTAGGAGGGCATGCCTCAAGACTACTGCTTGTATTAACTCGCTGACAACCAGCTGCGTATAAAGAACACTCACAGGGGCATTCGCATTCGGTTTGTTCCATTCTATTACAATTTAAACATAGTCGGTCCATCGTACTGCAAGGACAGAAGGCTTCCAATGCGCATGTTTCGTTGATAACTCCGAAAAAGAGATTGGTTCCTGGAACTGCTGCCATTTGGTATTTTACGCAGTGTTCTCCATGAATGATATTCGTTAATACGTGGTCCAATGACGTGTTGAATTGATAGTACCGTTGGGCGGTACCGTCTAAATGATTTGCACAGACTTTTTTCTTCACGAACATCTCGTGATTGAGAATGTCGTTGGAAACCAGAAGCTCCTGGCGTGTTAAATGCTGTTGCTGGAGGAGTTTTGAAGTTGCAGGTTCGAATAGAGCGGGATGGGAGACTAAATAACCTCGATCGTCCATCAGGAAGCATTTTATGGTGGATTCATTACAGAAATCCAGCATATCTCGGATCATCCTTGCGACGTAGCCCATTGTAATGTCCATGGAGGCGATTGCTACTACAGGATCACCCGGGCCATGAAGTGCGGCTTTCCGACCCTCGAAAAGTGTTTGGCTTAATGTGAGAATATAACCAGCACCTGCTGCGTCCAGGTAAGGCCCTGAGAGAACGATTTTTCCAGGGTGTTCCAGCGCTTTGGTGTACCATACTCGTCGCTTCGGATCGAATCCAGACTCTAAGGATGTACCCGGGAATATTTCTACCACACCAGACTCGACAGCAGTGACATACCTAGAATTATTGTAATAATCATTAGGTCTAGATTAATTGACTCACACGGGGAAACCGATGGTGTCCACTCTAGAAATCAGATCCAAAATATCTAATAGAAAATGTATGCGTGTAACAAATAGCCTGTTTTGTATTTACAGAGCATTTTTTATATTCAGTACATTCTAAGACGAATTTGACTATTTATTGACGATGTAGGTATCTTTGTTAATTGTTTATTTTCCTCCACGTTTACTGTTGTCCACTTCATCAATGAATTTATTGACATTTGGATATTATTATTTCGCACACTTGTTCCTCCGACATTTTATAGTGGATATTTCGAATTGGATTCGTGTCAATGACATGGAGAGCCCGTATTCTTTTTTTTTTTTTTTTTTTATATAATGTTTTGAAGCTATTGACTATTGACTATTGGTCAACATAGTCGCTTTTTTTTTTAAATAAATCTCTTTTTTGGCACTCAGAATACAATGAGCTCCAGGTCTAGATCGATATCAGTGAAGAAGAGAACACAATTTGGAACCTCCGATTGGGTTGGGTCGTTCACTGATTGATACTCACCATTTGCAACTAATGTTCAATTTCAACGAATGATTATTAAGGAATTATCAAGAGCAAGTACTTTCAACATTTCCACTGATCTCAGGTCATATAAATTTAGAGAAAAAGATATGCAAAGTCCTTATTAAAACAATTGGTTCAAACCGTTACCTCCTCACGACGAACTTTCCCGCGGAACTCTTCTCTTTTCGCTTTTTAAAATGTCCAAGAATTTGTGAAATTGTCGCTACGTCTCTGCGAACGGACGGTCCTAATCCAGGATTCGCGAGAAGTCCTGTTGTGTCCTTTATGTAAGCCATGTAACTCTGAGGAGTTGTTCGTCCTCCCTCGTCTTCAGGAGAGGGTTTCAAAGACCATTGAGAGAGGTAAACGACTGCATGAGAAGGACTTTGAATATATCCCTTATAATTGCATAGGTCCACGGAACTCTGGGCAACCGTGTCGAGACGATGATGTAGCAAGTTGTCAGGTAGCTGGGGCGGATATTTGGCGACTGATCGCGATGGTGCCTCCGTTTCCTCAGTCACAAGACAGACTATGAGGTCCAGGTACTT
Organism: Asobara japonica; assembly: GCA_026005395.1. Taxonomy (NCBI): domain Eukaryota; kingdom Metazoa; phylum Arthropoda; class Insecta; order Hymenoptera; family Braconidae; genus Asobara; species Asobara japonica. Next base: position 6,967,108 of record BQMI01000334.1, read on the forward strand.
GAGATGTCTCCACCTCAATGTCACATTAATTCCGAGTTTATTCAAAACTCCCATAATGCCAGTTGATCGCTCCATCATCTCAATTACTAGTCGCTCATCAACGTTCTCTATGTCCTTAAAGTAAACCTTCAACGGCTGCTCTGATAAGGTTTCGATCCTTGGGAAGTGCTTGTGCATCAGGACTATTCCCTTTTTGTCGAAGAGAATAGCGCGGCTTGTTGATCCACCTGTAATGTTATAATGGGTAATCAATTCATATTCAGAATACTCTCCATTATCTGCGTTCTGTCATTTCAGAACATGGCTAGAGAAAATATCAATTAATGTTTCCAGCATAAAAGCTACACGTGGTCGTCCACATGAAAAACACCGATATCGAGGTCTTTGGCTGAAATTGGTCATTTGTCATTGATATACCTTGTCCCCTTTCAGTGTGACTAATTAGAGTCTCCTATCGATAGTCGGCGTTCATAAGTTTCAAGTCATGAAAAAAGAAACAAAACAAAAATCCCAAACAGATGCCCATGTATCCTATTTCCGATTTTAATATTCAATTAGAAGAATTGTTTTCTCAATAGCCATAATAACTCGAATTAGCAGTTTCTAACTGGAATAAACTGTCCCATGCCTGCCATGGTTCAATACCCCTCTCTTGATCTTGATCTCGAATGCGTAGTCCGTCAGAGGTTACCAAGAAAGTAGTAAGGGGAGAGATGGAGCTAGACTGCCGGTAAAACGTTCTTAATTGTCGGTGAACCACCTAGTTCCCATCATAATTATTTATTGAACTTCAAACCCTGGGAGTCATTGACTCAGCCTGCATCCGAAGCAGGTCCTTCACTCAATGCCATTGAATATTTCTCCCAAATAAAATACACTCAGCAACAATCCTACTTTCTCCAATGTAAATCTTGTAACTGTTGAAAATTTAGGGTAAAAAAATATGACATACCATTGAAGTATGTAATGTCAGTCACAAACTCATGAAGCTTGACGTCAAGTGATACGAGGGCCGTAGAGGTAACTCGAGTTATGGAAACTGTCATCATTTTTCCATATGGATAGGTCTCCAAATAGGAATCCGAGAGGTAGTAGTCCTTCTTGTTGAGGGTGGGACACTCTAGTGTAGAAAATAAACGAGCAATGTCGTATCCTAGAATGTTATTCGTGGGAAGAATAATAATACTGGAATTCGATGAAGTCTCTTCAACCTCAACGTGAGGCCTCAAATCCGAGAGAATGAGTACTGTTCGAAAGTGGACCGTCACCTGCTTTGCGGAAATGGTTTCCACAATTTTCGTCACATTAGAGACGTCTCCTAAAGTGTTGGTCACGTGGACTATGACAACATGGCCCGTAACGTTTTTCGTCAAGCCGTCAAGGTCGATTGCCAGAGATTCATTGGAGTCTGTTCGGATGGTTGCGTCGATGCGACGAATCAGTTGAAATTTATTGACATCCGTTGACTTGACCAAACCATTTTTGCAGTGAACGAAGCCCCGGCCTGCGAGGCCTATTATCGTCACAGAGTCTGAATCCGATAGCATATCGACGATTGTCTTGGCAGTTGCACGCGCCAGGGAAATATCCTCATCGGACATAAATGCACCGTGCTCCATGAGAACAATGACGTTTTTCGGTTTGTCACACTGGGATAAAAATAAAGAGCCGATGTTGCGGACTGGTCCTGCCTGACCGCAAATTACGCCGGGACGATGAAGGAAGGGAAGAACCCGTAGATGCTTCCAACGAGGAGTATCCAACTTCATTGCGAGCTCTGAAAGAAGAAAGCAAACTCCAGTGAAATTATATAAGAAAAGCCTAAAGCGAAATCGGGAGGTCATGAATCTGGTTGGGACGGGGCTTCAGGATGTTCTGCTAGAATGATTTGGTTTCGACAAAGACGATGCGTCAATGATTGGCTAACTTCATTAGCAGTTACTGAGCTTCGTTCACGGCAAACCACTTCCACGGACTTTTAGTGTGTTCTTACGAGAGAGGATAAACAAATAGCAGCCAAGACACTCCCACGCAGCAGGAGGGAGATCTTTGCGGCCGTTAGGCTGGAAAATATTCAGTGTACAGATCGTGGTCACAGAGTATAATAATAATTTATTCTGTGCAGACATATGAACCTGTGACATGAGAATTGAGATTTGTAAAAGAAGCGAATTTATTTAGTGTTGTGAAGGGTTTTGTAATATCAAACTTCGAATCAATCTTTCAAATACCGAAAGATTGGTATAGTAGAGTGGAATTGTCCAGCGTTCGAGTTCATAGGGATTCATAGTCGAACGGGAGTTTCGTCAAAGAAACGGCTGTACAAATTGAGGTTTTCCGTGGTTTTCCTTCAATTGTAGATTGACCCAAGCGACGTAAAGTCTGGTAGGCATTGCATTTATTGGGTCAAACTAAGTGAATGCTGTACAGTTTGGGAAGAATTCGGTTTCCATCGGCACCGTGGGAGGGTCGCCACATATGCATAATCGCATCGAAGCATAAATAAAAAAAAAAAATAAAAAAATACCGAAAGTTTCTTTGTAAGTAGCCCCATTGTGTCAGTTGAAAACTTCCGAATATGCTAATGCCACGGAATGACTGTATGTGTTTTTGAGAAGTTAAACAATTTTTACGAATTTTCAGGGGTCAATTTTGAGGGTGATTCTGGACCCGACAACTATCACTATGAAAATAATTGCTCTTAATTTACTCGTAACAATTCGTTTGCTCAGAGTGTTGCAAACAGTTCGTAAATGGAGAAAACACCTCGAGAACGGATATTGCCCATATAAAAATAGAGACAAACGAATTTCCATTTAGGAGCAGAAAGTGAAAATTACCATTTTCAATTTGTGAGCACAAATCCAAGGACTTTTCTCTGGAACTTTTTTGGCCGCGTATAGGTCGGTCACTCGCTTCATTTCTCTCTATGACAGGCACAACGATTTCCATACTTCTCTCAAGGATATCCAAGAAGACTTCGAGTTTGGCATTAATTCCATCAGCCAGTGTCTTCAATGAGTCCTCGGGTGTCTCAGTTATACTAACAAAATCCAGTTTGTCCAGCATCTCCTGGAACTCAGTGAGACCAAGCTCATCATTGCCAATAGTTCGAAGGACCTGAGATAAGCGTGCAACAATGTCCTTGAGGCACATTCCGCCAAGTGGCGTGGGTTTAACCTGCTTTCTAAGCGCCCTACCCAACTGACACTCAATGATTCCATCATCCCTAGCCTCTGGGCTTTTGAATGCCACGAGAAAGCTCACCAGAGCTACAATCCACAATTTACGTAAAATCGCCATCACAATTGTGGTTTATTGTTTTTACGTCGATTGGCCTCATAGGAACACCTCCATTGACGAAAAAATTCGCGAGTTGCTTACTCTCTTGAAGGGGCAAAAATATCATTGATCAATGGTAGAAGAAATTAGTAGCTTCATTATGGGCGCTTCAAGTGATTTTTGTAAAGTCAATTAAGTGATTTTTGGCTAGACAGGTATGTTTACAAACTTCAACAAGCCGCGGTACACTTGCACTTGTACATTTTCGCTATTTTTCACACTTGTGGCCTGGCACTATAGCGCACTCTAGTTCAAAACACGCGACTTGATTTGCGCGCTGGGACTTTCACCCAGATGTGAATGCTCTGTGTTGTGTTGGAATTGTGTTGATTTGTTTAACAAATTGGGGAATTGTTGAGGGCATGGGAATAGGTGAAGTGCGGGAAGAATGAATACTTTCAATGAGATTGGATCGGGTGAACCTGAGCAGGATGCTAATTCAGCGCTCATTGAACTTGATAAAGGTTTGTCAACAAATACTTAACCTCAATTGAAGCAGATTTTCTATGTCTACTCCAAGTCATTTTTGGGGTTACACTACTTTTCCATTTGAGTGAAACCCATTCACTAAGATTTTAAAGATGGATTGTACATAACTTATTTCGTATTGAGACGTGGCAATTTTTGTTCTAATCGGGAATGTAAGCGGAGGTACTATTATAGAATTAGTGATAAAATGCAGGTTATTGAAAAATCTTAATAGGCCAGTTTTGTAGATTAAAAAAATATACATCACAAAGTAAATACTCAACTGTTTTTTTTTTAATTTAGCCAGCCCTATATGACAATTAAAAAATTTCTTAGCTCCGCGGAAAAATGAAATTATAGTTTTGATAGTATTACACGATGCCCAGCTTGTAATTATTTGCAATATAATTAATTTGATGGAAAATGAAAAGGCAGTTCATAAAAAAAAAGAAAAAACGAAGACTTAACTGGACATGTTTATTCGCATAAATAGTATACACATCTGAATAATTCCAGGCTTACGTTCGAAGAACACTGGCGAAAGATGCGAAGCAATCGTGCGTTTTCCTCGTCTCTTCGAGAAGTACCCTTTTCCAATCCTCATAAACTCTGCATTCTTAAAACTCGCGGATGTATTTCGCCTGGGTTCCAACTTTCTCCGAGTTTGGGTGCTACGTGTCTGCCAACAGAGTGAAAAACACCTCGATAAAATCCTGAACGTCGAAGAGTTCGTCAAGCGAATCTACTGTGTGATGCATTCGAATGACCCGGTAGCTAGAGCACTAACCCTCCGGACTTTGGGTTCCGCCGCCTCCATAATTCCCGAACGTCAGCAGGTCCACCACAGTATCAGAAGATCCCTGGACTCACACGATTCGGTCGAGGTCGAAGCGGCAATCTATGCAGCGAGAATGTTCGCTGCCCAGTCCAAACTCTTCGCCGTTTCCATGTGCAGCAAAATCTCAGATATGATCCGAGGTCAGGCAACTCCAGCGTCGATGAAGCTCCAGTTGATTCCAATTCTGCAATACATGCACCACGACACTTCAACAGCTTCTATGGTGAACGAGCTCTGCATGGAGCTCCTTGCAAGTTATCCAGCTGTCGAATTTGTCCGAGTGACCCTGAGTGCCATGAGCACTTTAGCAGCAGCAACCCTAATCAACGTACCTACCCAAGTTGGCCTTCTCCTAACCTACCTCCGAGACGACCCTCGAATTTCCGTGAAACGTCACTCTCTCAAACTCCTGCTTCACTTGGCTAAAAGAGGTGCCCACCTTTGGCCTCGAGGCTCTCTCGACAATCTAATCGATTCGACTTTAGCTTCAAAACTCTCGATACCTGAGGACGGATACGAGAGCAGTGACCTTTTACTGAGAACTCTAGATGTCATCGAGGTCCTCAGTCTAAGTGCAGTAACGTGTGACGCTAATATGGACGAAAGCAGTCCCCTGGCATGCCTCTGTATCGATGCTTGCTACTCACCAAATCCTTTAGTAGCAGTCAAAGCAGTGACTGTCTTGACGAGAATTGCCTGCTATTGCTACGAAGAGTCCCTACCAGTTAGCAATATTCAGCATATAATCTCGTGCCTAGAATCCTTAATTGTTCTCCTGGCAGTTGATGCTAATGATGACAGAAATCTTTATCAGCTTAAGCTGTGTTTAGTATCCACTGTTAAATTATGCCAGGCGCAACCTACTCATGCACCAATATTCGTTGATGCTATTGGAACTACTCTCATGAATACTCAATCAGATTTGATTAAAGGAGGGAGAAAACAGACGGCTAGTATTCTGTGTGAGGCCCTAGGGGCCATTGGAAGCTTCGGAGATAACGTACTACTGCCACTTCTACCTGATGTTTTAGAAAAAATAAAACAGCCCCTAGATGTTGATACTAGGGTCATGCTCTGTACGATTTTATTTCAGACAGTAGCAGGTGGGTATGAGTGGAATGATGAGTGTCTTAACGCAATCGAGAAGGTAACTCATGTTGTAGACGGTTGGTCCAAGTATCGTATTGGGAGGGGTGCAGCACGATACGGACACCATAAAATAGCAACAAATATTTTCAAGGGTCTTCGCGAATCCGTAGCATCGGAACAACTGCACTTCTGGCTATCTGGCCTAGAATTAATGACAAGTGCCGAGAGCTATTTGGAGGAAAACAAGAATGAATCGAGAATTCAGAAGAAAATCAGCGTTCTTGAGAAATTAAATGTGGCGATTTCAAGGTATGCAAGTGCCTGTGCTGCTTTCAAAGCTGCTAGTACTCCTCTCAAGAGCTTACAATTCGCTAGTGAATATGCTAAACTCAGGGGGGAGTTTCTTCAGGCACTGGCTCAGTTGATTCACTCATGCCGATCATTATGCACTTCTCCACCACCTGCTATAGCTCGATCAATTGCGGATGTTACGAGTGATAAACTGCAGGTTTATGGCCGGGTGACGTACCAGCTTAGGAAGTCCGTGAAGGATTTCAAAAATTGTGCCGAGAATTATCAGCGACTTTATCAATCAGCATTCGACGCTGATCAGGGGAGTTTGAGTAATATTAGGGCGCTACAGGAGATGTGCCGAGTAATGGCTAATTCGGTGGAGAGGGTTTGCATGGGCTCTACCGCCAGCGCTTGTCACAGAAGCAATGAAAATTTTGAATTTTCATTCGGAGAGTCTGTGGAAATGAGACAGTTGGCTAAGTGCTGTAGTGAAGTTAAAAGACTGGGGCCTCAGGGAGTTGAGGAGCATCAAGTTATCACTCATCCCAGTGTGGAGGCACTTATTTCGCAGGTAAGATAAAAAATATGTGAAAAGAAAATCAAAATACACTTCTGGTAATGGAGGAAGTGTTTCTAAAAAACAATACAATGTCAACGGTATTGTCAAAAATGAACAAAATTTTCATTCAGCAGAATATAATTCTGGAGTTACCGATGTCGTTTTATTCGTAAACGAATATTTCATTATAAACTATTCAATTTTTTTCCACTATGGCATAACGGAACTAACAATTTGCGAATTTCCCGTCGAGGTTTCAATAACATTGTTTAAATTTGAACATTGCTCAATTATTTCGTACAGGAGCCAGTTCATGCCAACTCGATCAATGATAAACTTTGCAAACTGTTTTGACCTTCCAAAACAAATTTTCACAAATTATGCAATACTTCGGTAATTTTTCCTCTGAATAATAAAAAATATCATGCATCAGGTGGTGTTGCTGGCAGGGGGTAAAGTGAGACTACCAGTGCCCAGGTACTTCTTCCAGGCACTTCAGGCAACTGTTGTCAAACTATCAGTTTCACCTCAGCCTAGGGTGCTTGGAGAGCCAGTCTGTGTACCCCAGGGCTCACAATTAGCGCTTAAGATCGAGGGTGTTCTGAGACATGGCAAAAAAGCATCACTCTTTAGATCCGTAGCGGCTGTCTGCATATCAATCTCTACTTCTCCGCCGTCCAAGATTAATTCGGAGACTAAGAATAATGGAGAAGGTGGAAATGGAGGCAATGAACTGCAGCAAACAGTCATTCCCCACAGAGATTTTTTCGCATGCGAATTTCTCCTGTCATTGGGCAACTCTGGTGCCTCCGGCAATTCATCTTGCTCTACTAATCTTAGTGGAGGGGTCAATAGCTCGGGTGCTAATCAGTTCCAAGTCACTGCCAGTGCTAGTATTCTCGATAAGGATGGAAATATTTGGAAGTGTGGACCTAGATCTTCATTGCAAGTCAGGGTTCACGAAGAACCTACTAAAAGGAAAATGCCGTAGATGGAATTTGGATGGAATTGAAGGAGAACCTTCACGTTAAATCGACGTCTGCCATGAAAAATCAAATCCTTAATATACAAGGGAAGAACACCCCCGTTACCCCTTACAGAGAAATAACAATAATTTCAAAGTGAATTGTTTGTACTTTATTTGTATAAATACAGATTCTTAATTAAATAATTAGATAATATTGTACGCAAATGACTCACCATTTTTATAAATTTATCAACATTACATGGAATGTTTTCAAAAATAGAATCTTTCAGATATAACATTTGTATATAACAAAAGTGTAAATTTATGGTCTATGAAATCATCCTAATGAATAATTGTATTAAACAACTATAGTCAAAATTGTTTTGAATTCGGTAATTATGCGATTATTATGCTTTAATAGCAATGTCGTCATTTTGCATAATTATTGGAATAGGTAGAATGTCTTCTTAACTGAGCTCTAAGAAGATGTGACGTACATGTTCCCATATGACCAACTAATTGATAAACACTTCTTACATTAAGAATGGAAAAACCTCTCTAAAATATATTTTTTTGAAATAGTAAACCTATACAATAATTTTCACTCATGAATAAGGTATTTGCTGCCTGCAGGAATTATAGATTATGAATTTATAACAATGTCTAGTGAGCCGTATAAGTGCACTAGTCATATGAAAAATCCAAAACTATTTAAAATTGACTGATTTGGTTTCCCAAATTCAACTCACTTCATCCAATTCCCATCAACCCCTTTGCCCGTCGTCTTTGCGATGATGCACCTAATATGATCGTCTATCATATTCCCCACTCTTTCCTCCAGACTTGAAAACCAGCTCGATCCTCCCAATCTGAAGCTCATCAGCTTTGACAGCTGCCTTACACATATCATAAACCGTGAGGGCAGCAACACTGACAGCCGTCAAAGCTTCCATTTCCACACCAGTTTTCCCCGATGTTTTCACCTCAGAATTCACCTCAACAAAATGCTCACCATTACATTGACTGAGCTTCAAGCTCACCTCGACATGAGTCAGACTGAGAGGATGACACAGAGGAATTAAATCCGATGTCCTTTTAGCAGCCATAATTCCAGCCAATTTAGCAACGAGTAAAACATCGCCCTTTTTCATGGTATTTTGACTAATTAATTCAGCGACTTTTGCCCCAACTCTGATTATGCCACGCGCCCTAGCGCATCTGTCGCTACATACTTTTCTACTGACATCAACCATACTCGCTTTTCCCTCAGCGTTTACGTGAGAAAACGACGAATACTGTTTCAACAACTGTTTAATTGGATAGATTGAGTCCAGCAGTTGTTTCCTGTGATGTTTATGCATTTGTGATGATGGTGATGATGATAGTGATACTCGTTGACCTGCAAGAATCAACCACCGATCAAAATCATTGGACGATTTTCCATGTCTTTTAGATTGAGCATCCCTGAAACACATGATTATGCTATTCGTTTTCTATATTCATGGGTGGAGTGAGGGGGAAAGGAAACTTACCAGCATGCTGCTTTTTCTTTTTGGAAACTGCGAGGCCGATTATTTCCTCGATCTCTTCATTATTTGCCCCATTCCTTATTGCGTCCCGTAGGGATACTTCACTTTGGCCCTCGAAGAGACAGACCTTCAGGTTTCCATCAGCTGTTATTCGAAGTCTATTGCATGAATAACAAAAGTGGTCGCTCATGGAAGTTATAAAGCCCACTTGACCCTGAAAACCAGGGACGTGGAATGCCTGAAGATGGAGACGAATTGAATTAGTGCATTTAACTGTCTTCATTCGAAAAACATTGTTATGAATTCACATTGTCAAAAAAACTTCATTTGGTATAGTTGAGTACCAAAACAGCGAACTGTATTTCGATAGCAAAATGGTCACTCTAGTTCAGACGATTTTCACGTGGCGTCCGTATTTCCCCTATCGCTTTTTAGAGATAGACATAGAGAAAATGCTATATATCTCAAACATTACCGGAGGCATCAAAGTATCTTCTGATACCAAATTGTAGTTCTCTATTATATGTTGCTCTACAAAAAAGGTTAACATGGAAATGCCTCTATCTTGTTTCAATTTCGAGATCTTTCCTGAAAAAAGGGGCTTTTTCCAATTCCTCACATTGACTTTTTCATGCAAGGGCCACTTCAAAAATAGAAATTTTTATTTTGTATAAAATATAATGGCTAAATACGTGTTTTTGCACACAATCGTAAAATGCCATTCCTTGATGACCAATGTGGATTGTCCCGCATCAAAAATTCGGTATTTTTGTATGGGTCGACATAGTTCCTAAGACAGACATTCTTGTACTTGAGAACAGAAGGAATGGTAAAGCCTCGATTTAGTTCAACGTAAGTATATCTTTTTCAGAGGCATCTCAAATTTAATTAAACGATGCTGATTGTGTATGGCTTCTGTAAAAGTTTTCTATACGACTCAGTTAAAAAGTTTTACGATTCGTCATTTATCCCGAGACCAGTATCAAACTATACATAGTGCATGAACTACATCAAACGAAAATTCCGAAAAATGGGATAATTGAATATTAACCCAGTTCACAGTTCATCCACATCTACTTCAACGAATGTAATTGAATGGACTGTATTCACCTTTGAAGTGGAATTGGGAGGATTTTTCAATGCCTGAAAGTCAGGGAACGCCCTCCTAATAGTTTCCTTCATCTCCTTATACGATACCATTTTATTCTCATCCCATTTATTACCATCGAAGGGCATATACTCAATGAACCTTACGTCGATGGGCTTCTGTCTAGTTAACTCCACGAAATCGGCGAGCTCGTCATCGTTGAAACCCCGCATGACGACACAATTCACCTAGAGAAATAGTTGAAATTGAAAAAGTGTGAAGTTACGCAGTTGCAAAATTTTTCCGTAGGTGTTTGCCGAGAATAGTTACGAATATGCTTTTTATTAGCTCATTGATAAATGATATCATATATGATCTTGAAGTTGTATAAAGCAAAAGATCGTCGAATATATAAATAATTAAACAGATGGTACGGTTATTTTCGTCTTTTTTTAAATGGGTCGGGCGCTGTAAACTACTCTGAAACGTTGCATAGCATTCATGAAATATCATAAATTAATTATCCTAACATCAGGATCGAAGGAAAAATAACTGATTTAATCATTTATTTGAACAATATCACGGACCCAATATAATGAAACATGGTTTTGGTACAAGTGATCTAATGTTACCACTGAAAAATTAATACCTTAACAGGATTGAATTGCAATTGCACAGCTAGATCAATCGCTCCTATAACTCGACTCCATCCCTGTCGTCTAGTGAACTTCTCAAAACGATCCTGCCGTAGGCTGTCGAGGGATATATTCAGAGCATCCAGTCCAGCTCTCTGCAACGATGGCAACTGACGAGTCAATGCCAAACCATTGGTGGTCATTCCTATGCTCTCTACTTCCTCAATTTGTCTTAATTGAGCTATAATAACCAATATTCGCATAGATTAGTTCATATCTGGTTCTCCATCCCTTCAAACCTAATTCAGAATTTGCTTCCCATTTTTTTCATTCTCAAGATTCTATATCGAATTGAAATTGACTATAAGATGTTCCGGAATTGACAGTAAGTTCGTATATTACCCGAAATAAATGATCGCCATTGAAGAAAGTAATTTCATATTCTCATTTCTCAATCAGCTTTATAAATAACGAAATGTGTAATTTGGAAATTGCAAGAAGAAGTAATAATAAAATGAAGAGAGGGGGCCACGGCAAGCGGAGAAAAAAATTGCACACACACAGGCTGTAGTAATAACAAGAAATTAACAATCTGGAATTGAGCTCCTAATGGTAGAGTTGAACAAAGGGTGTGAGCCACCAGAGAAAGGTCAGCTTCATCCTATATTTATTAACCAATCTGTCAATTCTCTTGAGAGGACTGTTAAGAAAAATGTTGGATGACTCGTTGCCATTTTTAAATGGTCCATTAAAAAGTATCTGAATACTCCGACGAATCAGTGTTCGACGAATTGTCCAAACTGCTAAAATCCTCCAAACTCACCTATAATATCCACTATGTCCTTCCTAACAGTCGGCTCACCCCCCGTTAGCCGAATCTTCCTGACTCCCCGTTTAACGAAAAGTTTCGCCAACCTCAATATCTCATCAGTCTTCAAAACCTTCTCATTTTTTGTTAACTTAACACCCTCGGCAGGCATGCAGTACAAGCCTGGAATAAAATCGTCACTATTGTAAGACAACAATATAATAATTTATAAATAAATAACTACTTCATTAAATGGTAGATAACGATTATGTCTATTCATATTTTTACCACTTTCTTGCCTCAACCACTCCTGCAGAATCAAATGCTGCTTGCATTATACAAATACAATAGTACAATTAATGAAAATGGGTTCAACGACCTTGAATAAGACAAGTACCCGAATGAAGAATGCCTTGAGCATTTGAAACGTCGGTAAAGAGGATTATTTTTTGAGTTTTCCATTCAAATCATCTAAGAAATTATGACATTGTAATCGTTTTGACTGGTGGTCAAACCAGAGAGTGGTTTGATAATGCACTGATGAGTGATAATGGTGGCAATTCAAACTTTCGCAATTCATTAAAAAAAAAAAAAGCAGTTATCAGGAATGATAAATGCAAGAACTCAACATGTACATGTTTGGTAGATTTTCCCGATCGAATTCCATGTTTTATATTTATTTTTGAACCATCCTGGATCACGAGTTAGATATATCAAACATAATTCAAGAAAGTTTGTAAACTTGGTATCCTTACTTGGTATCCTCCCTTTCAAGAACAAGATACATTTTTTTAGATTTAAGCTTTGTTCATTTACGTGGCAGATACGTAAGACAAATACGAGTAAAAAAATGATCGAAGGAATAATTTTTTTTTCAAATCATTTGAAATCTAATCGAAAATATTGAAGTTGAAATTTTTCTATATATATATATGAATAGCTACAAAACTCGCTTCATGAAAATTTCCCCATATTCCAGAGACCTAACTGTACTCATTAAAAGAAATAAATAAAACAAAGCAAAAAATTCTACATCGCAGATTGCATCGCTCTGTCACGGATATTCTCAGGTACGTGTGCCTTCTTCCGAAGGAATCCATCAGGATGTTCTCAGTTTTCAATCGTTCTCGAAACTGCTGAACCTGAAAAATCCCAAATTATTGAATAAACGACCGTTCTTCCTGTTGCATTCCACAACAAAACTGCAGAATTAAATCATTGAGAAAAAAGTTCTATATAAAGTTACAATTGAGGAGACCAGTTTGTTAGTATATTCTATTCTACCACCGACTCCAAAACTAAATATCTAAGAAATGTACTATATAGTAGACAAAACTTGCTGTTCTTCACTTGTGAAAAAGCCCTTCAGATTCAATGGGACTTAAAGAAACCAAAGGCGCAGAAAACCGCTGATTTTCGTTCCACGAGAACAAAAGGCAAAAATATAATTGCTGAATGAATGACAAGAAGCATTTTGCATTATTATATAAACAACACGCAAAAATCTAATACTTAAAGTAGTCGTATTTTTCTGGTATTGTTCTCGAACTTTAAACTGGTTCGCCTTTCCGATTGCTGACGAATTAAACCGTGTTCTTCTTTCATTGACTACGCTTTCAACTTTCAAATAATTGCAGGAGAATTGTAAAAACTCAGTAGCTCTGGAATGTAGGCTCATTGTATCAAGAGGGTGTAAATCTCTAATAAACAAAAGATCTCTTACTCTCGACGAAGGTTTTGGCTGAATATTTCCCCCCACAGAGTAACATCTTCGTGTTGTCCTGGTGAACACATGTCTAAGGTACATACTTCGTTAATTGGGTGACAGCTACTCGACGCTGTAACAATTAAAACTTTCTAATCATCCGAGCGATTTCCCCCAAAAAAGATGTTTGAAAAAAAACCACAAAACCTCACAGCAAGAATCGTTGTTTGAAATTATTGAAACCTCGACTATAAAAATAGCAATGTAAACTGGGCGAATGACTTCGAGGGGAAATTTTTTTACAAAACTGGTGCGTTAAAAATTTGTACTAGAACCTCTTACGAAGAAAAATGACCTACAAAAGAGAATCGAACAATTTTTAGTAGCGGATTATCAACGTAACAAACTCAATTGCGTGAACAGTTAATGATACCTCATATAAGACGTCCACAACCTCCCCGTAATTTAGTCGCAGTGTGTCACTGATAAAATGATAAAATGATCATTTTTTTTTTTCCGCTTTCCACGTTCTCTCGCACACATGTGCCATGTTTACATCCATTTGCTGACACGCAAACACAAACAAATATAGAGACACGATGAATGGGTGGTTATGTGGTTTTGACGATCAAATCATTGGAAATAATAATTGATCAATATCACTTATAACAAGCATTGTATTGTCACCTACGCTGTCGATAAAAAAAAAGTCTATCCTTATTCATTAAATATTAAAAAAGTATAATATTATCTTTTTTCCAACACCTTGCACTCCAATTTCTGAACACTCACTTCAAAATTATTACTGACACGCATTTCCCGCAATAAATTTAACATCCGAAAGGGCGATTTTGGAATTCCGTGAAATAGTTTTCACTTACTAATTTACTAAATGAGTTTCCATTTGAAAACTTAATAAGAAACACAGCGGAACGAACCGGTTTTATGATTTCAAAAATTTTCTCATTCAGAGTGTGATGTGTAGAATGAAATTTAGTAGCAGTTGATTGATGAATTTTAGAAGGTATAATTCAATGAATAATTACGTTGTGACGAGATTAATGAGCAATTGGAAATGTGGTTATCCTTGGTTCCGCTTTTTTAATACACGTTGAAGCGTTTGGAACTGGGGAAACGTAAGAGAACTTGGTTATGTTGTCAATGTGGCGAAAAACTAGAAAAAATTAATAGTCATTGTTGTTGGACGGGATTCAACTAATGCTTGAGACTGAGATGTCAATTGAACCCTTGAACAAGATGTTTTCATTGTTACGCAAGCTGTCGATTGGGGGCAAAGTCAAAGACGGAATGCTTGATCATATGATGGGCACTGCCAGGGATATCACTGATGAGAACAATCAGAATTGCTTCATTGTGGATGCTGACGAACTCAAGGAAACTGTTTATGGCAAGAATTCATTACTTTTTTCGCATTTTTAATTGTATTTTTGTGGATGTTTAATTGATTTAAGTTTTCTAAAAAATATTCATCGGTCGGCCATTGTTTGAGTCAGCTTTCATCATTGTAATTCATGACATTGCAATCATTTCGGTGGCAAAGAGAAATTGATCATGTGTTCCGAGGAAAAATGTGGCAAATAATAGTGGCCAAGTGAGAATAAACAATGATATTGTCTATTGATAGCTAGTTCTATAATATCATGATTTTTTACTATATACTTCAAATTGACAGTGTAAAATTTGGTTTGATAGAGAAAGGAAAATTTGGAAGAAACTGTATGGAATCACATCGTATTGTGGTTAGTGATCCTATGGCAGTTTTATACAAACGCATCAAAATCAAATGCTCTACACTATCAAAATCGCGGAATTTCCACATGAGCTTTATTTTCCTTTTGAGGAAAATAGTTGATGAAGCTCCCGCTGCAGTATTACGAATCTCTCTAATCCTCTTTATTTCAACAGTTTTTTAACATCTCTTTCTCCATTTTTGAAAAGTGCATTACCGATTTATGGAACTCACTTTTCAACACCTCAAATACGTTGTCAATGACTCTTGTAGTCTTCTCATACTCCAAACTCGAATTTCGGGCAGGATCCAAGAAAAATTGATGTTTCACTCATGTGAATCTTCAAAAGACTACGAATTTTAATCACCGAAATGGCCTAAGCTTCAAAGAAATCTAAATTTTCACAAAATACCTGAACTATTCCGTTTCAGTGCACTTTGACCTAGTCATTAGACTGAAGTTTCCACATGGTATTCATAAACGGCAATTTTCCGATATATGTATCATGATTGTCGGATTGTCAGCTTGTCTAAAGAGGATGAAGAGTTCTTCATTTTGGTTTCAACTTTTTCTAAAGGATGTACACTTCTTATTTTTATACGTAACAAAAAAATACCGATGGTATTTGCCATTTTTGCTACGATGAATTTATTCATTAAGTGGCACATAGAATTTCTCCAAGCAGAACTCTCTAATTCATTGAAATCGATTCGTTTTCAAGTGATCAATGGCAAATGAATAACTTTTTTCAGATCTTCTAAGAACAATTAAAGACCCAGAGAAACCTCAGACCTTGGAAGACCTAGATGTAGTCTACGAGGATTGTGTGAGTGTAGCTCAGGGGAAACCTACCGACTCCTACATTATTAGAGTTGAGTTCAACCCAACTGTACCTCACTGCTCCCTCGCAACCCTTATTGGACTCTGCATAAGAGTTAAATTAGAGCGCAATCTTTTGGCATCATTCAAGTTGGATATATTTATTAAGAAAGGAGCACATTCAACCGAAGATGAAAGTACGTTTTTACCCTACGATGTTCTCTGAAAGTTTCGTTGATGTTGAAAAACAATGTGTTTATTTTCACAGTTAATAAACAAATCAACGATAAAGAGAGGATTGCTGCTGCCATGGAGAATCCAAACCTGAGCGATCTGGTGGAAAAATGTATCAAAGAGGACGAGTGACGGGATTTTCTTTTTATACTTTCTGGTTAAGGTGTTCTATTGTTGTAAAAAAAAATTACAGAAAGAGGGAAAAATATTCGGTATTTGTCAGGAATATCAAAAATTCGGTTTTACCCTTTTAACAAATTTTCAGAGGTGTTTTAAAAAATTTTTTTTTTGGCTAATATGGGTAGAATTTAATGAAAAAAATATGGCCTCCTTCCAGGCAGTTAGCTGATGGCTAATTTTCTAGCAACGATTTTCGTCATTTATTTCTAGAATTTTTCGCAAAATTTCAGAAGAAAGGACAAAATTTATTGGTCGAAACGGTACAACATGTTCTTCTTAGTGGAAAAAATGAAAATTAAGTTTCCAGTCAATGGATTATTTGAAGGTGATTTCTTGTACGTTGGAGCCCGATCAAAAGTATATGATTCCGTGATAAAAGTGAACGCGGGGATAAGAAACAATACGTAAGAATATCGATTCTCATGTTATGATATTTTATTAGTTCATTCTGAAATTATTTCCTTGATTTCTTCTTTTTTTGTTTCTTAGATTTCTTCTCCTTCTTCCTAGCTCTGAGGGCAGAACAAATACTCCGCCACCAACGTTGTATCTTTTTTGAGGCAATATTTTTTGCCATGGCCTCCAGTTTCGATTGTATTTCTAACAATCTCGACTCCTCTTGTTCATTGAAACAGGAATCGTACAAATGTGATTGTTCCTCAACTTTTTCCTGATAAATTATTATGTTCAAATGATAAGAAATGGATGCAGACAAGAATTGATTATCTTTACGGTCGACATTACTTGTAATTGACTATTCTTTTTCTCTAGATCATTCAAGATTGTCAAAAGTTCAGCAACAATTTGATTTCTTTCACCAATTTCTGCGTCATATCGACTCAGTATTGAGAAAAGCTTCGACGACATCTTGGCCCTTCATTGAACAATACGGTCAATGATTATTTATTTACGTGGAAAATGCTTCTCTTACCTTCTTTGAAACATCTCTTGCTCTAATTTATGAGTGCTCGATTGAAAATTCTGGAATTTATTCCGTGCAATACCACAAATCTCTCGCAAATCATTCTTGTGGTCTTCAGATTGTTTATACTCGTTAATTTGGGTACGCTCAAATTTTATTCTGTATATATTAGTTGGAAATAAATGGTTTTTGTACAATAAATTAATGGTTAATGTTGCTGGAGATTTTTTATTCTTAATTTCAAACCTTTTAGTGAACTGTAAAATTTTGATTAACTCTTGACTGCCATACCTCACCTAATGACTAATTAGTCGACATAAACGCTGATACCATCCTATATATTATTTTTCTAGTCCGCGATTTTTCATCACATTCAAAAAGAAAACAGTTTGAGTTATTGATTAATTTACCTGATGATTTCAGCATCTTCCAGAAATTTATTTTCTATTCGAGATACCAATTGACAGTTTCGCAGATAATTACCATAGATTCTATCGATAATTCCATGATTGAGTTCCCTTTGACAATCGATAGTGGCTGTGAGTGCTGTAAGAAATTATTCCCGGTCGAAAAATTTCGATTAGAAACTCTATTAAATCCATTTTATTAGAGAGGAATTTTCTTTCATTATTATTGAATTACGGAAAGTACGTATTACTGGTTAATTTTTCTTGTATCTCCTTATTCTCATGCCACAGTGTAGTATAAAAATCTTTCTTCTTTTTATCCTCAATTGGAGTGGTCCGTAGTCTGAGTAGGGCATGTTCAACTAAATAAATCAAGTGTCTCAAGAAAATCCAACTTCTATCCGTTTTTTTCTCCTCGGGCACCACTCCAATATCTGTGACAAGATCTTCAAGTACATTTTGAATATTGGAAATGATTGTTTCTACGATTTTATCAGCAATTTCCACCATTTAATTGGTCGTTATTTGGATATTTGAACAAATGAAAGAGATTTTATTCAGAATCGAATATTCCATTTGCAAATTTTGAAGTGATAGTAAATTTCCAGGAATGAAATTTTTCTAGTCAATTTGTTTTTAACAATTGCAGACCCAATCTACATGACGAGAATTTTTCAAATATATTTGTGCATATTTCCAAATTTCAAATATTTATCATAGACAATGTGAGAGAAAATTTTTAGTCTTACAGGAAAGTGAGAATATAGTCATAATCAGCCAAAAAAATTCTTACTCATTATTATATTTGATCTTGCAACAAAGGTTCAATATTGTTTTAATCTAAGGTAGGTATTTCCGTTTTCACTGCAATTAAAAAAAATGATTAATTAAAATGAGGTTAAGAAGATATGGAAACCCATAAAAATCGTAACTAACACATATATCTTTATTTTAACTAATAAATTATCACTCGTCAATCACCAATACAGCCAGTCAATTTGGTACAAATCCACTCCTCAATCACTTTCATCCTTCATTTTTACTAGAATACGCAGATCTGATCTCCATAGATAAGAGAGCCAGAAAAACAAAATACTTGATATAAAAAAGCGAAAATACTTGTTAGAACCCAAATCTCGCACGTTCTCGTGCCCTCGTTCGAGCATTATACCACACGTCATCCTCGTGGGAACGATAATGTTCTCTCTCTCGGGCCCTATCAGTAAAAAAACAAAAAAAAAAACAAAAATAAGGTCTACTTATTAAGAGACCATGCTACTCTCCATAAGAATTGAAATATCGATCATTTTTTTTCAATTTGGAAAATTTGATAAGCGACATTTTAAAGATTTTCACAAATTAACATGAATTAACAAATAAAACTTCAAATAAATTTTGTTGTAAACCTAAAACCCGACAAGAAGGTTCTTCTTTTTCTCAAAAATGACATTTTTCTAATCATATTTTTTGTACCATCACAAATCCGAACTGTGGGGCATCAATTTTTTCTCTCATCCAAACAAGATTTTGTAACTTCCCCGCAAGGAAAAAAGGTAAAATTAAGGAGTTGAATAATTAAAAAAGAAAAATTTGATTTCCACATGTTGAAAATTTTCAGGAATTACGAAAATTTTAATCCGCGGCCTTAAATTCGCCGTTTAAAAAATCTTTAAGACTTGTGTAGCATACTTATAGAAGGCCTGAGAATTGTGGAAAAAAGCATTTTACAATAAATGTAAAATGAGATCGAAATTTCCATTCAAATAGCCAGTCACATAGTCACTTAAGAACTGATCCATATTTTTGGCTTATTAATGTACCTTTCAAATTGCCACTGCCCATTTTTTCCATTCCCCTTGCGCTTATTTTTCTCTTCACTGTCATGGTTCTTGGAACATTTTTTTGAATAACAATAATTCTCATTCTCCTTATCCTCATTAGCTTCATAATTGTTTCCGTGTTTCTTCTCCACGAAATTCTCCTTGGGTTCTCCCTTGGGAGTTCCGTATTTCTTCGACGATTTAAAATTATTTCTGTCCCCATTTTTATACTCTCTCCTATCCTCTTCCGAAGAATTCTCAACAGAATTCTCCGCAACGTATTCATTCGAATTCTTCGATTGCTTATATTTCTTCTTTGATCTCGCCTCATTATTATCGTTATTTCTTCCATTTTCTGGAGAATAAAAATCGTTTTGCTCATCGGATTCTTCGGTGAATTCTCGATTATTAGATTTGGACTTGTTAAAATCATTTTTCTGACTATTTTTATAAGAATCCTCCCGAGAGTGTTTCTTCTTTCGATATTCTTCGGATTTTCCATTTTTCTTTCCCGGGTTATCGTTTTTTCTATACCTATTATTCTTAGGAATTTGAGTGCTTTCAATTTCTGCGGATACTATATCACTAGTTTCTCCAGAAGTCGAATTCACATCTCGTCTACCAAATTTCTTATTTCTTTCGTTGAAAATTGTCGAGCGTACTTTGCAGCTATCAATCGATATTGATCGTTGATCCAATACTTGCTGTATTTTTTCACCGTTACTATACGTGTTGCGAATCAGGCAAATGCTACGGTAGAGTTTTCTCCGCATTTCCCCCATAAAGCTCGATACACGATCAAAAAATGAGGAAACCATTCGATTAATCTTTAGGTCAATATGTTCGATTAGTTGTTTCATACCGATATCATCATCAGATTGAAATTCATTCACAAGGTATCTAACTGTACTCTCCAGTCCAATAATTTCGAAAATTCCCGAATTTTCGTTGCAGACATTTCCGTGCCTTGATCTCTCGTCTTCATCGAGTAATGAGCATAAAGTGTCCAGAGATAATTTCAGCCTTTGAAGGGAGTTCTTCAAGTATCTCATGTTGAGATTTTGATCGGTTTCTTCAATCAAGTTCTCCAAAATATCGTCATGTCTTGTATGTGTCATGTGATCTCGATTTATTGCCCTTTGGTCCATTGCGTGGGCATTTTTAGATCCATATAACGACTCTGAATCAATTTCAATGGTAACATCTCCAGAAACATCAGTTGGCGCTTCCTCGAGCGCTTCGAATGCTGTTGCCGGTGTCATTCTAACATTGGGAGGTGGAAATTGAGTATTTCCGGTGCCAACAACGCAACCAATGCCAAAACCAATAGCAGCCGCTAGGCAACAAGCTGCGAAGATGGTCAAGTACGGGGGAATCTGAACAAAGAAACGAATTTCATTAGTGTTGAGTTTGCTTGGGTTGGAGTATGCTATGTTGTGGAAAAATTATGAGATTTTTGGGGAAAATGGAGAGCATGAGAGGCTCATGATGTATCCGGGAATCCATTTTTTCCTTAATTAATGATGCGTTTTGAGGTTGCATGGAGCAAAAAAATACGATTTATATGGTATGATTTGGCTAAATTTTGAAGAACGGAAGTTTGGATTTTTCAATTATTGAGGATTTTGTGTAAGTGTTGTGGGATTCCTCGGCTGTGATAAAAAATGCGACATGAGGATTAATCAAGAACTTCGAAAAGTTCAAAAAATTCGAAACATACTATTGAATGAAAACTTTGTCATAATTCTCCAAGCGCCAGGGATTATATTATTTGTAACGAAATTGCATAGGGTCCAAAGCGCGCTTATAGAATGTCTATAAATGTAAATTCAATGGGTTCATCAAAATGTCAAACAAATTATGGGCCCTGGGTTCAGTGCGACATTTTTCTATATATTTTCACTGAGACAAAACGAGACAGCAATAATTAGCAATTATTCTAAAAATGCCATCGATTTTTCCAAGAAATGGGAAGACGTTGGTGGCACATCTGGAGAACATTTGCCGTTATCTTTCCACACAAACAAAAATTCAAATTAATCCTACCTTTAAATCCCATTCTTGCTACCGAAATGTTGAACAATTTCTTCGAAAATCAGTTCTACAGAAACTAAAAAAATACCTCGAGGCACTTGCTCAATTTGCGTTTCGTTCATTATACGATTCTGTCATCGCTCCATGCACTATAAATAGTCATAAAAAACTACGTCACCCTTGGAATGGTTTGTTCAGGACTTTGAACAATTGTTGTTTCTCCTTTATCACTATCAGTGATCACCGAAACGCCATCAGAGTCGTCATCACGTGTTTCTGACGGATCAATAAAGTTCTCCAAAGTTGATGGATCAATTTCCTCAATTACCTACCAAAGAAAAGTGAAAAAATATGTCAGACGAGTTGCAATGTAGTGAAGCTCTCGAGAAAATCCAATTTCTTGATTTTAAGTACCTCACGTGCTTGCTCTACAACAGCATCTGCAGGATTGTCCTCGATAGAGTCATGGGGTTTTTCCTCAACAGCTCCTGGAATATCTTTTTTCTCCTGTTCATCATGGATTATAGTCCACTCATCCCATGAGCAAGAGTCCTGTGTTTCCTCCATAGCCTTCGGAATTTCACTTTTTCCGTCTTCCATTTAAAGCTGAAAATAATCATTAGCACTTATTTAACAATAAAACACTTTTATCCTCTCATTGGACCACATAAACAATTGTTCAACGCTCATGTACTGCCACTAAATAACTTAACTCAATAACTCACCTAAACTGAAGAATTTAGTGTTTCACATCAATACGGCACTCGCGAAGCGCAGTAAATGCGGAGATTAACGATTTATTTTTAAGACTATTTGGGATTTTTTGTGACGAGTCGACGAGACGCGCCAGTCATCTCACCTGGCTGCGGCAAAGTTGACAACAAAGGAGTTGAAATTTGCACACTTTTTGGGGGTAATTCTATTTGGAGGTGGACTCGGACTTTTATTGGAAATGGACTTGATGTCGCTCGTGTCAGCTGTTTTCAGGAGCATTGAAAATGGCCCATGGAGAAACATCACGTGGGCTAGGTCGTTAGGTGGCAAAGTTTGAAATAAGGAGATGGTGGATACACTGTTTTTGAAGATAATGCACAAATATTCTCCTTTTTCCAATCATTGTGTTTATGAAAAATTCGTTGGATGGAAATTTTTGAACCCATTTTTATTTGATTTTTTTGAGAAAAAAAGCATTCAAAAGTATTAACCGCTTAAGGTACTTCTTCAACGTTGTCGTTATGAAAAAACCACATGTAACAAACAATTGGAAAAATTCCAAGGCACTCTTCTATGCCCATTTTTTAAATATACGTCATCAAAGATTGCTGATTGTAGATACGGAATGAAATGACTTTTGATGCTATATATTGCAATAAAAAAGCGTGAAAGCCGCTTCCAAATTTTGAGAATTATATTGAGCCATGCCCAAGAATATATCATCTAGATTTAGTGACTCGAATCATTGTAAAATTATTCGCTTTTTTCTTCATGAAGCTGATGATGGGAAAGCAGGAATAATTCTCAAAAATATTCCATAATTTGTTAATTTAGCCGATGTGCTACCGCATGTTTGGACGATTTATTGATTAATACAGAAAAATTGAATGCTTTTTCTCGAGCCAAAGAGAGCTGTTTCAACATATTGATTGATTCTGTATTGCAATACCAGTTAGTGATACCACTCTTAAAAAAATCTTTGCTTAAGAATTGTTTTGGGGCTCATTCATTCACGAAAAATCATAGAAATGAAGTTGGAAACAAACAATCTTGCGTGCTGCGGAATAAAATGGTATGTAAACTCTTTGAAAAAAATTAATACAGAACAATACTCGTTTAAAGTCTAAGTGAATATCTTAGCTGAAAATTGTGGCACTTAATATATAATAAAAATATTTTTAAAAGTACAATGGCTTTCCTTTTTTCACAACAAAATAAGCTTCTATGAATCACCAAGTGAATATTCCTCTTCAACTCGAGGAAGAGCGGCTATTACTTTTCGAAAATCTGATTAGGTTAGTTGGACAATTTTCATGATAGTCTTGTTGCGGAAACTAAGCGGCATAAAAAATTGTTATTACCATTTGACGAATTTTCTTATCTTTCGAGATATTTTGCCCCAGTGAGCCCTCCAGTGATTTTCCCCCTCCCTTACAACCGTTCGATTCCCAACTAAAAACAATAAACACCCCATAAAATGCAGCGATGACTCCAAGAGAATATTAATTAATTTATTTATTTAAAAATGAAGTATAAAGTGGGTGTGATCACTTAAACATAAACCTAGGGAACAAACTCAGGATTTTTCCTCAGAATAACGAATCCCTCCATGATGGGTGTAAGCGGAATATACTCTTCGGTAGCCAATTCAGCTCTCTCTCCATAAGCCAGCAAGACAGGTGTCGTGTGTGTTTGGAAGCCAGTAATGGTCTTGGGCTTTCCAGCTTGGCCAACCACATCAACTGCAATTCCCACTCTAACTGGCACAGGTAAGGGATTAAGTTCCTCATCAAAAGTCACAAGCATCCTGGGCTGCATGGCAGCTGCCAAAGTATACAGGAGGTAATGCGACCTCCCCAGAATGATATTCTTGACATCCAAGAATCCGATCAACGTGGCTAGTAGTCCTGCCAAAGCAACAGGACTCAGCAGTTGTCGATCACTATGATAGGGAGATAGAGTCAAGGTCCCCTTCCCCAAATGCGTCAATCCCTGAGCTATTCTCACCATGAACAAATTATTTGGATCCTTCGCATGGAACTGAGCCAATTGCCTCAGCATAGCAGCCAATCTGGCATTATTAGTTCCGGCTCCAACCAATCCCATTGCAAAAATGGCATTATGTGCCACTTCGGGATCACTATCGTGAGAGAACTTGGACAGAGTATCCACAATATTCGGTTTGGGATTCGACACAGAGATGAGCCCTAGAGCAAGTGGTACAGATCGCCGGATGACAGGTTCACAGTATCTCAAAAGATGTCCAAAAGTCCTGTAGGCCATCTCAGCACCGATCTCCTCACCCATGGATATCAATGCAATTCCCAAAACTGCAATAGCCTGTTTCGAGCTCAAGTCCTTCTCCTTTTCTTTCTTATCCTTATCGTCTTTATCCTTAGACTCTTTCTTGTCCTTCTCTTTCTCTTTCTCCTTCTCTTTTTCCTTCTCCTCCTTCTTGTCCTTGGAGTCCTTCTGACTACGATCGGACTTTTCGTCCTTTTCCGAGGTAGGTTCATAATGTTCTGAGCAAATGTGCAGAAGATGCTGAATTTTGAGAACGTTGCCAGTACCAGCGTAAGCGCAGACCTCCACTAGAGTTGTGGACATGGATCTAAATGGTTCGGGAACGACCTCGAGAGCAGCTATGATTGCTTCAGCAGCTTCCTGCTTGCCTAAGAAGCACAGAGCAAGGCCCAGAGGTAGGAATCGAGCATAAGTATCTTTTAATTCCGACTCTGATTTCTCCATGAGGCAATCCATGATACTGGTAGTTACGAATTCATTGCAAAAACCAACTGACACCATTCCAAGGGCTAGACCAGCCACTCCAATAACTTCCCAACTGGATTTGGGATCGGTCAAAACTGGAGCTAATAAGGTGAGAACAGCCTCACGATTGGATCCAGCGTAGGCCAGGCCCAGTCCAACTATTGCACCAATTCTCATAGTGTTACTGTTGTGGAGGACGTAGTCCGAGAGAAGTGCCAAGGCTGGATCGCACTCGTTTCTCACTCCGCAGTTGACTATTCCACAAGCTAGAAGGGCTCCGGACTTGATGTAATCCTCTGAGGAATAGAGATACTTGTCGATTGGGGTCAAACCTCCGTCTACGTCCCACAAAAGAACCAGACCAAGGGATGCAGTGGCGGAGAGCATACCGTGCTCCTTGTTCTTGTACAGCCATTTATTACCGTCTTCGATCAACAGCTTATCGTGACCGAATGCAGAGTTGACGAAACCGTTCACGAAGGATGCTGCCAGATTTTGACGAGCCGAGTCAACCTGCGCAAAAGTTGGACAAAAAACACGTGTTATTAATTGACAATGGGTAATAAGATGATTTTATATCCCCAATGTAATGTCAATATATTCATATATTGTCTATTATTTGCTCATAATCGTAAATTTAATTTCATAATACAAATTTCATCATAAGAATTTTTAATTCTTTCCACTAAATTATAATAATTGACTATCTTTCTTAATTAAAAGCTCAAGGGTACGGGCCCTAAGTACTTCACCACTGAAGTCTCCTTTGAGGATTACAAACCTGCCCTCCACCGAACGGGGGTCGAGAATTCTCAAGATGGGACTTGTAGACATCCTCTGGAGTCTTAGGTTCCATAATATCAAGTTCTCGAGCCAGATTGAGGAAATGGTTGTTCAGATGAGAGTTGGACATGATTTCAACGAGGTCATCATAGTCCGCAGTGTACTCCGGAAGTTCCAGAAAAATCTGTTGTCTGCCCAACATGAAAGCTAGTTGTTTCTGCATTGAAAGGTCCGTACAACTGAGGAAGATATATCCAACAAGATTGCGGTCATTAACCTGCATAGCGAGGCGTAGGGCCTGAGGGTACTGGCGGAATTCTAGGTATAGTTTTCCGGCAGCTCTTAGCAAAGTACGGTTTTCAGGATCAGCCACATAGGGCACACAGCTTGTGAGATACAGGCAGACTCTCTGATAAGCACTCTCGTCGACATATTGCTCCAAGAGATCAAGTCGCTCGATCTCCATGAGAAGATCACAGGCTTCGGTTTCAGCATTGTGTTTCATATTGTAGGGAACAATCTCTTGGACAAGAGTTATAAGCTTCTCCGTGTTAGCTTTAGCCTCTTCACCTCCACTAACCTCATCCCATTCTGCTGCTAGTTCACCGGACAAGTGTCTGACGTACTCGTGGCCCCATTCACCTTCATAGAGTGTAATAAAGCATTACATTTTGTGGTCGCATAATTGGAACTTACAAGTTATCATACCGCCCACTGAATTTTCGAATGCTCAATTAAATGTCGGTCTCATGTATTATTCGATGACAATTTTTAAACCATTGCAAGAAACCAACAGAAATTGAGTTTCTCTTGTTATTATGAAAAGAAAGTGCAATGTATTGCAACATTCTAGAACAGATCCAAATTAGCAGGTTAACTACTGTACTAAATCAGAACATTACAGAAAAATTAAAATAATAAATTTGAAAATAAAAACCCAAAATCATAGATTTTCACGACGTTTCAAGTACTTCACGGCATTCTTTCGTCAGAAATTTTGTTGTCTGGTAATAGCAATGAAAAACTAACATTTGAAATCGTAATTAATGAATGATTAATCTATCAATTAATAAATTAATCGATAAAGATAAGAATATTTCTGTTACTTCATTCAAAAATCGTGTTTCATCAATTTTTTGCAAGCATTTTTGGCTAAAGAATAATAATTCCATGAGTCACACTTGTGTCCCATTCTTTTCCATAATTGTGGGTTCAAGTTTTTCTCCATTGTATCTATGAAAAAGTACCCTTGGAGAAGCATGGCTTTCAAAGAATTATAATGAATGCTATTTTTCCCGTTTGTCTCACCTAACTCAGAGGTAGAACCCATCAGACGATATTTCAGGCATTCTCGACCCTCGCCCATGGTCATGGCTAGAACTGAAATAATATCTGCACAGAGTTCATGTGACTTTTTGTCATCCAGCTTGTCGTAGATGGATTTCATTGTATCGTAATGAGGACGCATGAACTTAAGGGGTTTCGGTACACTTGTCATTGACGTCGTGGATTCCCGAATCTTTGTGCGGAGTGCTTCGAGTGCTGGATAGTGACGCTTTTTGTCTGGATCCTGGAGACGCTCCACGAAAGTGTCCAGCTCCTCTTGCAGAAGCTTGTCCTCTTCGGACTAAAAAGTGGGCATCAATGGGAAAATCATTACTGAGAATTCACAAAGTTAGAGAGCGACAAGAATAGGTTTTGTTCCAATATTTTCTCGCAAAATATCTATTAGTTACCCATTAGCTGGTATTGAAATGGATATTTTTCATTCTACTATCAATAATTAAGGGGATGAAAATCTTTTATGTAAAAAGATAGTTAGAGTGGAAATAAATTATATTAGTTACTTACTTAAAATTTAGAACTCTTTCTGATGAATTAAATAACAATTTATGTCTCAACATTGTAAAACAGCCCGATTCAAAATGGAATGATAACGGTGAAAGGTGAAAATATTCATGCTATTCAGCCCTATATTAATAAAAAACTTTGGCGAATATGCATCAATAAAATTCTTACAAATACTTCTATTATAACCGTTAGTTTTCAATCAATTTCGAGGAACTTGAGTGGACCTACAGAGGCATCCCCAGAGGCTTAATTCCCCATAAATCCATAGTCAATCTCTCTCATCGAAAAAACTATTCCCAAAAGCCACTAATAACTCATCCCAAAGCCTTAAAATTCCAACTCACCAGGTCATTCTTTTCCTCCTCTTTGGTGGTTTTCACGTCCTTGGCTATCTTGGCCTCGGCCTTTGTGCTCTCCGGCATTTTTTCACTCAATTAATACTCAATAATCTCTCAATTTCCAAATAATACCCCCTGCAAAACTGACAAGAATCCCGTCAATGTGAAGGAGGTTAGAAAATCTCCGAGTTTGCGAGTCACTGTGCAATGCCCTCTATCGGTGTTCCACGAACCCCTAATATAACTTTTCTCCTGGTCTCATTAGCCAATGAGCACCCCCCGCCAATACAGCACAAAGTATTCGCTCCACGAAGGGGATTTGAAAAATTTCACAATGTATATAAATGATTCGCAGTGACCAAAGCTGAATGGCATATCCTGCAACATGTCTTGAGACAGGTTTTACAATCTAAAGCCAGAGTTATATATAAATTCTGGGCCACCATTACGATGAGCACGGCAATAAGGTTCCACACTGGTTTTCTACCGAATTTTCCTTTAGCAATTTAGGAAAAATTATGAAAACGTTGCATTGCTATACTAGTGTTCTGAACGTACAGGATGCAATCCATATCGTCGCCCTAGGTGCGTCGAAAACTCCTATTCGATAATAATGTGACAATTCTAAACTATATGCTGAATTTTACGTACCATAAGACCGAAAATTACAAAATTCAATATACTATATCTAGAAACCATGCCAATTTTCCAGTAATATATGTGAGTCAGTAATTTCCTGAAAAATTTGTTATATATTTATTTATTTTTCAAGGTCTATTTCACCTGAAAATTCAAACAAAATGGGAACTGCAAAGAACTTCCGGTTTTGTCCCCGAAAATTTCAGTTGAAGAATTTGCACATTAACATCAATAGTATTATAAATCATCATCAATCATCATCAAAATATACAGTCTAATACGTTTCCCGCAATGTACATTGAAAACACTACGCAAATCAACACGTGGACCGTGGCGCCACGGAATCTCCCCGAACACTCCAATCTCCTCACACCCCGGCCCACACAGGCATATCCCTCGAGCCTAGTGTTAGGAGTCAACTTCATGCGAGTGTGCGTGCGTGTGATCCCCCGAGTGCTTGTGATTGGTGTCGTTGAGGGTTTGGAGATGGCTGCGTGAGGCTCCCAAGTTTTACAGTGCAACCCCCCCTCCCAACAATTGATCGCTGTATTCTTCATCTCTCAACGTCCCCCAAGGATCTACCTGGATCAATCTGAATCCCCAAATGGCCCAAATTTTCAATCATTGATTGGACCAAGCTGAATGATAACAGCAATGACGCGCCGCCTCAACTTACAATCACTAAAGTCAGTTAACTGTGTTGAACAGTCAGAACAGTGTGAATGCAATGGATCGGTAATTGAACGAAATTCCAACTGATTGGATATTGTGGCCAATTGTTTTCCACAATATTTCTTTTCCTCGAAAATGGATAAATAAAGAGGTGAAAACTGAAGAGATTAGCGCGCCGGGTGTTTTCGAGTGGGTTGAGCGTCAAGAGACTAAGAGCTGACAGCAGCCTTGGCGAGGTTTTTGAAAATATTGCTACGGGGGATTTTTCATTTGTGGGATTTAATGAGAATATGGCAACTCATAGTGGTAATGATACGGCCGCCACTGCTGGGGGTAGCACTGTTCCATCGACCTCGTCACCTACACCCATGATGATGTCCTCGTCTGATGGCACTGGTGTTGATTTTAGACGGGCACATGGACAAAATCAGGGACAAATTGGACAGAAAAATAATTTTGAGCCGTTGGACAAGAGCTGCTCCAATACTTTAAAGGTGATTTGTTCTGTTTTTTTTTCCAACGGATTCATACATGCATTTTCATGCATCTTTTAATCAATAGAGTTGCACTATTCAATGGTATTTTCCATGAGTATTCCAATGGTATTTCCATTCATTTGATACCAATCTCAGCCAATAGAATTGCAACATTTGACGTCATTTTGCGTAGCCCATACGTCATTTAACTTATAACTGCTGATAATTATATTGCTAATGTTTTATATTGTCGTATGGAGCATATTTTAGTCGAGTGATCTCTCTTTAAAATTAACAGATTAGTCTTGTGCTGTGCTGCAGTTGTTATGCTGAAACTTGGATCGCAATATGATCATCATATAGAGTACCACCAGAGCTTCCAAACTATTAAGTTTCTTTTAGATCAACCAAGAGAAGTCAAAGTTTCCAGATCTAAAAATCATGAGCACAAAACGTGAGTGATTTATCTGGAAAATTTGAGAAGGTCATGCATTGGCAGAAAAAAATTCTCATTAATGATTGGGAAGCTTGGGTGGTTTTTTAGAAGCTTCGAAATTAGGTTTCTTTGAAATATTAATTTTAATTCTGGCCAATGAATTTGCACTATGAGACGAGACTAGTTTTGCAAGTTTAGCAATTTACTCAAATTAGTTAATTCTAATCCACTCATTCTCAATCTAAATTCGATTACTCACACGTATGACTCTGTCACTATCAATGGAGGTTATATCGAAAAACTTTGAAGGAATTTCTCAGGACAAATTTTCACTGTGTGAAAGTTACCCTATCCATTTCTTCGCCATCAAATTTTTTTCTTTCATTTCACGATGCATTTCATGTGAATAATTCTTATAAAATACAGGAGCCTGAAAGAATTAAATCGTTGGAAAAACATAATTCAATTTCTATCATGTTGCAAAATTTGAAAGAAACAAACTGATTCGAGAATTACTGAGGAAGTACCCTAGTGAGATAATTTCGGTCTAACTGTTGTTTCATGTCCTTTTGTTGTTCTCGGCTTTCTGGGAAGGAACGAGATAATGAACGCACACTAATCAACAATTGAATAGAATGAAACAACTGATTGATATCACTAAAATAAAATCACACTTCATTGACATTAGTTGTAAAAGGTTAGATTTAGCTCCGTCTTCTAATACCACTATTTATTACTTCACGATAGGAAGTCAAATTCTCACTCCATGTGTGTGTGTGTGTGTTTTTATAGGAATTCCAATAGAAAAAAAATGAAAAAAAAAAGACAGGAAATGACAGTCGCCGTTGTGCTGTACATGCCCGGTTCTCATGTTCCATGCTTCCACTGCCACAGTTCCGTCAACTCTTTGCGTCCCTTGCAGTGCTGCTGTTTTAACTCAGCCTTGTACTCCACCGGAAGGACTCTTCGTCCTCCTTCCTCCCCGTTTCTCAAATTTTCGGCACTACATACTTGTTCTACGTCGCCATTTCTTTCGTAAATCAACATCCAGCTTAATGCTTATCTTGTCTAAACGTACATACTTCTTGATGTTGTCCCATTGATGAGCATTTTCTGACATTATATCCTTCGATTCTGATCTTCCATGGTCCGCCCGAAATGTATCGCAAAAAAAAAAAACAAATTTGGCTCAACTATTTCCTTCAAACTGCACTTCTTCATGTGATGCCATTTATATAACAGCTGAGCTGTTCGATCGAGCCCTCCTTTACGATATACCTCTCCTTTCTTCCTCGCATCCGCTTCACTTCAACATTACCTTACACCTTATCAATTCTGAATGCCTTCTTCCTTACCACTGTTATAGATAAGCTACTCTCTAGAACTATACTCCAACAGCTCTTTTGCCCACTCGGCATAACGCCTCTAGCAATGCCAATTCTATATACCATCTCGGATCATGTAATAAGCTATACTCCATATGAGTTGCCAAACAAGAGCTCAACCCCAATGGTACAGATACTTCATTCCAAACAGAACTCGGTCATCGTACATTTATTATTATTAAAAAAAAAATAATTGTTGAGAGTTAGTCTCTCTTATCTTATCCTACTTCAGAAATAAATTGCGTTCTTGTCCTGTATTATATTACGAACAAAATTTGTCATTATGCAATCTTTTGTTTACAGCGAAATCCGAAAATGGAACTTAGTAAGACAGACTTGCTGAAACTACTTGGCTATCTCGAGGGAGAATTGCAGGCTCGTGATATTGTGATTGCAGCTCTCAAGGTAATTAAAGATTAATTGAATTTTATGCTAGAGGTGGAAGGAGTTAAGTTTGATGGTGTTCTGATGATGGGAGAGGTAGTTAAGAGGCTTATGGCGAAATTTGTTGATTGGGTCAAAGAGGGGTTCCGTGAATTAATGATGGAGGATCAATTCCATTATCATTGCACTTTACAAAGCGATGATTAATCTTTAATAATTATGAAAAGAGGATTAATAGGTCACGGGTAGTGGCCAGTGATGTTAAGCCCCTCTGCGATGGTTTTCATACAGTTTGTTTTGTCGGTTACACTGAGAGAAAAATCTAGTTTTGCCGAATGAACGGTATTCAATGGTACAAGCCTGAACGATATCTTGTCCGAAGTTGAAGATACTGTTAATCGTTGATTCAGAAAAAAAGGAGCTTTCAATTTTCCAATTTGGAGCAACCATCTCTTTTTTTTTCTGTAATCATTGCGTACATATAAAATTTTCAACATCTACCAGAATATGTAAACTACTTGAGCAATTGGCATACTTGTGAAAACTGAATCCGAATCAATATCCCAAATATCGATATTTATCGACGCAAACACGATTACCAGCTTCCCGATTTTATCTGATCACGTAATAAATGGATCACGATTCAAAAATAAATTATGACGGATCAATAAACAATCGTCTTACCCCTTTCGGTTTTGACGATGTTTAGTTTTGTGTATGCCTTAAATAAGATTCTTCGCACAAGTATTTGTCTTAACGATAAAAGTGAAACAAGCTGGCGTTTAATGGCTATTGTGCGGTGCCTATGTCTGCATTCGTGGCAGAAGTCAAGATCTGGAACAGAATTTGATCATTAGACTCCAATGAGAATGATATTTGGATAATTTCATAGCAGAAATTTACAGGTTACCCTCCCCTGCCTGATCTTCAAACTCGTGACAATATATATTAATAAAACCTATATATAGTAAGAAGATATAGATTCAATAAATGGATATTAACATATATATATATATATATATATGCTGATGATTTATATGCTCATTTCTGGGGCCTAAAACCAACAGCGATCGAATTGCAAACTAATGGTTTTCCTTTTTTCAGTCAGAGAAGATGAAACATCTTCTAAATTCTCGATATCGGAGCGGCACTTCAGATCCCCACGTAGCTTTAGCACGAGACGTCGCAATTGTTGGTGGGGTCATGAGAAATGACAATAATCAAATTGAACAAGAGATCCCGAACCACTCACTTTTAATTGTCAAGCAGAAAATTTTGCAGAGGCGAGTCGTCAAGGTATTGGAGGACGCGGAAATCCGACACAGAGTGGTGAGTCTCATTAATAAATTACAGATATTCTGGGGAGATCGAAGGTGATGAAAACATGCTGCGAGTTCATCCAATTCTTTTTAAAACACTATTCAATCCATCTAGGAGCAGTTTGCAAAATGTAAATATACTTAATTGACCAATTCACATGGAAAACTAATTTTAAAGTGACCTCCCATACATGGGGCTGGACGAAGCATCAATGAATTTTTGAGAATTTCTGCCTTATCATTCAGTTCATCGATATCGATGGATATAAAAAAATACCATATTTTTGCGTTCCTTTACAGATTAATGCTTCAGGATTTTTTTAAACAATTATTGTGCATTCTCTCTATTTTTTTGTTAATATATCTTCGCAAAATTAAGAAAACAAATTTTGATAATATATCATCACATCTTTCTTTATTCCAACTAATTAAAGTTTTCTCAATGACAATGACGCAAATAATCATCATAATTACAGGTAATTAAAGAATTAGAAGAAGAAAAACGTAAGCATGAGCACGACACAGCTCAGGGTGATGACATAACGTACGGCCTTGAAAAAGAGCGTACGAGACTGAAAAAAGAATTGGAATTAGAGAGACAGGAAAAGAAACGATTGGAGATGGAATTGAAGAAGGAGAGTGTTGCCCTTGAGATGGAGAAAAGTAGACAGAAGCAAATTGTTTTGCTTCTTCTAGCAGAGCGCAAAAAAATCATAATGAAGTACATTGAAGAGCGTAAGCGTTCCGAGGATCTGGCCCAAATATTGAGTGAGGAGAAGGTTAGAATTGACTCTATGGCGGAAGGATTGGAGGAGGAGAGTAAAAAGTCACTTCAGATGGAGGCAGAATTGGAGAAACAGTTAGCGCAATTCGATATGGAGCGACAGCAGTATCGACAGGCATTATCAAAGGAGGAGAAGAAATCAAAAGATCTTGAGACAGAATTAGAGAGAATGAAGGGAGAATTAGAGTCGTGGAAGAGTGGTGCTGCGATACGTGGAGCCATGAGAGCTCCCTTGAGTGCCACACCACCACCACCACCTGCCAAACCAGCTAATCTAGCCTCTATGCCCACCCTGAGACCCGCTGGGGTGGCTACCCAAGCACGTTAGTATTCATTGTCACTTTAAAGGAGTACGGCTATTCATTGATTCCCAACATTAGAAGCATTTCATTTATGAGAGTTAACATTAATAGAAATCTGTGGAAATTTTCCATTGGTCACTGGCTTGAGACAGTTGATATGAACTAAACAATAATCCGGCCGATATAGGCTTTTCTTTGTGTGCAAATACTAAACAAATTGACAGAATGCGAGGGCGACACTGGGCGGGCGGCATCAAAAACTCCAATAGACATTGATTATCGCGTGAAAAATTCCCAGGCATCTTTATGTTCCTGCTTTTTAAGGCAATAATAGGATAAAAAAAATTAGATGGTCAGCTATTGCAGCCAACACAGATTGGAAACAAAGCAAAAAATAGGACATTAACTTTCATGTGTTGTAACATTTCTTGGTTCTCAATTTCTGTTGGTTACATGTTTCAAATTTCTCACTTTACATATCTCGAAAATAGTGTTGCATGAGTCCTTTGAGTGCTGGAGATTGTTCCTCAAAGGGCTCAGCGGAATATGATTGAACTTTTGTGCCTTTAACACATTGCAAAATTTGTTACATACAGCGAGGGAGTTTGTACGAGGAGATTGTACTAAATTTATATGAGAATTTGTGATCATTCTATTCGTTATTGTTCAATAAAAATATTAAGTAAAAAAAAAAGGAACTACATAGTGGCGTGCGATGTGTGTCTCCAACGGGGACACGCATAAAACTTCCCGATAGCTACATTACTCACACGGCTGTATCACCAGCTTCAAAATTTGTATCTCCTCTGATCAAACAAATGGATGGGTTGACACTGACATTTTCAAATAGGATGTTTTATGGCAAAATTTTTTAAAATGCAATTGTACAAAGCACGCACAGTTATATCGGTCTAAGTAGTGTTTTTCAATACAGGATCGATGCTTTAACCGGTCGATACTGAACTCTTCGATTCCATTCCATCGGAAAACACTAGGCCCAAGTCATAGAAATATTTTTGGGTAGAAGTTGAGAGGTATTTTCTCTCCAGATGCCGCATATGTAACTTTGCAAGCATGGTTCTATGGAAATCTTATAGGATTTTCCTCCAGGAATCGTACAGAATTTCCTATGGTTATACAACATTTTCGTTACAGGCAATCTCTAAGACTAAAGTTTAAATATTGGAAATATCATTTTTGCAGTGAAAGGAGCACCCGTTCTAGGTACAGGCACCCCAATGGTCAGCAGTAAAGTCGTCCAACCAACCGCGACAGTCTCCAGTGTGCCAGTGAGTGGACCAAGTGAGTATTCACCCTCATTTGAAATTCAATTGCCTCTGAAATGACACGGTCGAATAGAACCTACCCGAGATAAATGAAAACGCACATATTCAATAACTTGGAAACTACTAAATCTGAATTATGATTACGCTTTCAATGCTATACCGTGGTCCTTTTCATTCCACCCTCCATTGGATTTCAATCTGAAACGATTAACTTTTATGAAGACTCTTTTTTAGTGAGCTTAACCAGATAATTGCTGGGCAGCTTATGATGGGCATGGCAGAATTTCAACTTCGGGTAAAAAAGAGAAATGAATAATCTCGCTATTGAACATAAGTCCAAGAATGTTGAACCTGTCACTAAAAAACAACGAATTTAAGACATTGCACATTAGTGATTATCCATTTCGATGGAAAATGTTGCGCTTTTATAATGAAATAAAAATTAAGATTGCCGAATAATTTGTGATAAGCACCTGATCTCAATTTTCTATCACACATCTCAGTCCATTGAAAAAAAATTGGCATACTCACCGGTTCACTAGCCGATTTATCAATCAAAAAATATATCATTAAACAATTACGATGAAAGTCTCTAAGTAGAAGAAAGGCAGAGACAAGCAGAAATAAATCCAAATAATAATAATAAATTATGTAGTCTCGGTTTTAATAATAACAGTAGATTTATTCGCACATCAACGTCGAATGATTGTGAATATTATCATTTACTTTTTCGCTGTTTCCTTGTGCATCGGGAATTATCGATAATTTGAAAGGAGCACCAAATCTCAATTTAAACAGTTTTGAACGTGAACTAGTGTTCTCCAAAAAATCAAATTTCTCATATGTAGTGAAATGCTATCTGAAATGTGAGGCAGAAGCAAATGTATCAATTATCACAGCGAACCTCGGCTCAAAAAATTCGACATTTTTCAGTTTTTCAATTAGTTTCCAATAAAACCACAGGTTGAAGTGAATTGGACACTCAATCAATAACTCTGTGTGTATTTAATCGATTCAAATACTTCTTTATATAAAAGATGGTAGATGGAGACGCTTTCTGCTCCGATCTGGATTCGATTAGTCGATCGGTATGTTTGATACCCGTTAAGTGCTAACCAGGAATAACCTACTATGTCGTATGGCCGTTCGATGGGGGCGGGCAGGGGCACCGATGTTAAGTAAAAAATTGAAATTCTATACAATTGGAGGTGACATAATAAATTTGGTGATACCTGCTACAAGAAAAAGAAGGATTTTCGAAAAAAATTGTTTTCACTGTTTGAACCAGCCTGAAAGCCTGAAATGAAGTAGGAAAACCTGATTTTTGACGCTCACCTTTTCAACTTATATATTTAGCTTCTTTCCTCCATCTGTGCATCGCTATAAGAGATATGAAATGTCTACGCATCATATCAGTCGGTTTTATGGAAAATTTCCATCTAGAACGAATTTGAAAATTTCCCTACATGTACTGTGCAACTAATACTAATTGTGTCGTGATATATTGAGACGAATCTTATTAGAGGAATACAGCGATTCTCTGAAGAGTTGGCTGTTTCATAAATCTTGAGAATGTTAAAAATTGCTAGATTCAGATATCTCTAAACAATGGACGATTTTGAAAACTGAATAGAATAATAATAATTTGAAAGGTTTAGGAAACCTTGCGATACTTTGAGCAGTTGCGAGATATTTAAATCTGAGATTAAAAGTTCTCAATAATTATATGACTTCAAAATATTATGAAATTATATGAGTTAAATAAAATGTGGATCGTTTTCAAATTTTCATTTCCAAAAACAAAAAAAAATTAGTAAATTTTTAAATATCTGAAGAATTTGAAAAATTCCACAATCGCACAAAATAAAGTTCCCTTAAAGTATCACGTCTACTGTCTGTATATCTCCAAAATTTTAGTTTAAATTTTATCGGTCCCTTCATTTTATTTCTCTGATATTTTTGTTTCAGCAACTGGTATTGCCCGCTCAGTGACACCGCGCCAAGTAATGCGAGGTGTGACGTACGGTTCAGCTGTCGCTCCAACGTCTATCGCGCCAGTAGTGTCACCTCCAGTGGCTGGCACTATCGCAAATGATAGTAGTTCAGTCACTCCATCACAGCCACCAGCACCCCCAGGACCAGCAGTGGCTGGCAACGTAACTGCTGGTCTCCAGATAGCTGGTGATACCAATGCACCAGCGTCCGAGCCCCAGGTAATTCATCAACAATTTTCCTCTCGATCTACGTTAATTTAATTGTTACGAATTCTCCTCAATTTTTACAATTATTTCATTTCGATGAGGAAAAGGTAATATGGGATATTCCACAAAATTAGTGACCAAAATTTCGCTTTCAAAAATTCCTCATAGTTATTTCCTTCGTTTCACCTATAAGAGAGTATACCGAGCGCCAATGAATCGCTTTGTATGTTATCAATAAGAAATCACAGAAGAAGAGACATGAACGTTATAGAGACTGGAAATTGTAAGACAAAACTATAATGGTTTACTAATTTCAATGATTTCAAAGATTTCACCGAAA
Organism: Asobara japonica; assembly: GCA_026005395.1. Lineage (NCBI taxonomy): Eukaryota > Metazoa > Arthropoda > Insecta > Hymenoptera > Braconidae > Asobara > Asobara japonica. The sequence continues at coordinate 7,005,275 of BQMI01000334.1, forward strand.
TTTCGAAATCTTCACAATTTTCGAAAGATTTAAAATTAAAAAGGAAAAAAAAGAATTTCAAGATTTGAAAAGATACTGAAAACATAAAAGATGAAAAAAATTTAGTTAATTAACAAAAAAAAATATAGAAGTTTGGAAAATCCCACCAATTTAAATTTACAAATTTTGAGATTTGAACGAATTCACACGGTTGCAAGAATCAATGAATATATTTCTTTTTAAGGTAACGAAATTTGTTGCAAGCCTTTTTAATAAAATCATGTCTTTGTATGTTTTATTTTGCATATTTTTGTTCTCTGTTTTATGAGTAACACTGATAAGACGATTTGACTCCGTGGGCGAATTCAACGAATCTGAAAATACATAAGAAACCAAATAGAGGTAATATTTAATGGGAAATTATTACGTTATCCTCAAGTATAGTGAAAAAAATCGCAAAATGAATATTTAATACCCATTCCACCCCTTTTGCTAGTTTTTGTTTTGGCCTATTTCATATTTTTTACAAACATAAAACTCAGAAACTTTCTCATTGGAAACATACTCGAAAATTCAGCGCTGTGCTATGTAGAACATAGATTCCAAATTGAGGAATGTTACAACAAATGAAAATGCATGTCTTTATTTTGTTCAACAGCTGACAATTTCCAATCACTTTTTCGATAGGAATTTTCCCAAATATTTGAAAAAAAGCTGGTCAACGGGCTGAACGACAATTAAAATTTTTTTTGCTCTTCACTATGATATACTGGCCTTTATATGAGGAATTCGACCTCTTTACACAAAAGTACATACACCACTATTAATCGAGTGATCATTTTCCCCGAGCTATATATATATATATATATGCTTTTTGCTTCAAATTAATTGAATGAACTAGAAAAAAAATGCTGATTTTTTCGGCTACACTATTTGGTGGAATAACTCGTATAGAATTGCATGTCTCTGTTCCTTACACATCTGGCATCTGTATTAATGCACGGAAGAGCCAGTCTTCCGAATTTTACTCTAAATGTATCTAAAAATGTATCTAAAAAACATTTTCCTCTCTGTGATGATTTTTTTGTCTGTAAAATCACTGGGATTACATCACGAGCGGGAGTTTACATGAATATGCATAAGTTGATGTGCAGAAAAATGAGTAAATAGTTGAAACACATGGTACGGGAATTAATTTCCAGCTTTTTAAATTTTTATTTCTAGCTACTGAATTCAGCATTTGAGTAAAGCCGAATAAGTGATATTTTTAGAGTTGAGGGAAAAATAAATTATGAGATATGCTCGTAGAAAAATGGTAGCAATTCACAATAATCTGAAGACCCCAAATTTTGGCTGTATTTTAGAGTATATATTTTGGCCATGCCCAATCGACAATTGACTAACACTTACCCTTGAAATAATTTTCATGGCTTTTATACGAATTTATCAGTTTTGTTTTACTGCTAACCTGATCAAATACGATATTGTTTACACCTGTTTATTATAGAAGGAACGGAAATTGCGTTCTATTCAACTGATTTTAATAAATAAAACATATTAATTTTCGTCATAAGGTCTGGAAAACTTGTCTCATGAAGATGAGGGTTGCAGAAGAAGTGGGAAACTGAGCAATCTTCTGAGTCAGAAAAGTCTTTCAGATCCGAATGTTGAAAATTTCTTTTTTTGTGTGACATTGTCGAAACATACTGGTTGATTTGTCGGAAAAACTTTACACATATTCGGACACTCAAAAGAAGCTTAATGAGTATAACAGCAGCATGGAACTCGCCCGAGAACTAGTTAGTTTTGAGGACATTCGTAAGGCCTCACATAAACACCTTCGTATATTATAACTAGGGGATATTGCGGAGGCATGGATTTTCTAGTGGTTTATAAGACTTTATTTTCTGTAATGAAATAGTTCAAAAGTATTGAAAGATGGGGAAAAAAGTTTGAAACAAAAAATGTCGCTTGTATCAAACTAGACAGATTAAGTGGTATAAAGTTTTTGGCCGACTGTCATAGTTTAGGTGCTAGCATTGATGGAAATCGAGTGAGTGGCCTCACTGCGCGCACTCATCTTTTATGTGCACCAAACTCCTGAACTGTGCTAGCAATGAACAAAATATTATACTACCAAATATCTCCCTTGTTATATCAGCTACATCTTTCACTTGAAACTTTTTTTCGTATCTCTAAGCGGTTTTTCACTATCATCGCATATCGTCAATGTCAAGAATTGAATTCACATATAAATCGCAAATCGCATGTTGGTGTTGCGATTAAAAAAAATCTTTTGAGTGTTAAAATTTCCGATTTTTTTTTAATACAATCAAACATGCGATATTTACTACACGATGAATGAGTCATGAAGTATTCTACAAACGTTTTACGGAGCCCAATTTTTAAAAAAATGGTTGATTTAATTGAATCGATTGAGTAGAACACAAGGTATGTACAGAATGCATAGCTTGTTTTTTCAGACTGAAAACTGATAAGGGAAATTTTCGGGAAATTACGGAAATTTTCAAAGGCTTAGTTAGTCATTTGTAGATCAAGCATGGCGTACCTGAAATAAAAACACTTCGTTAAGTTTGTGAGGCTGAAAATTGCAATAATCTGCAAATTTGCTTTTTAACGATCCATATGTTCTCATGTTTTCCATGATCGTTTTTTAATGTACGCAACAGCAAGTCAGATTCGATATCTTTGAAACATGGCAAAATTTTCCGCATAACATTTACTGAGTACCTCAATATTGTATCTTGAAGCAACATCATTGTAGAAATATTTCCGGATTTAGTAAAAAAATATGTTTCACTTCTAACTTTTACCAATTGCTGGATAGATGCGACATAATTGTTTATTTATACTTGATATTATATTAGACCTTTTCTAGTCTTATTGTTCACTATTATTGCGATAACAAGTGAGTACTTATGACCATTGTATTCAACTTTTCTTTTCTCTTTCATTTATCTTTCGTTGATCGTTATTTCAACTAATATTGATTTGTGTTTCATTACAAAATTGGTCAATTATCTAATGTCATATTATTTAAGATGTTTCTTACACTTGCAGTCTCATTTACAATTAGAAATAGAGAGACCAAATATTTTTTCCACTATTTTTTTCATTATAAATATTTCTGGTCAATGAGACTGCACTTGTAAAACTTATTTATTCTTTATTATTCTACGTAAAACATTAGATGATCCAAAGATGCTTTCAATACACCACGAGACACTGCAATCACTGCAAAAAAAAACAAAACGAAAAGTTATTTGTAAAAAAACCTGAAATTATTATTTTTTTTTCTCAAAATTTTTTCTCAACAATTTGCAAAATTTACTTATTGTACATAGGACGTATTATTTAGTATGTATCAAATTAATTCCTTAATTAAATATTCGTATGCAACTACTCACTTCCGTGCTTTATTTACACAATTTCCCTGCTTGACCTTTTATGTGCCCAGACAAACTTATATTCAAGGTATATTGACAGGTTGAGGAATCACGTGAATATTGGTAGATTCAGTGGACAGAGTGCACTCTATGTTGTCATTTTTTCTACTTAATCATATGGATTTAGTAACTGAGGGATAATTCATTAAAAAACTACCAACGAAACAAATGTCCTACCGTAAAAAATTATCAGAGGACAATTTATTAAATTAGGGCGAATGCTCGATTAGTTATAAAATGTATTTAAATGAGTGAACCTTGCAACTGTTCTTTTCCGATTGTCGATGCGGCTCAATCTATCTTGTGTGTCAGTTCAACTCTAGGTGACACAATTAATTATTGAAACTAGGTCAAATGTGATTAATATTTTATGGCATAATGACCTGAACTACTGTAATCAGTTTTGATTTTTATCAATAAATTTGTGAACCTATATGATGAGAGCTTCAACCTATCAATATACCTGAAACACAGCGAGAGACAAGAACAATGCATAAACCAGGGAAACAACTGCACCTATGGGACGGTATGCTCTGGAAAATATCAGTGTTGAGAGGAAGTTTTATTATTTCACTGCTTCGTTGTATTTATTTTATTTATTCATTTTTTCTTTTAATCCACAATACCTTCGACAAACAAATGGCTCTCATATCTGTGCTATGCATCCACGTACACCACTTGTTCAAGCTAAAGAGGTTCAACAAACAGACGACAATACGAATAATAAACAGCGACGGGTATATCAGGCCTGATATATCCGTGGGATTTCAACGGGAATACGTCTATGATTTTTTATTTCATACGTTTTTAGAACCTATGAGCATTCTTGGTGCTCTGTCAATAAGTGAAAAATTGGAAACTTTTGGGATGATGTAGAGATTATAGAGGTACAGAACTTTGGAATATATTGTCGGGATTGTTGAGAACTCGCTTTACGGAAGGTTTTGGGAAAAAACGGACGTCTTAGTGATGGTTTTAATAATGAATTGAACTAATGATATTTGACCATATTAATAGTTCCAAAGCCTACATGTTATTCGTTCATAAAATATTCCATATTATACCAAGATTGTAGAGTGGTACATCTCGCTTGAAACTATGGCAAACATATCGTACAATCTGTTTGACAATATAACATTTCGATTTATCAAACTATAAAATCACATTAAAGCAGGACTCCGTTAATATCGCGCTCACCGGGGAATGGGGGTAGCCGATTCCGAGAACGCACTGCTATTCTTTATCCCCACCGCGCTCTGACGCCAAGCCTAGTAGGGTGAGGGGAAGCTTGAGCGATGACTGATGGATGTGTGGGGAAGGCGTCATTAAGGTTGTTCGATCACGCTAATCAATGAGGAAAATAAAAGGGCCTTGCCTTGCGATCGCCCGGACAAAAAGACACTGGAAAAGGCTCGTATTTTTGACGTTGTACAGTTGCTTCACTTTCGTGCTCGCAATGTGCACAGATATACCAGTCACATCGATACGACCACATAAGTAAATATCAATAAAAAAATGAGAACGATTGCGACACAAATATGAGAACCTGAAACGTGCTAATCGGAAAGACAAACTTTAGGATCTTGTGACCCGAGTACCGGTAATGTAGGGCCCGATAAAAATCACAGCATTTGATCAGTATTTTTTGCTCTTTTGTCTCAAAATAGGTATGAAAAACTATACCCTTTTTCTGTAGCTTTATTCTCTATCGACCCCTAAAATTTCATTGTCACAGGCCCATTGTTCAGCGTTTTCTAAAGTTTTATGACATTCCATACAAACGTAGGAATAAGACTTAAAAATATGTTTACGGGGATAAAATTTCGAGAGTCAATAAATTATAATGCTATGGACAAGTCGTACATTTTTCCCCGCCAATGGAACTAAAAAATTTGTTGAGAAGATAATGTGTTCAAATCAGCTACAACTCACTCACCATTTCACATAATTCCCGCGTTTGAGCCAACTTTGCTCTTCTCGGCTCATTCAGTCGCGGCCCCCAGAAACCAAAGTTATCAATCTTCAAAAATCATTGCTGGATACAAGGTGGCGGATGGATTCAATGTTTTTCATTGTATTCCATGTCAGAGCCTGTATTTGAAAAAAAAAAGAAGAGTCGCGACTCCATTTGAGCCTATGTCAGATCAGCCCAACTTCAAAAATCTCAAATCCAAGGCGATCACTAGCTAATATTCGGAACTTTAAATATAGAAAAAATTGTTGCGAAAACCGCTCACGATCGAACAACCTTCAAGGGGCGCGATATTAACAGACACGGTAATATTGTGGCAAATTGTGCAACAAACAGGTTCAAGATCAAAGTTCCTCTGGAAATATGGCGAAAAGTGACGTAATCGGTTCAAGTTTTTACTATTTTTGACACAATCTGAAACTCTGACATTTTTTCAATACATTTTTGGTCAGCCTCCCTCATACTTCATCTAATGAACAATATCCACGAAATTTGAGAATAAATCCATTGTAAATTAAGTACTTGACACAAGTAAATACATATTTCACAAAATACCTACTTTAAAGTACCTACTTTTCTCAATGTAAAAGAGTAAATTCGTTGGCTTTACTTGGTTGATGGTTATTACATGGGCTTGGTTATTGGACACTGCAGGACAACATACTGAAAATGATTATTGAAAAATAAAGAAATAATGATTAATGCGATGCACATTGTGGCTATGATGTGTTACTTTCCCAGACGACGGATAAGCGTGTGATAACGAACGAGGGAAAAGGCGGAACAGTGGCGTCGACTGCAGCAATGCAGGGGGGAATTAAACCATCATTTCATGGAGCACCTGGACAGGGGGCGAAAAAGCCACTAGTGCCGCGTGGAATGCCACCACCGGTACCACCCAATAAACCCGTTGTACCCCCGAAAAAGGAGGCAGCTTACATGAGACGTCCTGAGGCCAATCAGCCACTTCAAGATACCATGAAAATTAATAAACAAGGCAACTGTCAAAATCAAGGGCTCACGTCACAGCCACTACAGACGTCTTCACCCATTCCCACTCATCAGCAGATCACTGATGAGGTAAATTATTAGGAGCTCAAGTTTCTATCCAGCAATCGATTGTCTTGAGAATTTCATGAATGCAAGTTATTCGGGGCTTTGGAGTAAATATAATTTACCCCAAACCAAATTATAACTTCGGAACAGTGCTAATTTTTCAGCCAGAAAATTAATAAATTATATGCACCGGAGATATAAAAATGCTGATGTGTAAACGAAATATCTGGTAAACTGTTGCAACGAGCAACAGCAATGTTATATAGTTTCGAATTTCCGTTAAAACAATTCACTATGGCGCAAAAATGCATATTTTTAATGAAGAAGGGGACAAAATTTGTGCCCAGACTCGGTTGCTTTTATCTCTCTCGAATTACCTCACGTCAAATGGTGAACATCTAATATATATGTATCGAATTTACAATAAGCTCAATAGTCCACTAAATTTGTTATTCAATTAAAAAAAAATTATCTACGCTTTGATGCAATTTATTTAGCATATACAATCGAGATTCCGTCACAGCCCCATTCTGTAGAAAAGGGAAATCCTCACTGCACGTTGGCGATTGCGCAGCATGGATCTGACCGTTTCGTTACATAGCGTTACGCGTCGGTTCTTGGGCCATGTCGAGGTTTTTTCGTAGGGGGCTAATCTGTACCTCTCCGTACGCAGAAACCTCAGGCCACATACTGCAGCGTTATGGAAAGTGCACTGTATGATAATTGACCAAAAGCATTGTATCGATTTCATTTTGTCGAATGTCTAATTGCATTTTGAAGGATTCGTAAATCAGTCTGCAGAAGAAACATAAGATATTTGAGTGTGGTCTCTATTTCTGACAATTATTGTTTGGGCATCCGCACTCACAAAATATAGCAAATAACAGGATAAATATTAGTTGGGGGCGGGGGTGACCCATTGGGGCCACACAGAAAACTCATCGACATACTTATTATCACCACTTGAGATTCTTCATTCATCATATTCTCATTTTTCAATTATGGTGCATCCAATATTCTGCAAATTTTTTTTGGTACAGAATTCAATTCTAGATAAAGAAAAATATAGTCGGCCTACACTGTTTTATAATATCTCTTGGCGAAAAAATTCTCGAGGTCGAAAAAGTACTCGAACATGGAGTACAGTGACCTTATCTGATTTTGGTGTGGATAAAAGACAAATGAACGACAAACGATTGTTCCGTCACTATGAAAAAATGTTGTTCAGACTGTCGTTCTGGGGATTGTTTACTCGCGTCTTTGCCTGCTCTTGGCTGCGCCTCGAGCGCAAACTCGGCGCGAGTAAAAATCCCCAGAATGACAGTCTGGAAATATACTATTTTTCAGCAGTCATTCATCAGTTTTGCGTTCCTCTCGGTTCATTTCTCCGAGCACTAATGAATTTGATCAATTTCCAACAAATACGGGATCTCGGACAAATACATTCCGGTCGAAGAACTTCTAGTATATTTCGATACAAGTGCGATGGGGTGTTCACGAGTGCCAAGTTGACGGCGCGAGGCGAAGCCGAGCGCTGCCAATCGCACGAGCTGGAACACTCCGTCGCACGTGTGTCGAACGATAGTTTTTGACAGTGATGTTACGTTCTACGAGTGCCGAAATAGTTACTTTTCGTTTACTAGTTAAAAAAAAGTAACTTTTCGGCACGAGCTGAACGTAGCAGCAATGTCGCAAAAGTATTTAAATATAAAACATTAAGATGTCCAATAATGCAAAGATAGAAATACCTGCCTCTCAAATTCCTCATCCATGCAAAATCTAGGGTTTATAGACTCGAATTAAAATGGCGGTTTACGCTGAATTCAGGAAGGTCATTTCTTTATAGCTTGTTAAAAGTCGGATTATCTCTACAACAAGGAATTTTACGAGACATTGTCGAGAGAGCGCTTTAATGAAAAGTTTTCATAGAAAATTCTCCACAAAAACTGACCCATAAAACCACTCATTTTCAAGATAATTCACAGTCAATGAAACTATTATAGAATCAACATAGCCATAAAAAAAATGAGGCTGGAGCGGAGGAAGGACAACAAAACTATTGTGAAATTTGTACATACAAAAACCAGTTTTGAAAATTCTGTCCGGACAAATATAATGAGAAATATTTTATATATATTTTATACCTATCTATTATCTTTACCTATCATCCTGTAACTTTGCGATAGAATTTTTTATACCGTCCCCCCTTCCCTGCCTTACTCCTCCAATCTCACGTACCCAAGAATCGAACTTCAAGTTTCATCATATCACCAAGGCATTATTGTAGTTTGTAAACCTCCAGAAACCCCCTGTACTACGATGGCGGGCCGCAATATGATGAACCCCACCCCCCTGCGTTGGGTTAGGTACCCGCCCGGCCTTGCGGTCTCATTTGATGAGTACCGCCGATCGCTTACACGGAATGTTCCTGCTATCATTCGAAATACATGAGAAAATATTTTATCATGTGAAGCATTCTGCGGAGGCCGGGCGCGACCCTTAGGATGTGTATCGGTGTGTGTGTGTTTTGTCACACTGCTTCTCTTACAATTCAAATTCTCTAACGTCTACGGATATCTATATTCATGATAATTTACATTCAATGAAAGTATCAAAATTAACGTAATCCGATGAGATTCTTGAATTTGCATGTTAAAGAAACGAACTACTGAGAGATAACGTCCCGATGAGAGGACTGTGATTTTCCACTTGACAAAACTAATTTCCGGTACCAGGAACCCACTTCCAGTTGTATGTATTGATTTTTCAAAGCCAGAAGTATGCTTTTACGATAAAAACTGTGGACATACTTTTACGAAGCATTTTACTCGATATCTGGTTGAGTCATTCAACCAAACTGAATTATCAAATGCATTATGCAATGAGAAATGAGTCTGGCTGTCTAATAACACCATAATCTCCTGCTCAATTCCAAGATAAACGTCTCGACCATGGGAAATCATTAAAATAAAGCGTGATAAAAGGGTGCAATTATCTTTTGCCAAATAGAGAGAAAAATTACGTGGAAAGTTGCATTCGTGAGTGGAATGCCAGTGATGACCAAATTCCGGAAAGTAGCGTAAAAATTACGGAACGCGACTGAATTTTCGCAATCATCTTTTTCAATTTCTATTAGTTATAATCAATTCCCACTTGCATTCCGTTTATCTCTATCTATGTTGTAAAACGCATCAACAAAAATTTTAATTAAAACCACTTTTTCAAACGATTTTGCAGGCAAAACCACGCTGATCCGCTGGCGATTGACCATAATTTCTGGATTGAACGTGAATTATCCTGGATTGAATAACGAAAGCATTGCCGATCCAGTTGTCCACTCTCTACTATCACGCACTTGATTGGTTAATTAATTGTACATTGCAAAACTGTTCGACGCAGATTAACAGGAGAAGAAAAAAAAAATTGAATATTTACGTTCGCTATCATCACTGCCGCCTCAATTCTTGGATGATGATAAATATGTGCAATTTATATTGTAAAAGTGTTCGAAGGTGGTAATCTCTGCGAGAACGTAGAACTGATGCTTAATTGCAATAGTCGCATAGCAACATTATAAATACTCAAAAGTACTTGAACCATCACTGATCTCGAATTTAATGATACAAGGGATGAGAGGAAAAGTTTATAATACAAATATCGAGGAGAAATTTCAGTCAGGCTCCTCCATATTTGCTTGTAGATGTCATTGACATCATTATAGTTGTTTAAGAGTGATTGTAAAAACGTGAGGGTGTCAGGAAGATATTTTTGCCAGAAATATTTTACTGATTAGTTTTAATTTATGCAATGGAAAGCATTGATAAGTGCGAAATGAATCATGACATACATAATTTCATCTAAGTTAGAAAAATCTCCATGACACCCTTCGTGGGAAAAATATACTTGATTCTAGTACTGGTCAAAAGTTTGGCTTGATTTTCTTCATTTTGAAAGTCTACATAATTTTCCAAAATTCGTGCTCCAAATGAAGCAATCATGAATTTCAAGCATTCATGTCGATCTAAGTCTCTTTTGGCTCGGCGTAGGGTCTCTGGTGAATAACTCAAGAACTAAGAAAGATAGCGGAATTTGTATTTAAACAAAATTGTAGATCTCACTGTAGGCTACAAAAAAGGTTTATATCAAAAGGTTCTCCCTAGGTCCCTCAGGATTTAGATATATTTATCAACAACTTACACTACGTCAAATGAGACTCAACAGCTGAAGAGACTTACGATAAATACATGAAAAATCCATTATTAGAGAAAAACAAATTAAATTAATATGGAAGAATAAATAAGGAAAGAATGTAGTTGCACTCAATAAGGCACATCACCCAAGTGTTTCGACCTGAGCAATTGTAATGAGTCACAAAAAATATCGATTGAGTTCAGTGGTAAAATCCGAGTTTTTACTGGATTTAACCGGAGTCAGCGGGAATTGTTCAAACACTATGTAGAATTCGAAAATAATGAAAATGAAGACAGTGCATAGTCAGTACTAAATTTTAGTATGTCAGAATAGTCGTCGCCTGATATTATAATGGACTTGATTCTAGTGTCTTTAAGTATTACATAGTTCACTGAGTTTAACTTCCAATATTTCTGTATTCATTCGATGGTAATTTTGCACTTTGTAAAAACCGTCAGTTTTTTTCATCATCATTCTAATACTTATGGTGGCATTTTCTATATGTGCTTTCTACATCAGTTTCTTTTTATATCATTGAATTATACCGGAGGAATACACAAGTTAAACTATGTTAATTATTACAGTAACATAAAATATACTAGAATCAAGGATAATATTATACTAAAATCTATAGTATTTCGCTATACTAAAATCTGGTAACGAATATACTAAAATCGAATACTACATTTCATCACTAGGCCGAAATTAAATTTTCTTGCCATTGAGAGTTTTTAGTGCGAGGTGAAGCCGAGGATTATAACCACAATTGCAAGAAAATTACTTTTCAGCCGAGTGACGAACGATAGTTTTTGTTATTGCGTCCCGAACCAGGGTTTTACGGCCGCGAAACGGCCATAAACGCTGCTTCAGGAACACAAGCACAAAATATATATATTTTTTTTTGTGTTAAGTTCACATTATCATGAGTCCTTTGATCTCTCACTTCACGAAAACTGAAAATGGTACAGTCTTCCAGAATAGCTGAGCCCTTATCTCCCAAGTTTCAGTAATGAAAAAACGTTAGAAGTAAAATGAAGTTCATCGACGCAAAACCAGAGATGTCAGGAGCGAATAAGGACGAAAATATATTAATCTGATTTTGCTCAATTTCAATCTGTCTGTTTTACAATAGGAAATTATTTCTTTTTATTGATAAAGGCTAATGGACAATAACAAAATCTGGTTTTGTTTGTCAATGAACAAAATTGACCATCAATTTCGACCTGCTCAGATCTTCTTGTATTATTTTGAAAATTTGTTTAGTAGATTATTCGTGACGGAACTCGACTCGCCAGATTGTGTTTAATTTAGTCACAACATATCCAAATATTACTAAAAGCCATAAGAAAATTCATGGAAAAATCAGAACAAGAGTTGGCATTCTTTTTATGAAATTCGTTACATTAAGTCATATCCGTCATGAATTTGTGCTTCTTGTCTGTGGTATTTATTCCAAATTTACTGCACTATACAAAAAAAAAAAAAAAAAAAAAAAAAAAAACAGTTTGATTCACCTCTTCAAATTTCCCGAGTTTTGGATCTGGGCATTTTTAGCGCACCTGGGGGTCGACCGTTAACCTGCGCCAGCTAAAAATCCCCAAATGCAGTTTCGTCAACATTTTTCTGCAGTGATTTTCACTTTATCCCGTTTGGGAAGTATGGAATACCAATTCCTAAACGAGAAATCGTGAGGGGCAGTGCGCAAAAGAAACGCTTTAATCCGTCGAGGGCAATTAAATCATAGGACACGAATTCATTCAGGATTGCTGCTGATTTCAATTGATTTGAGTGATTCGAGTAGGATTGCAGTGGAAATCCGATTGATTTAGCGCTGATTTTTTCCATATGTCAATTTCCACGAGAGACAGTTAACGATTATTTCAAATCCGACATTGATTAGAAAGCAGTCAAATTTTCATGGACTGAAATGGGTGACATTGACTGTCGTGTCACATCTCTAGGCAAAACCATTGGTATTGCATTAGTTCCAACTCTCCCCAAAAGGCTCTTCAATGTCCCACCGGAAAACACCTGCAACACAGATGAACATTTCATGATGTTCACTCCAACACCATGTAAATTTTCATTGTTCCGCAACTCTAAACGAGCCCCATAAACCCTCAAAAAGACCTAAAATTAAGCAATAAAGCACGACCGTAGTTTGTCCAACTGCTGTACTCGTACGCAAAATCCATTAAATGTAGACCATAAATCCACGAATGAATCGAACTAATTATACATAAAACAAAGTAAATAAATATAAGATATATGTAAATAAATCTATGTATCCCGTACACGTTCTCGATGTACCGAATTGACTAGGACCTGTAACTCAAATTGTAATAAAAAAAATCAAAGGAGGATTAAGCGAAAGGGGAAAAACTGTCGCCATCTGAAGAATAAGCAGAGAAATAAAGAAACAGTTGAAACAAAACCATAGTATCACGAATTAGTATTTCTTCAAGGCATGTATTTCATTATGGACATGTTCTTCGGTTCAGGCAATTTGTTTTGTTTTGTTTTGTGTTTTTTTTTAACTCGTTACCTGTAACACGTTGGTATTATATAGTCATATTTAAAAGATACCCTACCGTGGGTCATGAAAGAATGACAATTAAAGATGGCTCAAATGCATACATATACATGATGTATATCAAAACATGAAGTTCGATATCAGACTTCCTTTCATCATTAACAAAGTCCACAGAATATGAGCTCATCTGAAAATGTTCATATTGTTGTTTCATTACATTTGCATGTGGATTGTAAAAACTTGAGAAAATCTTGTTTATTTCCTGTAATGGTAGATTGCATTTGGAAGCGCGCTATATACTGATTTAATTGATATACACGTAAAGACAGTCTAATGATTAAGCCATGAAAATGTATAGCATCAATCTTTATCAAGGCCTCAAGACCGAATGCCGCTTCCATTCGGGCATCTTCCACATTTCTCGTTTAACAACTTGAAGCAGCATTCAATAAACAAATGAATAGGTGAATTGGTGTACAAGCAGAGAACGATACTAAAATTCTTCGTTGGACTCGTTCAATCGCGCCTGGAAATTGAGCGCGCGCACTTGGTACCTCTGTATTTCTGGTTGTAGTTGGCGGGTAAGACGCTGTGGCGCTCTACCTAGCCACATGAAATCAGTCCAAAGCATAGACGTATAAGAACGTATTCTTATACGTCTATGGTCCAAAATCCATCCCCAAAATTTCTTCCTCCCACACTCAGTCGGTACATATCACATAATCCTTAAATCCGCTTCGTGGACGGGTGAAAATTTCAGGGGTGTCTCGTAGCCCCCGCACCCCCCTTCGCTATCTCTTTTCATCGTCATAGCTATAGTAATAATTATTATTACGGAGCATTTAAACAGAGGGACAAACATATTTACAATTTCCAAATTAAGTTCAAATAATTTCATTCTAAAATACACAGATATAAATTTCCTAATCGGGTGCCATGTTCTAATTTACTAAAGCCTTATATACGTTCGTGCATCCTTATAGTCCGTGTCGTCCGTTTATGATCCCCTCTACTTCTCCATAAATACCATACACCTTCACAAATTCTCTACAAGTCCATCCACACACCTGAATAAGCTCATCTACCTACACCACAAGGTGCCACCAGGGTTGCCATATCTCCTGTATCACCACGATTTCTACAGTTTTTGCTAAATGTAAAATTTCCGGCTTTATACATTTTACATTCCATTCGAAATTGAATTAAATTGACTTCCGTTTCAATATTGTAAATCAAATTTTGGGAATATGTAACCATTAAAAATTACCGGCCTTTTTGAAAAAATATTTACTTATATGTTTTCTAAGGGATAGGCTTAATACGTTTATTTTGAAAATTAATTCGATTCAAATAAAATGGTTTTGAGAAAGATTTCAGACCCGCCATGTCGGCTAAATTCATAACTAGCAGGATTTTTATTTTTATTTCTGGTGGAACTTAACTGCGAAGAATGGCGAGAAAATGAGATATGGAGAATTTGAAAATTTACGGTGATTATAATATTATATTGTATTGTGCTAGTTTTAAGGGTTTTATTGCAAGAAACTTTGCTAATGGCTAGTGTCTAAACGCCAGGTAAGCGATCTAATATTTGATGGATATAGCCGATTATGCTAGATCAGACTAGGCCTGAAAAATGTTTCTCTATGATAAATATCCTTAGTAATCGCGATGACAGAAAAATTCCGTTAGCTTTTTCCAGAAATAGACATAATTTCACAGATAATAAGACTTTATTGCCATTTATAACCGGGGATTCATATAACTAACTCGTCATTCCTTCTTTATTTCGTCATTCGTTTATATTTTTCGAAGTCATCGGTCATGCAATCTCCACCACCGTCAAATGTCATTCGGGCAAGGCTATATATATATATATCACTTTCATTAATTTCAATTGTACAATATTGATGAGTCAAGTTATAGTAAAAACTTTTTCATATGCATTTACATTACTTTAGTAGGAATTTCAATTCTACCTAAAGTGAAAGCAATAAGAAAAAAATGGATGCTAAATTGTACAGAAAATAGTTTTATGAAATTTCTTTACTCCGATTGCCCTGTCGGAATTTTGTCAGAGTGAATTGATGGACCATTTCATTAAATATCCTTCATTCGCGGTATCTCTAGTTTTTTTATTTCATTCATTTTTAGTAGCCGTTTTTGTTATCTCTCCAGACAATTATTTTTTAATTTTTAGCTTTTCATAAGTATAGTTACCAAAGATGAACAAAAAAATTGTTTAATTGAATTATTCATCAAATCTGAAGTACTTATTTTTTCGCCGGAAATTGTCCATATTGTCATATAGCAATTTCTCTGCAATTTAATTTGTCTTACCTAAATTTTTCTTCTGCATTTTCTTTGTCAAGCTAATGTTTTCTCATTAGAATGCGTTTGAGCATGGCTTAGGGCCAAAGGATAGATTCCAAAAAAGAGAAGATTGCAAATTTGGAGTTATCTGGAGAATAAGCCGTCCAAAGAAATGGCAATATGGCAAAATTACACTTTTCAAACACAAATGTTGAATAGTATGTTCCTTTAAAACCATTTGTGAGTTTTAGTTTTTCAATAAAATCAGTAAAAATCGTTTTATTCACCTATGGAAATTATGAATCCAACAGTTTTTAAGTGGCTTAACTGGGGACACTCGTTGCGCTCACAAATTCCTCTATTTCCGCCACAAACTCCATTATATCTACAACTTCCAATTTCAAATTTGCCGCCTAGTGTGGGGCTGCCAACGGATTATACTCTACCGCTTCAGCCAATCCCAACTTGGCAACACTGTACCTGACACTCATGCAATGCCCGCACGCGCACACACCTACTCTCATACAATCCCCGTAAACCACTTGGCTCCCCCACCAAACTCGCTTCGAAAGCGCCTCGTTTCGACGTTTCGCCGATTGAGCTCGCGGTGAGTCTGGTCGGTAGGTGGGATTTGTCATTCGTCTGTGTTAGAGGGAATATCGTCAAGTCAGGCAGCAAGCACAGTCGGTATTACTCTTCGTTTTTTCTCTCCCCTCCCCCACTCGAAAATATCAAATACGTTCCTCTTTATTTTAACCCCCAAACGGTGGTGGTGGGACGACCTGTCAGCATCAAGACACTAGTTTCCAAGTTTCCAAGTGACATTGCGTTCGGAGAATTGGCGAGTGCCCGAGGCCAGCTCCGTCCGTAGGACGGCAAAAATTAACATTGAAAAAAAAGAGCACGAGACAGTGATACACCAGTGACCTGGCTTTTGTGACTTTAAAAAAAAAAAAAAAAAAACGAAAATTCATTGAAAAGAATAGTGTGATCTCACTCCTCTATTCCATCGGCGTGAATATCTCGTGTTATCAAGTTTATCACCGGCTCGTGTACACCGCATCGCTCCCTCAATTAGGTTTTATCGAGGACAAAAAGTAAAAAAAAGTCAACGATTATGGCGTTCAACGGCGACGGGCCACACTCCAAACGACAACGACTCGAGGAGGCGGCTCACAGAGTAAGTAAATTGCACATCGGCGCGCGTTAAGTTTTCAACGAAAAATTACTGAAACCCAGTGCAATTGAATGTCGTCAAGACAAGACTCATTAGTCCATGCAATTCCTCTATTCATTATGCCAATTCTCATTCTTTTACGCATCAATCAGTATGGGTTGGAGGTGGCCTTGAGGGGGAGATCCACGTGAATTGGAAGAAAAAAATGCCGTGTTTTCGAATGATGAGCGTACAGGCAGCATTGCTTATCTCGCGTCGCCATTTCTTTGGCGCCCCCTTTGCTTAGCTAATGGCCATGGGGGCCGGCTGAATCTCCGGTGCATTCTCCTCATAACGCCTTGGATTTTTGAAAAAAAGACATTGTTAAGGCACGCAATGTTTTAAGTGGACCACGTTTATGTGCTCTGATTCATTCAAACTCGGCAGAAACGTCGCCAGACTGTCTACTGTACATAAACGCCTAACCGTCGACGGCCTCGGCGTCTTTATTCGTCTCTGATTAAATACAACGAGCCCAGTATTCTCGAGTTGGAGATCCGACTAGCAGTTGCTTTCATGGAATGCCAATTCAAGTAGAGCCAATGGGGTAGAATGGACTCTTTTTGCTTATAACTCATTTTGAAATTGGTAAATAAGTAAAATTGGGATATTATCGACAACCTGTTATTCCTGCGTGGCAGCCGCTGCCCCAACGTTGCTCTTGTCATGGAGGTATATTGATTATTTCGCGAAGCCGGTCGTACACTGTCTGTACGGGGCGAAGGGGCAAAATGGGGTGATGTTAATCGGAAGATTTTCGGAGGTATACTTGGTAAAACATAGACATTTTGTAAGGAGTAGTGGAGATTTTGTTGGGGGAGATCGAAGGGAGCCTGACGGGTTTGATCATGCCATTTTTCACATATTTTTCCGATTAATCATGCGAAATGTCACTTAAGAGAAAAAGTGTTGCTTGAGTTTTGGCGGGGTTGCTGGATAAATCCAACTCTTTGGAATGTTGGTGATCGGTTATTAAGGGGGTTAATATATGCGGATGTTTGCATGGCAAGAACCATTTTCTCGATAATAGTTTATGTATCATATGATAGTGTGCATACTCGGCACATTGTACCGCCAATATCATCATGAAAATAAAGAAGAATAATGCGCGGAAAGAATTTCCGCACAAGATTATTTTTTCAGATAAAGTCCAATATCTAGTTAACAAATGGGTGGAAGAATAAAAATTTATTGTATCATAGTTTTAAGCGAATTCCCGGTTAGATAAGAAATTTTGGTTAGGTTTTATCTCGATATCTCATTCGCGACGACATATGTCAGAAATGATGTCAAAATGATAGGGATACCTGGAAAGGTGGAGATTTAATGGGATTTTTTTTTTTATTTTCGACGACAAAATTCTAATTTTTCCTATCCTCAAGTTAACAATTATATTAGGTAAAGTGGGAATTGCTGGGATATTTCAAACGACAAGATTTCGGGTATTCGAATCAATGACATATATTTTTATGATAACATTCACATTTTTTTCAATCAGCTGCCTATTTTTGACGTTAGTGTCCCTCAATAGACATGGAAAAATTAATGCA
Source organism: Asobara japonica (assembly GCA_026005395.1). Taxonomy (NCBI): domain Eukaryota; kingdom Metazoa; phylum Arthropoda; class Insecta; order Hymenoptera; family Braconidae; genus Asobara; species Asobara japonica. Next base: position 7,023,552 of record BQMI01000334.1, read on the forward strand.
CATAAATTCGATTGTGTGTATATATGAAAACCATTTCCCGAATTTCAAAGACGGTGATTTCATCATTTCTCAAAATTCATATATTAATACTCATGGAATTCATTTCCATAATATCCGCTCTTAATCTCTAATATTATTCTGAAATTCATCGCATGAAAATACAATTTTAGCATATTTGCGGCGAGTGAGCTGGCATTCTGAATTATGTGAACAGAAACTCATATCGCATCATCTAAGACCCATGGCGACTCAAACACAAAATATATGATTTAAAAATTTACATTTCGTCGATACATGTACAATGAAACGGGTGCAGGACTTTTTTGTACTTTGAGAATGCTAATTTGATGCGAACCAAATTTTGATTTTACACATACTCTCTCTAAAACACACGGTTTTCAATACGGTGATTCGAAAAATATTTATCAATCAATAACCGTCCACTTTTTATGCGAAATTTAACCAGAACTCTACACTCACTATATGCGCATAAATCAATATAGATCAAATGATTTTCTCATTCTACTGCTAGTCGCGACATCAGACACCTCGGGAGCCTGTGTTCCTCTTTGACTAAAAAAAATTGATCAAATTTTGTAATTGGATTAGTAAGAAAGTGCTAATCCCTTCCCTCAGTATCCTTACTCTATTTGATTTTCTCGCATAGCGACAAAAAATGTGAACGCTTTTTTGGGCCATTACAGCGGCTACCCCTCAAGTGATTCTCTCCGTCGATATACCCCATTAACTCAAAAATTAATTTACGAGGTATGATCCCGTTTACCCCCCCCCCTCCCCCCTACACACGTACGCCAAGTTTCGAGCCTAAAATATCGCCAGTTCAACCGTCAACTCGATCAGACAAATCACTCGGGGTTCCATTCCATTAGAACGTTTAATCTCATTGCCGGGTAAATTACAGGAATGCGTTAGCCATTGCTGGGTATTCTTAGGTATTTATAAATAAATTAATTGGCCGTAGGATGATACAATGCATGCGGCTTGTATGAACCATGAGGATTTCTATATTTAATGCTAACTACGGACGGAAATTAATTTAGCTGTAGATTTATAGTTAATCTTGAATGAAAATTTTTAATGGAAAATGTGGAGGAGTAACACGCTGCCAATTCACCTGATTTTATTCTCTCCTCGGCTTTACAGCTTTTCTAAGGCTTGTTTGAGTAAACGATCCACTCAATGGCCTTGCATTGGCTACCCCTGAAATAGAAAAAAAATGTATCATTGGGGAAAGCTGGGGATTTAGGGAGAAATGAGTGACGGGTGAAATGGGAACTTTTTTTTTGACATTCTTCCGTGCCCAAATGACCCCGAAGACAATCCATCATTTGATGAGCTATCAATACCTCCAGCCATTTCCTCTACACCATCTTTCAGCTTCAGTTTCATTACTCCATTTTTGAGGTAATGAGTGAGTAAAAATAATTACCCAATTCAAGGGGCCAATTTCTTGGCTCACAATTCAATTTAAATCTATTTTAGATAAATGATTTTTAAATGGCAAATTTGTCCATGAATAATGTAGTGTCACATTTTCTTCTACATTTCCGACAAACTGTTGAGCTGAGTAATCTGTTAGCGGGAAAATAATCACGCTATCGCGTCTTAGCCAATTAGTTATTGTGTGTCACAACTTGTGAAAAGAAAGATGGACAATGATTGGATGGTATGGAATAATTTGCTTCCTTTTTGTTTAGGCACCTCAGAATTTTAATTTTCGGTTAGATCGTACTTTATATTTTATTTATTTATTTATTTATTCAACGCCAAACGGCTTTATACAGTCTCAAATATAATAATGTAAGTAGATTAATATTGTGTTTTTGGAAAAATTCATCACATATTCTGTGAGATGTCAGGATATTTGGAAACTCCCGCCATCTATTGAATTGACGATGAAGTAGTTCCGATCTATTGTTCTAGAGATTTTTGGGAAATTAGAAACAAATTTCATAGTTTAAAAGAATCTAGGACTTCTAAAGTGTTTTTCATTATGAGAGCTCATGTGCAAGATGAAAATTCATTAATAAAAAAACCGAGTCTGTGGAATATATCGTAAAAAATGATACACTGTCCAATCAATGTAATAAACGTCTCTCGTAAATTTCAAAAAAAACATTCATCATCTATGTTTTTTGTGATGAAAATACCTCAAGATTTAAAAGACTTCATGCTGCCCCTATTTTTATTGTCGTGTTATCTTTTCGGAATAAATCAGTCGTGTTAGGAATTCCGGAGATTGCAATTACAAAATTTACGAGGCTGTGTCACCCACCCGAAAATATATCGTTCAACCTGCCCATGGACTAGAAGGCACATGCGCCGCAGGGATTCTTGGAGCTATTTGGCAGGAAGATAGGAAGTGCAGGTTGTAGGGAATTAAATGCGTGGCGCACGCGCATCATTGCACTTCCTCAATTGATATTTCTTTCCGCTATCCAATTATTCTGGCCGCTTATTGTTGATCATAATCATTTGTCTTGAGGGGCGCGGAGGGGGAGGGGGGGGGGGGGCGCAACACTCACTGAACCGCTCACTCAAGAAGTAACTAAATAACGAAATTGGAAACCATAAAATGCTGGAGAAATTGCTTCCGATTGTTGGTTTTTTTTATGCAAGCCAACTGAAAGTGAAAAGGAGCAATAGAGTACAAGTTTATCACTGCATTTCAGCTACGTAGAGAGAAAGAAAAGACTACCTACCAATTCATTAACTCAGAAATGCACAGAGTAATCGATTAAACGAGAAGACATATCTATTTATAGCAAAAAAGGGCTGTCTAAAAATAATAAATGGAAGATTCACTTTTTTTTCAGACATTGTTTTCTTTGTAGGCGGGACAAACAATGCGTTGTCAGTGAGCTTACTCTCCTTTTGAAGTTTAAAAACAGAACTTGAACATGGTTTCACATTGGAAGGCCGTTCATATTGTATGCTTCTCGTCTACCTTAGAAAATACCGTCTTTGTTAATTGCTAGTTTATCTACAAAATGAGCTATTTCACAGGACACATCCTAAGAACATATTTTTAGCATCATTGAATTTTGAAAGAGAACGCCCCGCGAATTCGCTTCTTAAATTTAGGTTGTTTTTTGCGTTTAATCTCTCCACTTAATCCTATTCAAGAAAGCGTCTGTACAAAAATAAACATGCTCAGAGTTGAAAGTCGTAAGACGATTCCTTATTAGTCTATCATAATTTATTTTTATAGGTGAGTTATTACTTCATCAGATAAAATTGTGAAGTTGATCGGTAATCGCCTTTGCGTCGAAAACTGTCGATATCTGGGATCTCGATACAAGTTTAGTTTTCAAAAGCATGACAATTATTTGGAGTAGTATGGAGTTTTGAGTTTTTAACATATTCTGTCCAGTGTTGAAAATTTTCTATGTACACGATAATTGCAGAAAAAAAAACCAAAGATCGTTGCTTCAAATTGAAAAAGTGAAAGCTCTCGGTTTTCCATAATCAATGATTAACAGTAGCTTCAGCTTCGGAAAAGATATTGCTACTTCACATTTCATGTCATAATTCAGCCCGCGAAACGCGTATTCGGGCTTGTGCCTAATGAAGGTATACATATAGGTCGAGCTTGAGGTGCGTCAATAGGAAGACCCAGGTTTGAATCTTTGCTGGACGATCAGCATTTTTCCTCCCTCAAAATTCTCAGTCTCTTCGAATTCTCCATTTCTTTTTTCCTAAGTATCAACTCATGCACTGCTGCATTTCCTATTAAAAAAATGACACAAAAATATACCTTGAAATATTCACAATGTTTTTTTTTTAAGTGTACAATAAACTATGCTGTAAATTTGTGAGAATTTAAGGAAAGAATGCACGTCTATAAACACTGCAGAACCATCCTAATAAAAAGCCGTACCATCTGTATACATTGGCAATTTTATTTCCTTCTCAACAGTAGGCACTAACATTTATAGAAGGCATACCCGAACGACACAACTTTGATAAAACCCCACAAACATTAATGCTCTCCATGATAGTTTGGACTTTGCTACTTGATAGGCTATACCAGTCTGAGTGTATCACACCATAACTCCTGCCCACCTAAAACAATGTGTCAGATGTATTTTGTAGTGTAAGATATCTGATTACACGGTGTCATTGTACTTTCACGAACGGTCTGTGTGATCTATGTGCATCTTATCATATCATTTTGTCTCTGCACGAGTTTGCACCGATGTCGTTATAGGTCAGATAAATTCTGAGGACCTGGGTCACGTTATGACTGAGTTCAGTTGATTTAACTGTAAGCTTATGCTCTGCAGATCGTGGATAATTTGTGCTCAAGGTAAATTGGATAATGTCGGATAAATTTAAGGTGACAGGGATGAATTTCGGGGATTTTTAAAAATCTAAATTACGAATTTTCTGGACCGCTTAAGCATATAGTCTTAGTTCTTATGAGTCATTTCACCCTGAGAATATCTGATTGGTCGGACTATGAGGGAATCCCCGGGTATTTTTTTTTTTTTTTTTGCAGGTAAAACTATAAATCTACAATAGCTGCTATTCCTTTGGCAAACACTGAATACATTCCGGACTCTAAAGGGCTTCATATCCATGCCCATGAATTATTATAATTGTTTTAATACACGTCTCGTTCAAAAACCCCATGGTTAAACTTTAGATGTGGAAGTTTGCACCAAATACTTTATTCGCTTCCGTAAATTGCCATTTTCGATTAATTCAAGAAGTAAATTTTCCCGCAAGCTGGGAAAACACCTGGGTTTTTTAAACGCGTTTTTTTTTTTAATGAGGCATGGCCAGTAACCTTCGCGGATCGGCGCGATCTCACGGGGTTTGAGGTTTGGTGAGATTTCTAAACGTCGATTTGAGCCGTTTGATTCCAGCTATTGATAGGATTTTTAATTCAAAGTCGTTTTTGAAAATCTCAAAGGAAGTTGATTAATAGTTTTGCTTCCCCTCATCCTTAGCCGCTGGATTTTAATTATTAAGTCGGAATTCGACATATCGAAAAGGTAAATTGGAGTCATTATTTCTACGCGTCAAGGCTGCAAAGAGCATCTAACATTGGAACAAGAGTGAATATAGTAATTCAGAACCATATAAAACCTTTAGTTACTATTCAAAATGGTAGTTTTTAACGACCGCAAATGTACAAAATCCATTCACGCAAAAATAATATTTGAGAGTGTCTTCAATTTTTCAAGCGGTATGGAAGATTAATAAAAACTATGTTGTTTCAGCTGGAATTTTTATTCCGCTTTTCTTTAAAACTTCATGTATTTAGCGTAGCAAAATGCTGTAATTTTATTTTTCTCCGAACAATTAAGCTTCATTTTATTCATTCATTATATTACACCACTTTTAGTTATAACATTCGGTATAATCGTTTTGTTTTCTTTCGCATATATACCAAGGCGAGTACTTGAATAATATCGAGTGACTTCAATTGCCACCTAAATTTTCGTCATGTAATACGATTTTTATTGAATATTTGAGGCAGTCCAGATGGTGGAACACATCGGATAAATTCTAAGGCCTGGGTCACGTCACGGCGAAGTTCAGTTGATTTAACTGCGAGTATACATTCCGGGTATCTCAGATAATGTAACCTCAATGCAAATTCCAAAATACCCCTACTCAGAGATTTTCCTTTTTTTTTTTACGAGAAAACACATTGGGGACAAACTTTGCACGAAGTCCATTACAACTACTTTGTTGCCTCGTAAGTTCTTAATGTCAGGACTAGCAGATCACGTAATAAAAAAATTACGTGCATTCATGCTCCTCGATTCGTTTAGTTATGCCAATCATGCTTATCATTTTCGGAAAGGCTGTTGATAGAGGGGTTAGATGAACTCGATGTTCGAGTGAAACCGGGCCGTTGAACTAATTGATCAGCTCAAAATCCAGAGTGATTCAAACCCTCGCTGGTGATTGAATCACTTTTGCGCCCTTTTCTAAAAAATGATTATTCCGTATAAAGTACTAGCCGAAACACTTTCCTACCAATATCCCATCCGGGGATGCTAATCAATTTTTAGCTACAATTTCCGTTGATGAATTCTCAAGTAGACTGTAAGACACCGTCAGCACGAAATCACTGCGACACACACCAGGGAGTTCGGCGGAAAAACGAAATGCGTGTGCAAACTAAAAAAGAATAGCTAGCCCATGCCGATGTTGATGAATGCTTGATAGAATTGTTTGCAAAAATTCCATAGTAGAAAAGCAGAGGCGAAAGAAACTATTGATATATCTCCAAATTATCCAAAACCGTAACGATGAAGTCGACGTGACACCAGTCAGCTTGGCGGAAATAGGAAATGGGCGTGCGAAGCATGCGCCACCGGATTCGTGATGTTAAACATCAAGTAAATTATATGGAAATATTGCTTAGTCTTGCTATTATTAATTATTAACTCTGTTATACATGGTGTGTTTGAAATGTTTAAGACAGAATTAAAATAAGTTTCACTTAAGTTACATATGGCAGCTGAAAATTAATTCAATGATTAAACTATTTTTGCAAGGAGCTAAAAATTTGGGTTCTCTGATCTCGGCAGATTTCACTAAGAGTCACCGGATATTTTGCAGTTACGAACGACTGTAGACGGGCAAATTTTACCGCCGGAAATTTTGGGTTTTTTGTCGGTGCGAATTGTGGTACGTCACCTTGCGTAACACGCAAGTCGCGCCGTGAATTACGCGGGATTATCCAAGATGATTGGATATAAGTTACTTCCGCAGTAACTCGTTAAGTAATATATAAAGAATGTCGCAATGTGCGACAATTCTGAAAGTTGGATCCATCACAAAACGACGTTCAGAATTTCAAGTGTCCTGCCATTACATTTTTTTATATACAAAATGTCAAACCTCAAATTATGGCGTTGTTGCTCCTTCCAATATTTTATCATTAAAAATGACATGTACTCAACTCGACAGTACTCAAAATTCCGGAATTGTTCACTGGAATCTTTCTTTAAGAGTTACTGCAGCAAGACCTCAACTCGCAAAAGCAGTCCGTTTTTATGGCTTCCCTTTTTTCCACTTGATAAACATTAAGAGACTTCCGTTAATTGGACTTTATTTTTATTGAATAGTTGAGTGTGACGAGCTGCGGTTATAGATTGCATGAATTCTGGAACCTGGGTCGCCTCACGGTTAAGTTCAGTCGATTTAACTGCCAGTATGCATTCCGCACATTGCGTAAAGTTTACGCTCCATGCAAATCCACACTCTCGGAGCTCTGGAGTCGTGTTTTTTTTCTCCTTTGATTTTGTTTTTTTTTTTTTTTTTTTTTTTTTTGAGGAGCCTAAATAAAAGAGACGACTTGCGACTAGCAAATGCTCTTTCGTTTATCGTGTCGGTGGCAATAAAACGTAAACATTGTTTTCGTTGCTAATCTCTTTATTGGCGCGTGCTTGGCAACAAGCCAGTTGCCACTAGTGGCTAGACAACCCTTTTTGCTTCCATCCCCCCACTCCTCCCCCGGCCACCTCCTCCTTTTAAACCACCCACTTATCCATCAGCCTCCTTTGACTTTCCTGTTGCTTATTCTCTTACTTTCTCACATTTTCATATTTTACCCACCATTTTATCTACCTTTCCAAAAATTTCCAAATGAATTTCCTTGAATTTCCGTCGATGTGTTTCGAAATTCAAAAAAGATAAGATACTTGACCATTCATTGTCTTCAAATTAAATATATATTCGACAAATATGTATAAGAGACTACGAGAATTGATAAAAAATAATTGAGACCCTTGGAAATTTTTCGAATCATAAATTATATTGAATCATGTAATTAATATTCATGCAGCAATCGGGCATAGAGTTGCCTACACAAAATACTTTTATAACATTTTTTCGAAGAACAAATTTTTCCAGGAAAATGGGATTGCAATTTTCGAAACGTTAAGAAAATATGACAAGCTTTTCACGAAGAAAGTGGTGAAAGAGTAACCCAAACTGAATTCAATGTAATTTTCACAATATTGACCAGCCTTTTCATGAAACTTCAATTCTCACCCAACTTATTGCTTTCTACAATTTCTTTCTTACCATTACTGCCATTTTTTCCTCGGATTGTTCGTATCTTATCCTTATAGAAAATATTTTTTTTTTTCAAACCCTATTCTTCTGCCCCACTTTCCACAATTGTTTATTCAGGGGACGGGAGTTTCGGCCCACAAATGTTAAGTTTTATGTCGTAAATCTTGCTCGCTACTCTATTTATTCTCGGATCTCCACAGCGCGACACTTCTTTGTCATCTGTACGGTTGTTTTCACTGATTTTATTTCTTATGCGTTGCAGAATCACGAGTACAGTGGATATGGCGAGGAGCCGCGACGTAAGAGGTATGTAGTACTCATTTATTTGCTAGTGGGCATGATATTGTTGTTAAATTTGGCAATAGCTCAGCAATATCTTTTCACCTGTCTATAATGAATACTAACTCCAAACCCCCACCGTTTTCCCTCCTTTCGCCTTCTTGCCACGTTTGATATCGAACAAATTTCTGCCATTTTGTATTCTTGAAATTTGGGAAGTTTTCAGAATTTTTCTTTCCTGGGCCTCAAGTTTTAAAACATGGCGCTATGCCAGTTTTAAGTGTGCGTTCTTTTCATAATAGGAATAGAATAAAGTAGTACCAACTTATATATGACAAAGCCAAATTATCTCTCCATATTGACCCATAAATTGACTCATTTTAGTACAAAAAAAAAATTCTAATGTACTAATGATTAATTAATCTCAATTACAGGGAAGACAATAACAAGCCAAATCATGTACTCCTGTTCACAATAATAAATCCAGTCTATCCCATCACAGTGGTAAGTCATGGTGGAATTTGTCCAAGTTATAAATCGCGATACGACAATTTCACATGTTTGTTTTGACATGCATCTGTCTTGACGCTTCACATATCAAATTTTATTTAACCTCCTAGTTGGCATTTAAATTTTGAGTAATTAAATACACCCAAGAGGGAAAAGGTTTCATGGTGTTTGAATACTGTAAATACCGCATTGACGTTGATGCGTGACATAGTTTATTGCTAAGACAAAAGGAGACGTCGTCACAACAAGATTGAGAACGAGTTGAGCGAGGTCAAACGACGCGCCAGGAATGAGATAGAGCAAATCGAGAATGTTCAATCTCTCGAAATAGATTAAATGCATTTTTATTTGTTGTGTTACATCCCTCCTCAGCTCTACAGCGGGATATAACGAATGTTACAGCAAAAAGGAAAAAGAGAAAAAAAAGGTAGCGCCGTGACCGAGGGAAATGTAGAGTAACAATAATGAATTATGTATGGATTTATGCTAATTGTCATTTCACTTTGCAGGAAGTGCTGCATGCAATCAGTGCGCCATGTGGCCAGGTACAGCGCATAGTGATATTCAAGAAGAACGGAGTACAAGCCATGGTCGAATATCCTTTTTCATCAAATTCAAATATTCATAATTCGGCATTGAAGGCATCAAACAGGATAAAGCAGTTTTATTTCTTCACCGAGTATCTCGGAATTCAAACGATGTATGACGAAATTTATGTAGACACTTCCTTTTTTCAGCACAAGAAGAAACTACTGATAATTCATCCTTATCACAATTTCTCTATGTACGTTAGATTCCGAGATATTCGTGGACAGGACTGGAGGACTAAATTATTCAACAATGTTCTCCAATTTATCGCAAATGTACATGTCAATATTTATGATCCTTAATGATCCAATTTCTATGTAATCACGTTTGACTCGGTTGAGTCAGCCACACGGGCCAAAGAGACACTTCATGGTGCTGACATATACTCGGGCTGTTGTACATTAAAAATTGACTTTGCCAAGGTAAGCATTATGCCTCATTCCCATTTTCTACGAGACATTTGAATAATTTCATTAATACTTTAACTGGTAGATTCAAATATTTCAAATAGTGAAAATTGAAATAGAGACACGCAGGTCGAGAATTATCGATCGAGAGTAGGGGGCAGAGAAGGCAAAACTCTGCGGTTCAAGCTCGTCTTTGAAGATGGATCAGGCGTTCAAACAAAGCGACGATAAGTTTGATTATTGGTTAAAAACCATCTTCGTCCTAGGCGACATTCAAACCCGGAGCTTCCAGCGTTGCAATTGGTACTCTTACAACTAAGCTATTCGGATCACGGAAGTTCTTTCCTGTCGAATTTGCGAACAACTACAGTGTTCCGTCATAAGGCATAGTGTAAATCCAAGCCGAATCGAATTTTTAAGAGTATCCATCAGGATTTCAGTGAGCCGAGAGAACAACATAATGCCGAGGGGCATTATAACCTGGGTCTCCAAGTTATGCTTTGGGCATTTTTCCAACAAAGCCATTGGAGCTACGGACATGTTTCCCTGTTAAATTCGACGATAGTCTTAGTCCACATTCACATAATTTGTCCAGTAAAGCTATCATGTTTATGGAAATTGGTTATTTTGACTCGCTGCTGCCGAAGATAAAGCATTTAATAAGTCAATGATATATCGAATAATCAGTGTTTGCGCTGTTCTTATTTGTCAAGCCATTAATGTAATTAATGACGACAATTATCAGATATTTATAACTAAGAGCATAGGCCAATAACAGAAAAAAATTGAAATCGAATTTTTAAAAAAATCAAAAAAATTTATCTCTTCATTCAAGCTAGTAATTCCAATTCAAAGGAAGTCAGCGGAAAAAAATGGCCGAATAAAGTGAAATTGATGTCAAAACCAGAGGGGCAAAATATGCGATGGTCCAATCAAAACATGGAACTCGGTTTTTCGGTTTTGTTAGTTAAATCGATGACTCCATCATAAGGTAGTTAATAAATCCGATATAGATTTTGAATGAGAAAAAAGTTGCGATAGTCCCAGCCAGGAATCGAACCCGTGGCTTTTAGTTACACACTGGGTACATTTCCAACTGGGCAATGGGGGTTACGATTTCATAAGTACAAAACAAATGTCACTCCGCTTCTTCAAATAAGCTCATTGATATGTTAGCTGGTATATGAAAAGACTCGAATTATTGAAAATGAAAATAGAGACAGAGACACGCAGGTCGAGAATTATCGATTGAGGGTAGCGTACAGAAGAGGTAAAACTCTGTCGACTCACGCTCGTCTTTCAACGTACACCAGCCGTTTGAATTAATACTCCACGTTTAATGCTCTTTCTCGGCTTGGCATCTAACTCTACGGCGATTTAGTGGTTTTGGCGAGGCCAAAATCTCGTAGCCCGAGTGCCACTGACAAAAATAGTTTTCGGATGATTCCATCGCCACTTGAGGGATTTTCTTTAGTCAGGGATTCAAAGCACTAAACCACTGGGTGGGAGAGAGATTTGGTTCAACAGTTGTTACCTATCTGCATGCTTGCATAAACCATCTTTGATAGGATTAAAATGTCCCGCATAATTTTCCACGTTTAATGTGACTAATGACAACCATTCATGATGCATTACAGTTATCATTTGAATCATAAATGATCTGCCCATTAAATAATGACTTCAATTTGTTTGTGCTATTACAGTTGGTTATGGAATATTTTTGCGTGTGGAGAAGCTATCTGCATATATTTCGTGTCCTATAATGCTTTCAGAAAAGCAAAAATGTAGCTATAGATGTGGAACGGATATAGCTGTGCCTAGGCAAGCGTATTTCAGAAAGCTGACGTTGATGTGACAGGGTGGCTTCCAGCATTCCTGCTGGTTTTATTCCACGCACTAAAAATGATTTGGTAGCCGTGTTGGTTGAAACTTTTTCACCCTGACTTATTTCACGATTTATTCACTGGCAAAGCATCGCTGGATGGCCAAGGAAAAATTTCTTAGCTTTGCATCACCGCCAGGTGACAATTTGTCCACCACTCAGCATTCTCTTTCGTTATGTTTCTTTATATGCTACATCAAACGGATATGAAGTAGCTTCCGTTGTTATTCACCATCTCTGTCTGGTTAGTTTCCCTACTCGACGATTTTATGGATATTCGCAAGTGACGTTTATCGTTGTCCGTGAATTCATATCGCCATCAAATATAATTTATTGCGTTTAATGGATGTGTTGTGATGGGAGTGATGATGTTTCTGATGTTCTGTTGCAGCCAACAAAGCTGAATGTTTACAAAAATGATGCTGAGAGTTGGGACTATACAACGCCGAGTATGGGTGAGTTGTACGATTATTCTTTCCACTTTCTTTGAGGATATAATGCTATCCGAGGGTATCATGACTGATTTTGGCCGTCATTCGAACCTTATACGGTGTATATATTGCGAAAGTTGAATAACCCTGTCCAGGATACACACTTTCAGGAATTCTCACCCTCTAAATTCTGAAACGGAAATAGTCCATTTTGCTGAGATTTCAATGTTCTTGAATATGCCAAAAGTACCGAGGCAGATGGAAGAATTTTTCTCACGGACCTTTTTTCGTAAACCTAATGTGATTTTACAAGGAAAGTCCTCTAGAGAATTTCGCCGACTTCCTTAGATTTGAAACTATCAATGGAAAACTGAATCTGACGTTGAGTTGATTCATCTCGTTTCACCACTTTGCTATTGATGTGAACGTAGGGAGGTGAAATATGGCTTTCATTTGCTCTGGAAATTTACATTTTCACCATCATCTGATTTATACTAACAGGAAAGACTATTGTCAATTCAAAATTGCAAGAAATTTTTATAACATTCATTTCAATTTTCGCCTTTTTTTACTTACAAAAATATTTCTTTTCGAAAGTAGTTTTCCGAAAATATGACCACCGCTTGACTTACCATTCACAGCGGTCTTCCAAAATAATTCAAAAAATAAATTAACGGGTCGCAATTCTATACGTAATTCTGGACACGGGCTAACACCATTGTAGTGATATTTAAAAAACATAGTGATGAATATCACTATCGCAGGATGCAGCAAAATTTGGGAATATTGATTTTCGTTTGATTGGTTTGAATAAGTTTAATTTCAGGTTGGATCAAAAAGAATCATTGGTTAAGAATTATTATTTTAATTAATCTATCAAAAGCTCCCTACGCATTTCCCTTCGCAATTTCCTTTTTGAGATATCGTGAGATGTATATGAATGTAACGAATTGGATTTTCGAACACTTTGAAGCCCTCCGGCTTAGTAAAAACTAGAAATTTCCAGGTCACTTTTTCGATTTTAATTTTCCCATCTGCATTTTACAAGTTTTAAAGAATTTTACAGCAAAGAACAATGGTTATAAAGAATTTAAGCGTGGTGTTACCCCTCAAGGAAAATTAGTCTTTTCAATAATGATCCTCATCAATATTGTAGAACGATATTCTGAATCTCTTTCTCAATCGAATTAATTTTAGAGCTTATACTCGAACCAATAGTTAATAGACTCCTCCCCCTCCATAAATAATATCATTTCATCAGATTTATTGCAAACCTTATGGATTATTCTTACACAAAATCTTAGTTGTTCAAACACTGGGTGATTGACCCTAATCACTGCACGATAATTTTCTATATCATAATCCATAGTGTCGTTAAACACAGTTTCAACATCCCCCAAACAAAATTTTATGAAGGGAAAGTCTGCCATCGATAATGATGGAATTGATTAAACAACCATCAATAATTTACTCATTAATGGCGCATATACTAACATTCTTCCAAATTCTTCATTTCTAAAACAATACTCTGTTTTCAATCGCGTTTTGCTCTCCGACTTTTACATATCCAACAAATAATTTTGTGCCCCTATTGTAAACCCACGTGACTTACGGACCGCCATATTTGTTTACCACTCAAGTTCACCAAAATGGCGGATAACGTGGCATTCCCCTAGATTCAGAGAATAAATTGTAAAATATGTAAACATCAAAAGTGCTTAATGCCCCATATCAATCAGCACAATATACCTGCTCTAAATTCTCATTTCTTGTCTGAAATTTAGTACTTCAAGTGCAAATGTCAGTAAAATATTCATTGGTAATTGAATTAACCTCTCGAGTGCGGGATGTCTGATTGCAAACCATTGATGCGTTATGGATTTTATAAATATTTAGACCACAACAAGATTCTTTAATCCCTGCCCTGGGGACATCTGGCTTAAATCATTTAAAAATATTCCTATTTAAATAATGAGCTAAATTTATCTATCATAGGTTAGGAGACTTCATTCATGTTGAATATCGTAGGAGCTGACACTTCTTGTAATATTGTTTCGACAAATTTGCTAAATACGCCGGTATTTCTTCAAACCGCGAGAAAATTATTCTGCCTTATCAAGCAAAAATTATCTAGAGCAACTCATTTAAAAACTTCCGATTTTGAAAATTCTTTCAGCAAGATTCCCATGTCATCCTCAGATAGCGTTTTTTTTTTCTCATGATTAATACATGTTTCGGATACTCGATAAGCCCCCGATAACTTCGTTGTGCTTCCAAGGAGTTTGCTATTCTGGTATCACTTTTAGCTTGCCATTCTCCTTCTTTTCTTCTCGTCTATTTTCACCCCCCTCCCCCTACCCGGGGGCCGAACTATTCCCTTGGTGTCATCCGAAAATCCCAAGCCTTTCTCTTCTTTTTATCACCCAGTGGAACTCACTCTTCTGGATACCTACTCTGATATAAATCTGTTTGATACAAAAGAATTGGGAAGCAAAAAAGAAGATGAGGGATATGTCCAGGGGGGAGGGGGGTGATATCAACTCAATTGGAACAAGATTCTAGCTTTATAGAACATGATCATCCCCTCTATTCACCTTTTCTCGTCAGTCCCCATCTCTACACGCATTCGTAGAAATAATTTTTGGTCCGTCCCTCCATTACTCACGCTCCACCCCCCCCCCCCCCTCTTTCCCCAGCGTAAAGATTTTCATTCAAATAAGTGTTATATTTAATACTTTAGTCATCTCAATGTCGCATGAATGTGTAGTTTTTTTTATCTAAAATTCATAGGAATTTTTGGACGTTGCTAAAATGCATTTAGCTTTCAGACTCAGTAACAAATACCACACATTAGATATGTAACATATTTGGACAACGGATATATATTAAATATGTAATGCTGGTGATTCAAATCCAAAAGATCAATGTCAACAAACTCATAAAACACGACAATCAACATAACCAAGAGGAGTGACACACAACACGCCAGCTGGCAACTTGAACCCAGGAAGAAAAAAAAAGCACAGGCTCAACACATTTTTTTTACACCTCGATTATACGTCACGTGTTAAAGAGAAACATTAGGGCACAGACCCGGCGGGCACACGCGGCAGACTCTTTAATTTTTCCTCACTTTTTGTCTCGTCAACGTGAAATGAAAGTCTTCATTATTCACACCTCGTGTCAATGAAATTTGTTGTCAATTTAGCGGGACAGACTTTCAAGGATTAACTTTAGTCGATGAGAGATCGGCTGAAGTGTGAACGACAACGTGCAAAAAATACAATAGAGTATATACATATTTTATTACGGAGATGAAAGAGGAAATGAGAAGAGTCACGCAGCTGCAAAAAAAAACAATAAAATACAACGAAAACATGAAACTAGAGAAGAGGAACAATACATATCACAGAATATGAAACAGAAACAAATGGACAAAATAAAAAATGTTAACATGACTTAATCGTCACGCCACATAATCACAAGATATTCTCACATGTTACACATAACGCTACGAGTGTAGATCTGCCGGACCCTCCATTCACCAGCATCGACTGTCAAACAATAGACAAATGATAAATATTTGGGCGCACATTAGTGATTATAACGAGTTAAAAAACAAGAGCCACGATTATAGTATATAATTTTGTTCATGAGAGAGATTAATACCTCATTATACACACACGCAAATAAATAATTGAGAGTATGAGAAAATGATAAAGCAACAGTAATGAGGATTGCATTTATAGATATTACTTCCCGACAAATAAATAAACTGTTGTCCATTGTTAAAGGCTACCAATAATGCACTCACAGACAAACATTCGATCAATCAACCTATCGACCACTGCTATCGCCCCGTCATTAATATGACTTTAACCAATTTAACAAAAGAAAAGAAAAAAAAATGATGAAGTAAAAGTTTTATTCATCTTTGGAAGAAAATTTCAATTCCAAGAATTTTCTATTGCATTGATAAATCAATTCGGAATCATTAACATCCGTTCATTCACACGTTTTTCAATGGAAAATAAATAAATGAAGAGACACAGCAAAAGTATTCTTTCCGAGAAATCTCGAATCCATGAAATCAAGTTTCCCTGGAAAGTGGTAAATCTTGAAATACAATATTCCACGTTTTGTTAAGTCTTAAATTATCCTGGTAATGAGATACTTGCAGGTGAAAATGTCAGTTGGTATTTTGTGTTGGAAATGCAATTTCCTACAGAAGAAAAATTGTTCAACATTTTCCCACCATGAATCTACCGTTACCAGAGCAACGAAAACGATTAATGCAACGTTGAAATTATTTGATAGACTTTTACCACTTTTTCACTGCATAAACCAAGATTCAATTGAAGATTCAATAAGAAAATTGGAGTTTCCCTGAATAAAACATGGATTAATACTTGCACGGAATGCAGGGATAATTCGAAATGAGGGAAAAGCATTGCAGGGAGCAGTGATGTTATGTTGGAATGTTTGTCTGTGTGCAGATGCGGCCATCACATTGTTGACTTGAGGCGATGATGGATTGACATGTGGGACAAGTCAGGGCCGGTGAGTGAGGCTTAGGCAGGTCTACGACTAATGCTGCTCTCCCTCCCCCCCCGTACTCCTGCGTACTCACCAATGTGGGGGACAGATGTGCTACAATGAGGGAGAACAGTTTTTCATTCATTATTGTCCAGGATTAATTGCCCAACAATTACGGTAAGTAAATGCGCTTGCTTTTTGCCAAAAAAAAAACAGAATAGAGAAAAAAAACGTTAAAAAGAAGTTTTCAGGACAGAGAAAAGGAGGAAGAGCCCAGTAGGCATTAACTAGATAATGTTGAGGCCTAAAATTGAGGAACAAATAAATAAATAAAAAAATAAATAAATATGGAGTGGAAACAAATGGTCTCTGAGCAAATAGTGTTCTATCACGAAGGAGGCAGGGGGCAGGAGTGGGATGGATTGAAACGACAGCATTTTAGAATTCAAGTGCAGTGAATAGGAGTGCGGGATCGATCCGGTGGGCTCTAGGTGCGGTTGCTACACTTGCTTTTGTCAGTGGTAGTGCGAATGCATCTACAGGGCCAATGGAATAACCGAGTATCCCATGATTCTCGTGGGAGAACAAGGAACAGGCGGGTTAGCGGGTGGGTGAGCGTTGGGGGGAGGGTAGAATACAGTCATGATGATGCGAGAGATGAGAACAATGGAGACGCTGGATATGCTGAAATATTCATGGTGATGGTCTCAACGAAATGGTATATTGTGTGTTTTTAGGCTCAAGTGGGCACCAAAAAGAGTCGAGTGGTAATGGTAGACCGGCGCCACTTCTTGCTGAGCCGAGATATGGTGCAGCTCCACAGCCATATGGTAATCCTCTTCCGGATTTTACATAATTTATCGAACTAAAATAGGCCCTGCATTCCATTAGGTACGAGTGTAATATACCGTTGGAATATTCTAATTTTGATTTTAATTTTCCCCTGATAGGTTCAGCGCCACAAGTAACATTTCCACCTGGTGCCGGTCATGACCGCTATGAAGAAAACTTCAATGGACCAGCGACTTATGCTGAGCCGTATGTTGAGAGGTATGGCATCAAGAACGATTTTCCTGGTCGTGAACCACTTCATCCAACACCAGCTAGACCGGGTTATGTACCAAGTCTTGGGCAGACACAGCCAGCTGGTGCACAGGGCTCGGTTATGATGGTCTATGGACTGCAATCTGACAAAGTCAATACGGATAAACTGTTCAATCTATTTTGTCTCTATGGCAATGTTACTAAAGTGAAATTTTTGAAGACCAAAGAGGGCTGTGCTATGATACAAATGGGCGATAGTATAGCTGTTGAGAGATGTTTGCAGAATCTCAACAATGTCACCATTGGCACTGAGGGCAAACTACAGTTGGGCTTCTCTAAACAAGCATTTTTGGCTGACGTTACAAATCCATATATTCTGCCGGATAAGACAGCAAGTTTCAAAGATTTTCAAGGGAGCAAGAACAACAGGTGAGTAGACCTCTGGGGCGTTTGGAATTCATTAGGTACTATACATACATTTAATGCCATTGTTTCGCGTATCAATTTGTCTTTTTAACTGCAATTTTGAGGGCCGATATAGGATTAGATGATTGTTATGCATTAACTATTTACCAAGCACAAAACTTTGTTACCATCTTCGAACATTCAACACAGTCAAATTAAGGTCGATTGTAGCGCGACTTTGCACTCATATACACAAGTTCAGGAGGTGGCCAAATGTAAGAGGTCAACTCAAAATATAAATGTTTCTATTCAGGCCTTTTCCGAACTAATTCACATTCGAATTTGTTTTTGGCCTGAGCCATGCGCTGAAAAAAAAATTTTTGATTTTTTTCTTCAAGTTCGATAAATATATAGAAATTGAATCGATTATACAAGTTTGAATTCCAACTCTTCATCGCTAAACTTTTTTGAAAGATTGTCAAATGATGAAATGACAAACTCTCACGGCTTCAATTCCCGGGATTTTCGTACTAAGCCTATACTATGAATTGTACATTTCCGGGCTAACCGTGGAAAACTGATCACCCACTCTCACATACTAAATTGCCATCCGACGCGAAACCGAGGATGACAAGCACGCGAGAGAGGGCCATTAGTTCTGCATGGTGGAACCGGAACAATAATACTTTTCTGGTCAAGGGCTGCGATAATCGGAATTTTTCAGCTGCAATGTGCTTGGAAAGTGGTTGCCGAGGCCCAGACCGGAAAAGGAGATTTCTTGTATTTGCTTTTGATTGCTTTTCTTCCAAATTTACTTTCTTTTTCCGTAAGCGATGTGTTAAACTATTCTTTTAGCCCCCCCCCCCTCCCCCGACCGCATTTGTTACTTATTTGATGTAATTTGGTGAACCAATTTCTCGTGAGATAATGGAAAGATCGGCTGCGTACCTCGGACGGAATTGGCCATCCCAGCTCGTGTGTTGGGATGATGCACTCGACGGTGAGGGAGTCCCGAAGAACCCGAGGGCATCACCTAACAAACTCGCTTGGAATCTGTAACTTTCCACCCTTGGTGTACAATGTACCGTTTTAGTGCCAGGAAAATTAGACAAAGCATAGTCATTGGTATTTGTTTTTTTACGTCAAAATATGCTTAATATGACGCCACAAACGGATAAACAAAAGAAAAAGATTTTTTTCAAGTCCGTGCACCACAAAGATACTTCATTGTTTTGAAGAGAAAAAAAATTGATTGAAGATCACGCAACTTGCGTACACACAAAAACAAAATCGGGCCACCGAACAAGGGTCAGTCATTTGTCGATTTGATGCGAAAATCCATTGAAAAATCGTGGAATTTGTATTTTTTTTTTCACAAGCCACCCTTGAAACTAACGTCCTGAATATTTTCAGTGTCTTCTTTCTCGGAGAATCATGAATCGTTCTAGATATTGGAGGTCAAATCAATTCAGAATAGTTCCAATAGTTTGAAAAGTGCAAAATGCTTCCATTGTTCAATGTAGCATATCTAGGATATTCCACAAGAGTAGTAATTTTAGGGCCTTGTTAAACGTTGCAGGTGGTTCTAAAACTTCCTACATGTTTTGGGAATCAATTGAGAATTGAGTCAATTTGGTTTGGATGGAAATTCAAACCGCGAGTTTCCAGCCAATAGAACACTAGCGATCACTGTAAACTACATCGTTCATCCCTAACTGTTTACGAAACATATTCCTTTTCTTCAACTCCACACGATTTGTCATAATTTTCATAAGAAAATTCATCTTCATGTAAGGATTGACAATTCACGTTTTAAAATTCAGTAGCACTTCAAAAATTCAAATTGACTCATTCAATAGTTTAATTTTTGAAACTTGTAGTTTTTTAAAACACATTGAAGGTTTTGCAATGTTGAATTCAATTCAAATATTTTTGTATTCAAAAAATAAGTTGACATTCTTGGAATCAGCAATATTTCCAACAGTTTGAAATGTCTTGATTTTTTTTCAAGTTTTTGGAATACTTGAATGTGTTTAACAATTAGTGAGATTAAATTGGTGAAAGTCCTGAAGTTCATGAAAGTTCTAACATTTTTGTAATTTTTAATTTTCAATTATCTGCAATTGGATAATTTTCTGTGCAATTTTTAAAAAAATATTTGTTAATTTTGAATTCGTACTTAATGTGATAAATTTAATGTCTGCGCTGAGAGTAAATTATATTTGAATCAAGTATATTTTTTCGACTAAATTCAGATTGTTTCCATGATCATGAAATTACCAGAAAATTCGATTTTCATGCGCGATGAAACTTGGGATGAATACTCGATGAATATCTAAAAGTAACTTTTCCAATTTTCACAATCTTCTTCAGCATACTCCAATAAAGTTTCACAATGTAAAAAAAAATGTCTTCAATAATTTCAATATCACTCGTAGATTCAGTGATATTTTTCAAAAACTTAGTTATACCTTCCACCTTCTTTAACTGCAACTTCTTGCAGGAAACTCAATACTTTTTAACAAGTTTTCAACAGACTTGCACGAAAATTTCTAGCAATCCTGTGACTGGAAACTGCAAATATGACAAGAAATAAGTGAACAACTTGAAATTCAATTTTATTGCTTAACGGGAATAGTACTAATTATGAAATTCTATGGTAATTTATCTTTAAAGTGCATACTTACTGAAAATTAAGCCATTTAGCATTGAATATTGATAATTTATTAGAAAATTGGAATAAACCGAGAAACTTCCATTTTACCGCTACAATTTCAAAGTCCAAATTTTCATGGGATTAACGTAGTTGATGTTTTCTTTTCATTGCAATAATTCTCTGACAAAACTTTTCAGCAAAACAATGGGAAGTATTCAAATTTTTTCAAATTTGGCAAATGTGATTGATGAAAACAGCAAATATTTAAAATTTGCTGAACCATTATCCATGTTATAAAAATGTTGAATGCCGAATGTTGTTAGTGCGCAAAATCTTACAAATTCTGTAAACTTGAAAAAGTAGGAAAAAGGAAAATGGTCCTACTGATTTCTCCACCTCCTTCAGATTTCAGTGAATTGGATTTCGTTAATTTTCGCCAAGATTTCTACTGAATGACTCTATAAATAGTTGTATATTGTGAAAATAATTTGGTCAAACAGTTGTATTGAAACAAAATTGACCATTGCCCGACAGGATAGTCCAATATGACGTTGGACCAAAAGTACCCAACAAAGAAATCACTAAAAGATCATAAATTATTTTTCCCAACAAAGGTTTTTGAATCCGGCAATGGCCAACAAGAACAGAATACAACCACCTTCAAAGATCGTTCACTTTTTCAACACACCACCCGATCTAACTGAGGACACAGTGAACCGTGTATTCCTAGAGCGAGGTATTGAGGCGCCCACAACGGTAAAGCTATTCCCCCTAAAATCCGAGCGTTCGTCCTCGGGACTCATTGAATTCAGTAGTGTTGGCATAGCTGTTGCCGCCATAATGGAATGCAATCATACAGCTCTAGAAAACAGCAATGGAAAATTCCCCTACATAATGAAACTATGCTTCTCATCATCGCGCACAATACCAACGAACTTTCCACCAAGTGGCACAGGTCAAAATGCCTCTCCAAATTCAGCTGGCAATGGGCATGTTTCAAAAATGGTGCAAGATGTCGAATAGAACGTCGAGGTAATCCAGGGCCAAAAGATTTACTACAAAAATTCACGTCAGCGTAAACAACATTACAATATACATCAGTTGTGTATGAATACAGTTACACAAGCGGCATTAAATGATACAGTACATTCAACGACAGCTGGTGCAACTGCCATTGCGATATCGCCGGTTATGCAAGCACAGCTACCACCTTCCTGTCATCTTCTTATCACAACACCGAGTATGTATCCACCACCGCCACCACCACCACCACAGCTTGCTGTACCGCAGGCATTACCACGTGGACAACTTCCATTATCGTCACAACCGCTGACCACATTCTGGCCCTATGGATGAATATAAAAAAAAGGAGCGTAAGAAATAACCAGAAAAAACGTAAAACAGAGTTTATATTCGATAAACTTGTTCTTCTTTCCTCTCTGCAATTTATTTTTCAGTTGTTTTTTTTTTTTTCTTGGAAAGAGGAGATGCGATAGCGAGGAAGAGAGGGTTGGACCAAAATCGTCGTATAGAGAAAAAAAGCTAGTGGGTCGAGTCCCCGTTTATATTCTATAGAGGTGTTTTTTTTCTGTCGTACTGTGGTTACGGACTTTGGAGATTCATACGGTAATTTTTCTTTTTGATATACATATCAATCTGTCAGGAATTTCTATCCTTAGATTTTGAATCAACGGATGCTTCCTCGGTTTTTTCATTCAGCTGAATCGCACTGATATAAATATTTTAATGTTTGCTTTATCGGTGAATGTCCGTACCACGTGACCTGAATCTATAACTACCGAGTACTTTTGCGGTTTCATGAGGGAAATGTATTTTCTATGGGAGATTTAGAAAAAAACGCAAAGCAGAGAAAGTATTTTATTGGACTTCAATGTGGAAGTATTTGATTGAAACCGCGAAAATAAATGTGAATTTTTTATTAACTTCTAGCTCTCCGGATGAATACCACTTCGTTGCGATTTTCGTTAAATTTTCCATTGCATTGTCTAACGATTGCACGATACAATCCGACAACGTATCGAATTAACATTTTAATCCCCTTTGATGAAAAACTGCTGATTATATTACCTGATAACGAAAATCGTGACAAATAAAATTGGTAATAATCCACTTCGTTCCCGTAAATCAACAAAAGAAACAAAATTTCGACTGCTATATTTAATTAATAACAATTAAACAAATAAAAAAAATCACCCAATACTGAGCCTCAATTACAGAGCAGCAGTGTTCAAGAAATTAGATATTATAAAACGAGTACTCGATTTATCGGATATGCGGAACAGTGAATTGAATTTTATATTGATGAAATCCACAAATTATCTAAAAAAAAAACACGCAATGACCTTGACGATAAAATATATTAGTATCCCTTGGCAATATTTTGTCGGGTCAAGGGATGTTTTTATAAAATGAAAAATCTAAAAAAAATAAAAGCGCGCAAATGCGAGTGAGAGAGAGAACATTGAGGGATTAACATTTTGCATCTCTTGTCAAAGAATTTTCAATCGAAGCAATATTGAAACAAGCAATTGAACTTACACGATATGAACTCTAACTGATTTAGAAAATGGGGATTAATAATTATGAGAATAAACATTAGACTTGACTCTCGGCCATACCTAAATGTAAGATAATAAATGGAAAATAATGCACGGGTTATTGAGCTATTCACATTTGTGAAGAGTGAAACATGTGGCCCGAATGTATTGTCCATTACGAATGATCATGATTGATTAGATAATGCGTGAGCGAATGATTGACTAGACTAAGTGAGAAAAGTGTTTATATTTGAAGACATATTTGTAACAATACAGCTAGGTATTAAGTTGTATGATATACAAGAATGAATTGCATTGCATTAGAAACACTTAGATGAAATTATTTCTTCTGTGTTCGATGCAACAGCTCGATAGATATTCAAACTAAATAATACATCGAGTGGATGTAATGTGGCCTGCCTACCATTTCTAGATCGTACATAGGCAGTTTCAACGACGATTATTGAAATGGAATTGTTCGGGAGGAAGTGCTTAAGTAGCCTAAAAAAAGCGAAATGATGTTAAGCGAACTGAAATTAGGTAAAACATTTGTTTCATTAATTGTAAATCCCTGCAATGAATTATTTCAATTTAAATAAAAACGTTTAGCGGAGAAGTGGTGAAACAGAATAAACAATTGTGAAAAATTACTATTTTGTCATCGAGATTTCTGTTTATCTTTCAGTGGCTCAAAATTTTTAATCAAATTTGTTTTATAAAAGTAAACGCTCATTCATTTTTTTTTACTAAGAATATTGTTCAATCACTTCGCTACTAAATGACAATTTTGACCCTTAAATTGGACTAAATTCTTGTTTATTGATTGAATTATCATAGAAAATATCACATTCTCTATTTTTCCATAATCCATCATTTTTCCTGAGAGATTTGTAGAGTCGTATGAATTCTAGTGTAGGTAAACACAAGCAAAACATATTCGACGTTGACGTAGCTAATTTAAACGTAAAAAGGAGAGATGAGAGACGAATTAGATGATGTAAAATTAAACGAAGAAACTATCATATCGTGTATTAGTAGTTTAAATTCATGTATTTAGGAGTTTTGGAATTCAATCAAGAGAGTATCGTCACAAATTTTTGCAATAGTGTGGGTCCCTCCTAAAAAAAAAAGATATAACAAAATTATGGTGAAAAGAAAAGTTAATGACTTCCCATTTTTTTAAATCCATCCTAAATTTTTGACAATTAATATTATCCATTGAGATAATCCCTCTGGGCATATTGACAATTTTCGATTCATATCTTAATATAGCAAATAACATTATTTGGATACGGCTGTGAAACATATACTTTCGCCAAGAGTATTTCAAAGTTGAGGGTTATAAACAAAAAACACTCACTAACCATTCGATTTACAACTTGCTCGACAATACTTAAATCTGTCAATTTTTATTACTCATCAATTTAACAATGAGAGAATATTTTATAACAATTTATGTAATGATCCAATAGACCAAAAGTCTTTTTAATCAATTTATGACCTGGCATTATTAACCCATTAAAAAAATGAGAGAAGCAAAAGGATGGGCCAGGCACACGAGACAGTCTGAATTGTGTTAAAAAACTGTTCATCATAAATTCACTTTTTCTTGTGCCCTTGACAAATTCTTTCTTGTTTATTTTCAATTCCTACATGTTCACGAAAATCCGGCTAGAGAGCCATAATTTACGACTGGATATCTTGATGAATGAATATGTCCCGCCAAAAAAGCCCCCAATCTACCCAACAGACGAAAGAATTAATAACGATGCCCTCGTGATTCAAATCACTCTCTAATGAACATTAGAACCCGCTTTTCATTATGCGCATCGATATATTCAATTATTAAAATAACATGAAGTAAATAAAAAAAAAACCTAAACATTGAAAGAACAAAAAAAAAGTAAAGTTAATGAAACTTGCACGCCAGACTGTCGCTTATTTTCTGATAAACATTACTTGTATATTCAGTGCGAATTAATTAAGGGAAAAAATGTGAATTAGGTGATATATATAGCGCGTATTACAACGAACCGTTGAGCTCGTGTTTCCGTGTGATTTCAAGACTCGGGGGTGCCATGATGGAACTTGCTCCACCAACGACACTGTAATTACATAAACTCCAGTCGTATGGAAAGAAATGAAAAATTAATCTTATCATTAAATTTGCATTTGCACCAACTTAACTGAACACAAAAGTGATTAAAAAAGACAAATTCAAGGCGATTCTAATGTAACTATATATCTATATCTATATATATGTGGAGAAGAGCAGGAGTTTGCGTTCTAGCTAATTGTTTTTAACCCTAGACCAAAGCATATATTCGAGGAGAAAACTATGAATTTTTATCTGGTTGATTGTAAAACTTCAATTATTACGGTTGGAAAATAACCACATCTTGAGATACATGCAGCGAAGAATGTGAACTTAAAACCGGTTTTAGGAAACTGCAAATTGTTCCGTTTGTGACTTCGTACAGTGAAAAATGATGTTTAAATTTGAGGGATTTCACATTATTCACGTTATTCGAGGGCGAAAGCCGCCATCTTAACCGCGCTGAGATGGATTTCGGGCTGAATAGCGAAATACCGTGTGACATTTAGGTGGACAAACATTATAATCACATTCGCCAAACAAACTTTTCAATTTGTTTAAGAACACAATCAATCTCCTTAATTAAAGATTTTACGGCGACAGTTATGCGGGCTGCTTCTATGAAAAAAGAACAAAAAATTGAAAATAACCTGGGAAAAAATGCATTAAGATTTATCATTTTTTTGATACAAGATCGTATTTATTCGGTACAAGAGTTTGAAAAAATTCCTAATGCATATAGTTGCATTTGAAGCGTCATAAGAGCGTGTAAATTCAACAAGAGTTGAAAAGACCATGAAATAATGTAAACATTTAAAGACTATACTGTTCACCGGCAGAAGAGCGTAATCAACTAGCAAAAACTTGAGTTGACGCTCGCCAGCCTATTATTACGATGGATTATGGATGAAAAAAATAAATAGCGCCAGTTACTTCCAGTATTAACGGCATCATCTTCCGGTGAATGGAATAAAAATGTACAAAATCAAATGATTACTTGTATTAGGTAAGATACCTCCGTGGTACCGCGACAAAAAAATTATGCGTACACATATTAGAAGGATATCATATTGATTACCCTAAGACATGATTTTCTCTCAATTGAATTAAACACGCCCATGTACTGCGCATTAGAGGCATGAAGAGAAACCCGAAAAAAGGTTCATTGTATATGCAAAAATGGGCGTGAAAAATGTTTTTTTTTTTCATTAAAAAAAATTGATGCATATCCTCTGTATGTATATATTTGCTCGATAAATTCTGTGAAAGGGAATTGACGCAGTTTCATGAAATGCTATTGTAACAAAAATTCAGAATTTACTATCCCAATTTTCACCCAAAATTGGAGTATAATTGATTTAAGTTTCAATTAAGTGAATTTCCTTTTTGGATTAGTAAAAAAAAAAACATGGTACTAGGTTTTTCAAACTCATTAGGATTAGGTAGATGATAGAATACATATCGTTATTATTACATTATGTTACGTTATGGTTTAATCGTCATTATTGCATCAGTCTTGATTGGCTCGTGCATTCCTCCTTCTTCATTAATTTCTCTTTTTCTTTTCTTATATTGAATTTAAAACATGAGGGAGATACCATGTCGTTGCTTCACAGCAATGAATAGTGGCACGCGTCTTATTTTAATTTTCTCGTAAATGATTGACAATTAACCATTGTTGAAAATTTTCATGACCTGGTAAATCAAATGTGATGCAGTCGAGTGTTTTAAGAGGCCTGTAAATAACGGAAATCAACAAAAAAAAAAAAAAATGGTCAAGAATTGCGAGTTAACAATAGACGCATTAGCGTTTAGAATCAAGTATTACCAGTTAAATTATTCCCTAAATCCCCCCCCCCCCCCAAGCTTCCCAAGCTTTCCCCACTTCCATCACATATCACGTTGTAAGCGTCCGAAAAAGCGCAGTGTCATATCAATGTCTTAGTAATAGTTTTTTTATTCGCCAAGTGCAAGCTTTCCATTTGGTGGATGGAAAGAAAACAATTAGTAATTGTTCCCCCGTCAGGATCTTCAAGATTCAGAATCATAAAATTCGGAAATTTTGAACGACGTGAAAGTAACGAGAAGTATGCAGAAATACGCCGAAAAGTGTGCCCTATGAATTCTCCATTCAAAAACTATAATGTGAATTCAATAATTCCTTATTTTCTACAGTGACGAAATACTTGAAAAATGCTGCCTAAACCGATAACAGAGCTGGCAGCATTGCGTGCTGTCATTTTGTTTGAGTGATTCCCACCATTTTTTACGGAATGGCGGCTTTCTGGTTCCTCAATCAAATCAAATTTAGAAAATCCTTATTGCATTATTTATCTTCTTGATACCGAGGTCGACCTGTTTCATCTGTGATCACGAATATAAATATTTTTGGAGTTGGTTTCCTGTTTCTTTATGGTTAACTCCAATAACGAAATCATGAAGGAAAATTTTCTGCGTATTGCCATACTTGTCAACTTACGAGGTCTCAATTGGGTGAAAATTAACAATTTTCTTTAGACGTATTCTAAAAAAAAGAGTTGAGGCAAGCGAAACTGTATCCTGAATGTCTCATGAAAAAGTTGTATTTTATTCCAGTCTGCCTCAACGTATTCCTGAGCTTAAAAAAACAGTTCTGCCCTCAATTTTTCCCTCTCATTTCAATGCCCCCCCCCCTCCCGCCCTTCCCAGCCCTCTATTTAATGGAAAAAAAATAATTATGATCTTATGCTCTGTCTTCCCATCGCTGCGTCAAAAAGACAAACTAGATGTAACGATAATTTGTTGATTATACAAAAAAAAAATACATATTATACATTTAATGATAATTAATCAACAGACAAAAACTCCAAGTACCGTGTTATAATGGGCTAAATAAATGATAGTGAATTAATTTTTAGAGAGTGAGTAATGAAAACTCGAATAGTAATAAAATGACACATCACAAGTGATTCGATCAATTGGTAATTGTGCTTTTACGTTGTTCATAATTTTTACATCAATTCTAAATATAAATTTAACTGATAATACGTGAAAATAATTGCCCATTGTGCCGCAGTACATATCCACGTATGTAATGATTTTGAATGTATTTCAGGAAAAAGAAAAAAGCGGTAGCATTATATTTAGTACAATAAAAATTCGCTCATACCTATTATAATACATGATGAGAGTGGGCGGTAACAACCAGCACTTGAAAATGAGAAAAAAACTACATGAACATATTGAATCATTTTAAGGAAACGAAAAGATTTCAATCATCAAGAAGTAAAAAAACGGCAAATACTACACAGTCACTTTTACTAACAATAGCGCGATACATTAATAATAATTAATTAACTCTACGAATAAAAAAAACTTTTTGGATTAATGTGTGTATGTATATATATTTATACAAGAACTGCAAGATTGAAAGGGGCAAAAATTTTCCATAAATTTACATACCCTAAAAACAATGGTATAAATACATATACGTACGGTGCATTGTACTGTATGTCGTACGCTCTAATGTTGTTTAAAGAGTTATTTGCGAGTCAATTATCTGTGCCTAGCAGCCCTGAGCACCCTACCAAGTGTACCACCGTCTAGACAAGAAGAAAGGAAAACTAATAATTCAAGTGAAAAAAAAAGGAAAAAGCGTAAAAGTAAAAAAAAAATAAATAAATTTTAATGAAGTAAATACTTGAGCGAGTGAGCGACAATTGCGAAAGAGAGAGAGAGAAATATTAAAGGGTAAACGTAAGAGATTTTTCGAGAGGTGGAAAATAAAAACTGAACATGAGATTGAAGAAGTATACTGAGCAAAAACCAAGGAAATTGTGTTTTTAAGGGAAAGATGAGAGAGAGAAAATCATGAGGAAATGAGAATTGCACCTTCTATACATAGTCAGCACAATAATCTGTTCCTATTTTGGAAACAGTTTTTTTCTGGATTTGCCAAGAAAAATGTACACCTATGGACTAGGTGACTAAAACAAGAGAAAAAAAAATACATGAATGAAGAAAAACCACAGACTTGAGTAAAAAACAAAAATTATATATCTCTATATATATATATATATATATATACAATATAATGATTTAAATGAGCATAAAAAGTGAAGTTGATCCTCGATTGATTCACTTTTATTATTTATCATCGTTTGTGAAGATTCTTAATTCCCACTGATTTACTTGTTTAATTTGTCCTCTTTTTTTTATGAATTAACCACATCTGAAATTGATCACTTTCCATGAGACTAGCGAAGTGGCCCTTTGGCTTTTCTTTGGATATGTCGTAATCTAATGCATGTAGAAAAAAAGTTATAGGCAAGTTTTTGTAGATATCAATATGCTCTACAAAACCCTTTACCCTCATTTTTTTCTATCTCTGATTTATTACGAAATAATATCCAAAAATGAAAAAGCTAATTTGAACCGAATGACCATTTCGCTACTAATTTACCAATCACTCGTCACACTCACTCGCCAAATATTTAATTGATATCGATGATGAAAATGACATTTACACAGTGACAGTGACACAGAACAAATATCAAAAGGAGAGAATTAAATAGAAAAAATTCAAGGGACAAGAGTTTGAAAATGGACAAAAAGCAAATGAGCTTTAGCTGCTAGCCACTAGTGAACAACTATTCTTGTGTATTTAAACAATAAGATTTAAAGGAAAGGCAGAAAAGAAACGATATAACCAGTACTATAAACATGCAACCGTACCAACATATACACTGTAACATTCATATTATATTAACAATATATACTTGTGCATAATTAACATAATTTACATACTCTTAATATTCATTAATTGACACCCACATGATAACCAACAGGAGAGTATACAACAAGAGTGATATTTCTGATAACTGCAACTGAATTTAATCAATTATTCTTTTATTCACTTTTTTTAACAAATATTTACAAGATTACCTACACGATACATCATTATTCATTCACTAGTAAATGACAATATCAAGCGTGTGTTCATTTTTTCCACTATTTCAGTTGATAATTATTAGGAATAAAAAAGAAGGGCACTTTGCTTATTTACAGGAGTTACTTTCACTGAAAGCAACAGATTGATTATGACGTGGTAAAATGAGATGTGTCCATAATTTTTTTTTCTATTCTCTCATTTTGTCACAATGTAACGTAAAAAAAACCATGATGAGATAATGGTAATAGACTTTTTTTACACAGCAGTCAATTTTCGCCCAAAAAGTGTCTATTATCTACTAAGGCCAATAAAACGAGTCATTATTTTTACAATGAATATTTTCACTGAGTGGTTAAATGTAATGGCTCAATTGCGGTTTATAACGAATCACTTTTTTTCGTACCGATTTTTCATGAGAAATATCCGAATATTTGTCAAATTATTTTTTTTTACATTTTATTTTGTTTAACATAAAAAATATTTTTCATCAGTAAAATGTGGAGAGGTTAAAATTTTGCTAAAAATTTAGAATTTGACAAATATGTTGAGTCTATTTGGAAAAAAATGTGAGTTGAATTTTATCAATCAACAAGATTGTGTCCAATATATTTATTAGGTACTAACTTGGTTCCATTTTTTGACTTTTTTTCAATATATGCTATTATCACCATAAAGAAGACTGCAATTTTTCAGCGCCGGATCTTCATGATTGGCGAACCTAAATAATCAAATATGTTGTCTCAAAAAAACATTCAAATATCTTTCGCAATGAGATGGTACAATCCATTTGAGATGACAAATTGACGCAATTTTCATAAAAAAATCATTTATCAGTAATGTTTAAATCTAAGATATTCGACACAACATAATTTTCAATTGATAGAATTGAACTAACGATTTATTGGGTACAACTTAGTAACTAAAAACGTTTTCACTCCATGTGTAGATTTCTAGAAACTCCACATGAATGAAAATAAAACTATGTTGTTATCTCATTAGGAACTTTTGCGCGGACCTCCACTGAAGGAAATAAGAAAGAAGAAAAAGGAAAAAGACGATATTTCCCCGAAGTTGATATGATGTAATTAATTGTTACCCTGATCCCAGAATTTTGTACTCATCTCTGTTCACCACTTCACTTCCCAAATATTTTACGTAAAAATGCATAGAAATAGCTTGACGGAAGAAGGGTGAAGTATTATCTTCTCTCATTATTATTATTATGATTTTGGAGAATCATCAACGGGCTCTTTCGACGCCCCTGAGCGCCTGAGTTGGTACTCCAGGTGCTGGTAAAACACCCTCTGGACCACGTGCCTCAGCATCACCATTGGTCGCTTCGGCTGCCTTGAATCGCTTCCATTTTCCTTTATTGAGACAGTTAAAGCAAATATTGCCCATGAAAAGTCTATAAAATGTCATTGAGTCTTTATGTTTGCTAAAGTTACTTTTATGCATTTCGCGAAAAACCCTTTTTAATGGCATTGACATTAACTTTTATTTTAATGACTTACTCGCTAAGCGGATCATGGTGACGGCCCACCAGATGCTCCACCCCCATCCAACTAGGCAAAATAGCACAGTAAATGCTTGGCTAACTCCCACAATGATGTTGACAATCAGAGCGCCGAATCGACTCTTTCCACTGGCAGTTGGTGAGAAACGGGGCTGTCCGACGCATAAATTAAACAGACCGCTCCATATTGTACCTAAGAGCACAATTTACCATTAACAACGCTTGAAGAAATCGATTTCAACTCAGGCACTGATGAAATTACACTATTATATGAGAAATTTAGAGATTTCTAATAATGCCGAGTTGCTTGCCAATATAATGAGATTTATCCTCATCTATTTCACCATTTTTAATTGGTGTTGTTCTCTAAACAAATAATGGGTAAACACTATGCTTTGTGGGAAAATTACGGTCAACTTACGGAGGCGGGAGAGTATCAGTTCGAGATATCAAAAGATTTAATTCTTATATGCCTGATGCGGCAAAATAG
Source organism: Asobara japonica (assembly GCA_026005395.1). Classification (NCBI taxonomy): domain Eukaryota; kingdom Metazoa; phylum Arthropoda; class Insecta; order Hymenoptera; family Braconidae; genus Asobara; species Asobara japonica. The sequence continues at coordinate 7,055,943 of BQMI01000334.1, forward strand.
GTACCACAGTTTTTCCATTACTTGAGCTTTGGCTTTGACGACACGTCATTGAAATATATGGGTCATTTCAACTTATTGATATCATTTGAAATGTAGCGAAAAATGCAAAAAACTCAGGGATTAAAGAAACAATGGAAAATGTAAAAGCTTTCGTTAAAATACTCTTTAACAAATATTTTGGCTGATTTTTCAAACTATGAAGAGAATTACAGATCATCAACATGATACCAATTTTTACAAACAAACAAGAGTTGTGTTCGCCATATGTCTTATGTTGTCCCATGCTCGATATTGGTTTGCGTTGTTCCTTACTGTTATAACGGTAATCAGTCAAGACGCCTTTCGCGTTTTTCCTCTTTCCGTCACTTGCAATTTCGTTATTTTTGACATTTCGAGCATTGCATGTATCCTTTGCACTTAAATAGGCTTACAGATTTCGATGAAATCGCAACCACTACGTTTTCGAAGATACCAAGTGAACAAATAAATCGAATTGAATGTCCATTCAATTCGCTTCATTGGTTTACGAGCAAGGTTTTTGAAAATTTGAGCTTTCATCGGGAATATCAGACGAATCGGTGATATGTTCAAGAATTTTCATTCTTAACATATCAATTCAAGTTTTTACAGAAATTCGAAAATTTAGTTTAATTAAAACAAATGAAGCTTTAATTCAGTCAGTTAGAAAATCTAGAAAAACAGTTCCCCTAAATTTTCCTCTTATTTTCGTTAATTGAACTCGTTCAATTACGCGAAATATCCGTGGAAATGCGACTCGCTAGGAATTTCCGAGATGCGCAATGAAAGTTTTTAACAGCAATGCTCATCGGTGTGAAGACAACACCAGAAACTGAAAATTAACGAGCCCTCATTTTTTACCAACGACGATTTGAGGATAGAATTACTCTGCACAAGACTTTTACTCACCAGTTCCTGGTACAAGAACATTCCAAACGAGGCAGAACCATGCCAATGGTACTGGTAGACATGGAATTGCCCCGCGCATCACGGAATTATGCTCGACAAGAACCTCAGGCAGCTTAGACTTCTGCGCCTGAAAATACAAATTTCCGACATTAGTCATATTAAAATCACTTAAAGGATAATGAAAATTACGATTATAAGAGAGTAAAATTTTGGCTCAATATGTTTGATGCCAAGTAAAAGGGGAAATAGTGGAACTTGCTTAAGACATTTTCACAGTAACTCGTAAAGAAGAAAGGCGTGAAAATTTTTACACTGTTTTGCAAATTTTTCATTCCTGCTCACAGGCACGATTGCCATCCGCGGTGCCGTCACGGATGGCTAGCACTTCGGGATGGATGATACGTTCATATGCTCACAGTCCTCATATGGCGACAGTGCATATCGGGGAATGGCTGTTATGATTTTGGTTCCTAATTCGCATAGTTTTAGTTTTGACAGCTTCTGGAGTTGCGAAGGATGGCACGTAAATGACCCGCAGAACTCTCTCCCACGCATTCTTCTATGAGAGTTAGTGCCGAAGTCATAATGCGTAATTTGTCTACTTTTATCCTATCCGCCGACACCGTACACGTGTAGGGACCGGCCAAATTACCTCTGAAAGTGGTGGAGGTGCAACGCTGGTCAGACTGTGTTTGGCACGTATATTCCTCGTTCGTTCAGTGTCACTAGAGCGCCTGCAGCAGTTACAGCGCCGACAGCAGGCGCAACTCGGCAGCCTGCACCAATTGCGATTGCAGAAAAATCCACAAGTTCGTTCTGGTCGACAGCAGGAGGAGGTCTCCGAGGGCGCCACCTTTGTACCCCACCTAAATCCCCTGAACCAATATTCCACAATTTAGCAATTTTTCTAGTTTTATTAAACACCAAATTTTCGGGTTTCGACAATAAGACTCTTTCGACCTGTCCATTCTTTTTCCTTAATTGCAATAGTTGCCGTTGGGTCAGCAATAATATATTTCTTGCAATAGTCGGACTACATGCAGAGACATACACACATAGAGACATCCCCTTAGAAATAGTTTCAACGTGTTAGAAATGCCACGACCTTGAAATTCGATGATGAAAAATAAATTTTGCATTTTCGGGGATAACAGAATAAATTGCTCTATGTGGACGATTACTATAATGCTAATTACCTGCAGAATGCATTTCTGAATCTGGCCCATCTGGTCACACCGCTGGGTGTTTCCATCCCGCGCTTTCCCACATTTCTCTGCATTGCTTCAGCCTTTCGGTTTCTCCCCCCTAACCACCCCATCCTGGAGGACGTCCAGCGTTGTCCAAATCTCTCTCTGACAGCACTCCTCCACTTTCCAAATCTTCCAGTTGCCGCAAGTTTCTCCTGTCCCTTATCCGCTGGGTTGTCCACAACACTGCCAACAGTAAAGACCCGTTGTCCATCAAAAAGGCCAAGTGGCTCCAAAAGTCTCTGGGGCGGCAGTGCCCCTCCCAGATACCTCGCACCGCTCTTCTCCATCAGAATCCCTTTAAAATCCCCATAATCAATGGAATACTTCTCCCCGAAAAAAATACCCCGAGTAATTTCGTCCATTCGCGGTTGGTAGCATGAGCCTGGTACCACCAAACCCTCCAAATAGGAATTGCGGTGGCCAACTGAGCAATAGTCGAGGTCCGAGGTTGGTCAGTCGTTATGATACCAACTAAAGTCCCCTATAATGCCGGACAAGGGAGAGGGTAAGCTGTAGAAGGACCTGGTAAGCCACTCGGTCACGCGATATAATTCCCTGGGATCGATATTCCTTTTGCCTTAGTCATCAGCACTATCAGCGTCTTACTCCCATTTTCATCACTCCCCAATTTTATCCATAGACACACTTATCCCACCCACTTAGCCACCCCCCCCCCCCCCCCCCGTTCGTAATATGCAAGTTATAGGAGTGTGATTAGAAACATGTCGAAACGAAGTGGTGGAAAACAATTGATTAGTCAGTGATGGAGAACAGCAAAACAGGGTCAAACTAAAAAATCACCTGGGCTTGGCTCCCTTTTCCTTGTACGACCTTGGCCGCACGCGACGTCATGACGTTCATTTTGACCCGTGCTTATAAACGCGTTATGCGAGTCCGCGCGATAAGAGCTCCAGGTCAGTGAAAACTCTACCTACCACTAGCTCACCCTTGTGCTCGACGCTTTTTTAATGCCTGAAGAAATGAAAATTATGGCTTGAGAAATTGTAACTTTATGCCGGGGCATTTCTGTGTGGAAAACATGGGGAAATTGAGATGCCATGTATGAGAGAAATTTTTAAGAAAATGAGACGTAGTGACGAGCCTTTTTGAAAAATTAACTGATTTTCACTATTTGACAAACTATGACAATATCTATGGCAGATTCTGCCAAATATTTTAAGGCATTTTCGGACGAAGAATGTGGACTTTGTTTTTCAATCTTCCTATGCTCTAATAGATCCGCACAGTATTTAATATAATATGATGGTTTTGGACAATCAATTTATGTCATGTTTTGGGAAAAATGTCGGATAAAGTATCGAGATTATGAAGTGATATAGGCGGTGGAATTTTTACAAGTTTCGATGGCTCCAAGATTTCATGGCATTTTCTGATGCTCATGTTATTTCAAGATCATAGGGAGACACAGAATTACGAGATTTTATATTTTTTGAGAAATCTGGATATATCATAGTACCTAAGGACCTATTAATCCTCGAGATAATATGCCGCGATTATGAAATGAAATAAAATATTAAATTTCAATCGTTTTCAACAAATCTCTACAGATCATGACTCCATAAAGTTTCATGCCCGAGAACGACAGAAAATTTACAAAATTGTTCCGTCTTGGCGGGCGTAGAGTAACTTTTCCGTCCCACTGTACAGAACAAAAATCTTTCTTTACGCCTACGTTAGAACGAAAAATGCAATTCGAATTATGGGAGGTAAAATAAAGAACCCTCGGCCGCATAGTTACCAACCTTGCTTTCGATTCACTATTTTAAGTCCCTAAGTTAGAAAAATCCTGTTCCGTCCCAGCAAGTGTAAGCCCAGATTCCCCAAGAAAATACCTCTTTACGACTACACCGAACTGGAAAATGATGTTCTAACTACGGGACGGCTGAGGCTTTTTTATTAAAAATCCTATTGCATCTCGGCGGGCGTGAACCCAGATTTCACTAAGCTTACGAATCTTTCTTTCTAATGACCTGATGTGGAGGACACAACCGGACTCGTTCTTCCTGCTTGTCTCCTTTCCTTCGGATATTAATATTAATGTTAGGAGTTGCCATTCATTTATGAAATCACTGTGTCACTCAGAACGGTAATCTGATGAAATCGATTCAGGTCAAATAAAATCAATGAAGTTGTGGGATTTGGATATTTTGGAGCATACCTTAGACCGCAGCTCCCCCCCCCCCCCGCTTCTAATGAAGTCTTGGCTCGACCTTGTTGCACAAATATCAAACGTTTACCCCGGGACTTCCCACATTCAGCTCTTCAGCAATTCCCTCTGCACGGAATCGTTTATAACCATTTATAACTACGCGGAAGCGACAATGACTGTGCCACGGGACTTCCATGTGAATGGCCCCTCGGTTTCCTATAACTCGGTCAATAACTGGCAAGTTTACAGACGCCATCTAGGCTCAGTTCACAATCAGATTGTCGTTACCTATCTGAGCCACTCAACTGGACCTCTTTCTAAACAGACACACGTAATGATAGTTCATGGTGGATTATGATGAACTATCACATTTATTCTACATGCTTTCTTGTTAACTTCTGTCACATTCAGATATTTACCGATGAAATTTCACATAATCTGATGACCCGATTGCAGTACGAGATTGTACTTCTTCCTCCTTGTCTCATTTGTTTCGGTTATGAACGTTAATGCTAGGGGTTGCATAATGCGATGGGCAGGCTCGTGTTTCGTTTCAATTATTGGGTGAAATTGGTTTGGGGCGGGTAGGAGGGGGGGGGGGGGGGGGGGAGGAGGGGGGATTTGTTAAAATAACATTTGAGGGGTTTGGAGGCGCCATTGAGGCTCAGTTGACAGTCAGACTGTCGCTTTCGATCCGAGGGAACTTCCGGCGAAGAAAGCTGGGGTGCAGGAAGGCAAAGTCCAATGTGGCATGCAAATCTCGGGTGTTCCTGGATCGATATGAACATAAAGGAGTCTTGTGGTCAGGGAATGAGTTTTGCTTGGAGGTAAAAGGAGAGTTGCACGCTCATGCCTTGCATGGTATTACCGAGGTCAAGAAACTTTGATGAGCAAGGACTCAATCTATGTATACACATGCTCTTCACTAATTCATCAGAATCTCATAATTAACTATTGTAGGGAGATACTATGTAAACGCTGTTAGACGTTTTTGGGTTGTGCTCATTATCCAGAAATGATTGACTTCGGACCGATCTTACGGGTCACGTTTTACGAAGGAGGAGAAAGATACCGCAGCTCAATATTGATAACAAACTTGGAAAAGTTCTACATATTCAGAAAATATGAATGATTGAAAAAAAAATCAGAAATTTTCGAGACTGAAAAATTTCAGAAACCTGAAAAATGATTCCAAAAAATTATAAAACTTGAGGAAAATGCCAAAAAAAATGGAAGTGCACCGAACAAAGGCACTGTGCACATTGGTAGAATTTCATTCAGATTTCCATAAAAACTACGAACTTTTCACCGTGTAAGTGTGGAAAATTTTGAAATACTCACGCAGGCTCTCCATTCTCTGCTCTCCCTGATCTCTCGAAATCCCTAACATTTCCACTTAGTGTCTCAATCTCATTTTCACGTTTCACCGTATGCATTCCCCGTTTTTCCCTCGCTGATGACACTCCCCGTACAGTATTTAAGCTCACTCCCGTATCCGTCGAGCGAATACTCTCCACTGACCCAGTGGACAAATCATTGGATTTGGACGACTTGAGGGATGCCTCGCTTCCGTGATTCCGTAGTTTCTCTTTGGCAGTTGATCCCTGAACCTGGAGGGATTTGAAAAGTTAATGGAACTTATAGTCATGGAGAAATAGTGTCCCAATCACGTCATCCAAATTGAGTCACCCTAGCCCACGCGCCCTATTGCCATCCGAGGTGAAACCGCGGATGGCAATCTTGCGGGCATGTCGAGATGATTAGACCACGGCTAGCTCCGAAATGTACGATTCTCAGGGTATAACGTCCGGTATTGCTGAAAGTACCTTGGATATTAGCGCAGAGTACGATGTATACATAACGCCCGGGACTTTCGAAAATTATTATTAAGAACTTACTGGAAAAGTAAACTAAATACTAAATGGAAATTTCTTTTTTTCTAGTGTACCAATTCATCTTGCGTGACGTTCAAAAATGCAATTTATGAGTAAATTGTTGTCGAAACAAAATTTGGTCGGTTGACTTTTAAATGAGGTGGATGATTTGGGAACAATGTAGCCAAGACTAATATCCATGAAGTTACAAACTTGCAGATTTTTAGCTGAGACATAGGGAAAGATATTAATTTGCCCCTGACAATGAAAAATCATTGTGTGTGTGTATGGCTGTGTGTGGAACGTCATTTACAACTGTTTACAATTTGCGTGAAATATGTTGAATATCTCTTTATTTATACTGCTACAACAGCACAAGTATACGGAATGAAGGAATTTTTTTTTCGGTCGAGAATACCTCAATTCTGTAAAAAAAGAAAATTCTCGAAGGCGATAAAAAATAGATTGGAAGCAATTGGGTAAAATTAAAACAGAAATTTTTTTAATTGAAGAAAATATCTACATTACAATTCGTGAAGTTGATCCGAATAAAATCACAAACTACCAGCGAACAGTAATGTTCTCACTTGAACCATTCATTAAGAAAAAAAACTTTTGTCTGTAACAATGTTTTTTCTCTACCAGAGAAAAAAATCATTTTTGCCTTGTGCCTTTGTAAAAATTGGGGTCATGTTATCCGCGAGCGTGTCCGGAAGTAATCCCCTAAAATGAAAAGTCCCTACCTGGACCTGGTTTCCCCTCCGTTTCTCACTCTCCTCCAGCTCCACTCGAGTTCCCATACTATGGGGGCTCGTTCTAGTCGATTGTGGCTTCGATCCATTTCTCGTCTTCTGACTTTCGTCAATAACGCAACTCGTATCCAGCTGATTGGATGAATTCACTTGCTTCAATTGATTCAACACTTTGGCCGGCACAGCTTCGACCTCGAGTGGAACTCGCGGTTCGTCTCTGTCGACATTGACCTCGTCCTTGGACGTTGTGGGCTTTGATATTGACTTTGCTGAAACTGTCTGAAGTACTTCCGGCTTTACGGGCTCTACGGCGGCTACGGCAGTGACAGTCTGGCTCCTCTCCCCTTCTTTTTTTTCTAGAATCACCGGAGATGCTTCCCTCTTGCCTCCAGTAGCATTAGACATATTGCATGCAACTCCTGCAGCTACAGATGAATTCGATATATTGGCTTTTGATTGATCTTTCTTATCGAGTACTGGGGTCGGAAGAATTGTAGCATCGATTCTTAAAGGCTGCACAGCCGTTGCTGTTGCTGCATTGACAACACTGGATGTTCCACTAGCACCTGAAGACTGCTTCAGCAGATCAATAAGGCCCAAATTGTCTTCTTCTTTGGCTCTTCTTAAGCTATTGTCACTCATTCCCGAACAAGCCATGATTACTGATTCGTCGGTTACAAGGGGTGAAGAATCCGAGGGGGGGTGCTTGGGGGGGAGTGGCACGTGGGCGGCGGGTAGTTGTTGCTTTGGTTGTTGTAACTGTTGTCGTAGATGCTGCTGGGGAACATCCTCCTTCTTCAGCCTCGAACTATCATTAGACAATTTGACAAAACGATTATTGCTCAAGGGGTTGCGCACAGGTATTTTAGTTGGAGATTTCATCGCCTGTTTAGGCAGCTTTGTCACGGTCTTGGGCGATTTTCCCTTGGCTGGTGGACGAGATGCCTCGATCAATGGCCGTCGAACCGGCTGTTGTGCTTTCATGGAACTTGCACGGGGTAAATGAGTAAACTTTCTACTACCACGACGCTCCCATCTTTCTCTCTCTGGCTTATCAATTTTCGATTTCATTGTTGTTAAACCAGCACGTGGCTGTGGTATCAGCGATTGTTTTCGTGGACTGTTGCCTTGTGAAAGTGACTCTGTAATATGCAATGGGTGTTATTACATAAATTTGAAAGTCATTAAAAAATGAAACCCAGTGGTAATGATATTTTCTTTTTTTTGTTATGTAAGACTGTAGGTGAGCGGTTAAACGGAGAGGGCTCGAGATTCCTTCAGGGCGATTCATTTGAAGATAAGAATTTTAGAATAAAGTTTTTCAAGATTTTACATTGCTAGAATAGAAATACAGCTATTAAATGGGGATAATGATAATACATTATTTAAAATCTAAGTCGTGAAAATCATTGGTCTTTCGTTCTTACAAATGACAGCACAAAAATTTGTAAGATCCTTTCGTGGAAAACGTAAAAAGAAAGATCTGAAAAAAATTGACTATGGTAGAGGCGAAATTTAGATAATATATAGTTGTATTACGTATATAAGCCAACCAATACTGAGAATTTTTGTACGTATTGAATCTTCTCTTTTAGAGATGTAAATTGTCAATGATTGAAAGAATAATTTTAATTTTTGTCTTTCTCGAATGATGGTGGACGTCATTCAAGTTTCAAGAATATTTTGTCAATATATCCAGCTGCACATCCAAATTTCGTGTGATCCAAATTTTTTACGAAGATCCCGACCAGTTCAACAGTGGAGTAGTCAATTGGTTTAAGTTTGTTTTTGCCTGACACCAATGTTGGACAATTATCTGGTTATCTGAGGTAGATAGAGAAATTTGTATGAGAAGACATTTGTAGATCTTACTGTGCTCTATACAATCGGTAATAATAGTGCCACTATATATAGCGATAGGTAAAAATTGAGTCATTTTAGTCAAGCACTTTGTTATTGAGTTCCTTAGCTTCGCCCTCATGCAAAAATATAAGCAACAAAAAATATTTTTAAGCAATCGGAATGAATGACATATCAACAATTTTGGGTCTATCCTCTTATACATCACTGAAAACAATTATTGAAATTTCAAGAGACTTTTCCAAACAAGTTTCAGACGTGCACTAGACTTTGTTGATGAAACCAGTTTTTAACATTGTATATCTCCGAAAATTACATGGAAAATTGTATCCAAATTTTGAATATCGTTTAGAGGCATGTATATAATCCAAATCTGTTGAGCCTCATTCCTTGCCAAGTTGTTCAGATCCTTGGTCCTTAGCGTATCTCAGCAGTAACTCACGAAGGACGATGATAGTGAATGATTCTAGAGATACGGAATTTGAGTGGCTTCTGTCTACATGTATTACAAAACTAATTTCTAATACCTTTACCGACTCATTTTTCAGATAAGAGAGATGAAAAAGTCGAAAAAACACGGTAACGCCACTTTCCGCCATTTTATCTCTCAATTTTCGTTCATTGTTTTTGTAACGCACATTTTTTTCAAATTTTTCTTCTTTAAGAATTATTGGAGAAGCAACGTAAAATTACCTTAAATCAGCCAGAAAAATAATTGGTAAAAGTGAAGAAAAAAAAATGATGATGAATAACGGTTGAGCGTCAAAATAGTAATGAGTCTATTTACTTGGTTTAATGAATCTCCGCCGATGGATGGCGGGTGGTGGGCTTGGTGGTCGTGATTGGGCGTGTGGGGGTGGTCCCTTGAAGCCCCTAGGTCGAAACGGTGATGCTCTTCCTCCCCTAATCGCTCTACTAGGCGACAATGGACTTCTCGATCTTGCTGATCGTACACGCCCATTGCGCACTGGAGAACCATCCTGGGACTTTGTTGTTCCCTCCTCAGTCTCCGCAATTATAACAAAACTTGATTTTCTGTGTGCACGTGCCATCGTTGATGATGCGAGCTTGTAAGGCTCAGGTACTCTTGGTGGCTCCGGTGGCTCATAATTAACTACACTCAAATAGTAGTTGTTGATGTTGTTGGCACTATCGAGCAACCGGAAGCCCACTTCTGTCTCCGGTCTCGTGCGATTTCTTCGTGACTTTGTTGTCATTCTACAAGAATATTTATGGTACCACTCGTACGTTATTTATTACATTTTTTCATTGCTACGGAAGTCGTTAAAGCCATAATTTCTCTTCTGTGCTTTCTTCCATTACTATTCTTTTTATTAGTTTTTTGTTTTTTTTTCTTCTTCAGCTTTGTAACATTCTTTTTTTTTTCGTTTCTCGTGAAGTGACTCCTGTGGAGGGTACTTTCCTGTTTTTTATTTTAACTTCAATAAGCTGTTATTAGCTTCAAAATTGCTTTTAGTTATTACGTATTTCACTAGCACACATAATACACCATAAAATATTGTTTATTTAATGATTCGTGATTTTTAATTGAGGCACAATTAGTAATGTAAAAAAATAAATGTTTCTCTGGGGTACACTGGGTATATAAATGATATAAATAATTGTGTAAGATATAGAGGTAAATCTCAGTCCAGTCGCGACCACCCAACCTGGTCAGACGTTCTGACCGTTCTGAGGCAACTGCTTGACCGTTTCAGGTGGTTCTGACTAACCGACGATTCACCGACGGCAACTAACGCCAGTCGCCGACGAGACTGCGGCTCATGTTGAGCACTCCAGTACGTAACGATTCCATCACACGAAGAGGAAAAGCATCAGGTTATTAACTAATGCGTGTGTGCAACAAACGAATCCTTACTCAAATTGTATCAAGTAGAATAACTTGAATTTACTCGGCCATGAAAATTACTGGTCAAACGGAAAGAATAGACGATTCCGTAGTATTGATGTAGCAGCTTGGATGGGGAAAAAATTCCCAGTAATTTCGACAGAAAATTCTGGAGGAATTCCCGAAAAGAGTCTCAAGAGAATGCCATGAGCCTTCCTCTGGGAAGTCTGAAAGTTCCTTAGATTTTGTTCATACATGCGTGTCCACATTGTTGCAGAGAATTCAACAAATATACGGAAACAATGCCCCCCCCCCCTATTCTTTTCAATTAAGCGATTTCTCTAGATAGGCGAACAACGACAGTCCAGTCGTCTTCTTAATTTAGCTCGGGAAATTGCTGATGCACCTTGTACGCAACTCTCTTTACGGTGCTTGCTGCACTGATGATGATAACATGATTTTGTTCGTTTTGTTAGGCTCGGCTGAGCAAAGAGACCAATGGAAAACCGACGAAACTGAGGACATCCTAGTGTTGGGTGAATGTGGGTCGCTACTGAGGTTCCTCCGGTGGAAAAATATTGAATGTGCTTAGGGAACAGAATCTTCGGTTTGCAGAGATAAATGTTGTTGTATTGTTATTAGAAATCAAATGGATAGAATTTATTTACGAAAATTCGAAGCAGACCATTTCCGTATTTTTTTATAGTTCCCATACGCATAACGACATTCTAATCACCTCATCAATTTTTCTTCCTTATGACTAGTGTTTTCAGGGCTGGTATACCCACATATACAATTTCAGTTGTGCACAAGATATTACACATATTAGCAAAGTACACGCGATAAGAGACACACATTCACATTGCATACAAGCACCCACATGAGTTACACAGAATTTGATACACACATCCTTGATATGTACATCACTCATTGACTCTTGTGGATGAACACAGACATTTGTGAACAACTAATTGCACATCAATGTAAATGCACAATGAAAATGTGGACAACGTGAGAAATGCACTTCACGAAAGTGTAATTCATCTCACTTGAAGCACACATGTTCAGAATAAGTTAAAAGAATTGTCGTATCTGTACATGGAGTTTGACTTTATATTATGCATTATGGTTTCCAAACCAGGTGGACTTTAGCTTTTGAGAAGCGGAAGTTCCTCCCCAACTTTTCTGTTGAAGCCCCCCCCCCCCCCCCCTCCAAACACGTGAATTCAAGGAACTTTGAAGTTGAACAGTCGTTCAAACTGTGGTTCCACCACACAATCCACCGAGACCACAATGCAGTAGATTTGACGATATAGGAATATCAGTAGATGCAAATTGTGTCATCCGAAAATTCATGAATCCGATAATTCAATTTTTGACCTCAATATCAAACATCGCAGAAAAGAATTGAATGAAGTATTCAATGAAAAATATATGAGGCACCTGGTATGCAGTATATGAGCTTACAGGATAAGCCGATGCGAGTTCTTGCAAAAATTAGGGTTCGAAAGGTAACCAGTTTTTTTCGTGTGTATTCGCAAATTCATACCATTCATCTACTTTTAAAATACCAGCATCCAACGTTAGTAATTTGGGAGACTACGGGGTACCAAGTGAATTTGATCGGAAAAACTTAATCAAACTAATTCAATTGCATGCATTTTTGGAATATGTAGATTCATTATTGCCTGGAGGAGTGTACATACGACCCTTTCCATCTGAATGTGCGAATCGATCCACTAGGGGCATTCTACCAATTATTGGAACATTAGCTTGATTGGAAACGTGGGCAGGACCATATTTCCTCGTATCATCGACCAACCATCGCCAATATCTGACCTTTAAACTAAGGATTTTATTGTTAAAAGCGTTTGTCTACTGGAAGAATAAGAATAATCAAATAGATGATCCTAACGCAATATTCAAAAGAGGCGTATAGGAGAAATAAAGGTTCTAGAAAGCAACGGGAAAATCCGTGTGATTCATTGAGGTACTTCTACAACGTTGGCTTCATATATATACATTAAACGATTCCACCATGATTGTGAGTCATGAGATTTTGGGTGTGTGCATGGGCTCAATACAAGTACCAAACTTGGAGACAATTTTTCACCTTCCATTTGCCAGATATACATCGTTAAACATTGCCAATGGCAGACATGCAGTAATAACTAGGCAGTTGGATGGGCTTTGGCATGGTAAGTCCAAGGGTTTCTGTTTATGGAGTCTCTCCTTTCGGTATAGGAATGTTTTACCATCCAGGTTTTAATTCAGGAAGGTTTATCATCGAACGGGAAATTCGTTAAAGTAAATACCCACGGAATAGAGTGCCCATTAAGCATCGTATTCATTGGTCTGAACTGTTTGAATGCTGTACGGTTTGGGAAAAAGTCAGTTTCCACTACCAGGGCCGGGACGGAGCAGACTTTTTGGCGTCAAATGGTACAAACTTCACCACCGTCAATGAACAAATTCTTGAAACATCAGACGCCAAAAAGTAGTGTACCATCACCGAGAGAAGCCACTTATCCGCATGTGAATAAACACAACTAGTGAGATGGAAGTTTGTCTGTCCTCGTTGGGAGCACAAACCAAAGTTCTCGATTTGTAATTTCCGTTTGCCACCCCTAGAATTTGCGACGAGTCCGTTAAATGTTTAAAGACTAGTTTCAGCAAAAGAATCGGGATCATGAAATTCGGAATACTGAAATACGACAGGTGTCTCACGTGACTCACTGACCAATCACATTGCGCACTGCGCAATTAAATAAAATCGTGGTGATAACTCGTTTTGCCAATATTCCGACAAAATTGAAATAAAAACGTTCTCAAAAAGGAATAATACGTTGTCACAACCGTTTCACATAGAAACTATTTGAAATGTTAAGATTCTTGCCTTTTTTTATTGTCAGAAATGTCATGAAACGGAGATATACAGGGTGTCCCAGCAATGGACAATTTCCTTTCGCAGGTGGGTAGAGGGCCCAAATAGGAATAAAAAAGTCCTTTACCATTTTTCAATCAAGTGAATAGTTACAGAGATAATTAATTTCAAAGTTGGCCAATCCCGAGCGCGCTACGATGGGCACAAAGTCGAGTAGTGAAAATGCACCTTTCAATAATTAATTAACAATTAATTTTTCAATGTTTTTAAAATTTTCTTTCGACTTCTGTAGCCGTCCGGCTGTTCTTTGACACAGAAAAAAAAATATTGTCCGACAGCACACACTCGAGTAGTGAAAATGCACCTTTAATTAATTAATTAACACTTAAATTTTCAATGTTTTTAAAAGTTTCTTTCGACTTCTGTGTAGCCGTCCGGCTGTTCTTTAACATAAAAGAAAAAAAAATATTGTCCGACAGCAAACAGTCGAGTAGTGAAAATGCACCTTTAATTAATTAATTAACAATTAATTTTTCTATGTTTTTAAAATTTTCTTTCGACTTCTGTGTAGCCGTCCGGCTGTTCATTAACATAAAAGAAAAAAAATATTGTCCGACAGCACACAGTCGAGTAGTGAAAATGCACCTTTTAATAATTAATTAACAATTAATTTTTCAATGTTTTTAAAGGTTTCTTTTGACTTCTGTGTAGCCGTCCAGCTGTTCTTTGACACAGAAGAAAAAAAAACATTTTGGTAAGGATTCAATTGGGGGGCCCCTACGTGTACGCGTCAAGAGGCGGCCCTGACTTTCCATCGTAGCGCGCTCGGGATTGGCCAACTTTGAAATTAATTATCTCTGTAACTATTCACTTGATTGAAAAATGGTAAAGGACTTTTCTATTCCTATTTGGGCCATTCTCATAACCTCCCTGACGATTTGGGATCCACGATATTGCCCGTATATTGTGTGGATATCTATTCTCTGTTAAAAATACGTAAAAAATAACCTTTCAGTACTTACTAAACATTTGAAAATGAACTATTTGAGTAATTTATAGCCATTAGACACTCATTTATCATCCATTACGAGGATTCGTTTATCCCACAGTCAATGGTAGCGTGGATGTTGCGTGGAAGTTCAATTGTCAGGGCTCGCCTATCGCAAACTTAAAAAGTCCTTGTCAATAGACGTTGCAACAAGTTTTAGACGTTACATATCTCAACAAAAAAAAGTGAAAAACCCACACCAAATTTTGAAAAATGTTCTGCAGCATTCTCAGAATTGTAAGATCCCAATTCAAAAACTTTCTATCAGTGTGAATTGGTTCCAATCTCTAGTCACTACAAGAATAGTGATAAAGTACCCCAGCAATTGAAGGTGTCTGCTGCATGGTTTCTTATGGTAACTTTCGAAATCACTATAAAACTGCGTCACCACCTTGATAAAAAAAAACATTTTTGGTACCTAAACAGAACCTACAGGCATAATCCATCAGTAATTACTGAGGAATGTTGAGAAATCTGATTTTTCATTACTTTGGAAAATCTACCTGGAAAGATACTTTTGGAAAAAGTGGGAAGAAAGATGAAAGGGTCTGACAACTTTATTTACTCCGCTTTACTGTTTTTTATTAATTACTTATATACAGACACTCGGTCGAACTCTCCCAGCCGTTCGGAGAATAGTTTCTTGCTAAATTATATGAATATATATTAATTTATCACGCACACAGTTTATCATTTTGTTTTCCATTCTCAGTGGAAAGAGGCAAAACCAAAAAGCCCATCTGGCTTAGCTATTTACGGTAGTTTCGGCGGTCAAGTGGCCAAAGTGTAAACACAGTTAAAGTCATTATTTGTTTTGAAACGAAGAAATCATCTTCCTACTACTTTGTGTCAGCCCATATGAAAACGGGCAATTTTGTCGCATTGAGTTTCCAAGATATTTTTTATCTTCATGTCTCTCAATTAATCAATTGATCCAACACCCGTGTTCATCATATGCGGTTGATTTTTCATTCAGAATTCAATTGAGGTGACTGCACTATACATACCTCAACATCGACAAAGTGGGCCCTTTTTACCTGGGCGGTCAGATATGTCGATTTTTTATATATCTATTGGTAGGATCGAGACCTAAAAGAAAGATGATTATGATTCATAAAAACAATTTTTAGCCATGTCAAGAAATGGTTATCGCAAGATCCAACCTTATTCATATAGATTGGTGCGATGAAATTCAGTACATGATTTTTGCCCCATGTAACGCACACTAGAAAATTATGCAGTCCAGAAATAAATAGATTGAGATGCAGAGACGTAAAATGAAAGAGACCCCCCTAAACTGTGATAATGAGCGCCGCCTATGATTCACAATGATTTTAGCTACCCCAGATGGAAGAGACATATTTTATCCTCGAAGAGGGTTTTATACGCACAGGTAAGTTTCACAATGTAAAAATATTAATTTTTCCGCAGTTTACAGAGAGAACGGAGAAAAATTTCGGTTACGTAAAATTTTTTTACTCCCTTACGATGGAGGTATCTCTTTACGCATTCAATTTTATTTATTTATTCACGAGATTTACAGTTGAAGCAAGTGTCTAAAGTTAAGATGTTACTTGTAAATGGAAAAATTCAAACATTCATAAATATCTGAAAAATTTCCACAAGAAACATCTTAAATTTAAACAGTTGTTTTTGCTGTGTGTTTGACTCTGTGAAATTTGTTCATGAATATTAGACGGTCAAGTGAAAATATGGCTAGGAAAATCTACAGGATTTTCGCATTTCCATACACTTAATTTAAAACATGTCAGGTGAAGTTCATAAAATGAGACTAATTAGGTCAGATGGATTTACATGGATTGATCCATTCCAAATGTGCATTGTTTTATAAGCCTTATAAGTATTCATCTGAGTCAGAGGAAGACAGTTTGTGGAACTCGTAGGCGTGAAAGTGAATATATATACATGACCAGAAAAATGAATAGATTGTGGTGCAAACTGCTTTGAATATTTTGGGAATTTTTTTCGTGCTTGTATTTAAAATTAACGAAAGAATTGAATAAAGGAGAAAATAAATTGTTGTTACCATATTTGAAAGAGGAAATCGTACTTTTTCCATTTTCACCATAAAAATAAATAGTACTAACAGTTAGAAAATAATGTTGGATTGGAAGAAATACGATTTTTCAGTTCCCAAAGACTTGAAGAAAATAAATTTTTACGCTGAGTAACAAAAATAAACCCACAAAATTCGTTCAACAAGAAAAAAAAAGTTGGGTTATTGTACGAATAAATGTGGCATACAATTTTTTAAACTTCAAATTATGCCTAAAGAATAACAATGAAGAAATTAAATGAAAATGCTTTCAAAATTTATTTGACACTAAAATTTAGAACGAACTTATATTTTGGCCAACTAAAATTTTGAGGGAAAAATTAACTGAAGGCTGAAGTCAGAGTCCAAAATTGAGGAGGGCCTTGGTATCTGAATGAGCAACAAAAATTGAGGAAAAAATTAAGTGATAGTTCATTTAAGAATTCAAAATTAAGGATAAACTTCTTTTCAAAATGAGTAAAAAGAATTTAATGGATAAAATTTTGAAGTGCATCAATAATTGACTAACCAATGCTATATCCATAACTAACTTGCCGATATCAAGAAAATTATCAATTTTTCACCTAACTCACCCCTATTTTCAACTGCTAATTAAACTAAAACATTGCCATTAAATTGAAGAACAATAGATCCCGTAGGTTTGACCACTTGACCACCGATTCAATTCAATTCGATTTTACTCAATAATCATCGCATTACGTTCGACGTTTAGAAACTATTAAAGGCCGTTTTCTGTAATCATATTTTCTCCACAAATTCACAATGGTCTTTTCTTCATTTTAAAATCACCAGCACGACCTTTGGCATCATAATTGTATAACGCGTTGAAAGCGATTAATCAAATTCATAATACTGTCTAAGATGATAATCGTAATCATATACCAAGCGAGGGGGAGGGAGATTTCTTGATTCTTCACGTTGATAATTATTTAACTTTTCCCATCGATCGGTTCACGGTATTGTCATTCGAGTCTTTATACACATTGAAAATATCAAATACACAATAAACTGATCAACTTTAAGCATTAAAACTGGTTTACATTTATGCCATCTGATATCAGCGTATTGCAGTTCATATAATTATGGAATATATATCGCCATAAAATCAGTTTTAGGCCAATCAACATGCAATTCATATTATGCCAATTATCTTACGCATTTTTTTTCTTCATTAATTAAATCAACACGCAACATGTTAATGTGAATGCATAATGATACAGTTTTCCGTTTGATTTATACTCATCAGCAGAGAATGTTTCAAGGAAGAAGTGGTAGAGCAGGATCATTTTTATTTGGTAACAATTCTCTTAACACTAGCATGTTTAATCCAAGGATCATTTTGATGGAATTATTGTAATTAGTTTGGTGTTTTGAGAGGGCTCCAGGGAAATGTTTAGTTTACATTGAAAATTGAGACTTTGGAAATAAATGGGTCATTGCTCAAGGTTGCTACTATTTCCATCGACTTTTTGCAGGATAACGCATAATCGAAGGAGCGTAAAAAGCTATTTCCAAATTTTTTCATGTTTGTCAGGTTTTGATATTCAATAGTCGGCAAGTATCTCTTTATGTTCTTATCACGTACATTTTTTTAGAAGATTTTTATCAAGTTTTTTTTACAATAAAGCCTCGTGTTTTTAACTTTTAGCAGTTATCAGTTCTAATGTTTCGAGAATATTACAAATGATATTTCATGTAAAGCAACTACCAAAATAGATACTTATAGAGGTCTTTGTATTTCCTTCGAAAATCGAGACATTCAACAAAAAGTCATTTAATTTTTGCTTTCAATGAAGTGAATTTTCATAATTGCCTTTTCTTGTAAAATTCAAGATTTTAACAATGAACTCAATACAAAATTTTCTGGACATACTAAGATTCTGACTGACCCCTGTATATTTTGAATTGTAAGTACTTGACCACAGGGTCTCAATAAATTTTCCACGTGGAAACGGCCCCCTTTAGCGCTAAAATCTGGTAATCTTGATCTGATTTCAAGACCAACATTAATCCGATAGTCTACGGGGGGGGGGGGGGGGTCCATACCGGAAATCGAGCTCGTATGCGGGGAGTTAAATGGAACGTTTAGCCAAAAAACATGAAAATCTATAAAAAAAAATCGTCCAAACTTTTCATCTTCACCATTTAATTTCAAATTTAGGACTTCTCTCCGATTGGTATAGTAGAGTGGAATTGTCCAGCTCTTGGATTCGTAAGGATTTATAGTCGAACGGGAGTTTCGTCAAAGAAACGGCTGTACAAATTGAGGTTTTCCGTGGTTTTCCATGAATTGTAAATTGACCCAAGCAATGTAAAGTCTGGTAGGCATTGCATTGATTGGGGCAAATTAAGTGAATGCTGTACAGTTTGGGAAGAATTCGGTTTCCATCGGCACCGTGGGAGGGTCGCCACATATGCACAATCGCATCGAAGCGTAAATAAAAAAAAAAAAAAAAAATTAGGACTGCAAGTTTCCAAAAACATTTCTATAATTTCTATAACAAGCTATTTTATCTTTTATATTCCGACACGTCAAACTGGTTTGAGATATTTGGCAGACAAAGAAAAAATGATAGAATAAATGGACTAAAAAGAAGAAAAGGCCTTGTAGAAATTTTGGTTCTGAATTCCAAAATATGTTCATATCCAAAGGTAATCTGTAAACATGTTATGGTATTTTTTCTCCAATTTCGCATTCCAAAATATTCTATGGCTCCTCAATTCACTCTGTCCAGTTCCACCCCTTCCCCTTTCCTATTTTCAGCATTATTCACCACATACGATTGATGTGACTATGTAACGTTATCACTACACTGAAAAGTTCAAATAATTCCTTTTTCAGGGTAACATGACTATGTCGAAAACTTTGAAGATTTACACTGTTTAACTGTACAAGATAGGTATGAAGGGCAGTGTTTGTCATGGCTACGGTTTGCAGCCACTATCTTATTCTGCACAGCTAAATGTGGACAATTAATTTTTGTATACAAAATCGTCGGACAACACAAACGTTTGCACATTAACCAAATCAGATAAAATAATTCAGTTCGAAAGTAGTCAACTTACTTGAAGTTAATACTAAAGTCGCTAACATATGCCACTGAATTGTTTGTACTAAATTATATGGAACTGTAGTTTTTTATACCACACCAGAGTACTCAAAATGAGTAGGCGTCGAAATATTTACACACATACGACTTTTTGACACAACGTTTTTTTATAAGGCCGATCAAACTTTGCCAATTTAGTTCCATTCGAGCTACGGTTCATTTAATATTTCAAATATTGGAAGTGTCGTACTCCATACTAATTATTGTATCTGCACCGAAGATATTCTCCGAAATTCTGTCGCACACCTGATGCGCATTTTTTTTCATTTTGGGTACTTGCTTTCATCACTAGAATGGGTGACGATTTTCTAATTTTCAGTACTCACAGCAAATTTATTAATTTTTTTCTCGACCGAACTGCTTTAGTTATCTTTGCTAATTATGAAATAGGCAAGTAATAAATTGGAAACTCGATTTCAATGAACGAAACCGAAAATCGCCACCACCATTTTCGAAAAAATTAACAATCTTCCCATTATGAGGAACTCAATAATTCTAACTTTTCAAGTATCGACACAGTTACTCCAATAAACAACATACGTTACATAGTCACCAAATACAAAACTAAACCATGCACACCGCCTTCACCCATCAAGTTTTTAGCTATGTATTTGGACCATTTTTATCAAACCCCTTAAGCAGCTGAATCCTTTTGTGATCTTTCCTGTATTTCTCAATCGTAATATCCGGATTAGCGCAACTTGATAAACTAAGTGTTACTGGATCTAAACTTGCAGCAAGTTTGAGGTAAGTCTCCTCCATTTCCTTCGTGATTTTAATCTCCTGATAATCCCCATCGGTTTTTCTCTCCTCCTCCCCCTCCCCTTCCTCCTCCTCATTATTTGAATCAAATGATATGAGGTCTTTGACCTGAATCGACGCGTCAAGTTTCTCTGGTATTTCAATTATTCGATCAATCCCATTAAATGAATTGGGTAAATTATCATTTCTATCAATTGTATTATCCATGTTGATAAGCGTCGGCCCCTTGGCCCCGTCGATACCTTTTTTACCCTGTGAACTACTTACAGACGATTGTACCCACTCAGCCACCCTCAGGGCACTGTGCAATTGCGTGGGTTCGTCGTTTGGTAGAATTGGAAAAGCCTCATCACTACTGGTCGACAACGATCGACTCTTCAATGCGTTATTATGAACTAGAGCTGTTGTATTGGATAGGTTGCTGGCATTTGGACTACCACTGGGGCTTTCTGGGCTCGTATAAACCATGGTCTGATAATTGGCACGTGCATTATCAAGCAGAATATTTTTCGACGTCTGACTGACCCTCATCAGGCAATTTCTCGCTGCATTGTGAGTACTATTTGCCGTAAATATCCTTCTATCGCTTTTCGATTGAATGAGGTCACTGGAGCTGCTTGAGGGCTCGGAACTCGATATCATAACTGCTGAACTGTCACTACTGAAACTGGGACTCGGGACAATGCCAGATCCAGTCTCGTTCATATTCACAGCGTTTGTTACTTCGATCAAAGTAACCTGGGGTGGGTTCGAGGGTTTTTTCCACACTCTTTCGTTTATGACGTCAAGGTCAACGTCTGGGCGAGGAACCCTTGGGTCTTCTGTACCATTTGAGTTGTTGTTGATTTTGTTCACCCAAGTATTCTTCCAGATCCTGTCGTTGATTATGTCGACTGGGGTTTGATTGCTGTTTGTATTCGCAACATCCAGATTTGGATCAGTACGTCTAGTAGACATTGGCGATGTCGCCTGGGTTTTCACTTCCGAAATATCCAGCTTCTTGGATTTCGTTGCTTTGGATTTTAGAGGAATCGGCTTTTGGGATCTTTCTAGAAGGGTTTTTGAGGGAATCGAGGAGTTTTGCGGAACAGTGGGTATGCTTGACGGCTTAGGAGACGACACTTGTCTTAAGGAAGTGTAACCATTTAGCGAAGGCTTTTTGTAGGTGTCCTCGGTAAAAACGAGAGTCGTTTGGCACTCAGAATCAACCATGAGTATCGTTTTGTGGCAGACACATGTATCGCAGTGTTTGGCAAAAATTCGCTCCTTCTCACGGTCCTCCAGGACTTTGGCCATTATCGAGGCTGATACGATGTCTACTGGAGGCTTATCGTCGTCACTCTCATCGTCACTGTATTTTTCGATTGGACTGGGCTTACTTATGTTGTAAACCATTGCGGTAGGGGGGAAGGTGGAGATTGGCACGGTTATGCTTCTAACGTCTGGAGGTGACACGTCGCTGGAACGACGCTTTTGGGCGATGTATGTCTTGACTTTGGCTTGGACCTCTGTAGGAAGGGAGTCGTATTTCTGGCCAACAAAATTCGAGGGCTTACATTGCAGGAGTTGAATCGCTAACGTCACGTCATTACGGTACTCCGCCTGAAAAGGTCAATATTTGGTGATTGTGAAATCTATAAGTTTGGGACTGTTTTAATCTTTCGATGGTCGCGCTATGAGCAAAATCCTGCACTTAGTCCATTTTTTCGTTTCGTGAGAAAATAATCGATGGCAGTTTTTCTTTTTAACACAATATTTTTTTTCCACATCTTCAGAAATCAATTATCTCTTTTCCTCTTCACGACAAAATCGAAAAGATACGTAATTCTATGAGTAAGCGTGTCTGAAAAATTCTATGTTTATCCACGAAATGTCAGTTAGTTCGGTCAAATGAAATCAGATAAATCTTGAATATTTTTAGTTTTTATCACTTCGAAATGTGATATAGTAATATATTTATTCATTGCTCATTGAAAGGATAATAATTTGGTGGTATAGATTTACTAAACCTCAATGAGTTTGCTGTCGAGAGAAATAGAGTTGCTTTAAGTACTTTGAAACAGCGCCTGATAAGAAAATGTTATTTCTACCGAATTCTGGTAATTTCTGGTGGTGAAATCATACGTTTTGTTTTATTGCGAGCCTATAAGAACAATTGCTTCTTTTATGCGTCTTACAACAATTTAACAACAAAATTATCACAAATTAATCTCAATGACAGCAAAGTGAAAGTTTCATTGAACTTGTCCTTTTCAACAAGCAACAAATTCCCATACTTTTGTTTTATAGTGATCATTAGAATTATGTAAAAATGGCAATAAAAGTAATGATAGTGACATTGTTACGGTAAATTAGAATACTGCCATTCTCAATTGTCAAACATGAACTGATAAGGTGACCACTATTTCCTCTACTTCTGATAATTGCTGTCTTTAATTTGAAGAGAGACCTTTCGGCACTTATTGGAATTTTTTTTCTACGTTCTTATCTTCATCGTACGGTCACACATTTCATCCTTGAGACAATACTCTTATCAGTTGTCATGTTTCCACATTACAATTTTTGAAGAGTGCATCGAAAGTTGGAAGATATAGCAAAATTTGTATAAAAACTTTCATTACAAACGTAACAAGGCGGGACAAAAAAAAGTTTTTACAAAAATTAGAAAATGTCATTTCGATAGAAAAATATCTTGTACTTTAAGTTTCAACCAGTATAATTTACTCAGCAATTCTCAAAGTCAACGATGTTTTATGATAGCTATCTAGGATTTATACTATAAATGCATGTACCTGGATGCAGTGAAAGAGTTATCAGATTGAAATAATCCATTTGCCTGAGCTATATGTACTCGAAAAATAGGATTTGCTCACTGCAACAATTTGTTCATTCGATAATTTCAAACTAGAAAATCCGGGATTTTTTTTTAACTTACAAATGAATATAAAAGAATACAAGTAATTTCAGAAATCTGACGATCCCACGCCACAACTCACATTATCCTGCGACAATCGATGAATCCTGTAATTAGCATCAGCCAATCTGTGTGATAATGTCGCAATATCCTTCGTAAAGGCACCTTTTTCAGTCTCACATTTATCCACAATTCTCAATAACTTGTCCTCAAGATTCTGGTTGACCTTTTGTACTCTTTTATGTGCCTCATAAAGCCGCGAGTACTTTTCTTGCCACGTGCGTAATTCTTCCCGCATGGATGCCAATTCACCATTAGGAAATTTGTCAGCTTCATTAAAAAATTGTGTCTCCATTTTAACAATGTGACTGTCTTTTTCCTGTAAACTCTGTCGAAGATGTTCAATTTCCGCATGGAGATGAACATCACTGTGTCTGTGATCTGGCCTTCTGCATCTTGCGCAGACACAGCCACACTCCTGTCAATAAATAATAATTATTAATGAATACTCAATTAAGCAGAAAGCAGAATAACATAGAAATTATATAATGACAATAATGGGAAGCTTTCAACAGGTCTTGAGTAAACATTTTACCACTCACTTTCAAAATACATTAAATTAATAATGAATTCAACAAACCTGCGTCGATTTGCAGTTCAAGTTTTTTGTAGGAAAATTATAGAATTTTGAATTCGTGAAGTCACAGTGTATAATGAACGAGAAATATAAGAAAATATGTTACAGAAACAAGACGGTAAAAGAGAAAAACAAACCCACCAAAGCGCTGTCAAAAATGGAATGAAGGGAAGTCATAAAATTCTATATTTTTTTCTTTCCTTTTCCGACGAACTTTCACCTTTTAAATAGTTGACAAAAAATATTCTAGGAATGGGGGCTTGCCTACCTTACATTTCTCCGACATTTCGAGGACAATAACTCTCACTGAGATATCCAACAATTATGAAACGAATTTGTAAAGTGTCGTTTGGGAATTGCTGGTTCATATCCGTCGACTTGACAATTCAGTTTTCTCCCCACAAAATCATTAAATTGTTTATTTGTAAATCTTCGGGACTATTATATGTCGCTCATCTCCATGTTTTATTGTTTTCTTTTTTCTTGCTCTTTCGGAATAATCTTCTCTGTCAGCACTGCAGATTATTGTTTATATATTCAACAAGGCATGCTGCTACATAAATGGGCTGAATAAATTATAGCCGTTGGGGGTGGGGGGGGGGGCGGAGTTACAGGGGATGGATCGTGGAGGATTTAGAAATTATTTAGAAAAATATTTATTCGGGAGATGAGGTACTGTCGATGTATTGTGGGGAACACAAAGTCGTCACATTGCGCATACGTGTATGAGCCAGTGGCATTGAATAGTGTACAAGTAGTACGCATGCGCAACTACGCGACTCAGTGGTATTCCCATTGTACAAGTCGATCTTTGATGGCTTTGAATTTTTTTTTTTAAGAGATTATCTGGATTCGCGACGAACAGTCAAGGAGAAGTTTTTTTTCTATAGATTCTAAAGGAGTATCAATTAATGCATATAAAGGATAACGATGAGGTACTTTATAATTTACACTGCACCGCGAATATTTACACTGATAAGTTGTGGATAATGTTGGTGATAACTTTTACCCGTTATTAGAAAATTATGTAAAAAAAAACGTGATGTTAAATTATATCCCCAACGCCAAAAAGGTATGTATAAGTATCATCGCAAAATACGTTCCGTCGGTACGTTACCTCAGACAGGGTGAAGAATGTATAGGGATCGTCTCTACAGAAAGATGCCGCTGCCGTAAAGAGAATGGACGTCAGTCCGCCAGCCCGGTCAGACACAAATTCACATTGAATTGGATTTTCATTTTTTTTTTAAATTCCTTGCATGAAGCATATTATGATGATTATTAGGCAAAGGAAATAATAATAGCAGTGGATGGAACAGTAAGAGGTGTGCAACCACAATTAATTTCCATCTTTGTAATGATAGGAACAGAATACTTTGATTAGAGAATATGGTAATCTAGAAAAATAAACAAAATGAATTTTGTTTAAAAAAACGCCAAGTAACCATTTTATTGTGTTGCTGATTACCTCTCTGGTATCTGAAAAAAATAATGAAATATAAAAGAAGCGCCAAGTGAAATATACTTATGAGCAGAAAAATTAGCACAGGGAAACCAAGATACTTGGCGCGGCCGTTTTTGGCTTCTCAATGATCACTGCTGAGTATCACTCAATAATAGCGAGCAAACAGGGAGTCTAGCTATACAAATTACAATAAGAATCTCACTGAGTGTTAGTACCTATTCAGCGAGCGAGTCGTCGTCTTCATGTTGGTCCGTTCTGCCAACCGCGCCAAGTATCTTGGTCTTGCCTGTACTAATTTTTCTGCTCATAAGTATATTTCACTTGGCGCTTCTTTTATATTTCATTATTTTTTTCAGATACCAGAGAGGTAATTAGCAACACAATAAAATGGTTACTTGGCGTTTTTTTAAACAAAATTCATTTTGTTTTTTTTTCTAGATTTCACTACTTTTTTTTTAAAAAGCTCAAATAGACGATTCTCCCATATTGGAATATATTTTCCAATACGAATGCATGCTATATGCTTCACCATAGTTAGCGGGGATGTGGAAGATAATTAAAACAATCATATTGGTATCGCCTCCTTTTTCAATGGTGAATAATGGTACGTTATTTATGGAACCTTGCTATGCGTAGTATTTGCAAAAACAAATTATGAAAAAACAACCTATGATTGTCGGGGGGAATTGTTGCGAAAAATCGGTAAAACCCAGTTGTGTAGAGAATTCAATGGTAAACAATAGTAAAATATTATTATTGCTAAAAAAAATTGTTAACTATGGACAAGTACAATTATTAATTATTAGAGTCCCTGGCGAACGAGGGTCCATGCTGCTGCATGGATGTGCATGGATGTAATTTTTCCATGAAAAACGGGCCAGAAAAATGGTTGAACATAGTGCCAAAAAACATAAATAATACAAAACGAATTATTTCATGAAATTTATACCAATTGATTAGTTTTTTCCTATTAATCAAAATAAAATATTGACAGTGCACTGCATGGTAAAGAAGCTCTGCTCGGAGATTGCCGCGAGATGGCGGGAGCGTTACATTGCCGACTTGGTCGGTCAAGGCGGCGCAAACCACAAGCAGTCGCTTTAGTCGCACGACCGTAGACGGCTTCGGGTTCAGCGGGTGCACGGGAGGGGGGGGGGGGGGGGGGGGGGGGGGGGGGGGGGAGGCGCAGAGAATTATAAATTGGTATAAATGCATTTAGTCAAATTTTATATTATCTTAGATTACTATGTGCGGAAAGGCCAGGGGGGGGGGGGAATTTCCAAAAAACATCATAATTGCCGTTGGTTATTTTTAACTTTTAAGGAGGTGTGGGGCCATTTTGGAAAATTAGGAATAATTACAAGTTGTCCGTTTCCAGTCTTAAGGAGGTGGGGGGTTTGACATGAGTCATAATTGCAAGTTGCCGGTTTTCAACTTGCAGGGGGTGTGGGGGGGGGGGTGTTTTCACACATGAGTCATAATTCCAAGTTGCCGGGTTTCAACTTGAAGGGGGGGGGGGCGTTTTCACACATGAGTCATAGTTGCAAGTGGTCGGGTTTCAACTAGCAGGGGGGGGGGGGTTTCACACATGAGTCATAATTGCAAGTCGTTCCTTTTCGGCATTAAGGAGGTGTGGGGGCCATTTTGGAAAATGAGTAATATTTTTGCAAGTCGTTGCTTTTCACTCTTAAGGCAGTGGGGGCCATTTTGGAAAAAGGAGGTTGGGGGGGGGGGGGGGGTTTGACAAATGAGTCATAATTGCAAGTTGTCGGTTTCCAGTCTTAAGGAGGTTGGGGGGTTTGACAAATGACTCATAATTGCAAGTCGTTGCTTTTCGGTTTTAAGGACGTGTGGGGGCCATTTTGGGAAATCAGGAATATATGCAAGTTTCCGGTCATCAGTCTTAAGGAGGTTTGGGGGGGGGGGGGGGCGTTGTGACAAATGAGTCATAATTGCAAGTAGCCAGGTTTCAACTTGACGGGATG